>CM065428.1:37411666-38755000 GCA_033030585.1 Hippophae rhamnoides | reverse complement strand
GTAAACCTCAAATACATTTTAGATATAAATCCGTCCAAAATATCAATTCTGTTTATAGACATATAAATTCTAATATATATACTAATATGTGATATTAAAATGATTTTAGCCTCTCAAAGCAAGTCTTGCATGTAGACATGAAAGTTAATTGGCCAAGCAGCATCTTAATTAATAGCGCTATAGCTGTTGATGTCTTGTTTAAAATCATGATCTAAGTACCAAACCCCATAATTAGCTGTGATAATAATGAACATAATTATGTAATAAAAAATTAGGTATATTTTATAAATAATAATGATGAATTATAATGATATTTGGAAGAAATTATTTAGAGATATAAATATTTAAATTTAAATTATTAAGTGATTCCTAAAAATTTTAAAAAATATTTAATTGCAATTATAAATATATATACATTATATTTATTCAAAAATTAAAATTATTTATCAACACCATAAACATTCACAGTAAGAAACAAACTTAGAAAACATAACCCAAAACAAAAAGTCTTACTTGACTTTAACGCTTTTTGATAACTTCTAATCAAAAACACTAAAGCTACTGCTCTTTCTTTCACATACTCTATTTTTTTTTTCCTTCGACCATTTCATGGTTTCAAGTCTTTCAACTTTCAAGAAGTGTTATAATACTTACTTTTTATTAAAATATATATAAAAAAATTAGAAAACAAAGTGTATATTCTGAAATAAAGAATCTTTATACAATAACAAGTAATTACTAATTTACTATTATATATATATATATTACATTTTCTTTTTTAATATAAAACTAGGGAGAAATCATCGAAAAAGTGTATTCTACTAATAACAATGTGTCATGTTATACAGAACATGGCCGGTAAATATCAAAATGACACTACCTATAAATTTACATCTATATTTACATGAATTAATATTAGACATACTTTCAAATTTTAATTTTTTTTAAAAAAATATACCTAAGGTTTTAAAAAATCAAAAATGCCCCTGACATATAACAAAAGTTAAATATAACATAAATGAATAGTAACATTTTTAAGATGAAAGAAGAAAAAATAAACCAAGAATAAAAAGAAATTTGAAAAAATTCAAAAAGAAAAATTAAATCTTAAAGAGGGAGATGGATTTAAAGACCCATCATTTTTATTAAGAAAATTATTTCCTAGGAAATACATAATTTATTATGGCATAAGTAATAATGAAACGAGTATTAAGATTACAGATACAAAAATAATGTATAATATACCATTAATTGATAAAGAAACTATATTAAATAAACTATCTAAAATTCCTCATAAAGATAAAGAAAAAATTGAATACATTCATTTAGGAGGAATACAAATATTAATAAAAACTCATTTTAGAGAAGGAATATGTACACCAATAAAAATAGCATTATTAGATAACAGAATACTAAATATGCAAATGTCTTATTATGAATGATCCATGATAACTTAAGTTATCAAAAGTTAAAATTTATAGCATTTCTCAGATTTACTATTAATTTACATGATGAAAATCTAAATCAAGTATTAAGTCTAGCTTATGAATTTGAAAGAGCAGAATTAATGATAGAAGGAAATTATCTATTTTCAATACATTATCTAGTAGCATATATATTCTTTAACAAATAGTCATAATAGTTCAATATAAGGGCAAAATGAATTTATAGAAATAGAAAAAATTGTTAAGAAACTTGGACAAATAATAAAATAAAAAATACTAACACATTTTGAAATACCAGAAGAATGGAAATTAGATATCAAAGAAAAAACCCTGATAATAGGAAGAAAAAGTAGTGTTGTTAGAAATAATAGCATGTCAAGGTTTACTTTTATAGACCATGAAAGAGAAACATATAACCAAGAGGAAGTTAAAAAACTACAAAATGAAGTCAAAATAATGAAAACATTAGTTCCGAAAAAATGTATACAATATACATAGAAATAATGAAATAATAGGTCATAAATATGATCCCTTAGAAGAATTAAAAGAAAAACCACCTAGGAGATCAGATTCCTTGATTCCTAAAAATGAGAAAAGAGAAAATGAAGAACAATGTAAGAACAAAGAGATAATTCCAATTTAATGTAATATAGAAAAGAATTAGAAAGAAAATTCATGAATCTTGAAAAATAGGGATATAGAAACATTAGTCAATTTATTGACACTAACCAATGAAGAAATAGAAGAACATTATAATCAAAAACCTTGAACTAACAAAGAAGAGGATGATATGACAATAATCAATGAAACTGATTCTAAATAAAAAAAACATGACTATAAAAGGTCATATGATACCAATTTCATTACCAGTCCTTTATCAAGAAGGAACATCTGACCCACATAGGGGAGAAAGAAATAAGTAAAGAACATAACAACCTGATACTATAGATAGAAGAAGAAAACCACCGAAAATGGAGGAATGGTTGCATTGGGGAACTAGAGGTAGTATTCCACCAGAATTCAAAATGCATGATAATTATAAGTATGAACTTTTAGATTTAGACTATATAAAATATTGGAAGAAAGCCTTAGATGAATGGGCTAGTGGTATAAGTGTGCTTATAAAAAATTCTCAAAATACCCAAAAAATCCTTCAATCTGTAGATTACTTATAACACATAAAATGAAAGGAAATGTTAAAGTTTGGTTTTCAAACTTACAGATCAAAAACATTTATTAATGCAAGGAAATGCTTCCAGAGGAAGCAAATACTTAGATATAGTAATAAATTAAATAAACAAAGAATTTATTGGAGAAGATAAAGGAAGAACTATCACTGAATCCAGTGAAAATGAAATCAATGAAGCTAAATAACATCTAACAAATATGGAAATTTGTAACATGTGTTACCTAGATTCTTTTATTTTTCGATATGAAATGTATTACCATAAATTACCACCCTCTATGCAAACAACTTATAAGGAAATTGTTTTCCAAAAATTACCTGGAACACTAAGAGCTTAATAGAAAGTTGGGAATAAAGGAATAGAGAAACTATACCATATACTCTAGAAGGAAGAATAAGAAGCCTTAAAAATTGGATCATTATTAAATGCCAAGAAAGAAAAGAATATAAACATATAAGAGGAAATGAAAAAATCTATTGTGATACAAAATATTTTAAATTATAAGAAAAATATGGATGTAATATAAAATCTTATAAACAAAAATATAAATTTAGAAAACAAAATTTCCAAAAATATAAAAAGAGATTTAATAAAGAAGTATAAACCTTAAGAAAAAAAGAATTATTGCTCTTCAAGAAAGAAAAAATGCAGATGTTAGATCTATAATGAAGAAGGACATTATGCTAACGAATGTCCAAGTACACTTCAACATAAAAAGGAATTTCCATAAAAATAAAAAATCTTAGAAGAAGCTTTCAAAATGGAATTAGAACCAATCGAGGAATATGATATAGATGATACTTATAGTAACTATCTATTGGAAGAAATTGAGAAAGAAATAACTGACTTAGAATATAAACACTCAAATTGTGGATATTATTCATCAGAAGATGAATGATTTGTATAGTATTACAAATCCAAATAGTACTTACATTAAAGTAGGACTAAAATTTAAAGGCTATGACACTTATCATTTACATGCATATATAGATACAAGAGCTAGTATGTGTGTAGCCAGTAAATATGTATTTGCAAAAGACAATTGGAAACAAGTGACAAAAGATTTAATTGTAAGAATTACTAATAATACTACAATAAAACTTAATATGGTATTAAAAGATACTGATATAATGATAGGAGGAGAAAATTTTACATTCTTACCATATATCAACAGGAAACATGAGTTGATTTGTTGATAGGAAATAATTTTCTAAACTTATATCAACCTTTCACACAATATTTCCACAAAATAAGTCTCACAACCTTAGAAGGAGATACCATGCATCTTTGTCTCCAATATAAGAAAAGTTTTAATTGTCTCAAACCCATCTTTTATGCAACAACATAAAAAGAGAAAATGTGGTGAGATAGAAGAACAACAAAAACATTATTTAGAAAATATTTCATTAGATATAGAAGAGAAACAAAACTCTTTTAATATTGAACATTTTCTAGGCCATAAAAATAGTTTAGCTGATGCTCTTACTAGATAATTAGCACCTCTAACTATTTTTATGCTTTTAGGAATGGAAAATATTAACATCAAAATCAAGATAAAGGAAAAGGAGATAAAAATTCTAAAGTAACAACTCGAGCTACTATATCTCGAGAAATCTCTTATGGAGATAGGAAAGAAAGAATAAGAATTTAATTATTCAAAACAAACTCTAGAGACCAAAAGCTCAAATGAGGAGTCTTCATTAAAAAAGGAAGAACCTAATAGTTCATAAAATCTTCTGAAACCACAAAGCTCAATTGGGCATATGAGGCAGAAAAAGAAGAACATAAAAAAGTTTATGTGATCTATATGGCCCAAAACTAGGAATTTATAACAATCGAGTAGAAGCTAGTAAATCCATTCTAAGAATTAGTGGAGTAACTCATAGAGTCTCCATCAACAGAATAGAAGGTGAAGGTAGTTATGCCAACTACAAAACACTAAAACTAATAACTCTAGAGGAGATAGTAAGAAATTATTCTATAGCATTACAACAACAACTAGCACTTCCAAACAGATTGAAAAATCTTGGAAAGATAGCTAGGCCTCTAGTTATATTTAGAGAAACATCTCCTCTAGAGACATTAAAAATAGTAAAGCATTCATAACTATTTAGGGAGACATCTCTTGGAAATACTCCAGTCATTAAGGATGAAAAGGACCAATATAAAAACCTTAGTAAACCACAATGGTTGATTCTCTATAACTTGGCCAGAAAGTCCACCTAGGAACATATTAAAGATATAAAGTTCTATACTATAGGCAAGGAATTTCCTACAGGAAGTAAATTCAATATCTTGGGAGGAGCTAATCCAATATTTGTATAATAAAGCTTTTCATGCGGATTAATAGAAAATATATATCCAAGAATTAATTTAAGTGAATTAAATTATTTGTAGAGAATTTTAAAAGAGCAATCAAATCAAAGTAGGCGATAAACTTATTTATCATAGATTTTTCAATTTACTAATGGATTGGAATGAGAAAGGATGTAATATACCCTACCACTTCATCAAGATAGGAATTTACAACACAAATATAGAAGTTCCCAAACCAAGGGCAAATCTAGAAAAAGAAATTCAACACAGAAGAACTATGTGTACTAAGAGGTCAAATACTATGCCAAATTTACTACGAACTCATCAAGATTGATAATTCTATTGAGATCAAAGTAAATTATTCAACTAGTAAATTCATCATCATTTCCCACAGTAGCATGACTCTGTCAGAAGAAGATGGCGAAAAAATTACCAAATAAGAAACCAATTTTAATTGCAACAATTGGAAATTGGTCAAGAAATAAGGAAGGTATTTTGCTTCTATGCCAAAAAAGCCACCAAAGACCATAGATGCATTCTCTGCATCAAAGACTGAGAAGATGAAGATGCATCATCATCAATGTCATCAAAAGAACCGTTGGTAGAAAATGACAAAGAAAAATAAAGAGAGGAACTGTCGACAAAGATGATAAATAAAATAAAGATGTAGACCCCAAATCTCAGGTTGTAGCATGTGCCAAGGAAAAAAACAAACGAATTATTAAAGCAAGGATAAAATAATAATTTTAGTCTTGTAAATAGGAATTCCTTATGCTATAAAAGGAACCCTTATTAAGTTATTATCATTTCAAAACACACAGGAACACACAAAAATCCAGAACTTTTTACTCTGAAAAACAAAAAACTCTAGCATAGAAATCCCCTCTATCTAGAAATTTCAAAACCAATAATGTTATACCCAGTAAGTATGAGCGACTAAAAATCCCTTCAAGGTTCTTAGTTGGCTTTAAGTTGTAATAGTTATTATCCAATGAATAAAATAGAGTTCAGTTACTCTTCTCTAGTAAATCAACTATTGGACACCATTTATTTATGAATGTAGAAGGCTCACCATTGCTAGGAGGGCGTTGAGGTTTGAGCAAAGCTGAAGCATAATAGGTGTAACAAAAGAAGACAAACCGAAGGAAAGACCATGGTGAGCCCATCAAATTCAAGTATAATAATTATAAATTTAATTTAGTTAATAATCTTGAATTTTTAAATATTTGCTTAAAATAAGACATAATATTGCTAAAATAGGAAAATGAAAAATGTTTTTAGAAATAAGAAACTAATAATTCCAAATAAAATCAAAGATAAAAATTTAATTTTATTAGAAAAATTTGATAAAGGTTACCTCTATCATTTAAATGAATGCTTCAAAGATGAGGATTATGAAACTTGTCTTGAAAATTTTAAAAGATTTAACATCTTATTAGATATCTATAGATATTATATTAAAGCTATCACAAGCAACATAGACCATCCTATTTCAAAGACATTAAAAGACTATTTTAATCAAAAATAGGTAAGAATAGAGGAAGAAGAATTCAACAACTTAATGTTTGGAAACTACTTCTTTAAAGATTATAAATATATTGTATGTACACATGAAAAACCTATTTGTACACTACGAATAGGACAAAATAATATGCATGCAACACATTTGATTTATCAAGATAATACTATATGAACATCGAGTCATTAGTACGTAAATTAGAACTATTAGATTTAACAAATGAAAAAATAATTTTTAATTTTAAAAGACAATTAATAAATAGATTCACGATTAGAATTAAGTAACCAACATAATGAAAAACATAATACACTATGCAATTGTAATGAATATAGAAGAAAATTAAATTTATACAAAAAAATAATAAGCTT
Organism: Hippophae rhamnoides; assembly: GCA_033030585.1. Classification (NCBI taxonomy): domain Eukaryota; kingdom Viridiplantae; phylum Streptophyta; class Magnoliopsida; order Rosales; family Elaeagnaceae; genus Hippophae; species Hippophae rhamnoides. Next base: position 38,748,165 of record CM065428.1, on the reverse strand, counting down.
TTTAGACAAATTATTGTCTTTAGTAAATAGATAAAGACCATCATCTAGGTCAATATTAACCTCGATTAAAAATTGTATCGATCTGCAAAAATTGGTATCATAGCCTATGAATGATAATGAATGAAAAATTAACACCATTAAAAATCTAAGAGTATTTTTGATATTTTATAAACTTCGAGAGCATAAATAAAGATATGTCAACCCTCGTGAGCATTTGAGATAATATTCCATATTTATATTGATATTAATTATATATATATATATATTTCATTTTTTCTAGCAATTTTAAATTGATTGTTTTTATAGCATTAGTGAATTTCATTCTTTATAGTTGAAAAGATATGTTAATAAATGAAATCTGATACGATGAAAATTACTTATCAAATCTTGCTATTTAATTTTATTATCATGTCTCTTTACAAATTTATTGAAAATAATTTTCTTTTTCAATTTAAAGTTGTTTATTCACATGTCATAACATATTTATACAATCATGATCTAGCTACATTTCGATACAAATAATTGAGATAAATAATATTGACAAAATCATAATAACTTTTTGAAGAAACTATTTAGAGGTATAAATATTAATAAATATTTAAAGTTAAATTAATAAATGATTATTAAAATTTAATAAAATATTTAATTATAATTATAAATTTATATAACACTAGATTATATTTATTTAAAAATTGAGATATTTTATTAAAATTATTTATCTATGTCATAAAACGTTCTCCATAAGAAACAAACTTAGAAAACATAACCCAAAAAAAAAAAACATATTACTTGACTTAAATGCTTTTTGATAACTTATTATCAAAAGAGTAAAGCTACTACTCTTGCAGAAATGTCTTTCACGGACTCATATTTTTCCTTCGACCATTTCATGGTTTCGAGTCTTTCAACGTTCAAGAAGTTGGTATCTAACATTACAGCACTTTGATCTTTAATCTTTTTTGTCTGTACATTTTATTCAATAAATTTTTAAAATTTAATAGTTTCAATTTAATTTAATAATTTTGTTAAAAAAATTAAGGAATAAATTTTATATTTATGAAAATGTTTGGGATCAAATTATATTAAATTAGAGTAAAACTATTAAATTTTAAAAGATTCTTACTATAGGAAAAAAAAAGAGACTAATAATCAAAATGTATTTTAAAGTAAAGATTATGGAAAACAGAGTTGAAACCCCTTAGACAATAACAAGTAATTACTAATTTAGTATGTAAAACTCTACACTTCCTACATTTTTATTTTTAATATAAAGAGAGAGAAATCATTGAAAAGGCCGAATAGACTAGTAACAATGTGTCATGTTTCAGAGGAAAAAGAACAGAACATGACCGGTAAATATCAAGGTGAAGAATTATAGGTTGAACACCAATAAATTTACATTTATATTTATATTTATAGTAATTATATATATACATTTCATTTCTTAGGTGTATTTAAATTGATTTTTTTTATATACCATAATAATCAATTCTATAATTTATAATTAAAAAAGATACGTTAATAAATGAAGTTTAATTTGTTAACTATTACTCATGCATTCTTGCTCTATAATCTAGTTTGAGCTTGTAGTCCAAATAATCCCAATCTGTCACATGAAAAAAAAAATTCAAAATTTTTTATTTTTTATTTTCAAAGTTGTTTAGTCACACATCTCACACTATAATGAATATGTATTATATAACGTGTGTCTATATAACATATGTATACTATTGACACGATATTTTAGAGTTAATTCGATTAAGTAGAACCTATATATGCTATTTAAGTCCAGAACTAGATGGAAAGAAGAAAATGCATTAAAACAATCACATGATATTTGATATCAAAGAAATCCAAACACAATGAACGGCATGAAAGTTGAAACATGGGTAGACCTACTCCAAATGCTTTAAATGTATATTTAGGAATGATAATGGACATCAAAGTTAACATCTTTTAATCAGACAAGCGAAAATAAAATCTTGTAATTCATAGAAGGAACCAACAATGTTTTAAGTAGCTCAAATCCAGCTTGTCCTATTAATTCCCTACGCTTACCATTATTAAATGATATAACTATATTTATTGTTATCTACAAATGACCATGAAGAATAGGAAATTTTTAAGTTAATTACATCCACCCCTATGTATTGTTCGGTAGTTATCAAAATATAAGTACGTATACTTTCTTTTATTAAATAATTTTAATAGCTAGATTTACTTGGGACCCAAAACAAAGTTAGAGCAACCCTATCTTTATTTGCATCCACCCCTATATAAAAGACATTTCACATTTCAAAAATAAAAAATCTACATAGTTAAAAGTGACCCAAAACAAAGTTAGGCCCAAACACATATAACTATTAAACCCTATCTTTATTTGCCTTATATATATCTCCTTTACTCTTTTCGGTTGTTTAGGCTTTTAAAAGTTAGAGCAACCAGCTACTAAATAAAAATAGAGAGAGAGATGTGTGAGACTGAGAAGCAAAAAAAACACTGCCAAACTGCCGAACTCCATTTTCAACCGAGGAATATTCCATTTTTCCTCTTAAATTTTGCAAAGTAGATTAAAAGGGAGGCAACATGCAGTAATCTTTTTTGTATGGTAATATTTATTTATTAATTTATCTTACTATATATTAATAGTAAATTGGAGATATATATTTTCTTGATGTATTTGGGTTTTTGTTATATTATTGAAGCTCTTTGAAGATTGGTGTTTGTATCTCCATTTTATTATTAGTAGATTTTCCTTGATGTGTCGTCGTTCGTGTAGTAGACTTTTTACATTGAAATGTAGAACCACTTAAATCTTTGTGTGTCATTTATTTTTCTCACTACTTATTATTTTGTTGTTACGCATAATTATATATTTTTGCAACCAAATTGGACCCAAAATTTTCTTTCGCTAGTGCTAATTTATAACAAATTGGTATCATAGCATTGAGTTATTCTATTATTTATTGAAACCGATCAAGTTTGCTCTTTTGGATATATTTTGAGCTTCTGGTTATCTGATTAGTTTCGTATTTTATGGGTTGTACTTCTATTTATTTAATATTGGGTTTTTTATCATGGAAGCAAAATACGAAATTGATAAATTCAATGGTAGGAGTGATTTTAGTCTCTAGCTAATGATGATGCGGGCCGTATTAGTTAAAGAAGGGATCATTAAGGCATTTGAAGGCAAGTATAAATTGTCATAAAAATTGACTAATGAAGAAAAAGATGCATTGATGGAAAATGTTCTCAGTTCGATTCAATTATCCTTGTCCGATGAGGTAATATGCGATGTTAGTGATGAGGAATCTCCCACTAGGTTATGGCTTAGATTTGAGAATTTGTATATCACTAAGTCTTTGATGAGTTGGTTATATTTCATGTAGCATTTGTATACATTTAGAATGTCAAAAGCTACACCTTTACACGATCACCTTGATAAATTTACTAAAATTATTTGTGATCTAAAAAATGGTGGTGTTAAAATTGATGATGAGGATCAGGTCTTCGTTCTATTATGTTCTTTACCTAATTTATTTGAACATTTTGTTGATATCATGCTATATAGGCGAGACACTATTTCTTTGGAGGATGTCAAAGTAGGTTTGAATTCTAGAGAGTTGAGAAAAAATGTTTCTATAAGCAACAATGATAATAGCAGTGGTTTATTTGTCAGAGGTAGAAATCAAGAAAAAGGCACAGGCAATAATAGAGGCAAGTTGATCACCACACACGAAGTGTATGCAATGAATACGCAAGTATACGTATCACAACAAGTAATATAATGATAAGAAAAAATTGTTCTCACACAGATTATTTTATTAGAAACTAATTTTTAAAACTAAAAAAATAAAAATCAATTTTTTATATGTTTTTATAATTTAATTAAGCAAAATTAAAATAATTAAAAGTAAACAGCAAAAATTAATTAAATCAAATTTGGTAACTAAAAAGATATATGAGAAAATATCTAGGAATACTTAATCCCTTAATTTTCTAAACATGTGAATCGCTAAAATCCCCCTAATATAATTATCAATTAATTACATGATCAATTGAATCTAACCTAGCATGTATTCCTCTCTCAAGTAAACTACACACCATATAGTAATTAATTTAATCACACTATCATGCCAATTAAATTGCATACTACTGAATAAGTTCATCAATTATAGATCACATACATAAGAATCATACACATCTGCCTAGAAACTATGTATGTTATTTAGTCAAGATAAACAATTAAATCATTTTCTCAAATCTATTTAATTGCCTTTATAGATAAATTGTTGGCTAAACAATTAATAGCATACAAATAAGATTAAATAATATAATTAAATTATAATTATAATTGGGGTAAAATATTAGATCATCACATGGTGAAAATTGGGTTTATAAGATCTGTAGATTAATAAATTAAATACACATAATTGTGTTAAAAAAACTCATATTTTTCACAAAGAAAGAAAAAATTGATAAAGAAAAGAGTAGAAAAATAAATACAATCAATCTCTTGAATTATAGTATTAATCTCCTCTTGAATCTCCACCAAAATTGTGTCATCTATTGAATTTTTCTCTCTTTTTAGCTCCAAAAAATGACCAAAATTATGCTAATGGAGGCCAATTAGGGTTTATGGAGTGATTATGGGCTCAAATAAAGCCCAAGTGTGATATGGATCGTCAAATCAGCTTTAGATCAAGGGCTACGATCAAAACAAGCAAAATTGAAAGTTTTAGTCAATCATAGTACAACACGTGCCAGGGGATATTCATTGGGCAAATCAAGAAGTGGCGCGTGGTAGGGGAGACCGGTCATAGTCAACGCTCATTGCGTCAATGACATATGGCACGACATGATTCGCATAAATGGATGGTGTGGTACATGGGTGGAATGTAGGACGTAATGGTATAACGACATATGGCATGGCGCATTGACCAATTTCCGAACTCAGATTGAACGTCGTGCTGACACGTGGTACGCATTTCATCCTCCTCAGATGAGGCGTAACGTGATTGGCTCTCTGTGCTTGCATGGCATCCGTGTGGCTTGCCCAGTCATCTCCTCTACTTGCATGGCATGCCACGTGATAGCTTTTGATTGATCATGTATTAAAAATTCATATAAATTCTATAAATATTTCATAAAATCTCGAAAAAATCCTAAAAATTATATTTTCACTCATTTTCAGTAAAAGGTTTATATTTTAATTTTTTTTACCATAAAAATACTATTTATTAAATAAAATGTAAATATTAAGTAAAACAAGTGCATCAAAGACTCTACTTTCATAAAGTCATCACAAGTCTAGATCCAAATCTAAAAAAAAAAGATAAATGCGATTATTTTCGTCAAGAAGGGCATTGGAAAGTAAATTGTCAGAAACTCAATGGTAAAGGAAAATCTACCACAATATCTTCTGTTACTAATGATGTTGCTAGTGTTGTAGATAGTTCTAGTTTCGATGGTGAAAATGTTATATCAGTATCTATTGGTTCTCTTAGAGATGTTTGGATTCTTGAATCAGGTTGCACTTACCATATGTGCCTCAATAGGGACTGGTTTGCTTCTTATTAGCCTGTTGATGAAGGTGTTGTCTTGATGGAAAACAATGTGTCCTATAAGGTTGATGGTATTGGTAGTGTTCGAATTAAGATGCATGATGGTATTGTTAGGACTTTGAAAGATGTTCCTCATGTTCCATATTTGAAAAAGAACTTTATATCTTTGGGTACTTTGGATTCATAAGGCTACAAGTATGTAGCTAAAGGTGGAGTTTTAAGAGTTATTAAGGGTGCTATCATTATTAATAAAGGGAAATTGTCAGGATTTGCTTAGTGGTCAAAAAACTGGTAAGCTTGATTTCTGTGAGAGTTGCTTCTATAAATAGCATCGCAGGGTCAAGTTCAATACAACTATCCATAAAACAAAAGGTACTATTGATTATATTCATTTAGATCTTTAGGGTCCTTCTCGTGTTGTGTCTAAGGGTGGTGCTCGGTATATGTTAACTTTTATTGCTAACTTCTCCTGTCATGTTTGGATGTATTTTTTCTAAAGAAAAATAATGATGTGTTCTCAAAATTTGTAAAATTCAAGGCTTCTATAGAAAATCAAATAGGTAAGAAAATCAAGCCTTTAAGAACTGACAATGGTTTGAAATTTTGTGAAATTCAGTTTAATGAGTTCTGTGAAAGAAATGGCATAGTGAGACATCGCACTTTATGTCATACTCCACATCAAAATGGAGTTGTAGAACATATGAATATGACACTCTTAGAAAAAGCTCATTATATGCTCTTTCAAGTTGACTTGGATAAATCCTTTTGGGCTAAAGCTTATAACAATGCCTGTTATTTGCTGAATCAATCTCCATCAACTGAATTTAAGTTGAAGACTTCATTTGAGGTATTCTCTGGTACTCCTGCTAATTATTCTGATTTGAAAGTTTAAAATTGAGACTAGGACATTGAAATGCATATCTTTAAGGTATTCTTTTAGGGTGAAGGGTTATAGATTATAGTTTGTTGAACCCAAGTCACCCAAATTTTTTATTAGTAGAGATGTTAAATTTGATGACTTTTCCATGTTGGAAAAGAAAAAGAAGTCCATTATTACACCTAAAGACTACAATGTTAGTGAATAGGTGAAGCTTGAGATTGGAGCTCCTAGTCAAGTGCAGAAGGTATTTCAGATTAGCCATCTATGGATGAAATATATCATTATGCTCATGATGTAGTAGAAGAGAAACATAAGCAACCATATAGTATTGCTAAGGGTAAAACAATAAGAGAGATTTGACTCCCTTAAAGGTACGCAGATGCAAACTTAGTTTCTTTTGCATTGTCTATGGCAGATTCTATTGAGGTGTATGAACCTTCTAGTTATCATGAATATTTCACTTGTGATGAGTCTGCTTAGTGGTTGGTTTCTATGAATGAAGAAATTGAATCACTTCATAAGAATTATACTTGGGAATTGGTGAAATTGCCTAAGGGCTAGAAGATTATTGGAAATAAATGAGTCTTCAAGAAAAAGGAAGGTATACCTAAGGTTGAAGCAGCTAGGTTAAAGGCATGTGTTGTTGCGAAATGTTATTGTCATAAGAATGATATTGATTTCAAAGAAGTATTTTCACCTATTGTGAAACATAGATCTATTCATGTTTTGTTTGCTATGGTTGTCTTGTTTGAAATAAAATTAGAATAACTTGATGTCAAGACATCCATCTTACACGGTGAGCTTGAGGAACAAATATATATGCATCAACTAGAGGGGTTTGTTGTTTCAGGTAAAGAAGATCATGTTTGTTTATTGAAAAAGTCTTTATATGGTTTGAAGTAATCTCCTAGACAATGGTATAAGCAGTTTGACTCTTTTATGATTGATCATGGTTACTCTATCAGTGATTATGATAGTTTTGTTTATCATAAAAAATTTCATGATGATTCATTTGTCTATTTGTTACTTTATGTCGATGACATGCTTATTGCATATAAGATTAAGTCTGAGATTCATAAATTAAAGACTCAACTTAGTGGTGAATTTGAGATGAAAGATTTGGGTGTAGTGAAGAAAATTTTGGGCATAGAAATTTACAGGGATAGATACGCGGGCAAGCTTTATTTGACTCAAAAAAGTTATATTGAAAAATTTCTTGAACGATTTGGTATGAAAATGTCCAAACCTTTGAGTACACCGTTAGTTACACATTTCAGGCTTTCTTTGGATTTGTCATCAAAGTAAGAAGAAGAAGAGTAGTACATGTCTTAGCTTCTATATGCTAGTACCATTAGTAGTTTGATGTATGCTATGGTTTGTACTCGTCCAAACATTTCATATATAGTTAATGTTGTCAGCAGATATATGGGTAATCTTGGTAAGGATCATTTGAAAGCAGTGAAATGGATACTTCGGTATTTGAGAGGCACATCTAATTTTTTTTTGGTATATGATGAAAGTTCTAAAACTAGTTGCAGTGTTATTGGTTATGTGGACTTTGATTATGCTGGTGATTTGGATAGAAAAAGATCTATGATAGGTTATATCTTCACTCTTTCTCATTGTGCCATTAGTTGGAAGAATACTTTACAATCTACATTTAATTTTTCTATCACAGAGGAATGACATATCGTAGTAGCAGAAATAGTGAAAGAAGCCATTTGGCTTAAAGGTTTGGTTTATTACATTGTCTCTCAAGGTACTATTATTGTCAATAAGATAGTCACTATAGAGAATTCAGCTGATATGTTAACCAAACCAGTACAATTTAACAAGTTCAAGCATTGTTTGGACTTCATTGGTGTTTGTAGTAGATGATCACCCTTTCAAGCTTTGGACGATGATTATTTTGTAATCCAAGGAATTTCATATTTGAAGAACTTGTTTTCTGTTTTGAGCCAAGGTAGAGATTTGTTAAAAGTGGCCCAAAACAAAGTTAGGTCCAAACCCATATAACTCTTAAACCTTATCTTTATTTTCCTTATATATATCTCATTTACCCTTCTCTACCATTTAGGCTTTTAAAAATTAGAGCAGCGAGTTGTTGAACAAAAGAAAACAGAAAGGAGAGAGCTACATGAGATAGAGAGAAAGAAAAAAATGCCCGACTTCCAAACTCCATTTTCAGCCAAGGAATCTCCCATTTTTTCTCTCAAATTTTGTAGAGTAGATTAAAAGAAAGGCCATATGCACTAAGCTTATTTGTATGGTAATATTTTATTAAATCACAAGTTTGTTAATTTATCTTGCTGTATATTACTAGTAAATTAGATAGATATATTTTCATGGTGTATTTGGGTTTTTGGTATATTATTGTAGTTTTTTGAAGATTGATATTTGTATATCCATTTAATTATTAATAGATTTTTCTCAGTGTGCCGTCGTTAGTGGAGTAGACTTTTCACATTGAAAGGTTGAAGCCCTTAAATCATTATTTTCTATTTATTTTTCTCATTGCTTTATTATTTTGTTGTTACCCAAATTGGATCCGAAATTTGCTTCCATTAGTGCTAATTTATAACATACATATCTTATTAGAGACGGTTACTGAGGTAATTGACAAATTACTTGGTTGATTAATCAATATTTAACTACATAACCTTAATAACTAATGAATCTCATCATGAACCACTACTACAAAATGGACCATTAAAGTCAGTTAATAACCAACTTTAAATACGATGACTTAAAAATGTAAAGTCAGTTCACACGTTGAATCGACTTTAAATTTTTAATTTTTTTTTACAAAATTTACTCATTTTCTATTATACTCAAATTAAAATGTATTCGATCACTAGATAATAGTAGAAAAAAATCAAAATTTGTTTAACAAATAGTTTAAATAATATAAAAAATTAAAAAATTAAATATTAATTAATAGCAGAAAAATTACCATGGTGTTGTCCTATATTATTCAAGATCATCATATTCTTCTCCTGATGTTATAATATAAAAATTTATACACATAAATAATAACACATAATATACAAAAAAATATGAATAATAAGTGCGTAGGATTAATAGAAATACTTACAAGAGTAAATGAAGTGAAAAAATGAAGGAAATGAAGAAAAAATGTTGTTTTGTTAGTGAGAAATGGGTGTAAAAAATTTGAGTATTTTTCTCAAAAAATAGGGGATCTAAAGATTAGTTAGAGAGGAAGAAAACCCACTAAGTATACTATGCAGAATTTGGTGGTCGTAGGTGGCCAAAAAATGAGAAAGAGTGGAGGAAAAGTTGACAAGGTTTTGGGTTTTTGAGAGTTATGCAGCGCTTGGAATAGTTTATGTTTGGGGAAGAAAGAAGAGAAAATAATTTATCCACGTGTGTAGCATCGTTTCTACGTGTCAACCAACGCTATCCACATAGTTCGTAGCATCGGTTGAAACATAGAACTGACCCTACGTGTAGCATCGATTTTTCACTAAATTGATTTTAAATTCATTATAAGTCAATTTTTCCCAAAAATTGACTTTACATATCGACTTAAATACCACATTTTGTAGTAGTGAACTATGCCTAATATAATAAACTATTGAATATGTCCATGAATATGACTGTAATAATCAATAGTGTGTTATATAAAATGGAGTCAATTCAACTTTTCTATATTACAATCCAGTATTCATTCACATAGCCAAAATGCTTGCTCTTATGGCATAAATGACTACCTGTAAGGATGAACTCAAGCCTGATAAAGATTAAAATGGTGAATGGCTTTGACAAACAAGTATTTCAAATCAGGATGTTGAGCAACTACGGAATGAGCACCCTCAAGGGCATTCAAAGCCACGAGCTTCCTTAAGATCTATGTTGTTTCCAATATGAATTGTAAGGTAACATAGAAGTATTAGCCCATGAAAATGACCCGAGCCCTCTAACTATATTATACTCATTAGATGAGGAACACCTTCAAATTCAATAATAGCCTTAGAATTCTCTACACAATTAAAATTTTTTTAGAGTTACAAACTTCTCCAAGGAAATAGAAGACTCTGTTTCCATATCCACATTCATATGTCCAAGATTAGAAACTAAAGGATCGATTATCTGTGTTTCCCTTATCGGAAAGGTTCGAACCAAACACTTAATGGACTTAATAGCAAGAATTTGTATTACTGGATTACTTTCGTCATCAATTACTCTTAGAAGCTATTCTAAAACAACCTTTGTAGATGGAGAGTTTGTCTAAAAGGCTACTCCTCTAAGGTCTGAATTAGATTCAACAACATAAGATATCTCCATTATAGTCATTAAGTAATTAACCTGTAAATTCCCTTTCTCTTTCTTAATAATCTTAGCTAGGCAAATCATTCCTTTATTGTCTTTAATTTTTTTACTATTAGCCAAACTCTCTTTACAAAATTTCCATAGAGCCTCAGCATAACCAATCTTAACTTGAAGCTTCATCTTAAGTGTGTCAGCCTCCTTATCCCTTCTATAGTTCCCACCACAGCTACTACCATCGAAATTAGACGTAACACTCAAAAATGAACGATTATTTAATGGTTTCTCAACTATCGAATCTAGTATGAATACTAGTCATACTAGATTGAAGCTTTGGATCATCTAGATTAGAATCCATAGATAATAATGAAACAATTAGCCTACTCACATTCTCTCTAGCAAACTCATCTTGGATAACAGAGTTGAGCTCTGCCATTGTCGACAATAATTTTTCCACCAAAACTTGAACCCTTATTGATGAATCAACCAAAACATGACTTATCATCGGAGCACCAAAAGCATCACTTATGAATCTGACTCTCTCTTGGTTCGTATCTGCAGTAGCTGTAAAAATCTGAGCATTAGGCAAAGACGCTTCCTTTAACAACTTGAACAAAGGAGAAACCCCACCTTCATCAACAATGATCTTCTTATTCCAATCAATATCTCAATCCAATGAAGACAAATTGTAAGCTGTGTCGACATGGTCTCTAAGTTACCCCATTTGAGTTGTTGCAATATAGGACCAAATTCATGAGAGAATTGGGTTATTAATCGAAATCGATGGAAGAGAAACATTACCCCATCACAATCAAATATTGATGAAAGAATCTTGATGTCTCCAATGGAAGATTCAAGAAGGTTCGAGACTTCATGAAAATCGGCTATGGTGGTTATTGTTGGAATTGGTCCAATTTACAAACAACAAAACTATAAAGAAGTTAGAGAATTTTGTAGGATGTGACATGTAATATTAGGGGGGAGTATTCTATATAGTCTGTGATCAAAGTGATAAACTCTCTCTTAAGTTGGTGAGCTGATTTTAAATCACCTCGTTCTTTTCCCTAGGGAATTTCCTTTTTCTTTGCTTGACAAGTCTAGCTTTTGGATTGACATTTAACCTATGGGTTATGATATTTGGGTCAATCCTAGCCATGTCTGTAGGCCTCATGAAAATATGTCAAAATTCATTTTTAGGTATCTAGTTAGTTACTCTATAATCTTTGTTTTCAAGTCCGTGCTCATCTTTAAAGAATGGTTCTCCTCCTTGTCTCCAATTAGTATATCTTCACCTTATTTGAGTTGACAGAATCTACTAGACATGCAGCTTCTAACCTTTTTTGAGAATTCCCATGCTATAGTTGCTACTTTGGAATGGCCTCTTTCATAGTGGCATTATAACAACCTCTAGCCTTTTCCTAGTCTCCCTTTATTTCCTTTATGCCCTCCTCAGTTGGGTATTTGATGACTTGGTGGAAGGTGGATGCAACCGCTTTCATCTTGGGTATCTATAGCCTACCTAGGATGGAATTGTTGTGAGCAGGGACATCAATTACCATAAAATTTCCATCACTATAGATCCCTTCACCAAGAAAGGTAATACCACGATTCCAACTACATAGGTTATGATACTATTTAATCCTACCAGGAGTTGCTCTTTTCTTCAAATATCGCATTCCTTTATGCCTAGGGCATTTATTATTCGACAAACATCACAAGATCCTATTCTTAAAGTGATTACTAAAGGGTTTTCGTGGGAAAATAGGCCTCGTCCCTCCCCATGAATGTGATTTCAACTAAGGACCTTACCTTTTCTAGGTTGTAAACATGCTACAAATCACATAAGTATCTAGCTTATATTGGCCTCATTGTGTGGACATCCCACTGAGCCCGAGCCCTCTATGTATGGTATGGATAGTCCTTACATTGGCCTCATTGTGTGGATCTATCAAGCCACTTGTCAAAGCAAGTAGCCTCAATGTTTCACATTCGGTTTGTCACCCTTTTCCTCTATTGTTGCTTTCCACCAAATCTCTTAAATACCCTTTGGATGATAGATCCTTTATTTCTTTTTTCAAATGTTTATAATCTCTCATCTTATGACCTACAACCTTGGAAAAAGCACAGCCATTAGATGTGTCCCAAAGGGGAGCCTTCTTTTTTTGTAGCCATCTGATGTTCTGGTCTTCATCCTTTCTCTGGGTGATTGAGAAGAGGTCGTAAGACTCCTTCCTCAAAGGCTTGTTACAAGCATAGTTGGTGATGAAAAGCCTGGAAAACTTTGAGAAGAAGGTTATGGTATGGGGTGCCAAGTTATTGGACCACTTATGTGTGCCACCACATAGAGTGGCAACAAATAACTTACACATTATGGAATCTCTCTTGCCCTGAATGAGGCTCACATGGGTCATAGCCACGTTGAAGTGTTGCACATGAGTTACCAGATCTTTGGTCCCCTGGTAGTTCGGGTACGTGGGAGCACTATACTTGGTTGGGGGCTCATTGTGCTTTACTCTTATCCGGCCTTTCATTGGTTCTTTTTAGAGTTTGATCTTACTTTTGATTAGCTACCTTTAGTATTCGAAATCGTGTCTCCCAGCTTTTTAACTCTTGCATCAATTGTTAATTATTAAGCCTCATTGAGCTAGGAGAGGGGTCATCCTCAATTTCATTCTCCCCTTAGCTACGCTAGGGCACAACATGAACATGATCATGAACGAGAGTCACTTAAATACGATGCTTCAAACTAATAATAAATATGAATTTTGCCTATTTACGATACTATCTTGCGGTTGGCTGCTTATTTCCTATTCCATTAAACTGATGATTCGGAAGGAATAGATACATGATTTGGCTATGCAATTTTTATTCTTGTTATGCGGGGATCATCATTGGCCTTTAATAATATTTATATTGATTTTGTGTCTATTCATGGCTTGGACAAGTTTGTCAATTATTGTTTCTAATTAATATAGCTAATCACGATGCTATTAATAAGATAATTATTTATTGAATGAAATCATATTATTGACTCAAGATAAATTATCAGTGTGTTATGTGGTGATAATTTGCTAGTTTATAAAATTATCCATGTTTATTTTAGATACTGATCATCGTTTTTATTTTATATAAGTATCACTTCTATGTGCATGTAATCCATCCTCTACCACTCTGTATGAAATATCTAAATGAGATGAGTTATTATTCTATACTCTTACTACATAATAAAAAAAATTTAAAAATCTTACCCAAGTTTCCATTTTTGCAAGATAGGAGGATAATAAAAAATTGTAATTGAAAGTTTTTAATTCATTAGTCATTATCATTGTAGTGATGACAATAATATATATATATATATATATATATATTTGTTAATTAATATTGTTGAATGAACGTGGTAGTTGATGGATATTAGAGGTGCATTATCACATTAAATTGGCATGTCCTTAATATCTTTCTTTATCTAACTCGTCATGACTATTATTAAATTATTGATTAAAAAAGATAATATAAATCAATATTCAATTAAATATATTAGCAAATGATGGCACATTTCACCTATATGTCACTATAGATATTAGGTACCCCAGATGCTATATAATTAACTACAGTGTCACCCTCCTTATGTATATATAAGAACAATGAAAATCTATGTTAGGAATATTTTCTAAATAGTTGATCTAAAGAGATTATCATCTCCATAGCATTGATAGCGATCTAGTGTGAAAAGAGTTATAAAATAAACCTAAAGCCACTCAAAGGTGATAGCATGCAATATTGCATGAATAGTCATCACTAGCTTTGCCTAAAAACATATACAGCCCCAAATGAAATACAAAAAACAACTTTTGACAAATAATTTTGATATACACCTCCACATCTTGTTAACATAAATTAGGATGGAAGGTCAATTTGATCTATTTATTTATATAAAATGTATCATTTCGTCTCCTAAGTTAAAAAATATGACATTTAGTCCATTTTGTTTTGAAAAATGTGTTAAAAAAAGACATTTAGTAATTCAAAAACAAATAATCTTGATGTATACCTCCACATCTTGTTAACATAAATTAGGATGGAAGGTCAATTTGGTCTATTTATTTATATAAAATGTATTATTTTGTCCCCTAAGTTAAAAAATATGACATTTAGTCCATTTTGTTTTGAAAAATGTATTAAAAAAAGACATTTAGTAGTTCAAAAATTATTTTATATAAAACAATTTATTAAGGATATCCCATCAATTAACTATTCAATAATACTCTAAGTATTATTTCCTTTGAAAACATTTATCAATAAAAAATTTATTAATACTTCTAAAAATTCTTATATGATTCATTTTTTATAAGTAAAAAGATTAACAAACATATTTTTTAATTTAGAATATTATTGAGCATATTTCTTAATTTAAAAGACTAAATATTAATTTTATTTTTTAAAAAATACTTTTATCTTATAAATTAAATCATATATATATATATATAAGAATCATTAATAAATATTTTTATATAGTTTTGGGTTTGTTAGCCACCAAAGTATCCAAATTATATGATTTTAATTACATAAATAATATTTAATTACCCATAAATATTGATGCTTATAAATGACATGAAATTATAATTATTATTTTTTATGGATAAATTGAAATTCATTTTTATAAGACATTTAAGAATCGCAAAAAGGTTGTAACGTGGATCGGGAAAGAAATAGATTGAAGAAAGATAGAACGAGAAAGAGAAAGAATTAGTGTTAGAGATTAAAAATTCAAAAATTAAGAAATAAAGAGAGATAACTAAGGTAATACATCAATTCATATTTATGATATGAAATTAACATATAAACTTATGTCTTATTTATAGGAAATTTATGATAATAATAAAATCTTAATTTATATTTCAAAAAAAATAATTTAAGACAGTAAATTGATTATCCTTATATATTCAATTATGAATTCATAAAATATCTTAATTTTTAAAATCTTTATCTATTTTTAATAATATCTAAATACTAATAGATATCCTCATCATTTCTCTCCCTTTAGAAAAATTCGACTCTTGACGAGTGGTAACATTGTAAAGTAGTAGTCAAAAAATCAAAAGCTCATGCATTTTTCTTGGAAGGAAGACGAGGAAGTGAAGATTCTCACCTTTAACCATCAAAACCTGTAAATGCTTGGAACCAAAAAGGAATACACTAGAATACCTTGGTTATGAGACATACAATTCCATTTGAAATGTGCATGCATAGTTATATTAGTAGAAAATTTTAGTAAATATGCATCAAATTTACAAATGAGTTTGCAAAAAAATTGAGAAATATGAGCTTATGGTTTGGATAAAGAGGTAAAAAGCCTTTGACAATATTTTTTTAGTGTAATAATATGACAATGCTTGTAAGGTGATTTTGGTAGTAGTAAAACACATGGTTTGTTGTATGAGGTGGGTGAATAGATAATATCTTTATCGATGGGATGATTTGGACAAAGAATAAGTGTAAATGTGCTAAGCGAATGTTGAACTAAGTGTTTAGAAGGTGATTCAATAATGATTTTTTAAAATAGGGGGTATTTAACTAATCTAGAATGAGAAGTGCACAAAATACCCTCTAAGTTATAAACATTAGCCAATTTAGGGGCATAAGTAAGCAATGATTTTAACAATTTGATTTTTTCTCTTATCTTTTTATGCTTATTTATTTCTTTATCAAAAATTTCATCCATTTTATCTTCATATGTTTTACACCATTGACCCGAGAAATTCTTCATTTGTTATATGAGATATTGATCCTCTTTAGTTAACTCCTTAAAAACTATAGAAAGTGACACTTAATAATATTGAATTGGTCTGGATTTGGGCTTTGGTTGGTAATAACAATAGGAGGAAATATAATGAGATTGAGATTGACTATCATAGTAGGGATGATTACGAAAATTTTGGGGTAACTTATATGAAACCCTAGTTTTTTTTCCAATAATTTTGGTTAAAATAAAATAGACATGAATTGTTATTTTTTTTAATCAAAAGGTTAATGCAAATTTTTTAAATTTTCTAGCACAAATTTAAATGGAAAGTTTAGGAATCAAACCAAGTAGATGTAATGGCCTTAGAAGTGAGATATTCGTGTTGAACTAGATGAGAATCAATGTAAATGTGATTGAACCAAACTAGGCTAAATGGATCAAATCGGTTTTCTCCTTAACTAAATTTGCATAGGTTGAATTGTATATCAAATCTAGAAAATTTGAGAAATCATGATTGTTATGTATGACAACGAATTTTAACCTCCTTGGTGGTCATTGAGATAGTATAGAGAGATAATGGGATTGGGGATAATAGAGCGGTGGCTGATGTCAACACTACTTTGGGTGATCTATTCAATGCAAAGGTAACTTGGGTGGGATGATCATTGCAATGTTGGTTGCTATATCCTTTGGTAGTGTAGTGATTTTGGGCTTATTGGGATTTGAGAACGAAAATTTGATATTGTTAGAATTGAAGAAGAATGGTGGCTATCTAGTGGTAATGACTAGGTGGGTGACTTTGGGAGTGAGTATGACCATGGGAGTGGAAGATGAGGTATCGACTACACTGAGATTTATTTTGTCACAAATGGAGCTCAAGATAGTAGCAAAGTATTATTGGCGATGAGGTTCTATGTATGGTTGTAGGGTTATTGATCGATGATAGTTACAATGGGTGATGTATAGGTGGTTCTAGGGTTAATAGAATAGGTATCGACTATTTAGATGTTATTTGGGTGTTATTGGTGACATGGTTTCATTTTGAAGGTGAATAAAAAAGTGGTTGATTGGTAGGTGCTGCTGGTGATGGCTTGAGTGCAATGGTGGGGTGACGATACTTGCTATGGAGGAAAAGGGTGGTAGTGGATATCCATGGTATTTCTCATTTTTTTAATGAATTAGGTTAGGATCATTTTGTTTGAAAAAATAAAATTTTGTGTGGCTTTGATATCAAATCAATATGGATCAGAAAAGAAATATAATTAGAGAAAGAAAGGAATAAAAAGAATTAGGATTAATGATTGATGAATTGAAAAATTAGGGAGGAAAGAGAGAGAATCTAGGATGAGAGATACAATTGAGGGAGCAAATATATCAATTCATATCCATGGTCTAAAATAAATGTACAAACTTATATTCTATTTATAGGACTATTATGATAACAACAAAATCTTAATCTATAGTTCAAATATAAAACCCAATTGATTATCCTAATATATTTAAATATAAAAACATAAAATAACTTAATTTTAGAAATCCTTATCTATTTCTAATAATATCTAAACACTAATAGATGTGATTAATCTAATTAGTTTATGAATAGTTTCTAAATTATTGAATTCTTATAAGCATTATTATTTTTATTTTGTAAGTCATTATATCACCCAAAGGAGTGCATATATAATCTTTATTGTTAATAATTTGAATTTGTAATAAGTATTTAGGTTAATAACTAAAAGCAATAATGTTTAAGCATAATATTATCCTTGCAGTATACGTACTTGTTTCCCTTCATTTACAAGGTATCTCTATTTCGATGTTTATTGGACTTAATTTCTTTGATTGCGTACAAATCTGAGTTTACCTTGGTATCTTATATATTGATTTGTCACTTCAATTAGATAAACTTACTACTATTACTTCTACTAGAAGTAAGGAAGAAAATACTTTCAATAATTTTCGGGAAAGGTTGAATAGACATTAACTTAATGCTATTGCGAATGAGTGTAACAAATGACATTAAGTCCACTCTTTTGAAAACTAAAAATGATATGGAATTCTTGAAATTTTTTAAAGTTCCTAAATTGCTCACAAGTCTCTTCTAGGACATTAATGGCTACTTTAGCCACCATGAAATTTGGCAATTCTTATAGCATGCATGGGCACGTCATTGAAATGACACACATAATAGCAAGACTCAAGACCTTGGGGGTGAATGTGGATGAGAATTTCTTTATACAATATATTATAAACTCACTGCCTTTGGACTATGACCCGTTTCAAATGGACTATAACACCATGAAAGATAAATACAATGTGAATAAACTTCATAGTATGCTAGTTCACGACCAAACAAAGCTTAAGAATCAAGGAACTCATTCCATTTATCTCATAAATAAGAAAGGAGATGGAAAGAAAGCTAGAAGAAAGCAAGGAATGGGAAAACATGGATCAATTAAGATGAATGGATAATTTTCTCAAATCCATAAAAGGAACATAATAATGATATGTGCCATTTTTCGTGGGAGACACTTTCAAAAAGATTGTCATAAACATAAGGCATACATTATAAAGAAAGGTAATCCTAGTGCTTTCATATGTTTTGAATCAAATTTAGTTGAAATTTCTTATAATACTTGGTGGATTGACTCTGGTTATACTACTTATGTTTCAAATTCGATGTAGGGATTCATTACGACCCAAACCACATATCAAATGAAAAATTTGTCTTCATGGGAAATCAAGCAAAAGCTTCGATTGAGGAGATTGAAACTTTTTATTTAGTTTTAGAAAGTGGATACCATTTAGATTTGTTTCAAGCTCTTTATGTACCTTCAATTTCTTGTAATTTAGTTTCCTAATCTTATTCAACAAGATACTCTTTCAAATTTGGAAATAAATGTCTTAGTTTGTTTAAACAAAACAAATTCATTGGTTATCGTATCATTTGTGATGGTTTATATAAATTTTAACTTGGTAGTCTTTTCACAAAAACCCTTTTAACATTGCATCATAATGTTGGAACTAAAGGTAATTTAGTGAATGAACATTTACTTATGGCATAAACATTTACGTCACATTTTCAATGAAATATTGGCAAAAAATATTTTATTATCTTTATTGATGATTTTTCATGTTATAATTATATCTATTTGTTGCATGAAAAATCTCAATCATAGATGCCCTAGAGGTGTTTATTTATGAGTTAGAGAGAAAATTAGACTGAAAAGTGAAAGTTGTCATGTTTGACATAAGTGGTGAATATTATGTAGAATATGATGAAATTAGGCTATGCCTTGGTCCATTTTCTAAATTCCTAGAAAATCATGGCATATGTGCTTAATACACTATGCTAGATACACAAAAATAAAATAATATATTAGATAGGAATAATTTTACATTATTGGAAATAGTAACAAGTATACCAAGTAATTCATCTTTATTCATACTGTTGTAGATGCATGTATTAAAAACTGCCAAGTGCTTGCTAAATAGGGTTCCTAAAACTCCTTTTGTATTATGGATTGGTAGAAAACCAACATGTTTGAGGTTTCTCGGCAAAAGTAAGGATCTATAATTCACATGAAAGAAAGTTGGATTTAATAACAACCAGTGACTTCTTCATTGGTTATTGATGCTTGAGTTTTGTATTTGATAAATAGCTTGTAAGTGAATGAATTACCTTATGAGAAATGATAAATATAATTTTAAGGTCGATCTAAAAGGAAATATGTGATTTTTAAGTATTTCAATAAAATTATTAAAAATGAAAAAAATAAACCTATACATTCCATCACAATTATTTTGGTCAGAAAAAATCTAATCTATTGACATAAAATAATAAAAGTAAATTATAGATTGATTTATACAAATTATAGGCATATATACAACTTATTAATCAATGAATAATTTATGGGATATTTAGTTAGTTGATTATGATTGATAGAATTAATTAGTTTAATTAAATATAAACTCATATTATTGACTCGTTCTTATATGTATAAATATCACATTTGGTAGGGCAGTTATTCTTTCTTAAGTAAATTTAACTTTCTACTTTTGGTGGGATCAATAAGTTAATTTCAATTAAATTATGCTTTTTTTCTAAGAAGTTATCAAACCATTTAACTTGCCACCTTTGATTGTTCTTCGGATATTTTTCAATAATAAAATCTTGTAAAAACCTTTTAAAATAGAATATAATTCTAAATTAGATCTAGATTCATTCATCTAAAATCTTATTTGCATATTTTAAATTTATTCTAAAAAATATGCCATCAACATATTTTTAAATAATAAACTTTATATAAATTATCAAATAAAAAATAGTATGTGTTTAATTATTATTAAAAGTATTCCCTTAAATAATTTATACAAACATATCAACATACATAAGTAAACTTTCATTATAACAATCAACCACATATTTTAAAAATGATGAATGATCGGTAAATTATTTATAATTAATTCAAGAAATTTAATATTATTTATTGAAAATAAATAACAATACAGATTAGATTTAGACCAAAACAATAGATGGACGGGTGTGCCTTGCTCTATAGAAGAGGTACAAACTTTAAAATATTTCCTAGATTTAAGTAACAATTTTGTATCGCTTGATCTATAATAACTCTCTATTATTATCTCTTTATTGGAGGAAACCTAATCTAAACTTTTTAACAACTAAACATGAAAATAATATTTGTAACTCTCAAAATTGTGATAAATTTAAAAGAAAACTAAACAAAATCCAAAGAGAAGAATGAAGGATATGAATTTGTTGTTGGTGTGTTACTACAAAAGGGTAGGGGTATATAGCTTTGGAAAACGCTACAATAAGGAGAGAAAAGTGGATCAAAGTGAGTGTGTCATGACACACTTTTTTTACCTATGTGTCTTGCGTCAATATGGTACATGTTTCATTCATGATCCAAAAGTCTTGTGCCATAGAACACATTAAAGAATCTCTGCGGCACGCGTTGTTTTGCGTGTCTTTAATTTTCTTTATATTTCACCCCTTTCAAGCTTGATTGATGCATATATAAGGCTTACATATATTTCTACTCTTTTTTTTTCTTCTTTGGCTGCAATTGAGTACTTCCAGGTATAATTCTTCCAATGTTTATCAGTTGAATAACTTTGAAGCTAGAAATACTTGAAAAACAACAAAACATACCTACAATTTTGAAAACATAGATTTACTATAATACTAGTAATAAAATTATGTAAATATAAATCTATTTTGACACTAAAGTGCATATAAATCACATAATATTTAATATTTTTCAAGCACTCATCACCTAACCAACTTCTTATTAGTCTCTTAGCAAGGAAAGCATAAAACTAAGAAAATTAGAATAAATAAATTAAACTCTCCTAAATTATTTTCATAGATTGACATGGTTGTATTTACCGTATGCACAAACTTTTAAACCCCTAGATTGTCCTAATGCTTGAGTTTAAGTCTCATGAGGCTTTTAGAGATTATACACATAAAAATCAAACTAAAATGCAAAAATTTAAAATAAATAACAAAAACAAACAAATAAACAAATAAAAAAATAACAAAATAAAAACCAAAGTTTAACAAAGTAAATTTAAAACAAAACATAACAAAATAAAGATAAAAATACAAAACTTCTCATGCTTTTAGTATTTTTTTAAGTTCATAATTAAAATCTAAAGCATAAGTTAAACTAACTTCTCAAACACAAGTCAAATTCGGTTAGGAATCTGAATTCGGTTCGACTATAATCCTCACAAGTCATACTCTAAATATTACACTGATCCTATGGGCTCAAGTACTTAATTAAAGTTATATGCAAATAGAGTTTATGTAAAGGAATGAACTAATGGATTTGCATATGTTTATTAAAGAAAGACTCAAAATAGTGCATAACGTTTGATCTCATGAAAAGAATCATGTGATAACATTTATAAAGAAATCAAATATTATTTTCATGCATCGATTAAAATCATAAAATAAAAATACCATGTATATGCCTTTAAAGAATGAATGAAAATACAATGACTTCTAAGGGATGTACTCTCTATCTTTCTTTTGTAAAAGCTAGTTCTCACAACTTTGTAAGATTTTTGGGTTATAATATTTAGTTTATACTATTTATTTTCCCTCTTTTTTTCTTATATTCTTTATTTAGAGAATGGACATGTGTACATTTTATACATATTTTTGTATGAATAAGTGAGAAAATTTTCATAGGTCTAATTTAAAACGCTTAACCTGAGGCCACTACTACAAAATGTGGTATTTAAGTCGATATGCATGTAAAGTCAGT
Organism: Hippophae rhamnoides; assembly: GCA_033030585.1. NCBI lineage: Eukaryota > Viridiplantae > Streptophyta > Magnoliopsida > Rosales > Elaeagnaceae > Hippophae > Hippophae rhamnoides. The sequence goes on along the minus strand of CM065428.1, from coordinate 38,725,395 downwards.
TTTTGAAGAAAACTCACTTATAATGAATTTAAAGTTAGTTAAGTGAAAAACCGACGTTACATGTAGTGTCGTTTGACACGTAAACCGACTCTACACACCTGGATAGCATCGATTGACACGTAGAATCGATGCTATCCATGTGTGTAGCGCCGGTTCGGTTCAACACGTCAACCGACGCTACATCCTACGTGTATATTTTTATTTTAAAAATGCAATTTAAAATTGAAATTATATAGTACAATTTTTTTTATTTAATTTTTTGGTCAATTATTATTTTATTTGAACTCTTTAAAGTTGAATTTGGATATATATATATATATATATATATAGTATAATATTTTCTTCTTTTTTTTAGTCAATTGGTTTTTAAAATTATATAATTTTGTGTATTTATTTGGATACTTAATTTTCTGTACATACATGTTTTTCATACTAGTTATTGAATTGGGTAGCATGAAAAATATTTGCAAAATACAGAAAAGTTTTCAAAAAAATGTAAAAGGTTTATAGTTAAAATCAAATAAAATAATAACACACCAAAAAAAATTGTACTATTTTAAACTACAATTTTAAAATAAAAAATACACGTATGACGTAGCATCGTTTGACGTGTTGAACCGATGCTACACACATGGATTGCGTTGATTGATGTGTTGAATCGACGCTATCTACACATATTAATCCATTTATCTTCTCTCTTCTTCATTAGATCGACTTTTTCAATTTGCGTAGCAACCAAAAAACCTCAAAACCGAGTTCTGACCACCATTTTCAATGTCATTTTGTGTGTTATCTTCCTCTTTATATTATCTTTCACATCACTTATTTTTTAAGCGAAATACTCAAATTTTTTATACTAATTTTCTCACTTACAAAACACCCATTTTTTGTTCATTTCCTTCATTTACTCTTGTAAGTATTTCTATTAATCTTACGTACTTATTATTCAGTTTTCTTTTTTTATATAAATTTTTGATTTATGCATATTTTGTATTATGCTTGTTATTATATGTTTGGCTAATTTTCTATGGAAATAATATCTGGATGTTGTGGGTTTGAGGGACTATAATATTTACAGTGCGTGGATAAATGTATTTACATATAAATAATTATATTTTATTAAGTAAAAGTAATTCAATTTTAAAATGATTAAAATCATAATTGTTTGTATTATGTATGTTTTTGTATATATTATAATAATTAGGGAATTCATATATAATAATACTTAAAATATATTGATTGGATACATAATTAATATTCTTAATTAATGTCATTAATAAAAAATGGATAAATCTTGGATGTCAAAGTGTAGAATTGAGTAGGACTACATTTCTAGACTTGAAAGTTTCATGGAATTTGCTTGTAGAAATATTAATAATGAAATTAGTATGATTTGATGCCCATGTGTTAAATGTAAAAATGAACGATCTCATGAAGTTGACAAGATTAAGTATCACCTTATCCATAGTGATATTCTTTTGAGCTATAAATGTTGGTATTATCATGGAGAAAATATTGATAATACTCATGAGGAAGAGATAAATAAGAATGTGAGTGGAATATATACATCTTATCATAATGTACAGACAAAAAATAGGTTTCATGGTATTGAAGATGAACTACTTGAGAATGATCCCGAAACCTTTAAAAAACTTCTATAAGATGCCAAAAAACCGTTGTATCCAAAATACAAGAAATACACTAAAATTTCAGGATTGGTTTATTTGTACAATGTGAAGGAAAAACATGGTTTTCTGACAAGGGATTCACAAAATTACTAAATCTACTAGTCGATATGTTTCCTGAGGGTATTGAATTGGCATCTTCAATGTATGAAGTGAAGAAATCTCTTAATCGATTTGGCATGGAATATCATAAGATTAATGCTTGTCCAAATGATTGCATTCTTTATAGAAAAGAATAAAAGACATTAGATGATTGTCCAATGTGTAAAGAATCGAGACGGAAGCAAGTGAGACAACACCTAAGATAGGCATGCCTGCAAAGGTTCTTTTGTACTTTCCTCTGATTCCTCACTTTCAAAGGTTGTTCTAAAGTAAAGAGACATCAAAGATGTTGACTTGGCATTCAGATAATCGATCTGATGATGGGGTGTTACGTCATCCTTATGATTCTCCAAATTGGAAAGTAGTAGATAATTTATCCCCTTAATTTGCATATGATCTGCGCAATCTTCATCTTGCCATTGCTATTGATGGAATTAATCCACACAGTTCCCTTAGTAGTAGATATAGTTGTTGGCCAGTAATTATGGTAACATACAACCTTCCTCCCTGGTTATGTATGAAAAGAAAATTCATGATGTTAACATTATTGATCTTAGGACCGAAACAACCCAATGTTGATATTGATGTATATTTGTAGCCTTTGATAGATGATTTAAAGACTTTGTGGAATGATGTTGTAAATGTTTATGATGCATATAAAGAAGAACACTTTAACTTGAGGAGGGCCCTTTTATGGACAATTAATGATTTTCCTACCTATGGAAACTTATCAAGACATGTAACAAAAGGTTACAAGGGATGCCCTATATGTAGTGATGGCACTTCTACAACTTATCTTTTTTATGGAGGAAAGATGTCTTATAGAAGACATAGATGATTTTTTCCATCTGGACACAAGTTTAGATACCAAAAGAAACTATTTGATGGTGAAAAAGATCATGATCATGCACCCTGACCTTTACGAGGTGTTGAGATATTAAGGAAATTGAATGGTATGACAATGAAATGATATGGAAAGATGAAAAAAAGAAAACTAACTAAATTAGGGAAATTAAAGAGGTCAACTAATGAAAGGGGTGAAAATGAAAAAGGAGGAGAATCAGTAGACCATGGTTGTTGGAATCAAAAATCCAAATTTTGAGAATTACCTTATTAGACCTACACATTCTCCACACCTTAGATGTCATGCATATTGATAAAAATGTATGTGAGAGCTTGATTGGTACATTACTTAATATACCTGGAAAAATGAAGGATAGAATTAAAGCAAGACCGAATTTAAAGAAACTAGGCATATGACTCGAATTGGTAGCAAAGGTGGAAAATGCTAAGAATTGAACATACTTGCCACCAATATCATATACAATGCAAAAAAAGAGAAGGATGTGTTTTTTAAATGTTTGGCTGGTGTGAAAGTTCTTGATGGTTACTCATCCAACTTAAGAAATTTTGTGTCTATCACCAATAAGAAAATTTATGGATTGAAATCACATGATTTTCATATCTTAATGCAACAGTTATTACCATTTGCTATTAGATCAATTCTTCCAAATCATGTTCATTCTTCAATACAATATGCAAGAAATCTATATCAATTGGCGAGTTAAACTCTTTACAAAAAGATGTTGTAGAGACTTTGTGTCTAATTGAAAAATATTTTTCTCCTTCTTTCTTTGATATAATGAATCATGTGTGTGTTCATTTAGTTTGAGAGGTTCAATTGTGTGGTCCTACTTACTTAAGGTGGATGTATCCTTTTGAGAGATATATGTAAGTCCTTAAAGGAAATGTAAATAATAAAAATCAACCAGAAGGATGCATGGTGGAATGTTACATTGCTGAAGAGGCCATTAAGTTTTGTTCTAAATACTTTAGTGGTTGCATTGAAATTGGGAATCCTATACCCAAGTTGTTCTTAGAACATCACATGATCCAAGTAGGTAACCCTAGTTGAACCAATTGGCAATCTTGTACTTTCTGATAGAACATATTATGGTATAATTAAAGAGATTTGGGAATTAGATTATGAGGTCTTCCATGAAATAGTTTTCTTGTGTGATTGGGTCAAAGATGTTATCAATGTTGGATATAAAATAGATTATTTTGGATTTACCCTTGTAAATTTATCCAAGATAAGTCACACTGATGATGTTTTCACGTTAGCACTTCATGCAAAACAAGTATTTTACGTGAGCGATCAAATTGACACAAGATGGTCTGTTTTGTTAACGCTTCCACAAAAAGAGTTTTACCATTGTGATGTTTTTGAAGATGACGACCCTATGCTTGATACATTAACTGATATTAGTAATTTCTCAAACAAATTGCCTAATGTATATGATGATCTAGTTGATGAGGATGATTCTTTGTCGTGGACTCGAAGTGATTGTGAAGGTATATATGTATACGATCAACAACCAAAACTTGGAGTTGTTGATAGTATTGCTAAACAACTAGATATTTATTGTGATAATTCTACGATAGTTTTCTAAGAACAACAAGTATTATAATGGTACTAAATATATGGAATTGAAAAAAATTTCCAATAAAGAAGAAGTTTATAAACAAAAGGTGTCGATAAAACATACTAACACTTAACTCATGATTGTGGATTTGTTGACTAAAGGATTGCCTTTAAAGATATTTAATGGACATATAGAAAGGATAGGCTATATTGAGAAATTTTTACACCTATGAATTTTATTATGTTATGTAATTGACACATGGAGCTCATATATGTTTCATTTCAGATATTTATTGTGATATCTTAGAGGAACTATGTCGAGAAAATTATATAGAATCGTCACAATCCGTGTTAGTATATAATTAATGGTGATATAATGACTTAAAAGATATTAAGCTATACACAATATAAGCACTACTATAAAATATGGTATTTAAGTCGATATATAAAGTCGGTTTTTGGAGAACCGATTTTAAATTTTATGTCTTACAATTTAAAGTCAATATAGCGAACCAACTTTAAATCGAGAAACTCGTTTTAATGTCCAATTTTATAGTAGTAAAGTTTATATATATATTAAACGATAAAGATTAATCGTGCCACTTGAGGCAAGCGGAAGAAATTAAGATTGTGATTCACGTGGTCCAGAAGCTCTCTCCCTCTCTCTTTCTCTATTTCCCTCTCATGTTAGCAATTGTGATCATTATTATTAACGAAGTAATGAATTAGCTAATTGAACTTGGACTACGTGAATGTTATTTATTATTTTCAAGGAATTTCGAAACTTATATTATTAGCAGTGAGGATTTTAAAACTTAGGTATTCCTTTCTTCTTCGAATTCCTCCCCTTTTCTCAAGCTTCACCACTTCTATTTACTTAGTTTGATAGTTTTATTAACTTTATTTATGTGAATATCAAAGTAAAACCAATATCTTAATTAGCACAGTGGCTAGTTTTGTTTTTATATTTTTTATGGTTTCAGGAGGTTTTTTGTACCTTAGTCAATGTGCGTGGTTTATAATGCTTATGATATGTATGATAGAATGACTTACCATTCTTGTACGTGAGTCAAAATGTTTGTTGATTCTAATAGAATTTGCTTCACCATATTTAGTTGAGTGATGAGTGGTAATTCCTTGCATTAGCGTTTGTCTCTTCCTATTACATCTTGGAATGAAGAAATTTTTTTTTTCCTTTCTATGATGACCTTTTTTCTTTACCTCAAGCTTATTCCACCACTTCAACTAATTTTACCCATCTTTAAGCCACTTGTGTGGAAAGGTTAGTTGATTGTTTCTGTTCCATTTGTAATATTTATTCCTCGTTTTTTTTCCTCTATTATCCTATTAGTCATTTTTGAAGTAGATTTATTATATCAACGGATTAATAGAGAAATAGTGAAGCAAAAAGATTTACTTCACTCTATTTTGCTTGAACAAAATACTATAACCTTTTACAATTATTTATACTGTCTATTGATTGATTGTAGGTTGCATGGGGCTGTCCTTTTTAAATAGCTTTTCATTGCTTATTGTTGTAGAGAATTGTGCCATAAAAAATATGAAGCATTCTTGGCAAATGATCTGTTGGGAAAATCATATATATTATATTTTTCCTATCTTAAATTATTACTATTCACTTATGATTTAAATGAATAAATCTCAAACTAACTCGACAAAATAATGCTATTGAAAATATAATGTTAAAATAAACTAAAGCGAATATTGAAACAGAAATATTAAAGCAGAAAAATAAAAACACCAAAAATTTAACGAGATTTTGTATAAATGTTACTTATGTCCTCGGGCATCTTTGACCACTTCCACTATCTCCAAATGGATGAACTCCAAAATTACAACTAATTGAAAAAAATTGGGCTAATCAATTACCCTTACAAAATAGAAGAAGATTTACAACTTTTGTGATGCTTTAGAAGTGGAGGAAAGGGCTTTATTTATAGCCCAAAATACAACACACACCTTCATTCCTAACCAATGTGGGACTTTTTCAACTTGCTCACTAAGGAGATATACAAAAAATCTCTACCTTAGCGACTTAGTAATTCTTAAATGATTTCTTCAATCTCTAGATCAATGATGTCATTGCCAATTCAAATTTGCAGGATGTTAATCAAGTCCAGACAATGTTTGAACTTGATTGTTGTTACTACCTTAGTCATCATATCTACGGGATTCTCTGTCATATTGATCTTCTGAACTAATACTCCATATTCTTCAATAATATCTAGCACGAAATGGTATCAAATGTTAATGTGCTTTGTATGTGCATGGTAGAATTGGTTATTTGCTAAATGAATATCACTTTGACTTTCACAAAGCACCTTAATATGCCTTTGAACAACTCCCAAGTCTTCAAGAAAACCTCATAACCAAATAGCTTCCTTTACAACCTCTGTAACTACCATATATTCTGCCTCTATAGTAGACAAAGCAATTGTGGACTGCAAGGTAGACATCCAACTGATTGGTGTTTTAGCAAGAGTAAACACATAACCAGTAGTTGACCAACGCTTATCTAAATCTCCTGTATAGTCGGAATCACAATATCCGACTGCACATTGACCAATAGTATTATTCTATTAAAATATTAAACCAACATCTACAATATTTAAAATATACCATAGAATCCATTTCACAGCCAACCAATGTCCTTTACCAGGATCATGCATATACCTGCTTACAACACCAATCGCATGTGAACTGTCAAGTCTTGTACACACCATTGCATACATCAAGCTACTAACCGCATTTTCATACCGTACCTTTGCCATGTATTCTCATTTTTCATCGTTCTTAGGAGAAAATTAAGTACTAAGCTTGAAATGAAGAACAAGTGGTGTACTTACAAGTTTTGTCTATTCATTCATACCAAAACGTTGTATTACCTTCTGCAAATGTTGACTTTGAGTCAAACTAAGCTTCCCCTTTCTTCTTGTCTCTACTTATCTCCATACCGAGAATCTTCTTAGCTTCTCCCAGATCTTTCATCTCGAAGTCTTGATTTAGTTGAGCCTTCAACTTTTCAATTTCTGCTTGGATCTTCGATGCAATTAACATATCATCGACGTACAATAGAAGATAGATGAAAGACTCATCTTGTAGCTTGCAAAAATACACCAAATGATCATGTGTACTTCTAGTATACTTCTACTTCCATAAACTAATCAAATCGTTTGTACCATTGCCTCAGAGATTACTTCAATCCATACAACGATTTTTTCAGTTTGCAAACCCAATTATTTTTACCAGTAACATTAAACCTTTCTACCAAGACATATAGATTTCCTCTTCCAAGTCATCGTGTAGAAACGTAGTTTTCACATAAAGTTGAACTAGTTCCAAATCCAAATGTGCTACCAAGGCCAACAAATTTTTAATGAAGGAATGTTTTACAACTAGAGAAAATACCTCATTATAATCAATTTACTCATTCTAAGCATAACCCTTAACCACCACCTTATTTCAAGGCTTTTTATTGCTTCTTTATATATAGAAGGAACATCATCATATATAACTGAAAGTGCAGAGGCCACCATATTCTTAAACTGAGCAGGTAGATCTTCCATATTTTTGTATCGAGTAAACACCTTAATATTTTGTCATCGTGTCCTATCAATTGCAATTTCTTCTTATTGTTGTGGAGATTCTTAGGTTAAAACCTCTTCTTCATCTGATTCATCTTTTGTTAATGGAGGATCGACTTCTGTCTTATCTCCACCAACTAGATTAACAATTCTTCTTTCAAACTCCATCTACTTCGGAGTTTGCTCCACCTACTTTGGAATTTGCTCCACCTGTTGAAAGTGCCATCAATTTTCTCAGTTACCTTTTCTCAGCAAGGTAGATTCATCAAAGCTAACATCTCTGATGAATATTATCTTTTTTTTATTTCAAGGCAACATAGTCGGTAACCTTTAGAACCAGAAAGGATCCCAAAAAAATTAGCTTCTTTACTCTTGGATCCAACTTTGATTATGTTACATGGTAGTATGCAATAGAACCAAACACATGTAAGAAATCATAATCTCTAGCGGGTTTTATAGACCATACCTCCATAGGTATTTTGCCTTCAAGAGTAGACGATGGTAGACGGTTGACAAGAGGACATGCATACGTCACAACCTTAGCCCAATAATGCTTACCTAACCCAACTTTGATAACATATACCAAACCTTCTCTAGCAAATTTTGGTTCATACGTTCTACAAATCCATTCTATTATGCTATTTTTTGAATAGTGAAGTGTCACACTAGCCCTTCTTTTTCACAAACTTCCATAAATGAATCATTTGTTTACTCAGTGCCACTACCAATCTGAGTCTTGATTATCTTTTTCCACCTAAGAAAAATTCTCAGCACTTCATCCTTCTTCTTCATGAGATACACCCAAACTATCCTAGAGAATTCATCAACAAAAGTGTCATAATAATGTTTACCACTCCTAGATGGAATTCTTGTTGGCTCTCATAAATCAGTATGGATGTAATCCAAAATTCCTTTTGTATTATGGAGTGTAGTGCCAAAGCTTACTCTTTTCTACTTCCACAATACACAATGCTCACAAAATTCCAACTTGCTAATTTTGGCACCTTTTAACAGGCCTTCCTTTACAAAAATCTGTAAAGCTTTTTCACCAGCATGTCCCAAACTCTTATGAAATAGCTTGGTAGTTTCTGAATCTCTTTCTTCCTCTAAAAATACTACTGATTCTGTCCTAATAACTATACTACCAAGGTAGTAGGACAAGTTATTCTTCTGAAAAAACCCTTCATCGCCACAAGTGCTTTAGAACGAACATTCAATGCTCCATTTTGTATAGTCACATTGAAGCTTTTTTATTCTAAGACTCTCCTATCAATGAGATTATTCTTCATATCTAGAACATAATGAACATTCGTCAAGACTCTAGTTGAACCATCTTCATACTTCAAACGAATTGTACTGATCCCTAAACTTTTGCATGGATAATCATTACCCATGAAAACAACTCTATCGTCTAATTCTTCAAAGTTAAAGAACCATTCCTTATTAGGAGACATATGGAAGGTACATGTTGAATAAAAAATCCAATCACCAGGATATGATGTTGTTGACGAACCAACCAATGCAAAATCTGAATTTGAATTGCTTTCAGCTGCACATGCATCAGACGACACATATTTTCCTTTCTTTTATAGCTTCAGACAGTTTTTCTTCCAATGGACTTTTTCATGATAAAAGGAAAATTCATATTTACCAAACCTTCCTTTTGAATGAGATCTGCATCTCCTTCCTTTCTGTTGAGTTTATGGATGCCCTCTTATAGACAATGCCTGTACTGCTTCATTGTTGCTTTCTTTTTTATCTTTCTTTCTAATTTCATAACTATACAAAGTAGTGCAAACTTCCTCAAAAGACACTTTATCCTTCCCAATAAGTAAGCTTGTAATAAGGTGATCAAACTCATCAAGAAGGGAGGCTAACAACATCAAGGCTAAATCTTTATCTTTAAATGTTTCATCCATATTTAACAAATATGCTACTAATCGATTAAAAGAAGTAATGTGGTCGTTTATTGTGGTACCTTGAAGGTATTCAAAACAGAACAACTTCTTCAAATAGAGTCGATTTTGTCCACTCTTCTTCATACACTTGTTCTCCAATGCCCATAACTTACTTGCATATGTATCCTTTATGAATGTATACTTTTGTTCTCTTGAGAGACACTAGTGGATTGTACCACATGCCAATCGATTGATATTTTCTGCTTGACTTCATCTGCTTCATCTTGTTTCTCTTCTTTAATGGCGATGTCTAGACTTTGTTGAAATAGAGCATCTAAACTTCCCCTTTCCACATGATGAAATGACTGGTTCCATCAAACTTCTCCACCTTGAACCTTGCATTCATAACCATTGTTCTGCCTGACGTGGAAGGTTGGCCTTTGTTTGAGGGAGACTTTTCTTCCGCCATTTTCTTCATATTACAACAACTAGTAACTATATTCTAATAGCAAACAAATGAAATACAAACAAATTCCTAGGTAGAAACCTTCAACTTTGATACCAATTGTTGGGAAAATCGGGTATATTTTTCCTATTCTAAGTAGTTACTATTCATTTATGATTTAAATGAATATAACTCAAACTAACCTCACAAAATAATGCTATTGGAAATATAATGCTAAAATAAACTAAAGTGGATATTGAAGCAGAAAAATAAAAACACTAAAAATTTAATGAGGTTCGGTATAAATGTTACTTATATCATCTGGCGTCATTTACCACTTCCACTATCTCCAAATTAATGAACTCCAAAATTACAACTATTTGGACAAAATTGAGTTAATCAATTACACTTACAAAATAGATGAAGATTTACAAATTTTAGGATGCTTTAGAAGTGGAGGAAAGGGCTTTATTTATAGCCCAAAATATAATATTTACTTTCATTCCTAACCAATGTGGGACTTTTTCAATTTTTTCACTAAGGAGATATACAACAGGATCACATATCAAACTAGAAATTGTGTGGCTGATGTCTTTAGACAATTTTTTCCCTCTCATTTCATGGTTTTTGTTCATCTTTTATCTCTCGCAACTATTTAATTGTTGCATATGGAAAAAGCAATTCATAATTTCACATTCATAGAATATGTTTATATGGTTATTTGATTATATATAATTATGGATATTTAATTTATTATAGGTTCCTCGGTGTGTCTAGTTAATTACTAATGTATGTATTCTTTTATCTAGTTAGCTGAGTTGCTTCTATCTAGCTACTAGTTCACACTTCTTAATGTGTCGTTAAATATGTAATGGTTTTTCTTTTCAAATATATATAATGTTGTTGACATATGATTTAGGGCTAATATGATTATGGTGAGCATATACAAGGATGTTGCAAGCTTAGCATAGGTATGAATTTAACACCACCTATCACGAGCAAGAAGGAAATTGAGGCTTGGTATACTAACTTGAGGAAGCAAGAGAATGAGAGACAGTTGGCAAAAGGTAATATTAAGATTATTTCTTTTTGGTTATATTGTGATTCATATACATAAATGATGATAGAAAATATGTTGGTTTATTGTCTCGTTTGAGATAAAATGGCTCTTTTAATATGATTTGGGGTGATTGGAATCTATTAGGGTTTAATTTAGAATAGAGCTGAGGAAGAAGATGATACACAAAGAGGGAAAAAATGCTTTGATTCTCATTACTTTTCTCTGGATTCCTTGGCTCTCTATATAGCCTTATAGATCAGAATTGTTTTAGGGAAATTATAGGAGATAACAGAAAATAGCTGGAACGTAACAGAAACACAGTGGAAACAGTATGAGCAACTACCTTCACGCTCTTCATACATGTTAGAGATTCTTCTAACGGCTTGAGTGGTTCTTCCTAACGAATTGGAGTGGTCCCCCTCTTCTTCCGAGCTTGATCATGGCTTTGGGTTGAAGCCACATGCCTACCCTCTCCTCTCTATGCACCAGCGTGCCTCTCTGCACGTAGCTCGGTGCATTTAGCACCCATCAAATCCTCCCTACCTGAGAATCCTTGTCCACAAGGATGAAGGATGGATATGTCTTAGAAAAATGCCACTCATTTTCCTAGGTAGCATCCTCTGTAGACGGTCCAACCCATTTCACTAGAATTTCTGATTTTGGTCGGTAATTACCCTTTTTGATCACTCTTCAGTCCAAGATAGCCTCAGGCTAAGGGAGCAATGTAGAATTATCTGAGACAGGAGGTAGAACTGGGAGGGGTGGTGTGTAATGCCCCAAGTGTCTTTTGAGCTGGCTAACATGAAAAACATTGTGTATCTGAGATTCAGGAGGCAAGTCTAGCCTATATGCTACTGCCCCAACTTGTGCTGTGATTTTGTAAGGGCCATAGAAATGTGGAGCTAACTTTATGGTAGCTCGGAAATGCACAAATGTTTGTCTATATGGTTGAAGGCGGAGGTATACATAATCTCCTACTACAAATGATACTTCTCTACGGTGTTGATCAATGTGGCACTTCATACGGTTCTGAGCTAGCATGAGATGGTGGCATAGATCACGCAAAATGATGTCTCTATCACGTAGGCATTCATCCACCAATTGGACCTTGGAAGTGCCTGGAATGTAGGCCAATAAGCGAGGTGGTGGATGACCATAAACTGCCTCAAAGGGTGTCACTTTTGTGGAAGAATGTGTAGATGTATTATAACTATATTCTGCCCAAGGCAACCATTCCATCCATTGGCTTGGTTATTCTCTAGTAAAACAACGTAGATATTGTTCCAAGGTACGGTTGACTACTTCTGTCTGCCCATCGGTTTGAGGGTGGTAGTTGGAGCTCATACATAGCTTAGTGTCTTACAATTTGAACAGGGCTTTCTAGAAGGAACTTATTAATATTTTGTCCCTATCACTAACTATTGAAGTTGGAATGCCATGTAAGCGTATTATGATTTCCACAAAAGCCTTAGCAACAATTAAGGCAGTAAAAGAGTGAATCTACTTGATGTTGATCATTTTTCTATTTGATAGGATAATGTGTTATGTATTAATTTATATCCAATAAAAAATAAATCTTATATTATTTATGAATATTAAATTAATTTTATTTTTTATTAATGTACAAAATTATAGGAGAATAAATAATCAAATATATATATGAATTGGATTCCCATTCTCAAAAGATAATTTTTTTGGAATCCAATTCATCTAAGTTCTTTTCGTATCAAGAGATTCCCTATCTAAATGAATACTTTTTTGGAATCGATTGTGACTTTATCATTGTTAAAAATTCGTATTTTAATCCCATTTAATAATTTTATAAAAATATTATAATATTATAATAAAAAAATCACTAAAATAATATGATTCATCTTTAATCGATCATATGTATTAATCTAATAGATTAAATAATATCATTTTTAATCTAAAAAATATCTAAGAAACTAAAAGATAACTTAATTTAATAAACTTTTACGGTATCTTTCTCTTGAAAATATTAAAATAAGTAATTTAAATCTTAAATTTTGTAGTTCATTATTTATTGATATGTAACTTAATACTCTATTTTTCACTTATTCAAATCACATGTTAAAAGTTGAACCTTGATATTAAAAAACAAAATTAATTTTTTATAAATTGATAATTTTTTTCCTAATCAAAGAAGTTAATTAATTAATTTTGTTGAAACTTTCAAACAACAATATTTACGTGAATGTCAGAAATTCTAGGTTGATTTTTCTGAACGAAACTTGACATAGTTTTAATTTATTTGTATAACTTTGATCAATTATTACAGTTCAAAGTAATAATTTTTAGAAGAGGACCGGAATTCATTATATAAGAAAGTGAGCACTTCTATAGTTTCTCCTATTCACTTCCCCGTAAAAATGGTAATTGCTTTGTAAGCAATGACATAATATAACTAATATAACTAACATAACTAAATGATAAAAATGGTTATTTTTATTTTAAATTAAAATATATAAAATACTTATATATAGATTAATACTAATATAATTTTTGTTTAAATATAAAAGTAATTTTAATAAATTTGGATAAATCAAATATACTAATTAATATTAAAATAATTAAAATATATATAACTTAAATAAAAATATTTAATGTATCTTAATTAAAATAAAATCAGAAAAATATCCAAATAAAATTAAACATATTCCAAAAATACCACTTCAAATTCAATGTCTCAAAACGGAAACCACGAATGTGTCATGGCTGTAAATTTGTAATTCTTATGGACTGTCAACATTGTGATTCAAAAACTAATTAATGCCGATATTACGTATTGGGAGACCAGAGTTAATTAGATTGTCATGCTTGGAATAATATTTCAGAATTTTTTCAGTAAATATTCTTTGATCGGTTTAGTTGAATATAATTGATATCAAAATTTATGTGATCAAGTAATTATTCAAAGATAAGCATCTCTTTTAACATAAATAATAGTGAGAATTTATCTTTTTAAATTAAATATTCAATGTATTGACGTATCTAATCTATTAAATTTATGTGATCTTTTGAAAGACCCATATAGCCGCTAAGATATATATACAATTCCACCACATTTTTAAATTTTTCTTAATTAATCAACAGTACTTTGATAGTGATTATCTTCCCTATGTTTCAATTAGTATTAGAAAACTCATATGGGCATTAAACTTAACTATCCATTAATTGATAACTTCTTCGCATCAACTCTGTCTCAAGACGACTAAATATTTTTCGTGGCTTAAGAGGAAGCATATATAAAGATGATATTTTAAATATTTTTCATAAATATAAATTTTATTGATTAAAATTAAGAATTGATTAATGACAATTTTTTGTCTAATATAAATTAAAAAATAAAAACGTCAAAGTTACTTTTTTTAAAGATGAGAAATTATAATTTTATTTCGAATATAAGAGAATTGAGATATTTTTAAAAAAAACTTTGAAATAAAATGAAAATGAAATTTTCTACAAAAACTTGATGTTCTCTTTTAAATATGAGTAAAACAAATATATAAACAAGATAAGTGATGAGTGCTCAAAAAGCACTAAAATTACTATGATTTTATACACATTAATTGATTAAAAATATATATATTTATATTATTTTATCATATATTTATATAAATTTATCTTTTTGAAATAACGGTTATTTTTATTGTTTTTCAAGTATTTTCGCTTAAAAACGTAACTTAAAGACTCAAAAAGGAATACTGGAAGCAATACATCACAAATATATTAATAAATAAATGAGGAAAGGTCAACAAATATGAAAAAATTGAACAAAAATGGTCAAAAATGTCAAAAAGGAGGAAATCGCCCAGCCGATCCGCCCAGCTGCCCAGTCTCGCACGCGCCGCACGTTCCTTGCACTTGTCCCGCACGCTCCACTCCTTTTCCGCGCGCCATTGGTGCCCCACGCGCGCCACAACAATCTCGCCCCATTTTCGGGAGCAGCTGTCCCCCCACGTCATGCTCACGTCGTCAATGAAGTCAGTAATCACCACTCCGCGTTTCCACCATTTTTTCACCCACTTTTTCTCCCCATCCTCACCTATAAATACCCCCCCTTCTCTTCACTTCTAAACACACCTCAAAACACATTCTCTTCTCTCTTTCTTTCTCTCTTTTCTTAGTTTTTTTAGTTTTTCTTATTTTTTTTAACTTTTCTTAGTTTTAGAGTTCTTCTCTTTTTTAGAAGAACTCGTTATGTTTTTGTAATTTATTTGCTTTTGATTCAATAAATGGGAGTGCAAATTCCATTTGGAGGTTTTCCAGCAACGGGAATAGCATCGAAGTACTATAAGGATTTTATTTTCTCTATAGGTATTTTTTATGCTTTATTCTTAAATGTTATATTTAATTTGTCTGTGATTAAATTTAACTTTGCTGGCTGTTTGTAAACATGATATAATAATAACGTTGTTATGCTTGCGGAATATTAAATAGGTAAAAATCTCTAAAATGAATTGATTTTATTTTTATTCAAGATTTTATATTAAGAATGTTAGAGAGAAATATATTATTTTTCATTACAAACTTAAATCTGAAAATTAGATTTTAAGGTTTAGTTATCCGGTCTAATTTAGAGTAGTGCTCTTTTATTTATTGGTACAATCGGCCAGTAGTTAGAGTGAAGCTCTATTTCAAAAGTTTTTATAAGAATTATTATCTGAAAATGTATTGATAACATGTTTTCAGTAATGGTATTAAAACTGGAAAGTTAGTACTCGGATAACTAAATTCTTAGGTTTAATTTAGACACCTTGAATAAAGTTTAAACTGTCTAACCCCACCAAAGGTGGTATTTAAATGGTTCATTTTCAATCTCTTAGAAAAAGGAATTAATTTAAGTAATCAAATTAGTTATCAACCCCACACATAGGTGTTAATTGATTTGTTTAGTTAACAAAGAATATCTAACCCCACCAAATGTGGTATTGATATAAAAAAGAGAGAATCAATAAATATCAATTCATATCTTTGATAACCTAAATAATATGAGCAAGCATAATTAACTTCGTTATTATATCCATAAACACTCCACTATTATAAATGATAAAATTTGCATAAATGTTTATTGAATCTCTATCTATGTTTATTTTTATATTAGATTAGAAACACAAAACCCAAAATATCGTGACAGGATGTTTAGGATTTAATTTCATTTTCAAAAATTTAAATAATAAATTAAAAACCACATATATTCCTTCCTTAGATCTACCTTGGGAGTATATTTATCATTTTCTACGAAATGGTTCGTACACTTGCGAGAGTTTTATAAATATAAAACCAAAGTATTGGCAGAATCGACGCTACCGGTTTTTGCTCATCAATAAGTTTTTAACTTTAAAAAAAATATGTACACATAAAAACAATTGCTAAAACCTTTTCAATTCAAGTGTTCCAAACCTTAGTTTATTGATTTCATACTTAGAGTCATGATTTACTAAGATTTGAAGTCTACTTAAGTCTAATTTCAATAACCCAATTTATTCTTGCACTTATATAGAGTTTTTACCGCCTCTTCCTATAGTTTGCAATAAACCTTTTAAGGAATGAGTTAAAATCAATTTTGATACAATAATTCTCAATTCAAATCTAACTCTCGTAATCATTAGAGATTGGACGAGCTTAGTTCAAGATTGTTAAAGAAAATCACATTTTGAAATTTCAGTTGAAGAAGGCAAAACTAATGTGTTATTATTTTCCATAAAATTAGTAGTTAAAAAAAATTTCAAAATTATTTTTTGGAAGGAGACAATAAGAAGATCATAAAGGTTCTAATGTATGAATATTTTTTTATCACTTAAGGGGTACATAATTAAATTACTCAAACAAGACCCCTTTTGAGCATGTTCAAAATGATTTATACCTATAGACTTAAATAATGCTACTCACTTTGTAGCTAATTGGGCATTCCATAACTTTGTTTAGTGTTGCATTTCTATTTTTGTTTTACTCTAACAGTTCTACGCTAATGTAAGTCTCGTATGCAAAACATAGTATCTATTTTATTTTGCCCAGTGTTTTGTCATCCTTTATACACACTCACATAGTTAAAAAACTTTGTATGTAAGCATATTTACACACAACACGGGATTGGTTTTTGTAGTGTACAAGTTTGCTCCCTGACATTGTTACTTTTGTTTTTGGTTCATTTTAGGTGTGGATATCTGTGGAAAGTACTTGGAAAGGTTTGAAATGAAAAAGGTGATATTTTTAATACCTCGTCACCACCCTCACAAGGTAGTCAATAAGGTGACAAATTTGAGGTAACCAAGTAAGTTACCCTTCTCAATACACAAACCAACACCAACAATGAATATTGTGGTTTATTTAGCAACATAGGACATTGTATTAAAGCCTCTACATATCAAGTAGAAGGCATCACCTCAACCTAAACAGGTTAATATTTTGGGAGCATATCAACAGAGACCAAGATTCAATCCCAATTCAAATACCTACAATCTTAGATGGAGAAATCATCCCAACTTCTCTTCGAGGCAAAGACAACCTTCTATTTGCCCAAAGTTCAAATCAACTAAGCTAGCAATTCCACCAGCCCTTTCTAAGAAGCCTTCTCAGTAAAGAAACCCAGGATGACAACTTGAATTCTCTTATTCAAGTATGTAGAGATAACCAATCTAAAATCAATAGAGATTGGACTTTGTAGAAGCTTCTATCAAAAAGGTGGAAGTCCAAATGGAACAATTAGCTGAGCATTTGCAAAAAAAAAAGTAAAGACTAACTGAATGGTCAAATTGAATTAAATAAATTCAATGAAGAGGAGACATTGAGTTTTTCATTCTGAAATCTCCAAGCAACATCTTACTAGAAGACGATAAATTTTAGTCCTAAGTAGGAGGTCACCCATTAGTGTATTTTCTTTTCTTTTAGTCTGTTTTGTTTTATTTTTATTTTTAGAATGTGTAATAAAATTCAAATGAAATAATAGAAATTTATTTGTTTCAAAAATTGTGTCCATTCTTTAAATTTAGCATTGCTAAAAAAATTAACTTAGGTTCCCTGCATTTTTTTTTTCTTTAAACCTATACATTTTGTCAAGTGAGAAATATTTCTTAGAGAGTTATACTATTTTTCAATTTAGTAGCTAGATGCTGATATGTAAGGGAAAGAGGATCAATTTCAACTACAAGTAGCCATGTGAGATGCTGGAGATAGGTAGAAAATGATGAAGGACTATACAATGCCAATCATTGGCAATGCAACTTCCGGTATACAATTGCAAAAGGCTGCAAGGAACTATGAATTGAAAAAGATTTATTATTCTTTGTTTCCTTAATTTTACGATATCCCTAATGAAGACCCTTTGTGTTTCATTAGAGAATTCTATATGTTTCATTAGAGAATTCTATGCTATTTTCCAAACCTTTCCAATGTAGAGAATTGATGATGAACATGATGAGCTATTTTCCTTACACCCTCAAAGATAAATCTTGTTCATGGTTCATTACTATACAATTGAGTTCTGTAACAACTGGGAAGGCAGTTTATGAAGAGTTTATAGGTAGGTTCTATTCCCATCAAAAGACCATTGATCTAAGGACGAATATAGCAATGTTTTCTCAAATGGATGAAGAGCCCTTTCATGAAGCTTGGGAAAGACTCAACTCCTTTTCATTCAATGTCCTCATCATAGTTTTCCATTACAGCTACAAAACCAATTCTTTGTGATGGATTGACACTATAGAGTCAATACATGGTTAATAATGCTGCTAGAGGAGCCGTGGGAGAAAAGGCTACGGAGGAAACCTATAGTCTCTATGAGCTGTTAGGTTCTAATTCCTAATAAAGAAGTACTAGAAGAAGGAGACCATGAGTCAATGAAGTTGGCTTTGGTAATGAGATGACCTTGCAACTTGTTAAATTGACTAAGCAAGTGCAATTTCTCACTACCTACCAAATGCCAAATCAATAGGTATGTGAAGTGTGTTTTTCAATTGGGCATGATGCTTATAATTGTTCACATACCTGTAATTCTAGTGTGGATGCCATGGAGTAAGTCAATTCCTTTCAAAGGTATCATCCAAACACCTATAATCACCCTAACCATCATTGGACACCAAAAATTACCAAGTCTACACCTAATATCAAACACTAAGGCCAAATAAAAACCACCCTTACCCACCAAATCAATCTTTTAAGCCAACCTTAGAGGATAGCTTGAATGCTTTTATTCAAGTTAATCACAACAACCAATTGATGAATAACCAAAGGTTGAGTACCATATAGACTTCGGTTAAAAGGATTGAAGCTAAATTTAGGAAACTAGCTGAACAAATGCAAAGGCAAGAACCAATAAAGTTACCCAGTCAACTCGAACAAGTGAAGGATGTAAGAACCTTTTGAAATGGTAAGGTAGTTAATAGTAGTTTACCTGAAATCTCTAAAGATCTATCTGGTAGTTCAAGTAACAAATAAGGAGAAATTCTAGTCTTGCAAAAAGGAGAGACAAATGTTGACAAACCTTCAGAAAACTCATTAGGGAGTCGTTCGACATCCCCAAAATTTAAAAGACAACAGAATCACACCAACTGTAAGTAACTTTTCCACACCGGTTGAAAGAATCCAAACAAGATAAGAAATTCTATGATCTTTTTAATATGCTTTTAATTTACCATTATTAGAAGTGATCATGAATGTGCTCTCATATGCTAATTTTTTCAAAGAGTTGAACACTAAGAAAATTAGGTATGAACTTAATGAGCGAATAGTAGTATCAGAAATGTTTAGTGCTATACTTCAATACCAACTTCCCCCTAAGTTGAAAGACCCTGAAAGTTTATCATAAACATAACTATGAGGGATAGGAAGGTCGTTAAAGCAATGTTTGATTTAGGTGCTAGTATAAAATTGATGTCCTACTCTATATTCTTACAACTCAATTTAGGATATTTAAAACCCATAATTATGTTCCTTCAACTTGTAGATAGATCTCTTAAGTATCAAAAGGGAATAGTTGAGGGTGTGTTGATACATGTAGACAAACTAATAGTACCTGTTGACTTTATGGTTTTGGATATGCAAGAAAATCCAGCCTTAGACAAAAAGCACACAATACTGTTTGGTAAACCATTTATGAAAACTATCAAGATTATTATTGATGTCCAAGATGGAAATTTGACAATGACAGCCTTACGAGAGACTGGTCATTTTAAAGTTTTTGATTATTCACCTTTTCCTTCTATTACTCCATCGATAAAGTATTCGATATTGACCCTTTGGATAATCTTGTCCAAAGCACCTTTTCCCGAACTAGAATAGAAGACAAGCTTGAAAGTGTTCTTGCACTTAAATAGTTAGTTAGTGATGAACTAATGACAAAATCTAGTACACTTTTAAATCTATCCATTTCCTTATCTAGTAAAGAGGTCAATCCATTTGAACTTGAACTCAAAGACTTACCTAAGAACTTAAAATATGTGTTTCTCGGAGAATGAGAAACTTATCCAGCGATAATTTCTTCAACTTTGACCATAACCCAAAAAAATGAACTTATAAAAGTACTGAAGAACCTAAATAATATTGGCAAGTATAATTAACTTAATTATTATATCCATAAATATTACACTCTTATGAATGATAAAAATTTACATAATTGTTTATTGAATTTATATTTATGTTTATTTTTTTAACTAAAAAAAATAATTATAGTTTAGTGGCATAAAAATTTCATCATGAGGTACCCAAATATAAAGTAAAATGCCAAAAATCCAATATGTGTGAGTTGTAAAATGTTTATAAAATTATGAAATTGTAAATTTTATATAATATATAAGAAACATGCAACATTTAATTAAAAAAATTTTGAATATTTTTTTTAAATAAAATAAATAAGTGTTATAAATATTTGGGGCCTATAGGGTCTAAACAACTATGGTGATCAAGTCCAAACTTGAAAGTGTTAGATGATTAGTTTAGATTGAATTGGTATATGTATGCCTCAAAAAATGTAAATATCACTTAGGTACTTTTTAACAAAATAATATATTATTAATTATCTTTTAATTAAAATGAGCACCTGATTAGTTGTACATAAAAACTTCGTTACGAGGTAAGTAAATATAAAATTAAAAGTTCAATATACAAAAGATGTGTGAGTTATAAAATGTTAATAAAAAATTCAATTATGAAATTGTAAATTTTGTATAATATATTAGTAATATGTAACATCTAATCTTAAAAATATTAATATAAAAAAAATTTAAATTATATACTATTTGAAAACATTATAATAATATCTTTTTTAATTAACCTGTACTACTCTTTTTTACACTAATATCACTCCTCAACACGTGGGTTGTTTAACACAATATTTTATATTTTTAACATATTTTTATTATATTCTAATTATATTTGTATCACTTATCTTTCTTTCTTTTTATAAGATCTATATATCTTTTTTTGAGAGATCTATTAGTTTTTTTTTAATTGATTCATTGAAAATCTGATGTAAATTTTGTATAGTTTATAAACAATATAATATATTCAATCTTAAAAAATTAACTTGTAAGTTTTATATTATTTATAAATATTAAATTAAAATATTTTTTTATGCAATAACATAAATGATATTATTTAATTTTGTGGTTCTTTGCAAATTTCGTTTTTCCTCTCTATAGCTAAGACTTTTTCATAAGAATTTAAAGACATGTTCGAAAAGGGAATCAATTTTACATGTAAAATAAACGTATCGAATAGAAATTAATAATTTACTAAATTTTCTGTAAGAAATGGATTTACTGATGATAAATAAACGAATGTTTACAACTTATTTATACAAAAGAAAAGCAAAATTGTAATAATTAAAAATAAACACAATTATGGATAGGCATGTTCTTAGACAGCCTATCCTTTCCCACCAAGCTGTTGGTGGCTGCTTCCAACTGGTGTGTTGGTTGTCACCAGCTGGATCTCATGTTCTTTAACATTCCCCCTCAAGTTAGAATATATGTTAATTATTCCTAACTTGTTAAGTAAGCTTGAGAACTGTGGAAAACTCAGGGATTTGGTAAATATATCTGCTGGTTGCTCTAATGTAGAGATATGATAAGTTTTGATCATTCCAGCTTTAATATTTTCTCTTACTAGATGGCAATCGATCTCTATGTGTTTGGTTCGCTCATGAAACACTGGATTTGATGCAATGTGAAGAGCTGCTTGATTGTCACAATATAACTTGGTTGGTTGAGAGTGTTTGATACCCAAATCATCCAAAATATATCGTAACCAGGTTACTTCGCAACATGCCATTGCCATAAAGCGGTATTCTGCTTTTTCACTTGATCGTGAGACTGTATTTTGTTTCTTAGTCTTCCAAGAAATTAGCGAGTTTCCAAGAAACATACAATATCATGTGGTTGATCGTCGTTTATCTGTGCATTTTGCCCAGTCTGCATCACAAAAAGCATTTAGTTGTAATTTTGTGTTCTTAACATATCGTAGCACTCGTTGAGCTGCTTCCAAATGTGGTTGTCGTGGTTTATCCATATATTGACTGAGAATGTGCACGGCATACACTAAGTCGGGCCTTGTGATGGTTAAGTATATTAATCTCCCAACAAGTCTTCGATAGAATGTAGGATTACTGATGAATTCCCCTTCAACCTTGCTGAGGGATAAATTTTGTTCCATAGGTGAATTGGCAGATTTGGCACCAAGATAACCCATGTCCTCCAATATTTCAAGTGCGTACTTGCGTTGTGACAGAACAATTCCCTTACTGAAACATGAAACTTCTATGCCCAAAAAATACTTTAATTCACCGAGATCTTTAAGCTTGAATTGTCTCATGAGATGATTCTTAGTTTCTTCAATGTCTTGTATATTGTTTCATGTTATGATTATATCATCTACATAGACAAGAAGAGCAAAGAAGGAATTACCACAGGTTCGGATGAACAATAAGTGATCATACTTGGATTGGTTAAAACCAGCTAGCTTAAGTGTTGTTGATAGCTTGATGAACCATTGTCGTGAGGCTTGTTTGAGTCCATACAAAGATTTATGTAACTTACGTACTTGTGTTTCCCCCTTTCGTCCGAATCTAGGTGGAAGGGACATGGAGACATCTTCATGAAGATCACCATAGAGAAAAGCATTGTTGACATCAAGTTGTCGAAGATGCCAATTTTGAATAGCAGCAACGGCAAGGAGAAGTCGAACAGTGACAAGTTTGGCTACTGGCGCAAAAGTTTCTTGGTAGTCAAAACCTTCAATCTGACTGTATCCTTTGGCCACTAATCGAGCCTTGTATCATTCCATAGAGCCATTAGGATTATACTTGATTTTGTAAGCCCATTTACAACCAACTGGTTTCTTGTTTGGAGGAAGCTGTTGAAGCGTCCAAGTGCCATTATTTTCAAGGGCATCCAGTTCTTGTTTCATGGCAAGCCGCCATTTTGGATCATTGAAAGCTTCAGTAAAGGTGGTTGGTTCCCTGAGAATGGAAATAAAAGTAGCAAAGGCACGATGTGCAAGGGATAATTGGTCATAGGTAAGTACATGAGATAAAGAATGAGAAGTACCTTTGTCTTTGGACGATGCTGAGTGAGACGAAGGGAAGGACCGAGAAGGTAAGGAAGCTTCTACATGATATTTTTGAAGGTAGCTAGGAATATTGGTGGATCGACGAAGCCTATGTGTGATTGGTGTTGGAGAAGTTATGTGTGGTGGAGAAGTTAATGATGATGTTTCTGAAGATGAATTTTGAAGATGAAGAGTGTCTGAGTTGATTGTTGGAAGGACATATGATGTATGATCAAGTGATATATTTGGATTGGTTGATTGACGAATGTTGGGTATGTCATCATAAATAGTATCTTCTGATGGAGGAAATAGAGTCGGAGTGTTGACAGCGGAAGTGAAATAAGGAAATACATGTTCATGAAAGATAACATCATGAGACACTAAAGTCTTACTTGTTTCCAGATTGTAGACACGATAACCTTTGATCCCAGATGGATACCCAATGAATATGCATTTATATGACCTAGCATCAAACTTGGTGAGTCGATCATGATGTGCAGACAAAAAACAAAGGGAACCAAAAACACGAAGATGTTCATACCTAGGAGTTTTGTGAAAAAGGACTTCAAATGGTGTTTTATCCTTGAGAACAGGTGTTGGAGTACAATTTATGAGGTATGTGGCTGTAAGAATGGCATCTCCCCAGAATTGTTTAAGAGGATTGTCTTGGAAGAGCAATGAACGAGCGACATTGAGAAGATGACGATGTTTGCATTCAGCAACACCATTTTGTTGAGGGGTAGAGACACAACTAGTTTGATGAAGGATTCCCTTGGTAGAAAACAACTAGGTCATAGAAAATTCTGGTCCATTGTCACTACGAATGATTTTAACTCTGGATGAAAATTGTGTTTCTACAAGATTGATGAAGGTGGTAAGAAATGTGCGTGTATCAGATTTAGCATGTAAGAGATAGACCCATGTGCATCTTGAGTAGTCATCAACAATAGTAAGAAAATAACGTGCTCCATTAAGTGCTGGAATGTGATAACCACCCCAAATATCGACATGAATCATTTCAAACGGTGCTTTTGTATTGATGGAACTTAAAGGAAATGGATTACGTGTTTGCTTAGCCAATGGACAAATAGAACAATCACTAATGGAACAAAAAGGTGTATTGATGGAAAGAGAAATTACACGCAAACTGTTATTAGATAGATGACCAAGTCGTTGATGCTATAGATGAGAGTTGGTGGAAGCAGTGTTTGAAACGGAGAAACATCCAGCCTTTTTAGAAATAGTCAGGTAGTAGAGTCCTGCTTTCTCAGTTCCCATCCCAATCGTCTTCCCTGAGCATTTGTCCTGAACAAAGCACATAATGTTAATGAAGGTGACATGAAATAATGAGGTTTGAGTTAGTTTGGCTACTGAAACTAAGTTTAATTTGAAGGAGGGAACACACAAGACATTATGGAGTTTGAAATTATTTGAGAAATGTACAGTGCCAATATGTGTGACACGGGCAAGAGAATGATCAGGTAAATGTACATGTCGACAGTGACTAGAATGCCGAGCTCATAAGGTTTTGGGAACGCACTACGTGATCGGTTGCCCTCGTATAAAAAATCCAACGGGTTTCTGAATGGAAAACAGTTGCACATAATGTGTTACCTGAAGAAGTAGTCACTTGACTTTCCATGGTACCTGATTTGGATTGATTGAGAAGTGTAAGGAGTTCTTGATATTGGGCAGATGTAAGGTTGTGGAATGGCATCTTTGTGTCGGAGCAGCTTTCCTGAAAGTCAATATGATGAGCTTTGGAAGGGAAGCCATAACTTGTATTTCTCTTATTTTGAATTGCTGCTTTCTTCCGACACATGTTGATGTCATGTCCATTCAAACCATGAAAATTACATTTGAGACACTTTCGGCAGTTTTCAAAATTGTGTCCATTGAGACCACAAAAATCACATTTGAGGTGACTTCGGCAATTCTCAGAATTATGGCCTATATTGTTGCATCGATTGCACTTGAGATGTGGATTCCTTGGTGGGTAATTTTTGTGAGGATATTGTGGACGACTATCTCTAGCAACAAGTGCGGCAGCTTCTGGCATCCTTCCCATGCTTTGCGTGGAGATAGCTCTTTGCTTTTCATCTTGATCAATAAGTGAATATACCTTATTTACTATAGGTAATGGTTCCATGAGCAAGATTTGTCCATGTGCTGATGTGTAAACATTGTTAAGCCCCATGAGAAATTTTATGGTTCGTTGCTTTTGTTGATATTCTTGTAGTTCCCTTCCGGCATTTCCTCTACAATGTGGAAGAGGACATAGTGCATCACGACTATCCCACAAGCTTTTCAATTTGGTATAGTATTCTCCAATGCTTACACCTTCTTATATGCAATCAGGGATCCCTTGCTCAATGTGGAATAGGTGCACGCTGTTGGTGTGCGAAAAACGTTCCTTTAATTCTTCCCATACCTCATATGCAGTATCACTATACATGATACTTTCTGCAATTTTGGGCGATATAGTGTTGAGAATCCATCCTTTGACAAGAATGTTGCAGCGAGTCCATTGTTTGATTTTTGTTTCAAGGTTTGTTGATGGCCTTTTGATTGTGCCGTCAATGAATCCTTCTTTTTTTTGGTTATTAGAGCCATGAGCATTGCATGACTCCAAATGTGATAGTTTTCTTGGTTTAAGGATTGAGCTACGAGAACCATGCCTGGTTGGTCTGAGTGGTGTAAATATAATGAATGGCTAGAGTCATCATACCATTTTGGTAAAGTAGGATTGGTATTGGTAGTCATAGACATTATTTGTTGAATAAATTTGAAAGTACGGGACAGCTTTAAGTGTGTTTTAGACAATAATGACTATTTATTAAATAAATAATGGACTGAAATATGCTTTATCTTATAGAAAATGAGTTAAGGATTACAGAACCGGAAATTTCAGCCGAAGAACCGGTCGGAAAGTGGGTGAACTGGCGGTTGGAATGGCTGAAACGGTGACTGCAACGGTGGAACCCTGAATCGGATGAAGACCGAACCGGACCGGACTGGATGAAGGACCGAACCGAGTGAACAACGTGTCGTTTGCTTCAGTGGCACGCGAACAACGTGTCGTTGGAGTCGTCTTCCTCAGTAGCTGGCGCGTGTTGGCGCGTGTGTCTCCGATGAGGCGCGTGGAACGCCGGTGAGTTTAAACAAGGTGCGTGTGAGCGCGTGGAGAGGTATTTTGGCTTGATTTTAATTGCAGATTGCTCGGATGAATCTGAATAATATGATGGGATGAAATTAAAATTATTTTGTGAATCGAAATTGGTTTTGAAAAAAAAAACAGATTGAGGAAAAATGGGAAAAAATTTCTATGAGCTGAATTTTCTGGGAATTGTTTCCTAAGCTCTGATACCATGAAAGAAATTGATTTATTAATGATGAATAAACGAATTTTTACAACCTATTTATGCAAAAGAAAAGCAAAATTGTAATAATTAAAAATAAATACAATTATGGAGAGGCATATTCTTGGATAACCTATCTTTCTCCACCAAACTGTTGGTGGCTGCTTCCAACTGGTGTGTTGGTTGTCACCAACTGGATCTCATGTTCTTTAACATTTTTTTCTATTATCTAATATTTCTATAAAACGTAAAAATATATAATCAAATCTATTAATTTTACGTAGCTTACATTAATTTATAAATATAATTAAGTAATAAAATAAATAATAAATATAAAAATTCATAAATACCCGTGGAAATTTACTATAAATATAATTAGTTATTTTCTTTATTGGATATAATATTATATTTATTTCATAAAAATATTTAATTTTATAATAATTTAAATTTTTAGAGTAGTGTCACTTTTATAATATTAATTTTTTATTAGTTAAAAAATAAAAATAAAATAGAGGGAAAGAAAATGAAAAGTCAATTAAAAAGAAAGAGGATAGAGGAGAGAAGGGAAGAGGAAAAATGGGTGGTGATACTAAAGGAGAAAAATAAAAATAAAATATAAGCTCGAATGATTAATAACATAAATTAATGAATTGTTTTTTATAAAAAAAAAATAAGTGATACTATTAATACTCTTTATATAAACTTTTAAAAATTCAATCTGCATTGATTATAACCACTAATCCTATTAAAAAAAATAACATACTAGAAATATCCTTATCTTTCCGATAAAAAAAAAATCTCTTTCGATTTTTAAATGATCTAATTATTCGATTGAATTTAAAAATAACTCTCTTCCATCTCTCACCTATGCAGATGATAAAAACACGAAGAAAAAAATATATACAACAGAATCTTAACAACAAATGGAAGTTATTCTTTTTTATATAAATAAAATTAAACAACTGACAGACACTCAATGAGGTAAAATAACAATTACTTTGATTATCTCATTATGCTTGTTTTTTATTATTATATAATTTATCTTTATCAAAAATTAACATTTTAATAACTACAATTTTAATAAAAAGACATTTCGTATAATTGGATATTGAAAATATGAATTAATATTTTTCCTCCTTGAATGATAATTTAAAAAACTGTGTAATGCTTAAATATAGCTTGGATGTTCAATGTAAACTTCACAAAACAATAATTTTGCAAAATTATTTATTCAAATAGTTTTCCTTTTTAACCCCTAAAAAATATGCTTTTAATTCATAATACCAAAAAAATTACAAAGAAAAAAGTGTACCAAAGATTTGAACATGCATTAGACATATATTTTACATTAAAAAAAACTTATGTGCATCACATGAAAAAATTAAAAATAAAAGTTCATTTATGAAAACTTTATATTATGTATTTAAATCTAATACAAATTGAACTCAATTCTAACTTTACATACCTTAAAGTTTTTACTAATGCTTTTCAAATTTAATAATTATATAATTATATAATTTTTAGCATGAAACAACAAACTATGGACCTTTGATGGAACCACATATTCCACAAAATAGAAGAAAAGCTGTGAAGATATTGGGCAAAGAAAATAATAGAAAAGTTTGGAATTTGAACAAAAAAAAAACAAAGGATATTAAAAGAAATATAAATGTGTTGGATGACTTAATTAGGTTTGTAGGATTAGACATTTTTCTGATTAGCCATTAATTGAAGACTCAAACTCCCATGTTAAATAGGGTACTTTGTTTAGCCATCAATCTTTTCATGTGATTTTCTCATCCATCCTTTTTGCTGTTTTTGTCTATGAAAGAGACATTTGTTATTTTCTCTGGATTTTTGTTTCACGATTTGTGACATAAGGTTTTTTTGATGTTTTTGATTTTCTAGTTGAAATCAGAGCTCTCTCAATTTATTATATAGTTCTTTGTTTTCTGGGAACATGGAGGATATTCTTAGTAAACTAGAAAATCTTGATTTCACGCTGGAGATTGAAGACCTGCTTATTGAGGAACATGACTCTTATGATCTTGCTCTTGTGGCTCATGTTGTTACTGAACATTTCATCAATTCAGATGCACTTTTTAGGGCGAGGAAGGATGGACTTGAATTTAAGGTTCTTAATCGAACAACTTTTATATTCTACTTTGAGGTAGTTGAAGATGTGGAGCATGCTCTCTATAAATCACCGTGAAAGCTGGAATTCAACCAACACAAATGAGTTTTGAAGTATCTCCTTTCTTGTTACAAGTGCACAATTTGCCCCCAAATTAGAGGAAGACATATGACAAGAATTGTTGAAAGAGTAGGTAATTTGTCAGAGCTTGATTTGTATTATTTAGAAAATATTTTTTTGAAAGCTGTGAGAGTGAAGATTGCACTTGGTGTTAAATTTTCTTGTCTATTGGTGGAGCTAGTTGTAGGGTTGTTCAAATTGTTTTTAGGTATGAGAAGTTACATAGATTCTATTATCATTGTGGCTTAGTTACTCACTACACAAAGGCATGTTTATGTGGAAGATGTAAGGTTTGGGGATTGGATGTTCTCTGATTTAACCTTATGCACACCTAAGCATGTTAAGGGTGTTTATGCCTCCCTCTAGATGTGTTAAAATTGATCTTGGTACTAATCCTAGCTTGGATGATAGGGTTGATTCGTATTCTATGGCTCTTGGTATAGTTAAAAGTACAACTAGTTATGGCAATAGGGTTGCAATTGAATTGGGTCTCATTGTGGGTACATTGGCTCATACCAGGAAAACCAATCCTAGGTTGGCTAGGAAGGAAAAATGATCCTATATTGATAGTGGTAAGTTGGCAGTTTTTTATAGAAAATGTTTGCATAGAAAGATTGAAGATTCTTCAAGTCTATCTTGTGATCTAAATGTTTCTGGTCAGCATTCTATGCTTAGTTGATGGAATTCTATTATATATTTATTTGTTCTATTTTGATTTTGTTTTTTTTTTTTTTTGTGTGTTTATGGTTGTGTGTTGAAATTTTAATTTGTAGCTTATACCTATTTTCCTTGGTCGGTTATAGGAATTTTGTATTTTGGTTGGTTTACTGTTGTCAAGGTAGATGCATCTCCCTTTCCAATAGTTCAACTATTATGGATAGGATGTGTTTCTTTGGTTGTATGCTGTTAATTTTCTTATATTCCTTTTAGTTGTAAGATGTATTGAATGTAATTTTTTTTCTTGACCAAAAAAGAAAAAAGAAGAAGAAAAACATCATGTCAAATTGTTTTTGTAGCTAGAGACGTTGCCGAATCCAAACTTCAAAAAAATTGCAAGTTTTTAAATGATTTGTAACTATAAATAACATTTTACTAAATACTTTACAAAAAATACATATGGTCTCGATTTTAAATCGTGACCATAGGTCTATAGCTACAGTTATAAGAACTGAGGCTTAAGTGAGAGAGACCGGTAATGACCATAAGGTATACATAAATTAAAAAAATACAATTAATAATTACAATATTAAAAATCAATATAAATTACAATAAAATTATTAAAAACAATATTAAAAATCATATTATATTAAAACTAAAAGTATAATTATATTTGAGAGTTTATTATACACTAAAACATAATAAAAACTTATTATTACAAACTGACTTTTTACTATTAATTACAAGCATAAATATGTTACAAAAACGATTATAATGATAATTCTTGCTTTTCAAATGATTGAAAAATCTCTTAAGTCTTTCTTGACTTCATCTTCTGCAAATGTATATTCGATTGCATCTTTTGTCAACTGAAATATTTCTCTCCTACCTGAATCACCTGCAATATTAAGCAAGAATAATAATCAACTGAAGTGTAATTATAGAAACACATTAAACGTCCTCAAAAATCCCAGTTTCATACACAATTTCCATTGCAGCCTCTATGGTTTCCTTGCGATCAATGCTCAAAATAAGTCTGACATATATCTTCTTAATTCTAGTTCCATTACATGCATTATTTACAAGAGCATTCAAGAGACTGTCACCATCCAAATCATGTGAGGACTAGTTTACCAACACAGCACACTAGCACTAGTACTAGCGCAGCGCACTAACACCAGTACCAACACTAACACCTTCAAGAAAAAAAAAGAGCATCAATAAAAGTAAACAATTTTCAAAAAGCTATGAAACATTCCACATGCTAAAAGTAACAACAAACAATTTATAGGAAAAATACTCTCTATTCATTTAGCCAGTCATACTTCACATCATAGCATACACATAAAATTGCAATTCTTAGATGACGTTACTTGAAATAAATAGAGTACATACCTACTTTTGACGAAAAAAAACTGATAAGACATCATGTAGTGCAATCTATAGAAGATGATATTATCTGAAAGATCAATTTCAATTTATAGTTCTAGCAAAGGGCCAATAAGCTCCTTTTCTTAGCATACAAAAGCATCAAAATGGACCAAAATAAAATGAACTAGTGAGAAAGTTTAGAGAGTACAATGCTTTACATTAAATACAACAACAAAGAAAGTAATAATTAAACACATAGTTTGAAGAAATACCACATAGCCTCTATAAGCAGCCTACATGGTTATTACAGCTTCCTCTAATCTAAATTTATCAGGATCTTCAGAAGATGCAATGTTAATAATAGCTTGTGTAGGGCCATCATCAGTTTAGCTAGCATACTACTACAATCCAAAGCTAAAAAATGTCTTAATCATGAAAACCCAAAAACCCTTAAATGAAGAGTTAGCTAAAAAATTCAATCTATGCCATTATTCATCAAAAACAATTCTCAGTCTTCTCTATCTCCCATAGTGGGAAAACGACAATTAGCATAAGAAAGAGGTGCCAACCCTGCTAAGTTCTTGTAAACCCATTGTTTATACTAAATAAAAAAGGTAAATAATTATCATTTGTGCACATCTGTAGATAATAAAAAATTCAGATATGTCTAAAATCTTAACCATGAAGTATTTTCCATCAAAAGATTTAAAACTACATTTATAAACCACAAAAAATTATTGAATTATTAGTGTTACGCAAAACAATTGCTATTTCAGCTAGAATAAGCAAAACGCTCAGCTTTTGGGATATCACTTTGTTACAGATCAAAATACCAACGCATACACTTATGCAAAATTATGATTCTAATTCTGGTTTTGGATTGATCTCTGAATGGGGCTTACTTAATGTAAGGATAATAACAATAAAAATAAATATAAGTATATCATGAAAAAATAGAAAAAATAACTCACTTCCTCGTAAGTCTCTCCTTTGGCTCTCAACAACATAAGAAAAGCATTGATTAATGCCTCATCAACATCATTCAGCAATAAATTCACACGATTAACCAAAGAATCAATCAATTGCCAAAACCCACCATAGAAAAATAACAAATACATATTAAATTTCCCAAAAAACCAAATATTCAAAATGGGTAAAGGCTAAACTCAAACCTCATTGAAAGATGTCACAGGTGGGATTGATTTTTCACCAACAATAGGCAGAGCACTAACAAAAGAGATAGTCTTAGAAACAAATTAGAACTGAACCAAAAACTAAAATTGTACTCAGATCTAACTTCTAGGTTTGTTCTTAAAGGATGATACAAAAACAAACCAAAACTGAACCAAAGACTGAAGCTTTACTCAGATCTAATTTATGGGTTTGTTCTTAAAGGATGATACAATAAGAACGACCGCAAAACATAAAAAGAATCTATCCTGATGGTTTAGGACGGCGAAACGACGATGGCGAGAAGAGGACGACGAGAGATTGGGCTAGGGGAGAGGGACGCCAGAGTAAATTAACTTTGGTTCTCGAGATTGGGTTGAGGATTGGAATTAATTTATTAAACATATGATATATATATTAATTAGAAATTATTTATTATATATATATATATATATATATATATTACTTAGCGCTCGTGAGAGGCATGTGCGTTGAACAAAATTATTAATTAGAAAATTTTAAATAAAAAAAAGTGAAAAAAGAAAAAAAAAGAAGGGAGGGAGAAACAAAAGAGTGAAAAATATTTGATATATATATATATATATATATTATAAAAGAAATAAAAATACATTAAATTAAATTAATAATAGAAAAAAATAAAAAAAAAATTATAAATTAATTTTTGTATTTTTTTTAAACGAATGACATATATACAATATTTTAATATTAAAAACTTTATTATTTTAATTATAGTCACGATCATTTAATAATCGTTACTATATAAATTTATTTATATATATTTAAGTATTTTTTCTAATTTAACTTATAGTTACACTTACTAATAAAATTGAGGCTATATATATCGCTCGGTTTTTATCAAACTGTGGTTAAAATCATATGAAAAAAATCGAGATTAAAATCTCGAGACCAAAAACATATATTGTAGTACTCATTATTAATTTTGTGATCAATATGTTGCTTAATATTCTCTTTTTTATTTTATATTTTTAATTCTAACCAATAAGCAACCATATTTACGTGAAATTCACTTTATTTCTTTCGTTTTTGGTCAATGTTATTATAGTCCAAAGTGATATTTTTAAGAAGAAGAATAAAATATCACGCTTACATACAAAAAATATTTTTCCATATGAAATTGTTAATTGCGTAGTAAAGCAATGACATAAAATATATTATAAAATTTAGCATGATGAGCGTAAATTAATAACATTGTTACTTTTTTCTTTTCTTTTGAGACGTGCTTGGTAAACATTACAAAAAGAAAAAGTTAATAAGCATGACATATGTTTAATAATAGAAGTGACATGAAAAATTGCTTTAATAAATAATTACGCACATATTTTATATTAAATGAAGAGATTTTAACCTGTATACACCCACTTAAAATATAACAATTTTAATATAATTAGAATGTACATATCATATATTGTTTCAATTTGACTTAAAATTTGAATCAAATTAATAATATTGGTTCTTAAAAAGTAAGAATCAATTCAATTCAATAAAATTTATAAAATCAATCGACATCAAGAACCTTTTAATATATTTATATTGGATTGGATTGAACGGATAAAATTATATATTTTAGTATTGTTTTTGTTTTACAACTGAAATTTAAAAAAAAAATTGTTTTTAACAACTAAAGAACTATTACATTAAATTTTATGTTTTAATAATTGATTAAAATTTAGACTTAAATTTTTTTTAATTTTTTCAAATAATAAATAAACAAATATCATAGACTTAAAAAAATTATTATTTTTTATTAATTTAAGTATAGATTACGTAAATAAAAAAATGTTTAATTTATACCATAGATATGTGAAAATTGGAGTATTGACGGCTTGCCAGTATGCTTGAGATCTACTACTCTCCTTTGCATCGTGGACTTGGGATGAGAAATTATATATGATTACTGAATTAGTGTGGATAGAGAAAAAACTATTGGGTTTGTTATTATTTTACATTTTTATTAAATAAAGTTATTATATTAAAATAAAAAATAAAAAATATATAATATAATATAAATATGTATTGAATCTATTCTCGTAAAAAACTTAACTTCAAGAACCCATCCAATCCACGAGTAATCGGTTTTATAATTTTTTAATTCAAATCAATCCAATCATAATAAAATATATGAGTTATTTGAATAAGAGGGAAGTAGTACATTTTTAAGTACCCCTAAATACAATTATAAAAAAATCACGATTTAAATTAGAAATAAATTAATCATAATCTGTAATAAAAAATAAATAAAAGTAAAATTTTTTGAGTATAAAAATATTTTAAATAATTTTTTTTTATTTTCAAATATATGATTGTATTTTAAATTATTAAAATGGAAATATTTAAAAAAAATACAAGTATATTTTATAATTAAATTAAAAAGCAAGCAGGGAAGTCACCTCGCCTATTTCATGGAATATTACTTAAAGAATGTTATTAATATGATATTTATATATATATGATAGATTTATTTTCACAATTATTTTTAATTATTTGTTACACATTAATATAAATTTTAAAAATTGATAAATTTACATTTAAAAATAATTTAATTGAGAAAAGAAATATAAAAAAACAAAATAATATTTTTGTTAATTTAAAAATTAACATTGAATATAATATAAAAATACAAAAGAGTTGTAACCTTAATTTTTTTAGAATTAACCTTTTAAAAATATAGTGTGTTTGTACGGTACAAAATGATAGAGTAAGACTTTTCAACTCGTTCCCTTCGTATCTAGCAGTGGTAATTTGTGTAACTAATCGACTATTTAAACTGAATAGAATCAAAATTTACTGCCTGAATTAAATTTAGTTTAAATTTAAGTTCAATAACCCAAAAAAATAGGATTAAACTAAAATTGGGTTAAGATTAATTCAATAACACAAAAATAAAAAATAATAATAACTATTATATATTACAAATATTATATTTTATATGTATTAAGTCTACTAATTCATATTTGTATTTTTCATGTTATTTTCCGATAATTCTTTGATCTTTATATATTGATTAGTCCTTTATTGATAAAAATTATAGAACATTTATCGACAATGAAAGTGATTATTATTTAAAAATGAGATATATCTTTATTTATCTTGAATTTATAAATTATTTCATATAAAATATTTACGATGAAATTATTGATTTGTTATTAGATCTTTTAAATTAACTTATAATTTTATTATTTCTAGCTAACAATTAGATGAATTCAAAGTTTAAAATATTAATTTACTTATGTACTATTTCATTTAGCTATTTTGTAATATATTTATAGTTTTAAAATTTTTATTTTTTAATTTTTTCAAAACTTGTAACAAATTTTTATTTATATATTTAGTGTGGTTAAAATACATTGAATTTGGTTCAAAGATTTTATTATTCTAATTAGATTAAAAAATTATAAGAAAAATTATAATATTGAAAATTAATATTAAATTAAATAAGATAAAAAAATATCATATATATAAATAAAAATTTGACCAATTCAAAATAGTCTGAGTCACCTCCATTTTTTAAAATTTAGATTAAAGTTAACGAATCATAATACAAATAAAATTCAATTTAAGATATAATTTAACTAGTTTAAATTAAATTAATTTAATCAAATCCCAACTCACTCCGGTTCACTCTAATTGAATGGTTTTGCCATAAAATATCAAATTAAAAAGTAAATTACGAATTCTCCTTAAAATTCCACTGAAAAAGAAAAATCAATCTTATGTTCGAATTTTAGTAATATTATAACTTTTTTCAGCACATATAACTTTATATCTAATTATAAATTTTACAACTAGTTATATAATTGTATAATTAAGCATATGAAAAAATAAAAGGATAATAGGGACGGAAGTAGAGAGAAATTTTAAGGGAATAAGTTTTAAGTAATAAATGAAAAACATTTTTACTTATATATATATAAATTACTTTACAAAAATATAAATATAAGTTTTGATGTCATTCTTTTCCTTTTATATTACTGGTGGTGTGAAATAAAACGAACTTACATGTTTTAAATATATAGTTACATTTACACATACACACCATTTTAATAAATATATAGTTGAAGCTATACCATAAAAATATGTCCAATAATAATTATAAAACGGTTGGGCATATTTTTATAACACAATTTCAACTATATATTTAATTTCACTTTAACTAAACACTTGTTTTATCGGATGTCCGGAGGGCATTTGACTAAATAATATAGTTAGAATCATATAAATTTAACTGATTATAACATTCACAATTTTAATAATAAAAATAAATTACTATAATATAACATTTATAGGAAAAGACTACATATTTAATATAATATAAGTATTTAATATATGGTTTATTATACCAATCACATATATAAATAATGTTAAAGGGTTCGTAACATGTTAGAAATCTTTAAAAAATTAA
The DNA here is from genome assembly GCA_033030585.1 of Hippophae rhamnoides. Taxonomy (NCBI): domain Eukaryota; kingdom Viridiplantae; phylum Streptophyta; class Magnoliopsida; order Rosales; family Elaeagnaceae; genus Hippophae; species Hippophae rhamnoides. The sequence continues at coordinate 38,688,359 of CM065428.1, read as the reverse complement.
CTTTATTAAAAGTTTAAGTTATAAATCGTTAAAAAATTAACTTTATTAAAAGTTTAAGTTATTAGGAGAAATCGTAACATTATTTTAAACATTTTTTATTCTCTTAGAAGTATTTGCTCTATGTGTCACACATATCAAATATTTACAAATCAACAATTGAAGTTATTGAATCTTGAATACTGGATTTCAAATTCTAATATTATATTTGAAGTTATTTGAAAATAAATTTTCTTAAAAAATTAAATTATTAGGAGACCGATTAACATTATTTTTATACATACATGATAGGATCATCCAACCCCAACATAAGGATAACATACATACAAATTTGAGACACTTATTAAAAATAAATATGTATGCCAATTTTCACAAAATAAATTAAGTGTATTATAGTGTATATTTTTGATGAACTACAATTGCTCAAATTTCATAATAAATTAAAGGTTAGGTGGTCAACTTAATTTTAAAAAAGATAAATTTTATAATCTGTCATCGAACTTTAGCTCTCGTACAAATTTATCGTCAAACATTTTATTTATTACAATGTACCATCAAACGTATTTATTATAATTTGACACAAATCTACCACTAATATTAAAAACTTAAATTTACAAACGAGATATAACATGAAACATGTTGTATACATTGTATCACCAAATAACAACCAGCCCTCCGAATTCCTCTCAATTAAGCATAACTCATAATCTTTAGCTTGAAAAACACTCAAAATTCACTGTAGAACACTAAAATTAATTACAAATCGAAGAGCATTATTTTTCATTTCCTTCCAAATCTGAGACTTTGCTCGTAATCTCATAGAAATAGAGAAGAGATCATAACTACTTTGACCTTATAATTTTTATTGTGTTGTATCTTATTGGATGATGTTGTCCTAGTTAGATATTTTGACTAATTGCAGTTTTCTTTTTGTTTAGGCACCCTAAGGCCTCTCTTGAAGGTCTCTTATTTAAAGGATACGAAGAAGATATGTATTTATTCACTTTCACTGGTAGCATTACAATATATGCGTGCAATCACCAATATACATGAATACTACTAGAATGCTATTGGTAGACTAGTAACGAACTAGCTCTACAGCTCAAAACAACTAAGGAGCACGATAGCAATATTGAGTTACACGCAATATACTTATAGTTCACAATATCACTAACACAAACTAATGAGGATTCAACCACCATGAGTTTGCCTCTGAAAGGAACAAATTTGGACTTAAAGAAGTCACTTATTGAACATATCAACTAATTGATCCTTAGATGAAACATAATGCACATCAAGTTTACCATCCACAACCAAATCACACACAATGAAAATCATTATCAACATGTATGTTTCATCCTCCTATGTAAGATAGGGTTGGTTAAAAGATGATTAGCAATAATATTGTCAAACATCAATATAGGAATTTGATCTTCCATAATTTGTAACTATTTGAGTAAGAATCGAAACCATAATACCTCAATAGCACCAGTAGCCAAGCCCTGTAGTCGACTTCTGTACTATACTGAGACACTTGTTGGGCTTCCAAGACACCAGATTGTTGCTAAAGAACACTGCATAACCACCTATGCTTCTTTTATTATTAGGGAAACTATCCCAATTTGAATAAGTGAAGACAGTGAAGCTCAAGTACTTACACTTTTGTAGAAAATACCATAGCAACTACTTCCTTCTAGATACCTGAGCACTTTTTTAACAGCTAACCAGTGAGCATCAGTTCATTGATGAAGAAAATAACACAAACGATTTATAAATAAAGCAATCTTAGTTCTTATTAGTACACAATACTACAAAGCCCCCACAATCCTATACAAAGAACCACAGCCAAAGGAGTGCCATCTTATTCAAACAGAACCGCACCAAACCAGCTTTATAGGTGTCTTTCCAACTTTAGTAGTCTCCAAAATATTCTTATTGAGTAAGCCCTGAATGTACTTATGTTGAGACAGATGAATAACATCTATACTACGAGTTACATCAAGATCAAGACTAATAAAAAAATGAAGCTCAACATAATCCTTGAGAGGAAACTTGAAAGTAGTAATGATATGAGAAATGAAGGCATTATCGGACACTATGATGATAATATTATCAAGCTACCCGAATGTGTACAGAAATACATAGAAGGATCTACCTTGGAATAAGTATACCCCAATACACATAGGCTATCACTGAGCTTATTGAAGTACATCCTAAAGGATTGCTCGAGACCATACAAGGTTTGTTTTAATTTGCATACTAGCTGGGAACGAGAAGTATCTGCATAACCTGGAGGTTGCTTAATGTATACCACTTCATCAAGCTCACCATTCAAAAAGACATTCTAGCCAAGGAAAGAGATAACACCATTTTGATTATTTGAGGTTTAACCACAGTAGAGATGGTTTCAAAGTAGTACACACCTTCCTATTGATCATTCCCCTTGGCCAATAATTTGGCTTTATACTTGTTGAGGTTTCCATGACTTTTAACTTTAGTTCTATAAACCCACTTACACCCAATAGGATTAGCATCTATAGGATATTCAACCAATTCTTAGGTCCTAATACTCAATAGAGCTTCATATTCTAACTTTATAGCCTTCTTTCACTACTACAAAAAGGTGTATATAAGTTGAGATTTAAAGTCGGTTCGTTAAAAAACTGACTTTAAATGAATTAAAAACACGTAGACTGTAGCGTCGGTTGACACGTAGAACAAACGCTATGTAGGATGTAACATTGGTTCTACGTGTCAACCAATGCTACACACGTGGATATTTCCTTTTTCTCTTCTTCTTTCCAAGATAGAAATTATTCCAAGTGCATTTTTATCTCTTAAAAACCCAAAACCCTTTCCACTCCTCCTCCATTCTTTCTCATTTTTCGACCACCTACGACTACTAATTCTAGCGTCGTTTAGTGAGTTTTCTTCCTCTTCAACTTATCTTCTATATTCCCTATTTTTTGAGCAAAAAATTCAAGTTTTTTATACTTATTTTCTCACTTACCAAACACCATTTTTTCTTCATTTCCTTCATTTTGTCAATTCATTTACTCGTGTAAGTATTTCTATTAATACTAAGCACTTATTATTCATATTTATTTATTTATTTTGTATATTATGTGTTATTATTTATGTGTATAAATTTTTATATTATATATGTAGGTTTTGTATTATATGAATGTTATTATTTTTATTATGTAGGTTTTGTATAAATTTTCGTAATGAAATAAATTTATATATTTATGACTGTGATTTAAGGTTAGTTTTTAATTTATTTATTTTTGTTAATATGAAATGGGAAATACATGATTCAACAATATAATGTTCATTAAAAATTTAGGTTTGAGGTAGTGTAGTTATTTAAAAAAAATATTAATCATCAGAAAATTATTATATAAATTTTGTTTTATATATCTTAAATTTAAAATCAACTCAAATGATGCGGCATATTATTATTAGTAATTACAATCAATCTCATAATTATATTTATGTGTATATATTTGTTATGTTTGGTTTTTATGTAATTTATTTTTATATGATGTTTTGATAGATATTCTAATAATTAGGGAATTCATATATAATAATATCTGAAATATATTGGTTGGATACATATTTAATATGCTTAATGTCATTAATAGAAAATGGACAAATCTCGGATGTCAAAATGTAGAATTGAACAGGACTACATTTTTGGAGTTGAAAGTTTATTGGAATTTGCTTGTAGAAATAGTAATAATAAAATTAGTATGATTCGATGCCTATGTGTTAAATGTAAAAATGAGCGATTTCATGACGTTGAAGAGGTTAAGTATCACCTTATCTGTAGTGGTATTCTTTTGAGTTATAAATGTTGGTATTATCATGGAGAAAATATTGATAATACTCACGGGAAAGAGATAAATAAGACTGAGTAGATTATATACATTTTATCATAATGTATAGACATAAAATATGTTTCATGGTGTTGAAGATGAATTACATAAGAATGATCCCAAAACATTTTAAAAACTTCTAGAAGATGTCAAAAAACTGTTGTATCCAGAATGCAAGAAATACACTAAAATGTCGGGATTAGTTCATTTGTACAATATGAAGGAAAAAAATGGTTTTTCTGGCAAGGGATTCATAGAATTACTAAATGTACTAATAGATATGTACTAATCGATTTGGCATGGAATATCATATGATTCATGCTTGTCCAAATGATTGCATTCTTTATAGAAAAGAATATGATACATTAGATGATTGTTAGATGTGTAAAGAATCGAGATGAAAGCATGCTACAAATGAGACAACACCTAAGAAAGGCATGACCGTAAAGATTCTTTGGTACTTTCTTCCGATTCCTCGCTTTCAAAGATTGTTCAAAAGTAAAGAGACATCAAAGATATTGACTTGGTATTTAGATAATCGATTTGATGATTGGGTGCTACATCATCCTTGTAATTCTCTAAATTGGAAAGTAATAGATAATTTATCTCCTCAATTTGCATCTAATCCGTGCAATCTTCGTTTTGCCATTGCTGTTGATGGAATTAATCCACATAGTTCCCTTAGTAGTAGATATAACTGTTGGCCAACAATTATGGTAACATACAACCTTCCTCCCTGGTTATATATGAAAAGAAAATTCATGATGTTAACATTATTGATCTCAGGACCGAAACAACCCGGTATTGATATTGATGTATATTGCAACCTTTAATAGATGATTTAAAGATGTTGTGGAGTGATGATGTAAATGTTTTACGATGCACATAAAGAAGAACACTTTTAACTTGAGAGGGGTCCTTTTATGGACAATTAATGATTTTCTTGCACATGGGAACTTATCAGGACATGTAACTAAAGGTTATATGGGATGCCCTATATATAGTGATGGAACTTCTACAACTTATCTTTTTCACGGACGAAAGATGTATTATAGAATACATAGAAGATTTTTTTCATCTGGACACAAGTTTAGATACCAAAAGAAGTTGTTCGATGGTGAAGAAGATCATGATCCTACATCCCAACCTTTGCGAGGTGTTGAGATATTAAGGCAATTGAATGGTATGATATTTAAAGGATATGGAAACAAAAGAGATCAACTAATAAAAGGGGTGAAAATGAAAATGTTACTATAATACCCTTAGTATCCTTAAAAAATTTTGGTTTTGGAAACAAAGGAGGGCCATTCACAACTATGAAGAAGAATTTAGGTTTGATGATACCAAATTTGAATCTATTGGTCGTAGGATGAGAATTAAGAGAAGAGACATATGGTTCAATAGGAAACTCAATAACTAACTCAATCTCAATAAAATCTTGGGCATTGAGATGAGTATTAAAATGAAGAGAAGATTCAAAAATAGACAAAATAGGTGAGTGAGAAGTCTCAGCCTGTGAATTATGTGGAAAAGAGAGTAAGTTTAAAGAAATATATGTGAACTAGAGTTATAGTGAACATTCATAGACTTAATATTGATAGGAACAAAAACAACATTGTGTGGTAAATGTGGCGAAACCTCAAAACTAGTAAGAGGAGACACAAGACACTGTGAAGAAAGAGTATCAAGCATAGGGTTAGACGTAGGAGGTATACGTTCCAAAATAGTTCTAGAAACATATATTTTAGGTACAAGTAACATACTTAGAAAAGTAGCATGTTTATTAGTACACAACCTACCAAAAGAGACATGCATAATTACTGATGACTCTATGAAATTAGAGTCATTAATGCACTTTCTTACTTAATATTTACTTATTTTATTTAATAAATAATATTTTTATAGCCAAAAATATTAAAATATTAAAATTAGATGTCTCTTTTGAATGACCTCGTATATTTTGGTGAGATCAATTTGTTACCCATCAACAAAGGAATTCTTTTCCTCTTAATTTTTCTTTAATGTGCATATCTCATGATCCTTTTCATCAAGGCATTCCAGAGCCTTTTTCTTTGTCGTTTCAAACTTGATATGCTCAAATAGAAGCACATTGTAAGAATCAAGCAATTCATCTTGTTCATCATCATTAGTTTCACCTATCACCTCGTGAACATCTAAGGCAACAGTTAGAGGATGGATGTCATTACTGGATGCAATAAAGGCTAGAAAATTGGTGCTATCCTCATCATCACTATTAGTACTATCTAACATAGTAACCTCAACTTTCATAGCATACTTGTTTGTGTGATTTTGTTTCTGAAAGCACTTTACATAAAATGTGATTTGGCTTCCCATATTCAAATCATTTGATTTTATTCAAGAGTCCTTTCCTCAACTTCTTAGATTCTTTTTTTGAGTTTTCATTAGCTTTAGTTGATTTTAAGGCTTTCAAACTTGAAGTCACTCTTCCAATAATCTGAGTAAAAGGTTTCTTCTTTCTAAAGAATTTGGTGAATCTCTAGGAAAGTAAGGCCATTTTCTCCTCATCAAGATCAGACTCATCATTACCACCACCCATGGTATACACATCTTTTCTTGGTTCACTTATTTTGGTTGTTTTGAAGGCTAAGGTTTTCCCTTATTGGAAGCAATTTTAATTCAAAACACAACTAAAACATTTAGTAGATACAAAAACAACAATTTACAGTAAACATACTTGAGATAGTATGCCTCATAGGCTTCTGTCCAGAGTAGTAATAGCATATGAGAAAATAATGCATGCTAAACAATATAGGATTTTCAATCACTTCAATACTTTATATGAGGTAACATATTTGATAAATGATAATTATACTTTCATTACATACAATCAATCTAAACAAAAAAAAACAACTAAAGAATCTGATACCTAAAACACTACTAGGGTAGTGAGATATAAACACTTTAAGATTGATGTCAAACTAATATACATATAATAGACATAAGTAAGATAAATTAATTAGGGAGTAGGAAGATTAATTTACTATAGTATGAGCTATAATTAGAAAGCTATATGTATGTTGAAAAGAAAGAAAAGAAAGCATGCGATAATATATGACAAGCTTTCTAATCATAGTAGATACCTAGTATGTTAGAAATTATATGAAATAAATTTAGATTATACTAACATACATACTAATTATACATAACAACATTGAAAGAGTTGAAGACCTGATACACAATCAGACTAAGGAGATACTGACTCCCTAAGGACTCTAGTTAAATAGAAAAACAATAGAGAAATAAACTCTTGAAAAATAATCATAACAACAATTAAAATAATCATAGATAGACAATATAAAGTAGAAGTAATATTCAAGAGTCAAAAAGCTAGCAATAAATAACCAAAGCTTTCTAATCAAAGTTTAAACCTCAATATGTAGGGACATACACCATTTAAACTATGATCATACCAAGCACACATTCAAGCATTCACAACACCAGGCATACCAAGGTAAACCTATATTGAAACCCTATCTATGTGGTAACATCCCAGGATTACTTAAGGTAATCACCCAGTAGCAAACAATCTACCAAATAATAAATCAGTTACAACTTTAAAAGAAATAAAATCACTATTATCTCTATTAATTGGGACCTTAGTCCTAACTACCTATTGCTACTCTTACATGCTGCTTTTGTAATAATTCAGTTTGACATATGAACCTAGCTCTTCTTTAAAGCCCACACCACCTAAAAGTGTGTGACTAGAAACCAAAGACCAGTAATGTATAAATTGAATAAGAAAATATTGCACAAATGCAAACAACTAGTCGATACATAACTCACAACCATAGATGCTTCTCATAAAAGAAACAGTTAATACTTGGCTCATACATAAAATTTCCTCACCAATAAAATTATGATTTTGCTCACACTATCACGAATCATTAATACCAAACAACACTTTAGGTATTAGTGATCTAGAAATAGAAAAACAAGATGTCAATTTGATATAGCTCCACTACATTTTTTGTATACAAAATAAGAAGAAATGGGGAGTTATTTATAGAACTCAAATTGGCCACCTCGTTACCACCTATGGTGAGGTCCTTAGCGATCTCGTGGTGTTCTTGGTGGAAAGATGGTAAAAAGTCACATTTTTTAGTTCCAAAAATTGCCAAGTACTTTGAAAAAATACCCATACCTGAAACGAACCAAAAACCTAAGTGATAGCATTGGCTCACTCACATGTTCACTTACTGAAAACCAGCACTCCACTTAGTACGCATACTATGAAAACTAACCCCATGGTATGTGTAAACATGATTGCATGTAAAGTGTTCCTAAGTATGTGCTTGTATGTATTATTGATCTGTAGTAACCAACTTTACATAGAGGAAGATAAATACTCTAAGTAAAATAAGAACATACACCATGTTTTCTACGTGGGCCAACATAGACACAAGTATAATGGGACATACAATATTATTGGTTCTTCTACTACATTATTTGTTTAATTTTTTACTTTTCCACTCTTGCAAGTTAGGGGATAGTCCTTAAGAAGTCTATATATCTTTACCTTGGTTGTGCACTAGATCATAAACGTTTTCAATTGGTATTAGATTTAGTTCAACCTTTTTGGGCTTAATCGCTCTAGTATTGATTTTTTCAAATCACTATTCACATACACATATTCTCTTTTATGGTGTCAAGAAAAGGAGGTAATATAGGTAGACCTCCACTTTTCAATGGGCTGAACTATGCTTATTGAAAAACATAAATAAGGGCCTTCTTGTGATCCTTTAGAGATTGTGTTTGGTTTCTTGTTCATAATGGGTGGATATACCCAACTAAAACCCACCCAATAATACTATAATTCAAAAACCTATGATTGAGTGGATGAAGGAAGAAAGTAAAGAGTGCAAATGGAATAGTAAGGGTTAAAATGCAATTTCTAGAATTGTGAAACCTGATGAGTTTAGAAGAACATAGTTCTATTCTGATGTGTGCTTAAAAATATTAAAATTACCATGATTTAATGTACTTTAAATGATTCAATAGATTTATATTTGTATGATTTTATCATATTTTTATATAAATTTGCCTTTTTGGAATCATGAGTGTTTTAATTATTTTTTAGGTATTTTCATTCAAAATTAACTTAAAGACTCGAAGAAAAATATTAGAGGCAATGCATCACAAATATGTTGAGAAAAAATGAGCAAAGGTAAAAAAAATGAAAATATTGGACAAAATGGATCAAAATAGTCAAAAATGCCGAGTCCTACTTGCGTGTGTAGCCAACACATGCCCGCGTGCAGCCAACACACGCCTAACATATGCCTACGTAGAGTCTCCCGTGCACCAGTACATGCCAACGAATGTCCCGTGCGCACCGGAACGCACCAACACCCGTCTACCACAAATATTGCCCCCACAAGCGTGCCAGCTTGTCCAAACGCATCCAAAATCAATTTTTGAGATATTTTTTCAATTTTTTTTGCCCTTTTCCTCATGTATAAAAGGACTTTCTCCCCCATTATAAAATTCATCCCTCAAAATCCCAAAAATCATAAACTTCTATATATAACTTTCTCTCTTTAGTTCTTAGTTTTTTTAGCTTTAAATTTCTTCTCTTTTTAAGAAGAACTAGTTATTATTTTATAGATTTCTAGTTTTTGATACAATAAACAAAAATGCAAATCCGTTTGGAGGTTTTCCCGCAATAGAATTAGCATCAAAATTTTGTAAGGATTCGTTTGAGGTATAATTTTAAAATGAATTCTTTACAATTATTTTTTATGTTTTATTATTATATGTTATGTTTAATTGTTATGCGATTAAATTTAACATGGCTGGCAATTTGTAAATATGATACCATAATAATGTTGTTATGCTTGCAAAATATTAAATAGGTAAAACATCTCTATAAATAAATTGATTTTGTTTTTATTCAAGATTATATATTTAGGATGTTAGAGAGAAATATAATACTTTTCATTACAAACTTAAATCTAAAAATTAGATTTCAAGATTTAATTATCTGGTCTGATTTTGAGTAGTGTTATTTTATTTGTTGCCATAATCGCCCGGTAGTTAGAGTGAAGCTCTCTATTTCAAAAGTTTTTATAAGAATTATTATTCGAAAAGGTATTGACAACAAATTTACGGTAATGGTTTTAAAACTTGAAACTTAGTACCCAGATAATTAAATTCTTAGGTTTAATTTGGACACCTTAAATAAAGGTTAAAATGTCTAACCTCACAAAATGTGGCATTTAAATGGTTCATTTTCAATATCTTAGAGAAATGAATTAATTTAATTAACCAAATTAATTATTGACCCCACACATAGGTGTTAATTGATTTTTTTAATTAACAAAGAATATCTAACCCCACCAAAGGTGGTATTCATATAAAAAAGAGAGAATTAATAAATATCAATTCATATTTTTAACAACCTAAATAATATGAGCAAGCATAATTAACTTAATTAGTATATATATAAATACTGCACTGTTATGAATGATAAATATTTACATAATTATTTATTGAATCATATCTATGTTTATTTTTTTGTTATTAGATTAGGAAACACAAAAAATCAAAATATAGTTATAGGATGTTTAGGATTTAATTTCATTTTTAAGAATTTGAATAATAAATTGGAACCACATATATTCCTTTCTTAGATCAACCTTGGGAGTATACTTATCATTTTCTATAAAATGATTCGTGCACTTGCGAAAGTTCTACAAATATAAAATCAAAGTATCTACAAGATCGGTATTGCTAACCTAATGTTGGTCTTGTTCTTGATCATATACTATATCTAAGCAAGCCTAGGATATTCTAGAAATAACTCATGAAGGAATGTCTACTTTAAAGAGATCTATAATTCTAAAATTAAATAAAGATTTTGAGTTGTGCATCATATAGAAGGAGGAGACTTTTGACAAGTTCTATGCACGATTCTCAAACATTGCCAATTTTCATACAACCTAAATAGGCCCATCAGCGAAGAAAAATAGATCAAAAAGATCATTACTAGTTTACCTTTTAGGTTTCATGCTAAAGTTACAGTACTTGAGCCAATGTATAAATATGTTGAGCTCAAAGTGAATGAGTTAGTTGGTAACCTACAAGTCTTTGAATTGCATCACCTATTACCAAGATAAGAACAAATTGTGTCCAAGAAGGGAAAGAGCTTGGTTCTTAAGATAATCAAAGGAAGTGATCCAAGAAAATATTTTTGTGCCACACTTGGTGGTAATAATGGCTATGAACCTGATGAGGAAGAAATGACTTTCCTAGCCTAGAGATTACCCAGATTCTTTAGAAAGAAGAATCCTTCCTCTGGGTGCACTAAAAGAGATACGTCAAGCTTCAAAGCCTCAAAATATACTAAAGCTAATGAAGACTCAAATAATGAATCTAAGAAGCTTAACAAAGGCCAATTGAACAAGATTAGATGCTTTGAATGTGAGAAGCCTAGAAAATGTTTTGCCAATTATTTCCACAAAATGCACAAATAAGCATGCTATGAGAGTTGAGGTAACTATTTAAGATAGTACTATTGGATATGATAAGGATAATTCTAACTTTCTTGCTTCATTACTTTTAGTAGTGTCATTAATCCTCCAATTGCTCCCTCAAATGATCAAGAGGTCATAACTTGAAGCTAATAATGATGACAAGCTAGATGAATTACTTAACTCTTATAATGCACTACTGTCAGAGCATATCAAGTCTAAAAAAGAAAAGAAAAGGCCTTGAAAAGCCTTGATGAAAAAGAACTCAAGATTACCACATTGAATAAAAATTTGAATGAAAGAAATTCCTTGATTGATGATTAATGATTTGATCTCACAAGTAGTTGTGTGGTCATTCAAAAGAAATATTTTTATTTTCTTGAAAAGTTCAATGCCAATCATAAGAAAGTGTGGAAGCTTGAGGTACAGTTGAAGGTTCCTACTTCTGATAAAGCTAATCAGCTTTTTGTCAATCTTGAACTCACACCTGATCACTTGCTTATAGAAAAAGAAGCTGAAATTAAAAGAAAGTTGGAATTCTTAATAATTCTACTACATATCTTGAATCCTTCCTTAAGGAAAAGGAAGAGTTGATTAAAGTTTTGAGGGATAAACTTTGTGTTAGTAAGAAGCAATTGACACCTTTCTACAACTGTAGTCAACAATATGATGGCAAGTTCCAAGAACTTAAATGAAATCCTCGATAATATAAAGCTTCTAATCAAGATCCAAATTTGAAGTCTACTTCCACTGACTCAAGAGGTAAGTTTATATGGATAACTCTATAGGATTTTCTAAAAATTATAATCAAAATAGATTATGAGTTTCATATGCCCTTCATGCTTATATGATTTAGAGCGGATCTCCTAACCAAGTTTCCCTTCACAAATTCTTTAAATAGAGGGATGTTGTTTGATCACTTTTTTTGAGTGATCTATTGGGATTGAGCTTCTTATTTCTTTTATAATTGTATTTATAGGTTGTCTGTTTGTTATTGATATATGTGTTTCAGTTAATTCTATTGTTTTAAAAATTAAAAATATTTGTGTTTGTCCATTTGGCACTTCTTTTTCTCTATATCTCTCTTCCCAAGACAGCTTAACAAGTTTTTCTATCTAGCTAACTTACAACTTGTGAAATGAACATTTTAGAGGGACAAATTTTGTTTTATAGTTCTTATACTTTTGACTTACATTGAAATATGGTTGTTCTAACACATGTATTCTTTGACATATGTATGGCTAAATGTTTCTTATTTATTTTATCAGAAATGCACATGCCATAACTTTGTATATTTGTATGGTTATTTTGAGAAGCTTGTGTGGATTTAATTTTTTGATGATTTGTATGTCTCTAACAAGCTCTAGAATCCACTTTAGTGTCTCTTAGGGAAAAATCCTAGGTGCTACTTAGATAGAGAAAGGATTTAGGCCTTCTTTTTATCGTTTGAACCTTTCAAGCCACCTCTAATTATTTATGTCTCTTTTTACCCCTCTTTGAGCCTTTATGTTAATCCTTCTTTTCATTGCCCCTTTTCTAACCTAGCCCAAATGATTAATCTCACTTATCTTGTACACTTTTTATTAAGCATGCATTTTCTAGGAATTTTATTTTACCCTATTAGTTTCATTTAATAAATAAAAAAAGGAAAGAAGAAGATTGAAATATTAATGAAAAATAAAAAAAAAGAGATGAGAAAAGAATAAGATTGAAAAAAAATCAATGAATCCTGAAAAATGAAATGATGATAAAAAGGGGTGCATGAATTATTGAATTTGATATGTTATTCTCATAGTAACAATGTTAGTAAATGAAATTTTGTAAGTGATGGAAAAAGAACCTAAGTTTAAGTTTATAATTGTTATGGACATGAACTTAATGGATGGTTTTTGTATGGAAAAATGTGTGTTTGAGCCTAAAGATGTCATCTCTCTTCACCCATACCTCAGCTTATCATTATAAGCTTTAAAAGACCTATTGATTTCTTCTAAGTTGGAACTTACATTAATAGAGAAAGAGGCTAAATGTGGACTAATGAAGTTTGGTTCTACTTGAGTATATATTTTTAATGGCTTGGTTCATATAAGCATATCTTGATGCCATATAGAGTAAAACAAATTTAGCATATCACACACAGTGCATATCATGAAAAAATTTAGTCATACCCATACATGAATGCATTATGGATTGATGGCCATATAGGTATTTATGTTGAGTGTATTGGTTAACCTAAGGACCCTTTAACATGCTTCATTTTCTTCTCTCTTTTGGTATTACTTGTTTTCTACTATGTGTAAATGCTTTTGTTTTGAAGGTGGTTTGGTAGTAGGATGCATAACATATTTATTGTCTGACATACATACATTTAGGGGAAGATTGTGTGTAAAATACATGTATGTAATAAGAGTACTGCATTTGTTATGTATCCTTATTGTTTGTTCTATTTATGTAATGTTGTTAGGTTATGATGGTTCCTTCTTCTTGACATCATTTTGTATGAAACATGCATAAATAGGATTATTATTATAACTTGTTGCATGCATTGTTTACAACATCTTCCTTCGCATTTCTTTTTATATGTTTACCTACTCCCTTATTGTAGTGAGTTATTGCATATTTCTTGTATGTAGTTGTTAGCTTGACATTTGTTTTTTTGAATGCATGACATATTTTTTCATTGATTGATTAAGATGTCTTTCTATATATGTGTGCATAGTATATGATGAGGCTATAGGATTGAATACACCAATTTTTTGTTGGGGAAGATAGTTGAATCACTAGGAATGTGTCAACTTGGAAAATAGTTGGACTTCTAGTCTACTTATTCTTAGAGATTCATTGACATTCTTATGCCATTGGTATTTAACTACACATCCTGCAATGTGTTTTATGCATGTTTCAAATCCTCTTATGCCCTCATATAGCACGTATAGATGTGGATCTCTTTGCTACTATATATTGTATTAGAGAGATTTTTTCTTTCTAAACTTCTCTTAGTCTGTTCATGCTCTAAGTTTCTTGCTTACAAGATGCTTTTACCTTCTTATTATCTCGGTGTTATTATTAGTTTATTTCACATGACTGTATATGGTTCTTCTTATTATGTTTAGTTTAATCTTCTCTAATGCGGTGCATGAGTGCTAGGATTATTTCATTTTTGTATGCCTTTTCTTTCTCATTTAGGGTTGTTACTTTGAATTTCAATTTCAAAAGGGGGAGAAGTTTGTATATATAACTATTTGTTTGTTGTCATGCTATGTGTTGCATAGGCCATAAGTGTAGGATTGCATTACATATTATTGATTGAATTTCATGCATTTAGGGAGAGTTGTGCATTTATGCATATGTTTTTAACTATCGTTGTGTACCTATGTAAGGATAATATAATAGTATGTGATTAGACTACATGCTATTTTTGTATGATACGTTCATGGAGTATGTGCTTGTTTCATGTGTTTAGTTTGTAGATGTAGAGTGAAGTCTTTGTACTTCAAGTGTGTTGTGTGCAGTGGTATTGAGTTCCTCGTGTTTCAGACTAATAGAGGATTGGATGAGTTGATACTTGAAAATGGATAAGGCCCTTAAGATGGATGCACTTGGAGTAGGTATGTCTTTTAGGTTTCGATATGTGTCATGGTGTTGCTCATTGGAACAAAAAACCTTAGGGCATCTTCATGATCATCTCATATTTGATGATTTCTGTTCCTAATTATGCAATGTTTTGACATAGAAAGCCAAAGGGAAGAATTTAAGTTTCTATGTACTCTCTATCCATTTATTGGCTTCCTATGTGAAAAATACGGTGTCTATTTTATTTTACTTAGTGTTCTGTCGTCTTAAGGTTAGTTACTACGGATCAATAATGCATATATGCATATAGTTACGTAAATTTTGTCTACAATCATGTTTGCACAAAACATGTGGTTGGTTTTCGTAGTATGCATGCTAGGTAGAGTGTTGTTGTTTTTGTTTTGAGCAAGTGTGTGAGAGGGCAAATGTTGTCGCTTGTAAACATTAAGTGAGCAATAATGCTCACCTTATCATTCTTCCACTTTAAGTGAGCAATAATTCTCACCTTAAAGTGATCACCAAGGGGGATTCATTTACTTAAATAAAGTTAATTTAATTCAATTTTAGGTCTAATTTTAAAGATTTAAGGTTCAATTTTAACATTTTAAATTTAGATTTAAACATTAGGGTAGATAACATTTTAAATCCAGATGTAAAAATTAGGGTTGATAATATAAGTTTTTGTCAGAAAAAAAATACACAAAATTGCATTATTTTGGATTTTTTTAACCAAAATAGCATGGAGTTAAAGCTCACTATGGCCTCACCACAATTGTGGTATGAGTGATATTAGTAAAAAAATGGATATTAAGAAAAGGCATTGGCTCAGTGTGGGAAGGAATTAGCTAAGTGTAGGAAGGCTTACCACTGGCACCTAATGTCATGGTAAGGCTTTCCATGATAAGGCAATGCCTTACCATAATAGTGGTAAGAATTACCTTAGATAAATTTTGGTAAAAATGGAATTTGTGGTAAGGTATTGGTCTAATATAGAAAGACATTGGCCTAGTATGGGAAAACATTGGCTCAATATAGGAAATCATTAGATCTAGTGTCATGGTAAGGCTTACCATGATAAGACAATTCCTTACTATAGAAATAGTAAGATTTATTTCGAAGTGATTTTAGTGAAAAATGAAATCTAATCTAAATGCACTAATAATTTGATAAATCACATAGTTTTGATGTACTTGGCAAATTAAGTTGGGCAACATTTATGCGATGCTAACTTTTTGCATTTTAAAATCTCTCTTCACACAAAGTGAATGATTTATAAGGACATTTACCTAATGAAATAGGTAAAATTGTTTTTGGTAAAATACCTCATTTCATTCATAGCTAAACAAAAATAGATACATTCTTAAAACTAGAATCCAATTGCAACATATCCCAGACAATAATAGGAGCATCCATTTCCTAAAGAAACAGTCAACATTCTCCAAATCCATCTTAGTCAAACTATGAACCACCGTATTAGCTTCCCTACTCCTACAATGGATACAAGAACTAGTATCCTTAAAGACATATTTTTCTTTATCAACCAAAACTTCTTCTAGATAAAAATTGAGATCAATCTTATTAATAAGAGACACAATATTGAGAGAATTAACTTCAAACATGAGATTATTTAGACTTTTACCCTTAACCAGGGCATCGGTCTTATACATAGCCATCAATTTAGTAATCATGGAAGATAAAATTTCTTATATAGTTTCAATAACAGACAACACAACATGTCCAACTTCATCTTAAATAACCACACGAAGACCTACCAAGAAGTCCTTCAGTTTAGCCTTTATATTAAATTTCAACCTTTCACATGGTGGTTTCCAACAAATCCCATGCCTTTCAATGAAAATTCGATTCTTAACATAAGCATTTTGATACTCCTATAATGACATATCAGTCCAACTAAGAAAACTATATCAGTATGCATTCCTTTTCTACCATGCAAAAGGGCATTTCTATTACACTAATGACCCAGCTTGTATAGCTAAAATAGCACACCTCAATTTTTGATAATGAAAGAAAAAATATTGAATAAAAAAAATTAAAGGTAAAATTTTTTTTTTATCAGTAGAGCAAAATTCGAAGCATTCCATGATTTCCTTGCCATCACACATTTCCAAATACAATGAGATAAGTGTTCACAAGTTACATTGCAAAGTTGACAAGCAAAATAAATTAATTTTCTTGACTTCAAATTAGATGTAGTCAGAAACACATTACTACATCCCCTCTATATAAAGATTTTGATCTATTTTTGAATGTTTAAGGCCCAAATTTGGCACCATACAATCTGGTTAGAAACATTACTAGAGATTGCACCAAGACTACCTTTAAGTTCATTGATTCCACATTCTTTAGCAACCCAATAGCCAATCTTAATAGAAAATAAACCATTAGATGTTTCTTCTCCAAATAAGCATATCCCCATAATGGGTAGTACCACATAGTGGAACACTTACGATCAACTTGGCCCCACCTTAGGATTTTCTATAGATAAGAGTGGGTTGGAACCTGAGCTTCATGGATACTATCATAAGGTAAACACCTACTCTCTAGAACCTTGGAAACTAAGGATTCAAGAGTATAACCATGAAACATGTTTAGTAAGTAAAGCTTGGTTGAAAGAAAATAAATTTCTAAAAATCCAATCCACCTAAAGACATAGGCTTACATAACTTGTCTCATGAAAGCCAATGAATACTCCTCTTATTAAAGTGAAAACCCCACCAAAATCAAACCATCATAATTTGAAAATCATTAAAATCCCAGTAGGAAGTGATACGCTTGGAAGTACGCAAGTATATGTGATCAATTGTACAATTGATAAGTGATTTTAAGAACAACAGTTGTTGTACCCACAAAGATTGGTAAAAACATTTGTTACTACTTGTTGGTTTTTCAATGAGTTAATTAAAGTTAACAAAAGGGATTTTGAAATTATTTTTGAAAGAACAACTTAAAACAATAAAATGAGATTGCAAAAGAGTTATGAGTGATATGTGATCATGACACTATTCTCACCACTAGCATTGTAAAACTGCATAAAAATCAAAATAAATAAGTAAAGTATTCAATAAGGAATTCTAAACATATTTTTACAATAAATAGATGCATCAGAAAAGTTTCATATGAAAAATTAGATTGAATAGAAAAAATTGGGAAATCTTTACCACTCACTGCCACCACCTTGTCACCATCTATGGTGAGATCCACAAAATGCCTATAAAAGGAGGCAAGTTACTGATTTTCACACACCTATTTCCCTTCTTCTTTCCATCCCTCCAAAAGCTTTCTCTTGGTCATGTGTTTGGATTTTTGATACATTTTGAAGCATATTTTAGGGATAAATATTCAAGTGTTTGAGTCAAGGATTTGAGATAAGGGTTTTTATAAATGAAATGTCATATATCATATGTTATGAATAAAAGTGGAACATCATATGCCATTATTTTATTAACAATGTTACAATATTATATATATTGTTTAAAAAAAGATACTCATTATAAATATTTTATTATGCATACATTGAAAAAATTTATATTTAAATCGAGTATTAACTGTTGATTTGAAATGAGTACTGGAAATGTATATGGAATCTGAGAATTTTATAAATGCATTATGAGAATGGTTTTATATGTAGGGAATACACTTCTATGTTGTCTTGCGAAGTATGGTACCCATGGCTACTGGTTGCAGTAGATTGTTTTGGATTAACTATAGGTAAGCATCACATACACATGTATCCTTGGAGTTTTTCCATCTATGGAGTCTATATGGGACCACTGATTATTATGGTTATGGATTGTTGCTTGCACATGGACTTCAGATCTCTTCTTTCATGGCATTGTACCATAAGTTCGAAACCTCAGAACTTATGGCCTGTGAAAACGTCTCAGGATCATTTTCGGCTCCAACATTATAGTCACATTCTTGTAGATACACAACATAATCATTAGGAATCATTGATTTCCTTACTCTAGTAGATCTTCTTAATGTTGCATCAACATTTTCCTGAGGAGCAGGATCATGTTGTTCAACAGTTGTAGGCATTTGTTGAACTTCAACATCTATTGGATCAGGATCAATAACTTGTGGTACTTCCAAGATTGGTTCTTTAACACGCATTTGTACTTGAGGCATGTTGTTAACAATAACGATCAGTCCATTACTTGAAGTGGCACATTGAGCATCTAAATGATCTTTCTCAGAACCAATGCCCTGGGATCAATTGCTCCCATTAATCAAGTAAATCTCAAGAAATTTTACATTTCTTGATTCCACAAACCTAGTGTTGTGAGATGGATAGTAAAATCTATAACCCTTAGATCGTTCGACATATCCAATGAAATACCCACTAATGGTCCTTAGGTCTAGCTTCTTCTCTTGTGGATTATAAATCCTCACTTCAGATGGGCATCCCCAAATGCACATATATTGCAAACTCGGTTTCAAACCTTTCCATAATTCAAATGGCGTCTTTGAGACAGCCTTGGTTGGAACTCGGTTTAATATATACACAACCATCTTTAAAGCTTCAATCCACGAGGATTTAGGAAGATTGGAGTTGCTAAGCATACTCCGCACCATGTCCAATAGTGTTCAGTTTCTCTTTTCTGCTACACCATTCTAGTCTGGTGAACCAGGCATAGTGTATTGGGAAAATATCCCATGTTCTTGAAGAAACTTAGCAAACGGACCAGGCACTTGTCCATTCTCAGTGTATCTACCATAATATTCACCACCTCTATCTGATCTCACGATCTTTATTTGCTTTCCACATTGTTTCTCTACTTCATGTTATATGAGAATCAAAGTTAGAAGTGATGGTTGAAAAACCCAAACTTATCTAATACTCTCTCTTGAGTTATATTAGAATTACTTATCTATGAAAACCAACTATATTTCTATGAAGATTTAATCATAAATAAGCACATTACGATTTATGGAATTTCTAGAATAACCACATACATCATGCATTAGATGTCAAACTCGCATTCAACATACGATATTTATCACAAGAAGCATTCATTACACATCTCCTCTCGGTCTCAATATAATGCAACAAAACATCTAAATCTTGATTAGAAATTTAAAAGCATTAAGCATGGAAATCAATACTCAACTTGAAAACAACGAATTCATATAACGATAACATAAGAAATCAGATTTTCTTGATTTAACTACATCATAGCCTTAGCAAAAATAAATTAGTTCATAACGGAAATAAGAACAAACATTATTTCAATTGAATCCATGAATAACAATTCTAAATAAAATGCAGAAAATAAAAGCTAACGAGAAGAGATGCAAAAATCTTGAAGAGGAAGACTTGGTAGCAACAATGGTGATGATCATTCAAGCTTCTCCAACCTTTCTCTCCAAAATTTCCTTTTCTCCTCCAAAAATAACTTAGATCTACTCTCTCTGCCGTCCCCCTCTTTTTCCATCATAATGTATATATAGATCTAGGGTTTGGGGGGAAATTTTGGAACAAAACAACATAAAAAATGTGTTTTCGGATGAAACTCGCCGGCGGCGACATTATTCTCGTCGCTGCGAGATTTCTGGAAAATTAAATTTTGGGTTTTTGGATTTTGGCTGGCGGCCAAAATAATGTGGCCGGCGGCGAGAATTATTTTGCCGGCGGCAAGATGAGTTTACCAAAATTTGTGATCTCGGGAAGATTTTCGCCAGGATTTTAGCCGGCGGCGAGATACTTTGGTCGGCGGCGAGAATACTTTGGCCGGCGGTGAGAATGCTTTGGCCGGCGGCGAGAATACTTTGGCCGGCAGCGAGAATGCTTTGGCCGGCGGCGAGATTCACTTGGCTAAAATCCGTGCTCCCTGCATGATTTTCAACATTTTCTCCGTAAGGTTTTCGCCGGCAGCGAGAATACTCTCGTCGGCCAAAATAATGTGGCCAAAGGCTAGATACTTTGGCCAGCGGCAAGATTCTTTGGCCGGCGGCGAGATGAGTTTACCAAAATTTGTGCTCTTGGGAAGATTTTGCCAAGATTTTAGCCGGTGGCGAGATACTTTGGCCGACAGTGGCGAGAATACTTTTGTTCTCTTTTTATTTTCATTCAATCCCGATCATTGTACTTTGTCCCTAACTTCTCCAAAATCATGATTTTACCTGAAATTGCACTTTAAATACGAAATACCCATGAAATGACATTTGTGGATTAAATAATCAAATAAACACAATTTTCACACAAATATCAACAATTAAATCATAACAAAAATGCAATAATTTAGCTCTTATCAACAACCCCCAACCAGCTTCTTACTAGTCTCTAGCAAGAAAAGGGATCTATTTAATAAATTCAAAGGAGACATTAAGAGAAACTTCAAAGAAAATTTTATTCTATTTACAAAATTACATTAAGTGTATGCAATAAGCCTTTAAACCCCTAGGCGGCCCTAGTAGGATGAGTTGTAGTCTCGTGAGGGCTTCTAGTGATGATACCCGCAAACATCTTACCTATAACTATCCTAACTTAAAACGATAAAATCACACAAAAATTAATTTGCACAAATGTCTCAAAAATTGTAAATAACACACAACACATAGAATAATTAAATGTCACCTAAGCTTTAAGAAATCTCAAATGCCAATTTCACTTTTTTTATTGACTCTTAAACATCCATCAAACCACAAACCAATGGCCATAATGCCCGGATAATATTATGCAGAACATCCACAAACAAAAAGATGAAATCTTAAACTCCATAGCCTCACTCTTCAAAACTCTCTCCACTAATGAAGAAAAATACACCACTTCAAATCAATAGGACTTTATTAGGCTTGTAATGTTAGGCTTAGGTATTTGGTTAAGAAAGAACGGGAAGTGTCAAAATACAAATAATAGCACTTATTAGATTAAACACAACCAATTAAGTAAAAGAGTAACACCATTTAACCCAAATTGTTTCTTCCGATCATAACCATTTTCCAAAGATAAACAAAATTCTTCCTCAATCTTTCACCTCAGTACATACATTACTAACACTCTTTTATTTACTAGAGTGTGAAGGCCCTTTTTCTCCTTTTTTCTTTTCTTTTTTTTCTTTTCTTTTTTTTTTAAACACAACCCCCAACCAATTTCTTCCAATATATGTGGAAGATTTCTTATTTTTTTTATTCCATCCTTACTCCAATTGCTCTTGAAAAGTTTGTGTTCAAAATTAAGTGTTCTTAACAAATAAGGTAGGAATTATATATATATATATATATATATATATATATATTTTTGGCTCAGTAAAAGGTAGGTTATAGAAGGCAAAAAGAAAGAAAAATAAGGCTAACAATATATTTAAATAGGCTCAAAGAGGTAATTAGTGATATAAGGATAACAAGGTAGGCTTAAAATGGCACAATCGATCCAAAAATGGCCTACATCATCTCCTAAACAGTGCAATCCCAAATTATTTCGTCTCAAGAGGTTTTCAAATGAGTTCTAGAGTTTGTTGAGATCACAAAATTTTCATGAAAAATTCACACATAAGACTTCTCTAAGCAGTTAGACTAATCAACCAAATCATACCACATACCAAAAGAGTCGCCAACTAGGTAAAATCAACATTTGAAATTATCTTTAAACCGAAGAAAAATTTAATGTCTTCTAAAAGCTACTTGTTATCACAATCACATTATTATCATCGTGCAAATTAAAATAAGTAAAATGCAAATAAAATAAAAAATAAAAATAAGACAATAAACAAATAAAAGAAATTAAATCAAAATGTAGAAAAATAAATGGAAAATCAAAATTAAACACAAATAAACACACAAACAAAACTAATAAAAATGAAGGGAAGAAAAGATTTACCATATACCGCACGCTCAACTAAGACCTTACATTGTTCACAGTGTAAGAAAGAAAAACTGCAAATGGCTTTTTTTTTACCTGCAAGACAAATAAAATAAGCAAATTTAATTAAAAATAAAATTATCATAAAATAAAGTGCAGAATTTAAAATTTCTAAAATAAAATGAGATAAAAGATGAGAAAACAAATCTGATGGGTTGCCTCCCATTAAGCGCTTTAAGTTATAGTCATTAGCTAGACTTTATGTTATCTTTCTGCTTGTTGAATTCTCCGTCAAAATATGGCTTCAACCGTTATCCATTTACCTTGAATGTTCCCTTTGTTTTATGATTGATCTCAACTGCTCCATAAGGAAACACCTTGGTTACTAGAAAAGGTCCTGACCAACGAGATTTAAGCTTTCTTGGAAAAAGTCTGAGATGGGATTTATAAAGCAGCACTTTATGTCCCACCTCAAAGTTTTGCCTCAAAATGTGCTTATCATGCCAAACCTTCGTCTTGTTCTTGTATATTCGGGCATTCTCATAAGCATCATTCCTCATTTCATCCATCTCATTTGTTGTAGATTTCACAAGGCAAGCTTCTAGTGGTAGCAATGGAGTTCTCTCCTCAAAAGTTTCCGAGATTAACTTGTCAAGAGTGTTAATTTGAAAACAAGAATGTACCTCACTTGGAAATTTCATTTCTTCAAAAACATCAAAAGTCACTTGTTCATCTTGCACCCGTAGAATGAGCTTTCCTTGTTGAACATCAATCAATGTTCTTCCAGTTCCAAGGAACGGTCTTCCCAATATCAACGGTACCTCTCTATCTTCCTCCATGTCAAGCACCACGAAATCTACAGGGAAAATAAATTTGTCAACTTTAATTAAAACATCCTCAATTACCCCTCGAGGATATTTCACCAATCGATCCGCTAATTGTAGAGAGATTGAAGTGGGTTTTACTTCTCCCAGGCCTAGTTTTCTGAAAATAGAATGTGGCATCAAATTAATGCTTGCTCCTAAATCACATAGGACTTTATCAAAATTGCAACTTCCTATAGTACAAGGTATAGTAAAACTCTCTGTGTCTTTCAATTTCTGTGGCAGTTTTCTTTGAAGAACTGCATTGCACTCCTCATTTAGCATGATAGTTTCATAATCTCCCAACTTTCTCTTCTTTAATAGAATTTCCTTCATGAATTTTGCATACTTAGGCATTTGTTCCATCATCTCTGCAAAAGGAATGTTAATATGCAATTTCTTAAAAATATCCAAAAATTTATCAAATTGATTATCAAGCTTTTTCTTATTCAATCTTTGAGGATATGGGATAGGAGGCTCATATTTCGCATTTGTGGAAGGTTGAACATCTTGGGATGTTGATGGATTTTCTTTAGATTTTTCCATCATTTTCTCTGATTTCCCCTGCCATTCAAGTTCTTTACTGCTTCTCAATGTGATAGCCTTTACATGCTCTTTGGGATTTATTGTGTCACTAGGCAATGATCCTTGAGACCTTTCTGCAATCTGCTTTGAAAGCTACCCTAGTTGGTTTTGGATGTCCCTGTTTATTGCCTCTTGATTTCTGAAATTTGTTCTTGTCTCCTCAATGAACTTTCCCAAAATTCCTTCCAAATCTATCTGTTTCTTCTCTTGGGGTTGGTAGGAAGATGATGACGGTTTGTATCCCCCTTGGTTATTTCCCCATGACAAATTTGGATGATTTCTCCAACCTGGATTGTAGGTGTTCGAATATGGGTTATGTTGAGGTTTTTGGAAATTTGAAACATAATTTGCTTGCTCAGCATTTGGTAAAGCAAATGGATTTCCAGCTTGGCACTCGATACTAGCATGATTTCCACCACATAAATCATATTGTACAATTGGTTTGGATTCCAATTTGGATGACAAAGAATCCATCTTTCTTGAAAGAGCATCAACTTGAGCCGACAAAGCATTCACTGAATCAATTTCATGCACTGCTGCTGGTCTTTTTGCAATTACCCACTCTGAATGTCACTGATTGTTGTTTTCTGCCATAATCTCTAACAACTCATGAGCATCCTCCGGTGTTTTTCCCATTAAAGACCCTCCAGTTGCAGCATCAATCATTGCACGATAGTTTGAAACCAACCCATTATAAAATGTAGAGACTTGCAGCCAAATTGGTATACCATGATGTGGGCACTTCCTCAACATTTCTTTGAATCTTTACCAAGCTTCATACAATGATTCTTGGTCATATTGTGTGAAAGATGTGATTTCATTCCTCAATTTTGTTGTCTTAGCAGGAGGAAAGAACTTGGACAAGAATTTCTGAACCAATTCATTCCATGTTGTAATTGATCCCAGTGGTAATGAGTTTAGCCACTCCTTGGCTTTATCCCAAAGTGAAAAAAGGAAAAACCCTCAATCTTATAGCATCTTTAGACACACCATTTATCTTGTAAAGATCACACACCTCCATAAAGTAAGCAATATGTGCATTTGGATCATCCTTTGACATTCCCCCAAACTGATTTGATTGAACCATTTGGATAAATGATGGTTTTATCTCAAAATTATTTGCTTGAACAGTTGGCCTCCTTATACCCGAAGTAGTTCCAACAACATTAGGCACAGCATAATCCCTCAAAGCTCTATGATTTCCACCTCCCTCAACAAATGGTGGATCCATAGTTGATTGTCTATTAGGAGGTGAGGTTGAACGCCTTCTCTCTCGGTTTAGACGCCTAAATGTTCTATCAATCTCTGGATCAAATGGAAATTGGTTAAGGCTTCTTGTACATTCTCATACAACAATCCTACAACCAAAAAATTAACTAGCACAAAAACAACACAAAGTTACCCTTTTTTATGATAAATGAAATAAAAGAGCAAAATAAACAAAATGAAACAATGATAAAGCAAATTAACTTCAAATTAAAACTAAGATTAGGTAGTATCGATATTAATAAAATCAAACCATTCCCCGGCAACGGCGCCAAAAACTTGATGCGTATTTTCGCAAGTGTACGAATCGTTCAAGTAATAAAGTGTACAAAAGTACAGATATCGAACCCACAAGGAATGGCGTTACTAAATACCGAAATTGACTAATCCTAATTTTATTTGAAAACCGAATTTTTGAATTTGTTTAAGAAGAAAATTAACTTAAAACTAAACACAAATAACAAAATTTAATGTTTTTCACAAATGATTAAAAATGCTAAGGCATTTGATTTCGCTAAATCAATTCAATCCGATTTCAATTCATGTTATATGAGAATCAAAGTTAGAAGTGATGGTTGAAAAACCCAAACTTATCTAATACTCTCTCTCGAGTTATATTAGAATTACTTATCTATGAAAACCAACTATATGTCTATGAAGATTTAATCACAAATAAGCACATTACGATTTATGGAATTTCTAGAATAACCACATACATCATGCATTAGGTGTCAAACTCGCATTCAACATACGGTATTTATCACAAGAAGCATTCATTACACATCTCCTCTCGGTCTCAATATAATGCAACAAAACATCTAAATCTTGGTCAGAAATTTAAAAGCATTAAGCATGGAAATAAATACTCAACTTGAAAACAACGAATTCATATAACGATAACATAAGAAATCAGATTTTCTTGATTTAACTACATCATAGCCTTAGCAAAAATAAATTAGTTCATAACGGAAATAAGAACAAACATTATTTCAATTGAATCCATGAATAACAATTCTAAATAAAATGCAGAAAATAAAAGCTAAGGAGAAGAGATGAAAAACTCTTGAAGAGGAAGACTTGGTAGCAACAATGGTAATGATTCTTCAAGCTTCTCCAACCTTTCTCTCCAAAATTTCCTTTTTACCTCCAAAAATAACTTAGATCTACTCTCTCTGCCGTCCCCCTCTTTTTCCATCATAATGTATATATAGATCTAGGGTTTGGGGGGGCAATTTTGGAACAAAACAACATAAAAAACGTGTTTTCGGACGAAACTCGCCGGCGGCGACATTATTCTCGTCGCGGCGAGATTTTGGAAAATTAAATATTGGGTTTTCGGATTTTGGCCGGCGGCCAAAATAATGTGGCCGAAGGCTAGATACTTTGGCCAGCGGCAAGATTCTTTGGCCGGCGGCGAGATGAGTTTACCAAAATTTGTGCTCTTGGGAAGATTTTGCCAAGATTTTAGCCGGCGGCGAGATACTTTGACTGACGGTGGCGAGAATACTTTTGTTCTCTTTTTATTTTCATTCAATCCCGATCATTGTACTTTGTCCCTAACTTCTCCAAAATCATGATTTTACCTGAAATTGCACTTTAAACACGAAATACCCGTGAAATGACATTTGTGGATTAAATAATCAAATAAACAAAATTTTCACACAAATATCAACATTTAAATCATAACAAAAATGCAATAATTTAGCTCTTATCAGCAGTAAAGACCATGAGGAAAAATACCATTCCCAACACAATCAGATTTATTAAATAAACTAAAAGATGTTTCTGAAAAGTGAAAGGAATAACAATAAGGTATAAGTCTTGAAATTGAAATCAAGTTTCTAGAGAAACTTGGAACAGAAAAGGTCTTTTCTAATTCTAAAATAAAACCACTACTTAAAATCAAACTGCATGTCCCTACAGCCTCCACATGTGAGACCATCTTGTTACCGGATAAGATATATTGCTCACTTCCCACTAGCTTCCTTAGATTTTGCATACCCTGTAAGGAGTTTGCAACATGGATTATAGATCCAGAATCAATCCACCAGGTGTTAATGTTAACATTAACCATATTAGATTCATAACAAACAAACGAGGTTGGATTACGTTTATTCTCAAGCCATTTCTAGAATCTGATACAATCCTTCTTCATGTGTCCCTTCTTTTTACAAAAGAAACACTTGGATTCTTTCTTAATATCAGCCTGAGGTGGAATTATCCCCTTTCCTTTATACCTGTATTAAGATTTTCCTTTCCGGTACGTTGTAGCCAACATTGCACTTTCACCAAATTCCATAACAAGCCTCCATTCCTCTTGAACACACATGGTCATTAGTTCATTGATTGACCATTTATCCTTATGTGTATTGTACGAGATTTTGAATGACCCATACTGATGTGGGAGAGTGTTAAGGATATAGTGCACCAGGAAGGATTCTGACATCTCAACCTCGAGATGCTTAAGTTGAGCCGCAATGTCTCTCATTTTCATAATGTACCCGCGCACACCTTTCACACTAGTGATTCTTAAAGAAGAGAACTTCATAATAAGGATGCTTGCTAAAGCCTTATCTGAAGTGACGAATTGATCATCAATGGCCTTTAGCAAGTCTTGAACATTGGTATGCTTATCAACGGAACTACGAATACCAGCAGATATTTTAGTCTTAATGAACATCATGCTAAGGCGATTAGATCGTTCCCATTGTTCATAAAGCATGATATTCTCTGAAGTACTGGTTTGAGTAATTTTAGGTGGTTTATTTTTCCTAATAGCATAATCAATATCCATCCACCCTAATTGAAGGAGAATTCTTTCCTTCCATATTTTATAATTATCCCCTTTCAGATCGGGAATATCACAACAGATATCAGAGAAATTTACAGGTTAAGAAGCTGCAATTAAAGATTATATGCTTATTAAAATTTGAGACCTAAACTATAGTCATTCTTTACCAATGTAAATAATGAAAAATATCAATCTAGTGACATAAAACTTGCCTGTGGACTAAAGTTTTAATTCAATTAGATTCATCCTAACTTTACGATAAAACTATCAAATTATGTTATTTTTCCTAATCCCTCTGGGTAAATTAGAAAATATAATTTGATATTATATCCTAATTAATCACACAAAAATATAATAAAAATTCTTGTGGGATAAGATTTATTATATCACATATGATTAATTACAATTAATATTTATTTTCTAAATGTGATCCTAAATAAACTTTATTATAGTTTTAATTAAACTATATGGATCACTTAATATTAATTAAATCTTTATGCTTAATTATTGCATAAAACCATAAGCAATATTAATTTAATTTAAATGTTCGAATATTATTTATCTTAAATTGCATATATGACAATAAATTATACAAGCAAAAATAAATAATATAAGCACTAATTAAATCCATAAGAGCCATTAACAATTAATTTTATTATGCATAAATTATTTAACTCAATTTTATATGTATAATTAATTACAAAATTTATACATATAAATAGCCAAAACAAATCATTTAAGCATAATGTATTTAAATAAAATTTTAATGTGCCCAAAAATTATTTAAATAAATATAACATGTATAATAAATATTATACATATAATAAAAATAAATTAAAATTATATTCGGAATTATTTTATATATATATATATATATATATTTTGTTTTAATAAAACTAAATACCTAATATATATAAAATATTGCATGTTGTACAACACAACGTGTTGTAGTCTGGTGGTCATGTTCTTGAATTCTCTGCCTTGAGACCAAGGTTCAAGTCCTAAAAACTACAAATGTTTAATTTTTTTAATAAAACTAAATGCTTGGTTGTTAAGTGGACAGACCATTACAAGACTCATACTTTAATCTGGGTTTGATTCCCAAAAGAAACATTTTTTTTTTAAACTTTATCTTCAACCTCCAGCCAGGTCAACCCGAACCGATTTTACCCTAATGGATACCCGGCCATATATTGCTATTCTGGCAACGAATCCAGCGTTCTTTTTATCAAAATTCAATTTCTGTGTGATTCATGGTCTCAATTTGAAGTAAAAACATCATTTTAAATAAAAAGTTAATTAATGAAGCAAATAAATACACACGGTAAATTAAATTTATTTTCTTCCTTATTTTTCAAGTTTAAATTCACAAAATCACTCAAAAATCAATATTGAAACAATTTGTAATTTTCATATGCATCAAAAACAAGCAAAATAAAAAATCCAAAATTTTAGTTCCTCGTTAAACAGAACAAAACAGAGTTGCTTTCAAAAATGGCTCTGATACCAAATGTAAGAACACAATTCAATCCAGAAACGTTCAGAAAACCATATGAACTCATAATTTAAATGCAGTGGAAACAAAAATGGATTGAAAACATACCTCTTGCCATTGATCAAATTTCAGCAATTACACGGGAATTCCAATGGATTTTCAATTTGATGCTCTCACTGGTTTCTCACACTTATTCTCTGCGTATTAATGGTGTATCTGAATTGTTGCAGTTAATAGTGAGAGAACCCGATACTTTATTAAGGTTCTTCCATCAAGAACCTCGTTCAGTTTCGGAACCTACGTACGGTTCCGACGAAACCAAACCGTCAATGCGGTTCACTTTAAGTTGCACCACTTTGATTTACAAGAAACAGAATCCCCAACCACCTTCCGAAAAATTTGGTAGAAAAGAGAAGGCATCCATTACGGATATGACTCTTGATGGGGTGCCACTTGGTTTAAAGCAAATTCCAAGTCCTTCTTAGTGAAAGATACCATTAGTTGCTCATTCATAGCTTTAGTGATCCTTGGTGATAAATAGTTCAAAACAGAATCAATATTTATAGAAGACTCAGTAGAGAAAAGCTTAGTGTAGTAATTCAGAAATACCTGTTTGCCCTGCTTCCGGGATGTGACCCAATTCTACTGTTGATCTAATAACCCAAAAATATGATTCCTCTACCTCTTTCCATTTTCTTTACTATGGAAAAATTTCTAGTTTTTATCACCAGTTATAAGCCATACTTGCCTTGAGCATTGCCTTCACATTGTTTCATTCAATTCCAAAAGAGAATTGAATTTCCCCTTACACCTCCATCATATTAAGCTCATCAGGCCCTTTACTTTAAACCAAACTAAACTTTTCCTCCATTTTTCCAATCCTACTGCAAAAATGACCCACAGTTGTCCAATTCCACCTATCGAGCCTCTTACCACTCTGGGAAATTTTATTTGTTACATGATCATAAGGCAAAGGATCAGAACCAGAAAGCCCTTTCCAAGCCTCCTCCACCACCTACTCATAACCATCTGTCGACTATCAAAACTCCTCAAAACAAAATTGCCTCTTTTTGTTTGACTTCATGCCATCACTGTTCAAATTACTTTCACAGATGGAAATTGTAGTATGGTCAGAACGAGACACCACCTTATGTACTTTCATCCTTCGCATTTTTTGTAACCATAGATCATTCATATAAGCTCTATTCAGTCTAACTTGAGTGTTAATATCTCTTTTGTTATTACATGTAAATCTATAAGCTTCAAAAAATAACTTTGATAACTCACATTACAATATTGTCGTCCTAAAAGCATCCATATGAGCTTGAGTTCTGTTGCCTCCCAACTGATCCTTCCAATTGGTAATTTCATTATAATCACTAAAAATAATCCAAGGAAGCCTACAACCATCAGTTTGCCTTTTCAACATACATCATGAATCACCACGCTTTGCTTTTAGGATGCCCATAAAAACCAGAACCTTTGAACATGGAACCATTCTGAAGCCTAATCACCATATCAATATGCCAAGGAGAGAGGAACTTAATGGAGTCATCCAAGCAACTCTTCCATAATATCAACAAACCACCACCCAAACTCGTACGATGGACTTCGAAACAAAAATCAAAACTAGTTTCCAGCCCAATTATTTCACCATCATGACGAGGCAATCTAGTTTCCATTAGGAAAACAAGATTGTGGAGCTTTTTATTGATGACATTTTTTAAAGCCCTTAACGTTAGAAGGTTCTCAGGCCTCTTAACATTCCTGCTCAAAGCATTCATGGCTCATGATGGTCGGCTCCAATAACAATCGTCTTCCGGCACAAACACTCTTACATTTCTTCTCACATCCCACTGCTTGTACACCCAAGAAACTCGTAGAGTAACCAATTTGAGCTTGCTTTTTCTGAAGAGCGGCCGAAGAGACCTCCTCTAGCGAGTTAGGGTTAAGATTATCCGTTGTGCCAGTATTCACAATAGTAAGGCAACCAGAGTTAAAAGAAAACAAGTATGCAACAGATCCCTTTTGAGAAACATCACCCATTTCAGCTTTTAGCCACTCCTGAGAGCTAGATACCTCTAATGAAGAAGGCACCAAAGTACCAACATGGTCCAATGCAAGCTGTCTTAAAATTTCAAAAACAATAGGACTTTAGGTATATGCTTAGCTTTGACATGACGAACACCTTGCCGCTCTACCCCAGCACTAAGGACTTAGGTATTACAATTTGTTTAAGAACCAAATATTAACAGCTTCTAGAGTGCTCCTCCTTTCTTCCAACATTAGCCACACTCCAAAAGGTTAAGGGTCATAATCTAAACCCATTCTCTTCTTTCTACATGATCTATTATCATGATCGACCACCCCACAACCAAAACACATCATTGGCAAGTGCTCATATTAAAAATCAATTCAGATAGGACTCATATTCTGCCTATCCTTCCAAAAACCAGGAAGAATGGGCTTCGCTGCTAATAGATCCAAATAAAAATTATTAACTTACTTGTATGTTAGCAATAATGTATAAATTTTAAAAATGAGTAAGATTTAAAAGTTTAAAAAACCACATGTTAAGTTATAAAATTTAAAAAATAAATAGTAAGTTTTATAAGTTTTAGAACTTATACGGAAATTTAGGTAAGATTTGAGAATAAATAATATATTTTAATATAAAAATAATAAAGAAAAAAAATAGGATAAAAATTAAAAATTAATATGTTTAACAAAAATACATTATAACAAATAAGCTAAATAATTGTTCTAATTTGAAATGCTATTATATAAATGATAAAATGTGGTATTAGTTATTAATCAATACCACTTCATTTTTGTTTTTCATTTTCTTTCCATGTACAAAGATATATATATATACTAAGAAACATAACAAATGTTCCACTAAACATTGATATTGTCTACCATACTTTTGTGCTATATAAAACATGGATGTTGTCTGTCATACTTCTACACCTTGCTTTTCCAACACACACCAACACTCCCCCTCACGTTGGTGCATATATATCTCTTATGCTCAACTTGTCAAGTGAGTTGTAGAAGTTCCTTGCAGACACAGATTTTGTGAGTATATCAGCCAATTGATCTTCTGATTTAACAAATGGAAGTTGAATATTTTTTTCTTCAAGATTCTGTTTGATGAAGTTCCGATCCACTTCAACATGCTTTGTGCGATCATGTTGGACTGGGTTGTGGGAGATGGAAATGGCTGCTTTGTTATCACAAAATAAGTTCATTTCAGAGTTAGGAGCAACGCCAATCTCAGTTAGGAGTTTTTTCAACCAAAGGAGCTCACATATTTCCTTTACCATTCCTCGAAATTAAGCTTCAGCACTAGACAAGGCAACTACCTTCTGTTTCTTGCTCCTCCATGTAACAAGATTTCCCCCCACAAAAGTAAAGTACCCAGTAGTAGATTTCCTATCCTTGATATTCCCTGCCAAGTTCGAATATGTATATCCAACGACTTCCAATTGACCATTCTTTGAAAACATAAGTCCTTTTCCAGGGGAAGATTTTAAATAACGAAGTATTCGCATGACGGCATCCATATGGTCTTCACTGGGGCAGTGCATGAACTGACTCACGACACTCACAGCATAAGCAATATCAGGTCGAGTATGAGATAAATATATGAGTTTACCTACTAACCGTTGATATCTCTGTTTATCTGCTGGTACTTGGTCCTCATATTCTCCAAGTTTATGATTTTGGACCATCGAAATATCGACAGGTTTACAATCGAGTAATCCTGCCATGTTTTGATCTTATTACCTCAATGCCTAAGAAGTATTTGAGCCCTCATAAGTTCTTCATTTCAAACTCATTTGATAGTCGTTCTTGAAGTCTAGAGATTTCTTCTTTATCATCCCCTATAATGATCATGTCGTCTACATAGACTATAAGGGCTATTGTTTTTCCCCGTCGATGTTTTAGGAACAGAGTGTGGTCAGAGTTGCTTTGCTGAAACCCATATTTCCTCATTGCTGAACTCAATCTACCAAACCATGCTCGAGGTGATTGTTTTAGTCCATACAATGCTCGTTGTAATCTACATGCAGTTTCTTTTCCTGATGTAACAGTATATCCTGGTGGGATATCCATGTAAATCTCTTCTTCAAGATCACCATGAAGGAAGGCATTTTTGACGTCAAGTTGGTGGCATTTTAGTTTAGCCATAGGTGAGAAGGTTTCCTGATAATCTATCCCATGTTTCTGTGTATATCCTTTTGCTACTAACCTCGCCTTGTATCGATCAACTAACCCATTTGCTTTATACTTAATGGAGAAAATCCACTTGCATCCTACCATCTTCCTCCCTTGAGGCAACTTGCTTAACACCCATGTGTTATTCTTCTGCAATGCCTCAAATACTTCTTTTATAGCTTGAGCCCATTTTGGATCAGATAAGGCTTCTTCAATGCTATTTGGAATTTGATATGAGGAGAGTGTTTGTGCAAAAGCCCTGATAGGTTCTGATAACCCTTGAGTAGATAAATAATTGGCTATTGGATATTTGGATTGTCGTTCTTCTCTTTCTAGGGAGTATCGATTTGGAGGTTTGCCTCGATTGTGTCTGAAAGGTAGAACATAACCAATAGATGTATCTATAGCATTAGTTTGTAAAGGTGTGATAGGATAGCTTACCTCAGGAGTATTCTCAGCAGGAGGATCATTGGGTACTAGAGAGTGGAGGGGTGCATCAACCTTTTCATCTTCTGGAGATTCAGTTACTACTTCAGTTTCAATTCTTGGAGGTTCAAGTTCGGGTCTAGGTACTGGCTCCTCCATATTGTTGGCATGATCCAAATATGCTGGATTGTTACTAGTATCTAATATTTCAACATCAAGCCAATTTCGTTCTTCACCATAACTCTCCCCCTGAAGAGGGTAATTGGATACTGGTGATAGGAAAAAACATTCAGATTCTTGGAAAGTGACATCCATAGTAATATAGGTTCTTTTAGTAATCGGATCGTAGCATCGGTATCCCTTCTTTTGTACACCATACCCCAAGAATACACATCGAACAGCACATGGATCCAACTTAGTTCGTTGATTTTTGTGGAGGTGGACAAAAACAACACATCCAAAAATTTGGGATGGAAGCATCAATATAGTAGGCAAGGGAACATGATCAGATAGCACCTTTAATGGAGTCTAAAATTGTAAGGTTTTGTAGGCATATGGTTCAGTAGATACACAGTTGTAGTAACAGCATCACTCCAGTATCTACTAGGCATATGTGCACCGATTAGTAAGGCCCAAGCAGTTTCAAAAATATGCCTATTCTTCCTTTCCGCAGTCTCATTCTGTTGTGGGTTTTGTGAACACGATGTTTCATGGAGAATACCATAGTTTTTCAAGTATGTCCGAAATTGTTGATTAACATACTCCCCTCCATTATCAGACCTAAGAATCTTAATTTTTTCTGAAAATTGCGTCTGAACCATAGTGTGAAACAAGTGAAATGTAGAAAATACTTCATCTTTATGTTTGAGAAGGTAAAGCCATGTCATTCGTGTACAATCATCAACAAAAATTACAAACTAACGATGACCCGATGACGTAGTGACCGGGGAAGGTCCCCAAACATCAGAATGTACTAAAACAAAAGGAGTCGTACCTCCATTCATGCTCATAGGATAAGACACCCTATGACTTTTTGCTAAGATACAAGTATCACATTTGACATCTGAGTGTGTGATATTTGAAAATAAACTAGGGAGTAGGTGCTTTAAATACCCAAATGATGGATGCCCAAATCGACGATGACATAACCAAATCTAGCGTTCCTTGTTACCAACAATGTGTTTCGTGTGATTGGCTCTTCCTGAACTGAGGTCATCCACATAATATAACCATCATCTCTTAGTACCATGCCCAATGATCTCCTTGGTGAGAATATCATGTAGAAGACAAAAAGTAGAATATATCAATACTACACAGTTAAGATCTGAAGTGACCTGACTTACAGACATTAATCTGTTGGAAAGAGAGGGTACAAGTAATGTATTAGATAATGATAATGAAGGAGATAAAGTCACTGTTCTAGCCCCTACAACTGGATAAGTGACCCTATTGGCATTGGCAACACGGCTTCGTCGCGGCTGGGTTGTATTGGAGAGATCTTTTGGGTCAAATGTCGTATGATATGTAGCTCCAGAGTCTATAATCCAATCCTCATTATCACTACGAGTAGAGATGTGAAATGATTTACTTGAAATACCTGGATCCTGGAAAGATTCGGCCTAAGGAATAAGGGATAATGATGCATTATTGGTAGCCACAGTGGCTCGCCCAGTGGTTTCACGTTTCTTTCGTGCTTGAAGATCATTCCACCATTCTGGATACCCATGTAGTTTGAAGCAGTTTTCATGGGTGTGTTTGGAGTTTTCACAATGGCCACATTTCATATCAATAGACTAGTGGATTTATTGATACCCAAAAACGTTCGTGGTTTTGGTGGCAATGGATTATTGTGTCCCTTGATCCCTTTGAAAGCCATAACTACTCCGGGTATCGTATCTGCACCCGTAATCGTCACGGTCTGTTGGACCTCTTCCCTACGGATGAATCCATAGGCTTGTTCCACCGTAGGGAATGGTTTGATTTGAAGCACATCACTTCGAGTTTTATCTAGTCTGTCATCAAGTCCATAGAGGAAGGTATACACTCGATCTTCCTGTACAATGGAGTTGTATTTTTGTATGTCAGTCGCACACTCCATTGGATTAGGATGATGGAAATCAATTTCTCGCCACAACCCTTGAAGGTCATTGTAGTATTTTTCAATGGATCCATTCGCCTTCTTCATACGAGTAACTCGACGGTGAAGATCATACACTTAAGATGTGTCTGTCTTATCATAGTAGGTGGTAGCAGTAGAATCCCAAACCTGTTTCGTAGTTGGGAATCGAATAAAATTTTCAATCAAGCAGAGGTCCATCGAATTGATCAACCATCCTTTAACAATGGCATTTTCAGTGTGTCGTCTCTTAAATGAGGGGTCGGTTTCAATAGGTTGAGGAAAATCCCCATTAATATATCCCAATTTGTCTTTGCCAGAGATATACATCTCCACCACCTGGGACCACAAGGCATAGTTGGATCCTCCCAACTTGATACTAATAGGAGTAGTCGACGCTTCAGTTAGCGGAGGTTGTGAGGTGATCTGAGCTCTAGTTAGAACTTCCGTCATTTTTGTTGTCAAATCTTCCAATATGAAATTGGTGGTTAAATCTCTAGATTCTGCCATGAAATCTATAAAAAAATCTTCCTTTTTCCTTTTTTTACAGCCAATATATAAATAGAAAACTTAAAACTGTAACCCTAAAAAAATTCCATTCGCGTAGCCCTCTTGGAGCGGCGCTCTTCTTCTACATTCTTCTTCTACTGCGTTCTTCTTCGGCTGCATTCCAAGTTTTCTCCACGGCTTCCCACGACGGCAGCACCACTTGGACATAGAGAGACTGCAACGGCCCCAGTGAGCAAGCGATGTTGGGGAACTGCGACAGCTCGAACGAGCAGAAATGGAGTGAAACATAGGGAGGCTACAACGGCTCCCTGAAGGGTTCTGTTGAGGTCACGATGGTGGAACTGACGCTGAGTAGAAATGGAAACTTTGGATACTAGATGGTTGCAGCACTGGTAGGATTTTTTTTCCAATATTGCAACTAATCGGTTTTTTTCCAACCAGATATACAAACCAAGGTGCACGATGACGTCAAGGGGCCTTCCGCCTAAAAGACGTTCATTCTGAATTTTTTTAGAACTGCTTCTATGGCGCGGCGCTGTTAATCTTTGCGATTCACGTTTCTTCAAGAAAATAGAATTGCTACAGCTCCAATGACTACGTAGCAAGCACCATCCAGCCAAAAATCTGAAGAAGTAACAACCCACAAGCATATAGACAAAAAAAACATATCAGAAACCCCCTGCCAAGGAGACACCGGAATACCAGCATCGATGATCAGGTAGCTATTTATTTTGTTAAGTCAGCAATAACCATTGCTCTGATACCATGATAAAATGTGGTATTAGTTATTAATCAGTACCACTTCATTTCTGTTTTTCATTTTCTTTCCATGTACAAAGATATATATATATATATATATATATATATATATATATATATATATATATATATATATATATATATATATACTAAGAAATATAACAAATGCTCCACTAAACATTGATATTGTCTGCCATACTTTTATGCTCCATAAAACATGGATATTGTCTATCATACTTCTGCACCTTGCTTTTCCAACACACGCCAACAATAAATTGTTATGAGATGTGTACTTCACTTCATAATTAGTTTTTTTTCTCTTACATGACTCTATAAGCCCTTACTTTTCCAAAATTTTATTAAGCCTAACATTTACAAATTAGGCCAACATAATGGGCCATGGGACTTATATACGATAATAAAATGATTTTTAGATCCATATGATTATGGTATAACAAAATCATAATAAAATGCATGCTAAAATTTAATCCATTAGTTGTATGATATTGATTCAAATATATAACAATTTAATCCATAAATTAATTATAGCATTCTCCTACTTTAATATCATGATTATAAATCTAGGGATAAATTGTATAACATATAACCAAAATGTATAACATACAACCAAAAGACTAAATAAGCTATGTAGAACTAATATATCTCACTAAGGTAGTTATCACTATTTAATTCCTAAATATTGATTTTGGGTTCAATATAATTTCTACAGTTTATCGAGAAATACTAATAAAAAAACTAACTAATTACCATATATTACATAATATGTCTTCAAAAATTAATCTAACAGTATAAAAGACTTAACTATTTACTTAAATTTGATTTAAAGAAATGATAAATTTTTGCGAGAAAATTTTTAAAACTAATCCTAACATTCTAAAAATTACTAAACTGCATAAAGAAAATAAAATCAAACATAATAAAAATGAAAATGTGAACAATGTTCACAGGAAAGACTAGTGTCACAGGTTTCTAAAAACTAATCTCCTAGACAAAACACTCTTAAATCTTTATTTTACATGCTATTAAAATCTAAGTTAATTAAGTTAAGTAAAAATTTAAGTTAATTAAGTTGATAGATTAAGTTTTTTTATTTTTAATTTTTTTAAAATGAAATTGATGGAGGCATATCAGTCTCTCTTTCTGTATCATCTAAAATCACCTTTTCTTCTACTTTATGATTACTTTGGCCATTGTTTGAAGCTGTAGGGATGGACTCGGTTTCCTTTGATGGTGACCTCTCAATTTCTCTTCCACTTATAAATGTAATGGCCTTGCATTATTTCATTGGATTCACATCTATATTGCTAGGAAAATTTCCTCTTTGTTGAGTATTAATGGTCATGGCTAGTTACCCAATTCGCACTTCAAGATTTTTCATAGTGGATCCCATATTGCTATAATGAGTCTCAATGTTATCCAATAATAAATCACTTTTTTTAAACCTTTATTTAGCCTCCCCAACAAAGGAAACCATGTAATCCTCAACACATTCTTTGTGTTTCCATAAGAAAATTTCTCATGTTTTTAATTTTTTTAAAATTTTATTCTAATTTTTTATAAAAAAAAATAATTAAATAAAATAAAGTTTAAATTTTTTTAACACAAAATAAATAAATAAATCACAGTTATTTACAACACAAAATGTTTTCAAAATTTTGATAAATAATTTAAAAACGTTATTTCTTCCCTGGCAAGAATGCTAAAAACTTGATAAACAAAACCGACATCGGGTTAGTAACACTGATCCTGAAATACTTTGGTTTTATATTTATAAACAAGTGCATGAATTATTTTATAGAAAATGACAAATATACTCTCAAGGTTGAATATATGTGATTTTTAATTTATTATTCAAACTTTTTAAAATGAAATTAAATCCTAAACATCTTGTCACGATATTTTGATTTTTGTATTTATTAATTTAATAACAAAAAATAAACATAAATATGATTCAATAAACAATTATGCAAATTTTTATCATTCATAATAGTGAAGTATTTCTAGATATAATAATTAAGTTAATTATATTTACTCATATTATTTAGGTTATTAAAGATATAAATTGATATTAATTGAGTCTCTCTTTTTTATATGAATATCACCTTTGGTGGGGTTATATATTCTTTGTTAATTAAAAAAAATCAATTATCACATATGGGTGGGGTCGATAATTAATTTGGTTAATTCAATTAATTCTTTTTTTAAGAGAATTAAAATGAATTATTTAAATGCCACCTTTTGGTGGGGTTAAACGTTTTAAACTTTAATTAAGGTGTCTAAATTAAACCTAAGAATTTAATTATCCGAGTACTAACTTTCATGTTTTAAAACCAGTAGTGAAAATATGTTGTCAATAAATTTTCGAATAATAGTTCTTATAAAAAACTTTTGAAATAGAGCTTTACTCTAACTATCAAATTATTGTACTAACAAATATAAAAGCACTACTCTAAATCACACTAGATAATTAAACCTTAAAATTT
This sequence comes from Hippophae rhamnoides, assembly GCA_033030585.1. Lineage (NCBI taxonomy): Eukaryota > Viridiplantae > Streptophyta > Magnoliopsida > Rosales > Elaeagnaceae > Hippophae > Hippophae rhamnoides. The sequence continues at coordinate 38,648,042 of CM065428.1, read as the reverse complement.
AATTTTCAGATTTAAGTTTGTAATGAAAAATAATATATTTCTCTCTACCATCCTTAATATAAAGTATTGAGTAAAAACAAAATCAATTTATTTTATAAAGATGTTTTACTTATTTAATATTTCAGAAGCATAACATCATTATTATTATATCATATTTACAAATAACTAGTCATGTTAAATTTTATCACATACAAATTAAATATAATATATAAGAATAAAACATAAAAAATAAATGTAAAGAATTCATTTTAAAATTATACCTCAAAAGAATCCTTTCAGAACTTTGATGCTAATTCTGTTGCTGGAAAATCTCCAAACAAATTTGTATTTCTGTTTATTGAATCAAAAATAAAAATCTATAAAAGCATAACTAGTTCTTCTCAAGAAGAGAAGAATTTTAAAACTAAAAAAAACTTTAAAACTAGAAAGAGAAGAGATTTTGAAGGATGATTATTATAATGGGAGATAGGGTCCTTTTATAGATGAGGAAAAGGAAGAAAAAAAGTGGAAAAATATTTCAAAAATTTAGTTTAGATATGTTTGGATAGGCTAGCACGCATGTGGGGGGCGAGATTTGTGGCAGACTGACATTGGCGTGAATGAGATAGGTGTAGGCATGTGTTGGTGCACGCATGACTCGACACAAGCGTGTATTGGCATGCATGAAAATCAGGTCAGGCATATATTGGTTGTGCACACGAGGAAATATGTTGGGCATATGTTGGGATGTACGTGGGTATGTGATGGGCATGTTCTGGGTTGCACACGGGTGTCGGTGTGAATGGGCTCAGATGCGTGCGAGACAAGCATGAATCACGCGTGGCTCGACACTTTTTCCGTTTTTCCATTTGTTTTGACTTTTCCTCATTTTTTTCAACATTGTTTTTCCTCTTTCAAGTTTTTAAAATATTTTTTTGAATGAAAATAACTGGAAAGAAAATACCTGTGATTCCAAAAAAATAAATTTATATAAAAAGATGATAAAATAATAAAAATATAAATCTATTTAATCAATTAAAGTACATTAAATCATGGTAATTTTACTGGTTTTTAAGCACTCATCAACGGTCTATAAATGAGAATGTCTTAAACTCTTAACTTTATTTTTAGGAACCACCTACGATTACCAAAGATAATGTAGTCTCTCATAAGCTTAGGAAATATTGGACCACTAAAGATAGAATTGGTAGTAAGTGGAGTCATAAACGTATTAATACTATCTTTAGTGCTATGTCTGCTAATGAGTTTCGTCGTATTTCTAATGTTGATAGTGCTAAGTATGCTTGGAATATTTTAGAGGTTACTCATGATGTCACCACACAAGTTGAACGAACTAAAATTTTCATTCTTGGTACTATATCTAAAAATCTCAAGAATAAAAGCTTATACAATAAATAGTATTTAAGTTGGGATTCAAAATTGGTTTTAAGAAAATATCGATTTATAATGAATTAAAATTTAAAATTGATTCAAGTTAAAAATTGACTTTAAATAGATTTAAAATTAAAAAATTAAAAAATAGCATCAATTAATATGTATAGCCAATGCTACACATCAACCAATGTTGGATCACATATAGTGTTAGTTGTACACATCAACTGACATATAATTTAGCATCAATTGACTCGTAGAATCGATGCTACATATGGTGTAGGATCGGTTCTATGTGTCAACTGATGCAATGCCAAATGTAGCATCAATGTATATGTTGGACCAACACATCACGCATAACATCGGTTTTACGTGTCAATTGAAGTTATACACTACACGTAGCTTCAATTCTATGCATCAATTAAGGCTACAAGTGGCATCACATCAATTGACGTGTAAAACCGATGCTAATTATCTTTTATTTTCACTGTTTTTTCTTCATCCCCCTCGCCCCAATAGTTTTTGTTTTTGTTCCCTATTTCTTTCTTATCATGCAATACTTTCGATAATTTTCAACCACCATATCTATTGTCATCAGTTAGTTTTTTTTTCTCTCCACTTTCTAATCTAGTTCTACCCTTTTTTAAGCTTAACACTCAATATTTTTTTTACCCATTTTCTTACACTTTCTCACTTACTAAGCATATTTTTCCTTCATTTTCTCACATGGTTTATTCTTGTAAATATCTTTATCAATTAGTTCACACTTATTAATGTTGTTTTATATTTTTATTTAATTTTTGTAAAATTATTTAATTTTTATTATTGTGTATGTTATGTGTTATTTATTATTTGCATATATTTTTGTTTTATGTAGGTTGTTTATTTTTATTCAAGCTTAAAGAAGACAATGTATTTTTTATTTATTTATTTAAACTAATTTCATGTATTTCATGTTATATGTATATATATATTAATTTATTTTATTTTAAATTTTATTTGAACTTATTATTACATATATTAAATATTATTATATATTACTAATATTATAAGGAATTTATTAATTGTTTTAATTTTATGAATTTATTTTTGTATTATGTTTTAATTGATATTCTAATAATCTATACAATTCATATATAATAAATTCTTAAATATATTGGTTATTTATATATTTATATTTTATTAGGTACATATTTAATATATTTAAGGCCATTAATTAAAAATAGACAAATCTTTGATGTGAAAGTGTAGAATTGAGCATGAATATATTTTTAGTGGTATTCTTTTCAGTTATAAATGTTGGTATTATCATGTTAAAAATATTGATGATACTAAGAGATAAATAAGAATGTAAGTGCATTATATACATCTTATTAGAATAGACACTCTAGACATAATGTACAAACAGAAAATATGTTTCATGTTATGGAAGATGAACTATATAAAGATGATCCCAAAATCTTTAAAAAACTTTTAGAATATGCCAAAAAGTTGTGGTATCCAGAATGCAAGAAATATACTAAAATGTTAAAATTGGTTCATTTGTACAATGTGAAGGAAAAAAAATGGTTTTCTAACAAGGAATTCATAGAATTACTAGATGTACTAATAAATATGTTTCCTGAGGGTAATGAGTTGTCATTTTCAATCTATGAAGTAAAGAAATCTCTTAGTCAATTTGGCATGGAATATCATAAGATTCATGCTTGTCCAAATGATTTCATTCTTTATAGGAAATAATATAAGACATTAGATGATTTTCCGTGTGTAAAGAATCAAAATGGAAGCATGCTACAAATGAGAGAACACCTAAGAAAGGCGTGCCTACAAAGGTTCTTTGGTACTTTTCTATGATTCCTTGCTTTCGAAGGTTTTTCAAAAGTAAAGAGACATCAAAGATGTTAACTTGGCATTAAGGGAATCGATCTAATGATGGGATGCTACGTCATCCTTACGATTCTCCAAATTGGAAAGTAGTAGATAATTTATCCTTTTAAATTTGCATTTTATATGTGCAATCTTTGTCTTGCCATTGTTGTTAATTAATTAATAGAACTAATCCACAAAGTCTCCTTAGTACCAGATATAGTTGTTGGTCAGTAATTATGGTAACATACAACCTTCCTCATTGGTTATGTAAAAAACAAAAATTCATGATGCTAACATTATTGATCTCAAGATCGAAACAACCTAGAGTTGATATTGATGTGTATTTGCAACATCTGATAGATGACTTAAAGACGTTAAGAAATGATGGTGCAAATGTTTATGACGCATATATGGAAGAACACTTTAACTTTAGAGGGTCCTTTTATGGACAATTAATGATTTTTTTGCATATGGAAACTTATTAGAACATACAACAAAAGGTTATATGGGATTACCTATTTGTAGTGATGAAACTTTGGCAATTTATCTTGTTCATAGACAAAATATGTCTTATAGAAGACATAAAAGATTTTTTCCATCTAGACATAAGTTTAAATACTGAAAGAAACCTTTTAATGGTGAAGAAGATTATAATCCTACACCAAGACCGTTGCGAGGGGTTGAGATATTAAGGTAATTGAATTCAAATGATATGGAAAGATGAAAAAAAAAAGAATACTCAATGATAGTTGGAAATGAAAGATATCAACTAATAAAATGGGTGAAAATAAAAATGTTACTTAAATAGTAGAATATGATTGTTGGAATAAAAAATCAATATTTTACAAATTACCTTATTTTAAAGACCTACACATTCGTCACATCTTAGATGTTATGAACATTAAGAAAAAATGTATGTGAGAGCTTGATCGGTATATTACATAATATACTTGAAAAAAAAGGATGAAATTAAAGCAAGATTGGATTTAAGGACATTGAGCTACAAATTGAATTAGGACCAAGGGTGGAAAATCATTAGGAAAGAACACCAAAATATACAATTGTAAAATATTTTTCCTAACATTAATAGGAGGCCATCAAATCCTGAAGTTAGACAAAGAATGGTAATATTGAGTTGTTAATTTATAACTATTTTTAATATTTGTTTTTCTCTAATTTAAGTTAATAAATTTATTAATTTATGTACATATGAAGCTGAATTGGATAAACTAGTTACCCGAGTTGAGCTATATATAGAAAAAAAGACACTAAAAATAAAGAAGTCAAAACCAATGAATAAATAAGGAGAAGAGCAACTCAATAAGTTGGTTAGTAATTTAACTTGATACAAAGTCCTTGTTATGATTTTTGCATATTCATGTAATAATGTATGATATTCTTTAGTGCTTTATTATTTAGAGAAAATGGTCCAAGAACAAATAAATAAGGATGAAGTAATTGAGCAACTAGGGAAAGATGCCATTTATTAGGCGTTTGGACCCGATCATCCTGGTCAAGTTAGGGGAGGAAGGCAATATGATGGTTACAAGGAATTTTTCAATATTCTAAAACAAAGGCCTAAGATGGTTAGTAAGGATAAGTTGAATAAAGTTGAAGAATAATTTAACTCCTTTAAGGCTACTATGATAAGTAAGCTTACAAGTAAAAAGAAATTTCAAAATTACCAAGTTGGGGCATCACAACACATGCCAAGTATACCAACATACTACAATTAAGGCATACTCTATTGGCCAAGCATGCCACCATCTATGATAGGCATACCACCCATGCAATCTCATGGCCAACCTATGTCCTATATAGGATATAGTCATCCTATTGGACCCACATATATGCCAGGAATTTCCATGAAATCACATGGTAATTCAATGTATATAATGCAATCTGTGCATTCTTAACATCAATCACAAGAATATTTTGATAAGAATATTCTTCCAATAGCTACCCTATATGGGAGTCCTCCTGCATTTGGTGAATCATTCATAGTAAGATTTAAAGCTTATGTAGATGGTATATTATTTTTTTATTTTTTATAATATATTTTATTTACTATATATAACGCTTAAATGTTTTACAAAATATGAAATGTCTGTTGAAAGATCCATCATTTACGGACTATGTTGCTATTGAAACGATACAATAGTTGAACAATGATCAAAAGATTCACAATCAATATTTGTCAAATCATTGATGAATACTAATTTATCAATCATTGCTCCATCATTATCCAGTACTAGTGCCCTCTGATTCTACCATAGTCCAATAAGTTATTGGATAATAGGTGACTTGGCTATCAAATGAAGTTGTGCTAAATTTTGACATAGTACTATTTATTTTTACTTAAGATAAAACAAATTTACAACTTTTATTTTATTACTATTCTTTTATTGTTACTAATATAATAGCTCTTGTTTAGTCTATTATACCAAAGTTGCTAAGTGATGCAAATTTAAGAGAGGCAAAGGAATTATCTCATGATGAATCTGTATCTAGCGAATAATCATCACACATCAAGTCATTCAAGAAAAAGCCATGGAAAAGTATAATTATGAGTATGCTATTAACTTTAGTAAAAATCTTGGCTTTTTAATGACGATTGTTGCGAGCAAGAATAGTATGAATGATGGATGGAATGTGTCATTTATTAAAGAAATATCTGAAGTAGACATTGGACAATCTTATATATCGATCGAGTATATATTGTAATTATATAAATTTCAAATTATCAACTTAAGTATAATTCAAGTGTGGACATGGTAAGTCCTCAATTAGTAAATAAATTTCATTTATGTAGAGCATATAATTATGTTTATATTATTGAATTATTTATATATATATATATATATATATATCTTTCTTTTATATAAGGCATGTTATTATCGACTTGAAGCTAATCCCCTATCACATGCATTTAGTGATGTTTTATGACTTATCATATGTGAATCAATATCAAGAGCATGATCCTAGCATAAAGCGAAACAATTATGTGATAAGGCATTAACACTTCAAAGAAATCAAAAGTTGATAATCTCTTGCCCACTAAAGTTTGAACAATGTCAAGACCATTGGATGTTGGTAATCCTTGATCTATATGGTAATCATATTTGGTATTGCGACTCGGCCTCTATAGAATTGAATAAATATACAAAAATAGTTGTTAAAATGTAAAAGTTATAACTAACTATTTTTCTTCTATTGTTATTTGTAATATTGAATAAAGAACTAACTGTTTTAAAATTTGTAGAGCATGGAAGATGTGGAATAAAAGTAGGTGCATTGTCTTTAAAAAATAACATAAGCTTATATGGGATAAAATTATGGTATGTGCAAGCGAATATTAAGAATGAATTTTATTAATTTAATGAATTATATGATTGAATAATAAAGATGTTTGAATTGATAAATCATATACACTTGTTTTTTTGTAGGTTCCATAACAAAATGATGGAGTTATGTGTAGTTAATTTTTTATGAAATTTATGAGCAAGATTATCTCAAATATCATGTCAATTAAAGATGTGGTAATATATTTTAGTAATATGCTCTTTTAATATATAAGTTATTTTTAATTAATTTATGATGTTAATTATGAAATAAGTTTTGTTCATTAACTTTTCTAGAACCATAATACTTGTGAGGTGTTATTTGATGTGCTCACTTATTTCATAATCATACTTTAGATTTATTAGCCTCAAAGACATAAGATTTAATATTCCACATATCATGCAAGCTATTTCAATTTTTTAAGCCTCTTCATTTGAGACCATGAAAACATTGATAATGTTGCATGTATACAAGTTACTTTTTTGAATTCATGATTTTAAATTGTTATTTTGAATTTAAACACATGTAGTTCTTTGGTTAAAGTAAAATAGGTTATGATAGGCAAATTTTTGAAGATTTATCAGAAGAATGAATGGAACATATGTTTCACATTATAAGGTCACAAGAAGAATAAGAAGAAGAATTTGATGATATTGAATAGCATAGGTATCTTATTATCATGTGCTTATCTTGTAAAATTGCATATAATAATAGATATATGTAATTTTATATCTAATATACAATGCACATGTATATTTGCTTAAAATATTTAATAATATTGTAATTAAGTTAAATCTGTATATATGTATTCTATGTAAGTTATTTTTTGTTATAAGTTTAGTTCCTAAGTAATTAATTAATATCTTGTTTTTAAAGGAATAAAAAATTTAAAAAACTCTTTTAAACATATTCGATTTTTTTCTCTAATTATATGATTTAAAACATGTAAGGAAGCTAGTAAAAAATAACCAAAATATATTTAAGGGAGATACCATTTTAATTCAGTTCTACTTAGGTTGGTTCTAGGGTAGAACCAACTTAAAATTTTAAGTCGGTTGACACATAGGACTAATTATAAAATTTAAGTCGGTTCTACTATAAAACTAACTTAAAAGTTAAAGTCACCTTAGTGAACCGACTTAAAATCTATTTTAAGTCGGTTAATGAGCGACTTAAAATCCCTTTTAAGTTGGTTAATGACAGACTTAAAATCCCTTCATTGTGGTATTGAAAGAAGATGAAACATTTTTTGAGTTCTACACTAAATTAAGTGATATTGCTAACTCTTCTACTAATTTTGGTGAGAAAATTGAGGATTTATGATTGGTTAGAAAAATAATATGCTCCTCACCAAATCTATTCCACACAAAATTCACCATAATAGATGAAAGTAAAGATATGGACACCATTAAAATTGAGGAGTTATTAGCCTGCTTTTTACTTTTGGGATGAGCTTTCGAACTCTTACAAAAAACAAAGGTATTTCTTTCAAAATAGAAATGATTGAGGATGGAGACAATGATGATGAATAACTGGTACACGTAGCCAACAGATTGAAGAAAATCTTCAACAAAAATTATCCTTAATGCAAAGGGCAATCAAGTCATCAAAAGTATCAAAATTTGAAAAGACTCAAATCTATGAGTTTTAATAATAAGAAACCTAAACCCAATAGATCTCAAAGTTTTGAATGTATGTGTTATAGTTACATTACAAGTAACTGTGAAAACAAGAACAATAAAATTGGAAGAGCTCTCAATGCTACACTTATTAACTCTGATAGTGATAGCGAAACTCCAATTGAATCAGATAACAGTCACACCAACTTTCTGGAATTTATTGTAACCCTTAGTGGACACTCTAGTAAGTCTAATATTGATTAAAAAAATGAGAAAACTAACTCTAAATTATAACTTAATAAATTTAATGTCACTAGTATTGATAAATTATTCATAGTTTTAGTAGGACATAAAAAGGAAAAGGATCAGTTACTTGTAGAAGTATTTGGACTTAATGAAAAACTAAAATCCTATGAAATAAACTCATTGGTACTTGAAAAATAAAAACTTGATTTATTTACGCATATTAATAATCTGATTTCAAGTCTTGTAGGTTTAGAACAAGAAAAACAAAATTTGGTATAGGAGCTTGATCAATATAAAGAAGCCATAAAAAGACTAACCATTAGAGCTAAAAATTTGAACAAAATTCTAGATTATGGAAAGCCAGATGGAGATAATAGAGGATTAGGATATGTAGATAAGCATACTATGCCATCTTTTTCAAAACCAATATAGTTTATCAAACCTTCAAACATGTTTTATTCATATGCTACACTTTCACATCAAGAACTGATTTGGTAAGGGCTTCTAACTCTACTCCTATTGTATCCTACTATACACAAAGAATATTTGCACCTGTGATTGAAAAATATATTAAATATGTGCATGTTTGTCATAAATGTGATAGGAAAGGTCATATTAGACTTGATTGTAGATTTCTTATGACATATCCAAATTTTGATAATTCCTTTCATACTCAATGTTATGGAATTAATTTTCATCATCCACACATGAATTCTGCATCTCCATCAATGACCTAAAGGAAAAGTAAAGGCAAAAATAAGATTAAATCCAATAAAATGTTAAATAAAACTAGGCCAATAGAATCCAAACCCAAAAATACTATAAAATCAAAATTCAAGAGAATTTGGTTTCAGAAAGATTGTTTTTTTTTTGGAAACTGACCGTCTCTTTCTTTCACCTAGGAATTTTTATTTTATAGTTGATTGACCCTAGGTGAGCATGTTAGTTTGATTAGTTTAATTGTTTATTTCTATGTTTGAATTTAGTTATTTGATTCTTAATTTGGTTTTAGATTTTTTAAAAATTTTATTTGAACAAAAAAACTTTCAAGGGAGTAGAATTATTCTAACATTGAAATAAAATTTAAATATTATTTTGGATCAAAAAAATAAATATTTTACATAGCCTGATTTATTTTGATTAATTATTCATCTTGTAATTGAGTATCTTATTCTGTATATTCATATTTTTCCTTACATATGATGATCGATGTTGACAAAGAACTCACTCACACACTCACTAAACGCATAAGTATGTCATGCTTAAAGTTCATAATTAAATATGTGGTATTTTAGGCTTGAGATAACCTTGACTAAAAATTGTGTTTAAACTCTATCTTTCACTTTATAAAATGCTATTTCAGATAGACACCTAGTTTTAAGAGGGCTTCTTACTATGATTTGTAAAACTACCAAGGTGTACAAAAAAGACAACCTCATAGCAAGTGTGAAAATCATTATACTAGGTTTTTGGCTCATGCATAACTCCTTTTAAAAAAAATAAATGAATAACAAAAGATATATACAAAAGTAATTACATGCACAAAAAGAAAGATCTACAAATGGTTATGCAAAAAAGAAAAATAAATAACCAATCTCTTATATAAAAAATGATCATAAATAATAAGAGGAAAATAAAAAAAACTTAATTAATTAAATTCTCTCTTAGTAAGTAAAATTATATTTTGTGTAAGTTTGAATTCAACTACAATTATTTTATGATAAGTGATACTCTCTTGCTTTAAATCTCTTATAACTAATCATGAATGGACTAAATGACATATTGTTGTATTTCCAATATTTTTAATACTTTGACCAATTATCATTATGTCACCTTGTGTGTAGAAGAATGTATATGTACTTTAACAAAATACTTATGCATACTATGAATAATTCAATTTTGTTAAATAATGATTTTATTTCAAAATTGATTATATGAGTGAATTTTATGTTTAAATAAATCTACTACATTGATTTAAAAAAAAGATATTATATTAAATCTTTATCTGAATTTATTTATTTATTTTTGAGTGTTTATGTAAAATATTGGAGTAAATATAGGACTTAAGGGGAGTTTTACAATTTTCATAAAGTATACTTGTTAATCGATCGACATTAATCACAATAGATCAAATAATTTCAATTTATATACCCATCTTCCTTTTCCCTTTATCCCCATGAAACTAAAAACCTCTTTTCATGCCTTGTTTTCGATTTTAACTTAAAAATCCATCAAATCCACTTATTTTTCTCCTATTTCACTTAAAATTGTTTGTTATTCACTTTTCTAGCATCAATTTCTACCAAAAATGACATTCAAGCATAAATCATTTCAAACCATTTTGTCATTTTCCACCACCGTCATTCCACCCTTTTTCGGTACAACATGCACTGGACTTACCCATGAGTTGTCTAAAATAGCATAAATAAAGAGCTTCAAAATTTCTACTCTCACAACTTCCTTCATTATTGGATTTAATCTTCTTTGGGGTTTAATTGATGGTTTGTAAGGTTCCTCCATTAGAATCTTGTGCGTGCAAATGGAGGGACTTATACATTTTATGTTAGAGATAGTCCATCCCAAGGCTGTTCTATGCTTCCTTAACACACGCACTAACTTTTTCTTTTCTTTTCGGGTGTAAGTGATGCCACAACAATCACTAGAAAGGTGTAACTAACACCTAAGAACGCATAGCGAAGATGCTCGGGCAATTTCTTCATCTTTGGAGTTGTAGTTTGCTGCATTTTTCTGTAGAGATTACAGAATCCATCTTTGCTACCATTGGCTCTAGCCTCTCCACTTCTTTGCAAAATGATGTAACCAGCTGCAATGCTTCCAAGGAAAATACATAGTGGATAAATTCTTCACTAAAAAAAGGTAAATCAGATTCACAAATATTAGAGTTATTAAAATCATAAGCATGAGATGAAATAGTGATACATCAATCTATGTGATTGGCCATCATATCTTCTTGAAATGCTTCTACTTCACAATTTTCAATGATATCTACCCGAAAGCAAATGCTTGGATCTTCTAAAAATCTCATAGCTTCATAGATGTTGAATGTAACCTCTTCCTTGTTCACTCTCAATGTTAACTCCCCCTTTTAAACATCCATTAAAGCCCTTCATGTAGCTAAGAATGGTCGGCCAAGAATTAGTGAGGCATGTTGGTCTTCGTCCATATCTAACACCACAAAATTAGTAGGAAAAATAAATTTATCCACCTTTACCAATACATCTTCTATGATTCCACATGGATACTTGATAGATTGATCTGTTAGTTTCAAAGAAATTGTTGTTTGTTTCATCTCTCCAAGTCCCAATTTCCTATAAGCAGACAATGTTATAAGATTAATGCTAGGACTAAGATCACATAAAAATTTATGAAAAATGAATTTCCAATAGTGCAAGGCAAAGTGAAACTCCCTGGATCTTTTAATTTTTGAGGGAATTTCTTTTGAAGAATGGTACTACATTCTTCAAAAAGCTTTATTGTTTTGTACTCCTCTAACCTACTTTTCTTGGACATGATACCCTTTAGGAATTTGGCATTTGTTCCAAGGCATCTACAAAAGGAATATTTATTTGAATTTTCTTAAATATATCCAAAAAATTAGAAAATTGTTTATCTAATTTTTGTTTTTGAAAGCATTGAGGATAAGGAAGTGGATTAGGGAGAATATGAGGATTGTCAAGAAATAAAATTGATGGAGGCATGTCAGTCTCTCTTTGTGTATCATCAAAAATCACCTTTTCTTCTACTCTATATTTACTTTGGCCATTGTTTGAAGCTATAGGGATGGACTCGGTTTCCTTTGATGGTGACCTCTCAATTTATCTTCCACTTATAAATGTAATGGCCTTGCATTATTTCATTGGATTCACTTCTATATTGCTAGGAAAATTTCCTCTTTGTTGAGCATTAATGGTCATGGCTAGTTACCCAATTGGCACTTCAAGATTTTTCATAGTGGCTCCCATATTGCTATAATGAGTCTCAATGTTATCCAACAGTAAATCATTTTTTTAAACCTTTCTTTAGTCTCCCCAACAAAGGAAACCATGGCATCCTCAACACATTCTTTGTGTTTCCTTAAGAAAATTTCTTATGATTTCGAAGCCTTAGATGGTAGTAATTTGGCATAGGATTTCCACGATAGTTGTAGTTCTGATTGTTGATGTATTGAATCTGTTCTTGGCTTGCTACATTCATCAAAACTATCATACTTGGGTCTATAACATATTCTACACTTCATGGTATTATTTGGGTTATCAAGGCTATAATTTGATGAGATAGAGAAGCAAATTGAGCTAAAAGGGTAGCAAACAACTCCAATTCATGAATCCTAGTAACTTTCTTAGCCATAAATCTTTTAATTGACCATTAATAGTCATTTTAGGCCATTTCTTCCAAAAACGAAGTAGCACCCTTAGTTGTCTTTGACATCAAAGTTCCATCAGAAGTAGCTTCAACTATGGTTATAGTTTTCCCATTTAACCCATTATAGAAAATCTGAACTTGCAACCAATCCAGCAATCCATGTTGAGAGCAACGTTGAACCATATCTTTATATTTTTCCCATGCTTCATAGAATGTCTCAAAATCAATTTTTATAAATTGACCAATCTCACTCCTGAGTTGGGCTATTTTTGTAGGTGGAAAGAATTTAGCAAGAAACTTTTCTACCATGTCCTACCAACTAGTGATGCTTTCAGGTTGTAGAGAGTATAACCAACCTTTGGCCTTATCTCTCAATGAAAAAGGAAACAATCTCATTCTAATGGTGTCTTTGTCAACACCATAAATCTTTATAGTATCACAAATCTCCAAGAACATCACCAAATGAATATTGAGATCATCAAGTGGCGATCCGCTAAATTGGGCTTGTTACACCATGCTGATCAATGCCAGATTGAGCTCAAAATTATTGGTATTAATGGTCTGGCGTCTTACATTTGAGTAATTATCATTCATAATTGGCCTTACATAATCCTTCAACATGGGTGATTGTGCATTCTCTTCTCCTTCAGTCATGGCTAATACTTTCTTCTTCTTCTTTTATCTAAAGGTTCTTTTAATCTTTATATCAAAAGGAATAATGTTTTGAGTTTTAGCACGACGCATCCAATGTCAAAAACACACCTAGAAAAAATTAAAAAAATTAAAAAAATAAATGAAAATAAAAATGAAAATGAAATATAATATAATTCTAAATTAAAACCAATATTACTTTGTATTGATATTGGAAAAAATCAATCCCTAGTAACACTGCCAAAAAACCTGATCGGTGCAAAACTCACTACAAAAATAGGCATTAAAGTCGGTTAAAAACTGACTTAAAACAAATTTAAAGTTGGTTCGCTGAACTGACTTTAAATTTAGCGACTTAAAATGTAAAGTCGGTTCATCGCGTGAATCGACTTTACCCATACAATTTATGATTTTTTTTATTTTTATTCTCATTTTTTGTATTATTCAATATATATAGCATAAAAAAACTAAAATATAAATAATAATACAAATAATTAAAAATTTAAATATATTTAATTACTCGATAATTAAATTTATTACAAAACAAATAATGTATATATATATATATATAATACATATAGTTAACTTAAATTACAAATAAAATAATATCGTCAAAGTGTAATTGGTTGCGATCGAGTAAGCTTGGTTGGCATAGAATCTTGATTGGCCTTCACAAGCATTATGACAAGAAAACTAGACAAAAAAACAGTTGATCCATATAGCAATTCATATTCCCCTACATACATGAGCACGTAAAACATCCATCAAACAAGCAGTCTAAACTTCAGACATACGAATGAAGAAATTAAATCATTATAAATATTACCGTCAAAAAGAGATTACCACATACAGTGACATTCGATGAACTCATATTAACACTTTATTAATCATTTTTCTATAAATATGAAGTTATCTGGAATCTCTACTAGTATTTTTTTAATGCTACAATGAACTCTAAATATAAAATCAAGTGTAACTCTGATTTCTTACTTGGCTTGTGTGAGTATTTTGTGCCATTAAACATATGGAACACATTCATGGGCACCAAAACACATACAAACCAAGAAACAAATCGGAGTTACGTACACCTGATTTGTCCATTTATAGCTCATTATAGCATTAAAAATACTAGCAGAGATTCCAAATAAATTCATATTTATAAACAAATGATTAATAAAGTGTTAATATAAGTTCGTAAGGAAAGTAGGAAAGAGAGATAAGATGTAGTTTGGGCCAAAATTAGGTCCATAAAATAATGCATTCCCCTAAATACATGAGCATATAATCATCCATCAAACAAGTGATTTCAGACACATGAATAGATAGAGAAATTAAATCATTAAAAAATTTACTATTATGTTGTCAGATGCTATTCAAGATCATCAGAATCTTCTCCTGATTCTTCTTGTGATGATATAATTTGAACCATGTGTTCTGCCCATTCCTCTCCTAAATCATCAAAAATTTGCTGGTCGTAGCCCGTCTTGTTCCAACCAAAGAACTACATGTATATTTATAATCAAAATAAGAATATAATTTCATTTATTTACAAAAACAAACTCAAATATGTTAAAAACTTTTATGTATATGGGTGAAAGATATTACCACATCATCAATTGGAATTTTGATATTTGTGATGATTTCGCTCATAAACTTCATGACATAATAACCACACATGACTCCATTATTTTGTTGTGGAACCTACAAAAACAAGTGTACATGAATTTTCATATTCGAACATTTTTATTATTCAATTGTAAAATTAATAAAATTATTAATATTGACTTGTACATACCATAACTTTTGTCCATATAAGCTTATGAGATTTTTTAAGGGCAATGCCCTTAAACTTGTTCCACAACTTCCATGCCCTATCAAGGTTTAAAACGGTTAGTTTTTATTAAATATTACAAAAAATAATAGAAGAAACTAATATATATGTAACTATAACTCTTACATTTCAACAACTGCTTTTGTATCTTTACTCAGTTCTATGGAAGCTGAGTCACAGTACCAAGCATGATTATTGAACAGATCAATGATTACCAACATCCAATGATCTTGGCCTTGTTCAAACCTTAATGGCCAAGGGATTATCAACTTTTGATTTCTGTTAAGCGTTAATGCTCTATCACATAATTGTTTAGCTCTGATGCTAACATCCTTCTCTTGATATTGATTGACATATGAAGAATCATAGAACATTGCTAAATGTGATGAGTGATTATGTTGAAGTCGATAATAGCACGCCCTATATAAAAGATATATATATATATAATTAGATAATATAAATATAATTATATATGTTCTACATAAATAAAAGAAAAATAAATAGATTGAGGACTCACCTTATCCACACTTGAATTATACTTAAATCGATCTTTTGATATTCAAATAGTTGCAATAAGCACTTGATTGATATATAAGTTTGGCTGAGGTTTACACCAAAAATTTCTATAGGAAATGGCACAGCCCATCCATCATTTATGCTAGATGCCCTGCCAACAATAGTCATCAAAGTGCCAAGATTTCTGTTGAAGTTTAACGCATAATTATGACTATACTTTTTCCAAGGCTTCTTCTTAAATGACCTGGTGCATGATGATTGGCCACTAGACATAGATTTAGCACAAGATACTTGCTTTGTATCTCTTAAATGTGCCGCATTTAAGAGTTCTGGTATAATAGACTAAAAAAAGTATTATATATGTATTTTTTAGTAACAATATAAGATATAATAAAATAATAGTAGTAAACAAGTGTTATCTTTTAAGTTAAAAAATAATACCACATCAAAATTTAGAACAACTTGAATCGACGACCAAGCCACATACTGTCCAACCGCCTCTTGGACTGTGGTAGCATTAGAAGGCACAGATAGTGGACAATCATGAAACAATGATTGATCAATTACTATTCACTAATGATTAGGCAAATATTGATTATGAATCATCCGATCATCGCTCAATTATTGTACCGTTCCAATAGCAATATAGTCTGTTGACGAAGGATGTTTCAATAAACATTTCATATTCTATAAAAAATTTAAGTTTTATATATAAAAAATAAAACATATAATATAAGAATTTAAAAATAATACATTATATACACCAGAAATTAAAATCTTACCACATATGATTCATCAAATAGAAGAGGACTCTCATATGGGGTAGCTATTGGATGTACATTCTCACCAAAACGTTCATCTTGGTTTGATTTATGGTAAGAATGTGCAGATTGCATTGGAGAAAATGAACCACTACTTGATTACATATGCATTCTTGGCATATAGTGAGGACCAATAGGATGGCATGGATGGTGGTATGCCTGGCATGGATGGTTGCATGCTTGGCCAATATGGCATGCCCTGGTTGTAGCATGATGCCATGGCTAACATTTGTTGTGATTGATGTTCTTTTAGAGTAGCAATCTCACTTATCACTGAGGCCTTAAAGGAGTTGAATTCTTCTTCAATTTTAGTGTACTTCTCCTTACTTACCGTCTGAGGCTTTGTTTTGGAATGTTAAAATACTCCATAGAACCATCATATTGGTTACCTCCCCTAAAACGACCAGGATGCTCGCGTCCGAATGCATGATATAAAGCATATCTCCCAGGCTCTTTGATTATTTCACCCCTAGATATTTTTTCTTGAACAACTATCTACAAATAATAAAGCACACAAACATATCATTCATTATTACATCAATTATTAAATATCATTAAGACTTTTTATCAAGCAAAATTACTAACCAACTTATTTAATTGTTCTTCTACTCGCTGAGTCATCGGTCTTGATTTCTTCATTTTGGGAGTCTTTGTTTCTATGTACAATTCAGTTCGGGTAACAGGTCTACCCAATTCAACTTCCTACATAAATTATGAAAATTTTATTAACAATGACATGAAATTAAATTGAGTAAAATAAATATAAAAATATTTATAAATTAAGACAAATTAATAATACCATTCTATATCTAATTTTAGGATTTGAAGACCTCCCAGTACAGTTAGGAAGAATGTTATGCATTTGAAATTCATCTGAACGTCTATAATCCACAAAGTCTTTCCAAACTTGAGGTGTAATCCAGGGGTGTCCTTCAGGGATTTTGTAGATCTCATTCTCATCAAGTGTTTCCAAATATGGAAACACATAATTTCTTGCCAATCTGGAAGTCTTGTATTCCTTCCACGCCTTATTTGCAATCTTATAACACTTACCCTTCCAACTGTCATCGACTTTGTAACGATTTTGAAAAACACAATACAAAAGATTAGATATAATACACCTAATATAATATATATATTGATTACAAAATATAAGAGACTTACACAAATGGTTATCCATATCTTGAACTTTTCTGCATCATCAACCTCAGACCAATCATTTATATTGATTGGTATACTGAACTTTGCAAGTCGACCAATAGAGGATTTCAATTTTTGACCATTTTCCCCTATTGGATTACCAGTAGCATCAAATAGAACAGGTATTCTATCATATGGGTTAAGTGGAGCATCATGTATATTTGCCCAACCCCTTCTTTTCAAATACCCCAATGGATCATTTGGATCTACAAGCTCTGTTATCCGAAGATCCATGAAATATCTGCAAACAATGAAGAAATATAAATTATTTGACAATTTTAGGAACATATATATATATATAAGAGTTATTACAACAATATAGAACATACGTTATGTTTAATTAGGTTGTTGATCGTATACATATATTCCTTCACAATCACTTCGAGCCCATGACGAAGAATCATCATCATCAATTAGATCATCACATACATTAGGCAATTTATTTGAGAAATTACTAATATTGGTTAATGTATCAAGCATAGAGTCATCATCTTCTACAGCATCACAATGGTAAAACTCTTTTTGTGGAGGCGTTAACACAACAGACCATCTTGGATCAATTTGATCGCTCACGTAAAATACTTGTTTTGCATGAAGTGCTAACGTGAAAGGATCATCAGTGTGACTTATCCTGGATAAATTTACAAGGGTAAATCCAAAATCATCTATTTTATATCCAACATTGATAATATCTTCGACCCAATCACACAAGAAAACTGTTTCATAGAAGACCTCATAATCCAATTCCCAAATCTCTTGTATTATACCATAATATGTTCTATCAGAAAGTACAGGATTAGCATCTTTTGAACTGGCAAATTGCATAGTTTGTGCAACCATCTTCACCCCACTATTTTGATTTACTCGGACTTTGTCCCTAGCTTGAGTCGTAAACCTCGATCCATTTATTGTGAAACTATAAAATGATTTGACATCGAATTTTGGCCCATGTGCAAGCCATTGTAAACTTTCTGATATTTTATGATTGGGTTTCTTGAGTTCATCTCGAATCTATGTATACAAAAACACAAAATGTGTTTAGAGCAAAGTTTTATAACATTAAATAGATCTAGGAATATACATGCATGAAATTTTGTTTGTGACACTTACATGGTTGCGAAACTAATTAATAAGCTCTCTCTTATGTTCATCATACAACCATTTTTCTCCTTCTTCTTTTTTATAACGAGGATCGATCTTCAATAAGTTTAAATGCACCATGTAATGTTATTAAATATATATTAAGTTATATATATTATCATTAATAGTTAAATATAAAATATTTTTGCAATCATGAAACAATGAACATCACTTACTCTATGTATGATTATGCCTCATTATTATTTACCAAAATGATTCGGTGTGCTTTTTCCCATCGAGTGTGATCAATAAATAATTTCTTACTTCCACCAAGCATAGGATTACCTACTTGGATCATGTGACGTTCTAAGAACAACTTGTGCGTAGGATTCCCAATTTCAGTGGAACCACTAAAGTATTCAGAACAAAACTCAATGACCTCTTCAGTAATGTAGCTTTCCACCATGCATCCTTCAGGTCAATTTCTATTATTTACATATCCTTTAAGGACTTACATATATCTCTCAAAAGGATACATCCACCTTAAGTAAATAGGACCACACAATTGAACCGCTCGAACTAAATGAACACATAAGTGAATCATTATATCGAAGAAAGAAGGAGGAAAATATTTTTCAATTAGACACAAAGTCTCTACAACATCTTTTTGTAAAGAATTTAAATCGCCAATTGATATAGATTTCTTGCATATTGTATTGAAGAATGAACAAAGCCAAATTATTGATAATCGAACATGTTTTGGAAGAATTGATCTAATAGCAAATGGTAATAACTATTGCATTAAGATATGACAGTCATGTGATTTCAATCCATACAGTCTCTTATCGGTGATAGACACAAAATTTCTTAAGTTGGATGAGTAACCATCGGGAACTTTCACACCCTCCAAACATTTACAAAACACATACTTCTCTTTCGGAGACATTGTATATGATGTTGGTGGTAAGTATGTTCGATTCTTATCATTTTCCACCCTTGGTTCCAATTCAAGTCGTATGCCTAGTTTCTTTAAATCCAATCTTGCTTTAATTTCATCCTTTGTTTTTCCAGGTATATTAAGTAAAGTACCAATCAAGCTCTCACATACATTCTTCTCAATGTGCATGACATCTAAGATGTGATGAATGTGTAGGTCTTTCCAATAAGGTAATTCCCAAAATATTGATTTTTTTTCAACAACCATGGTAAGTCGGTTCAAACTCTTTTTCATTTTCACAAATTTCATTAGTTGACCTATTTCGTTTCCCTACCTTAGTGATTTTTTTTTCATCTTTCCATATAGTTTGAATGTCATCCCATTCAATTGTCATCCCATTCTATGTCTTCTATAAGACATCTTTCGTCCGTGAACAAGATAAGTTGTAGAAGTTCCATCACTGCATATAGGGCATCCCTTGTAACCTTTTGTTGTTGATAAGAGCTAAATTATTGCATTTTTGTTATGATTTAAATGTTGATATTTGTGTGAAAATTGTGTTTATTTGATTATTTAATCCATAAATGTCATTTCACGGGTATTTCATGTTTAAAGTGCAATTTTAGGTAAAATCATAATTTTGGAGAAGTTTGGGACAAATTTCAATGATCGGGATTGAATGAAAATAAAAAGAGAACAAAATTTCAAAATTTGGAATTTCGCCGCCAGCGAAAACCTTACGAAGAAAATGTTGAAAATCATGCAGGGAGCACGGATTTTGGCAAAGCAATCTCGACGCCGGCCATAATAATCTTGCCACCAGCCAAGTGCATCTCGCCACCGGCGAGATTTAGCAGAACGAAAATCGTAAGTTTTCCAGAAATCTTTCCGCGGTGAGAATAATGTCACCACCGGCGAGTTTCGTCCGAAAACACATTTTTTATGTTGTTTTGTTCCAAAATTGCCCCCCAAAACCCTAGATCTATATATACATTATGATGGAAAAAGAGGCGGACGGCAGAGAGAGCAGAATTGAGTTATTTTTGGGAGAGAAAAGGTAATTTTGGAGAGAAAGGTTGGAGAAGCTTGAAGGATCATCACCATTGTTGCTACCAAGTCTTCATCTGCAAGAGTTTTCCATCTCTTCTCCTTAGCTTTTATTTTCTGCATTTTATTCAGATTGTTTATTCATGTATTCAATTGAGAATATATTTGTTCTTATTTTCGTTATGAACTAATTCGTTTTTGCTAAGGCTATGATGTAGTTGAATCAAGAAAATATGATTTCTTGTGTTATCGTTATATGAATTCATTGTTTTCAAGTTGAGTATTTATTTCCATGCTTAATGCTTTTAAATTTCTGATCAAGATTTAAATGATTTATTGCATTATATTAAGACCGAGAGGAGATGTGTAATGAACGCTTCTTGTGATAAATACCGTATGTTGAATGCGAGTGTGAGAACTAATGCATGATGTATGTGGTTATTCTAGAAATTCCATAAATCGTAATGTGCTTGTTTGTGATTAAATCTTCATAGAAATATAGTAGGTTTTCATAGATAAGTAATTCTAATATAACTCGAGAGAGAGTATTAGGTAAATTTGGGTTTTTCAACCATCACTTTTAACTTTGATTCTCATATAACATGATTTGAAATCGGATTGAATTGATTTAGCGAAATCAAATGCCTTAGCATTTTTAATAATTTGTGAACAACATTAAATTTTGTTATTTACGTTTAGTTTTAAGTTAATTTACTTTTTAAACAAATTCAAAAATTCAGTTTTCAAATAAAATTAGGGTTAGTCAATTTCGGTACTTAGTAACGCCATTCCTTGATGGTTCGATATCCGTACTTTTGTACACTTTATTACTTGAACGATTCGTACACTTGCGAAATTACGCATCAGTTGCATGTCCTGATAAGTTTCCATAGGCAGGAAAATCATTAATTGTCCATAAAAGGACCCCTCTCAAGTTAAAGTGTTCTTCTTTATGTGCATTGTAAACATTTACACCATCAACATCAGGTTGTTTCAGTCCTACGATCAATAATGTTAACATCATCGCGTCAACCGACGCTACGTCCAACGTGGATAGCGTCGGTTCTACACCGAACCGACTTTAAATTCATTATAAACCAATTTTTGAAAAAAAAAAACCGACTTCACACAGCGACTTAAATACCCCTTTTGTAGTAGTGACTACAAGTACATAGTATCATAATTTTATAATAAATTGATAAGAAAAGTATCATCCTCAGGGATTAGTAACTTATTTTTGACAAATAACAAAATTATATTAATGACAATTTTATCTAGAAAATTCATTAAGGTTGTGTAATTAGAATTTAAAATAAAATTAATTTAAAAAAGAAAATAAAGATAATCAAAGATCATTATACTTTACTCATCCAGCTAATCCCTCGTTATACTTTACTCATCCAGTTATTGGAATTTAATTTTCTTTATTTGTTAGCAATCTCCAAAAAGACATCAAAAAGCCACTACACTTTACCCATCCAGCTATTGGAATTTAATTTTCTCTATTTGTTAGCAATCTCCAAAAAACATCAAAAAACCTCTTTCACCAGTCAAATAGAATATTCTTGTTCATTAATTTACCCAATAGTATGCAATTTAATAAAACAAGAAAGCATTAAGACCAATGATTTTAATACTACATAGGTTCATATAAGTCTTTCGATCTCTATATTTAGCTATACTAAATTATTTCAGATCTATCCTATAATTTCCTTTTTCGATGTAAATCACAATATTAAAATCATCTAATCAATGGTTAGTTAACTAGAAGCATTAAAATCATAATAAATCACAAAAATATGAAGAGAAACAATTCAAATTAACATATAAAATCAAGCATAGTATATAATTAAATTACATCTTTTTTTAGAATAAAGAAAAATTAGTTCATGCTTAAAATTAAATTTAACATAAACGAACTCACCTTAATTTTATGAGAGGAATTGAAATAAAATTGACTCGTAAAAAGAATCTACTTTCGTGTTAATCTATTGCGCTCCAATCTACTTTCGGCTCAACTTGTGTCACTGTTCTTTATTCTTTTTTGTTTTTTCTGGTGGCATTGCTTTGTGTTTCTTTTTCTGTTCTGCCTTCTGAATTTCTTTTCTTTTCTTTTTGTTTCTTTTCACCGCCCTCTTTCTCTCAGTATCAGTTTCCAACAGCACCCCACGTCTTCTATTCCTTCTCCTCTTATATATATACATCTTAATTTAAATTTGATTTAAATAAATCTTCATTTAAATTTGAGAGTCCATAGATAATATGCTTATAAAATTTTAGATTTTCATTATCTTCAATTCTACAATAAAATTTAAATAATAATAATGAAGTCTAAATTAAATAAAAAATAAATAAAATTAGACTAAAGTTAAAGTTGAGAAGTGATAAATTATACCAAATTATGTAAGTTATCATGGATTGTGGCATATAAGTCTCTAATGAAGGAAATAGAATCTTCATTAGGAAACCTATATAATGAAGGAAGCATGGAAAAATAAATGTTTTTCAAGTCATAATTCCAAGCAACCATACCCAGCTAGATAGAGGCAGTATTTGTGGATATAATAATTAAGTTAATTATATTTGCTCATATTATTTAGGTTATTAAATATATAAATTGATATTTGTTAATTTATATTTTTGGTATAAAAGTGTCCTTAGGTGAAGCCCAAATTCTTTTGTTTAATATAAATTAATTAATATCTTTAAGAAGGGCCTATTAATTAATTAAGTATTAAATTTTAGTTTTATTTATAAGAAAATAGCAAACAATCTAATCACAACTTTAGGTGGAATCACTTAATTTGACTATATTCAAGGTGTCCAAATTAAACATAAGAATTTAATTATTCGAGTACTAATTTTCAAGTTTTAAAACCATTAGTGAAAATACATTTTTGAATAATATTTCTTATAAAAACTTTTGAAATAGAATTTCACTCTAACTATTGTGCGATTGTACCAACAAATAAAAGAGTACTACTCTAAATTAAACTAGATAATTAAACCTTAAAATCTAACTTTCAGATTTAATTTTGTAATGAAAAATAATATATTTCTCTCTAACATCCTTAATATAAAATCTTGAATAAAAAAAATCAATTTATTTTATGAAAATGTTTTATCTATTTAATATTTCGCAAACATAACAATTTTATTATTATATCATATTTACAAATAGCCAACCATGTTATATTTTATTTTTCTATGATTAAATTTAACAGTGTTGGCTAGTGCGCGTGGGACCCGACATGGGCATGTAAGTGGCATGTAATGGGCTTGTGCTTGCTACATGCAAGTGTGTGATGGCTACGCGCGTGGGCATGTGCTGGGCATGCGCTAGTTGCGTACGCGATAGGACTCGACATTTTTGACCGTTTTGACTCTTTTTTTTTTTTGACTTTTTCACTTTTTTTCTCAATATGTTTGTGATGTATTGCCTCTAGTATTTTTCTTCGAGTCTTTAAGTTATTTTTGAACAAAAATACCTAAAAAATAATAAAAATATCTATGATTCTAAAAGGAAAAATTTATATAATTATGATAAAATCATACAAATATAAATCTATTAAATCATTACATTAAATCAAGATAATTTTAGTGTTTTTTAAGCACTCGTCAGACATACCTCTCGTGTGTGTGTGTCAAAGGTGTTTATGGAAAATTTTGAGATAGGATTGAAGCTTAAACCATTAATTTGAAGGGCCACCAAGTTTAGTCGTCACACTTTTACCCTCCCATCCCCAATCAAGTAAGCAAGTGAAAGAGTCATATAGAGAGATGACAAAGATGATGGAAATATATAAATTGGATGAGTTACATTATAGTGCTTATAAGAATGCCAAAAAATTCAAAAAGAAAACAAAAATATGGCATGATAAGAGAATTAAGCACTATTTTTTAACCAAAACATAAAGTTTTATTGAACAAATGAAGATTCAAACTATTTTTGATGTAACTTAGGACTTCATATGGCCGTCTAATCAAGGACATTAAATGTGAAGCTGGTTGGGAGGTAACCCAACATTATTTTACTTATATTTTTATTGTTTTTGTTTTGTAGGTGAATAAATGTGGAGAACAATGAAGCTACAATATTGAGCATTTTGATGACATATGTGGTGTGTCATGACTAAGAGAGTTTTCTTTTCTTTTAATTTTTCATATTTATATGAACACATTGGGGAAAATGTACAATTTAAGTTTTGGGGAGGAAACTTCATTCTCTACTTTAGTATTAAGTTTACATTTTAAATTTTTAGGAATTTTTTTAATCATATTTTGGGTGAAAATTGATAAATATATGGAAACTAAATGCATGCATGCATGCTTGATATGAAACGTATGAACTTAATGTTAAAAATTGATTGGCATGACTACTATAAAGAATGTAACAAATTTGTTAAGATACTTACAATCATCATGTGATATGCTTGTTAGGTTTGACTGGATTGATTCAATTTTTTATGCACATATTCATGATGGATTTTGGTGTTCTTATTGAGAGAAAATTTGTAGTGAGTTATGTAAGTTGATGAGATCTACCATGCTTTAGAATCCATTTGATCATCCCTTGAGGTGAAATCCTAAATAGTATTTAGCAAGAGAAATTATTTATGCCTTATTTAGATCGATTGAGCTTTTCAAGCTAACCATTATTATATTTTTAGTCACCCATTTGAGCATAATAAAGACCTTTCATGTGCAATAAAATATCAAGTAAGAAAGCTAAGGTATTGAAATAGCCTAAATGTTTTCATTTATCAAACCCTACCTAAACCTTACATTACAAGCTTGTAAAGTCCTTATTGATTTTATCTAAGTGCATATTTATATTAGTGGAGAGGGATGTGAAAAATAGTTTTATGAGACTTATTCTAAGATTGAATTGATTAGCACGATTATATAGTATTTTGGGGTTAAAATATTAAAATATGAACTTTAGAGTGAAAAGGGAAGAAAATATAATTTTTGGTATTTTTTGAGATGTTTTTGGAAGTTTTTTGGAATTTTTATGAATTTTTACCATGGGACGAATCAGAAACTGTCACGTGTATGCCACACAAGCAAAGGAGCTGACTGGGGAAGCCACACATACTTCATGCCAATAGAGACGACCAAATGCAAATTACTGCATGTGTAGTGTAACATAATGCTACTCCACATGTCAACACCGCGTTCAATTCCATTTCGACGCTTGGTCAACCGTCCTACCATGCATCATCACCTCATTCATGAATTCTTTCCATTCGTGTTCCACACCATCCACTACTGCAAATCACATTGCATCCCATGGTGTTGCTCAACATGCATTGACCAGATTAGTCTTCCCTTATCACGCATCGACTTTTGATTAGCCTAATGAATTCCTTGTGCCATGTGTCACGATGTTATTGGCTGGCACTGTTAATTTTTCTTGTTTTGATCTCAACCCTTGATCTAAAGCTGAAATGATGGTTCAGATTTCACCTGAGCTATATTTAACCCCTAATCATCTCATAAACCCTAAGGAACTGTAATTAATATAGTTTTTATCAGTTTTTAGAGCTAAAAAGAGGAAAAAATACAAAAAATTGAAAAAGGAGATACAATTTTGGTAGAGATTCAAGATGAGATTGATATTACTATTCAATAGATTGATTGTATTTCTTCTTCTACTCATTTCTTTATCAATTTTTATGTCTTTCTTTATGAAAAATACGAGCTTTATAAACAAAATTATTCTAGTTAATTTATTAATCTAGGGGTCTTATGAATCCAATTTTCATCATATGATGATTTAATACCTTACTCCAATTATGATTTTAGTTTAATTATATTATTTAATTCTATTTTTAAGTTATTACTTGTTTAGACAACAATTTACCTATAGAGATAGTTTAATAGATTTGAAAGAATTTACCTATAAAAACTTGTTGTGTGTTGTACAACACACAGAAAATCGTACAAGTATACACGGTCATAAGTAATAAAGATTTGTAAGTAAAGTATCGTTCCCATGAAGATTTGTTACTATAGTTTGTTGAGTACTAAAATTGTATCTCTCTGATTTTATCCAAAAAAATCGTTGATTAAGAAAAAGGTAAAAAGAAAATAAGAGAACTCTAGGATTGCAATTTTTCACTAAACTAATCCACTCAAATCATGTTATTTTCTTTTGATTTATATTTTTTTAGTACATTTAATTTGTCAACCGAAAACTTCTATTTTTATCCATACATCTCTTCCGAGCTCCGTATAGACACACCTCGTTAAATTAATTCACTATATCTCTATGAGAATTAAATTCACCAAGATTCATTACGTTCTAAGTTTTCAAAAGCCCACACATACAATTAGGGTATATTCCTATCCTTCATCATACATGTCATTCTATCTACGAGCAATATACACAAAAATGCCTCTCTCAAGTTTATTAATGTGCCACAAATCGTTTTGATAAAATTCGTAAATAATCATAAAGCATTAAGCACAAGATAGAGTGAACAAATTGAACGTCTTATAAATCTATCATAAAAAATAATTAAAATCAAAGCTTTATAAATTCAGATCAAATGCAACCCTAGAAAAATTAAATTACTTCATTAATTTAAAATAAAAATTACAACAAGGAAATTAAGATGAAGAACACAGAAAATTAAAACATCACTTAAAGCAAATGTTTGGCACATGCGGAACACAACAGAAGCCAAAATGGCTTCTGTGTATTCCACAGTCCAACCCCTAATACCACATCAATTCTACACTACAAAAAGCTACACCTAAACTCTATCATAATATCACCTATTTATAGCACCAAAAAAATACATCAAAAATATTAAAATATCATACACGCGTAACAATTTGTATCGAAAATAAAACCCATACATTCTCCTTAAAATACGCGGTCTATCGAAAATCGAAACCATTTTAATTCACGCGTGAGACAGGGAGTCGTTTCTGCATTTTTTTAATTCATTGTGCATGCCACGTGTCAGCGTTTGATTCGCTGAATAGATTGGTGTGACACATGGCAACAAATAACAGGGAAGCAAGGACAGGTTCATGGAGAATTGCCGCACCGGATTACGGCACGAGAAACATGGGAGACAGCTCCTGATATGCGTTCGAGATTCTGCACTTTTGCGTTCACCGAAACTTGACATGTGTCATAAATTTATTGGCTGATAGATAAAGTGGGACACGGGGTAGATTCTGGTTGGTGGAATAATCGGGCACACGTGGATCGACCGCAGGGAAAAAGGGCGTGCGAAGGTGGGGAACAGCGGCTGCAACGCGTCAGACACGTGGGTCCCACGCTGCACGCCGGCTTGCGCGGTAGATGGGACCCACTCGGAGCACAGAGCCGTGTGATAGATAGAATCCTGCATCTACTCGCTCTGGTCGGGTGTGTTTGAAAAGTGCACATCTGGTCGTTTCTTCTCTGATCTGATGGTCCACATTGGGCGAGTGTGATCTTGCGCATGGACTTCGTCTCTCCTGCGCGAAAATTAAACTTCAATTAATTGTATTTTGACCCACAAATTTAATTCAAATTACATTTTGAACTTTCTTAAATTACAGTTAAGCCCTTTGCTAATTTTAAATTAAATTTTTAAACTTTTAATAATTATAATTAAGCCCAAATTCAATTTAAATTATATTTTCGATTTTTATAAATTGTAATTAAGAACTATATTATTTGAAATTATATTTGTGGACATAAATATGAAATTAAGTACATTTTTGATACAAATTATTTAATTTTATTAAAAATGTATTTCTTAACACATAAAAGGTAAATATTAATTTATTTAACTAAAATTAAACAAAAATGTAAAGAACATAGCAATTATCATTAATAAAATCGATGAAAATAACTATATAAAATACAGTTATCATGTAACATAATGCTACTCCACATGTCAACACCGCGTTCAATTCCACTTCGACGCTTGGTCAACTGTCCTACCATGCATCATCACCTCATTCATGAATTCTTTCCATTCGTGTTCCACACCATCCACTACCGTAAATCACATTGCATTCCATTGTGCTGCTCAACATGCATTGACCAGATTAGGCTTCCCTTATCACGCATCGACTTTTGATTAGCCTAATGAATTCCTTGTGCCATGTGTCACGATGTTATTGGCTGGCACTGTTAATTTTTCTTGTTTTGATCTCAACCCTTGATCTAAAGCTGATCCGATGGTTCAGATTTCACCTGAGCTATATTTAACCCCCTAATCATCTCATAAACCCTAAGGAACTGTAATTAACATAGTTTTTATCAGTTATTAGAGCTAAGAAGAGGGGAAAATACAAAAAAATTGAAAAAGGAGATACAATTTTGGTAGAGATTCAAGATGAGATTGATATTACTATTCAATAGATTGATTGTATTTCTTCTTCTACTCATTTCTTTATCAATTTTTATGTCTTTCTTTATGAAAAATACGAGCTTTATGAACAAAATTATTTTAGTTAATTTATTAATCTAGGGGTCTTATGAACCCAATTTTCATCGTATGATGATTTAATACCTTACTCCAATTATGATTTTAGTTTAATTATATTATTTAATTCTATTTTTAAGTTATTACTTGTTTAGCCAACAATTTACCTATAGAGATAGTTTAATAGATTTGAAAGAATTTATTTAATTGTTTGTGTTGATTAAATAGCATGCATAGTTTCTAGACATATATGTATGATTGTTATGTATGTGATCCATAATTGACAGACTTAATGAGTAGTATGCAATTTATTTGACATGAGAGTGTGATTAGGTTAATTACTACATAGTGTGTAGTTTACTTGAGAGAGGAATACAAGTTATATTAGATTCAATTGATCATGTAATTGATTGATAATTATATTGGGGGATTAAGTATTCTTAGATATTTTCTCATATAACTTCTTAGTTACCAAATTTGATTAAAATAATTATTGTTATTTATTTTTATTTCTTTTAATTTTGGTTCCTTAAAATATAAAAATAAAAACTCAAAAAAATTAATTTTTTTTAAAATTAGTTTCTAATAGCATAATCTCTATAGGAATGATATTTTCTTATCATTATATTACTTATTATGATATGTATACTTGTGTATTCATCATACACAATTCATGTGTCCGATCAACAAGCTACCATGAGGATATCCTTATAGGTCTCTTTCTCAGTATTTTGGAGTTTGATCCTCTTTATTTTTTCTTTGCCATCTAGGCCCATCTTATTAATCAGCTCACTTGCACGAGGTTGACTTTGTGTTAAAGTTATGATTCCAAGTACTACTTGTGTATTCATCGCACCTAATTCATATGTCCGATCAATAAGCTACCATGAGGATATCCTTATAGGTCTCTTTCTTAGTATTTTGGAGTTTGATCCTCTTTATTTTTTCTTTTCCATCTAGGCCCATCTTATTAATCAGCTCGCTTGCACAAGGTTGACTTTGTGTTAAAGTTATGATTCCAAGTACTACTGACTAGAAATTTGATCCCATCACCCTAAAAATCTCCAATGATGTAAAAGTATTAATCTTTCCACCCCAAGGTGCAATCAGGAAATTTTAAGTGGTATGTGTCCAACAACATAGGATATGTATGTCCTACCTTTGATAAGGTCATTCTTTTTCTAGCACTACATACACCTAATCTCATCACTTGTTAATTCTACCCCGTGCTCTCCAATGATGATTGATAATCACAACAAAGTTCATCATCCATTAGGGTTGACATAGGTGACGTTGATGTCAAACATATTGAGAAAATAAGACACTATTCTTGGAAACAAACACTAAAGTCCTAACTAAAAGGGTGCCAAGTGGATCACCCACCACTCTGTAGCAAAGTCATCAATGTTGAATAGGTGGTGATGTATTGGCATCATTAGTACATGGGTGGAATGTTGTATTCATATTGTATCTACACTAGATCATTAACATCTAGTTTTCTAGGAATTTTTTCAATCTAATGTTTGTCTTTGATTTGATGGATGTGTTCGCCTTTGGTGTCACGTCTCTTTTTTGGATGAGGTATCTTCGTTGCGGTGGACTCTAGGATCCTAATTATTGGAGTAGGCCCTTGTGAAGATGAAGAGGTAACTGTATGCAACCCATAAGAAATAAGGAGAGCTAGGATGCTCTCCTTGGCCGGTGCAACACTAGTTTTACTCTATCTTTTTTCATGACTTGTAGGGACTTCAAGAGGACATTTAGCTTGTTTTGAACTTGGTCATATGCAGAATGAATCTCAAAAAGCATCTTGTGGTGTTTTTATTCTTAGAATAACACTTTTAATACGACCTAAGGGCAAATACTTGGGAGATGTTGGGCAAGCTATATTTTTCCCTTTATCAAAAGAAATTTTAAAGAAGAGGGGAAGAAGAAATTACCTAGAGAATGACTTGAGATTTGAAGGTCAGTTGATGAACGGCCTAAAAGATTGTAGAGCAACCTGAAAGTATCGAACACATTGATATGACTAATAAATTAGAACAAAAATGGATTGATTTTCAAGTAGAGTATGAATCAAACGGACTAGCTATGGTGAATCACGGTCTAAAAAGTCTTACAATTGGCTAGGACTCTCTAAATAAAATTTAGTTAAGTGATGTGAAAAGTGGTAAATAATAATAAAAGTTACTATTTATAAAGGACCTAACAATTACAAAAAAGGAAGTGAAACGATTTTTGGACTGAGTGGGGGAGTTGGAAGGTCTAACCATTACTTCTAGAATATTCCCTTAACTTTTCAAGGTTTAAGTATTAGTGGAGTTAATGTTTGGTATCTTACAGGTAGCTAGTACGTGACCCCTAGCGACCTGGTGTAGGTTGCTCGAATAGAGGACGTGACATCTCTAATAGCTCATATATAGCGACTTGACATGATTAAATAATGGATCCAGTCCTAGTTAGAGAACCTTTAGTGTACTTCATTTCAAGCGACATGAGCAAGAAGAAATCACAACCCGACAAAACAAGACCAAGCCTGATATTGACATCGGTTTAGTGTGGCCTTATGATAATCCAATTGACATCGGTTTAGTGTGACCTAGTAAGGGTACTCGTTTCCTGTTAGTCCATACAAGGGGTATCCCATACGACCTACGATTAGCGTTGTGATGTCTAGTGTGAAATTATTATGTTTAAGTCAACTCTGACATCTTGAACAAAGCACCTACCAATGTAACATTGATATCTACTTATATACCTATATATACATAACTAATGAGATAAATAAATGATTTGAATATTGTCTTCTCTCTAACATATCACTAGAACCCCTAACACGTAAGCAATTCTCCAAATAGTTTTCAATATGATTCAATTCTAACATTATATTATGGTGTAGATATAAAATAGCTAATGGAGTGGCTCACAAAATGTCCAAAGAGATCAACAATATGATCATTCATTTTTATGTATATTTTTATTTTTAATAAATTTAATGTAATCTTGATAATTTAAATTAAAATCTCATCTTTTATCTAAAAAATACAATTAGGTTTCCACTTTTACACAATGGTTTGTTAAAAATAATCTCGTAATAAAAGCAAACATTTATTTTTTGTATGATACAATTATTTAATTAATTTAAGTTTTAATTTTTTAAAAAATACATATCATATTAAATATGCATACAATATATATTTTTTATATTATAAGGAAAAATATAATGTATTTTATCGATGAGTTAAAAATAAAATTATATTTAAAAAATAAATATGTTGAATGTAATTTATCCAAAAAAACTAATAGTTGGATGGATGATTGTGTAAAAAAAACTAAAAAACTAATAGTCAAACAAATAGGTAGTTATGTTAAGTTGGTAATGTGAAGGCGTAGGTGCTTATGAACTAAGAATGACATCTTTTGCATTATTATTTACCCAAAATATACTAAACAAGGGAAAACATCATTTTTTTTACCTAACTAAAATAAAGGACAAAATTTTAGTCCTTATAAAAATACCATTCTACCACTTAGTAGATTTTAAGTAAAAAAAAGTGATAGAAATAATAGAAAATTAAGAAACATTAGAAATAGAATAGAAGAAATATCATGATACTTCTTCCAAGAAATGATAATTAATAAAACAAAATTTGAAAAAAAAATTAAAAAAGTAAGATTAAATCTTAAAGAATAAAATAGGTTTAAAGATTTATCATTTTAAAACAAATAAAAACATTTTGAAATAAAGATATAATTTATTATGGAATAAGTAATAAAAAAATGAGCATCAATGTCATAAATACAAAAGAAGAGTATAATATACCATTAATTGATAAAAAAAATCATAATAAATAAACTATCAGAAATTCCTCAAAAGGATAAAGAAAAAAATAGATAAATTCATTTAAGAAGAATCCAAATATTTATAAAAGGAATTGATACACTAATAAAATTAATATTGCTAGATAATAGAAAAATAAACAAGAATAATGTTTTATTAGATTATTCATAGTAACGTAAAATACTATAAACTGAAATTTACAGCATATCCTAGGTTTACTATTAATATTTGTGATAAAACTTAAACCAAGTGTTAAGTTTTGTTTATGAATTTGAAAGAATAAATCTAATAAAAGAAAGAAATCATCAATTTTTAATATACTACATAGTAGATATTCATTAACAAATAGTCATAGCAATTCAATATATATACAAAATGAATTTATAGAAATAGATAAAACCTTATAGGAACTTGGACAAATAATAAAACTAAAATACTAACAAGCTATGAAATTCCAGATAAATGTCACTTAGATGTTAAAAAAAACCTCTTATATCAAGAAGAAAAAGTAATTCAGTCAAAAATAATAATATAACAAGGTTTACCTTTATAGATAATGAACAAGAAACTTTTGACAAAAAAAAAGTTACAAAACTAAAACAAGAAGTCTAAGTAATGAAAGCATTAATACATGAAATAATAATGGGAAGAAAATAAGAACAAGATATTTAAAAACAAATTATAAGATATAAACTTAGAACTTAACTAAAGTCTATCAAGTATATCAAAAAATCAAATAACAATAATGAAAGTCTTGGCTCTTTTAGCAAAATAAATAGGTATATCACAAGAATCAAACATTAAATCCTTATAAAACATAGATAAAAGCTAAAATTAACTCATAAATAAGATAAGAGAAATTAATAAAAAAAATTGCAATACGATATACATGAGAAAATTATAGAATTAAGAAAAGATATAAATAACATACCCAAAAATAATCAAATTATAACTCATAATCTTGATCTATTTGAAGGATTAAAAGAAGAACCACATAAAAGATCATATACATTGATACTTAAGAGTGAAAAAAGAAAAAAATAAAGAAAAATCTAAAGATAAAAAAGCTACAATCACAGTTTAATGGACTATAGAAAAAAATTAGAAGAATAATTTATGAACCCTAAAAATAGGGATATAAGAAAATTAATTAATTTGTTAACACTAACTAATGAAGAACTAGGAAAACATTATGATAAAAAGATTTGTACAAATAAAGAGGAAAATGATATGACAATAATCAACGAGATTGACTCTAAACTAGAAATCATGAACCCAAAAAGTCATATAAAACAAATTTTATTACTAGTTCCTTACTAAGAAAAAACATCTGACTCACTTAAGGAAGAAACGAATAGACAAAGATAAGAAGAACATGATATTTCTTATAAAAGGAAACAACAACCCAAAATAGAAGAAGGAAAATATTGGGGAACTAGAGATAATATTCCATCAAAATTTAAACTTAATGAAAATTATAGGTCTAATATTTTAGATTTAGACTGTATAAGAGATAGAAAAAAAATCCTTAGATGAATGGTTAAGTGGTATAAGTGTAATCATACAAATTTCTCAAATTATATAATCAAACCTTTAACTTGTGGAGTCCTAGTAGCTAAAAAATGACAAGAAATATCAAAGTTTGGTTTATAAATTTAATAGAAAAACAATAAAAAGGAATGAAAAGGAATGCCCCCATAAATAGAGAATACATAGAAACTGTGATATATTAAATATATAAGGAATTTATCGAAAAAGATAAAGGAGGATACATAACTGAATCTAGTAAAAATGAAATTGAGAAAGCCAAATGACATCTAGCAAATATAAAAATCTATAACATGTGTTTTATAGATTCTTTTATTTATAAATATGAAATGTGTTATCATAAATTACCACATTATATGCAAGAAACTTATAAAGAAATGTTCTTTCAGAAATTAACTGAAGTATTACATAAAACCTTAACAGAATGATGAAATAGAAGAAATGGGAAAACCATACCAAATACCTAAGGAGGAAGAAAAATAAGTCTTAAAAATTAGATAATCATCAAATATTAAAAAGAAAGGAATATAAAGAAATAAGATGAAATTATAAAATCTATTATGATACAAAAAAATTTTGAATACCAGAAAAGTATAGATGTGATATAAAACCCTTCAATCAAAAGTATAAAAAATATAAAAGACCCAAAATATTTAAAAAATATAAATTTAGAAAATAAGACTTCCGAAAATATAAAAGAAGGTGTAATAGAGAACCTTAGAGAAAAAGGTTTTAGAAGAAAAATATATAAAATTCAAAAAAAATATTGTCTATCAAGGAAAAAGGAATATAGATATTGGATCTACAATAAGAAAGGACATTATGTCAATGAATACTCTAACTTGCTTTAACATAAGAAAACTTTTAAAAGGAATTTCCACAAAAAGCAATAAATGTTAGAAGAAGTTTTTAATATAGGACTAGAACCAATCAAGGAATTAGATATATATGATATTTATACTGTTTATCTAATAGAGGAAACTGACGAGGGAATAACTAATTCAAAATATAAACACTTAGAATATGTGTACTCTTAATCAAAAGATGAATGGTTTGTATACTATTACAAATCTAAATAGTATATATATTAAGGTAGGAATGAAATTAAAGGCTATGCTAGCTATCATTTACATGCATATATAGATATATGAGCTAGTATGTATGTAGCAAGTAAATATGTATTCCCGAAGAAAACTGAAAACATGCACCAAAAGATTTAATTATAAGAATTGCTAATAACATTATAATAAATCTTAACAAGATTTTAAAAGAAACAAATATAATGATAAGAGGAGAAAAAATTTATATTCCTGCCATATATCAACAAGAAACATAATTGATTTATTGATAAAAAATAATTTTAAAATTTTTTATCAACATTTTACACAATATTTAGACAAAATAAGTCTAACAATACTAGATTATCAAACTATTTATGTATTAAAAATAAGAAAAGATTTAACTGTATCAAACCCAATTTTTATATAACAACATAAAAAGCAAAAACGTGATGAGATACAAGCATTGAATAAAGAAGCTGAAAAAAGAAGAAGATACAAGCATTTAATAAAGAAACTATGTATGATTGATACTTTATTCCAAATAAAGAAGAATTGTTATCATTAATAAAAAAAGAAGAAATATTTCTCAAATTTTGATTACAAAAGTAGATTTTGATAGATAAGAAATGATGAAAAATCTCAAAAATTAATGGTATTTAGTTTCCCCCAAGGACAATTCCAATGGACTGTTGTACCATTTGGATTAAAACAAGCTCCAAGTATCTTTCAAAAATATATGGATAACATCTTTAAGAAATTACAATTTTTTATGTATTTATATAGATAAAATTTTAGTTTTCAATAATGATTTAAATAGACATTATTTAGATATTATTAATATTTTACAAGGATGTAGGAAGGAAGACATTGTATTTTTAGAGAAGAATGTAGTAATTGCTCAACAAAAGATTAAGTATTTAGGGTTCAAAATCGAAGATAGAAACATAATCTACAACTCAATATACTAGATAATATTCAAGGATTAGGTAGTGAATTAAAGAATAAAAACTAATTAAAAAGATTTCTAAAATATTTGACATATTCTGAATCATGTATTAAGAAACTTGTAGAAATACGAAAACCTTTACAAGCAAAATTGAAAAAAATATTATGTCTTGAAATGGAGAAAACAAGATACTTTGTATATGGATAAAATAAAAATACGGATTAAAAAATTACCAAATTTATGCTATCTAGGTTCAGATGATTAAATGATAATTGATATAGATGATTCACATGAATATTAGGTAGTAGTTTTAAAAGCAAAAATATATGACAAAGATGAATATCTTTGAAGATATACATCGAGATCTTTCCATGGTCTAGAATTAAATTATCATAATAATAAAAAAGAATATTTAGCTATTAAAAAGACTATTAAGGAATTTGCAATATATGTCATAAGTTGCAAATTCATTATTAGAACAAATAACAAGAATTTTAGTTATTTTTTAAAGACTAATATTGCAAGTGATTATAAAAAAATAAGATTAGTCACATGGCAACAATGGTTTAACAATTTTAATTTTGATGTTGAATATATTTTAGAAAACAAGAATAGTTTAGCATATGCTCTTGCCAAAGAATTAACATATTTAACTATTTTTTTCTTAAAGGAATGAAACATCTTGATATCAAGATCAAAATAAAGAAAAAAGAGAAAAAAAACCTTCAAGAACAATCAAGCTTTTATATTTCGAGAAGTCTTTTTTATAGTCATGAAATAAACAAAAAGGGCTTAATTGTTTCAAATAACTCTTACAGTCCAAAAACTTAGAAGAATCCTTATCAAAAATTCAATCTAAAAGAGATAAAACTTATGGAGAAAGAACTCAAAATGAGATGGAAGAATCTAACATTTCAAAAGAGGAAAAAATTTCTAAATTAAAAAGAAAAAGCTCAATTGAGTTGATAAAACAGAAAAAGACTTATGTTGACTACAATGGCCCAAAATTAGGAATCTATAATAATTAGGTAGAATTAAGTAAAGTCATTCTTGGGTTTAGTGAAGTAACTCATAGCGTCTTCACCAATAGAACAGAAGTTGAAGATAGTTATGCCAATCACAAACACCAAAATTAATAACTCTAGAGAAAATTGTAAAAAATTACTTTGCAGTATTACAACAACATCCAACGTCACCAAACAAGTTAACAACTCTAGGATAGATAGTACGACCACCAGTATTATTCAGAGAGGCACCCTCACAGAAACAACAAGGTAGTACAACTACTAGTACTATTTAGGGAAATAACCTCTAAGAATGCATCATTGGTTGAAGAAGAAAAAAAGATCAATACATGAATTTGTCTAGACCACAATGGTTGAGCCTTCATAATTTAACCAGTAAGTCTATCTAGGAACGTATTAAAGATATGAAATATTACAAAACAAAAAGGAATTTTTTGTAGAAAGTAAAATTAATATTCTTGAATGAGCTAATTATATTTTTATATATAGGACATATCATATAGGTCTTATTGAGAACTTGTATTCAGTAATCAATTTAAGTGAATTAAAATACTATTCTAAAATTTTTAAAAAGGTTATTAAGAACTTTAGGAAGAAGATTAGAATAGGTGACAAGCCTATTTATCTTAGATTTTTCAGTTCACTAATGGACTAGAATGAGGAAGGTTGTATTAGTACATACTATTTTATCAAGTTAGGGATGTCCAACAGAGAAGTTTCCAAGCCAAGGGTACCATAAAAAGGAATTTAACACAAATGAACTCTATGTATTAAGAGGCCAGATGTTAGGAAAATTTACCATGAACTCAAGAAGATCGATAACTCTATTAAATCCAAAGTAAATTATTCAACCAATAAAGTCATCATCATTTCTCATAGTAATATGACTCTTACCGAGGAAGATGATGAAAAAATTAACAAATTTGAAGCAAATTTCAACAGTAACAACTTAGAAATTTGTCAAGAAACAATGAAGGCTTTTTGATTCTATGTCAGAAAAACTAATAAAGATCACTGATGCATTTGTTGCATCAAGGACTAAGAAGACAAAGATGTATCATCAAAACTATCTATAGAAAATGACAAGAAATAATGAAGACAAAAGACTGCCAGTAGAAGACGATAAATCAAAAATAAAGATGTAGAATCCATATATATAGTTGTCAACACATACAAGAAAAAAGAATGGCTAAGATCCAAAGGCCAAAAGCAAAAAAAAGCTGAAGAATTATTAAAGTAAGTGTAAAATAATGATTCTTTATTTTGTAAACGAAGATTCCTTACTCTATAAAAGAAACTTTTATTTTCATTAGAAGGACACAACTTTAATCAGAGCATACTCTCTATCTTAAAAAATTATTCATCCAATAGTTATGTATCTAGGAATCATGAGTAGCAAATACTCTCTTTAAGATTCTTAAGTTGGCTTTTAGCATTGTAATAATTATCAATATTATGAATAAAATAAAAAGTTTTCATTCTTTTCCTACTTCTTAGTAAGTCTAATTGAGACACCATAATATGTATGGATGCAAAGGCTTCACCATTACTAGATATAGTGGATTCATTAAATTCAAGTATAGTGAATTCATTAAATTCAAGTATGTTACAATAACTTTAAGCTACTTAAGAATCTTGAATATTTAAATATTTGTTTATAACACTCATAAAACTGATAAATAAGAAAATAACAATAAAAATATGTTATAAAAAAAATTAAAAATTTATTTTTAATTAATAATATATAGAAATTAATAACAACTAGCGTTAAAAACATAATCTATAAAAATGGTATCAGAGCTATGAAAATTAATAAAAATAAAAAATATTTTTAAAAAGATAAGTCTTTAATTAATAAACTTTATAAATTATAATAAAAGAATTTATAACCTTATAAAATAAATATAATAAAAAAGAGATAAAATTATCATTTAATTCAATATTCAATTTAAATAAGAATGACTATCTTTTGCAAACACAATTACCTTTTATTCTATTAGTCAAAGGTATACAATGGGCATGTTTGCTTGTATATTAGCACATATAACATTAAGTTGATATTTGGTTCACGGAATGGAATCAAAATGTGAATGAGAATGTGAATGAAATGAAATGGAAAATAAACAGTTTTGTTTGTTTTGACAATTGGAATAAAAAAGAAATCAGTATTACAGTGTTTGGTTTACAATTGGAATGGAATGAAAAACACAGTATATTACCTTAATACCTTTATATTTAGTAAAATATAAATAATATCATTTAATTATTATGTTTTCATCAGACAAAATACATTATTGACATTATCATTTTTCTAAATAATTAGTACTTAAAAATAAAATATATTATTTTCTTAAATAGGGTTTAAGGTGATTTGGGATTTAGGAATTTTGGGGTTTAGGGTTTTGGGATATGGGATTTAGGGTTATATTCATGGGTTAAGATTTAGGGATTTAGGATATGAGATTTGGGATTTAGGGTTTTGGGATATGAGATTTGAGATTTAGGGTTATATTTGTGAGTTAAGATTTAGGGTTAAAATTATTATTTTTTAAATAGGATTTAGGGTTTTTAAAATTTGGGGTTTAGGGTTATATTTATGGGTTAAGATTTATGGTTAAATTATTATTTTTCTAAATAAGGTTTTGGGATTTATGGTTTAAGATTTAAGATTATATTTATGAGTTAAAGTTTAGACTTAAAATTATTATTTTTTTAAATAAGATTTAAAAATTAATTATGATTTCATTCTATTTCAATTAACCAACACATGATGTAAAATCTAGTCTAAGTTAATTAAATTTGATTTGGTTATTGATTTATCTTTATCAAGTAATTAAAAATAAAACATATATAAATAGAAATCAATAATTAAAAAATAAATTTTTTAATAATATTTTTATTAATAATTAAATCTTAAATCTTAAATTTTAAGCCGTAAACATTAAATCATAAATTTTATATTTAAATTTTAAATCATAAATCTTACATTTAAATTCCAAAAATTATAATCTACTAAAATTTAATATTATTTTAATTATTTTAATATATATATATATATTAATTATTAAATATATTATT
Organism: Hippophae rhamnoides; assembly: GCA_033030585.1. NCBI lineage: Eukaryota > Viridiplantae > Streptophyta > Magnoliopsida > Rosales > Elaeagnaceae > Hippophae > Hippophae rhamnoides. The sequence goes on along the minus strand of CM065428.1, from coordinate 38,607,192 downwards.
TTTATATTTTTGTTTATTAAATATATTATTTTTATTTTTTGTTGCGGAGATTATATTCCAAACCCAAAAACAACTTTCTTGCTCTGCGGTCTCTGGCAGTACTCTCTTTCTCCTCCAAAACAAGCCGAATCCTACTACTTCCCATAGCCATCGATCTGAACTTGGTATTCAGATTGTTGAGTGTTGAGCAATGGAGGACCCATTGGGGGGAGCATCTTTACCATCGGGTCCAGACGCGAAGAAACGGCGAGTGAGCTACTTCTATGAGCCAACAATCGGTGACTACTACTACGGCCAAGGTCACCCAATGAAGCCTCACCGAATTCGAATGGCTCACAATCTCATAGTACACTACGGTCTTCACCGTCGAATGGAGATCAACCGTCCTTACCCAGCCGACACATTTGATATACGTCGTTTTCACTCCGAAGACTATGTTGATTTTCTTTCGACTGTAACACCCGTAAATATTGGCGAAACCGCCTTCTCCCGCCACCTTAAGCGCTTCAATGTTGGTGAGGACTGCCCAGTTTTCGATGGTCTCTTTGGGTTTTGTCAGGCTTCTTCTGGTGGGTCTATGGGTGCTGCGGTTAAGCTTAATCGTGGGGATGCTGACATTACTATCAATTGGGCTGGTGGCTTGCACCATGCAAAGAAGTCTGAGGCTTCTGGGTTTTGTTATGTTAATGATATTGTGTTGGGTATTCTTGAGCTACTAAAGGTTCATAGGGTAATTGCCATTTATTCATTACTTTCTTTTTTCCCATTTTTAATTGTTCCCTTATCGAGTAATTGTTATTAACAATACTATAGCTGCTATGTTAGTGATATTGTGTTCTTTTTCCATTCCCTTTCTGGTTTTGGTGCAAGCTAACTTTTTATTTATTGGGATATTTAGAATTTGTAGTTAATTCCTTTTCTGCTGGATGGTCATATCAAGCTATCTGCAGATTGTTAATGTGAAATCCATTTTGAAGCCTGGTTTTAGATTTAATCAGTCTTTTTCATTTTCATTATTCAACATTTTTGTTATATATTTTGACCTAATCATTGTATCTGTACAGCGTGTACTTTATGTGGATATTGATGTACACCATGGAGATGGTGTTGAGGAGGCATTTTATACCACTGATAGAGTGATGACTGTGTCTTTTCATAAGTTTGGGGATTTCTTTCCTGGGACGGGACACATTAAAGACGTTGGGATGGGGCCTGGGAAGAACTATGCTCTGAATGTCCCATTAAATGATGGGCTGGATGATGATAGCTTTCGTAATCTATTTCGTCCCATCATCCGAAAAGTTATGGAGGTGTACCAACCAGATGCAGTTGTTCTTCAATGTGGAGCAGATTCGTTGTCTGGGGATCGGCTAGGATGTTTTAACTTGTCTGTCAAGGGTCATGCTGATTGCCTGCGTTTCCTCAGATCTTTCAATGTCCCTTTGATGGTCTTAGGTGGGGGAGGATATACAATTCGTAATGTTGCCCGTTGCTGGTGCTATGAGGTTTCCCTCTGAACCCTGGGTCTCTTCCTCAGCACTTTTCACCTTTGCAGCAACTATTATTTGATATTCAATTCGTATGAGTTGCATCTGTTACTTTGTCGCAGACAGCAGTTGCAGTGGGGGTGGAACCAGATAATAGATTGCCATACAATGAGTATTATGAGTACTTTGGCCCAGATTACACTCTACATGTTGAACCTTGCAGCATGGAGAACCTGAACTCTAGCAAAGATATGGAAAGGATAAGGTGATATTCAATACTACATCATGTTCAGCGACATATTGTCATTTTGTTCACGAGCTATACAAATACAACTAGGCTTGTCAAATATAAGTTTATGATTTCATGAGTACTGATATCTAATAAGGTTCGGTTCTCCCTCCATTTGTGTCTGGGGAGTTAGATGGATCTAGATCACACAAAAACCACAGTAAAGTCAATATGTCTTGTTTTCATGTATTAGATGCAGCTTCCATGATTAAACTATTATATAGATGATGAGTAACGTTATTGGAAAATATCAGCTAATAGGAAAAGTCCAAAATTTTGGTTTCATGTTGGCTTCCATTTATTACCTTCACAATTTCACACTCTAAGCTTCATTATGTTTTTCATTATTATTGGGCTTTTAAAGTATTTACAATGAAAAACTTGAGTAGGTTTAAATACAAAAACCACAGTAAAGTCAATGTGTCTTGACTTCATGTATTAGATGCAGCTTCCATGATTAAACTATTATATAGATGATGAGTAACGTTATTGGAAAATATCAGCAAATAGGAAAAGTCCAAATTTTGGTTTCATGTTGGCTTCCATTTATTACCTTCATAATTTCACACTCTAAGCTTCATTCTGTTTTTCATTATTATTGGGCTTTTAAAGTGTTTACAATGAAAAACTTGAATAGGTTTAAATACTGGATGTTGTTAATTGATTTCTTCCCTCTGGAACAAATAACTCACTTCGGTAGTGCTTTTAGAGTTTTACCGTACCAGCTTGCCTTCTAAGCTTATTGGGATATGTTTAATCCTATTTCAATTGTCTTTGCTATTGTTATATATATACACACACAAGGAGTGAAGCCGTCAAGATCCCTTATATTAGGCTATTTGTATCATTTGATCTCTTACATTAAAAGTAGTATCACTTAATCCCATTGCTTTTAAAAAAAAGAGCCAATTGAGGACAAAATACATTAATTTAATGATTTTTTATTAAATTATTATTATTATTTTTAAAATAATATTTTAATATAAAAATATAAAAATAATGTAATTTGTTCTTGATTAATCTATTTTTTTAAAGTTAAAAGACTAAATGACATAATTAGGAGACCTACACTTTTCTCATATATATATATATATATATATTTGGATAATGTATTGAAATTAAGACATTAATTTTTTTTCAAAGTGCTCGTATATATATATGCTTATTTGTTCCTTTTATAAAGTTGTTCAAATGACACTATCTTTCCCAGGAATACTTTATTGGAACAAATTTCTCGACTTCCCCATGCACCAAGTGTACCTTTCCAAAATGTTCCATCAACTACAGAAGCACCAGAAGAGGTATGAAGCAGGGGCACAATTGATTAGACTTTCTCTCAATATATTATATTAATTCTGTCTTGATTTCACATATTTTGAGATTTGTTGGATGTAGGGTGAAGAAGACATAGAACGAAGACCAAAACGTCGCATTTGGAATGGCGAGGATTATGACTCTGATCCTGAGGAAGATGAGAAGCCTCGCAATAGAAGTTCTGACACTAATGTTCACACTATAGTCAACAGCGAGATGAGGTTGGGCTTTATGTATGCACTAAATGTTGACAATATCATTTACTTACATTCTCTTTTGTGACTTGTGCAATATGAATTGTTTTCAATGGTATTTTTTGAAATGAAAAGAAATGAAAACATTCACAATTTATGAAAACTAAAAGGCCAAAAGTAGTCCTTATAGTTGGTCTATGTCCTCTGTGTGCTGGAATAGACTCTTAATAGGCTGTTTTGCTTTTGAATGATTATCCTATTTAGGTGATGATGATGATTTTGGTATGAGATTAGTGATTCCACTTTGCATAGAACTTTGTCTTGATAAGTAACTTTCCTAGCCAATTTAACATCTTTGATATCCTTTACTGACTGGGTCTTGTAGTTTGTGCCTTTGTGGTCATCTAAATTTTCATTTTTCATTATCGTAATGATGGTATAATAGTTAATTTATTTGTATATTGTTAGGGGACAAACTGAGTTTAGAGAGAGAAAGTAGAGAGATTCATTAAATGAGTAATAAATGATGACGACTCTAGGTCTTTCATTAGGTATATATAGGGGTTACATACATTTAAGGGACCACGTGGACTTACAAAAATAAGGTCGAAAACATACATAAAATAAGCATAAATGTCGGTTTACCACCAGTCTTGACCCCGACAATATGAATATGTATCCAATCTTTACCACGTCATGAGCATGTAATATACATCCAAATATTGAGTCTTTCACTCTTTCAGCTCGAACATAAGGACCGAGGTGAGATATTGCATGTATCATCTAGGTTGACGATCCCCATTTGCAGCATTTCAATGCCACGCTCTGGGACACACGTTGTCACTTGATTTTTGAATTTTGAACTTTGGTTTGAATATGGGGGCAATAGTCTCGAGAGTCCCATCCACTTTCAAATTTTCTTAGCTCGGTGCTGATAGTGTGTACCTGGAAGTATTAGGTTTCAATCTGTTGGTAAGCTTTTATTATCTTGGTTTTTCGGAAGACACTCGGAATAATTTTCACATCATACATGCTCTAACCATTTTCTTCTCTTTTAGGTCGATTCTTTCTTCTTTTTCACCGATTCTTCATTTTCATAGAGGTATATCTTTGTAAACTCGTCTCCTTATCCTTTTTTATGCCCTTTTCTTTTAGGTTTTGCTCTATTAGAGTCATCATAGATATGGTCGGGAAACAACTTTGGAACATTCTCATAGCTAAGAGAGTGATTATTTGTGAGAGCTAAGAGTCTGTTGGCTTTGGTGGCTCCAAGTCTACTGGAGACTCGAGCTTGCCCTTCAACTCAAGCTCCTTAGGGAGCTTTCACAATGTAACCGTCGTCGTGCCCTCGGCAAGAGTAGTTCAACCTACCCGTGAACAAGGAGCTAGTACTTATATTCGCCTTACTATGCAAACCAGCATCGTAGTCCCCCGAGTTTGGCACAAGAAAACTTAAGAAAGAATAGGCACGGGCAAACCCATCTTTTGGACTAAAGGATGGCAGTTTGAACCCAAACCTTGTGAATTTGGACCAGACGATGCTTCTAAACTTAGGAAGGCCTACGACATTCCTGAGTCCATGCAAATCAGCATCCCTAGCTTGACACCTTTCAAAGTGACCCACTCTTGAAGGTTGGACTATTTTCCATGAAAGACCACTCTAGCTTGGCTTGCGATTTCCCCTGCCCGACTTCATCAGACATTTCTTGAGGCACACTCAAATATGTCTCAATTAGCTATTCCCCAATGGATGGAGGTACTTATTGTGCATTATGTTATTGAGGAAAGAGCTCGGCTTCACAATATTATGCTCGAGTTCAACGAGGCATATGCCCTCAAACAAAACCCGTCAAACCCTTTCTAGATTTATATGTCGGCTAAGCAAGATAGAGGAACAAACATCTAACTTTCGAACAACGATAGGAATTAGAAGCAATTTTTTTGTCTTTAGTTGGTGGGAGTCCAAGGATGGGAGCAACTTGATACCTCTCGTTTGGGGAGACGTAAAGGCCATTTTGATAAGGCCATGTTTCCATGTGTTGTCCTTGAGACAAGAGGCAAAGAACAGGCTGTCTAGGCTCCAGCAATGTATACCTGCACTGACTCCATGGAAGGAGGTTTTGTTAGAGTTTCGGTTGGCAATGGTGGGCATGATCAGACCAGGGTTAGGGTTGGGGTTGGGGTTGTTGCAAGCCCGAGTGGTGCATAAACCTTGATTGACCCCTAAAAAGAGCACGAAATGTAAAAAAAATCCACTCGAATTTGGCTCTAATTTCGAGCTAATATCAAAAGGTTGTAGTTTTTCTTAAGGTTGCAACTTGATTAATAACATTTTGTTTTTTTGTGTAGATATGGACCTGGGTAATGTATCTTTAGACAACCTCTTGACCACCTTCCAGTCGACCAAGGAGGGCTAGGTTACCACCACCTCCAAGTCAAAGATTAGGAAAGTAGTGCCTCGAGATCGGAGGGCATTGGGGATGCATTCCCAAAACTCACCAATGCCTCTAGCCACCTTCAGGGAATTGATCGTCTCCCATACTTCGCCATCATCAGGCAAAGGCGAATCTGTGAACTTTGTAGACGCTCCAGGCTCATTCAATGTGCTCTTCATGGGCAATCCCACATCCCAAGAAACATGATGCCGATTAGGCCAGACGAAGTCATCCTTATCGACATGTGCAAGGGGTTCGACACCTTGACTTTGATGAACATGAAAATCCTTGAGGTGGCTCAACTCTCTTTTTTGTTTATTCATAGTTGCATTCAACCAAGACATTTAAATATGTATTTTTTTTTGGGTTGTAAGGGATAACCCTCGTCCACCATTATAAAGATCGAGAAGCAGAGTGGATGAAGGAGGTTTTGAAGAAAGAAAAGAAAGACCACCAGGTCGCATTGTTTAGGGCGACGATCCTCTACGTGTAGACACTAGATCTTGCAAATAAGGAGGAAGTCGCCCTAAAAGCCAAGGAGGAGGTAGAGAAGCAACTCTGGGACCTCAAGGAGGAGTTGGGTAGGTCTAAGGTAGCCAAAGAGCAAGCTCGCTAAGATTTGGAGGCCGCCAAGTTAAAGAGTAGAGAGATCTTGCAATTTGGCTTCAACAAGGCCATGTAGCCTTTCAAATTGAAAGGCATGGAGAAGGATAACATCGAAGATTACTATCAAATCCTCAATACCCATTTCGATTGGGTCTTCTCGGACAGTGATTGAAGATGGTGAGCAAGAGGTTGAGGTTGGTGATGAGGTTGATACCAACTTGTCATACTATCGGCTTGACACCAACCAGTAGATTATGAAATTGGCCCTTCTCTTTGTATTTTGATTGTTGTTTTACTACCATCTTTATTTCTTTGGTGTTGTAATTATGTTTGGGAAATATAATGAATATTTTTTTTATAATTATCATTGCACACATTTTTATGTTTATGAATGAGTTATCTTGTATGGAAACGACTAATTCTCTCCACTTTTGGGAGACATGTGGGGCCACCATTGGCTCTATAAAAAGGAATTGTTCCCATTAGAGAATGAACTGCATGTTCTATCCCTTTTGTTCTCTTTCTTGCTTCTGAGTAACTTCTCGTCAATTATGGCCACTAATCGGTCTTTACATTTTTGAGCTCGTTTACTTAAAGAAAGAGAGCTCAAAATTGATGGGTGATGTCGAAAAGCTGGAGATGAACAAATATAAGGCTTCAGTCGAGCTTTGTAAGAACGAAGTTGACCTTTTACGGGCTTGATTTGATGATAGAGCACATTGGTACGAAAAGGCAATGAGTGCGATGAACAGTCGTGTTGAGGATCAAAAGGCAACTAGAGGACCCAAGACTTTCATCGGCTAAAGTTTTAAAGTACTTACCTCAAATTATCAATGAGGTTTAGGCCAAAAATTTTCCATTATTCGCCTTAAGGTGTCCAATGTGAAGCCAAGCGACTAAGGGGTGCCTAGACATGCAGTTGTCGCACTCCATGATCAGTTTTATTAATGTATGCTTGTAATGTTGAATTCTTTTCCTTATAAGAGATGTAATTTACGAGCTTTAACTTTGAAATAAATAATCAATCATCCGGTTCAGTTACACTGTCTCTCCCTGTTTGTTTTAAATAATGTATGGCACTAAATTGACTTGATATTGGGCAATGCTAGTTTAACCAGGCGATCAACCCATTAATATTGGGGTGGTGCCTCATGGGCTTGGAATTAGATGATGGCAGCTTACCAAGGCTCCCAAGTTTTTGACTGAGTGCTTTGTCTGGTTCATTATTGAGGCAATCAACCCGTTAATAATGGAATGGTGTCTCATTAGCTTGGAACTAGGCGATGCTAGCTTACCAAGGCTCCCAAGGCATTGCTCTAACGTTATTCCTAGTTCATTACTAAGGCAATTAGCTTGCTTGTTTTGGGGTGGTGCCTCATCAGCTTGGAATTGGGCGATGTTAGCTTACCAAGGCTCCCAAGGCATTGCCTGAACGCTCTGCCTGGTTTATTATTGAGGAAATCAGCTCGTTAATATTTGGTTGGCCCCTTATCGATTTGGAACTGGGCGATGCCAGCTTACCAAGGCTCCTAAGGCATTGTTCAAGCTATATGCTTGGTTCATTACCGAGGCGATTAACCTGTTAACATTTAGATGGGGCCTCATCGGCTTGGAATTGAGCAATGCCAGCTTATCAAGGCTCTCAAGGCATTGCTCGAGCACTCTGTCTCATTCATTACTGAGGTGATTGGCCTGTTAACATTGGGGTGGTGCCCCATCGGCCTGAAACTACGTCCAAGGCTCTCAAGGCATTGCCCAAGCGCTCTACTTGGTTCATTACCAAGGTGATTAGCTCGTTAATATTGGGGTGGCACCTCATTGGCCTAGAACTGGGTCATACCAACTTACCAAGGCTCTTAAGGCATTGTCCGAGCATTCTGCCTGGTTCATTATTGAGACGAGCAGCCCATTAATATTGAAACTTGTTAAAATATCACATCATCTCTTTACTGTGTCAAAGATTGATTACTTCACACCAAATCGTCTATTGCATACTAAAATTGGTGTGACAATAAGGATTCATATCACGTCATACCACGGTGGGTTCATATTTTACAAAGTACACGTGTTTTAACGATCTTGATCAAAAGTAATATTTTTTTTCAAATGTTGAGCATTCTAGTTGATCTATTTGGTTGTTTGTTGGTATCGTTTAGGGCATATGCTCTGGCTGGTGCGACCTTCATAACTTGGTTTAGCTCTTTTCAGTTGGTTCCTAGCTTTCTAGCCATCCATTCTTTCTTATTCGGGAACATTCTTCTTAGGACCCACTCTATTGTGAAAGCTTTAAATCATACTGCTTTTTTCATAGTATGCGTCTATTATTTGCTTCTGCTCCTCGACATAGATCTGAGACTTATCTTGGAGATCCTCCACTAGCACTAAGTCCAAGGATCTTTTCAAATTGTTGTTGGACTCTTCGATGGTAGCCTTATGGGTTGGTATAATCACCGCGGTTGGTATGACTACTTGTGTTCCGTAAACTAGTGAAAAGGGTGTCTCATTCGTAGATCCTCTTGGGCTGTTTTGAATAGCCCATAGAGCATTCGGGAGTTCCTAGATCCACCTTCCTTTTGATGATTCTAGTTTCTTTTTGAGCAAGGCGAGGACTAGCTTGTTCGTTGATCTACTTGTTCGTTCGCTTGTGGGTAATATAGGGAGAAATGACAAAACTTACCTTATAATTTTGCACGAAAGCCTTTACCTTGCTACCAATTAATTGCTTTCTATTATTTGTGATAATTTCCTTGGGAAGATTGAACCAACAAATTATATTTTTCCATAAGAAGCGCACAACCTCTTCATCACGTAGCTTACTCATGGCTTTAGCCTCTATCTATTTGGTGAACTAGCCTATGGCAACCAGGAGGAATTTTTTCTGACTGTGTGCCTATGGCATGGGCCTTACAATATCCCATCCCCATTTGTAAAACAGCCAAGGACTAATTGCACCTGTCATTTGTGCTAGAGGAACATGTGTTAGTGGGTTGAACCTTTGACAGATGTCACGTGCTTGTGAGTGCATTATGCTATCTCCCAACATGGTCGACTAATAGTACCCTTGGCACATGATTCTTTGGGATAGTTTCCTACCATTAGAGTGGGATCCGCAGTCACCCTCGTGTGCCTACTTGGGGAGGTTTTGGCTGGCCTCGTTGTTAACACAGAGAAGATTGGGCTCCAGAAGAGTATAACTTCCTTTGTTGTAGGAATTAGCTACTCCACTTACTAACAATTGAGTGGGCTTTTGTTTTGTCTTTAGGGAGATATTTGATGAACGAATCAAACCATGACAAGGGTAGATTTACGGCCTAATTTTTCTTTTTGGCCTCGAATGGGCTAGCACCGTACAACACCGTAATGGTCACTATCCTTTTATGTTTGGTGTCATGTATTGAGGAATTTGCTCTATTTTGACGTCGTCAAGTGGAGAGCATTCATTTTTTAGCCTCTTCAAGTACTTTTATCTTGTCATCCTTTGCCTCAAAAGTCTTTGCATGCTCATTAACCATTAATCTTGAATCACTAAACAACACCAAGCTTAGGGCACCGAGCTTCCTTGAGGTCATCACGTCGAATATGGAAACCTCGTACTTTGTAACATTGTTCATTATAGGAAAGGCTATTCGGACCGAATATTCATAGACGTGTTGCTTGTCCTATATAATCACACCGTACTTGATTCCTACTAGCCTCGTTGGCAAGTACTCTTTGTAATGCGTTGATTCGCATTTAGTATATTTGGTGACAAAATCTGTGACGGCCCGTGCCTTGATAGTTGTACGCGGTTGGAACTTACTATAGTATTCCTCGATTCAATAGATATATAGGATGTTGTATGGGTAAGTAAGTGCATTTTTCAATGGGTAAGAAGATAAAACAATGAGGTGTATGATCCGAAGTAATGTCTTAGTTTTCAGGCTGTGACTTTGAGTGCAAACGCCAACTTGTCTAGCATTGGTGCTTTCCTTGAGCATCTGCCAAGACTTGACTAACGTAATACATTGGGTGTTGTATCTTCTCTTTCCACAACCAATATAGACTAATTGTTCAAGCAGTAACGACAAGCTAGATGTATACTAGCTCACCCCAGGTAAGGCTAAGGGATTGGTGCTCGACCAAGGTGCTTTTTAATGTTTTGGAAGGCATGCTCATACTCATATCAAAACATCGCAGTGTTTTACCTCAACAACTTGAAAAAAGGTAGGCATTTATTAGTACACCTCGAGATGAACCTGTTCAAGGCAGTGATTCTTCTATTCATTTGTTGTACCCCTTTTAGGTCTGAAGGTGATTTCATGTCTACTAGGGCCTTTATTTTGTTGGGATTGGCCTCTATGCCCCGAGTAGAAATAAAGTATCCCAAGAATTTCCCCGAGTTGATGCCAAACACACACTTCTTGGGATTTAAACTTATTATGTGACTCTTTATCACTCCGAAAACTTTGCGGAGATCAAAGACGTGGTTCGCAGGTTATTCGTTCTTTACTATCATGTCACTGGCACATGTCTCCATATTTCTTCTAAGGAGGCCCTTGAACATTTTATTCACCAACCTTTGGTAGGTTGCGCCCGTGTTCTTTGGGCTGAAAGACATCCTTGTATAACAAAAGGTACCATTCTCCATTATACAGGCCGTCATTTCCTCGTCCTCATGGCTCATGTGTATTTGGCGATAACCCAATTATGCGTCAAGGAAACTTATGATGCCATGCCTAGTTGTTGCATTGACAAGTTGATCAATATTCGGGAGAGGATAACAATCCTTATGGCATGCGCCATTGACATCGATAAAGGTTACGCACATTCAGAGAGCCCCACAAGACTTGTTAACGAGCACCACGTTTGACAACCAAGTCAGGTAATCAGCTTCCCTGATAACTCTGGTGTCTTTCAATGAGCTAACTTGTGTTCGAATCATGTCATTCTTTTCCCTCGAGAACTTCCTCCTCTTCTATTGCATCGATTTTCTATATGGTCGAATCATGTCATTCTTTTCCCTTGAGAACTTCCTCCTCTTCTATTGCATCAATTTTTTATACGGATCGATGTTCAAGGTAATTACCATGGGATCAATTTGAGCATATCCTTGGGTTTCCAAGCGAAAACATCCAGGTTTTGCTCGAGGAAGCCGACGAGTTCTTCTCTCATTCCTTTTTCCAAGTTCTAGTTCATTTTGAGCACTCGGCTCTCTTTTCCCCCCTTCCCCCTTTCTCGAGTTGCACCAATTCCACCTTATTTGCGCATTCTCAACCGATCTTCCTCGGGCCCTTGACATCATCAAGTTGACGTTAATTGCTATTTTGGCTTGACCTTATTTCATGGCTGCATTTTAACAACTACGAGCCTTCTCGTGATCTCCTCGGACCTTCATAATTCCTTTCTCCGTGGGGTACTTAATTACTTGGTGATAGGTGGAATGGGCTTCCCTCATTGTGTATGCATGGTCTATCCAGGATCAAGTTATAATGTGTCGGTGCATCCACCACCACAAAGTTTGTCATTACCATAGACCTTTTTGCCATGACATGCAACTTCACATTTCCTAGGGCGTATGTGGTGCTGCTATTAAACCCTACCAAGGTCACTCTTTTTTGATGACATACTCCTTTCTGACTCCTAACGCATGTAGGGTGGATGAAAATAGTTGATCCATTGAACTTTCGATCTCAACCAATATTCGACAGGCATCACACAAACCCACTCTCAAGGCAATGACCACAGTGTCCTTCCTAGCTTACCCAACATATCTTTTGTAAGCATTGCTCGACTCACTATTCATACCTATTCATGCATGAATGGAGTGAATTATATGGACATTATCATCTACCCTTGCAACTTGTCTTTCTACTATCACGTAATCTATTTGTGGAAAGTCTCTGTTCTGCCTGACCTCGTTTCTTCGATTACTATCGCCCACTAGGTTTACCTAGATAGCCCTTTGACAACAACTTTTTTTATCTCTTTTTTCAAATGTCTATAATCTCTAGTGTTGTGTCCGATGTCTTTGTGGAATGTGCACCACTTAGTTGTATTCTTGTTTGGAGCCCACATTCGAGGAGTCAATCCAACATTCAGTTCAATCTTCATTGTTATACGGTCCCTATGAGACTTAATCTCAAAGGGATCCTCTAAATGGCAAAAGTGACCTTTACCATGGTCCAAAATTCCTATTCCAAGAGTTGCTCCATCTAGAGTCTTGCCTGGCAAACCTTTTGTTCGTTGGGTACTCCACTGGTCTTGTTTTCTCGGGACTCATCTCTTTTTTTTCTCTTTCTCTTAAGGCAATAGGCATGGTCGGGCTTTCTTGCTTAGCTAGCTTTAATTCTCTTTCTAGGTTAACAAATTCACGTGCCTTCTCATAGGCTTCCTCTATCGTTTGGGGTACCATCTTTGTGAGTTCAACAAACAACCCTAATCTTATTAGCACATCTTTCCGGAAGGCTTGAACAATAACAGAATTCGAGCAATTGAATATTTTGATATTTTCCTTGCAGAACCTCTTCATAAACACCTCGACAGATGCATCCATATTTTGAACAATGGAGAACAAATGGTGATTCTTTTTTCAATGGTTTGTTGCTAGCGTAATTAGTGACAAATAATTTGATTAGCTGGGTGAAAAAAGTGATATTTCTCGGCTTCAAATCACTAAATCATTTGCTCGCTGAACGTATAGGGTGGCTGAGAATGATTTGCACATCACATCCCTTTTATCTCGAGGCATGCTTAGAGGAGCCATTATTGTTTTGAAGAAGAGCACATGTGCGACAAGATCTTTCATCCCTTTGTTGCCTGGACATTTAGGAGACAAACTTTTCAGGGGGCTCATTCAGCTCGATTTCATCAAAAAAGTGGGAACCGACCCATTGCTTGCACACCCTTTCAAGATCTGTTTGTGCCTTCCCTGTATTTTGTTTTCTTATTTGCTTCTCCAAGACTAATACTTTGTTTTGCCATAAATAACTTCTCCTCCAAGGCAGCATCAAGCTTCCCTAAAGGTAACGGTGTTTTTGGTGGTGGCACCTAGGCGACAATGGGCCTACGCTCTACACGATCTTGGTTTCGGTTTGTCTGGTTTCGTGATTCCCTTTCTTTCTCATGTTCAACCAGCATTTGATTAACTTTTTCACCCTTCTCATCTCCTGTCCATACATCATTAGGCACAGGCTCTACCTTCGGGATTATAGGATGCTCTTGACTCAACACTTCGTCTTGTCTCTTCAAATCCAAGTTTTCTCTCCTCATTTCACTTCTCATTTCTTCCATGGATCTTTTCATGTCCATTAACTCCCAATGTAATTCTTGATTTAGGTTTACCAACTCTTTGGTCTCATTTGTCATGTCTTCTTCAACTCTCTCCTCAAGAGCTAGCATGTTGATGACGCCATCTTTGACCTGGGGCCGACCAATCAAGCTCTTTCTAACGCCCGTGTCTCGACCATGATATTCAAGAAAAGTATCTAATTGATAAGTCCTATGCGGTAGTCTATCCTTGCTAACGAGCTCAGTACAAACTACAAATAAGTCCAATGAGGTAAGAGGCGTTAGATTCCATCCAACGTACCTTAATATCTGAGTTCCACAGTAGGTGTTAAAATATTGGGAGATTTATTGAGTTTAAAGAGAAAGGAAAGAGATACATTAAATGAGCAATAAATGATGATGACTCTAGGTCTTTCATTAGGTATATACGTATACGTGGCATTCATTTTGGGGATATACATGGACTTACAATAACGAGACCGAAAACATACATAAAATATGCATAAATGTTGGTGTACAGTCGGTCTTGAACCCAACCATATGGATATCGTCCGGTCTTCACCTTGTCATGAGCACGTAAAATATGTCCAAACATATACAAAACCAGTACTTGTCTATCCTCTTGTATATAACTTGATGTTCAAAACTTATTACTTGATGTCCAGCTAGTTTTGAGTTTCCAAAAACCCTACCGAGGATGGGTACCTCTCTCTTGCTTTACATTTGTTATGATTTTAGTCCTCTAGTGAATTTTTAAATATCAGGTTAGGAGTTTGATATTGCTAGGACCAATTTGAATCTTCATTGCAGTATTATTGAGCAATTGGCATTTGCTTAAATCTCAGCCACCATTTAATTTGAAAAAGAAAAAAAGAAAAAATCAAATTCAATGTTTTTATTCGTCCATCATGACGTTGGTTTATGAATTTCAATATCTCTTGAATGTTTTTTTTTCTGGTTATAACATTGAATATTATAATGCTTTTATGTCTAGTATTATAATATTTTGCACAGTGAATTTTCAAATGAGTTGTAATTGTTGGTTTATTTGTCAATGTCACTAAAAGGTGATGTTTCTGTTTGATTGCACAGGGATGTGATAGATGAGATGGAAGAAGAGAAACCTCTGGAGCACCAACGACAATTGTGATATATCGCTTATTTTCTAGTTTCAGTATCTCTCTGTCACCCTCGACAATATGTTGATCAAAATTTATAGATTAAGCCCATTTAAAGTTTTCCTGGATGCACATCATTGATAGATGCCAAGGAGTAGAAACAGTAGTCAAAACTTTTAAAGCCTCACTTGTTTATGTCTTTTATTTGTTTCAAGTTTAGTGTGATGCCAAAGGTAGAGTTGTACCATAGGTGGATACCAATAGCTGGCAATGTGAAGAAAATACCTTCTTGACTAAACACAAGAGCTTGAAACACTCAAATTTTCCTGCAGCTAATTTGTGTGCAGAATGCAGACTGCTTGTATTATTCATATGAATTTTCTCAATATGTAGGTTGCCGGTTAAGAAAACACCAGCTGTAGTTTATCTGTGTGATTTTCTATTCCACCCATTTCTTCACCGTAAAAATTGAACTTATGGTTCCGAATTCTGATCAATAGCCAATGCCATCCAGTTACTTGTTATTAAGCTGTGCTCCCAAATGAGCTGTTTTTCAACGGGACAAACCAACACTTGTTGCAGAGTTATCTGCCATTTTCTGCCATCAGGTTCATGTGTACTTGTGTAGTTGCACTTACAGAGTTGCATCTACTGTCCCAAAAAAGACTCGATTGAGTGTTTAGTTTCATTATTTGTGATCTTGCATCTACAGTCCCTCTTTGCATTATTTAATTTTTATTGAAGGAATTTACTTGTTTTTTAAGTAATAAATTGTAAGGGACTCTAACTGAGCAACTCATTTGGTTATTGATGGCGCTTATTCTTATACTAAAATTTTTTTTTGTTACAGTATAATTCAATACTTATTAAAAAGGGAAGGCACGGTTACTTTTAGGCCATTTTTTAAGTGCTAGTAATGGTCAACGTGTGGTGTACGTGATATGTTATAATTTTTTTAATTTATTGATATTTACAAGGCTACAGTAATATAGTTTTTTTAGACTACAGTGATATAGATTGTAACCTACAACCTATAACCAAAGAATCATCACTTATTTGATTTTTAAACTCCAATCACCTAATGTAAATGGTAGAGTTACTTTATAATGGTTTGACATTTTTCCAGGAGTATCTAGATGCAAATAACTAAATATATAATAAAAATAATAATTAGATTAATTCTTATTTATTATTTTATATTTATTTTTATTAAATATTTACTTGATCTTTAGCCTGCAAAGTTAATGGCTTGAGTACATGAGGATTTATAAACCATTCAATTTTTATTGGTTAAAAAACTTAAGTCATTTTTAGTCTAATTTTTAGCAAACCATGCTAGTATGTATAGGTGTGTTCTCTAATGATTAAGGTAAGGCAATTGTAATAGAAAACAATAATCAATTGTATTTGATTCTAAATATTTTCTTTCTTTGGTGTTAATAAAACATGAAAAATAGTGTTATCCAATTAGAAATATGAAAGAAGGTTTTTCATTATATATTAAGTTTTTATATGTATCTTGATTAATAGTTTTACTAGAAATCTTTGGTCAAGTGATATTATAGCAGTATATTATGTTTTTGTCTTTGATTTATGGCCTAACTTGCAAACAAATCAAAGTTTTCAGGTGAAGAACTTGATAGATCATTAATTTAAAAAACATTTCTTCAATAAAAGAAAAAGAAAACAATGGTAGACGACAAAGAAATCGATGCCAAAATTATGTTGTTGGAGCAACAAATGAAGAAATTGACACTTATAGTTTCTAAGTTGTTGGAGGAATCTACCCAAGTCACATGTTAATGTTCTCAAAGATCTTAAGATAGAATCCTCGAAAACTAAAACATCATCTAGAAATAAACGTGTGAAAAGTATGACAAAGAGGGTGGATTTAGGTTATGATGAGGATGAATCTGAAAAAGGAAGAGGAGGTTGATGAAGGGATGATGCATATTAAAATCATGAGGAGGAATCGCAAAACAGGAAAATCCAAAACTTCTATGGATGGTTCTAAAATTGATGTTAAGATCAATATTCTAGCATATGATGGTCTTATCAATGCTAAGAATTTGGATAATTGAATAGATTTATTATAGAATAATTATATAGTTTATGAGTATAATAAACATCAAAATATCAACTTTGGTATATTAAATTGACCAATCATGCTTTGACACGTTGAAAAGATTACAAACGTTATAGTACATCAATTATGACATGAACGAAGTTTAAATAAGCCATGAAAAAATAGTTTTACCTTGTTGGCTTCGAAGAGGATAGATAGTTCAAATGACAACATTTGAGATCGAGTTTTGGTTAGTCTATACAAGATTATGAAGCTGAATTTTGAACCCAGGAAATGATGTTGAACATAGTCTTGAATGACCATGAATTCTTCATGAAGTTTATCGAGGGCTTATAATAGTATATTCATAAAGAGTTGTGATTGTTCGGGGTCCAAGTCTTTGAGGAGGCATTGGTAACGACAGTTGCCATCGAATCCAAGAGCAATAAAGTAAAAAAAAGGATGGCAAGGGGAATTCTAAGGAGTTCAAAGTTGGAAAAAAGTAAGCATTGTGTGAACATTGCAACAAGTCAAACCATACCAAAGATACATGTTATGCTCTTTATTTTGAGCTATAGGAGATAGACAAAGAAAAAAAGAAGTAATAAAAAGGAGCAATAAAAAGACATTAAATGCTAACAAGACTGTGGATATTCTATAAGTGATGTAACCAGACATAAAGTTGAAAATCATGACCCATAAGTTTCTTTATCTAGAATGTTGCGAATACTTATTTAATGTTTGTATATAGGTAAAGCATGATTTGATAGACACAATAATTGATCCAAGAAACCAAAATAATCTCATTTTGGGGCACTAGTCCATAAGTTACTGTTAACCACCACTCCTCATTCTAAACCACACCTATAAAGTTGCATCAAAAAAGATGTAGAGTTAGAAATTACTCGACAATTTACTTTCAGGTTTTCAATTACTAGAGATTAAATTGACATAGTGACTTGTGAGGTGGTTCCATTAAATGTATGCCAAGTATTTCCTGGTAGTCCATACTTATGGGATAGTGATGCAGTGTTCTATCGATAACTTCAAAAGTATCAATTTCTGAAGGATGGAGTGGTTTACTTTATTCATGCTAGCAAAGTTTCCCTTAATAATAGTTTGATTAGTGCTAATTAAGCTAAAAAGATGATGAACACTTATGGGAAGTTTGTCTTATTGGTGGTCATACCAAATGATCACATTCCATCAACATGTGTGTTGTCTATGGTAATGCTTACTTATAGGCAACTACCATAGATGGATAAGTTACAATAAAAATTCCTAGACTTGTTTAAGGATGTTGAAGGCTTTCCATTGTAGAGGTTAGTATAGCATAAGATACAACCTGTTAGAGATTCTCCATTACTTAATTTGGGTATGTATCATTAATTGGTGGATGAAAGTGAAGAAATCAAGAGATAAGTCAATAAGCTCTTGGAACGAGGAGTGTTAAAGCCAAATTGCTCATTTTATGGTTCACCAGTATTTTTGATTCTAAAAAAGGATGGCAATTGAGGTATGTATATTAACTTTTGAGCGCTTAACAAAATCACTATTAAAAATCGGTATCCATTATCAAGGATAGATGATTTAATGGATCAATTACAGTCAACTTGATGGTTTACTAAACTAGATTTTAAGTCTAGTTAACATCAAGTTAGAATCAAAGAATAAGATACATGGAAAACTGCATTCAAAACCAAACAAGGCCTCTTGTCGTTTGGTTTATGCAATGCTCAAGCAACATTTATGCGTCTTGGGAATGAGATACTTTGTTCGTACATTAATGATTTTTTCATTGTTTATTTGGATGATATCTTAGTATTCAACCCTAAATAGGAAAAACATCTAGCTTATGTTGAAAAAGTGTTGAAGATGTTGAGGCAATCTCAGTTGATCCTAATTTTGAAGAATTGTGAATTTGGGAAAAGTTCTCTGGTGTATCTTGGTTTTATAGTTTGAGGAGGAGAGTTGAAAATTGATCCATTCAAGGTGCATGCTATTAGAAATTGGCCTATTACTTGTATAGTAACTAAGGTATGAGGTTTTATGGGAGCTTACCAGTTGCTTTTCTCATATTTTTGAGCCATTATTTGAATTGGCTATAGCAAGGAGAAAGTTTGAATGGTTGGATAAATATAAGGATACCTTCAAGTTATTTAAACGAAAGATCTCAGAAGCTCCAGTATTGGCTTTATCGAATTTGCAAAAACCATTTGAGATAGAAAACATATGTGAGTAATTATGCCTTAGGTGGAATTTTGAAGTAAGATGGAAAGCCATTTGAGTATTAATCTGAGATGGTCAAAGCTATAGTGAAAATTTATCCTACTTATGAGAAGAAATTTTTTGCTTTACATCAATATGTGAAGCATTGTAAGTGTTTCCTTGTTAGATAAAGAAGTTACAATACATTCTGACCATAAGCCTTGTAATATTTACAGTCATAATCAAAGTCGTAGTATGCTCGCCACATGAAGTGCATATCTTACTTGCAATAATTCAACATCATTATCAAGTACGAGAAATTTGTTACTAATAAGTTTGTAGATATGTTTTCTAGGTCTCCAAGCCATTTCACCTTATTAGTGAACATGCAATTCTAACTTGTGTTTTTTTTTTTGAGTACTTAAAAAGCTACAACAATGACCCAAATTTCAAAGCATTCTTTGAGAAGCTACAATATGGGAAGCCATGCCAATTTGAGATGAATAATGGCTTAATGTTCAAGGGAGAATAACTACGCATTCTCAACAATGAAAACCAATTATAGTGAATTAGAGAGCATCATACTACAAAATGTACAAGTCACTTTGGGGTTGACAAATCCTACTCAATCTACAACGTTATGTTTATTGGCATCGTATAAATATGGATGTTTTTCTCTTTATTTGAGGTTGTGTATTGTGTAATACATCAAAACCTTCAAGGAAGTTAGGGTTGTATACACCATTTTTAGTTCTCAATAGACTTTGGGAAAGCATCTTGATGAATTTTCATGATGGCTTTACTATGGCCACCACTGGGTTCGATTATTTGTTTATCGTGGTGGATAGATTTAGTAAAATGGTGATCTTAATTCCTTGCAAGAAGATAATCACAGGAGAAGGTGCAATGAAGTTGTTTTCCACAATGCTTGGAAACATTTTAGCTTACCTACTTTTATCATTTCATATCAAAATAGTAGATTTCTTGGTCACTTTTGGAAGTCTTCATGGGGATTGATAGACATAAAGTTGAATCATAGTACTAATTTTCATCCTTAAATGTATGAAAAAATATATATGGTAAATTGACCCATGGTACATCTGTTGAAAGGATATAACTTAAGGAATCCTCATACTTGGGATGCGAGTTTACCTTATTTAAAATTTATCTTTAATAGAGGAATTCATAGCTCTACTTTGAAGTCACATTTTGAAGTTTGTTTGGATTACCTCACTTCAAGTCCATTTGGTATGACCTTTTCATTTGGTAATGAGAAAAATGGCATAAAAGAGAAAGATAGGCTAAAAGCACAATAAATCTTGGAAAGCATTTTGAAAATTCATAAAAAAGTTCAGGAGTAGTTACAAAAGTTACGACAATAATATAAAGTAAGACATTACAAACATAGGCTCTAACATGACTATAGTATAGGTGACGTGGTTTTGTTAAAGCTCAATAATGAACGGTTACATGGTGTATGAAAGAAGTTAAAGCCAATTCGATATAAGTCATTCAAGATCTTGGAAAAGGTTGAAGAGGATGCATTTTGACTTGATTTTTCACCTTACATGAAAATGTATTCAGTAATAAATGCTGAGTATTTAAAGACATTTAAGCCATTCTTATTGGATGATGAAAAAGATATTAAAGATTCTTAACTACCTTCACTTGATGATTTGCGATTTGAAAGGGAAGACCCATGGAAGGAAGGCTGCATTCTAGAGAAGAAAGTCACTACGACTCGATGTGATCAGATCTAATCCTACTGCATTAGAAGGAAAGATCTATTTCCAAACAAGTCAAAGTGGTTTCACAAAAAAATTGTAATTTTAACTTTCACGAGAGCTTCAATTTCTTCACAATAGGGAGTTATGATACAGAAGGATCCTACATGAAAATAACTAAATATTTAATGATAATATATGATGAAAATAATAATAAGTTTAATTATTATTTATTATATATTTTATCAAACATTGGCTTGGTGTTTAGCTATGCAAAGTTGATGGCTTACGTATGTAGGGATTTATAAGTCGTCCAACTTTTGTTAGTTTAATGTGATGTTAGTATATATAGTGGTTTTCTCTGATGATTAAGTCAAGGTAATTTTAGTAAAAAATAAGAGCCAATTATATTAGATTTCAAACATTTTCCTTTCTTCTATGTTAATAAGATATGAAAGAGAGTGTTATCTAATTAGAAATATAAAAGACAATTTTGTTCTCCATTATGCGTTGAGTTTTCATATTTATCTTGATTGATAATCCTATAAGAAACCTTTGATCAACACTAATGTAAGGAGTTTTACGGTCAATGATGTTTATGAAAACATAGCTATTAAGAGAGGTTCTATTAACCAAAAAGGATTTTGGAAAAAACTATGGAAAGTAAAGATTGATGAATGTCACAAGCTTTTTTTTATAAATCCTTTCGGATGCTCTTTGTACAAGGAAATGGTTAGGAAGATACCTATGCATCGAAAACTCTTTTTCCCTTTTGTGTCGTAAAAAAGTAGAAGATGAGCAATACTTGTTAATCAAATGTAATATACTGAAACCCTGATAGAAGTATTAGAAATGGAATTTTAACTAAAGCTTTGCAGAAAGATTGAATATTTTCACTTATATTCGATTAATTATGAACCCATCACAACAAATTTTACTTTTGGTACCTCTTGTCAATTATGTACCCTTGCTACCATCATAATGTTTGAAAAGATTTAATGGTTGTAGAATAAAATGTTATTTGAATGCTACAACTTATTTGCTCACTCTATCCTTCGAGATATTCTACAGCGAATTAATGAGTTTCAACCTTTAATTTTAGGTGATAATCAACCTTCATTGATGGAAGAAAATGATTATACTGTCATCCCAACAGATTGACAAAACTCACCATCGGGAGATTTCAAATTTAATTTCAATGCAACTTGGCATCATAGTTCCATAATAATTAGCTTTTGCATGTTTGATCACTTTGGGCTCTTCTATTATGCATGAACCAAATTTTTAATCGCACCTTATTAGAATTTTTAATCAAACCACTCTTCAATATATTTTCAATTTTAAACATCTTGTTTTATACGTAGAAGGAGACAACAAAAAGATTATCTATGTTTTAATTAAATATGTATATTAGTATTATTTTTATAATAAAATAACATATAATAAAAATAATTACCAATTATATTTAATTTATATTTTTTATAGCTTTTTAAAATATTAAATTTTTTATCATTGATTCATATAAATAAAAAAATTCAACACAACTATATCTAAGTATATAGATTAAATATTTAATAATAAAACTATTAATTATGAAATACATATTAAAGAGAAAGATATTAAAAATGAATTTTTAAGATGTAATTAATGTAATTTAAACTTCTAATTTGAAATAAACGAGATGAGTTTTATTTATCAAACTATTAATCAAATCACGTTAAAATTGAATTAAATTTAATGGTACTAATCAATTTATCTTTAATTATAATCTATTTATATTATTATGAAAAATTAAATGATATCGTAACAATTTTACTAATATATATTATTGTATTTTTAATAAAAAAATTTAAAATTAAACAAATCATGTTCATATTTATATATTTTCGTATTTTTATCATGTCTATTTTTAATAACGAATTTTTTACATATCTTTATATAAAAAATATATTATATTTAGACGTATGTTTGTTGGAATAATATGTCTAATGTATTATGATCTATTTATATTATCATGAAAAATAAAATAATATCATAATAATTTTATTAATATATATTATTATATTTTTAATAACTATTTTTTAAAATAAAACAAATGCTCACATTTTTATATTTTTATTAAGTTCGTATTTAATAATAATATTTTTAAGTATTTTTATATAAAAAAAATTATTATATCTACGCGAATTTATTCTAATAATACATCTCATATTTTATTAGTGTAAACTCTCCTATACCGTCTCATTCCATTCACAAATCACAATCCCTTTAAAACCGTAACTGTTCTACTTGGCTCAATGCTCTGTTTGTCTTGCTCGCCTAATTTCGTTTTCAAGGGGCGGGAGTGAGTGACGGAAATACCAAAGAACCATGCCTCTTGTGACCACTGCTTATCGAATTCGACCGTTGTTTCCTAGCTCAATTCATAACTTATTTACAATTCCTACCACTCCAAAGCTAAATCTCTTTCACAAACCATTTCCAAAACCAATCCGTTTAGAGCCCTTAAAATCAAAATATCAAGATACCCACCAACGCAACTCACAAACCAAGACCCAAGACGATGATGGCATTCCAGTCGAGGACGTCAAAATCCTCGTCAAGTTCAAGTCCAGGCACAACTTCATTCGGGTTCTTGAGGTTTCCAGGAAAGCCAATCACCCTTTAGCTGGCTCAAGACTGCTCCTTCTTGATGGCCCTGGAAATATTCACAGTATTTCTTTTCTCTTCAAGTCCCTTACCAACACTTACTTTGACGTTTTTGCCACGCTGCCCCCTCTTTTGCCTCCAGGACCTGTCGGAATTCTTGGGTTTGGTGCAGGCTCCGCTGCCCGTTTGATTCTTGAATTGTACCCGCAAGTGGCAGTTCATGGGTGGGAACTCGACCCTTCTGTTATTTCTGTTGGGAGAGACTATTTTGGCGTTTCCAAACTTGAAAAAAAATACCCAGATAGGCTTTTTATCTATCTTGGAAATGCACTGAAAGCTAATGTTAAAAATGGGTTTTCAGGGATTTTCGTTGATTTGTTTTCGAAGGGTAGTTTGATTCCTGAGCTTCAAGACCCAAATACTTGGGAGATGCTCAATAAGTGTTTGAGAAAGGGCGGAAGAATAATGCTGAATGTTGGAGGTAGTTGTGTAGAGGCTGAGGAGTCTAGAATAGATGGGAAGATAGTTATGGAAGACACTCTAAGGGCAATGCAGTGTGTGTTCCGTGATGAACTTTTCGTTTTGAGACTCGGAAATAGTAAAGAAGATAGCTCTCTTGCTCTAACAGGTGCTTTTCCGGATCTTGATGCTTGGAAGAAGGCACTTCCTCGTCCTCTAATGGGTTATGTAGATATGTGGATGCCTTTTAGTTGTTAGCAAGGTATGCTTTGGTTCCTCGAATCCTCTGTCTTTATATTTGACCGTGGTAATTGAAATGATGAGAACTCTTCAGAGTTCATGGACGTTTATAAACTAGGATATCAGTGTTACACTAAATATGATAAAAGTCTACAAAATTCTATTAAATTTTGGATCGAGTATTATGAGTCCAATAATTATTAAAAAGTAGATCATAATTCTAAAATTTCAAAAAATATTAGAAATAAAACACATGAATACATATATGTGTATTTTTTTTGAGTTACTATATATTCTTTAAATCAACTGGAACTTAAAAAATACGAAATTTGATAGATTTGAACACAGTAATTAATTTAAGAATATGTAATAACTCAAAAAATACACGTGCGTTTCACGTGCTCCATTTTTGACGGTTTTTAAAGTTTTAGATTTCTAATCAATAGTTAGTAATGTTACAACCAAAAATTAGTGGATTTTTATATACTTTGTTCATAATTAGTATGCCATTATTATCCTTTATCCTATCAACTATTTGTAGTCTGTAGCAAATTAGTCCCGAAACTCTTGACTTGAAAACGAGAATCACCTTTCAGTATCAGGAGCTACACTTCTTGTAATTCAGTACTACCAAAGTATATAAAAGTCACTTCTTGTAATTCAGTACTACCAAAGTATCACCTTTGCCAATTCAGTACTACCAAAACAAATTCTCCATGGTTTATAAGAAAATTACTGATCATAGTAAATTATCTAAAAAATCAGCCCTATCAATAAAAGAACCTCCACTACTACCAGTATAAAATGACTTCACTGCTGCTATATTCAGAATATCATTTTCACCAAATCCAAGTGCTACATGAACACTTACATGTTCATTACATCGTATAAAATCATAAAAATCCATCTCTCCTATTTGAAATATTAACAACAGAATAAAGGAATCTCCAAACCAAATGACAAATAGAATCATCACCTTAATACAAATTAAACCTGTCTATGAAAAGTTGCTCCAATTTATCTCGAGAACCAACCTTGGAGGTATGATTATGTGCAATACCAAATTCATCGACAAAAGCCGCAGAAAAAGTTGCTCTAATAACCACCTTAGTCCAACTTGTTGCCAAAAAAAAAAAAAAAAACCTTAGCCCCAATTCTTTACAAACCAACATGAAAACTCAAGCTAATTGACCAGAAAAACAACTGAGGAGATTGGCTAACTGTGAACAGCTAGTAGATTGGATATTCTGTTGTGAAAAGTTAGTAGGTTGAGATATTTTCTTGTAGTGGCTCAACGGCATGTAGCCTACTTGGATATATATAAGGTTTGAAGTTCGAGTCCTAATTAAAGCGTGTGAGTAATGTATTTATTTAAAAAAAAAGGATTTATTTTATTTGGAATTGGCTTGTGGTCGAAGCAGTATGACTCCATACCCCACCACCTTGGACACAAGCCAATCCCACCCATGTAATTTTCACCTATTTAATAAGAAAAGGGGATTTTAGTTCTCTTTAAAAAAAGAAAAAAGAAAAAAAAAGTTAGTAGGTTGAAGGGGGAGGCAAACAATCATAGGCTCCAACTAAGATCAAAACAAGAGCAGAGATCTCAGAGGTAAACCATAAAGAGAATCTGGACAAACTGAAAAAAAACTTAACATTGAAAATATATCAATATGATAATATTGCATTAGAAGATAAACTTATAAAACAAATATAATAATTATAATACGAGAGTTACACATAATCTTGAATAAAACAAAAGATGAAAAAAAATTATAAGACACTCATAATAATGAAATAAGAATGAAATAAAGGGAATAGAAAAATCAAAGTTTCAAAAAAGCACTGAGACGGCACACTAAGACGAGGTTGCTAATGGAGGCTTTGAGGCTAGCGCTTCCTTTATTTAATTTGAAGCTTACGCCTTTTACAGTGAAGCGTATACCTTGAAGCAGCATAAAGCTTATATTTCTTCCACGTAACTATAAAGTGTAAAACTATGTTGTTTTTAAGCTTGGTCATTTTTTTTATATTAAGCCTAGTAGCTCTTTAATGAAATAAAAACAAAAAAAAAATTGAAAATGGAAACAAGCATAGTAATGATGAAGAAGAAGAATAGGTGAATGAAAATGTCGAAAAAGATGAAGACATACGAATTAAATATGATGATGATTCAATGAATGATTAAACTAGTAGTGATGAGGGTGTTGATGAGTAATGAGTGATGATTTGAATTAATAGACTCAAGAGATGAAAAGGAAAAAACTAACAATGACCAACATGAGAGTGCTAATGAGTAATAAGAAAGGGTTTGAAATAGTAGACTTCAGAGATAAAAGAGGAAGAAACTAATAATTACCAACATATTAAAACATGTTTTGTGACTTATTGTGGTTCATTTTGAAACTTGTTTTGTGACTTTATTTGAATCTTAACTTGTGATTTAGATATTTATTTCTATAGTTTGTGACTTTATATCTAAACTACTTATCATATTCTTATATTTTATGGTTTTTTTAACTTTTAGTGTATTTTTACTCCATAAAATAGGTTATTAAATCAATATAGATAATTATTATATTTAAGTTCTATGATTATAAACGTCAAATAATTTAGACACTTTATCTATGCATTTTTATGTTCTCATCGAGGAGGAAGAAATTAGAAGCTTAGACTCATTGAAAGATAAATCTTGAAAGAAAATGAAAGAAAGAGTGCAAAGTGGAGGGGGAGGAAAGAAAAATGTAGAAGGTGATAAGTTTGTAGCCCTAACAATGTGTTCTGCCACCGACCCTCAAAATGGTTTCCCCTGTTTGTCATATATGTTTTCTTTGTTTATTTGAATTATCTCAGTCAACTTTTTTCTGGATTCAACTAAATAAATGGAAAGGGGAAAATGACGGGTATGCTATAGTTTCATTTTCACTTTCATACTTTCAGTATATGAAAAACATGTAATTATTGGAATGAATGCAGAATTGGTTGGTAGGGTGCTTAGAGACTTATAGATATTGAATTGGTGCTTGAGTTTGGTACCATTAAAAACACATCTCTTACTTTTCTTTAAAAAAAAATTACAGGGTTCTGTGCATTTTGTCCCCTGGAATTGTTTTCCTTGTAAATTTGTGATGTACAAATTCATGTATTCATTTCCAATTCAAATACAAGGAATTTATTTCATTGTTTTGGCATGTGCAAATGCTCTCTTATGAAGAAAAAGTTTGCATGTCCTAGTTGATTATGAGTCAAGTGTTCTGGTGTTTCATCAAAACAAGGACATTAAGATGGTCAACTTGTAACAAACAACTATTTGATCATGTGATGAGATCAAAATTAACTCCGATTTTATAAGAGTTGTCAAGTCAAAAATGCCACAATGAGCACGTTACCTTTGCTTGACGGCTTGCAATGAATTGTGCACCTCTTCATTCTAGCTGAATTTATGAATGAACTATGGCATGCTTAAATTTGCACCTCTTCATCAGTTTTGGTATTTCTTACTAAACGAAGCTTATACCGAAAGTTAAAACTATTTTTAGGAATTTTCTCTTTATGCAATTTTTCTTTATAACAATTTTAATGTTATCTGCTTAAGTCATTCTTGGGCTCTGGCTCAAAGGCTTCAGATTTATCATAATTTGATTTCGTGGTATTGTGGACTCATCGTGGTATACTCAAGTCGCAAGTACCTTTTACTTTCATTTGTTGCATGGTCATTTTCTTTATGTTGTTGTCGTTTATTCCTTTGTTTTCTATTTGTGTTTTGTTGATTATTTGGGGCTACAACTAATTTTGTCTGCTAGCGTGAGGTGTCAATTTGGTACAACCAATATGGTTATATGCAGAGAGCAACATTCTAGGCTAGTTGGTGGATGATTGATACTATATTGTATTTCCTTTCTTCTTGTTATTCAAGTTTTATGAGAATTCTGCAGGAATTGAATTTCCTTTCTTCCACGTCAATTTGGTATCAGAGCTAAGGACTTTCCCTGAGTTCCATGGCCATTTCTGCTGAGAAGTTCCAACCAGAGCTTCAAGAAGAAGCAATTGCGAAAACTCTCATGGTGTATTTCGATACCCAAGAGCAAAAAATATGAATCCAGATTTCAAGCCTTTCTTCAGGAATTTAGACATACATTATCGCAGTTCCGAGAAGAAATGATAGCTGAGATTAAGATTGTGAAACCCATTGATTCAGAAACTTCTTCCTGACCTCCATGGAACCAAAACCCACTTCCAATACAAATTTCTAACTCACCAGACCATCATCTATGCCCTTTGTCCTCCTTGCGACCTCCGTTACCACCAAATCCTGCCCAGTTTGGTTCATCTAACCAAATTGATGTTTTGAAAATTATTTCTGGAACTACTCGACACCCACGACATTATACCCGGTTCACAGATTGTCCCTCCAACCCAAATAGAACCCAACACTCATACACTCCCATTCATTGCAATCATCAACCATATAACTTAGAGCCTCAAGGCTATCAGAATAATCATCCTAGAATTAGATTCTCTGAATTTTCTGATTTCAGAATCAAGAGTGATATACCTGTCTATTCTGGACAGATGAATATCCCTGAATTTCTTGATTGGGTGAAGGTTGTAGATAACTTCTTTGAGTATATGGAGGTTCCTAAGGATAAGCAAGTGAAAATGGTGGCTTACCAATTGAAGGGAAGGGCCGGTGCTTGGTGGGAGAGGATTCAAAACGCACGAAGAAGGCATGGAGAGATGGCTATCAATTCTTTGGGGGGATGAGAAGGCTGATGTATGATCAGTTTTTACCAACTGATTATCAGCAGATATTGTTCAAACAATACCATCATTGGACTCAGGGGAATAGAACTGTTGCTGAGTACATAGAAGAATTTCAAGAGTTGAGAGCTAGAAATGACTTGAGTGAATCCGAATCTCAAGAAATTCTCAGATTCATTACTGGTTTAAGGGAACCTATTAGAGATCTGTAGGAAATTAACCTAAGAGTATGGTCAGTTTCCTGATATCTAGGGTGAAACCAACCCCTGATTTTAAGAGAGCAGTTTCCTGTATTTTAGGGTGGAACCAACCCCTGTTTTTAGGATATTAGTTTCCTGATTTTCAGGATGATTTACAGCTGTATACTAATAACTTCCAGTATATTAGGCATAAAAATATATATATAAAAGGGATCTAATATTAAGAAACAAAGATGAGAAGTAATTTTTTACGTAAAATAAAAACGAACGTGGTATCAAAGCCTTTAGGCTCGTAAGCATTTTAACCTCTTGTCTATAGCATTCGACTAGTTACGTAAGTTCACCTAGTATGATGTCAAATACTCGAAGCAGGAATGCACCTTTCGATTTCCAACTCAGTTTGACTTTTGGGCATGAGAGCTATGAAAAAAGCCGAAAGTTTAAATGTACTTAGTACCTTTGGAAGATGGCAATGGATGAAGAGTTCGAGAGACAAATGTAAGCTGAATTCAATATGGGAAATTCGGCTTTGGGCTTGGATCCATTCTTGATCTCTTTCTAAACATAATCGCTTTTGCGGTGCATTTCATGGGGGTGCGGCTATTAATGTTTACGCCTCGCTTTTGTGATGGTCGCCGAGGAGTGAGCTATTTCGGCTGCGTCTTTTCGGTTCCGGTCTCTCGACCATCGGTACAAACTCAACCTTGAGAATTCAAGTGCATTTTTACGGTAATCCTATCCCGTTCACTAAGAGAGCAGGTTAGAAATTCTCCAACAACTTATACAAAAGGCAAATATCAACACCACATTTAGTAGCGGCGGGAATAACTCCGCGTATTTTTCGGTAATTCAACAAAGCATGTTGAAAAATTTCCTCCTCATCTTGGATAGTAGACTCGAGTGCCTCACTCGATCACGTGACAAGTGATCAATCACTTTTCACAATCCATTCACCTTGACGGACTTGAACGGTGTGTGTCGCCAATGGTACTCGCGCCACCGTATGGTCGGAGCAGGGGACCGTTTGCCTGCCGAAACAACCTCGTTTCTCAATCAGTGTTATTTGTGCTCGGGATTTTCTTTGCAATCTCATGTCGGTTAGTAAATTAAATCATGACGCCTTAGCGTGAAACTAAATTCTTGGCTAAATCTTGTGTTTTTCGGGACTTGAGCTGGGGAAAATGATTGGCGGTCTTTGATTTACGCGCGGGCCTACATGTTCTTGATATCAATACTCATGAGCCATTACATTGGTCAGATATCAATGTCAATTGGTCATGTCTTAAGTCATGTAGTCGTACTAATAAGGAAAGTGAAATCGTGATGTGGCATTTTCGTCTAGGTCATCCAAATTTTAAGTATTTGAAACGTTTGTTTCCATCACTTATTCATCAATAAAAATCCCAATTTATTTCATTGTGAAGTTTGTCGGTTAATTGAAAACATACTACAAAACACTTTTTCTGTGCTTGTATGAGCCAAGTCATCCTTGTTCCCTCAATTCACGGTGACATTTGGGGACGTGTCGCGTTCGATGTCTTGGTGCTCGATGGTTCTTCTTGTTAGTTGATGATCATACTCGATTATGTTGGACATTTCTTATGAAAGACAAATACGAAACGAAACACGTATTTCCACTTTTTCATGCCATGATCCAAACTTCGGTTCAATGCCAATATTCAAATCCTAAAAAGCGATAATGCTTAGGGATTTCTTTAATTCCGATCTTAGTGGATATCTCAAATCACGTGGTATTGTCCAATAGCTCACTGCGTTGACACACCTTATGACAAAACGGTGTAGGCTAAACGCAAAAACAAGTCGCTATCTTGAGGTTGCGGAACTTTACTTTCAAACCAATGTTCCTAAAAAATTTTGGGGTGAAGCCATTCTTCTTGCAACCGCTGACTTGATCAGCAGAACTTCTCGAGTTCTCGACTTTCATTCACCTTTACAATTGCTTGTGAGTCAATATTCTGCCTCGACTTGTGTCCGATTCCTTTCAAGGTTTTGGTTGCTTTTTTGTCCGTATTCATTCGCGATATTGTGGCAAACTTGATGCTAGTGCCAATAAATCGTCTTTGTTGGTTACTCAATGATCAAAAGGCTACAAATGTTTCTCTCCCATCAACCGTAGTTTTACCATTCCGTAGACGTTACTTTCATCCGAAAAAACTCATTCTATTCTAATTCTTCAATTCAAGGAGAATCACACTAATGAATTGCGGTGGGATTGATAATATCACTCGTTGAGCCGAATTTATCATCTCATTTACCTCGCGACCTTGTCCTCTTACAGCTCTGATACCCATTCTAGATTCTCCTTGAAAACCAAACTGATCAATCTCCTTTGTTTATCTAGACATCTTCTCCTTCCTATAATGATGCCATAAAAGTTTATGAAAGAAAGAAATCACGACTTGCCACGAAATCGCAGCCAGAAACTCTCACGAACCAGTGAATCTAAAAGATTACAGATGAAGCAGAATCTAGTCCAAAACTTGGTTCGACCACGAGTTAGATCTTTATTGCCTGAAGAAAAGGCGTTCGATCATTACACTCAACATCCTCTTCAAAGTTACATTTCTTACGCAAATTTGTCCCCAAAATTTCGGGCATTTGTGACATCCTGCAGAGCAACGTCAAGATTCCTAATTCGTCAATGAAGCTCACAAAGTTCAATGAATGACACAGGCGACTTAGAAGAATATAATGCACTTGAAAAAGAATGAGTGCATGGATGTTAACGTAGCTAACACTTGGAAAAGAAGACAATAGTACGTAAATGGATATTCTGCAGCAAAACGGAAGGCGGATGGAAATATCGATAGATATAAAGCTCGACTAGTGGCTAAAGGGTTCGCTGATCATATGGAATTGATTATTAAGAGACTTTTGCTCCTGTAACAAAACTTAACCTGATTCGTGTCTTCTTTGTCTATCGCGATTAATGAGGATTGGCCTTCACTTCAACTCGATGTCAAGAACGCATTCTTAAATGGAGATTTGATCGAAGAATTTTACATGGATGTGCCTCACGGCTTTGAGACTAAAGATACGAGAAGGTATGCAAGTTGAGAAAGCGTATATGGACTTAAGCAGTCACTGGCGTGGTTTGAAAAAATTCACCAAGGTCGCCAAAGCAAGGATGGATACTTTCTCGGACACGTGCAGACCACGCTTTATTTGTCACACTTGTGAGATGGGAGAATCACATGACTTTGATTGTATATGTTGATGATATAGTTCTTGCGAGGAAATCATGTAGGAGAAATAAAGAGACTTAAGATGCTATTATCCAATTCGAGATTAAAGACTTGGGATATTTGAAATATTTCTTAGGGATGGAGGTGTACGTGGTACCAAAGGAATCTCGGTTCTCAGCCTTGAATATGTTCTAGATCTCTTTGTGAGGCTGGCGTGAGTGGGTGTAAACTGTTGAAACACCCATGGATCCCTGCAAAACTAATGCCTCGGCTGAATGGCAGCGACGGGGCAATATCAACGTTTGGTAGGTAAGTTAATTTATTTGACCCGTACATCCGTATATAAGTTTTTCGGTCGGTGTTGTTAGCCGGTTCTTGTGACCCGTGATTGATCACTTGGAAGCGATTAAATTGTATTCTAAGATACTTGAAGAAGGATCCTGGAAAGGGGTATTCGAAAACAATTAATAGGAGATTGGAAATTTATCTTTGATCTTTGATTGGGTTGGATCTCTGGTACCGAAAATCCACATGGGATATTGCTCGTTTTATTTGGGGAAATTTGGTGACATGGCGTAACAAAAGCAAGCGGTGGTAGCACGTAGTAGTCTTGGTGAGGTTAAGTGCATTGGCTTTGGGCGTCTGTGAAGGAATTTGGCTAAAGCACTGCTATACGAACTCGAGTTGAACACTCGAGAATGCATTAGAATCATGTGTGACAAAAATCCATAAGTGCGAAAATCCGTCCTTGTGATCGAACTAAACATGTGGAAATTGATAGAACTTTTCATCGGTGAAAAATTGAAGGCAAGATGATCTCCCACTATGTTCCGTGAGGCATCGAAGCGCAGTACAAGTAGCGAGATATCTTAACCAAAGCTTTGTTTCGACCTAATTTCACGAGTTAAATGTAGCACTTGGTTTGGAAAACATATATTATTGCCTAGCTTGAGGGGAGTGTAGGAAATTAACCTAGGAGTATGGTCGGTTTCTGCGATATTTAGGGTGAAACCAACCACGATTTTAAGCAAACGTTTCTACACGTATTTTGAAGGTGGAACCAACCCTTTTTAGGATATTAGTTTCTGATTTTCGGGGATGATTCTGTTGTATACTAATAAGCTTAATGATATATTAGGCATAAAAATGTATATATAAAGGGATCTAATATTAAGAAACAAAGATGAGAAGTAATTTTTCTGTAAAATAAAAACAGCTTCAAGATCTGTTTGAAGTCAGAAATATAGAGAGGTAACCTGAGGCAGTTACCATTGCTACTAGATATGAATCCCAACTTTTCAAATTTCCAAAGACTCCCTTCCTGAAGAAAACACGCACTGATTTTTCCCTAGACGAATCTTTCTTCCCAAGTCCCAATTCTTCAATCAATCACCAGTCCCTCAAACCACAAGTTGACCAATCAGCCAACTTAAAGAACAACCTGAAACTTACCCAAATACTACCAGAAAATTCTAGACCACCAATTAACAACCCAAAGATCAATCCCTATGCTCAACCTGGTATCCTCAAGTGTTTTAAATGTAACCAAGCTGGTCACAAATCCAATGACTGTCCATTAAGGAAATAAATCAATTTGGTGGAAGATATGGAAGAGTTTGAGAAGGAAATTATAAAATTGGTGAAGAAAGCTTTGATGAGGTTGAATTTACACAAGCAGAAGTTGGAGAAAGATTCATAGGGATCTTACAGAGGATATTATTCACAACTAGAGAACCTAAACAGTAAACAATCTCAGAGACAATCATTTTTAGAAGAAGGTGTACCATCAACAAAAAATTCTATGAGTCATTGTGGACAGTGGGAGTAGTGAGAATGTGGTCTCTAAGAGCATGGTGAAAGCAATTGGGTTCCCTACTGAAAAACACTCAAGTCCTTATAAATTGGGTTGGATCAAAAAGGGGAATGAGTCGAGAGTGATTGAGATGTTTTCTTTCTATTGGGAAATTCTATCAAGATGTCATAGCTTGTGATGTTTTGGAGATGGATGTTTGTCATGTTCTTTTAAGAAGGCCATAGCAATTTGATAGAGATACTTTGCATAGGAGAGAAGACAATACCTACTGTTTTGTTTGGAAGAACAAAAAGATAATTTTGGCTCCTTAATTGAACAGTCAACAATTAGAGGAAGTTGTACCTAACAAGCCTGTGTTGCTGAATATTTATGGTTTTGGAGTCATTCAAGAATTGAAAGCTAGGTTTGTTTTGGCTCTTATTGTAAGGGAAGTTACCCAAGATTCTCTTGTTTATTTTCCTACGTTGCAAGCACTTTTATGAGAATTTCAAGATCTTACTTCTAAAGACCTCCTTTTAGACCTGCCTCCTCTCAAAAACATTCAACATCGAATTGATTTCATTCTTGGTGCTAGGTTACCCAACCCACCTCATCATAGGATGAGCCTTCAAGAACAGAGATTCTTTAGGGCATGGTGGAAGAAATGCTTGGCAAAAAGTTAATTATTGAGTCTTAGTCCCTATGTAGTTCCTGCACTTTTGGTCCCCAAGAAAGATGGATCTTGCAGGATGTGTATTGATAGTAGGACGATCAAGAAAATTACAATTAAGTACAAATTTCTAATACCACGGTTAGAGGATATGTTGTACGAATTGGAGGGTTCTGTCATATCTTCTAAGTTGGATTTGAAGAATGGTTACCATCAAATAATGGAAAACAGCTTTCAAGACCAAGGAGGACCTTTATGAGTGGAAGGTCATGTTATTTTTGAACCAGATTTTGAAACCTTTCAGTAATGAATTTGTTGTGGTTTGTTTTGATGATATACTTATTTTTAGTAAGCATAAAGATGAGCACCTACAACATTTGAGAGCTATTTTAGAGGCTTTGAGGTCTAACAAACTGTTTTTGATCTTCAAAAATTGTGAATTCATAACTGATATTTTTGGGATTTGTTATATGTGCCTAAGGTGTTTCAGTGGATCCTAAAAAGGTCTAAGCTATCCAAGATTGGCCAACCCATTCCAATGTTCATGAGGTGAGGAGTTTTCATGGGTTGGTTACATTTTACAAGAGGTTCATTCGAGATTTCAGCTCTATCGTTGCCCTAATCTTTGATTGTTTAAAAAAGGAAAATTCGAGTAGGGAGTGGATCAATAGGCTAGTTTTGATTTGGTCAAAGAAAAAGTGACCGGTGCTCCAATTTTAACACTTCCTAATTTTGATCTTGTCTTTGAAGTGGAGACTGACGCATCAAGCTTTGAGATTGGTGCAATATTGATTCAAGAGGACAAGGTTATTGAATTCTTCGGTGAAAAACTCAATAAAGTTAGGAGGAAGTTACCTACGAACAAGAGTTCTATGCCATGGCTGGAGCCTTGAAGCATTGAGAGCATTATTTAGTTCACAAAGAATTTACCCTTTTATGTGATCACTAGTCCTTACATGTTTTAAACTCGCAAAAGAACTTGAGTAATATGCATAGTAGGTGGGCTTTGTTCTTACAAAAGCTTAATTTCTTGTTTAAGCATAAGAAAGGCGAATGGAACATTGTGGCCGATGCTTTGGGTAGGAGGGTGCATTTACTCATTATGGTCAAAGTTGATGTTACTCAATTTGAGGAATGAAAAGGTGAGGTGAGTATGTTGAAGATAAAGACTTTCTGGATATTTGGGCTGCCTATGAACTTAAACCACAATCTGGTGATTTTTACATTTTTACATAGACGATGGATTTTTATTCAAGGAGAATAGGCTGTGTGTTCCAAGAACTTCTTTGAGGGAGTATCTCATTCAAAAGTATCATGCTAATGGCTTACAAGTTCAATTGGGGAAAGATAAAACTGTCACAACTCTTGAGAGTAAATACTACTGGCCTCAACTCAGAAAAGACACTGCCAGGTTTATAGGAAGGTGCCCTATTTGTCAAGTAGCCAAGGATCATGCACACAAAACGCAAGTTTATACTCCCTTCTACCTATCCTTGAAATTTTTTGGGAGGATGTCATTATGGATTTTGTCTTGGGACTTCCTAAAACCCCTAGACATGTCAATTTTGTAATGGTGATTGTAGATCGTTTCTCCAAAATGGTTCATTTTGTTGCCTGTAAGAAGACCTTTTATGCTACTCTATAGCACACTTGTTTTTCAAGGAAATTGTTAGACTTCGTGTTATTCCTAAGACCATTGTTTTAGATAGGGATGTTAAATTTACTAGCCATTTTTGGAAGGATTTATGGAGGCAATTTGGCACTGTTTTGAAGCTTAGCACCACCTACCACCCTTAAACTGATGGCCAGATTGAAGTTGTTAATCATACACTAGTCAACATGCTTATGTGTATTTTTGGTGAGCATCCTAGGTACTGGGCTTTAGCTTTACCCCAAGCAGAATTTTCCCTGAACACTTGACTACCTCTAATAACACCTACAAACGTCACACAGACAAAAAAAAGATGTATTCCCTTACCATCCACCTGATGATAGCTTGGTATATTCAGAACCTCTTCCTGTTGCTCAAGCTGATGGGACTCATCTTTTTCAAGAGAGGGGGGCAATGACGCAGGAGCTTAGTACCTTTTACTTTCATTTGTTGCACTGTCGTTTTCTTTATGTTGTTGTCGTTTATTCCTTTGCTTTCTATTTGTGTTTTGTTGGTTATTTGGGGCTACAACTAATTTTGTCTGCTAGCGTGAGGTGTTAATTTGGTACTCAAAACTTCACGTTTTGAGTAACCGAATGTGGTTATATGCAGGGAGCAACAGTCTAGGCTAGTTGGTGGATGATTGATACTATTTTGTATTTCCTTTCTTCTTGTTACTCAAGTTTTATGAGAATTATGCAGTAATTGAATTATTGAATTCATTCCTTTTCTAAGGTTCCTCTAACTTAGGTTAAATTTTAACAGCCTTTCACGCCAAAAAAAAAAAAACTTCCTTTCTAAAAGGCTCTTGGTCTGGTGTGTCCAATTTACGGAGAACCACTAACTTGAATAGGGCTCGAAACTGGATCAATCTAAAGTGATGGATCGATCGCCTTTGTTATCGACCATATTAAATTGGTGGCACCATCAAAGCTCTAATCTTTTTGAATGTTGAGTGTGGACATTGCTCATTTGCATATTTTAATAAAGAAGGTGCCAACTACCATGCCTTTGTTTACTCTAGACATGAAGGTCAACTACAGTTGAGCTGGCATGCATGTGTTGGTTTCTTTTTCTTTTTTTTAATTAACCAAAATATTATGTTATACATTAGTTACACACTTAATTAATATCATAAGCCACAATCCTTCGGGAAAATTTTTTCCTTTCGGGGATTTTAGGGAAGATATAACACAAACCGAGGAAAGTAATACCTTAACTTAGCTTCATTGAAGAGGAAGCAATTAGCCTTTTGTTTACTACAATTAGGAAAGTAATTAGCTTCATTGAAAAGCAAGCAATTAAATTATTATTTTTACTACAATTAACCACATTTTGTTGTTCCACAGTGTATTTATTGCTAAATTTAAAAGTTGTCAAAAATGCACTTTTGTTTTTAATATACTTATTCTATGCCAACTAAAATTCATTAGGACTTTTTTGATAATTTTTAAAATTAACAGTAAATATGTCGTGGAAACAACAAAATAGGATGTGCAATAACTCTAATAAAAAAAATGTTAGTTTGTTTGAAATATTTTATAAAGAATGTGTGATTTCTCTCCAAAAGAGTAATACAGTACACGTAAAGAAGTTGAAAGGAAAAAGTGTTGCACAAGTTACTTTATTTAGGCTTCTGGGGTTATTTAGTACATTTGCTTAGAAAACGTATTTTAAAGTTATATTACTTGAATTCTTTTAGGACATCGAGAGTTTTAAATTTTGGATGCATATTCAAGTATCGGATACCCAATTTTTTATTTTTTTTTTATAAATTTACACCAAATTGGAGTATCTAAATACTTATACCCATATCAATGTCATATTGT
This sequence comes from Hippophae rhamnoides, assembly GCA_033030585.1. Lineage (NCBI taxonomy): Eukaryota > Viridiplantae > Streptophyta > Magnoliopsida > Rosales > Elaeagnaceae > Hippophae > Hippophae rhamnoides. The sequence goes on along the minus strand of CM065428.1, from coordinate 38,569,029 downwards.
TTAAACACGGATACTTTACGAAATATAAAAAATCTAAGTAACAGTTTTTAAGTATTTTTGTTTGTGAAAAATATGTCCATCAACGATAAAATTAACTTTTTATTCGATAACGGAAAAATATATGTGATATATGTATGTTTGTATTTTTTGATAGATATATATTTAAAGAAGTAATTTTTAATTAAAAAATTATTCAATTTTTTTAACAAATTATTTGGATTAAACATAAAAAAATTTCATCGTCTAATGTGTTATTTTATGTATTACACAATAAAAATTTTGTTTATGTTTTATTGAAAATTTTATTAAATTTTGAAAGAAAAAATTCTTAAAACGTTTGATTAATTTTTTTATGTATATATCTATAAAAAAATACAAACACACATATAAAACAAATGTTATTTAGTTATATTTAAAAAAAATTGAATGAAAAATTAATTTTATTATTTATGGTACTTTTTTCGTGAATCAATAAACTTAAATGATACATTTTTAGGAGTAAAATGAATTAAAAATATATTTGGCCTTAAAGAAAGGTATCATCTCGGCACATCACCCTAGATTTTATATAATTTGGTGTCAACATATTTATTTGCCTATTTACACACAACTTGTTTAATTTATTGAATAGTATTAATTATATTTCAAAGTTTTAAAGTTGATATATATATTTTTTAGCAAGTTGTAAGAAATAGTCAACTCTATGTGAAGTTCGATGGCATTTGTTCATAATTAAGAAATATTTGGTGCAACAAATAAGGCATTTAGATAAAACCTCTTTAATAGTTTCTATAACCAATAATAGTAGCCCTTTTCATTATTAATATTTTTAAAGAATGTCACCTCAGTTAGAAAATGAAAGCTACAGTAGTATTGTCAATGTCAAGCTTTGAAAATGAATAGTCTTGTAAAACTCTGTTTTACCAACTTGGCATTTGAATACATAATATGATCATTCCTAACGACTTAATTAAATTACCTTTTAGTTAGCTTTCTATATATATAATTAATCTTAATCCTAAATGTCCAATTTGTTTGAGCTGATAGACTTCTTTTGATAACTTTGTGAGCCTTCCCTTATTGGTTTGACTTCCCATGGGGTCTTGTTTTCATTTTGCAGTGTTGATGGTAATTGCAGCCACTCAGCTTCTTTTCATTGCTTATCGTGCAGATTCTGCATTAGTAACTTCTGGTAATCACATTAATTATGTATCAATGGCCAATTTATTATTCATCTTTATATAAAAATAGTTGTTCTTTTTAGATTATTTAATTTTTGTTTTTCAGTAAGTTGTTTTGTTTTTGTGATAACAATGAAAGGTGATGGAAAGGGTTCACTAGAGATGATGGGTGAGAGCGGATACATGACAAATGATATGGTACCAAGAAAAGAGGGCTGCTTTGAGTGTGATAATCAAAATGAAAATAGACAGCATTTCCGGAGGCTAAGGATAAGTATTAGAAGGGCACCACCACCTCCACCATTGAGAAGTAAACAAAGAGCCATGAAAGTGCCTCCTGCACCTTCTTCTGTGCCTCCACCTTCTTCTATTTTCTAAATACTTATTTGATAATGATTTATGATTTATGATTAAATAATTGATTATGTAATTTATGATTTTTTTTTAACAATAATCACAAATATATAGTAACAACTTTTACTTAGTGATATTCAAGAAAAAAATCACTTATAATTTATTTGGTATTATTTTATGTTTGCGAGTGTTTATATATAGCTTAAAAAATAAAGAATTTTTTTTTATTATTTATAAATTTTTTTTTGATGATTTTCTTCGTATATTTATAAATATAAAAACTATAAAATTGTATTTATTATAAAAAAATGTTTCGTGAAAGGAAAAAAATTCAAAAATCATAAATATAATTCAAATTTTTTTTATAAAAATTTATAAATTATCTCATATTTTTGAAAATAATTTATTAAAAAAATCAAAATTAAAATAAAAAATCGTTACAAATCATATCGAAAACTCGTTCAGAAAAAAAATAAAGTTAAAATTGTTATCAAACAGTTAATATAATGTTTTTTTAGGCCAAATAAGAACATGATTAATTGTCATTAGTCATAATCAGTGTTATCTGTTATCCATCTCTTTGGATTGTATATTATTAACTAGTATTGAAATAAATCTGTATCTGTCATTCTAAGTATGCAGCTCGGAGCTGTTGTTGACCCTGTTACACAAGTCTGAGTCATGATCGAGACTGCTTTAGACAATCATGTTGTTTGGGAAAAAAAATATAAAAAAAGAAATTAAATGACAAAGCAATCCTAATTTATAAGCTGAGACACGTGGAATGGTACCCAAGTGTTCTCGAGCTTCTTGGCGAGACACGTGAGAGGGTACCATTCCTTTTTTTATAAGCTGAATTTCTTTTTCTTTTTTTTTATTGGTTTTTTTCTTGCTAAAAAAGCTAATATATTAATAACTAATTAGTTAAGTACATTTCATATATATATATATTATGAGATATAATTAGATTACATATATCCCAAGGTAGTTCTTAAAGTTGCAAGGATCCTTCTCTCTTCGTAGTTCTCGCAAATTGTCACTGCACTTCGCAAATATATCCATTTGAACACACAATATCCAAATCTTTTCAAATATGGGGTTATTTCTTCCAAGAACTGCTTTGATTGCCAAGACACATCATTGCTACTACCTGAAACATAATTGACTATGTTTTCGCATTCATATTCAAATAATACATTAGGAAGAGCAATTGCAGCTGCTAAGCCTACAGCAAATGTTAGTGCTCTTGCCTTTTTGTTGAATCTGCACTTAACAGTTTTCCCCATATTTCAAAGATATCTCCAAAATTATTCCTTTCCATCACTGCCACCAAAGCTATATTATTGTGATACGAGTAAAAATGGTTACAAGAATACAAGTATCAATAACCTCGGCACAACCCGTGGCACAGTCAGGCACATCATTCTTCAACATCAATTAGGTTCTAGTCCGAGCAATTGCTAGGCATAAGGGGTGCATAAATCACAAACAGAAAAGGGGACCACGAACGACGAGATATACAAGTAAGAAGCATGAACGAAAGGGACCACTAATTCGATTAGAGTGTCAAAATTAGTTAGAAAATTTCCTTGTAAACCCTTATAAATTAAGGCTATATAATCTGACTCAATGGAAGAATTAAATAACAAGAAATATATAACAATTTACCTCTCATTCTCTGTGTTCTTCTCCTTCCTTCCTATCTTTTGAAAATTACCCTAACAATGGTATCAGAGCCGGTTCCAACCATGGACAACCACTCCAACGTCGAGTTCGTCCACGAAGTATCTGAGACTTTGGCATGATATAGATCCAGATTTGAGCAAGTAATCGCTAATATATAGGCAGTATTGATCGAGTTGCGAACTCTTCATGTCTCCCACAACACACCTCTGAAACCAAAACTCACAACCAGATCTGAATCAAATCCATACCCAACAACATTGATTCAAGCTGATACTTCTAATTTCAAATGCTCATTGTTTCTTCAGAAACCTTCAAACACCAATCATCACCTTCACCTAAACCATACCTTCATGCTCCACCTGAGACCTTCGAGAAACCTGAAGCCCCACCCTTGATTCCTTCGCAATGAGCGAATTACAAACCTCAGAAGTCTTAATGAACAAGAACTGTGTTTCTAGGATACAAGAAGAAGGAACGAGGACTTATACAGAACCCCAACCGAGGCTTTGTGAATTGCTCTACGGATTGCCACCAATTGGACTCACAAAATAAGCCCATATATTTGCCCAAGAAGCGAGTTTATATCGTAGAGATAATACTCTGCCTTCAACTAGGCTTCCTTGTAATGGGATTGGTCTCAAGTCTTTAGACGATCCTTTAGTCTTGACCCACGAAGAAATGGCCCCTCCATATGATAAGGTTACCCGTATGAAACCCTATTAGGTGAGGCGTTTAGCTCGTTGGGATACCAGTCGGGAGAAATTGGGCAGGTGGCTTAGAGATTTTTATGGAAGTGATCGAAGAATTGTTGAAAATAAGAGCCGAGAAGGTCATATGTTCGATCCTAATAAGATCTAGCAATAGTGGCACTGTAGGACTAAACAAAAATAATACGCTTTTGTATCAATTAGAGCTACCTCTGGTAATTCATCTGTGGTTATGATGCATGATTGAAGTCTTGAGGCTATTACGGAAAGAACCCTTGTCATTCTGGAGTCAGTTGAATGTGTTGTGAAAACCTTAGCAACGATTAGAATTCTAAAGCATCCTAGAGTTTTCTCCGAAGCTGAGGAGATCCCCATCTCACCCTGTCTTCCTAATTCCTCTTCACTCTTGAAGCCTATGATTAAAGTTAAAGTAACACTGTAGAGAGGTAACATCAGTACCCTTGTTTCTTTGGTATATAAGAATCAAACACTTGGGAGGAAAATTGCTGAAAAACATTGGGCTAAGAAGAAGGTGTTTTTTGTGAACATTAGTTCTCTTTGCTATGAAGAAAACATTTCTAGCTTAAGTTCTTTGATCATTTGATTCCCTCGTTCTTCCACCAAGGAAGCACTCCTAGAGGAGTTCTCTCTGGCTATACAAGTTATACTTATTATTAAAAAATTGGATTCCTTGTCATTGCAAACAAAAGGAGGGCTTCTAAATAGGCTACATATTCTAGGTGGGTTAAGATCATCATTTTTGGTGATCCTTTTGGGTTATTGTGTCGAAAAGAGTATTAGAATCCATACTTATGAGTATAGGCCTAATAGGAATCTTCAAGGATCACTTTTTGAAAATAGATATTTGACTTCTGATAAGGAAAGGGGAAGTGATCAAGGAAGAATGTCATTACTTTAACAGTGGAAATTCTTAGGACCGTTTTCAAAGGGTCAAGTGTGGAGGTTATATCACTATGATGGTCTTTGTAAATTGAAACAAGAGAATCTCAAGTTTAAAGTTTACAAAGGAACTTCAATCCATAAAACCTTAGTTCATGAAGCCAAATCCTACTCGGCCACTGAGATTATCAAAGAAAATAGTAGGGGCCATCATAAGACTTTGTCACCAATCTCTATTTTCAAGTATTGTGCTAAGGAGCTACCCTATGACTGTGGAATTCTTGCTGTAAATAACAGAAAAGTTGGCTTCAAAAGATAAGGCTCTTTTACAAGCTATTGTGACCCTAAAAGAAATACAAGACTGCCCCAGATATAGTCTTTTGAATACTTGGAGCTTGACAGTGAACAAATAATCCACGATTCAAAGCAGTGGTACTGTCAATATGGTCCTGAAGGAAACAATTCAAGGTTGGAATCATAGCCAATCTTTGGAACAAAGTTTTGCTGAAACAGTTCTGGGTAGTGGCCAAAGGAATTGTTCAACCCATACGCTAGTTTTTTCCTTGCCGGATAAATCTTACACTCAGTTAGAAGAAGATTCTTCTATAGTGGACAACAAGAGCATCAACCCCCTAGCTGTAGGGTCAGTGTAGAAGGTTCCAATAATACCAAGTTCAGTTTTTATGATAATAAGAGAATTTCTTGGAGTTAGACCTGGATGGTCTATGACTTGGTGGCTAATACTAAAGCTGAGATGAGACTTAGTTGGAGCTGCTATGGTACTTCACACATCTGGGTGGCTCAATGCTATTGGCCAATTGTTGTCCATCTTCACTACTAAATTAGATGGAGTTAGGACTGATTTCTCAAGGTTTGCTTTTTCTAACTTATATGACCTTATTAAGCTCTTTTGGGCTCCTGTTGTTATGTTATGCTTAGAGTTTTTTCACCTAAAGATGTCGGAAGTTATTATAGATCATTTGCCAAATACTTTGATAGTAGTTTGTGCCAATTCAATGGTACTAAGCATACAAGGATAGGGTACCAGGATAGCACTTGGGTTTAATACGACACTAAATATGAGAGTATCAAATGAACTTGAGACTGGTAACACCAAGATAGAAAAACTGTCAGTGGTAATAGTGCGGTAACATCCGTGGTCTTTAGAATTAGAGGCCTGATGGCTCCTCATGCCATGAGAGGCTATTTCCCTTACCTTTTCACAACAAGTGATGCAGTTGTTGAAGAAACTACCCAACTCGCAATTTGGCTTGGTAATGTAGTGTTTTTAAACAATCTCCAACCAGTTTTATCTGGTTTTGTGGATGCAGCTGCATTGAAACCTCTTGTCACGTATTATCACATTGGGTGCTATTACATTTTTAGGTTGCCCTTAAGTATTTTTCTTGGTTCCACAATTGTGAAGACACTTGGAAACACTACTTGCCCATCTTATGTGCATACTGGGATGGTTGGCCAAATAGATTTCTCAACTATTTAACCTTGCAAGCAATGACTTCCTTTGGAGTCACCCAACCTAGTCATCCACAAGGTTTTAGCAACCATGGACTCAATAGTTACCAAAGCATGTATTGATGTTTTCGAATTGGACTAGTCATACTCCTATAACTGGAACACAATTTCTGAGGTAAATGGTAACAACCTAAACTGTAATAATGTTAGAATTCGTTATATGTCAAAAGATTTCTGGATTGAAAATCTATGTGGGATCAAAATTGATTGGGACAAGAAAGTTCCTAGTTTTAGTAAGAGGATGATTTATTCCAGAGCTATGGTAAATTACGTTCCCATATTGGATTCAGTTGTGTGAATTCTTAAAAGGGATCAAGTTTCTTGGAATTCATTAATAGCAATTTTGTGTCGGGATGAGGAATGGACAATTAATTTATAAGCATCCCATTCCATGTTTTTTGGGGAAGCGACACACATATATTTAGCAACTCATACCCCAACTTCATCTTTGAGGACAAGGATTCTAAAAAGGGGAAGGAATGATACGAGTAAAAATGGATGCAAGAGTATGAGTATCAGTAGTCTCGGCACAACCCGTGGCGCAGTCAAGCGCATCACTCATCAACATCAATTGGGTTCCATTCCGAGCAATTGTTGGGCACATGGGGGGCATAAATCACAAGCAGAAAGGGGGACCACTAATTCAGTTGGAGTGTCAAAATTAGTTAGAAAATCCCCTTGTAAACCCTTGTAAATTAAGACTATATAATCAGACTCAATGGAAGAATTAAATAACAAGAAATATATAACAATTTACCTCTCATTCTCAGTGTTCTTCTCCTTCCTCCTTATCTTCTGAAAATTACCCTAACATATTGGTATAGCTTACATCCGAGTTGAAAGTTATATAATTCTCTGGTGGTTTAGTCCAATGCTTCTGCAAATATAAGTAGTTTAGTTCCTAGTGTCTGATGTCCATAAATACTCTATCAACCCTTTTATATTCACTTCCAAATGAAACTTCTTTAACCATTTAGCATATAAGTTAAAATTGGGATATTTTATTAAGAAGATCAATTCATTTTTCATTCTCCACATGCCAACCATATATTCAAGATGACAGTTGAAGTAAATTCAAATTTGAACCTTCTTTCCTTAATAAAACTATCAAGGGGACTTAAAATGAATGTAATATAAGAGCATGGAAATATTTACATCTCTGCATTAAGTGAGCAACGGATTCTTCCTCCTCATTACAAAGTGGACAATTTAACTTAATGTTGGGAATAGATCTTTTAACCTTTGTCCTCACAGCCAATGTATTAGACATTATTTTATAAAGAAAGACCTTATGACGCTCATGAATATTTTTTTGTCATAAAAATTTTCAAATTAGGTCTACATCTTTAACATTTAGTTTTAATACAATCACTTTATAAGCTTATTTGACAGAAAATTCTCCTGACTTATTGGCAATCCAAATCAGTTTGTCAACCAAATTTTTATATGGACTCCGAAGTCTACTAATTGCTTGTATGATATCATAAGTAAACAAAGTTTTGATTAAGTCACAGCGCCTTCCACTGCTTGGAAATGTCAAGTCATTCACCTAGTATAAGTATGCATCCAGTCATTTAATTAGGTATTTGGTGTGATGAAGTTTCTTATATAGGGAACCCAAGGATCAATCCAAATATTAATGTTGTCTACATTACCAATTTGAAAAGATAGTCCTTTCTTTAAGATGGTTCTTGAATTACAAATGCCTTTCCATACAAATGAATCTTCTTGTTAGGACTAACATTCATGAAAGATATATTAAAGCAATATTTTTCCAATAGCATTTTTTTTTCAAAGCTTATTAGCATTGGTTGCTAGGTTCCACCCCAATGTTGATAACAATCCTTGATTCATTTCCTTGAATAATCTGAATCCCATATCACCATACTCCTTTGATAAGCATAATTATTTCCATCTTTTTAATGCCATATAATTGTTATTTTTATGATTTAAATTCTACCAAAATCTGTTGATTAATGAATCATCCTGTTTACAAATTGTATCTGAAACTTTAAATGTACTCATAGTATATGTAGGAATAGCTTGTGATACTGATTGGATTAAAGTGGCCTTATCGGCACTAGATAGGAACTTGGCCTTTCATCTCTCTACTAAACTAGCAATTATATCATTTATCATTTGAAAATCACTTGTTTTATTTCTCTGAATGAATAAAGGATTTTCAAGATAAATGATATTATTATCTGTTAATTCATTTCTTGCTTTTGCTGATAAACTTGTTCATAGATTTTTTGAAAAAAAATACATATCAGACTTATTAAGATTAGGTTACTACCCCAATATCAAGTCATATTGATGTAGTATCCTCATTAATTAGTCCACTTCAGCTTCATTTTCTCTACAAAATAAAAGTATATCATCTACATAAAATAAATATGATATGGACATGGAAAACCTTGAAATTTTTTATTCCATGAAACAATTGTTGATTCTCTATCTTCATTAACAATCTTGATAGATCCTCAGTTTCAATGATAAATAATAATGGAGATAAATAATCACCTTATCTTATACCTCTTTTTGGTATAATTCTTCATAGCAAATTCTTATATGAGATTGTGGATAAACACTGACTGATTGGCATACAAAATTGATTAGGAAATCCCAATCTCCTCATTACTACTTGTAAGATTAGTTCCAATTCCATTTTGTCATATGCCTTATTCATATCTATCTTGAAATCGAATAATGCTTCTTCTTCTTGCTTCCTTTTCATCGTGTTTAGTATTTCTTGTGCTATGATTGTGTTTTCTACTATCCACTTTTTGGAAACAAACACAACTTGATAAGGAGAAATGATTTTATCTATTAAAGATCTAATTCTTCCAACTAATATTTTAGCAATGATCTTGTATGTGACATTACACATACTGATATATCTATAATGAATTATATTAGCGGGTGAATTTCTCTTGTATAGAAACATTATCATTGTAGCATTTACTTCTCGATTTATGATTCATGTTTGGAAGAAGTCTTGCACAAAGTTAATAATATCCAAGCCAACTATATACTAGTGTTTTTATAAAAAATTATAGACATACCATCTGGATCAGGTGACTTAAGATTATGTATACTCTATATTGGCTTTTTAATTTCATGTGGCTCTAAAATTTTGCGTAGATCTAAGTTTTCTTGGTGATTGGTTTCTATTGGAAAAAGAACATTGAGCATTGAAAAGTCCAATGGATTACTTGATTGGAATATGCCTTCAAAGTAATTTACAATGTGATTTCCAATCTCATTTATGTTGTGTAACCATCTGCCACCCTCATCTTGAATAGAGCATATCATATTTTGTCTTCTGTGGAACAATGTACACAAGTGAAAAAATATAGTGTTTTTGTCTCATTTTTTCACCCATAATTGTGACTTTTGTCTCCAAATAGATTCATGTCTGAATTCTTGCTCTTCCAATTGTTCTTGGAGAATTCTATCGACTCCTGTGTTTTTTGATTTTGTTCTTTCTGTTGAAGCTGCTCTAATTGAGATTCAATCTCTTTAATCTTTTCATGACACAACTCAATCTTTCTGTTGTACACATAGGATGGAAGTCTTTTTGCACAAGGTTAAAGCTACATTTCCTTTTACATTTGAAGTCCAAGCTTGTTCGATCACTGTTGTACACATAGGACCCCAACACATATGATCTTAAATCATGTAAGGCTTATTTATCACTGTGGCTTTTGAATGTTTTAGTAACCATCAAGCACTTGCAACAAACCTTTCCAATATTTTTCTTATTCTATTATGTGTTTATTTGTCCAAGTGAATCTAGGACCTATTGCAACCAAATCAACTCCACCACAGTTAACTAATAAGTATTTCAAATATCTTTTATTGATTTGAACATGTCTTCCTTCTTCTTTTTCATGTGAGGACATTATATCATTGAAATTCTCCAATCATAACCCATCTCCTTCATAGCTTGAAACCAATCCAGACAGATACGACCATAGTAAAGATTTTCCATTCATATAAGGAGGGACATTAGCACAAACTAATTAATAACCACTTAGATATATTACTCTGAGCATTGAGAAATTCTATTGCAACTACTCTATTACTTCCTTCAAAAACAATATAATTTAAAAATAATGAAAATCCACCTCCTAAATTATCTGAAGACTTTGTAATTGCATGCCTATAACCCAACCTTCTAGCTAGGTTATCCAAAAATTCACCTGAAGCTTTAGGCTGCATTAGCCATACATAATCAGAAATGTGGAAATTGATCGATCTTCTTAATTCCCTTTGTGCTCTTTTCCTGATTAAGCCTCGGATGTTCCATGACAAACACAAACACCTCATGTTTGTTTGTGGGACATGTTATTGGTCTCCTCCTCACCCTCGTAAAGGATAACAATGTCATGATAGGTTTGAATGGATTATGATGCATCATTGATCTATATTTCCTTTTGTGCTGGTTTTTTCACAATTTTGTTCCAATTCCTAGGGCGTGATGTGTTTAGCTCTTGCACAAATTTGATTAATTCTTCGTCCCTCTTAATTTCTCCAGCATCCATAAACAAAGAAATGAATCAATTAAATACAAATAATTTTATTTTAATATTTTTTTTAGTAAAATATTATTTTTTCTTATCAAATAATTTAAATACGATTAAAATGATAGTTAATAAGAGAAATTTGTTGAATTTTTTTTATATTTGTTTATTATCACATTTTTATTTTTTGAAAAATGCATATATGTTTAAATATTTTAGATTATAATATTATTTTTGTTGATTATTCTTTAATAATTTCATATTAAATTTTACATTTATTCTTGTTAATAGCTCGCGTTTTAATCACTTGATAGTAAAAAAATAACATTTTAATAAAGAAATCATCAAAAAAAATTATTTGTCCTAAATTGATCATATTTTCAATAGACTAAAAACTATTTTTAAAAATATAAGGGACCAAACGATGTCAATTTCATAATTTCATAAACTTGTGTGGTTCGTCTCTCTATTTTGTTTAATAATTATGTTTTATGAATAAATAAATAAAAAAATATTAATAAAAAAATCACTTTTAATATTTTTATAACTAATTTTATATTTAGATACAAATGCATATACGGTCTCTTAGTTATGTCAATTACTGTAGTTTTTTATAGTAATTTAGTTTTTTTGTTATGAAAAGTGACAAAATGGACAAACAATCAAATTTTTATTTTTTTTATTTTTTATCAAATTTGTAGTCATTATTGTATATTATTAAAAATTGATATCTCAATAATAGTTGAAACAATATAAAGAATAAAAAATAAAATGAAATAAATAACTATTTTTTTGTTCTCACGTTTTTTCAAAACAAAATAATTAAATTGTTATAAAAAATAATAAAGTAACTAAATTATTTTTCTTGACATAATTAAATAACTTATGGTGTTACTCATCCTAATTTTTAATTTACCTAAATGATAATACCAAAAAGAAAATCTTTTTGATACAAAACAAAAAGAGAAATAAGAAATGGATAGAAGAAATGAAGGAAATAATAAAAGAATTTAGGATTAAGTACTTAAATGAATAAAAATAAGAAAAACAAACAAATAATAATTGAGGATAAACATATAGATAAAAACTAAAGAGAAACTAATAAATTATATCCAATTTATTCTAATTTAATTTGAAAATATATTTATATGTTATATTTATAAGACTCAAATAATAAATTAGATAATTACTAATAAAATCTTAAATAATAAATCTAATGTAAAAAATAAATTTGAAAATAAAGTCTTAACCGTATTATAAACCTTAACGTAAATAATTATTGTTTGTATATTTACATCACTTTTGTCCTTTTTTGATTTTTTTTTTCTATCAAGAAAATACAAGGGTTTTAATCTACTGTTTGATAACCCTTCTAGACATAGATAATCTAGTTTTATAACACCTTTAGAAAGATGAAGACGTGACGAGTGAATAAGATAAGGAGTTACAATTTTCTTTTCTTTTCTTTTATTTTATTTATTTTATGTTTGATCACTCTATGAAAATAGAATCATTGATGCACCTTTTAACTTAATATTTACTTTTTTATTCAATAAGTAGTATTTTTAAGATAAAAAATATTAAAATATGAACTTTCTAGTACAAAGTGATGAAAAAAATATTCTTTAGAATTTTTTTGAGACTTTTAACTTATACCCAATCAGAAGTTACCACGTGGATGTCATGCAAGTAGGAAAGTTAATAAATCAAGCCACGTGGATGACACGCAAGCAGAGAGACCCAATAGCAAGACGTCGTGTGATGCAACGCTATGCCATATGTAAGCATGGTGTTCGTTCCGAGTTCATCGCTTAGTCAATATGCTTGCCATGCGTTATCATTTTATTCGTTCATTCTTTCTACTAGTGTAGCACATAATTTGTAACTACAAATCACAATGCACCACGTAGTAATGACTCAACCTTCGTTGACTAAGATCATTATTTCATACCACGCGTCGCCCGCTAATTGGTTTCACCTTTTCTTTATGCCACGTGGCGCGTTCCTATTGGTTGACATTATTAATTTGTTATCTCAATCTTTGATATGAAATTAATCTAACGGTCTAGATTCCACCAATCATGATTTAACCCCTTAATTACCCCATAATTTTTTAATCATATTTTGGAGCCAAGAATTGAGAAACACTGAAAAATTAAAAAGAAGATACAATATTGGTATATTCAAGAGGATTTTGGTGCTACAATTCAAAAGATTATTTGTGTTTTTTCTTCTTCTCATTTTTTTATCAATTTTTATGTCTTTCTTTATGAAAAATATGAGTTTTATGAACAAAATTATGTTTAATTAATTTATTAATATAAGAATCTTATGAATACAATTTTCACCATGTATTAATCCAATATTTTACCCCAATTATGATTTTAATTTAATTATATTATTTAATCTTATTTTTATGCTATGAATTGTATGGCCAAAAATTGACTTATAAAGGCAATTAAGTAGATTTGAGATAATTATTTAATTATTTGTCTTGATTAAATAACATGCATGTTTTCTAGACAAAGATATATGATTCTTATGTATGTGATCCATAATTAATGAGTTTAATGGATAATGTGTAATTTAATTGACACGAGAGTGTGATTAGATTAATTATTGTATGATATGTAGTTTACTTAACAGAGGAATACATGCTAGGTTAGATTCAATTAATCATGCAATTGATTGATAATTATATTGGAGGGTTTTACCAATTTTTAAAAAATTGAAGGATTAAATATTCTTAGATATTTTCTAATATATAATCTTAATTACCAAATTTGATTTAATTAATTATTGTTATTTATTTTTAATTATTTTAATTTTCTTTTGTTAAAGCATAAAAACACAAAAAAATTGATTTTTATTTTAAAAATTAGTTTCTAATAGCATAATCTTCGTGGAAACTATCTTTTCGTATCATTATTACGATACGTATACTTACGTATTCATTAAACACAATTCGTCTCCGATCAATGTTAGTTAATTGTTGAGCATTTTTTTTACTTCTATTTTCTTTAATTTTTTTGTTTTATGTTTAAAATATATTTTTGTTAAAATAAAATGTTGAAATGGACTATACAGAAGACTATATCAGTTTATCACTATTCACTATTATTTTTTTTATTAATCTTATTTTATAACTCTATTTATTTGACATAAATTATGTTTTTTTTACTAATTTTTTATTTATGAGTGTATAATATAAATAATACTTATATTGTTTTACCACCAAACTTTGAATATTGTTACAAAAATACAATTAAATGTTTTTTGTTACTTTCATATCATTCTAACTTATAAATGTTACAAAAATATTATGATTTTTTTTATATTTTCATATCATTAAATTTTACAAATGTTACAAGTATATTATTAAACTTTTTTACTTTCATATCATTAAACTTTATAAATGTTACAAAAATATCATTTATGTATGTGTAATTTGTCATTAACTCCCGTTAATGGTATGAAAGTAATAAAAAAATAAAATTTAATAGTGTTTTTGAAACATTTGTAAAATTTAATGATATTGCTGTAACAAAAAAAATTAATGATATTTTTGTAACAACTCAAAAGTTCAATAGAAAAAGAATCTATTTACTTTAATATAAATGATTGTCACTCATATGTTAGTGTTATTTCGTATACATGTGCTCTCTTCCAATTAAGTTGTTCTCATATAATAGAGCAACCTACAAATATGAGTCCATTTTATTGGCATTGGAATCAAATTTGAATAGTTCTCGATATGAGTTCTAAACTATTATATTATATTAAAAAATTTCGATAAAATATAGCTCAGTACCATATATATATATTATTTGTAATGGTCAAGTTTTTATTTGAGTTTAAAATTTCGGTTTTGACATCGCACTCATTTTATATTTAAATCGCATAAATTGAGGAAACTTATTAAATTTTTTAAGTAAAATCACAATATAGTTTGAGTTAGGTTATTTTCTAATGAAGATTTCTCAAATCATTTACTCTCTCGTGTAACCACATTACACATGCATGTAACGTAGTTACGTAAATGAGTAAATAATTTGAAAAATCTTCATCGTAAAATATGCCTAACTTAAAATATATTATAATTTTTTGCAAAACTTGATACTATATAAAATGATTATCTAGAAATATTGTACTTCATAAATCCTTGAAAGATGACTAAAAAAGTATTTTTGAGTAATTTTATTATTAATCGTGCTATATAATGAAATGACACCAAACTTTATTATAAATACACACAAATTTAATTTTCAAAATTTGATTTTTAATGTGTTTAAATTATGTAATATTATTTAAAAAATATTATTAATAAAAATTAATTTTGTTTTTCAATTTAGATTAATCCTTTCAATTTACAATTGTTATTAAGATACAATGTACATTACCAAAACTATTGATAACTATAATAGACTAGTGTATAGACAACAAAAGAGTTTAAATAGATGAATGGTAATAATGATCAACTATGATTAAAGTATATAAAAATCTAACTTTTGTACTGGGCATTACAAGTTTATTAATTATTAAAAAATAGATAAGAAGTTTAAATTTTCAAAAATTGAGCATGTAAACACAAATATATATATATATATTTTTGAGTTGCAATTGATTTAGAAAACATATAACAATTCAAAATAATACTCACCCGTGTGGTTCACATGCTCAATTTTTGATTTTTTTTTAGTTTTAGACTTCTAGTACACTTTTTAATAATTTGTAGATTTGTAATATCTTATCTAAAATTTATATTTTTGAGTTATAATTGTTTAAGAGAACACATAGCAACTTAAAACAACACACATATATGTGGTTCATGTACTCAATTTATGATTTTTAAAGTTTTAAACTTTTAGTTTACTTAGTAGACTTGTAATATCATATCCAAAATTTAGTAAATTTTTGTACAATTTTATCATAGTTAATAAATCATTGTTATCATTTTCGATTTAAATTGCCTTCATTTTCTTAAAAAAAAAATAAAAAAAAGATTTGGAAAATTAACTTGGGTCATTTTAATTTATTTTTTTATAAAGGTTTATTATAAATCACTTACTTATTTTTGAGATAGCGAAACCTTAGATATCTTTTATATTAAACCATTGGTATTGTTTGATATTTTAGATTAAAAGTGGTATCAATTTGTTTTATTATGTTAGAAAAAAAAGATCGAATAACAAAACACTTTGTTTTATAACTTTTTAATAAAATATTAATCAATTCTTAAAAACAAAAAAACAAAATAAAATAAAACCAATCATAGTTTAGAAAATAAATAACACAAATGATATAAATGACATTTTTTCTATTTTTAAGATCAACATAAGTTTATTTAAGTTAATTATTTTAATTTAGTTACACATATGTTACTGTAAATAAGAAAAGAAGTAAACATGTTATTAATGGAAATAATTAAGAATTATTAATTTTTTTTTAAATAGTATTATTTATATTTATAAATTTAGCCTTTCATTTATAACGTGAGATAACATTTATATATTTAAATTAAAATAATTAACTTAAAATAAATGAAAAATCTATAGTTTCAAAATCGAAAGTAAGACAAGGTTCTAAACATTTTAAAAATGACTAATTAATTCACTCGAAAGAGATGAGGACGATTTTAAGCCGTTAGAATACGGTGTTTTCCCCTTTAATCTTGGAATCATGGTGAAAGTTCATTTTAAAATACCTATTGCTAGAACGTTGTATAGGATAAATTAATAAATATATTATTAAATATAATAAAAATTATAAATATATTATTACGTTAAAATATAACGGTAGATTTGTATAATTAAGAGAAAAAATTTATAATAATAATTAATAAAAAAAATTGATAAAAATTGATAAAATAATAAAAGTTTCGATAATAATTTACTGTAGTGTATATATTAATTTAGATCACATAATTTAATTAGTATATTCAATTAATAATTCATCGTTCCAAGTATATTCAATTAATACATATAATTTTCATTGGTTTTCCTAAATCCAGCCAGCCAAGCTTCTCTAATATCCTATAAAAAAAAATCTACTCTATCAGAACCCAGATGACAAATTCATGTTTTGAATCACATGTGGTTCAATTTAGATTTGCTGCAATTGGAGCTTTCGAGGCTTTATCAATCTATATTAAGAACGAAACAGGTACATGCTCTGATAATTAAAACTCCCCTCTCACAGGACCCATTTTATGCCACTAAAATTCTTAGGTTCTATGCGATTAACGGGGATCTTTGTAACGCTCGCAAGTTGTTCGACAAAAGTCCCAACCGAAGCGTCTATCTTTGGAACTCCATTATCCGTGCTCACGCTCAAGCTCACAGATTTAATGATGCATTCTTCCTATTTAAAGATATGTCAAGCTCTGAAATCAAACCCGATAGCTTCACATATGCTTGCATAATTCGTGCTTGCTCTGAGAGATTTTATTTAGATGGACTGAAACTTGTCCATGGAGGAGTTGTAGTATCTGGATTAGGATTTGACTCTATCTGTTGCAGTGCTCTTGTAACAGCTTATTCCAAACTTGCTCTTGTTGCTGAAGCCAGCAATGTGTTTAATGGGATATCTGAACCTGATTTGGTTCTATGGAATTCTATGATTTCTGGTTTTGGGAATTGTGGGTTTTGGGACAAAGGACTAGGACTGTTCATCGAGATGCAAAGAATGGGTAAACGGCCAGATGGATACACTCTCGTGGGTTTGCTTATGGGCTTGGCAGGTTCCAGCTTATTGGGTGTTGGCCAAGTAATACATGGGTTCATTTTGAAAAGCAGCTTTGCTTCCAGTGTTCATGTTTGCAGTGTACTTGTGAGCATGTACTCTAAGTGTAACTCCATGGGATCAGCATATAGAGTTTTTAGTGGTTTATACCAACCTGATTTAGTCATATGGTCTGCATTGATAACTGGATATGCTAAAACAGGAGAGTATGAAAGTTCCTTACTATTCTTCAGGAAATCAACTTTGCAGGGTAACAAGGCAGATTCCATTTTGATTGCCAGTGTGTTGGCTGCTGCTGCCCAGATGGGAAATGTTGTACTTGGTTGTGAAATCCATGCTTATGTTGTTCGTCTTGGACTTGAATTGGATGTCATGGTTAGCTCTGCTCTTGTAGATATGTATTCAAAGTGCGGTTTCTTGGACTTGGGTTTTCGAGTTTTTGAGGTCATGCCAGAAAGGAATATTGTTTCATACAATGCATTGATATTAGGTCTTGGTTTACACGGGCTTGCTTCCCATGCCTTTAAGAAGTTTGAGGAGATACAAGAGAACAGATTAATACCAGATGACTCCACTTTCTCTGCTCTTCTTTGTGCTTGTTGCCACTCTGGCCTTGTCAAAGATGGGCAAAATATTTTCAAAAGAATGAAATATGAGTTTCACATTGAAGCTAAGGTTGAACATTATGTTCACATGGTAAAACTTCTTGGAATGAATGGAGGGTTGGAAGAGGCTTATAATCTTATCCTGTCCCTACCAGAACCAGTGGATTCTGGCATATGGGGAGCGCTTTTATCATGTTGTGATGCTGGTGGAAATTCAAAATTGGCAGAAATCGTAGCACAGCAGCTCATTGGAAATGAACCTGAGAGTTGTACCTACAGAGTCATGCTTTCTAACACATATGCTGGTTATGGGAGGTGGGATGATGCAAGGAAGATGAGGGACAATATAACAGAAGCCAAATTGAAGAAATTGCCAGGAGTTAGCCGTATACAACAAAATGCCTGAATATAAATTTTTAGATTGCTGATCAAATTTTCCTTTGTTAGATTTTTGATGCATTTCTTTAGAGGCTCTTTGTTTTTTTCACAGAAGAAGACGTGGCTTATATTTCAAGAAAGAGAAGCTAGATATAAAGTAAAGCAGTGAAAATCATATTTCCTGAGAAAGGGAAGTTTAAGGAATTTGAGATGGGGATAGGAAGAACGATTCTCTTATTATTCCTATAAATGTTGGATTGTTTTAGGGGTTTTCCTGGTTTATGTTGGCCCATCATCTGTAAAATGATGGAGGTGATATGTTTGCACCTTCTTCATAATGACGTGCAGTATTATGGGCAGCAAAAACTCTACAATGTTATGTAAAGAATAAGGTGATATGGAGCACTACTTTATAATGTTCAGCAATGTTTTATCAATTGGTACATCAATTCTACAAGCTGTAAAATTATATTGGACTCCTAGAAGATTAAGGTTTTTAACTTCGTCAATTTTTAGAAGGTGCTGGATTTCTATTGTTTTTGGAAATGAGTTATGCGGATCTACAATCTATCTTATTCCTGATTGCAGTTTTCTCTTCGAACCATTTTGTGGATCCTAATTAATTTCTACCAGCAAAGATAAGCAATACATTGATTTGATATCTTTTAAACAGGAAGAATTACTGGAACTACTTTCCAGGATTCCACATGCTTCAATGTACCTTTTCAGACAATACCAACAACTGCATCAGTTTTGGAAGAGGTTTGCAGCAAGTAGGGTCAATTCAATTATTTCCCACAATATTGCCTCTTCATGTCTGCCTCAACCTCACCAAGTCTGAGATTTGCTGGCTATAGGGTGAACAAGAAGTGGAAATTTGACTGAAACAAGGCATTTGGAACAGTCAGACTTATTATTCAAGTACTGATAAAGATGAGTAGCAATGGAATCTAAATTCAGATACTGGCATGAGGTTAGGCTTTTATGTTCAGTTATTTGCTTATTATTTATTCCCGTTGTTACTTGTGGTTCCAGCTTCATGTAGCTATGTATGGAGTGCATCCAGCAATATGAAGTTGGACGTTTCCAACTTTCTCAAGTCTGTCCAATGATACAGAAAAGTGTCTGATATTCTACAAAAAAGAAGGTAAAGCATGCATCTAAACTAGACCAACCAAAGTGGTAATTTTTGGTGTTTATCTTATGTGTTGGTATTTTGTAGTGCATGCAGCTATTTTATGCTGCATGAAAATGATGAATGTCTTGTGATCAATCTATATTGAACTCTATGTGGTGGAAAATTTACTATTAGAGAATTTGAAATCTTAGTTTATCAGATAGTTTGAATTCTTATTTTATCCATGTTTATCTCGTTAGGTGTATCCACCACTGAGTTGATTCCAGAATCAAGTACTTAATTCAACATATTACTCTATTGTTTCTGTTAAATAATTGAAAGCAAAAAGATAAATATCAAATTGAAGCCTTCAAAAAACATAAATATAGGAATTAAAGTCTATGAAGTAGCTTATATGTACATCTTACTTGGCTTGATTTATTGTAACATGCATAAAGTAATATGAGAACCATTACAAGCCTTTCCAAAACTCCATCTTAAGTCTCTCGTGTTCTATCATCAACAAATCGTGTCACCATAGATGTAGTAATAACTGATACTCGTGGAATGTGCCTAATCTTGTAATTTTCCTGTCCACCATCAGGTCTCAACCGGTCAGCATGTTCATCCCTCAAAGGAAGCAAATTCAGCTGTTTTAGCGTGGTGACAAACTGCAAACCTTCTGGCAGCATCTGCATCTGCAAACAGTTATGGAAGTTGAGGAATTTCAAGCTAGGGAATGCTCCCTCTTCTATCTCTGTCCACTCCTCAAGAACATGAGAAGCAATGCTGAGAACTTCAAGCCTGGGAAATCCACCAGCCCTGCAGAACTCCTTCCCTATTTGTTTTGTATCATAAGCATGCCACAGGGTTAAAGTTTTCAAATTAGGTAGGAGCTGAACTACTCCAGTTGGGTTCTCAGTGAGATGAGAATATCCCAATCTTAAAGTTCTAAGCCCTTCCAAGGAGCCAAGCCAATTAGGTAATTTTCCAAGAAGTCCGCCCAGATGAAGTTTTTCAAGAAGTGGTGGCGGTGACAATGATTGCAAGAGAATAAGTTCTCCATGTTTTAGTTTTTTCTGGCTCAAGGTATGTTTTGTTTCAAGAGACAAGCCTAAAAGGTTATGCATCTTCATAATAGAAGAAAATAGCTCTCTGATATTATCTTCATCTTCAGCCATATTCACAACTCTCAGCTTTTTGAGCTGCAGCAAGTCACCTTTCTCTTGCAGTGCAACCATTGGCACTTATACCAGTAAGGGTGAGAAGGTTTCGAAGTCTTTCTATGCCAGCTGGTAGCTTCGCCCCAGAAAGACCCCTATTCTTGAACATTTTGAGGTGTCTAAGATTAACAAGATTTAATATCTCAGCTGGAAATTCTGTTATATTTCCACACCATCTGATATCCAATGTTTGAAGTGCTCTTAAGTTACCAAGCGTTGGTGGAAGCTCAGTTATGTCAGTGTGTTTCAAGCCAAGATATTTTAGGTGTATTAAATCTCCCATTTCATCTGGTAAGCATCTGATTTTGGAGTTTTCCAGATCTAGCACTTTTAAGAGTTTTGTACCCAGTTTCTATTTTCTTCAAATGGTTCTTTCTTCCCTAACAAGAATAAAGACTGAAGTGGGTGATTATTCGTAGTGTCTAAATTTGTTGAAACATGACGAGCCTTTTGAGAAGTGCTAGCATCTGAACTGGAAAGCGAAGTCTTCAAATGCCCTTCTTCTATTTTTGCACCGGCAAAATTCCCAAATACCAGAGTGGACTTGGAGTTTAGTCCCTTTACTTAGGTTTTCATCCCAAATATGAAGCATTCCCTGGTTTATCAGATAATTTATATATTCTTTTGCTACATCCTCCATTAATTTCCTTTCCGTTTCTTGGATCATATCTTCAGCTACTAATAACAGAATAAGTTTCCCCTTTGGAATCCAATAATTCTCAGGGAAGATACAGCAGTACAACAAACAATTCTGAAGGTGATGAGGTAGAGTCATATAATTTTGTTCAAATGAATAAAATGAAGCAACAGAAGTCTGACCTCTATCCAGGGATTGAGTGTCCTGATCTATCTTGCTCTCCGAAGAAGTTGAAGTATTGAGTTGTATCACTCTTTTGATGATTTGTGCAAGGTGAGATTCTATCTTCAACATTTCATTTCTGAAGCAATCATTTACTGTTGTCCTCTCTATCTCAATCTCATGCTGCTTCTGTTTCTGGAGAAGGAACCCTTGTATATGATTTTCTATATCCTTCATGACCTCATTCACATCACTGAACCAATAATATTTTTCAGCATCCTCTTGTGTGCTTCCTTTATGATCAAAGAACCTTAGAATCTCCTTAAGTTTGTTCACTAAACTTTCTACTTGATTTTCAAGTACACCAAAGGCTTCCTTTTGTTGAATTAAAATAGAATCTAATTTCTGCAGGAAAGACTTAACAAAAGCCTCAGCCATATCTGTTACTTGGATCAGAAGTAGGTATTTTCTACCAAGAAAGAAAATGGGAATGTAATCAAGCTTCTTTCATTAGGTGTTAATATAGTCAAAGTTATCAAGATGAACATGTCCCCATCTTCTTGTTTTCTCCCAATCGGTATATTCCATGTGACAAGAGACAAAATAAAAAACCTCACTCGAATGGAATAAAATTGTAAAATAAAAAGACAAAATTGAGCATTTTGGAACGTTATAAACAAAACTGTGAAATTGATATCTAAAATCAATTTTCAAATTGCAGGACTCGGCCGGCTGACTTGGAAAGAATGTAGAAGCTTTTCGTCCAAATAAGTTTGGAAGTGTATGGGCGGGCCTCATTCTTAAATCGTCTTAAATTGTTCATTAGCCCACCTGAAGCCTTACATGGGTCAACTATGCAAGACCCAAAGTTCGAAAGGTTGGCAGGAACTTCAGTCCAGTTAATGTAAAATGTTATTTACATAAATAAAAATATAAGATTAGTAATTAGAAAAAACATTTTAAATAACAATAAAAACATTGACTTGTCCATATTATCCCTTTATTGGTCATTTATCGGTGATTGAACTGTAAAAAGTAAACTCCTTAAATGTTAAATCTTAAATCTTAAAATTATTAGATTTAGAATTATTTTAGTCTTTTTAATATATATATTTATGTTTTTTATTTTTTTAAATTACATATTTAATTACTAAATATACTTTTTTTAATCTTTTTTAGTATTAAATATAAATATACCTATTATATTTGATCTTTTATTTATTGAAATTTGATATGCGCGTTTGCGTACGAGTATAGGAAAAAAAACACCTATTTAATTTTTATATATATATTCGTTTTTTTTTTCACAAATGCATTTTTTTTTGTTTAAGGACATGTTTGGTTCATAGAATGAAAAACTAATAAAAATGATAATAGTAATAAAATTAGATGTAAAGGAAACAATATTATTATTGTAATGTTTGGTTTGATTATTGAAGTTAATGAAGAAATCATTATTGGTGTGTTTTGTTTACAATTAGAATGAAATAAAATGTAATACATTGTATATAAATATATAAAGTGTACTATCTCATCTCATCTAGTGTTTTATTTATATCTCTAATGATGTAATATTATCTCATTTTATTTAAATATAATCTCATTTCATTTAGATTGTAACACTAATGAACTTAACTTTTAACACATGTTATATCATTTTTTATTAAAATTATATTATAAATTATCATTTATCATATTTTTTATTATTTTTGTATTTTTGTTTGTCTCATTTAGGTTTATTAAATATAAATAATGTTTCAATTAATATCATTTTAGTACTATTAAATTTCATTAAAAATTAAATGAGACAAGATGAGATGTATTTTAAAAATTAATATATTGTCTTATCTCATCTTAATTTATACTTATACTTATATATTATATTAATACTCTTATATTTAATAAAATTTAAATAATTTTATTTAATTATTATTTTATCTTTTATACGTTAAGTACTATTAAAAATTATTATTTTTTAAATATTTTTGATAATTTTTTTTCTATTTTATTTGGTAATTGTTTAGAAAAGATAAAAAAAAAACAGAAAACATTAATATACTGTTGAGAGCAAACAAACAAAAAATAAATTCAAGGCGAGAACAACAATATCAGTAATGATGCGATAAAAAAAATCAGAAATTGTAACTATAGAGGCAGAGGACAACAACACAATTTCCCAAATCAGACATGGCGAGAACCAACACCCCTAACCCGTGGGTGGGTCGCGAGAGAGATGAGACCAGATAGATGGCAGAGAACATCGAACTCACCTCGGCGATGGGAGGAACCCACCAGCTGTGGAGGGCCAGCTATGGCGAGGCGAGGGCGACGCCGAGACCTGCAATGGAAAATAAAAAATGGGATGAGAGTTGGAAAAAAAAAATACCATGTGCTTTTAACGTTTATAAAAAAAAGTTATAATGTTCTTTAGATTTAAATTACATTCAAAAATATTCTTATTATTTAAAGAAAGTTAAATAATTCTTAAAAAAATCAATAATAATAGTGAAAAAAGTTTATTATGCCATTACATATTTAGCTTTTTGAATGGTATCGTTACAAATATTTAACAAAAATATCCCTGTTAAAGTAATTAATTTATTTTCATCAAAAATACACATGTTATAATAATTAATTTATTTTCATCAAAAATATCTTTGTTATAATATTTAATTTATCTTCATCAAAAATACACATGTTACAATAATTAATTTACATTTATCAAAAATATCTCTGCTATCGTATTTAATTTAGCTTCATCAAAAATACCACTACTTCTCAATAACATGATATAGATATTTTTCAAAAATACTCCTACTTAATAACCTGCTATAAATAATCATAAAAAACACCCTGTTTAATAATAAGCTATAAATATTCATTAAAAATACTCCTAATTTTAAATCCAAAATATATTATTCAATGAATATCATACATCCACATTCACATGTCATATTAACCATATTAACCTGCTCAATAATAATTGATATTCACATTTCATACTAACATGTTCAATAACAGTTCACATCCCTATTCACAATCTATATTACAATCTAAATTCTTACAATATGTAAGGGAGTGGATACCATAAATGAGTTTAAATACACAAAAGCTACAAAATTCATGTCATGTCCCACAAAACCTAGTGTATACATAAACTTTGAGTTACAAAAAATTTCATTCCAAATCATATTCATTATCCCATTTACTTACATATTTTAAACAAAAAAATATAGAACAAATCAAAGTTCCATGTCAGAAGACTTATTTTGACTTATTGATTCTCCCATGTTCTACTTCTTATTGATTACATCACCATTATCTATCACCTGATTTATGAACATTAAATTAATTTATGGTATAAGAAGTAATGCATAATGAATATGTTATACAATACATAACCTGAGTTTGATTAGTTCTTTTCTTTTGTTTTTTCTTGACTAAGTTATTTCCTAAATACAATTTAAAGTTAAATATAATCAATCAAATATATTTAATAAATGAATAGTTATAATTTTACCTGAGTTTTATTAGTTGGATTCTTTAACTTCTCCTTATATGTCCTCTGATTATGACCAAATTGATTGCAATACCTATATTTTAATCCTTACGACCTCTTATGTTTCTCTGGTTTAGTAGCTTCCCTATGTCTCTTAGTTGGCACTCTTCCTTTCTTTGGTTTATAAATTGGTAGAAGTATTTTTTGCTCACCAGGCATCATAACCCATTCTTTTTCAGATGGAACAGGGTGAAGCAAAGAGAAATATGTCTTCAAATACGAAGCCTTTGTAAAATATAGAATTACATAGTCTGTGATCTTATACCTTCTATCCATAATACAAGCAACACTATGCTTATAGGTTAAGCCACTCAATTGTCAGCCATAACAACTACATGTCCACTTATTTAAATTAACCAATATGTTGTAACCATCCAATACTTCAAATATTCCATCTCCAACATACAAGACCTTTAAAAATTTTCCTTCCTCTTATCTTTGAAGAATGCATTTCATTACATTTGGTGGAAAATGAGTAGTCAACTTCAAAGCCTATTCATTTCTCTTCACTATTAGCCGCATCAATTTTCTTCTGACCTCTTTAAATAACTCTACAATAGGTCTAAACTTCACTCTTTTCAACCAATTTTAAAACTTTTAGTCGTGTTATTAGCCATATGCTTAACCTTTACATCATTATCAAAAGCATGTCTACTCTAATGTGAAGCTTGAATCTTACTTAAATATTCATTTGCTTCAGGCTCTTCTTTATTAATTTCATTCATCAAATCATGAAATTTAGTTGTTCTAGTTGCTTTAGATGCTGCCCAGAACAATGATCTCATTTTCATGCTTGGATGCTTACATTTCAAGTTGGCATAAATATGCTTAGCACAAAATTTAATGTGTGAAGTTAGGAAAAAATGATTGATTGTTGCAACAAGACCTTTTTGTCTATCAGACATGAAACATATCCTTTTATTTTCAAACTCCCTAATATATTAGTCCAATAAATCCATGAACCACATCCAAGTTTCACTATTTTTGGATTCAGCCCAAGTAAGGGTAATTGGAAACAAACCTCCATTAACATCCAATCCAACAGCAACCATCAAGACACCTTTATATGGATCCTTTAAAAAACATCCATCCATACCAAGGAAATACCTACATCCACTTAAATACCCTTATTTTGATGTGGATAAGCTAATGAAACATCTCCTAAAACAAGGGTTGGCATTTGGTATTGGAATATGAGTATCAACAACTGCCATTGATCTTGGGTTAGTTCTTAAAATCGTATGACAATATTACCTTATTTTTGCAAAACTACCAATATAGTCACTCAATTCTCCATCACATGTAATTTTTCTTGCCTTATACAATGTCAAGTCAGTTATAGATATACCCCATCTTTTTTTATACTCAGCAGCCAATACAAGGATACTTACATCAGGGTTTACCATGACTAAGTCCTTTAATTGAGAAGCTAACCAAGAGGATGTTGTAGATCTTTGTTTTTCAACTTTTTGACAACAATGTCTCCCTTTATTGTCTACTGGATCAAGTGTTTTAACCATAAAGGTTTTCTTATCAATTCCAATAGAAGCGTGTATCCTCCAATCACAATTAGGTGCTTTACACTTTGCAGTTACTCGAGTTTTGTCAACTTTAACCTTCTCACACTGAAACCCAACTTGAACAATGTACTCTTGTAAGATAACTTTAAATTCTTTAGCATCCTTAAATATATCTCTGACTTTGAAGTCAATGCTACCATCACTTCTTCTCTTAAATTCCCTACCTTCATACTGTCTACTAACTTTTCTAGCACTTTTTCTTGACAATCTTCTGAGTCAATATCATTGATATGATGGGAATTTTCATCCCCTAAGTCCTAAAGACTATCATCAATATCATAAATTTCATCATCATCATCATCTTCATCATTTCTAATATCATCATGCCAATTAGGATCCTCCTCATCATTACTCCAAAAACATTTCGCATCTCCATCATAATGTTCATCTTAAACTTCAACAACTAGTCTTGTTTTATATTTTTTCAACATTTCACAATTCCTTGAAGGTTCACCCTCGTTTTGGCTATGAATTGGCTCAAATGAATCAAAATTAAGTTCATCAATGTCAAAGTGAGGTGGTTCATTTGTTGGTTCAAAAGGCAGTTCACTTTGTGATTAGTTTGGTAATATAGTTGGTGTTCCCTTGAAACTCTTATAATCTAACATGACAGGTGAGAAAACCACTTCCAAAGGATTGAGTTCTACAAACAAGTCTAACATTTTCTTTTTATTATCCCTATAATTCTTCATCAATTCTTGTAATTCATTATCCATTTTTAATACACTTTGTTCATCACTATCAATTTTCTGTGCTTTAATCTTAAAGTCTTATTTTTTAAGCATTAACCCCTCATTCATAATTGCCCTTTTAGCATAATGGAAGCAACAAATAAGACTATATTCATCAATAGGTATATGACCAACCCATCTAACTTCACCAAATAGATGAACATATACACTGTCTCATTCACTTATTTTTATCGTCCTATATAACAATCAAAAGTATTTTTAAAAAATGTGTTACTTATGAACATTAACACACAATATCAAACATATGATCATGAACTTGATACAAAACAAAGCACACAATATTATGTCTACAAGCTTCCATTTTCCTCATTTTGGTTGTTTCCCTACTATCATAGTTTTGTTTATAAGCATTATTATGCTAAATCATAATTGTTGAAAAGATAATCCCATAATCTTATTTTTTTATATATCATCCCAAAACACATCACACAAAAGATAAACCCTAAATAATATTATGGTCATAAATCTAAAAAATGATCAGCTAGTAAACAAAATAACCATACAACTAGAGTATCATAACAAACTACCATATAATGGGTTTTGAAATATAGATTAAAAACCAGGTTATACTTCACAATACAAGCAGATTATTATCAAACAATGGGTTCTAAAATACAAATTAAAAGAAGATGAAATACATAATCAAATATGGTGAAACGATATTCTACTCCAATACATGCAAGTGTGCTTAAAAAGTATATTTTTATCCAAACAAACCAAATACAGAATATATATGAAAATAATAAGAAATCAGTCATCTTATACCTGTTATTCTGGAATGATGGGTTACGTTAGGGAAGCAAGTGACACGTTGTATTTTCATGTGAGGATGGATAGCTTAATGAATATGGTAAAATGATGGGTTTGTGTCTGGTGAGGGTAAGAGTAAGGGTGGTTCATAGGATAGCCATGAAGGTGGTTCACAAGGGTATTTGCGATAACAGTGAGAGAGTTGGTTACTAGAAGATATCTGTGAGGTTCAAGGAATGGATGACTGGAATGAGTTGTCCGGTGAGAGAGTGAGTGATTGGAACTAGGTGAATGATGAGACTAAAAAAGTGGCAATGAGGCTGGAAGATGAGGAAGCGAGGTTGCATGAAGAAGAAGAATGAGGTTGGGTTGCATGTATAACGAGGAAGAGAGATGTGGGAGTGATACTTGTATATGGGAGATTATTATTTTCCCCTAATCTTAAACAAAGATATAACGTTGGAAGGCATTTTTGATATTTTGAAGAAAAGAAAAACATTAAGGATATTTGCGATAATATTCTTGAGAGTTGAGAGCGAAGAAAATAGATAACTTTGTTGTTTTTTTTAGTTATGTGTGAGGGTAAAGTTGGAATAATAATTTTTTTATAGAATGGTACGTGAAAAAGATCACTTGGAACTTGAACGACATTTTCTTATTTATTAGTAAATTTTTTTATTCTATTTTATGTAAATATACAATTAAATGTAAAAATACGTGAAAATAATATTATTTTTTTGACCAAACAAAATAATTTTTAAATTATTTAAATTTTAATTTATTTTACATAAAAGTTATTTGAATTTTTTCTCTGTACGAAAATTCAGAGATTCTTATTCTATTTACGTACAAGTTTTTTTTGTGTGATTAAATTATGTATATCAGTTGATTAGTATTAGTTAACTAATATATCACACTTAATAATGTTAATTAGTTTATGTAAAGAAACTTAATTACAAAAAAATGTATATATAAACGAATTAAGAGTTTGAATATTTTTGTGTAGAAAAAATATTCAAGCAACTTTGTATAAATTAAATCAAAATATAGATAATTCTAAAGTTATTTAGCCTTTTATTTAATCACTCTACGTGTACATCTTACAATTAGTTGTAAATTTTTTAAATTTAAATATAGGTAAAAAATATGATGTAATTTCATTTCTTTAGGTTTCATGTGTTATTTAGTAACTTGTTTATAAAAAGGTGTGTTTAAGCCGCTTTGTAAAAAATGTGTTACGCAGTGAAAATCATTAAATTTTTATCAAATATTTTTTTTGTTAAATATAATTGAATAATATATGTGACATGTGAATATTTATATTTTTTTTATAGATATATAAAATTAATTAATTTTAATAAAAAGTGACTCAAGTATTTTAACAAATTCTTAACTTAAAAAAATTATTATGTAATGTATGATTTTAGATATTAAATACTAAAGTTTTTGTTTGAGTTTGAAAGTAAAAATTTGACAGAGTTTGAGCAATTTTGTTACTTAAATATTAGTTTTTATGTATACATGTATCGAAAAATATACCTCCTTTTACTTCTATGTTATTAGAGGTTATATATAATGTTATATGTATTAACAAATAACCTAACAAGCCGAAGACCAATTAAAGTGGGCCAATGGCACGTGAGGCATTAGATACAATGGGCCAAAAACTAATTGGCTTAAGAAGCAAGTCCAATAGATAAAACACAAATACAACATTACAATTAAATTATTTACTACTTTATCAAATTAGGTCCAATTAAATTACACAAGTTCATATGACATATAGTGTCATAATTTTTACAAATCTCCACTTAACATATACAACTATATGCTTTCTAATGAATTACAAATCATCATTTCCAAACTAACTGCTAATTTCTAAACAACACTTAATCCAACACTATTTGATAAAGTAACTCTATAATCATTATGCTAACTTCACTTAACATCTAGTCCACATTATTCCAAGCTTTCGTACATGATACGAACAATCACTATAATAAATCCAAGCTTACATGCAAATAAAGTTAGATTTCATGTTAGTAGTAATGAAAACAACAAACAAGTAATCCTCTTTAAAAAAATTATTACCTTTTAAAACACTTGTGACAAAAGAGTTAATAACACTCTTACACGTATAACAAATAAGTTTAATTTTCAAACACCAAATTAACACTATCAATATTCGAATATAAAAGTGTCAATTTTTCAACCAATAATGATTTTTATTTGAATTAAACTAACTCAAATAACACAACTCATTAACTATTCTAGATTAGTTACCATCGAACAAATATATTCCAAATAGTACAACATATACGTATTTCACTCAACTTTCATATGCTAATATTGTAAACACATCATCCAGATTTAGGATAACAATAAATATCATTGAAACAATCATAGTTTACATAATTTCATAAGACACTTATTTAAGATCACCAATATGTTACTTATTCAAATAAATAAATAATTTACCAAGTATGTCCATAATTGTTTTCATGCATACCATCTTAATTGGCTCCACCTTAATTATAAATCACTCTATATAAAAAAAAAATAGATTTTAAGCATGCAAACTAAGTTATAAATTTTGCTATGTTATTACATGGAAACAACAAGTAATAAATGGACAAATAGATATATCAATTAACAATAAATTGATTAAAGAAATTATTACCAACATGCTTACATATCCTAAGCTATTAAACATCATATAGATTCCAAATTTATAACATGCCAAGGAAAATTTCTAACATTATAAGGACATAACAGATAAATATATACAATCTATGTAACATGTTCTATCAAAGCCAAACAACTGTAGTCAATTACATTTTAGGTTTTTAAACAATTTTTATTTTCACACAAAGAATTTAAATAAATATCTAGGACACTATGCCAATTTTTAGATTCTTTAAATACAAATCCATCACAAGATGTTAATTCTAAGTCATCTAAACTAGTAACAATTATCATACACAAGTACCAAGATCTACATGAATACATATCCCAGGTGGCTTATCATAGCTTTTCTTACTTCATTGCATCCCATTGAGTATAATCAACAAGATGCAAAACACCTCCATACTCACCATAGACCCCACTTTCATTAGTAGTTACAATTCTACAAGTTCAAGTGCTATTCATACAAGCTCCAACTCAATTGCAACACATTCTCTCTACCCTTGTTAGTAAAGAATAACATAGCATACTAACAATCCACCATATATATCATGCTCACATAATACTTTAACTATACTGCTAAAACAATAATCATTTTGTGACATTCTCTAATTTCCAAATAAATTATCAATTTCATATTTTTAAAAGGTGTTCAACTGCAAAAAACAATAAATCATTCACATAATGATAATAATAAAAATTCAGCAACCGTTTATCTTAAAAATATTGATAATCAATCATAAACCAACATAGACTAACAAATGTGATAGGATTCATACTTCACTTTTGTAAGGAATGATCAGGATTCTACAAACTAATATGAATTACTCAAGAAACACAATCTCTAGTTATATGCTTTCCAAAAATAGAATTAGATCATATGTATACCACAAATATAGCAAACTTAAACACTAGTAGTACAAGTATCATATAGACCTTTACTTTGATAATTTATAAAAATCTCTCTTTCTAATATGGTCAAATATCCATATTGTACAAAAACTTACCAAACATGGATGCAAACAAGACCACAACTTCATATGAGTTTCTTTAATACTTCTAAAGACCATTATTCATATGCCTAAAACATTATTCAACGACCATCCATGTATATACCAAGTGCCATTTATCACAAGCTTTACCACACAAAAATATGTAGTACCAAAGACTCTAAAAAGTGCAAAACTCATAATGTTATTCTTAGAAACCCAGGCCTAACTCTTAACCCAAAAGCTAGCTTGTGAGTTAGAGGATTGCCTAGACTTATAAGGAGCATTGTTGCTTTACTCTTAGCCAATGTGGGACTTAACATCCCCCCTCCACATCGGCTAGAGTCCGGATTTACGGCACGGTCCGGATTTACGGCACGAGGGCCAATGGGAGTACGAGGAAGCCAAGAGCCTAGCTCTGATACCATCTTAGAAACCCAGGCCTAACTCTTAACCCAAAAGCTAGCTTGTGAGTTAGAGGATTGCCTAGACTTATAAGGAGCATTGTTGCTTTACTCTTAGCCAATGTGGGACTTAACAGTTATAATAGTCCAAGTAACAAGTTCATATCATACATGCTTCCAACCTCTTGAACAGGTTACCACCTAGCGCTAAGAATTTGCAGCATTATAGAACTCTTACCATTAGAGCACAAAGGAAAAGAACAATCAAGATACCACTCAATCTAAGATTCTAGAATTCAAATTTCACATTAATAATAGTCTACTAGCAATACAACACTATTATCACAACATGGAATTTACATGCATGCATAATCAATATTAGATTTATCAACAAGTCATCTTTCTTTTCATACAACTAACATGCATCTTTCCATAATAGTAATGAAAGTACTTAATTGGTTTTAGATATCGACTTAAATCGTGGTTGATTTTAACAACTAGAAATAGATTATATCATCAAATCTATCTCTAACTTGAAATCACATACAATATTCAAATTTCATGTTATGTTTTTTTCCTATCAAGGACACAAAAGAATAGACTCAATAAAATCTCAACAGATATATAACAATCAGTTTTATAACTCTATGAATTAAGTAATTAAATCAAGTTGATAATCTCAAGATTCTCAACACAAATCTTTCATAAATAATAGTTGAAATATAAAATAATTTAACAAAAAATTATCAAGATTCACATTCATTGCAACATTCATTCAAACAAAATGACACAAATATATTTTAAAATAACTTTAGAGTGTAGAAGGACTTACGAAGCTATAACTCACCAAACTAGCCTTCATGTGAAATTATTTCAGCATTTTGCAACCACGTATAGAAGGATGCCAGATGAGCTATGTCTCAAATTGCTCGCTTTCAAACCTTGTTGTTTCCTTACAATAGCTTCTCATGTCAATCTCTCTCAACCTTTCAAGTGTTGTACCCATCTCGTGTTACCCAAGAAAATTAAATATTCTTTAATAATTTCCTATCATTAAAATTACCAAGAAAGCTATCATATTTCTTCTACTACCAATAAGTGACACTAGCATGCTCACAAAAATAATAACAAGCCACATTCTTCATTTTATAAAAAAAGATGAGAGTTCATGACTCAGCAAATCAAAAAACACAAGACGTATCACATTTCACTCAATTTACAAACCCAAAAAATCGATTTCTTCTCTTATAATTTTATACAGTAAAAATTCAGATTGAAGAGGGATATAAAATATTTTTTACGCAAAATCTTGAACCAAAATTGTTCACCAAAGGAGACCCAAACATAACTTGAATGAACATACTTAAATCACTAAAAAAAATACCCTTAATATGATTAAAATTACCCAATTTATAAAAAAAATTAGGGTTTTTTTATCAAAATATTCATAATCCAAATCACAGTTTTATAATTAAAAATTATTTTCAAAAATTATTTTTGAAATTAATAAATACCTAAAAAATCATAAATAAGAAAATTCTAAAAAACCTAAACAATTAGGGACAGTTAGGAAAATTTAAAAAGTATCACAACGAATGCCTAATCATGAGCTTTAATACCAATTGTTTGAAATTTTGGCACCAAAATTGTAAAAGTGTTCTTTAAAAAACGCATCAAGAAATTCAAGGGAAAACAATGCAACGCAAGTTTTATGTAGTTCAAAAATCCTACTCCATGAAAAGTACCACTGGAATTCATTATTGTATCAAAGAACATAAACAAAGAGATTATACAGAGCATTAACAAGATAAAGATACCAAGAACGCATACACATTGCATAAACTGTAACCTTATCTTGTATAAACTGTTGAAAATCAACACCAACTCAATAAATGGAGTGACTGAAGGATGTAGAAAAATAAATGGAGTGGTTTAAAGATGTAGAAAAATAAATGGAGTGTTTGAAGGATGTATAAAAATAAATGGAGTGGTTGAAAGATGTAGAAAAGAGAAGTGTGTAGAATGTGGTTATATTTGTGTGGATATAATTATTTCTTAGTTTTATATTTGCATTGTGTAGATTGTATGGTGAGGACTATAAATAACTTACCCTTGCATTTGGTTTAATCATCCTATCAAAAATAAATAAGTCTTTGTATTCTTAGTTTGAGTATGAGTTGAGAGCTTTCTCTTTGAGTATTTGTATTTCTCTTCAATTTATGAGTTACCTTTGAAATGTGTTATATTGTCTTTTATTGTGGGTATAATACAAGTAATCTGTTTATTTGTTTGGATCCAATATTAGTAAATTTATAGTTGTGTATTCTAAATTTTACTCAACAATTGGTATTAGAGTGGGACAATCAATGATCATTCTTAGTGGAGCTATCTTGAGTTGTAAGGAATTTGATACTCTACAAGTTTCTTAGTTAAGCTTGTTTGGTATAATCGAAGTCTTGTTGACACGATGAGTGACCTTTAAGTACTTGGAGGAATCAAGAAGCTCAACAACAAAAACTATAACACATGAGTAACATGTATAGAATCTTACCTACAAGGTCAAGACTTATGAGAGGTTATTAGTGATGACGAAGTTACAAAACCAATAGTGGAAGATGCAAACAACATCTTGAAAAAGTGGAAATTTAAAGTAGGCAAAACAATGTTTGCTTTAAAGAACATAGTTGAAGAAGAAATGTTGGAGCACATTTGGGATGCCAAAACACTGAAGGAAGCATGAGACACTCTTGTTACACTCTTTTTAAAGAAGAATGATACAAGAATGATGATTTCCTAATACTTTCACAAGGTGAAGCCGTTATGCTACGAAATTTCAAAGTTAGATCCGAAAGCTTCTATTGGGAAAACAAGGATATAGAGAATAATTATCCATGGTTTGAGACCTAAATATTGAGGGTTTGTTACTGCTATACAAGGATGGCTGACACAACCATCTCTTGTTGAGTTGAGAATTTGATGGCCGGTCAAGAAGCCATGCCTAAGCAAATGAGAGGAGTCTCGTTGAAGGGTGAGGAAGAAACGCTCTACACCAGCAAAAGTAGAGGCACTTTTAAGCGGTACAATGATAGTGGATCTAACAAGGATGGAGACAAAGAAAAAATTTCTCAAAGAAAGAGAGGCTTTCATCCAGGTGGAGCTTGGAAGAATCACAGTAATAATAGAAAATTTGATGGTGAATGTTACAACTAAGGGAAGATGGGTCACATGGAAAAAGATTGTTGGAGTAGAAAAAAGCCTATTGAAATTAATATAGATACTTCCAGTTCTAAGGAGAATAGCAAAGATGTTTGGGATGACGAAACATTATTCATTGCAGAGAAAGAAGAATTAGCTTTCACAGTTACAACTGTGAAAAATGTTGGCAACACTACTCCTAAAAAAAGTGCAGATCATGATCTGCCTATTGAATGGGATAAAAATACAATTACTAGTGGTTCAAAAAAAATTAGTGGGAAGAGACAGATACCTCTACTTGGGGAAGAAAGGCCAAAGATGCTCACCATAGTGGCTTCTGCCAAAGCTAGGAGATACTAAGCTGACAATGACAACCATGGGAAACCTTCCCACCTCAAATCCTTCCTTTGGAACTCACTTATACATCACAAAGTTATCCAAAAATAGTGAGGAGGTTCATTATATCCAGAAGAAAAAGGATGTGTTATGGCTATCCTTGCTAGATATGGAAACTAGTAGTCATGATTAATGGCATGAGACATCAATAACCCATTCAGTGTCTTTGAGAGTATTTACTTATAAGAAATAATGTTGAAGAGAATTCGATTCTTGACATTGAATTTGGGTGAAATTAAATTGACACATTTTTTATATGAAATATGAAAATGATTTTCAACTAATTATTATAATAAATCATGATTGTATAAGAATATGAAAATAACTTATGCTTTAGATTTTAATTATGATCTTGAAGGAAATTAAAAAGTATGAGACATTTTTGTGTTATGTTTCATTTTGTTTTGTTTTATTTTATTCTTAAGTTAATTTTTGATATTTTTTTGTAATTTTAGTTTTTGAGTTATTTTTTATTTTTGTTATTTCTTTTAATTTTTACATTTAGTTCAATGTTTGCAGATATCATTATTGAAAACCCTCATGAGACTTAAACTCGTTCACTAGGGCAACTTAGGGGTTTAAAGGCATGTTGCATACGGTAAATGCAACTGTGTCAATTCACGTAAGTGATTTTAGATAGTTTAATTTTTAGTTTTTATTTTAGGTTTGACCAATTCTCTTGCTAAGGGACTAGCAAGAAATTGGTTGTGGGTTGTGATGAGTGCTTAAAAAGCACTAAAATTATCATGATTTAATGTACTTTAATTGATTAAAAATATTTATATTTATATGATTTTATCATATTTTTATATATATATTTTTTTCAGAATCGTGGGTATTTTTATCATTTTTCAAGTATTTTTGCTTCAAAAATAAATTAAAGACTTGAAGAATAATATGGAGGTAGTACATCACAAATATGTTGAGAAAAAAATGAGGAAAAGTAAAAACAATGGAAAAATAGACAAAATTGCCCTTAGCTACTCGTACACACCACGCCAATCAACACATGTAGTCGTGCCGCACCAGCCCTGACACATCATGTTGAAGTCTATGCACACTCTCCCGCATCATGTTGAACTCACGTGCACATTTGCATCCATCTACGCCCAGTCGTGCCGCACCACGTCGAAGTCCATGCCCATCTACGCGAGTGCCATTGCCTGTGTCAGTGCCCATCCATTCTGCGTTAGTGCTTGCATCAACATCCATCCATTATGCATTTTAACCCATTTTTGTATCATTTTTCCCCATTTGTTTTACCCTTTTTATCACCTATTAATACCTCATCTTAACCATTATACAAAACATGCCTTAAAAAAATTTCTTAACTCTTTTTTTCTCTAGATTTCTCTTTCTAGAATGCTTTCTTAGTTTTTTTAGTTTTTAGTTTTAAATTTATTCTCTTTTTGAGAAGAACTAGCTATGCTTTTGTAAATTTTTAGTTTTTGGTTCAATAAACAAAAATAAAAATTCATTTGAAGGTTTTTCAGCAACAAAATTAGCATCAAAGTGCTATAAGTTTTTATAATTATTTTTTATGATTTATTCTTATATGTTATATTTAATTTTTTTGTGATTAAATTTAACATGTATTATTGGCTGTTTGTAAACATGATATAATAATAACATTGTTATGCTTGCAAAATATTAAATAGGTAAAAATCTCTATAAAATAAATTGATTTTGTTTTTATTCAAAATTTTATATTAAGGATGTTAGAGAGAAATATATTATTTTTTATTACAAACTTAAATCTGAAAATTAGATTTTAAGGTTTAGTTATCCAATCTGATTTAAAGTAGTGCTCTTTTATTTGTTGGTACAATCGTTCCGTAGTTAGAGTGGAGCTCTATTTCAAAACAAATTTAAAAACTATTATTCAAAAATGTATTGACAACATATATTCAATATTGGTTTTAAAAATTGAAAGTTAGTACTCGGATAATTAAATTCTTAGGTTTAATTTGGACACATTGAATAAAGTTTAAACTGACCCCACCAAAGGTGGCATTTAAATGGTTCATTTTTAATCTCTAATAAAAAAAGAATTAATTTAATTAATCAAATTAATTATCCATCTCACACATGTTTTAATTGATTTGTTCAATTAACAAAGAATATCTAACCCCACCAAATGTAGTATTCATATAAAAAAGAGAGAATCAATAAATATCAATTTATATATTTAATAACCTAAATATTATGAACAAGCATAATTAACTTAGTTATTATATCTATAAATACTCCATTGTCATAAATGATAAAAAATTTGCATGATTTTTTATTGAATTCATATCTATGTTTATTTTTATGTTATTAGATTAGAAAACACAAAAACCAAAATATCTTGACAGGATGTTTAGGATTTAATTTCATTTTTTAAAAGTTTGAATAATAAATTAAAAATCACATATATTCCTTCCTTAGATCGACTTTGGGAGTATACTTATCATTTTTTATAAAATGATTCCTACATTGCGAAAGTTTTACAAATATAAAACCAAAGTATTTGTAGGATCGGCGATGCTAGTTTTGCTCATCAGGGTCGCCCCTTAGGAAACAAGCAGTTGAGAGTGGGTTAAAATAATCAGTGTAATCAAAAGGCACACCTAACAGTTGGAAGAAATCAGATGCAAAGTGACAGATGAATGTGAAGAACGTTTTTTCTTCATAGAGAGTTGGTGTTGAGATTGAAAATCAACACCAACTCAATAAATATAGTGGTTGAATGATGTAGATAAATAAATGGAGTGAGTTAAGGATGTATAAAAATAAATGTAGAGATTTAAGGTTGTAGAAAAATAAATGGAGTGCTTGAAGTGTGTAGAAAAATAAATAGAGTGGTTGAAGGATGTAGAAAAGAGAAGTGTGTAGAATGTGATAATATTTGTATGGATAGAATTATTTCTTAATTTTATATTTGTGTGATGTAGATTGTGTGGTGTGGACTATAAATAGCCTATCTTGCATTTGGTTTAATCATCCCATCATAAATAAATAAGTCTTTGTATTCTTAGTTTGAGTATAAGTTGAGAGCTTTCTCTTTGAATGTTTGTATTTCTCTTCAATTTGTGAGTTGCCTTTGAAAAGTGTTATAGTGTCTTTTATTGTGGTTATAATACAAGTAGTTTGTTTACTTGTTTGGATCCAATATTAGTAAATTTAGAGTTGTATATTCTAAATTTTACTCAACTTAAACAACACTCTCTATAATGCCCTTACTTCTTCTCTATAACATACAATATCATAATATATATATATATATATATATATATTCGTTAATATAAATTTGGAGGAATATAGTTTCAATTTTGTCAAAGGTACCTTACTTTGGATGTTCTAGAAGTGGAAGAAACTTAGGGTTTAGCTTTATAATAACTTAGACAGGGGTAGCTTTTGATTGCTAGTCTTGCTACTTGCTCAAACTTTTGGCTTCTTATATATTCAATAAACAAAGCTAAAACCTAAGTGTAAAAAGTCACGATGAAATAATTTTATTTCTTCATAGATTGTTTCAATTTTTAGAGAGTACTTTTTTTTTTTGCAAGTAATGTATGTGTCCCTTTGGATGTTGCCTCATACGTAGTGAAAAACTAGACCGCTTCCCAGTAGCAGCAAGTCAATAACCTCTACTCATAACAGTTTATTGAACAAATTTTTACTTATAAGTCTCCAAATTTCAACTAAATTAACATATAATTCTTTAAAATTAAAATTTATGATTTGGTTTTCAAAATTTTAAAACTTTATACATAGGTCATTCAACTTTTTAATCCTATAATTTAGTTCATAAACTTTTAAAATTTTACACATACATCTTAGCTTGATTATTATAATATATTTAACATCTATGTATGAAGTTTTAAAATTTAGGGGATTGAATCGTATAATTTAAAAGTTTAGGTACTACATGTAAAGTTTTAAAAATTTGAGGACTAAATCATATGTTTTAAAAGTTCGAATATGTACGCGCAAATTTAGCTAAATTTTGGGTACATTGATGCATTTTAACTTGGTTTATACAAATAACTTAGGAGAATAATCATGAAAACTATCTTAGATGTGTATGCAAGTGCTTTGACATTTACCTTATTTTTCACAAAGAAGGGGAAAAACAGTCAAAGGTATGATAAGCCAAACATCGTATGAATAATTCTCTCACTTTACTAAGTGATGCTGTATATTAGAAATTTGACTAGCTATATTATGTAAATATATTATATGAATCTAACTGAACGCTTTGTAGATTCATCACCAAGTGAAATGCCAAAAGAGTGATGTAATACGAATAAAATTATTTCCAGTAAAAACTTTGATAGCACTAATTAAATGCCAGCATAAGCAATTTTTTGTACCTATAATGCTACTATATTTAATAGAAATTCTTAGCAATAAACTTACAAAACACAATCTGTAGAACAAACTTAAAAACTAGTAGATATAGCTGGTATTAGTTGTTTCGCATTCATAGTGTACTTTTTCGTTAATCTCTACTGAAGTTTCACACAATACAATTAAGTATCCAACTATAAGCAAACATGGGATTCATAAATTTTAAGATACCCATCAAGATGAGGTTGGTGCTTGAAGATTATGAAGAACTGTGACCCATTTGTGTTTGGACCACTATTTTCCATAAAGAGAACACTAGGTCCAACATGCTTAAAATTGAAATTCTCTTCTGCAAATGAAACTTAATGTTAGATGCTACACAAAAAAACATTTAGTACATATCATACATAAAAGAAAGTCCACGTGTCCAAAAAATAGAGGGCATATTAATGATCTACAAAAATGTCCCTATACAATTTGCATTAAACTGTGTATATTAATTAACAGGCATCTAAAGAACGTCCAATGCTATTTTTCATGACACTTCAAGGAATTTAAACATCTTAACCTCTTATGAAGATTAATCAATACAGTTGGTTCCTACTTCTTTCCTTGCTTAGATGTATTTGAGGTTATAGATCCTATGAAATCAAATGCCACCAGTTAAGATAAACTTAGTTGAAGGATGTGTAGAGAATAGATGTTGTATTATAGATAAAAAAGAAATTGCACAAACTATTATCTTACCGTTAGCAGCTCATCATGATCAAATTGATAATGAGTGGTTTTCTGCAAAATGTTGATAACATCACGGACATCGTGCATATGAAGTAGCTCGGCTTCTCTCATCTACGGTTACATTTTGAGTTATCAATGATGATGCACTACTACAAAAGGGTATTAAAATTGATTCAACGCGTGAACCAACTTAAATTTTTTTTTTTTACAAAATTTACTTATTTTTTATTATACTCAAATTAAAATCTGTATTCGATCATTAAATAATAGCATAAAAAAATTTGTTTAACAAATAGTTTAAATAATAAAAATAATTGAAAAATAAAATATTAATTAATAGCAGAAAAATTATCATGGTATTGTTCTATGTTATTCAAGATCATCATATTCTTCTCTTGATGTTATAATACAAACCTACATATATAATATAAAAATTTATACACAAATAATAGCACATAATAACAAAAATACAAAAATTTATA
Organism: Hippophae rhamnoides; assembly: GCA_033030585.1. Lineage (NCBI taxonomy): Eukaryota > Viridiplantae > Streptophyta > Magnoliopsida > Rosales > Elaeagnaceae > Hippophae > Hippophae rhamnoides. The sequence goes on along the minus strand of CM065428.1, from coordinate 38,527,414 downwards.
CACATAAATAATAACACATAATAACAGAAAAAATATGAATAATAAGTGCGTAGGATTAATAGAAATACTTACAAGAGTAAATGAAGTGACAAAATGAAAGAAATGAAGAAAAAATGGTGTTTTGTAAGTGAGAATTGAGTATAAAGTTTTTGAGAATTTTGCTCAAAAAAATAGAGGATCTAAAAGATTAGTTAGAGATGAAGAAAACCCACTAACCGACGTTGGAATTGGTGGTCGTAGGTGGCCGAAAAATGAGAAAGAGTGGAGGAGAAGTCGAAGAGGTTTTGGGTTTCTGAGAGTTATGCAGCACTTGGAATAGTTTATGTCTGGGGAAGAAAGAAGATAAAAGAATTTATCCACGTGTGTAGCGTCGATTGAGTTGTTTAACCGACGCTACACGTGGACGTAGCATCAATTCCAGGTGTCAACCGATGCTACACTATGTGGATAGCATTGGTTCACCACGTAGGGTAGCGTCAGTTGCCACGTGGAACCGACGCTATGTCTTACGTGGATAGCGTCGCTTCTACATCGAACTGACTTTAAATTCATTAAAAGTCAGTTTTTTTCAAAAATTGATTTACATATCGACTTAAATACCCATTTTTATAGTAGTGATATAAAAAAAATGTTGAGAATATATAATAGAGTGCTTAAATGTAAAACATTGTTCAAAGCTTTGTACCTTAATGATTGCCAATGCCAAATGGAAAAAAACTTTTTCCCCCTTATAAAAAAGGACGTCCTACACCATTAGAGTTGTCTAAAAAAAGAATTATAAAAAAGATTGTATAAAGACTATTCTATACCAGTCCCATTCTTTGCCAATTTGTTTGAAATCAAGTCCTTGATAAAAAATCCTCTTATTTTGTGTTAGAAAAAGCATGTTACTATAAGAACTCTATAGTTGGTGAATTAAACCTCTAATAACACGTATCATAAGAATATGGAACACCATCTATGCTTTAGAGACTCCTATTCAATAATTGAATGCACTACTTTTGCAAAGAAAGGTCCAAGTAGCCAATACTATACAAGCAAAAGAAAAATACCAATATAAGTACTAAACATACAAAATAAAAAACATGAGTAAGGTTTATTTGCTTGTATTTATGTTAAAAGTGATTTTAGACAAAATCAATTTCATAAATAAATACATATATCCCAATTTTTTTTCTCAATCTAAAAGCTTATGACAAATTTTTAATATTTTGTAAGTGATTTTACAAACCAGAAATAAACTGATATTAAATAAAATTGTACAATTGATAGAGGATTTAAATACCTTAAAGTTCCCTTTTCCTAAGGCCAAGTTGAGAATGAAGTACTACTCATTTTTCTCTTGAAGACAATATGCTTAAATCTACTATGCGTATTTCACAAGAATAAAATAAAATCAAGTTCAAGTATTTTTTTCTTCTAACGGAACATAGAAATTTGAAATTATTCTAACCTCCGTAGGCAAGCTCTTAGAGAATAGGTTGAGGAACCACTCCGTGGCGAGATGAAAGACATCAAAATCTAGTGCTTCCAGATGAGGAACTATCTTCTCGGATATGAAAACACTAGGTCAAATCAAAATCATAATTTCAAATATAAGAGGGAAAGACATGAATAGAAATTAAATAACCAAGTAGAGAGATGTAGTGGACGATGAGACGATAGAGATGAGATGTAGTGGAAAATGAGACGATAAAGATGAGATGTTCAGATGAGGACTATGGGCACGTAGAGCGGTAGAGAGGGTGAATGCACAAAAGCCCTAAACAAATATCTAGCACAAGTGCGAGAGGGAGAGGGAGAAAAAGAAAGAGAAGAGAAGAGAAGGGAAAAGGAAAAGGAAAAGGAAAAAAGGAAAAAAAGAGAGGGAAAAAGAAAAAAATTGATAGAAAAATTCGGTGTGTGGTGTAACATAGAGAAAATACATAAAATTAAATTAATAGAGAAATGAAAAAAATTATAAAATAATTTTTGTATTTTTTAAATGAATAAGACATACAATATATTATTTAATTTTAGTTTAAAAAAGATTGTGAACTCTATTATTTTAATTAGATAACGTTTATTTAATAATCGTGACCATATAAGTGTTTATATTTAAATAATTTTTGTAGTTTAATTTATGATCACGGTTACTGATAAAAATCGAGATTAAATATCATTATTTTAATAGTGCTAGTTTAGTTATCATCTTTTAGATCTTAATGCAATAAATGAGTTAAATCTAGTGAGCGTATATCTAGATTGTTCATGATTTATGTTGGTTAATAAGTGGATCCTTAATCAATCACGGAAAAAAATAATGGGAAGTCTTAAGTGGACCTAGACTTCTAAAACTAAGTTTAGAATTCAAGAATGATTTTAAATTATAAAAGTGATTTAAAATTTAAGAAATTAATTTAAATTCATGATATGTTTAATAAAATTGTAGGTTAGTGGTGACAATAGTCTTATGATAACATATATTTCAATATTCTTATGGAACTTATTTATATGAAAAAATGAGAATTTAAGTCAATTATCTTTAACAAAAATATACTTTAGTATCATACTTATTAGATAAGATAACACAAGTTCATTATATTTACAAAAAAGAGCCACAAAAATCCATTTAAAAAGTGATGGACATATGTTACTCCACTTTTGAAGTGGACAAGTGAGACAATACAAGTTTATTAATTTATAAAGTAGACTTATGTCATTCCATCTAATAAATACCGATTTACAATTACTTTCGTTAAATATAATAGATTTGAGCCACCTTTCATTTTTATTATTTTATATTATATATTTTCTTCAAAAGTTCACATTTTATTAATTTTAACTAATTTATTAACGAATTAGTGATTATAAATATATATTATTATCGATACCATTTAAAATTATTTATTACCTATTTATGACACAATTGTTTGATAAAATTATTGTTAATCAAAGGTCATCATAGTATGTACAAATGCAAAGTATATAGACGATAAAAGTGCAATTTGCATGCGCGTATATATATAATAAAATCCTTCTTTCAGTTATATAATTATTTTTTTTTACTCACAGTTGGTACAATGAAATCCTTCTTTCCTTTAATACTAGACTGAGGCCCTCACCTCAGTGCTACTACCTATTACCGGGACATTTTCTTTTTTCAGAAGGGTGTCTGAAAAGGCTAACCATGTTGTAACGTAGGGGATTCAATTGCTCATAGGTTCATCTTTGAATGAGAATCAGAATCTTGGGACCTTATAGTGGGAGGAGGCTCACTAGCTCAGTTTCACATGTCTTAGACTAATTATGTAGGGGCTCTTTAATCAATGATGATCCTAAGCTTTTCACAGTTACTCTCGAGTCCCAACTTCTCTAAACCCAATCCTCAGTCCAGCCTCAGCTAGTCAGCAAGCATATCCTAGTTTTTGTAGAGTTCAGGGCAAGAACCGTGAAAATATACCCCCGAAAAAAATGGGAGATGAATTTTTCTTTTTCTTTTTCTTTTTTTTAGTACCAAAATATAAAATATTTTAAAAGAATGAAAATAACCATTGACTTCGCATGCTCCAAGCAGGCACAGAAATACCACCTTCAATGTAAAATGGGTGTGTTTTAATAATAAAAAATCTTATTTATTAAAAATTATGATATTATGTATTTCAGTTAATTATATATTAAAAAAAATAAATAATAATAATTAATTATCTTAACATATCATATAATTTGTAGTTGTATATGGCATAAAAAAGTGTTTCTTAACTACTAGTCAAGAAGACACGTGGCAATTCAACTCTGTGCTTATCTTTCTGAGAAAAGAAAAAAAAATAACGAATGGATTAACAATGGTAGATTTAATATTTATATTTAAAAAATTACAATATATAACAAATTATTTTTTAATTATTAATATTTTTAATTAAAAAAGATATTATATATATCATATTTTATTAAAAATATATTCAAATTATTAAATTTTATTAATCTATTAAGTATTGAAAGTTTAAAATTTAAAATTCAAATGATATATAGTTATATTTTAAGTATATATTTTGTCAATAATTTTATAAATATTATATTTTAAAATTTAGTTTTTAAAAATTGAGCCAAAACACGTGACCTTTCTCATTACCACTTACATCTTCACCTGTTGTTACTACCACATGCATCTTCACCTGTTGTTTACTGATCTGGGTTTGGCACAAATGTTTTAGAATCCTTAAATCATATTTAGTTAACAATAATAAGAATCAGAATGATTTTAGATATTCTTGAATTTAGTTTGACTGTTAATATATAATAAACTGTAAACTGAAATACTCTATTTTTCTCGTACATTTATATGAATATTTATTATTTTTTCTTATTTTATCTTATTTAGAAGAAAAAAATTAATTTTCTAATTTTTGTAAACTGATATCCTTAAGTCATATTTTTCTCGCACATTTACAACAACTAGTGGTGGACACTCTAATAAGTCTGACATTGATTTAGATTATGAGAAAAGTGATTTTCAATTCCTACTATATATATTTAATGCTAATAGTCTTAATGAAATGTTTAAAGATTTAGTAGGTTGTAAGTAACAAAAGATAAGTTACCAGTAGAAGTAACCAAATTCAATGATAAACTCAAACCTTATAAAATTGATTGGTACATCTTAGAAAGTGAAAAAAATTGAGCTATCTGAACTTACTGATGGTTTGAATTCAAGTCTTGTAGATCTTAAACAAGAAAAACAAGAATCTTGTGTAGGAACTTGAACAATTAATGGAAGCCATGAAGAGTCTAACAATTGAAGCTGAAAAGCTTAACAAAGTTCTTGACTATGAAAAATATTTTGAAGACAAGAGAGGGCTAGGATATGTAGATAAACACTCTATGTCATCGTCTCCAAATATAACTCAGTTTGTAAAACCCTCTAACCTTCTTTTTCACATGATAATCATGGCCTTGGTTATAAGGATGAGAAATCCACACCTTCAATGTGAAAAACCATATTTGTGAGGCCTTCTAACTCCATTCCTACTATTACTACTTATGTACAAAAAACCATTGCACCTATGGTAAAAAATATTGTTAAGTTTGTGCATGTATGTCATCATTGTGGTAGGAAAGGTCATATAAGACTAAAATGTAGGTTTTTGATAAATGCTCCTAAATTTAATAATTATTTCTATGAATTTAGTTATATGACTCATTATTATCATCCATCTGTGCATAGTACATCCAATAATTCTACTAGAAAGCATGAAGTTGTTGGCTCAAAAAGGAAAGTGAATTTCAACACTTTTAATTCTAGGACTAATTATCATCATCCTACCATGCATGTTGCATATTCATTTAAGATGGATGTTAAATCTAAAGGTAAGTCTAAGAATATGCTAATAGCAACTAAGGTAGTTGATTTCCAACCCAAAGATATAAAGAAACTAAAATTCAAGAAAGTTTGGGTTAGAAAATATTGTCTCTTTTCAGTCACCTGACCACCATTTATTGTTCACCTAGGTACTTTTGTTTGAATGCTTAATAAACCCTAGGTGAGCATCTTTAGTATGTTTTTTATTTTTTTTATTGATGTTTATTTAGTGTTAATAAAATATAATAAAAAAATAAAAACAAATGGAGTATATTTGTTTTAACAATGAAATGGACTTTACATACTACTTTCCTTTACAAACATGACTTATTCTGATTGACTTTAATTTTGAAAATTGGTATATTGATTTGTGCATTTATATTTTTTTCACATCTAGTGATCGAAATTGACCAGGATTTACTCATACACTAACTAAACTCATATGTATATCATGCTTATAGTTTATGCTTACTTTTGTAAGATTTCAAGCCTTGAGCTGACCTTGATAGTAAAAACGTGCTTGAGTTATGTTTTTCACTTTCTATAATTTTAATGTAGAGAGACATACATTTTGATAGGGCTACCTACTATGATATGTGTAGCTATAATAGTGAGCAAATAAGGCTACTTCACAACTAGTATGAAAGTCATCATACTAGATTTTTGGCTCATGCATAATTCCTTAAATAAAAAGAAAATGGGTAAATATATAACCAATCCTTATATATAAATAAAAAAGGGAATAAATAGTCAACTTTTGACTATTTATTTTTGTGCATAATTGCTAGATATTTTTGTTTTGTAAAATTGTAGATTCAATTGTAGTTTTTCAATGACAGTTAATACTTTTTCCTTTGAATCTTCCACGAATGATCATAAATGAATTAAGCGACATAATTTTGAAGCTTAAACATATATCTTATTTTTTGGATATTGTTGATGGTCACTATATGGGTTAGTATATCTATGTGTCTTGTCAAAATACTTATACCTTCAATGGATAGTAAAATTTTGAACAAGAGTAATTTCTCAAATGAGTATTTTTTTTATAATCATGTTTAAATAAGTCTATTACCCTCTTTAGAAAAAAAAATTATATCTCAGTTTGCTAATTTTTTGTTTTAAAGAGTTCATTCATTAAATCCATCACATTCTTGTTCATATTAAATTTAAGTTTCATAGTAAAATTATTATTTCGTATGAAAAAAATAAGAGTAGTTAATGATGGGAGAGTTATTGTATAAAAGTGTTCTACTTATTATTTGTTATTGCACATAGAGGAAGAACATGTAATGATTAAGTGTTCACTTTGATATATCACATAGAGGGAGTAATTTTAATATTTAAATAGTATCAATTATTACTCATTGCTTATGTTTGTTTATTTACTTTACTATTAACATATACATTGAATTAATGAACATGAGTCTTTTGAGACAACTCATATACTTATTTGTCTATTTGATCTTCAGTGCACATGTGAGCTCAAAGATTCAAGCAAAGATGGCTTCACCAAATCATAGGATAGTACCAATATATAAAATTTAATTTTCCTATAAGCGTCATGTAACATGAGGGAGGTTTTATCACACGAATATGCCAAAGGGGGAGAATGTAAGGTATATATGAGTGTTGGCAATATTCATGTGCAAAATGTTTAACTGTAACCTAGTTTCTAGACGCATTTTCATGACTTCTATTCAAAGCTAAAGAAACTTTTGAGCTTCAAGTCAACATGTTTTAGGTGTATACTTGTCCTTATGCATATTAGAGTATATGTTATACACTTATGAATATTTGGTATATTCTTTAGTTGGTCAATTAAGTATTAGGTCGATCGATCGAATGGGTTAGATCGATCAAAGATTGATCTTGTACAATCTATGTCGTCTTAGGTTGATTTTCAAATTAAGATAGATCAATTAAGTTGGGTTCAATTTATTGAGGAGTGTATCAATTAAGAATCGATCATATTTGATCTATCTTGTCTTAAGTTTATTTTAGTCATTACTGGATCGACTGAAAGGCTTTCGATCAATCAAACATATAAGGTCGATTGATCAAACTTGAACTGGATCGATCGATCGAGCTTGAATTGGATCGATCAATAGGCTAGGGTTTCAACTTATAACATATTTTTTTACTCTAGCTTAATTATTCTTTTACCATATTATCCCCATTAATTATTGGTTTATGAATTATTTTATGGGCATAATCTTAATTGGTCCTAAACCTAGCATTAAGGTTTCTTCTTTCTTATATAAAGAACTTAATGCTCCATATTTCATTTAACCATATTCATTGTATTTTTCTAATTTTTTTTGTTATCTCTCTCTCTCACTCAAATTATTTTGGAGAAACTTAATCATATTTTATTTAGGCTTCATTCTTTAATTAATCTACTTCGTACTAGGTATCGTATCAGGGAGATGATTTCTATTTGTACTTTTCTTAGTCTGTTTATGCATTCAGTTGGTTGTTTGTTACATGTTTTTACCCTTGTGTTGCCTTATTTTTTTCTTTGCTTTTTTCTCCACGACTGGTAGTGTTGTATGAATTTTGGTTTGACTTATCTTCTGTATATAGGGGTGTGGTATGTTGCATATTCTGTACGTGGTGGTTTGAATTTCCATGTCAAAAAGTGGGAGAAGTATGCACAACTTGTATTTTTTGGTTGTTGTGTTTATTTGTTAATATGTTGTTTGCTGCATGGAATTGTGAGTGTTGTTTGCACTACATCTTGGTTGCCTAATATGCATACACTTAAGAGAAGTGTTGCACATGTTTAGGGTTAGTGTGGATATCTATGTTACATGTAGATTTTTTTTGTATATGCTACATGTCTGTATGTCAAGCCTATCGATGTGGGGTAACACAATAGTATCTTTATAGACTACATGTTTTTTTCTATGTGATATGTTCACAAGGTATGAGTTTTTTGTGTGTGTGCAAGTTATAGATGTAGATTAAGACCATCAAGTTTCAAACTTTCACAGAGAAGATGTGTTGAGACCCTCGCGTTTCAGATCTACTAAGTGTTAATGAGTTGATCATCTCATATTTGATGTGCAACTATATTTAGTTGTGCATTGTTTTACCATGGAAAGCCAAAGGGGGAGAATGTAAGTTCTATAGTGCTTTGAGTCTTTTTCGGCATTTTTGTATGAAAAAAATGGAGTTTTCTTATTTACTTAGTCTACTTGGTTCCCTCTGTGTAAGGTTGGTTACTAATGATCATCAATGCAACACACCACATGGTTCATTTTCGTAGTATACTTGCTAGGTTGAGTGTTATGATTTTTGTTTTGTTTTGTTTGCGATTATTTGTTGACAATTACTCTCCAATTGTTTTTTAAAACAACCTTTTTTGGTGAAATTTTGGGTGCCTCGCTAGTCCCTTCACCTAAACCCTTGGATAGCCCAAAAGGTTCTATACATACCCCTATCTTCTTTAATGAGAAAAATTATAGTGAAACTTTGTCAATTTGATATCTCATTTTTTTGATTTCTTGTCACTATTATCTTGATTGTTTGTTCAAGAATAGTGATTCATGATTGTGTGAGAAAAATCATAATTTTGAGTGATGAGTACTTGTGGTGGTGTTTGCTAGTAAGAGTAAAATAACATTCTTAAGTTGTGAGTACTTAAGACTATTTTACTAGTGGGTTGAGAGCAATATTGTGTTATTAGGATTGGGGTTAAGTCATATCTATGAGTTCCTAAGACAATGATGATCAGTGGTTGTGGTTGAGGTGGCTTCCATATTGTTGTACACATTGCTAATCAGTTGGTGCCTTTTTGACCCATTTTGTCCAATTTTTTCATCTTTTGTACTTTTCCTCATTTATTTTCTCAATATATTTGTGATGTATTGCGTCCAGTATTTTCTTCGAGTCTTTAAGTTATTTTTGAATTAAAATACCTAAAAAATAATAAAAAATACCTGTGGTTCCGAAAAGATAAATTTATATAAAAATATGATAAAATCATACAAATATAAATCTATTTAATCAATTAAAGTATATTAAATCATGGTAATTTTAGTGCTTTTTAAGCACTCATCAAGGATCTTATCACATAGACAAGTGTTTTATATGGGTTTACCTCATTACATGACTTTGTTTGTATGATTAGTTGTTGTGTTATTATAATATGAGTTTCAATCGTGTATGTACTAATGTACTAGATTTAGATCGATTAGAAAGCTTATTTGATTTATGTAGTTGCATGCTTTCTTTCCTTTCCTTGTAGCATGCCTATAACTTTTTGATTATTACTTGTGTTGATTTAAATTAATATACCTACATATGAGTTTAGTGTGAGTCTCTAAGGATTAATATATTCTTACCTTAATTGTGTATTGGGTATCAGACTCTTTATTTTGGTATGCTATGTTTTATGATTACGTGATATAAGAGTACAATCTTCATTTACCAAATATGGTCCCATAATATGCTTTCTTTCCTTCCTTTGTAGCATACTTGATTCATCGTCTGTGTGTTATGTGCCATGCTTATGGTTGTTGCTAGTTTCGATAGGAGCCTGTGAAGCACACCATCACTAATGTGTCTACTGTAGATTGTTGTTTCGTATATGCTAGTTTCTTTTGTTATGTATTGAATTAAGTATGTTGTTTTGTACTTTTGTTATGTCATCAATTTAATTTATGTTGTAAGCTTGCTAATTGAGTTGGAATAGAGTTTACAAAAATATTCCATGGGTTGGCCTTTCCACATCTCATTTAGGTCCCGGTTACCTATTTGGTTCAGAAGAAAAATTAACCTTGCTATAATTGTTCATACGTATGAAAATTTCAATGTTCTTTGCTCTATTCGTCCCATTCTTCAATCAATTTTTTTCCTAACAATGTGTTTAATTATTTGAATCACTAGAATGAGTTCCCAAACTCTCCACTACTCCTACTTAATGAAGAATGGGTAGAGGTTCATGTGAGCTACCAATAACCAATAAGAAAGATTAAGAGAAGTAAGAAAGGCCCTAAGCCTAAGAAACCAATCATGGATCAAAGGTTGAGAAAGTTGGAACTCATAATGAAGCAACTAATGGAACTTCAATTCAACTCATAGGGGTATCGTAGTGCTTCAGTGAGTTACTTAAGGTCTCTACTACCAATAGGGCTAGGAATCCTAGGAGAATATTATCAAATTCCCAATGCTGGCAATAACTCAAAAAGCCTTACCCACAGTAGATTGGGTCCTTGTATTTAGGATCACAAGACCTCGGTGAAAACATCCCCAATTATAGTTAGCTACCGACATTCAAGATGGTGGAAACAAACTAGATCTAGATCACTTATGCACCAGATGTGTAGACTTGAGGAACCATTTCGAGACCAAGCATTGTGCCCACTATAGTCAAGAAAGCTTCTCTAGTAAGCTGCCGACTCTAGCCACAATAAAAAAGTAGCATTATGGGTGGGCAATCATTCTATTCCTACTCCACCAATAAGAGATTTGGAACATAGACTTCACAAGATGAAACTAAGACTTGATAGGTGAGAGATGAGATATGGATTACACTAATTCTACTCTAGCTCCCTTCATCCCATAGGTATTATCTACTTTGTTAAGGGGTAAGTTCAACCAGCCTTCCCTTGGAACTTATAACGGGTCTTCTGATCCCTTAGACCACTTTCACTTATTCAGATATTAGGTGAGTCCTACATGTATAGTGATGCAGTTAGTTATGGAGCATTCTTTTTTTACTTTGGAAGGTAAGGTTGGAGTCTAGTACTGAACCCTCATTCACTTCTCAACAAAGAGAAGAATACTAAAGACTTTAGCACATCTAATAAGGCAGACTCAGAAATAAAATAAGTCACTAAAAGACTACTTTGATTGCTTCAGTAATGAGAAGATTTAGGTTAAAGACTATTCAAATTCTTTTGTAGTCAATGCATTTCTCTACAATCTCTACATGTGATTTTTATGGGTTATATTGGTAGAAAAAGATTCCTAAATATTTGTACAAAGATATTACTAGGATCATAGTTGTAGCAATCAATGTCAAAGACATGGTTAGTCACCATAAAAGAAAAACTAAGAACTAGTTTAAAAAAAGGAAGACTATAAAAGAGGTCAGGAGCTTGTAGGGTAAAAAATTAAAAAAAAAAATGGGTAAAGAAAAGAAGAGGCCCCAAACTGGAATTTTATAACCTAAGAATAACATCAAAAAGTTTGTTCCTCTAAATATTATTCAGGAATAAGTGTTGATATAGGTCTAGGAGTTAAGACTCTTCAAACACTTTAGAAAATTAAAAGAAACCAAAATTTATACTACAAGTTCCATGGGGACTTTGGCCACAAAATAGAAGACGGAGATCCAAAGGGTAATTAAGCACTAGATATAAAAGGTTTACTTGAAGGAATTTATGTTAACTAGGCATGACATATTCCTAGAAGTCCTTGGGAACCAAGTAGAAGAGTGCGAGTGTTTAGCCTTGAATGAAATTCTTATCATCTTAGAAGGCCTAATGGGTGGGAATACCAACTATGCCAGAAAGGCATATGCTTGAGGATTAGAAGCCAATAAAGAAGTGTTTCATATTATCTAAAACCATGGAAATGATAACGAGCCAAGGATGGTTAAGGAAGACTTAGTCTTCAATGAAAAAGGAAGCATCACAACTAGTGCATCCATATTATGATGCTCTAGTGGTAGCCTTAGATATCACTAATAACAAGATTTATCGAGTTTTAGTAGATACTGGAAGTTTAGTAGGAATCATTTTCAAGGATTCACAAAATAGATGAAGCTTTAACATCCCTATAAGCCATCAATACTCACTTATATGGCTTCTCTGGAAAATCTCTCACCCAAGATGGAAGTGTTGATCTTCAAGTCATGATTGGAAAGGGCCATGCAACTAGGACCATCATGATTACAATGGCATCTTGGGATGACCATTTATGCATGTTACCTGGGCAATATCTTTCACTTGTCACCTGGCACCAAAGTTCCCAATAGAAATGGGAATGAGATCGTCCTAGGAGAGTAAAAGGTAATATAGGACTACTACAACTTGGGAATTTTTCTAGTGTAAAAAATGTGATTAAGGCCATATAAAAGCGGTTAAGTCCATAATTATTTATTTTTACTTTACACTTGTGATTTATTTTTCAATCAAAAGTGGGTGAGGTCTTGCATATTTAAGTCAAGACCAGTACCAAAAATGAAAAAAAGAAGAAAGATTAAGAACAAATAAAGAGTTTATCCAACTTAGTGTTCATGTAATCATTTATAACTTAGTTCTCAAAGTTCCCAGTTCAACCTTGGTAACCATAAGGGCTATAACATCAGAATGAGAATCAGCCACTTATCCATATCAACCTTAGCTTTGCACCAAGGAAGGATCGGCACCGTGTGCTACTATGGATTGGGAGTGAACACACTCTTTTTGTTAAACTAGTAGCCATAATCAATCAAAGCTAGGAACAAAAATTACCTTATACTAGACCATCACCCCATGGGGGCTTAATGTACGACATCATCCTACCAATGTCTTGATGGAAAAAGTCCTATATAGAAAATAAAGTGAGAAATTTCCCTTTCGTGCTCACTATGACTGTAGTTCATGATCTAGATTGGCTCCACAAGACCACTATCTTAATGGGTCACTTCCTGTTTGAAAATGAAGTAGGATTACACCTCCTTCACACCCGTTGTGACTGTGATCTAGGATCACAACAGTGGAAACCACTACCTTAATGGTTTAATTCCTATGGGAAAAGGAAGCCAGATCAACAACCATTCCAAACCTACAATGAGAATAATTTAGGATTAACATAGTGGCAGATGAAAGTAAGACCATTATCTCAATGTATCTCTTCATGTGAAGAAAGTGAAGTAGGATTACACCTGTAAATCTTGTAAGTCCTTTGATTCTCTATTGTCATTCTCATGTGCAAAATATGGAGTTTGTTTATTTCAGTTCCTATACTTTTCTTGCTCTATGTAAGTTTGATTATTGAAAATCAATAATGCATACACACACACACACACATAAGTAGGCACACTTTGTATGTGAGCATGTTTACACTTACCACAAGGTTGTTTTTCATAATATGCATGCTAGGTTTCCTACCCCTCAATGACCTCTTGAACAAGGCCTTTAATTGCTACTTGGCTTGTGGTGGTTTTTTTCCCCTTCATTAGGTAGGTCGTTGAGACGGTTAGCAAGGCACCCTAGAAGGTTTAAAATTTTCTTTAAATGCTCCCTTTTTATTTATTTGGTAATTATAAAATCCTATTGAAACTCTACCAAATTTTTCTTGCAATTCTATTTATTTGTGCTATGTATTTACGAGAGTAACAAGTTAGGGCAGAAATAGGTAGTTAAGGTAGAATGGTCCAAACTAATAGATATATTTATGTTTATACTTGTATCGAGTGGTATTTATTTGTTGTTTTTAGTGAATTATTTGATATAGTGTTTGCCATAAGTAACCTGAGGATTTTACTACATATATTAAGGTTCTATATGGGTTTACCTCATTATATCTGTTATACATGATAAGTTTTTGTGTTAGTATAATCTAAGTTTCTATCGTCTATATACCAACATCCTACATTTAGACTCTGATTAGAAAGCTTATTTGATTTATACTATTGTATGCTTTCTTTCCTTACTTTATAGCATGCCTATAGCTTTTCGGTTATTGTATCTATTGTATAAATTAATATGTTTGTTATTTGACTAATTTTTACTACTTTTACTTTTTTGGATATCTATTTAAATTTTATTACTTTGGATTTAGTGTGTGTTCTCGAGGAGTTAGTATATCCTTACCCTAGTATTTTACCGGTTGTTAGACTCATTTTACTAGCTATTAGACTCATTTTACCGGCTATTAGGCTTGACCGTTCCGGTGTTGATTCAGTTTAAACTCACCTTTTACATACACACACTTATCTCTAATAGATTTGAGAAAAGGAGGAAATCTTAGGGTAGTGGTTCCAGCAAGGATGCAAGTACCATAGTAGTCGATGAATAAGAAATGGTATTCCTGGCCAAAAAGTTCATAAGATTCTTCCAAAATAAGATGAAGTCTTCTGTACTACTACAATACATACATATAGTCTCAGACATTTAGCCTCAATTTTTTAAAAAAACCGAGGCCATAGACATAACCTATGACCTCGGTTATTTTAAAACCAAAGCCATAGTCATACCTTATCAATTTTTTCTCTTTAATTTACACTAAACACCAAATTTTTTTATCTTTTTATTTTATTTTTTCCACTCAATTTTCTCTCTTTTTTACCAAAGACCAAAATTGTTTTATCAAATTTTTTCTTTTAATTTCCTCTTTTTTTCCTTTTTCCATTTTTTTCTTTTTTTACCATGTATACTCTTCTCTGCTCGAAACCCTCGCGCCGTGTTCTAACCTCGCATCACATTCCACTCTCACACCTCCACGTTCCATCCTCTAGACCACTCTCGCACCGCCACATTCCAACCTCTATTCCACTCTCACACCGCATTCTAACCTTTGTTCCTTGGCCACTACTTGAATCTTTTTGGTAACATCAACTCATATTTTCTTTTATAAATGACTCTTGGTATGGTTTGTGGAATTTATGGCCACCTGGTGCTGGTGTTGGTTCTGGTTTGTCGGGGTGGTACGTTGGTGCGCTAGTGCTGGTTCGTTAGGGTGGTGCGTTGGTGCACCGGTGAATTGGTGCCTGGTACTTGGACTGGTGCTGGTTCTATTTTGTGAACAGATAAGGGTTTTTATTTTTTTAGTTAAGGTATTTTGTGGTACTAAGAATATTTCTCTTACATAAACTCGGAAAATATTGAAGCATCAATATTCCCCCTCCATTTGATTGCTATACTTCATCGTTAGTCTTTATAGATGTTATGTTCTGTTTTCTAAATCTTATGAAAAATTCTATGTTTTCTTATGGTGTTCCATTATTCAGGTACATGTTTAAAATGTGCTTATAGACAATAACTAAATTCAAATCTATACTATAAGCTAGTTGATTAAAGGCTTCTTTGTTAAATGTGAAACTGTCCTATTATGAATGAAATCCAAACAAATGGCACTTCATTTTTGTCATTTTTCTAGGGTTTTTTTTTCTCTTTTGTATTATCTAGATATGGTCAACATCATTCCAGTTATGGTGGAACATGTGTGCTACTACAATTCTGACTATCTTGGTTGAGAAAGCATGTTATTGTAGATATCGTGTAGTTGACGACATTAATTTTGAAGCTCAACTAATGATATGATATTTTTGATCTTGAAACCTTGACTAAGTTTGAAAAGTTAACGTTTTAGAGAATCCCAAGTTTAAGAGAAAGGGTGATGATCTATTTTATGAGCATACTCTATCCCTTATGGAGACACTGTGTGGCTTCCAATTCACATTGACACACTTGGATACCAGAAAACTTCTTATTAAATCCCATCCTGGAGAAGTTGTTAAGCCTAGTATGTTATAGTCAGTTCGATTATTTTTTTATGTTTTATGATTAAGATAAAACAACTACTGTTTGTTATTTAATAGACACACCCATTTGACGTTTATGGTGTTATCCAGTGGTTGTCTATCTGTCTCAGGTTTTTCAGCAAAGTTATTTTGAAATTGTATGTATTAACATTTCAAATGTATTGATTGTTTATTGGTAGGCTAAATATATATATCAAAGCTTATCAAGATTGTTGGGATAACTATAGCAGCTTCTAGAGTCATGGCAAAGGCAATTTATGTTACTATTATGTACAAGAACTGTAAAAATGTGCAGAGAGTTCCATGTAGGCTAGGCCTTGGTGAGTAATTGTCCCTCGTTCATGTAGTTACATTCCTCAGGTTACTTTCCTAAAAGTAAGATGGTACATTTTCTTGCAAAGATAATTGGAATTGTTGTTTTGATATTGATATGAGCACCAATAATTTGTATCTTGGAGAAGAGCCATGCCCAATTGATATGTGAGTATGCTAGGTATGTCAACCTTTATTTTTAAGATTTCATTTCTTTAGATTGGATCTAATTTTTTATAATCTCATTCGTGTAGTTTCTCATGTTTGTTGAGAAAATAGCCTCTGTGGGTGTTTATACATCAGCACTAGGCTCACCAGCACACTATAGACCAGGCATACCAGCACTAGCCCCAGCGCAACACCCCAATGCACCAAGCTCATCGCAACACCCCACTGCACCAAGCCCAGTGCAACACTCCAATGCACCACCCCAATGTACCACACCAGCGTAGTAGTGCCTATATTGATTTGAAATACACTTATAAATTCTTGTAATTAATAGTAAAAATTTAGTTTGTAATAGTAAGGTTTTATTATGTTTTAATGTATAATAAACTCTCAAACGTAATTATACTTTTAATTTTAATATAATATGACTTTTAATATTTTAATTAATAAATTTATTGTAATGTATATTGATTTTTAATATTGTAATTAATAATTGTATTTTTTTTAATTTATGCATACCCTATGGCCTAGGTTATTAAAAAACTAAGGCCATAGACATATCCTATAACCTCGGTTATTGAAAAACCGAGGCCACAGACATACCTTATGGCCTCGGTTAAAAAATCGAGGTCATAGGTAACAGTCTATGGTCTCTCTCACTTAGGTCTCGGTTCTTATAACCGTAGCCATAGGCTTATGGTCATGGTTAAAACTGAGGCCATATGTATGTTTTGTAGTAGTATTGATTCATTTAGAAGACGCATCAAGTAAAAAAGACTTAAGATTAGTGAAGAATGATGATGACTCTGTGGATGAGTAAGAAATATAAAATGAGCCATGATAATAAGATTAAGTGCTTCATGTATGGGAAGCCAAGACACAATGCCACAAACTACTTCTCTAAGCAAAAATAAATGAACAAGCATGCGATAAATGTTTATGTTACTATTTTGGACAGTATTAGCAGTGATGATAAGGATGATACTAAATTCTTAGCCTTCATGGCTTTAAGAACCATATAAGATCCTCTGATTACTACCTCAAAGAGCCAAGATATGATTGTATATGATGATGATGACGACCAAGATGAGTTGCTTGATACCTATAATAAGTTCTTGTTATAGCATATCAAGTCAAAGAAAGCTAAGAAAAAGGCTTTGGAAAGCCTTGAAGAAAGAAAGCTTGAGATAAGAATTTTGAAGGATGCTCTTGAGGAAAAAAAGTCCTTAATTGACAATGATCACAGTGATTTCACTAATAAGTGTAAGGTCATATAGAAAATGTATTTTGATTTGTAAGAAAAAATGAGCTAAGTTGAAAGCTTTGAGAAGGATTTGAATAATTTTGTAACTATTAAAGCTACTATATTGTATGCTATTCCTGATCCTTCTTCTAATCAAAATTTTGAAATTACTTGCCTGAGGAAGTAGGTGATTGTACTTGAAAGTAATAAAGAGTATTTGCCTTATACTCTTTCTAAAAAGGAACTAGAACTTTAGTAGCTACATGCCAAAGTTAATATACTTACCAATTACACTATCTACCTTGAATCTTTCCTTCAAGAAAAGGAAGATTTGATTAGAGCTTTGAAGAATAAGTTCTTAGTGAATGAGAATAAGCTCACTCATTCCTTCTCTGTGGTTAGTAAGTTCGTGACTATTTATCAGAAACTTAATGAGATCATTAGTAGCACCAAGTCCTTTAGGGATAAAAGAGGAATCGGGTTTGAAGAACGGTTTTTTTTACTTCAATAGGAAAGTTGCAGCTATACCAAAAGTTAAGTTGCTTGCTACATCCTAACCTCTACTATTACAAAGTAGCGCATTTATGTTGGTTCGATGAACCAACTTAAATTGAGGTTCTACGTGTTGGTTCTAGGCTAGAACCAACTTAAAATTATAACCCTTTAAACATATTTTGGTTATTTTTTGCTAGCCTTATTGCATGTTTTAAATCAGAAAAATCCAGAATATGTTTAGAAGAGTTTTTAAATTTTTTTATTCATTTAAAAACTAGATACTAATTAATTACTTAAGAACTAAATTTATAACAAAAAAATAATTTATATATATAAATTTAACTTAATTACAATATCACTAAATATTATAAGAAACCTATGCTATTCATTATCATCATATTCTTCTTCTAATTCTTCTTGCAATCTTATAATTTGAAGCATGTGTTCCACCCATTCTTCTTGTAAATCTTCAAGAATTTGCATATCATAGCCCATTTTACTCCAACCAAAGAACTACATGTATTTAACTTGAAAATGAGAATTTAATATCGTGAATTCACAAAAAAAAACTTATATACGTTAAAATTGTATATTAGTAAAAGACATTACCACATCTTTAATTGATATGTTGATATTTGAGATGATCTTGCTCATGAATTTCATAACAAAATAACCACACATGACTTTATCATTTTGTTGTGGAACCTACAAAAAAAAGTGTACATAGTTTTTCGATTCAAAGATCTTTATTATTCAACTGAAAAATTCATTAAACTATTAATATTCGCTTATACATATTATAACTTTATCCCATACAAGCTTATGTTACATTTTAAGGACAATACTCTTACTCTTATTTCACAGCTTTCATGCCCTATCAAAGTTTAAAACAATTAGTTCTTTATTCAATAATACAAAGAATAATAGAAGAACACTTTTATTTTCAATGTACATGACATCTAAGATATGATGAATGTGTAGGTTTTTCCAATAAGGTAATTCCCAAAATATTGATTTTTTATCCCAACAGTTATGTTCTACTGACTGAGTAATATTTTCATTTTTACCATTTTTATTAGTTGATCGACCTCTTTCATTTCCCTTCATTAGTGAGTATTAATTTTTTTTCATCTTTCCATATTGTTTGAATTTCATACCATTCAATCACCTTAATATCTCAACACCTCACAAAGATATTGGTGCATGCTCATGATCTTCTTCACCATCGAAAGTTTTCTTTTGATATCTAAACTTGTGTCCAGATGACAAAAATCTTCTATGTCTTCCCTAAGAAATCTTTCATCCATGAACAAGATAAGTTGCAGAGTATCATCACTACAAATAGGCCATCCCATATAACCTTTTGTTGCATGTCCTGATAAGTTTTCCTAGGTAGGAAAATCATTGATTTTCCATAAAAGGAACTCTTTCAAATTAAAGTGTTCTTATTTATGTGCATCATAAACATTTACACCATCATTCTACAACATCTCTAAGTCATCTTTTAGAGGTTGTAAATACACATCAATATCAACTCTGAGTTGTTGCGATCCTGAGATCAATAATGTTAGCATCATGAATTTTCTTTTCATACACAACAAAACAGGAAGGTTGTATCTGATTAGTGCTCAAAAAACACTAAAATTACCATGATTTTATGCATATTAATTGATTAAATATATATATATATATATATATATTTATATGTTTTATCATATATTTATATAAATTTGTCTTTTTCAGAATCATGGGTATTTTTATTATTTTTCAGGTATTTTCACTTAAAAACGTAACATAAAGACTCAAAGAGGAATACTGGAAGCAATACATCACAAATATATTAATAAATAAATGAGGAAATGTCAACAAATATGGAAAAATTGGACAAAATGGGTCAAAAAGGTCAAAAAAGTCAAAAAGGAGGAAATCACGCTGCCGTACCGCCCAGCTGCCCAGTCCAGTGCGCGCCCGCGCCCACTCTCGTGCGCGCCTTGCTACTTTCCGTGTGTGCCTCTGTGCATAACTGCTGCCTTCCGCACGCGCCGCTGCCATCTTGCCCCATTTTCCCGTGCTGTTGCCCCACATCATGCTGATATCATCAAATGACATCATCATCCACCACTCTGCGTTTCCACCATTTTTTATCATTTTTTCAATCACTTTTTCTCCCCATCCTCACCTATAAATACCCTCATTCTCTTCACAACTAAACAACCCTCAAAACACATCTTCTCCTCTCTTTCTTTCTCTCTTTTCTTAGTTTTTTTTTGTTTTTCTTAGTTAGTTTCTCTTAGTTTTAGAGTTCTTCTATTTTTGAGAACTAGTTATGTTTTTGTAATTTATTTAGTTTTCGATTCAATAAATGGGAGTGCAAATTCCGTTTGGAGGTTTTCCAGCAACAGGAATAGCATCGAAGTACTATAAGGATTTTATTTTCTTTGCAGTTATTTTTTATGCTTTATTCTTACATGTTATATTTAATTTGTCTGTGATTAAATTTAACTTTGCTGGATTTTTGTAAAAATGATATAATAATAACATTGTTATACTTGCGAAATATTAAATCGGTAAAAATCTCTAAAATGAATTGATTTTATTTTTATTCAAGATTTTATATTAAGAATGATAGAGAAAAATATATTATTTTTCATTACAAACTTAAATCTGAAAATTAGATTTTAAGGTTTAGTTATCTGGTCTGATTTAGAGTAGTGCTCTTTTTTTTGTTAGTACAATCGCCAAGTAGTTAGAGTGAAGCTCTATTTCAAAAGTTTTTATAAGAATTATTATCTGAAAATATATTTACAACATGTTTTAGTAGTGGTTTTAAAACTTGAAAGTTAGTACTCGGATAACTAAATTCTTAGGTTTAATTTGG
This sequence comes from Hippophae rhamnoides, assembly GCA_033030585.1. Taxonomy (NCBI): domain Eukaryota; kingdom Viridiplantae; phylum Streptophyta; class Magnoliopsida; order Rosales; family Elaeagnaceae; genus Hippophae; species Hippophae rhamnoides. The sequence goes on along the minus strand of CM065428.1, from coordinate 38,506,500 downwards.
ACACCTTGAATAAAGTTTAAACTGTCTAACCCCACCAAAGGTGGCATTTAAATGGTTCATTTTCAATATCTTAGAAAAAGGAATTAATTTAATTAACCAAATTAGTTATCAACCCCACCCATAGGTGTTAATTGATTTGTTTAGTTAACAAAGAATATCTAACCCCACCAAAGGTGGTATTCATACAAAAAAGGGAGAATCAATAAATATCAATTTATATATTTAATAACCTAAATAATATCATCAAGCATAATTAACTTAGTTATTATATCCATAAATACTCCACAATTTTAATTGATAAAATTTGCATCAATATTTATTGAATCTATATCTTTGTTTATTTTTATATTCTTAGATTAAAAAAACACAAAAACCCAAATATCATGATAGGATGTTTAGGATTTAATTTCATTTTTAAAAGTTTGAATAATAAATTAAAAACAACATATATTCCTTCCTTAGATCGACCTTGGGAGTATACTTATCATTTTCTATGAAATGATTTGTGCACTTGCGAGAGTTTTATAAATATAAAACCAAAGTATTGACAGAATCGGCGATGCCAGTTTTCGCTCATCAATATGTTACCATAATTACTGGCCAAAACTTATATCTACTACTAAGGGATTTGTGTGGATTAATTCCATTAGTAGCAATGGAAAGATGAAGATTGCATAGATCAGATGCAAAATTGAGGGTATAAATTATCTATTACTTTCCAATTTGGAGAATTGGAAGGATGTAGTATCCCATCATCATATCGATTCTCTAAATGCCAAGTCATCATCTTTGATGTTTCTTTACTTTTAAACAAGCTTTGAAAGTGATGAATCGAAGGAAAGTACCAAAGAAACTTTGTGGGCATGCCTTTCTAAGGTGTTGTCTCATTTATAGCATGCTTTTATCTCAATTCTTTATACATTGAACAATCATCTAATGCCTTATATTCTTTTCTATAAAGAATGTAATTATTTTCTACTATCTATTTAAATTTTGCTACTTGCAAGTTGAGTGGGAGTCTTTAAGGAGTTAATATCTCCTTACCCTGATAGTGTAAAAGGTGTCAAACTATTCAACACCCTTTCCACACCCGCAATGGTTGTGATCCAGGATCACAATAGTGGCTACCTCTACCTTAATGGATTACTTTCTGTGCGTAAAATGAAGCAAGCTCACACCCATTCTAGAATCATAGTGTTAGTAATCTAAGATCAAGGTTGTGGTAGATGAATGTAATACCATTATCTCAATGGATCACTTCATTTGAGAAAAGAAAAGCAAGAATATGCCCTTTTGTGCCTACAATGACTATGATTTAGGTTCATGACAATGGCTACTACTACCTCAATGGATTACTTCTTGTACAAAAAAGGAAGTGGGCTCAACACCCATTAAAAATCTACAAAAATAGTGACCCAAGATCAAAGTAGTGGTAGACAAATGTAAGACCATTGTATTAATGGATCACATCATTTGAGGAAAGTAAAGTAGGAATACACCCTTTTTTGCCTATAGTGACTATGATTCAGGTTCATAACAATGGCTACTACTGCCTCAATAGATTACTTCCTATGCGAAAAAGGAAGTGGGGTTAATAACCATTAACACATACATTAACAGTGAGCCAAGATCAAGGTTTTGATAGATGAATGTAAACCATTATCCTAATATATCACTTCCTTTGAGGAAAGTGAAATAGGATTACACAACTTTTGTATCTATAACAACTATGATCTAGGATTATGACTCGCTACGAATACTTCAATGGATTACTTCCTGTGCAAAAATGGAAGCGGGATAAATACCCATCCAATGCCCATAGAAACTGTGACCCATGATCAAGATATTGTAAAACCATTTTCTCAATGGATCACTTCTTGTGCGAAAATGGTAGTGGAATAATAACTCCCCAATCCCTATGGAGAATGGAACCCAAGATCAAGTAGTGTATTACATCACTTCAATAGACCATTTTCTGAGTGGAAATGAAAGTGGGTAAAACACCCCTTCAACACTTGTAACGATTGTGACCTTGAATCAAAGTCATTGTATTATAAACTATTACCTTAATATACCAAGTCTTGTATGGAAAATAGAACTACGACATAACCTCTCCAACACCCATAATGATGATAGTCTAGTGTCAAGAAACTAGGGCTAGGAAAGGTATACCAGGGAATGAAGTAGGGCATGACGTCTTTTATATCCAAGAATCAATAGTTTTCACAGAGTTTCCAAGGAAAATGTGAAAGCCACACCTCCACAAGAATGAGGTTCTAAAGAATGGTCATTTCTTGTCGCACTTAAAAAGCCCACCAAGTAAGGGACTAGGAGATTGGGACTCTAGATCACCCATTTTAAAAAAAAAATTAAAGCACTTGGAAAGAACAAAAAACTTCATGAAAACTTATGAAGTTTAGAAAAAAAGAATCCAAACCATCGATTTTTTAAAAAAGTTCTTAAGGACTTTGGGAAGACTTGAGAACTTTCTAGGAACTTTAGAAGTCCAAGAAAATGGAGAGTAGAGAAAAAAGATGAATTCAAAAAAAGCAAAATCAAAAAAGTGGGTTTAGAGAAAAGGATGAATTTGGAAAAAGCTAACCCAAAGAAAGTGTGTTCAATAAAATAGATGGATTCAAAAAATAATGGACTCAAAAAATGTTGAAGTAGGCTGAAAAATGTTATGACTTTGGAATTTGGGTAAGTTGTGTTAACATTGCATTGTTGACAAGATAGGAATATCACCTATCGGATCCTATCCTAGTATTTATTTAAGGTAGGAAATCACTTGCTACAATCATAATCAATGGAACCAATTGATTTTCCAAGTGCCAAACATCATACACTAGAAGCCAGAACATCGATGGGCAACCAATCGTATGGCTACCTAACTAGCTTCCTGTCATGCCACACCCATCCTACAAGTTTACCCCCTCATGTGTGCCATTGCTTACTTTATACAATCGACTGGTATTTCCTAGCTATCTAGTTGGCACCCATCCCTATTCATGATCTATTCTAAGGTCCATCCTATGTTGTCCATGCTTGATCATACGTCCACTATTATCTATCTTGCCAAGTGTCACCTAGGGCTCTTCAAGACCCGCACTGGGTGCTAACACCAACTTCACCCAAGGTAGTTGGAAATGACTCATCTTAGTTCAATATTACAATTCCTGAGAAAAGTTTACAAAAAATGACTAAGCATGATCCTGATATAAAACTTATATCTCCCTAGCCAAATAAGAATTATGTGTCCTGCACCACCAAGATTTGTGAGCTCTATACCAATTGAAATCAAGTGTGATCTCCTAAGGTCATATATTTATAAAAATCAACCAAGAGTTGCATTCCCTGCCCTACTAAGAGTTGGTTATCCTACACCATCAAAAGTTGCATGCCCCGTACCACCAAGAGTTGCATGACCCACTCCACCTAGATTTGAATACTTTGTATTAACCAAGGTGTGTGGCCCATATCAACAAGACTACAAGCCTTGTACCACTAAGGGTGCATGCCTTACATTACCAAAAATAACAAGTGTGGCCTTCTAAGGTTGCTTAAGCGCTAAGTACATCCTATGAGGATTATAAAAGTGCTACTGATATGTCCCCATTCCAAGTTGTAACTATGAATGACATCATATTACAAAAAGAAATAAAATTTTATAGCATGTTGATATGATAATTTATATAAATCTATATGCTTGGAATCACGAGCATGTTATTTATATTTCAGTGTTTTTAGCTTCAAAATGAATAGATTTGTCAACACATGAAGAACAACACTTGAAGCACCCAATTTGCATCGTATGAGTTTTAAAGAATAAGGCATGTAAGCCATGTACATATACAAAAAAAAACCTCTAAATGTAAATATGATCCAAGGATTTACAGAAGGTATTGACAGCCCATTTATGAAAAAAGGGTAATTTTATTATGTCTTTTATTTCTTTTTCTAATCTGATGGCATTCATAGTTGCATTGACTTTTTTAATAACTATGAGTGCCTAAACCTATATATGAGATTTTAGTCTCTGCTTTCAATGATTTAAAAACTAATTTTGTGATTTAAATAAAAACAATTAGATTTATTTTTTATTCACAATCTTTAGATCTTTAATCATAAATTCAGGGGCCAAGTTTTGATTTACAATTAAAGAAAATATTTTATAATTACGCATTAGATACATCATCTTTGCTTAGTTGTGCATAATGATTTAGAGTCTATTTTAATTTCATTGATTTGTATTAAATTAGAAAGTTAAAAAATAAACTTAATTCTAAATTAAAGATGGGTCAAATCTTGATTTATAATTAGAGAATATATCTAACTTAGGTTTATCAATTTTTAATTTCAAGTACGATAAAATGAAGTTATTAATTAATTGAAGATTTTTGGAATATATATATTTCTTTTGTTTACCAATTAATCAATATAAACATGTGTTTAAGAAGAATTGGTTAATTGAATATCATTGGAAACTCATCATGATTATAGGAGATTCTATTTAAAAAGAAAATAAATCAATAAATGTAGCTTGTATTTAAATCACTTAATTCATTTTTTACATGAGGGTTATACTCGCAAAAATCCCAAATATATCCATTATCGTAGGTTTGACTATAGCTTAATTTATCACTTTAATTTGTCACTTTCATTTACTTGCTTTAATATATTGCTTTAATTTTCACTCTTTTATGTACTTTATTTCTTTAGATATAATTTAATTTAGGATTACAATTCTATTTCACCAAACAACAAATTATTAGAATGTTTATGATTTATATTTCTTAACTCAATCAAAAAAATAATTTGAATTTTTAAAACCACCGTAATTCCTTGACACGTGATATTGGAAGTATAGTTATTGCTTATTATAAGTTATTCTTGCACCTACTGATGACTCTACGAAAGTAGAGTTATTAGCGTACTTTTTTACTTAATATTTATCCATTTTATTCAATAAATAATATTTTTTTGGCCAAATATATTAAAATATAAACTTTTTAGTGAAAATGGGTGAAAATATAATTTTTGGAATGTTATGGGATTTTTCTAGAATTTTTATGGATTTTTAGGAATTTTTAACGCAGGGCCAATCAGGAGCAATCACATGGCACCATGCAAGCAAAGAAGCTGACTGGGAAAGCCATGGAGTTGCCACATAAGTAGGGATAGTGAATCATGTTATGCCACATATGAGGAGGACAAACTACGTGCCACGTGTCAGCATGACATTCAATCAGAGTTCAGAGATTAGTCAACCCTCCCTAGCATGTGTCGCCTCTCTATTGCTCCTTACATTCCACCCATGTGCCACGCCATCCTTTTCATCCAATCAAGTTGTGCCATGTAGCATTGACTCTGATCGATCTCCCCTACCACGCGTCGTGCTCTAATTCTCCTAGTAAATTTTTGATGCCATGTGTCATGCTGTGATTGGCTGAAGTTGTCAGTTTTTCTTATTTTGATCGTAGCCCTCTATCTGAAGCTGATCTGACGGTCCAGATCACACCTAAGCTATATTTAAGCCCCTAATCACTCTATAAAACCGAAGTGGCCGTAAATAGCATAATTTTGGTCAATTTTTGGAGTTAAAAAGAGAGAAGAATACAAAACAATTCAAGAGGGGCCAAAATATTGGTAGAGATTCAATAGGAGATTAACACTACAATTCAAGAGATTGATTGTATTTCTTCTTCTACTCTTTTCTTTATCAATTTTTATGTCTATCTTTATGAAAAATATGAGCTTTATGAACACAATTATATGTAGTTAATTTATTAATCTAGGAATCTTATAAACCTAATTTTTACCATGTGATGGTATAATATTTTACCCAAATTATAAATTTAATTTAATTATATTATTTAATCTGATTTGTATGCTATTAATTGTTTGGCCAATAATTTATCTATAGAGGTAATTAAATAGATTTGAGAGAATTATTTAATTATTTGTCTTGGTTTAATAACATGCACAGTTTCTAGGCAAAGATGTATGATTCTTATGTATGTAATCCATAATTGATGAACTTAATGAGTAGTATATTTAATTGGCATGATAATGTGATTAAATTAATTACTATATGGTGTATAGTTTACTTGAGAGAGGAATAAATGCTAGGTTAGATTCAATTGATCATGTAATTAATTGATAATTATATTTGGAGAATTTTAGCAATTCGCATGTTTTAAAAAGTTGGGGGATTAAGTATTCCTAGATATTTTCTCATATGTCTGCTTAGTTACCAAATCTGATCTAATTAATTATTGTTATTTACTTTTAATTATTTTAATTTTGATTCCTTAAAATATAAAAACGCAAAAAAATTGATTCTTATTTTTTTAGTTTTAAAAATTAGTTTCTAATTAAATAATCACTATGGGAACGATCTTTTCTGATCATTATATTACTTGTTGCAATATGTATACTTGCATACTCATTGCATACACTTCATGTACAGCGATCACCTACAAATATTTTAAAAATACAAAATTTGGTTATCAAGTTTTTGTGCATGCTAGGGATGGGCCTCACTCCCACCATCAATAGAAGTCTAAATTTTCACTCCATATGGGATCTCACTCCCCTCAACATTTGATTTGTCATTATACTCACCATACTTAGTTGCAACTCTAATATAGCCTGGAAAGTTGCATGGAAGAAGAACTAAGTATGGATATACCTTCTTGAATCTTCTCTTCATGGACTCAAAACTCTTAGCCAAGAGATTCCTATGAATGCCTTGAAGTCTTTTGAATTAATGTAATCATTTATTACCTCTTCAAATGCAACTTCAAGATGGTTAGTCAAATAATGGATCTTAGCACCTAGATCCAGCATCTGAGAGTTCTTTCTGGCTAACTATTCCTATAATTAACCCTTGATAGCCGCAATAGCCTTCTCTATACCCATAAGAGCTTTCTCTACATCTTTTTGGGCTTGTCTTGCATTCTTCAATGCCTTGGCATCCCTCTGGCTATATTCTTGGGATCGCTTAAGTGAAGTTAAAGCATGGTCTCTCTTAGTCAAAAACAAACTCCATAACAATATATTTTATCTTCCCAGACACCTCAGTCAACCTTATAGCACTAAGTTTGGTCACCTCAACCATTATAGTTCCTAAAGACTCAAGGAAAATAGATGGAGAAGTTACACAAAGGGGACAGAAATATAAAGCCACATCCTTCACAACAAAGTCCTCAATTAGAGGAGCAACTAGAGCTTAGTTAAGCAACTCAGCCTCTACGATCATCTTGACCTAATGAGCTATAGGTTGACATGACATTTTCTTCCTAAGCATGCATCCTTCATTTTTTTGACTCTTGTTCCCCAAGAACTAGTTTATGAATTGAAAGGCATTGGAGGCTAGGCCTTTCTATAAAGAAGCATATTGATAAGTCATCTATGCAAAATATATATATACCATGGAGCCATCTTGTGAATGCAATATAAGTGAAACTCATAAGTATTGAACTATAGGAGAAGGATAGTCAAGAGTCTCAAGAATATATGAGAAAAGCCATAGATCCCAGAATGCAATGCTCTTAACAATGATCAATCTCTTACAACTATGATTTATTCAAGGTAGAGCAAATAATTTGTCAATGAACTCCAGTATCTTGTTAGTGAATTTAACTCTCTTCCAATGTACTACAATAAAGAGAGAAAAAAGTTATCAAAAGAGAATAAAACAATAAAGTGACCTTAGAATTGTAAGCTAGATTTATGTAGATAGCTTACCACTAGGCATAAAGTCAAAGGATGAAGCATCAAGTTTAGGACAAGCCATGTCACAAGCACCGATCACAATGAACCATGAGAGATACCAACCCTTGTTAGACTTGATGAAACTTCAATGAATCTACAATTATCATATGGCATGATGCTAAGCTAGCCTCCATTTACAAAATAAAAGTAGTACAAAGAAGGAACTTAGATAGGGTCAACTCTCTACCATATTTCTTCCACAAAATGTAGCAGGACAGAAGAATTTTCTAGAAATTAAGAGGAAACTATCAAAGGGATCTCCTATTTTACAAATAAATTCTTGAACTAATGGTGAGAATTGGAGCTTAAGACCAACAAAGAGTTAATCAACAACTATGGAAATCCCTCAAATATAAGGATTACTAGGAATGACACCACACCTAGGAAGAATGATTCCAATCTTATCAAGAATCTCAAACATCTCCTTTAGCTTATCTACCATTGGCTTTGTAGTGAATTCCACCATGGATCAACTTTACACTAAGGTTCAAAATTTGGTATATCATCAAGAATGGCTTCATTAAAAATAGATCCATAAATGTTAAAAAGATTGATGGAATCATAATAAAAAGTGGAGTCAGAAAGGAGTTCGGAGCTAGAACCGTTGAAACTATTAGCTCCTTTGGTAAAGGAAGTGTCAACCGACTCCATGTGGTCTACCTAATTGGTTAGCTGGTTAGTTGGCTAGTCGGTCAAACTTTTTGATCATTGGTTGTGGTTGGTTTTTTCCTGTCCTAGTCTACCTATAGGACCCTCATATCTTGCCTTGCTTGGAATGAATCACTTTTGTCTGAGTATCTACTCCAGGTTTCGAAATCTCTTGCATCCTAGTTCTTCATCTTGGACCCCTTCTTATGATGATTATTATGGGACTTGTTACTAGGAATATTATTCCTAGAAGAAGATTTACCAAAGTTGGAGTAGTAGGACGTAAATTCCAAACTCCTAAAAAATTAAAAAAAAACTCTTCAGAAAAGTCCCTAGCCTATAAGTTTGAATCTATAGAAAAAGAAAAGAAAAAAAGTTCTAAAAGTAAAAATATTCTTAAAGTTCCTATGATTCATGTAAATTCAAGGTAAATTGAAGAAACAGTTTAAAAAAGTAAAAATTTCAATCCACTTACCAAGAGTTGGGTCAAGGAAGAAACTGTTCTCCAATCTTTTTCTCCTTAGAGCTTTGACCTTGATTTTTGATTGAGAGTTGTGAACGAAGTTGATAGCTACAAAAAGTCCATTCTCAACCTCACATCCACCCACAATTCAAGGGAACAAATTGAGAGAATATCATGCATAATTAGGCTAAAAGAATAGATTTTGGGAGCCAAACCAATAGGTCCATAGTTGATTTTTTTCCAAAATTTGACCGGCCGTAAATTTTGAAGCATTATAACAATTGTTGCAAAGCTTGTTACCTTATGATTATGATGGCATAAGGTTATATGGGGTAGCAGCTATGTAACATAGCCAAGGCACTCAAGATACAACTATTATTAGGTCACCATATGCTCATAGCCCTATTTGATTAGTCCTCCTCGACATTGAAAAGTTAAATGAGTACAATCAGCACATTGTCAAGTATATCTTTTATTATTTAAATTTGAAATAAATATTAATGACATAATTTGTATTTATGAAAGGTCATTAATATTTTAAATAATTATATATTAATAAATTCAATATTTAAATGTTGAATTAATCAATATTAGTTATTTATGATTATACCATCTATCAAAATCTTTAAATAGATCCTCACATATAGAAAATGTACACATAAATTCAACTAGAGCTCCTCACTTGTTTTCTCTCAAATTCACTCTAATCTTAGCTTCTTCTTTTTTAAAAGTTGACTTAAGCATCAAAACAGATACGAAATCCATCGATGTCATCCCTTCTGATGTGAATTTTTAGTGATTTGTAAGCCTACGTGTCAAGAGAGTGCTACTTAATAGAAATCGACTTCAATAATGTGAAGAGTATAGAGAGATAAGAAGAAAGAATGATTTAATGTTGTATTGGTGTGTTTAGAATGTACATAGAGAACCCTATTTATAGGATTGTAACAAGTGTAGTACAAGTGTAGTACAAGTGAAATAGTGGAAGTGTAGTACAAGTGAAATAGTGAAAGTGTAGTACAAGTGAAGTATAAGTGAATTACAATATCAAATATAACTTAACATCCCCCCTCAAACTCAAGGAGGAAGAGAAACAATCAACTTGAGTTTGGAAACTAATTCTTGAAATCTGCCTGGTAGATGAGATTTGGTGAAGATGTCAGCTGTTTGATTTGTGGAGGATATTGATTTGAGACAAACAGTGTCTTGAAGAACATGTTGACGAACATGTTGACGAACAAAATGACAATCAATCTCGATATGTTTTGTTCGTTCATGAAATACATTATTGTGAGCAATCTGAATAGCACTCTGATTGTCACAATATAGGATAGTTGCAGTTGATTGGAGAACACCCATATCAGCAAGTAACCAACGGAGCCAAAGAAGTTCTTGAGTGGTGTCAGCAAGAGCACGATATTCAGCTTCAGTGCTGGATCGAGAAGTGAGAGATTGTTTCTTGCTTCGCCAAGATATAAGAGAGTTTCCAAGAAAGAAACAATATCCAGTGGTAGAGCGACGATCAGTTGGGTCACCTGCCCAATCAAAGATCGAGAAAGAGGCGTAAAGAAGAAGCTTAGACTTGTTGGAGAAGTGGAGACCATGAAACATGGTGCCTTTTATGTAGAAGAGAATGCAAAGAACCGTAGTATAATGGGTAGATCGTGGAGCAGACATGAATTGACTAACCAGATGAATAGCATAGGCAATGTCAGGACGAGTGACTGTGAGATAAACAAGGCTGCCTACTAGTTGTCTGTATAATGTGGCATCTGAGAGAATAGTACCATCTAATGGAGTAAGTTTGACATTGGTTTCTAGAGGTGTTGATGCAGTTTTGCAATCAGTAAGGCCAGCCCGATTAAGAATATCGGAAGAGTACTTTGCTTGAGAGAGATAATATCCTTGAGAATCAGATGAGATTTCTAGGCCCAAGAAGTAGTGGAGATGACCAAGGTCTTTCATTTCAAATTGATGGCTCAGAAACTGCTTGAGATCAATAATTCCATTAGAGTCATTCCCGGTTATGATCATATCATCTACATAAAGGAGTAGAAGTGTTACACCAGTGGGAGTCTTCCGAATAAAGAGACCGGAGTCATAAGAACTGGAAGTGAAACCAAAGTCAGTAAGTGTAGAGCTGAATTTGGCAAACCAAGCTCGAGGAGCTTGTTTGAGGCCATAGAGAGCACGACGAAGTCTGCATACTTGATGAGGTGAATGAGTGTATCCAGGAGGAGGTTTCATATAAACTTCCTCAGTTATGTCTCCATTGAGAAAAGCATTTTTGACATCCATTTGAAACATGTTCCAATTTTGGGCAGCAGCAACAGCAATGATACTTCGAACAGAGGTGAGTCGAGCTACAGGTGCAAAAGTTTCTTCATAGTCGATTCCATATTCCTGTGTAAAACCCTTTGCAACCAGACGAGCTTTATATCGTTCCACAGACCCATCTGAATGAGTTTTGATTTTGAAGATCCACTTACAACCAATCAAAGATTTATTAGATGGAAGATCAACAAGATCCCATGTATGTGCTTTTGTTAATGCCTGTAATTCATCTGTCATAGCTTGCTGCCAATGAGGGTTAGAACTAGCTTCTCTATAGTTTTGGGGTTCATGATGAGACAAAATAGTAGAGAAACATTGGTAATCACGAAGATGAAAAGGAAGACTACTTACACGAGTAGAACGACGAAGTGATGACTCTGGACAATCAGGTAGTTGGTCTTCAGAAGATGTTGTTATGGTAGGATCAGCAGAAGGAGCAGACACATCAGGAGAAGCCGTAGTAGACGATGGTGAGGGTAATGGAGCAATGTCAGGAGGAAATAAATCAATAGTTGGGTCATTAAAAAATGAGAGTGAGGTAGGAGATGAGACATGAAATGAAGAAATAGAGGAAAACATTTTATGTTCCCAAAAGATGACATGACGAGAGATGCGCAATCGTTTAGAGATAGGGTCCCAACAACGATAGCCTTTGTGTTCTATTCCATACCCTAAGAAACAACAAAGATGAGAACGAGGTTCTAATTTATTGTGTTCACGAGGGTGAAGAAGAACAAAACAGGCACAACCAAACACTTTGAGTAGTTCATAAGATGGAGAAGTACTATAGAGACGCTCATAAGGGGATTGATTGTGAATAATAGGCATTGGAACACGATTGATGGTATAAACAGCCGTAAGAGTTGCTTCACCCCAAAAGCGTTCAGGACAAGAACTAGAAATGAGGAGAGTACGAACAGTATTAAGAATATGTCTGTGTTTTCGCTCAGCTCTTCCATTTTGTTGAGATGTGCCAGGACAAGAATATTGAGAAAGAGTCCCATTTTGTCGAAGAAAATTTAAAAAATTTGTGTCTTTATATTCCATAGCATTATCAGCTCTAAGCACTTTGATATTTTGAAAAAATTGGGTTTTAACCATTTGGGCAAAATCATAATAAATTTTGGGTATTTCAAATCCATGTTTCATGAGAAAAATCCATGTGAATCTTGAATAATCATCAATAAAAATGAAAAAATAAACACATCCCCCCATAGTAGGATGTGGGGATGGACCCCAAACATCAGAATGAATTAAGTCAAAAGGGGAGACAGAAGTAGAATCACTTTTATTAAAACATAAAGCAGGTTGTTTTCCCAATTGACAAGGCAAACAATTTACATTATCAGAAATAGAAACAGATCCTAATTTACCAGAAGAAGCTAAGGGACGAAGACGTCCTATAGACGTATGGCCTAGACGAGCATGCCATAGGTTGATAGGAGTGGTAGAAGCAGCAACGGAAGTGAGGAGAATTGGGTAGATGAAGGTTGATAAGTTCAAATAATCGTCCAACCTTACGGCCTATCCCAAGGATCTGTCCTGTCTGTGGATCCTGCACATGACAACCAGAAGAGGAAAAAGTAATAGTAAGACCAAGTTCACATAATTGACCAACAGAGATAAGATTTAGAGTAAGGTTGGGAATATGAAAGGTGTCAGAAAGTGATATAGAAGATGTGGAAACTTGTCCTACAGCATTAACATGCATATGTGAACCATTGGCAGTTTGAATTAAAGGTTTAGAGATGGAAGATTGTGTGGGAGAGAAGATGTGAGTATCATGAGTCATATGGTTACAACAAGCAGAATCAAAATACCATAAATATTTATCTGATGTGAGAGACAAGGCAGTAGGAGAAGCATTACTAGATTGTGAGAGAACATGTTTAAGAAGACCTTCAAGTTCTTGAGTAGAAAGTAAATTTGTCATGATTATCCTCAGAAGCAGCGGCGGTGATAGATGAGTTACTATTTTTACCTGAAGCATGTTGAGAGGGATTCTTGAGGAATGCTGAGAGGGATTCCGAGAGGAATGCTGAGAGGGATTCCGTGAGGAATGTTGAGAGGGATTCCGAAAGCAATCTCTATTAAAGTGTCCTGGACCCTTCTTGTGACAATATATACATACCCGAATGGGACATGTAAGAAGCTCATGATTGGGGTTGTGACAGTAGGTGCAGCCTTGATGTTTGAAGTCCTCTTTAGAACCTCCTTTAGGGCGATAAAAGGGGGTGGCAAGAACAGAATCTGTATGATGAACTTTGAAAACCCCCATTCGAGTTTCTTCAGAGCGAAGCTCGGTCACAGCAGTATCTAAGGATGGAAAAGGACTCCGATGGAGTAAGGAAGCCCGAACAGGTTCAAATCGATCATGGAGAGCCATGAGAAAAATAACAAGACGCTGGTGATTACGGTAAGTTGCAAACATCGCAGCATCAATCTTGTTAGTCCAAGTTAGTTCAGAGAGAGCGAGTTGATCCCAAATAGTATGCATTTCAGAGAGAAATTGGTTAATGGTTTGATCATCCCTTTGGCGTTTGGTATGAAGAGTTGTTAAAAGTTGATATTGGTTGGCCAAATCTGTTGTAGTAAAGCGAGCCTCAAGAAATTCCCAAACTTCTTTGGCAGTGTCAAAACGCCCAAATTCACCATGAATGGAGGGTAAAGTGGTGTTACGAAACCAGGTAATAATTTGATGATGTTTACTCTCCCAATCTTCAAGGCGATCAGCAAATAAGGAGTTGTTTTCAGTGGTTTCTTGGATGGGTATAGAGATATCACCAGTTATGAAACGCCATAGCTTGCGTCCTTTCAAGAAACTTTTCATTGCTTGTGCCCAGGCTAGGTAGTTAGTATCATCAAGGGTGGTAGAGATTGGTTTTGGGATATCATTTCGGTCCATTTTAATGAAATAATGGAGGAAATATAAAGCAAATATATAGAAACAGTATAAAAGAGATATCCTTAAAAATGAAAAGAGGAGTTGAAAACAAGCCTGGAACCGGGTTGAGGTGAGCCGGGTTGGAGTGAGCCGAGTTGAGGAGAGCCGAGTTGGAGTGAGCCGAGTGGAGGTGAGCCGGGTTGGAGTTAGCCGATTTGAGTGAGCCGAGTTGAGGTGAGCCAGGTTTGGAATGAGCCGGGTTTGGAGTGAGCCGGGTTTAGAGTGATGAAGAGAGGTAGAATTTTGATAGAAATTTTAGAGGTATATGAGAGGCTCTGATACCATGTGAAGAGTATAGAGAGATAAGAAGAAAGAATGATTTAATGTTGTATTGGTGTGTTTAGAATGTACATAGAGAACCCTATTTATAGGATTGTAACAAGTGTAGTACAAGTGTAGTACAAGTGAAATAGTGGAAGTATAGTACAAGTGAAATAGTGAAAGTGTAGTACAAGTGTAGTACAAGTGAATTACAATATCAAATATAACTTAACAAATAAGAACCAAAAATTTCTTAACTTTTTGAAGTTTTGGAAAAAAAATCAAAAAAGCATATTGGTGATTTTTTTTTATAACAAATGAATCATAAATCATAAAATCAAATATTTAATAATAAATCATAAATCAAAATTGTTATCAAATATGAGTAAATCTTTTAGTTAGTATTTTTTGAATGATTGAAGTTTTCGTTCCTTACAAGTACTCTAGACTCTAGTTTACCTTACACTAGGCCTTCAAATTCATGTCATTTAAACAACTCGTGTGTATATTTATTGGTTTTTAGATATTGAAAAAATAACCAAATTTTAACTTTTTAGATTATCCTTTATGATTTTAACTTAAAGTTGTTTGAAATGTGTCCCTTAATATATATCATGTTTAATTTCATGTTATACAAATTAAGTTGTGAACACAACAATTTGTTTTTTTTTTATTTCAATAGAGCAGTGTAGTATTTTTTATGTTATTTATTATTTCTCTAATTTATAATTAGTATCATATAATTACTTGACACTCTACATGTTCCAATAGGCCAAGATACATTGAACTTTCTAAAAAAAATAAAAATAGGCCACCATTGTGTATGTGCAATGTTGATTTATTTAAAAAAAAAGGTAAAACAAGTACTATTGAACAATCAAGCCAAAGATGCATGCGTATCAAATATATAAACAAAAATGGGGATGTGTTAAGCGGCTGCTATATTTTAAAGTGTATGACATAAACTTATGTGGATCGCTTTTAATTCTTATTATGATAATTAATTGTTATGTAATATTAATATTGTATGCTCTCTCTTATTAGAAAGATTTTATGTATTTTTTTAATATCAATCAATCCTCTCTTTTTTTTTTATCAAATAAATAAAATCAATCATGCTCTTTACTAAATATCTTTGTCAACGGAATCCTATGACCAAAGGTACAAAGCTGTGACGATGATATTGGACGTATTTGCTGGACCCATCGAAAAATGTTTTCCTAAGAATTTTATTGATAAAAAAACATATTCAATAAAGTTATATTATGAGTTTTTAGATAGAAAGTTAGGGGTGAATAAATTTTTATATACTGAATAATTTAATAATTATTAATTTATTATTAGGTTTGTTTTTTTTTTTTTTTAAGGAAAAAAAATCTGTAATCCCTCTTCAATTATTATACAATCACATTTTATTTCATTTATGCCCACTCTATATTATAATACATACGAACGGCTCTTTGCATTGAGGGTCAAAGCAAGTCAGATTTGTGTTCCTTCCATTATTTTTAATATTTTTCCAAAATGCCGAAAAAGGGCTTGTGTAATATTTTAACCTAATATAATATATATTTGTTTTTATATTAATTCAATGATAACAATTATGGTAAATTGATCAATCAAACAAATCTCTAACCATTAGAGGGTTCCTTTTGAATTTAGTTGATGATCAAATTATGGTAAATTTAGGTCGTGCAAGATCCACATAACGTGTATGCGTGTAGTTATAACCCCAAGCAGGTTGCAATATTGCGGCAACAATAGCAATATTTTCTTTTAATAAGGCTTTAAAAAACAAAGTTAATTAGGTGAAATCATAAGTACGTACCCAGTTCGGTAACAATTAACTAAAATATTCTAGAATCTTCTATTAATAGATTAAAAATTAGTTTGTTTTGTGGTTGAACATGTGATATAAAACGAGAATTAAAAGTTTTATCATCATATTATTAATTTAACTCTTTCTTTTACAGTTTAATCCGATATGTGTACAGATTAATATATATTGTCATTTGTTGAGAGAGAGAGAGAGAGAGAGAGAGAGAAATGTCTAGTGATACAATATATTTGCGTACTAGTTTTTTTCCACTTTATTTATGCAAATTATTGACATGCTCTGTTCAAAAGAAAAGCTCAATTTTTATATAGAAAGTGTGATAAAGATATGTTGGATATGAATTATATATAATTCCACAATGACATTGCTAAATTGCAGCTGCACTGTATTGATTGGCCACTCTTAAAAGGTTGGACTTAGGAGGCAGCGGTGGAGGTAGGAAGTTTCTCCTTTGAGGTTCAAAACCAGTTTTTGTACCTTGCGTATGCACGAGTTTGTAATTAAAATTCGAGAAATATATAATAATATTAATTATTTGGTAATATTATTAAAATTTATTTATATATTATAACTCTATTCATAAATTGTTGGAGTTTTATTTTTAAATGTTATACATGTATATTTTTATAACCTAAAATCATGTTTTTCAATATTTAAAAATATGGTATATATTTTTTTTTGTATAATGTAAATATATATATATATATATATATATATATATATATATTATGCATGTTAAAAAAACTTAGTTTACATATGTTTTTTTTCCTTAATAACAATAAAAATATATTTTTTTAAAATATGATTAAAAGTGAAATCATGTGAATAAGTGAATTATTAAAAGTGGAGGAGTAATTGGTATTGTTCGAAAATAATTTATTTTATAAAATAAAATAAATTAAAATAATAAGTCTTCAAATATAAATTTTTAAGTTGTTTTTATTATAATTGAAAAACTAATGGTAAAAAACTTTATAAAATGATTCGTAAAACTACTCTTAAAATAAATAGTTAATTAATTTATTACTTTAATAAAAAATAAATATATATACAGTGGTCTTATATACCAAATATCTAACAATATTTCAATAATATTAGTTACAAGCATAGAAGCCTACTCTAACATGTGTATACAAGCACCCAACAACGAGTTATGAACAACTCACTAATCCTTCAAAAACATTATTTATATGTGCAGCTCGTATATCTCTAACAACCTCCATCAAACTGAAGGTTTAAACAAAATTAACAAATTGATTTTAAGAGACCGTAACTGAGAAGAGAAGGGGAGGAGTTTATCGAGTATTTCAACAAATTGATCAAAAGAATTAACATGCTCCAAAAGCAATTATTGTTGAAGCACCTGATCACACACAACATGCTCATCCAACTCAATGTGCTTTGTGCAAGAATGCATACCTAAATTCTTAGCAACATTAATGGCATTAAGATTGTCACAATACAAGGTTAGTTCTATTTGCAGATGCAACTCAAAAAGAAGTTACTTTAACCAAATCCATTCAGTAGTGGCACTAGCCAAAACACGATATTATGACTAAGTGCTGGAGCGTGATACTACCCTTTGCTTGAAAGTGTGCAAAGAAATAAGATTCTGATAAAGAAAAACACAATATGCACCATTGGAGTGTCTATTCTCCATGTTAGAAGCCTAGCCTACATTATTAATGTAGTAAGATGCAATAAGGATGAATGTACCCTTAAGGTAGAACACAAGGAGTTTAACATCAACCTAGTGGATATTGATGAGTGCTTAAAAAAAACTAAATTATTATGATTTAATATACTTTAATTGATTAAATAAATTTATATTTCTATGTTTTTATCATATTTTTATATAAATTTATCTTTTCGAAAATATAAATATTTTTATTATTTTTCAAGTATTTTCGTTCAAAAATAACTTAAAAACTCGAAGATAAATACTAGAGGTAATACATCACAAATATGTTGAGAAAATAAATGAGGAAAAGTAAAAAAGATGCAAAAATTGGACAAAATGAGTAAAAACAGTCAAAAATTCCAAAATTTTGCACGCAGCCACCCATTCAAGCCATAGTCCTACACATGCCAACACATACCCGTGCTAGGTCCCACACGACCGCGTGTGCCAATCGCCCATTTGCCACAAATCTTGCCCCGCACACGCATACCAACCTGTCTGAACACCTCCAAAATCAATTTTCGAAATATGTTTCCACCTTTTTTTAGTCTTTATCTCACCTATAAAAAAACCCTATCCCCATTCTAAAAACACACAATTTTTTTAACTCTTTCTTTTTCTAGATTTCTCTCTCTAGAAAGCCTTCTTTTTTTAGTTTTTTTAGTTTTAAAGTTCTTTTCTTTTTAAGAAGAACTAGCTATGCTTTTATAGATTTTTAGTTTTTGAGTCAATAAATGAAAATGGAAATTTGTTTAGAGGTTTTCCAAAAATAGAATTAGCATCAAGGTTCTGTAAGGATTCTTTTGAGCTATAATTTTAAAATGAATTCTTTACATTTATTTTTATGTTTTATTCTTATATGTTATGTTTAATTTATCTGTGATTAAATTTAAATGGCTGGCTATTTGTACATATGATATAATAATAATGTTGTTATGCTTGCAAAATATTAAATAGGTAAAACATTTCTATAAAATAAATTGATTTTATTTTTATTCAAGATTTTATATTAAGGATGTTAGAGAGAAATATATTATTTTTCATTACAAACTTAAATCTGAAAATTAGATTTTAAAGTTTAATTATCCGATCTGATTTAGAGTAATGCCCTTTTTATTTGTTGGTACAATCGCCCGATAGTTAGAGTGAAGCTCTACTTCAAAAGTTTTTATAAGAACTATTATTCAAAAATATATTGATAACATATTTTCAATCATGGTTTTAAAACTTAAAAGTTAGTACTCAGATAATTAAATTCTTAGGTTTAATTTGGACACATTGAATAAAGTTTAAAATGTCTAACCCCACCAAATATGGCATTTAAATGGTTTATTTTTAATCTCTTAGAAAAAATAAATTAATTTAATTAACCAAATTAATTATCGACCCCACCCATAGGTGTTAATTAATTTGTTTAATTAACAAAGAATATCTAACCCCACCAAATGTGGTATTCATATAAAAAATATAATCAATAAATATAAATTTATATCTTTAATAACTAATTAATATGAGCAAGTATAATTAACTTAATTATTATATCTTTAAATAATCCACTATTATGAATGATAAAAATTTGCATTATTATTTATGGAATTCATATCTATGTTTATGTCATTAGATTAAGAAACAAAAATCAAAATATTGTGACATGATTTTTATGATTTAATTTATTTTCTAAAAGTTTGAATAATAAATTAAAAACCACATATATTCATTTCTTAAATCGATTTTGGAAGTATACTTGTCATTTTCTATAAAATGATTTGTGTACTTGTGAGAGTTTTACAAATAATGCAAATGGAGAACTAAGAAAATATTATGTTGAAAAACTTTATACAAACAATGACAAAGAGGAAAATGATATAACAATAATCAGTGAAACTGATTCTGAACCAAAAAAGATGAATCCAAAAAAATATATGAAACCAATTTCATTACTAGTTTCTCATCAAGAAGGAACATCTGACTTACATAGGAAATAAAAAAATAAGCAAAGTCCAAAGGAACCTAACATTCCTTATACAAGAAAACAACAAACCAAAATGGAAGAAAGATTACATTGGGAAACTGAAGGTAGTATTCCTCTAGAATTCAAACTTTATGAAATTATAGATTTGATCTTTTAGATTTAGATTGTATAAGAGACAGAAAAAAAAGTCTTAGATGAATGGTTATGAGTGTACTCATACAAATTTCTCCAACCATACAATAAAACCCTCCAACTTGTAGAGTCTTAGTAGCCCATAAAATGACATTTACAAATGTAGGAGAATGCTCCCACAGGTGGGGAGTACTTAGATATTGTAGTAAATAAAATATAAAAATAATTTATTGGAGAAAATAAAGGTAGATGTATCACTAAATTCAGTGAAAATGAAATTGACGAACTCAAATGGCATTTAATAAATATGAAAATATGTGACATGTATTGCATAGACTTCTTTATTTATGAATAGGAAATATATTATCACAAGTTACTACCCTCTACGTAAGAAACCTATAAAAAATATTTATCCAAAAATTGTCTAAAACATTACATAAAACTGTAACAGAGTAATGGAATAAAGGAAGTAGAGAAATTATACCAAACACTTTAAAAGGAAGAATAAAAATTCTTAAAAATTAGATAATCATTAAATGTCAAGAAAGACACGAATATAAAAAAAACATAAATGATAAAATCTATTGTGATATAAGATATTTTAGTATGCCACGAAAATATAGATGTAATATTAAATTTTACAAGAAAAAGTACAAAAAATATACAACATTCAAAGGATATAAATTTATAAAACAAAACTTTCAAAAATAGAAGACAATGTATAATAAAGAACCTTATAAAAAAAGATATTTTAGGAGAAAAAAGTATATGCTGTTAGAAAATAAAAATTATTATCCATCAAGAAAAATAAATATAGATGTTAGATCTACAACGAAGAAGGAAATTATGCTAATGAATTCCCTAACATGCTTCAACATAAAAAATAATTTAAGAAGAAAATTTCATAGAAAGCAAAAATCTTAGAATAAGCTCTTAAGATGGGATTGGAACTAATAAAGAAATCAAATATAGATGATACTTATAGTATTTATTTATTAGAAAAAATTGAGGAAGAAATAATTGACTCAGAATATTAATACTTGAAATATGAGTACTCTTCATCATAAGATGAATGATTTGTATAGTATTATAGCTCTAAACAGTACTTATATTAAGGTGGGATTGAAATTTAAAAGTAACACAACTTACCATTTACATGAGTATGTAGACATAAGAGCTAATATGTGTATAGCTAATAAATATGTATTCCCACAAAAACTGTGAAAATAAGCACCAAAATATTTTATTGTAAGAATTTTTATCAATACTATAATAAATCTTAACAAAGTTTTAAAGGATACATATATAATGATAGGGAGAAATAAATTGTATATTTCTATCAAAAGTTAATTTATTAATAGAAAATAATTTTCTGAACTTTTATCAACCTTTTATACAATATTTTGACAAAATAAATGTAACAACACTAGATGGTGAAGCCATTTATGTATCCAAATTAAGAAAAAATTTAACTGTATCAAACTCAACTTTTATGCAACATCATAAAAAGTAAAACAAGATGAGATAGACACAACGTAGCAACAAAATATTATTCAAAAAACAATTCATTAGCTATAGAAGAGAAACAAAATTGTTTTATTAATGAAATCTAATAAGTTAAAGCCTTAATAGGTATCAAAAAATTATTAAAAACAATAATTACTCAGCAAAGAATTAAGTATTTATGGTTAGAAACGGAAGATGAAAAACATAATCTATAGCCTCATATACTAAATATTAATTAAAAGATAAAAATAAATTATAAAAATTCTTAGGATATTTAACATATGTTAAAAACATACATTAAGAAACTTGCAAAAATATAAAAATCTTTACTAAAAAAATTGAAAAAATATCGTGTTTAGAAATGAATAGAATAAGATACTTTGTATGTGGATAAAGTAAAAATAAAGGCAAAACATTTACTAATTTTATGTCATTCATGTCCAGATGATAAGATGATAATTGAAATAGATGTTTCACATGAATATTGAATAGTAATTTTAAAAGCAAAAATAGATGACAAAGATGAATATCTTTGTAGAAATACATCAAGATCTTTCTATAGTCCACAATAAATTACCATGATAATGAAACAAAATACTTACCTATCAAAAAATTTATTAAGAAATTTACAAAATATGTAAAAGTTTCAAATTTATTGTCAAAATAGATAACAAGAATTTTAGTCATTTTGTAAGGACTAATACTATAGGTGATTATAAATAAGGAAGGTTAGTCAAATGGTAATAGTGATTTAAGAATTACATTTTTGATGTCGAACATCTTCCAAAAAATAAAAATAGTTTAGCAAATGCCCTTGTAAAAGAATTAGCACCTTTAACAATTTTTGTTCTTACAGGAATGGAACATCTTGATATCAATATTAAGATAAAAGAAAAGGAAATAAGAATCTTATAGGAACAACTTGAGGTTTTATATCTAGAGAAGTATCTTTTAGAGATAGGAATTAAATAAGAAGAACTTCATAGTTCAAAATCAATGTTAGAGTCCAAAATCTCTATAAAGGAATCCACCTCAGAAATTCATTCTGAGGAAGGTAAAACTTCTAAAGAAGGAATTTAAATGAAAAGGAAGAACCTAATAGTTCAAAAGAAAGTAACACTTCTGAAAAGTAAAAGAAAGCTCAATTGGGCTAAAGAAGTAGAAAAAGACTTATGTGATTTATAATGGTTCAAAACCAAGAATTTAAAATAGCTAGTTTGAAGCAAGCAAAGCTAATATCGGATACAGTGGAATAACTCACAGAACTTTCACTAATATAATAGAAGCTAAAGGTGGTTATGCTAACTATAATGTTAAAAAACTATTTACCCTAGAAGATATAATTAACAATTACTCTATAGTATTACAACAACGACCATTATCACCAAGCAGGTTGAAGACCCTAGGAAAGATAGTATGAACACCAATACTATTCATAGAAATAGCTCTCATAAAGGTAATAAAGATAGTAGGACTATCAATACTATTTAAGGAAATCCTCAGGAATACATTGGTCATTAAAGATGAAAAGGACCAATATAGGAATTTAAGTAAATCATAATGGTTGAGTCTCTATAACTTATCCATAAAATTACTCAAAAACATATTAAAGATATAAAGTTCTACACTATAGAAAAAAAATTCTCTATAGGAAGTAAATTTAATATTCTTGAAGGAGTTGATCCATTTTTGTTTATAAACTTTCCATGCAGGTTTAATTGAAAACATATGTCCAAGAATTATATTATTTTTCTAAAAATTTCAAGAAGGCTATCATGAACTTTCAGAAGAAGATCAGAATAGGTGACAAGCCTATCTATCTTAAATTTTTCAGTTCACTTATGGACTATAATGAAGAAGGTTGTGTTAGTCCATACCATTTTATCAAATTAGGATTCCAAAACCAAGGGCGCTTCCAAAAAAAGAATTCAATACAAATGTACTCTGTATTTTTAGAGGATATATGCTAAGTCAAATATATCATAAGCATGGAAAAATTGATAATTCTTCTAAAGTCAAGGGAAATTACTTGACTAGTAAATTTATAATCACTTCTTATAGTAATATGGCCTTCACTAAATAAGATAGAAAGAAGATTGGTAAGTATGAAACAATTTTTAACTGTAATAATCTAAAAAAATTTCAAGAAACAAGAAAGGTCTGTGTCTATCTTTTACTCCAAGAAAACCACTAAGGATCACAAATACATTACTACATTAGAAATCGAGAAGAAGAGGATGCGTCATCTTCTACGTCATCAAAAGAATTGTCGGTAGAAAATGATAAAGAGGGATAAAGATGTAGAACCCACATATTCAATCATTAAATCATACAAATGAAATGCTTAAATTTAAAAGTCAAAAGTAGAAAGTTAGGTGAATAATGTAGGGGTAAAATAGTGATTTTTACTATTGTATATAAGGATTCATTGTCCTATAAAAGGAACCCTTATTTCCTTACTTGGATACAACTTCAGCAATAGTAAACTTTTTACTCTATAAATTATTCATCTAGTTACTATGTATATAGAAACTATGAGTGGCTAAGAATCTATACAAGGTTTTTAATTTACTATTAGAATTATAAAATTATTAATATTATGAATAAAATATTGTATAGTCACTCTTATCCTATTTTTTAGTAAGTCTAATTTGGATACCATATCATATACGGATACAAAAGCTTCACTATTACCAGAGGGTATTAAAGCTTGAGCAAGCTTAGGTATATCAAGTGTAGCATAAGAAGGCGAACAATGGGAAAGAAGAGCATGATGGACCCATTAAATTCAGGTATGATAATTACAAATATTTATTTATAAAACTAATAAATAAGAAAATGAAGACAAAGAAACTAGTCACAAGTATGTTTAAAAATAAAAATAAGAAAATTATAAGTTAAAATAATGTTTTAGTAAAAAAATTAAAGATTTATCTTTAAATAATAATATACAAAATGTAACAACTAACATTTTATTACAAAATATAATAACTAGTATTATAAAACATTTGACCACAATTTGGTATCAGAACCATATAAAAAATATTAAATCATTTGACCAGAATTTAGTATCAGAACCATATAAAAAATATTAAATCATTTGATGAAAAGTTAAAACCGTTAACTAATAAGAGTATTATTGATATTAATTATAAAAATTAATAACATTAAAGTTCTTTATATAAAAATTAAAGATATATGTATATACAAGGGATATCAGTCATATTTTTCCCAAATAAACACTACTACAAATAAAATTATCCAAACTAAAAGATGACATATAAGCCAATAAAGAGAATGCTTTTCTAATTTTAACGAATTCAATCATCAGTCAAGTCATTTTGACTAATGTATTAGCCTAAGAACTAGCCATAAATTACTAAATCTATAAGGGAATCTTCAATTCAATATCATGATTTTTATTCCTTTAAATTTTCAATTCAAAAAAATGCATTTCAAGTTCTCAATTTTATTGTCACAGTACCTATCATGATATACGGGTTTCATCGGCTCAAATTCAATAAATTTAAACTTATTCAATTCATTCTAATCATTTAATTTGATATTAAAATTTTCGTTCACTCTAATCCGATGTGATCCATTAATAGATCATATTAATTAAATCAATTCAATTTATAATATATTTTATGTCATTTTTTTAACTATCTATTCTAACTTTTTCATCAACAATCAACATGTAAGTATTTGATTTAAAATAAAATCACAGATATCACAATAATAATCTAAAGTAAATATTATAATTTTAAACTCAACGTACATATAAAATTAAATCTAAAATTAATTATGTTGATGAAATATGAAAGGAGGAAAACTCAAGGGTGCTAAAAATTTTACCGACATAAGATTGTATCGGATAATAGATAGTACAATACAACAACCAATCATATGAAAGGTGGAAAACTCAAGGGTGTTAGAATTTTTATCGACCAATAAGATTGTATCGGATAATAGAGAGTACAATAATGCAATCAATCAGTAACGGTTTGAGAATTTTTCAATCCAATTTAATTCAATCATCGATTTAAAATCACTTAAAATTTAATTGATTTTTTCAAATTTGACGGACTTACCAGATGATCGGATTTTTTTACACATCCAAATGAAAAGAATTATGATTATAGTTTAGCATTTATATAAATAAATATGTAATCAATTGGTCGCATGATCAACTACTATTAATATTTGTAATGAAATTTTTTAATAATATTAAATTCCAGGAGTAACAATAATGCGTGTTGAAGCTATTAGATGAAATAATAATTCATGCCTAATTTTCAAATTGTGTTGGATTTGGTCTTAAAATAAGAGTGTTGTCTCAAATGCATAAGAAAGGGGAGGAATGAAAGGAGGAAAGTAAGACATCAAAACATTCTTGATAATATAATTAGATGCAGGGTCATAGTCATTATTCTTTTTTAGTGTACCCTCTCTCCCATTTATAATTATTACTTTTCTTTATCATTTGCTTCCATGTTCTTCTCCATCCACTAAATGCTCTTTGCCCTTACCCTCCCTTCATCGTCTCATTACTTTTTCTCACTAAACTTGTAGCTCTCTCTCTCTCCTCTCTTTCACTTACTAGGGTTCTCCTTTTTTGGAAGAGAAACTTAATTTCTGTCACTACTTATCATCTATCTGTGATATACTCGGACCTTTCCTTGGCTAAGGTACCAGTTTTATTTTTATACATCTTCAAGCCAAAAATAAAAAAAAAAGATAAGTAACTTTATTTCTTTTGATCAAAGTAACTTCCATCAATAACAGGTAAATACACACATATATATAGCTCTCTTCTCTCTCCCTTTCTCTTTCTTTCTTTTTTTCTTATTTAACTAATCTTCTCACCATCTATGGTCTAATTTTTTTCTTTTGGGTAATTAATAAAAAGGTTATATAAAGAGAAGATAGGAGATCTCTTTGGCTTAGTCACCTTTCTAGAACATTATTGTTATACCCTAAAAAAAAACCTTTTGAATGTTGTAACTTATTGATGAGTTAATTGCACTCTAGATCTCCCATATGTCTCAACCAATTATTTAACTTGTGATTTCAAAAGGTCATATTATTTTGAGTGAATAAGAGTAGTATGGAAGCAAAAGTGACAGTTGATTTTAAGAGCTAGGAATTGTATACATGAATAAGTGTGTGCTTGTTTATGAAAGACAGAAAGAGAGCAAGTAGTACTCTGTAAGGCAGAGGTTGAGGTAACTAATGGTGGCAGTCTCAGATTCAAAATTTTCTTATCAGATGTTAACAAATCATAAATAAATGGGTAAGGGTTTAGAATTTCAGGTGTTATTAATTTGGATAACCTAAACAAGTAAATAGTATATAGGGCCTCTTGGAGAGAGAGAGAGAAAAAAAGGAAAGTACTGGAAAGAAGAAAAAAATTGAAAATAAGATTACTTTTAATTTGATCTGGCTTATATATGTTAATTAACAAACCTGTATGTGGCTGGTACACAAGTCTCTCTTGCAATAATAAGCAGGATCGACTTAGAAATCCAGTATGGATTGTTGTAAGCTAGTAATTCCCTCTACTGCTATTTTTAGTAGTCATAGAAATGTCAAAAGAGCTATTATGTTCAGCATATTTAAAGTTGATGTAAAAAATTAATGAGCTTTAAAAAAACCCTATCTTACCTAGCTCAGAATCAGTTTCTAAGCTCATTTAATAAATTTATTGGTAAAACAATTACCATAATACCACTAAGATACAAAATACATTTAAAATATAATATTTTTATCTTTTTGTTCCTTTACAAAAAATATAATCGAAAAATAATATTTACACTAACATATTTCTTTTAAACAAAATTAAATATTTTTTATTTTTTTAAAAAATGTACATCATATAGATCATTATTTTTCATCCTAATTTATTTAAAAGTGGTTTTAGCTGAATTTAACTTACATAAAAGAGTTAAAAGCTACAACTCATTTTAAATGAACTAAATCTAAGCAAATTAGGCTAGCTTAGCTCATTTAACTTGATAAGAGATGAAATTAATGGACCAAATTTTCCAAACAGCAGTTGGAGAATTGAAAAACAATTAATGGGAATTAATTGATTAAAAAAATGCATGCAGTTGGAGAATGGCATCATCATCAACAAACAGCAGCCTATATAAGTCTCCATGTGCAGCCTGCAAATTCTTGAGGAGGAAATGCATTCCCGATTGTATATTTGCAGTCTATTTCCCACCAGAGGAGCCTAAAAAATTTGCAAATGTACACAAGATCTTTGGAGCCAGCAATGTTACCAAACTCCTTAATGAACTCCTTCCTGACCAAAGAGAAGATGCAGTCAACTCACTTTCCTATGAAGCTGAGGCTAGAATTAAAGACCCTGTTTATGGTTGTGTTGGTGCTATTTCTTTCCTCACATCACAAGTCCACAGGCTTCAAAAAGAACTTGATGCTGCTAATGCTCATCTCTTGCGTTTTGCATGCTCTGAATTCCCACCACCTGCTGCTAATTTACCACTTCATCCTTCGACAGCCGTTACTTCTTCACTTTCACCATTTATTTCTACAACCAGACAAAGCCAGCAACAGCCCTTACATTACACTATTCCAAGGAGAATTGGCGGTAATGAAGAAGGAGGAGGAGGAGGCGGCCGCGTTAATTATCAGCAATCTCCTCCAAATGCCTTCTCTTTTCCTTATAATTCTCTTCCATGGAATATTGATTACCCTTATGGGGATCATAACAGTGGAGGAGGTGGAGGAGTAAGCTTTTGATTTATGAGATCCACACAATAAAGCTGATAAAAAAAAACCCATATAGGGTTTAGTTATGGGAAAGGTATTACATAAGAGCCCTACAACATATCATAAATATTTTACAATTTCAATTGAAATGATATTTTCTTGTTATATACAGTTATGTGACTCTATTTGCCAAATTATATATATATTTTTTCCATTTTATAAACTCATGTTGATGTTCTAGCTATATAGATAGCTATATAGCCTCACGTGAAAGTCTTAAGAGTTTCTAGTGATTTCATATGCTATATAATTTGATGGCATGGGTTTGATTTTATATATTGTTCAGATTTTTGTTCTGCTAGGTAGTCAGGAAAAGAAAGAGACTTTTAACAATTCTGAATTATATATTGTGTGAAAATTATTTGGGATGGGGGCCCTAAATAAGGGTGAAGAAGAATAGAGCTAAGCGCACAAAGATATATGCAGATCATCAGTACTATACTACTACTCTTGTTTTGGTAGTAATAGTTAGATCTCTCTTTTTCTTTATTATAATGTGTGCTTAGTATGTGCAACTACTAAAGACATTCGCATGCGGAAGAGATGACATTCTCTCATTGTTTATACAATTTATGGTTAATAATATATGAAATTATACCACCTACCCAACTCAACTATTATTCAATTAGAGAAAAATACACCTATTATCTCTTACTTATATCAGTTAAAAGAGTTTAATTTATTTTAACAATTTAATCCTTTTGTACAATAGATCAATTTTAATTTGTTTTTACTTTTTGTTTACTTGGTCATAAAGAGGATTATTCTTGAGCCTAATTCTAGCGTTCAGTCCTCGTCTTTTAAACCTAGCTATATATGCTTACTTTTGTTTTTTGCTTTCTTCTTCAGGACCACTACTCAAGTTTTTCATTTCTTGTTCTTTTTCATCCAAAGGTTTTCAAAACTGTGTGTGTGCATGTGTGTATAGCTATAAATCTTATGATTCAATTGGCAAAATTATCATCAGAGTATAAAAATAAATTATACTATTTTGGTTACAAGATTAATGTTATACCATTTAAGTTCTAATGTTTTATTTATATAGATATATCTAAAACAGGGACTCACACAGTTTAATTCCCTAGCAATATCCCAGTATTAATTGGTTAAAATTTATTGTAGCAGTTGTTGTTATTCCAGTAAATTTTGGTCCAAACAAGCTGCTTCAACACAGTTCATATTCGATGGCCTAACACTTCCCCAGACAAAATAATCATAACCTTTCACAATTAGTCTCAACCACATTAACACTCCAAACTCTAACCCACTCATGTTAAATAGCCATATTTTGTATTCGGTCGGTCGGTCGGTATTCGTTAATCCTGATTATATATTTAATATTTTAATGACAAATAACTTATTAAAAATTAAAGAAATAAAAAATAATATTTTTTCAAAAATAATCATATAATGATAATAATAATTAAAATATATTTATATATAATAACCATAATTATCTATAATAATAAAGACTCTCTTAAGAACATAGCTCATTAAGTACAACTTTAAATAAAATTTGATCTCACGTGATGTAATAAGAAGATTTAAGTAAAATAAGTGAACTTTAAATGAAATTAGATGTAATAATATTAAATATAACATAAAATAAGATAAAAAAAATCTATTTAAAATCTCTAATTTATTTCAATTGAAATATTTAAGTTAAAACAACCAAGCAACTATTAGTGAATTACAAAAATAAAAGTATTGTGAAAGCATATATGCACCAATAGTAGTAAAGATAATTATAAGATTTTAGTTTCAAATCTTGTAGTTATTTAAAAAATAAAAAATAAAAATTGGGAAGATCCCGGTAAGAAATCAATGCTAGGGGAAAAAAGATTAGGGTTAGGGTTTTTGACACCTGAAGCATAACGTGTTTCCAAATTCAGCTAGATATCTGATGTGGCCTAATCTCTTCGGCCTCTTTCTCCAAGAATGTAACCATTTATGGTCATCTGAAACTGAAAGAAAGCAGTGATATTCCCGTTAGATTTAACGTAGCTAGATTTAATATTTAAACAGAATTGTACGATTAGGTTGATAGAGTGGTTTGGATTTAGTACTTCTCTTTAATTTGCTGTATGATAGATATCTCTCTGTACATGATTACAAATCTTTCATTTTCATTTCTGACCTCAATTACCCTTCCCTTCATCACTGTCGCAATTGAAACAGAACAACATATCTCATCATCTGTTTTTCCCTTCTCTAACCTCTTTCTTTCCTTTTCTATCTCACACAAAACACAAAGACAGATTAAATATATCCACTGTTGCACTTAAAATAAACTCAAGACTTAAAAATTAAAACACTCCCTCCCCCCCTTTTCTTTC
This sequence comes from Hippophae rhamnoides, assembly GCA_033030585.1. NCBI lineage: Eukaryota > Viridiplantae > Streptophyta > Magnoliopsida > Rosales > Elaeagnaceae > Hippophae > Hippophae rhamnoides. Next base: position 38,475,815 of record CM065428.1, on the reverse strand, counting down.
TCAAACTTTCTCTCACCAAACATACACTATCGACATCTCTCTTTCAATATTTTCTACTTCTTTTTTGACGAAAATAAATAAATTAAAAATCAAACATAAAATATGTAAAAAAAAAATAGCACAGAGTCATATCTCGAATTAACTTAAGAGTAATGTCGTGTATGTTTGTTTTGTATATAACTTATCAGTTAAGTTAAATTCAAAAACTAAAATATTGAAATAATTGTGAAAATATTTATTAAGTAAGTTAATTATATTATGATACATATATTAATACATGCTTATAAAAAAAGTTGTTCTATTGTTAGAATAAATTTTATTAATGATAAAGTAATATTTTTATTTTTAAAAATCATAGAGTATTAAATACTAAGATAAAATATTTAATTACTCTAATATTAATGTTTTATGTTTTCGAAATATGAATTCGCTAATATCATGTTTGATTCGTAGAATAAAAATGTAATGAAAATAAGAATGATAATAATAATAATGAAATTTAATATAAATAATATTAATAGTATTGTATTTATTTGAGCAGTGTAATTAAAATAACAATAAATATTAAAATAAAATTTATAAAATTTATAAAATTATAAATAAAATAAAATTAAAAAATAAGACTTTTTTAATTTTTAAATGAGAAAAGAATAATAACTAATTATATAAATATGTTAGAAAAATAAAAAATCATAACATATTTCTAAAGAATTTGAGAAAAATAAACATTCTAATAAATGTTAGAATAATTTATATTATATTTTAAGTTAACAATCAAATCAAATACAAAAACATAATGAATTATACTACTTATCTTTCTTATTACAACCAAATATACAACGGGGATAATTGTGTTGGTAACTATAACTACCCTACACTAATTTCATAAAAATTTAAATAATAACCGTCGGTTATAAGTTAATAGTAATTTTTTCATCGTTTAATAATGTTTTTATTTTTTAATATTTATTTAAAAATATATTTAGTTTTAAAAAAATAAATGTTAAAATATTTCTTGCTCTATTACATTATTTAAAATACTAGACATTAATTTTTATATTTTTAACTATTTATTATATATTTATAAGTAAATTAATAACATATAAAAATAATAATAAATAAAATCTAATCTAATTATTTCAAGTTTTATATGTTTATTATTAAAAGTATCTTTTTTATATAATTATATATATATATAATAATATTAATTTATATTTAATTTTAATTAATTATAATTTTAATATTATAATAATTATCTCAATGTTATATATTATAAATATTTAAAAAAATAAATTTTTACAAACAGTTATAATTTTAATTATCTATAATTAAAATTTTCTTCCTCCACCAACGTTCTACTAAGGAATTGAGTTTCATTTCCGTAAAGTCACTCCCTTTTTCCTTCTATTCATCGTCTCTCTCTTGTGTCTGCTGTGGTCTTCCTCGATATCACCAAAAGCCCTCACTTTTTCTTTTAATTTTTGAAAATTCTGGTGGTGAATATAATCACAGATCTTATTTCCCCACCACACTTCACATAAAAAAATCCTCCCCCAACTTTTCTTTCAATTATTAAATGTACTTCTACATAAGAAATACTTTTATAATTTTGATATCTGACATACGATACATATATCTAATATATTACTGTTTTGCTCAGAAGTCAGATAATGTATTTATGCTTTCTGAGATAATTCCTATAATGTATAAATAAACGTAAAAGAGCCTAGTTTTCAATAGTAGAGTTATTTTGTTTTAGTTAATCATATAGCTATGGTTAATTTCATAAAATAATATTATATTTTTTACGTGAAAATAATAATTAATGATCAAAATTATTATGAGAATATTAAAAATAATAATTTTAATCATAACTATATTTCATTTCGTAAAATAATATTATGTTTTTGACATAAAAATAATAATTAATGATAAAAATTATGAGAATATTATATAATCATAATTTTATTAAAATTATTATCAAGTTATATATACTTATTTGGACATGTATAGATGATAAATTATTAAACATAATCTTATAAATTTAATTACATTATTAATATATAATAAAATTGGATTCAAGAACTAAAAGAAGAGAAATCTCAATAATACTACATGAGTCAATCAATTTTTACATGCATGGTAGTTACTTAAATAGTAGTTAACTAGCAACAACCTACTCTAATAAATGATAACAAATTAGCAACAACTAATAACAAACTAACAACCCTATTTTACAACTATAACTAGTCACCAAAGGGATTAATATATGTGTATAGTTGGCATGCACATTTACTCTATACCATCGAGTGTGTATACTCTACATTAGGCAGTATTCAATGAGTATACAAAGTGGATATCCTAATAGTCCCCTGTCAAACCTATGGTTTTGATAAAATCATAAGTTTGATTTTAAGATAATGAAATTGAAGAGAATGAAGAAGTTTTATGAGTATATCGATTAGTTGATTAGATGAAGACACATGCTCAAGAAGGAGTTGATCCTAAAGCACTTGATCACACACAAAGTGCTGATTAAGTTCAATGTGCTTGGTCCGAGAATGTAACACAAGGTTCTTAGTAAGAATGATAGCACTCAAATTGTCACTGTATAACATTGGTGGTGGGGCAAGAGAAAGATGAAGATCTAAAAAAGAAAAAGAGAGAACATAACCAGAGAAGCTCAACAATTGCCCTAAACTTGGAGACAACCTTTTGCTTGGATGTATACCAGGAAATCATATCGGTGCCCAATAAGACACAGTATGCCCGTGTAGATCTTATATCATCAATATTGGATGCTTAATCAACATCGTAGTATGTAGTGTGAGAAAAGTTTGAGGAAGAGAGAGAAGTGAGGCTATGATGTAATGTGCCTTTTAGGTAACAAAGTAATCATTTAACAGTAACCCAATGAGCATCAGTGGGGTAAGACATAAACTGACATTGCTTGTTGATGCTAGAGGTAATATTAGGGCATTCCAAGATACAATATTGAAGCCCTTCCACCACACTTATATATAGACAAACATCCTCGAGTAAATTCCCATTAAGCTTACTCAAATCTCTACCAGTAGTCATATGTGTATCACTATCCTTTGTAGAGAGTATATCACATTGATGTAGTAATTCACTAATGTATTTTTAGTAGTTAAGCCATATATATCATCCTGAATAATGACCTTCAAGACAAGGAAATAAAGGAGTAAACCAAGATCCTTTAAGGAAAATCAAGAATGAAAGGAAGAGATAATAGCATTCACATGTGATGAGGAGCTACCGGTGATGATTATATCATCGACATATATCAACAACACTATATAGACTTCTGCACAATCCAAAATAAACAAGGATGTATTTGACTTTGAATCGACAAAATGTAGTTCAAGCAAGGCACTACTTAGTTTGAAAAACTAAGCTCTAGGAGCCTGTTTGAGACCATACAAAGCCTTCCTTAACTTACCAACCAAGCCATGACCTTGTTTAAAACCAAGTAGTTGCACCATGAACACATCCTCAAACATATCCCCATTAAGAAGGCATTATTGACATCAACTTGTCTCAAAGCCCAACCCTTTGATAAGGCAAGTGTAAGGATGACTTTGATTCTGGTAGGTTTGATAACAGAAGAGAAAGTCTAAACAAAATTAAGGCCTTTAACTTATAGGAAACCCTTTGCAACTAGCATTGTTTTGTATTTATCTAATGTTCTAACTATCTTTAACTTCACTTTAAACACCCATTTGCAAGCAATAACAATTTTATCAGGAAGTAGGGAAACTAGTTCCTAAGTGTCATTAGAGAGCAAGGCATCCAGTTTAAGTTGCATTGATGCATGCCACTTAAGGATTTTAAGAGTATCCTCATAAGAGCATGGCTTTGAAGGGACTGATACCCCATGAACTGTGAAGGCATAGACTTTGGGTTTGACAATCCCAACCTTGGATCATGTAACCATTTAATGGTCATTACATGGTACCTACCTAAATGGGACATCAGATTAAGGAAAATGAGACTAATATGGAAGAATGGTAAATTCATTTGAAGGATAAATAGGTGTTAAGTCAACAATTAAAGGCAAAAAATTAGAAGAAGGAAAAGGAATAGCGATAGTATCATGCTTAAGAGGAGATGAAATAGATGATTGGGAAATTTTAGGTAAGAAATGACTAATAGATAGAGAGAGAAAATCATCAAAATAAGACAAATTAATAGGAGCTATAGAATTATTATCAGAATGAGTAGATATAGGTGTGTTAGGTAAAGGAGCTAGTGAGATAGAAGACAACCGAGGAGGAATAGATGGACCATGAATGTAGGGTAAAGCAAGCTATGTAGGCACATGTAATTGAGCCATCAGAAAAAGAGCAAAAAGATAAACTAGGTTCTACAAGAGTAGTCTAAAAAGGATATCACAATTCATTGAAAGTGATAAGACAACTAGCATAAAATTTCTCGGTTTTTCAATCTTGACAAATATAACCCTTTAGTTTAGCACTATATTCTATGAAAGCACACTCAACTAATTAAGTATCCAGTTTGTCATGAATGTAGAGCCTGAGACATAGAAAGAATTGACTGCCAAAGCTTCTTAAGATAGACAGATAATAGGCCATTTGATATAATAATTCATATGGATATTTGCCTTTAACAACTAAAGAGGGTGTTCTATTGAGTGCATAGATAGAAGTTTTGAAAGCATAGACTCAAAATGAATGAAATAAAAGAGCTAGCCTTCTTTCCACAATTCTTTTATGGCTTGACTTCACCACCCCATTTTTTTAGAGAAGTAAAGGTATTTGCACCTATGTACCATACCTTTTTTTCTCTCAAGAGCATAAACGAGTGGCTTAAGCTCATTGACACCATATGTATGAATCATCTTAATAGAAAATGAGAATTCTTTATCAACCACTGCTTTGAAAGAGAAAAGGTAGACGTTGTAGTCTCTTTAGCTATTAAAGCAAAAAAACATATAAACAAACTATAGTCATCCACAATAAATAGAAAATATTTCTCATTATCACAAGACAATTATGGTGATGTTCATAAATCAAGGTACACCAAAAAAAGGGATAATGGCTTTATCATAAGATGCTAAGAAGGGAAATTTATGAGCTTTGGCAAGTTGACAAGAATTACAAATAGCATATTCTTTAAGTACAAAATAAGTTGAAATTCCATAACACCTAAGTAAATTAAGTGTAGTGTTAAAAGATGGATGGCCAAGCTTTTCATGCCAAAGATGATAGGAAAGAAGAGCAGATTCATTTGATGCAGAACAAGCCACAGGAACTGGAGAGTTAGTATTGAAACAACTATCTTGATTGGTAGAACATAGGCAATATCACAGCTATCTTGCATTGCATAACGAGCAAGGGTGATACTTAGTGAGTCTTAGACATCACCAATCAGTGTGTAGAGACCATTGTCATTGGACTTGTGATCCTTGAAGAAAAATGATTCAGAATGAAATTCAACAAAAATATCATTATTAGTACATAATTTTTTCACAGAGAGAAAGGTTAATAGTTGCACTTGGATTATGCAAAACATTCTTTATAGTGAGACAAAAATTATCACATGTATTAAAAAAACTTGAGCTAGCATTAGTAATAGGTAAAGTACTACCATTACCAACCACAATACCTTCTGATCTAAGATAAGGAGAAGCATTAGGCACATGATTTGTTAAGGGTTTCAAATGATGATTAGCTCTTGAGTCATGCAACCAAGTGTTGGAAGGAGACTCAGAAGAATTATCCATAGAAATAGCACTCATAGTAGATGGATTTGAGTTCCTTCCCAAAAGCACATCTCTTAAAACAAAACATATAAATGCTATTTGTCATGGATTGTCACATATTTGACATATTGATCTTTTAGAAGGTTGCTTTATTTACATATTTGGAAGAAGAATTACTAGATTTTTGAGTAGATTTTTCTTCTTTTACAAATTGATGAAAATTCCATTGGGAAGGTTTAGGTTGTTCATTAGACTTGTGATATGAGTTCTTGCCAATCTAGCAATATTAGCATGAATGATAGAATCTTAAATAGAACCTTTGAATGCAAGAAGCATTCTTTCAAAATTTTCCAGTTGATTGTGTAATACACCACTAGATGGCATGATCTGAATCATATTAAACGTGGTAACAAACATGATATATCTTGGATCTAGTCCATTCAGAATGTAGAGAACTATTTCTCTCTTCAAGTATCACTTTACCGACTGATGCTAAGTGATCAAATAGTCTTTGCATGAAGCATGTAATCTATAACTAATAAACTATTCTTGGATAAAGATTGCAACTTTCCTTGCAATTCCATTGAGTGGTATGAGTGTAGCAATATTCAAGTGCCACCCACCAATCACAAATAAATAAATGCCCAACAAAAACTACATTCATTCCTTGAGATATAGTACTATAAGTGAAACTCTTCACCAATGAGTCATATTGAACCCATGTATTGAATGAAGGATTAGGGACAAGGCATTAAACGTAAAGAAAAGGAGATAGTTTTGGTGTACTACCAGTAACAAACCCCTCTATGTGATATGCCATAAAAAAGTACAACAATATGCTCATGCAATATGAGATAGTTGTTGTCATTGAGTTTTGTCGACAGAGAAATGTTATTTGGTAGAGAAAGAGATGAATGAAGAGTAAGAGAATCAAGAGTTGAATTACAAGGAAGAGAATTGGACAATCTTGTATTACTCAAAGCTTATTCTCTATTTGATGAATCATTGTTGCCATCATTAGCATCATCAGATTTCTCACCATTAGCATGAATATTATGTGTTGAATTAATCGCTGGTGAAGAAAAAAGAACATCTCTTTTATGTGTCCTTGGATCCTATAGTTACATCTCCAAGAATCTTTAACACATGCTTTGATACCAAACAAGAACCCAAGGTTCTTTAAGAACTAAAAGAAGAGAAATCTCAATAATACTTGAATAAATCAATTGTTACATGGTAGCTACTTAAATAGCAGTTAATGAGCAATAAATTGCTCCGGTAGATGAAAAAAAAACTAGTAACAACCAATAATAACTAACAACCCTATTTTACAACTTATAACCAGTCACCAAAGTGATCAATTTATGTGTATAGCTATTATACACACTTACCTTATACCAGTAAGTGTATATACTCTACATCAAATAATATTCAATGAGTATACAAACCTTATACCCTAATAATCAACAATCAAAAATTAAACTTTAGTATTGATTTTATGGGGAAAAAAAGGACATATGTGGTCCATTAACAACTATGATCCTTATGTGCTCCACATTAGGAATGGACACAGGGACGGATGAAGACAGTTAATTATGCTAATAATCATAGCTATTTCGTACTAATTTTAGGTACATTCGGTTAATAAATGTTAGTTATAAACGGGTAACAGTTTCGTCACGGTTTAGCAATGCTTCTTATTTTTAACATTTATTCAAAAATATATTTAGTTTAAAAATTAAATATTAACATAATTCTTACATTACTATATTATTTAAAATATTAACATTAATTTTTATCTTTTAACTATTTATCACATGCTTCTAAGTAAAATAAAAAAAAAATCAATCTAATTAGTCTCAATATTATATGTTTTATTATTAAAATGTTATTTCTACGTATATAAAATCACTTTCAATTAACCACAATTTTAGTATTTTAATAATCATCTTCATCCTGTGTCTTATTAATTACAGTTATTTTTGAAAAAAAACTATCAAAATTTTAAGATTAATTATACTTTTAGTTATCCATGCATCCCTACTCTCACATATATAATAAGTTGGACGACCTATCTCATTCATAAATAAATAAAATGTTCATTATTTTTGTTCGAGGAGTTCAATTAATATGAAAAATGATATTTTTAAAAATTTATTAGAAAGATAGAGTTTGCTTTATTTTTTAAATTTATTAAAATCCCACGAACTTGTGGTTTATTTTCGCCTGATTCATATCTTTGATGAATTTATTTATCATATATATTTATTCTAACGTAATTATTGTTTTCATACTTTCTATTAGTTTTTCAGCATGTATTTTAATATATATTTATATATGGTAGTTTTCTTTATTAGAGTTGATGTTACATAAAAGCTTGCTAAAAATACTTGAATTTAAATAGATTGATTCAATATATGAAATCATAATAAGAATAATATATATATACGAAACTCAAGAACCTAAGTATATATATACATGTTAATATTAATTAATGAAAGTTTTAAATTTTTTTTTATTAATTTGAACACACAAACTACCCATGTAAACTAAGCTTAACTTAGCAAAGATAAACCACATACGGTAACACACGGAACTCACTAACCGTAATGCATTTCAATATTATTTTGAGAATGAAAGTCAGTAATAACCACACTATCCAAACTAATTAAAATCCTTACCTATAATTCCAATTTTAACTGATTTTGATAGTTATTAGGTTGTTATTGACTTTCATCGTGATTAAAAAAAAAATGTTATTGTAATATGAAAATACTCACAAGGGTAAGCTTTTGTAAATTTATGGTATAAATGCATATTTTTAATTATAAAGTAGGGAGAGGTTTGTACTAATAAAAAGATATTTTAATAAAAATTTATTAAAATAATTATATTTATTTTTAATTTACTTATCTTAAAGCTATCCCATTAAAAAAATCATATATAATGGGGATACTAGACGTACATTTAAAAAATTTTAGTTAACATTCGTTTCTATGTAAAATATATAGATATGAGTGATCATTCAATGCTGTTACATGCTAGGCTTAAAATATTTACTTTAAATTATCGAGATTTAAATTTTAAGAAGATATTATGGTTTTCGATAAAATTATTAAAATTTTTTTGACAAAAATTATAAACAAAATAAAATTACTAAAATTTTAATAAATTTTCAAAAATATTGAATTTTTTCTTAATTTATTTATTATATATAAATATACATAAATTTTATATTTATTTTACTAATAAATCAAAAAAAGGTATAAAATAATAAGTTCAAATATTTAAAATAATTATGTAAATTAATAAATTTTTTCATTAATATATTAAATAAATATATTTAATAATAAATTATTTTAAAAAATAAATAAAATTAATTATTTTTATTATTATTAATTATATTTTCTGGACACCGATTATTTTTATCAATATGATCCCAATAAGATCGCAAATAATATGTAGATTTCTAATATATTGATATTATCGTGAGATTCTGGTTAATGTGGAAGATATTTACGCAAAGACGTGGGAAAAGAAGCAAGAGAGCCGGTGAAAGAAAGGACAAAAGTAGCACAGGCACGTGCAGTTCTTATCTGTGTTCCCCATTACCAATCCATCAGTGAAATTCTTGTTTCTGTGTTTTACTCAATCAATACTCATACAAATAATACCTCATGACACTCGTGGGGTTCAGAGAAAAAAATGTACGAACACAACTAATGACTGAGTTTTTGAGGCTTTTAGGTTGGATGTTCAAGATAGTTCAGAATAGGTTACAAAATTCGAGTAATATTTTTTTTTATTAATTAAATATGTTAATTATTTTTTTATTTACCTTCTTATTATATTTATAAATATTTTAATTATTTTCAATTAATTTTATTTACTTTATTTTTATTTTAAACTAATAAAATTAAATTCAATCGAACTTCAATTTTTTACTAAAAAATATCAAGATTAACAAAAAATTATTAAAGTATCAATAATATGATAATAAAGTAAAGTGACTAAAATACATCACTTTTTAAAAAATAATTAATATATTTAATTTATAAAACTAAAATAATTAAAATATCATATATATATATATATATATATATATATATATATATAAAGACTAATGTTAGAATTATTTTCTTTATTATTAGAACAAAATTTTTAATTTTATAAACATCTCATCACTAAATTACGAGTGTAAATTTTAAATAATTCTGGTATTAGTCTTTTTTCTTTATATATATATAAACTAGTTTTGTTCTTTTCTCTTTTGATAGAAAAAGCACTTCATTAATACTTAAACCAAAATCTCCAAAGAAAATACATAAAAAGATTAAATCTCTAGATAACCTCTTCTTATACGCTAACCTCCTAGCATGCAATTGCATACGGAGCGTGGTTCACTTCTCTAGACCTGCATTGAAAATTGAAACTTCTACCATCACACATCTTACCAATCTTCTGAACTATGACTTCTACTATTGCTAAGCAAGGCTCCCTTTCATTTATAATGGTAATTGCTAGAAAACAATCAAATTCAAAACACACATTAACCATATCCCAAGCTATCATCATTCTACAACCTATTAAACTTGCATGTAGTTCGAAACAAGGGATAGCATAAAGGCTTTTATAGGACAAACTTTGGCCTAAATTACTTTACCTCTCTAGATCCACGTGATCATCCCCAAGCTCACCTTTCCTACTTCCTTCCTTTTAGCAACATATGTGTTAATTTTGATCATACCAACAACAGTTCTCTCCCATTTATTTTTAAGATCATGTGAGTTCTTTAAGTGCGCACATTCATGTGCTTCGACAATTTACCTAGGTCCATGGGTGGCAGCAGATATTATTGAACCGAGTAGGAAATATACAATAATACAAATACATATTTTCTCACTAATAATATCCCTCAAGTGTTTCCCCAAACTCACATAAAACTCTCACACTCATTAAGTATTTTCTCTCTTTGAGTTTGCTTATGCTCTCTTTGATTTTTCTGATTGTTGTCTTGTATTTACAATGTATGAACTCCTCCATATTTATAGATAAAGTAAGGCTCCCTCTCCCTAAATTATGTCATAATTTAAGCTACAAATTAGGCCACTAATTTCCTTAAATTATGCCACAAGTTAGGCCACAAATTTGTTACTTTAGAGCCAATATTCAACAATCTCCATCTTGGTGACAAAGTTCATAGTGTTGCCTCAAAATGCACCCTAGGTGCTCTAAGCTCAAGAGATGTTGATTAAGTTCAAACAGTGTTGAAACTTTATCCCTATAACAACTTTGTAAGCATATCTGTAGGGTTATCTACAATCGCGACTTTCTAGAGTGTAACGTTCCTTTCATCGATGTTTTCCCGAATAAAATGAAATCGAACATCGATGTGTTTGGTGCGATCGTGATGAACTTGGTTCTTTTCCAAACAAATGGCACTCTCGTTGTCATAGAAAACCTCCACGTTCTTCTAAACAATACCCAAATCCTTGATCAACCCGAGAAGGCATATAGTTTCTTTGAATGCTTTTGTTATAGCCATATACTCTGCCTATGTAGTAGGCAAAGCTACAGTTGACTGCAATGTTGATCTCTAACAAACTGGTCCCCCTACCATTGTGAACACATAACCATTTGTAGATTGACGCTTATCCAGATCTCTAGCATATTAGGAATCCACATATTCGACTAGGTGCTTTCCTTCAATCTTTGTCTCTCTCAAACTTCAAACCAATATCCATAGTACCATACATGTACCGTAGAATCCACTTCACTGCTTACCAGTGTCCTTTATCGGGATTATGAATGTAGCAAACAACATGGGAAATATTAAGTCTGGTGCATACCATTGCATACATAAAGGCATCAATGCCATTTGCATATGGAACACGCTCTATTTGCTTCTCCTTATTGATGGTGCTAGTTGAAATCAATGCACTCAACTGAAAATGAGGAGTATGTAGAGTGTACTTACTGGTTTGGTTTTCTCATCAATGTCAAACCTTTGTAGTAATTTTTTTAGATACTAATTCTGTGTCAGACAGATTGTGCTTGCAACTTTATCTCTTGTGATTTCCATCCTAAGAATTGTCTTAGCTTTTCCAAAATTTTTCATTTCAAATTTTGAATTCAAGAGAGCCTTTATGAAGCTATCAAATCTGTTGTACCACAGTTGCGGTGAATTCTTTAAACTGTAAAGTGACTTGCTCAAATTGTAAGCTCAATTATCATGTCCTAGAACTTTAAAGCTATCCATTTGAGACATATAGATCTCTTCGTTCAAAATATCATGGAGAAAAGCTGTTTTGACATCGAGTTAAGCTAACTCGAGATCAAGCTGTGCTACCAAAGCCAATAGTATATGAATAGATGAATGCTTAACAACAGGTGAGAATACCTCATTGTATTCTATTCCTTCTTTCTGAGCATAGCCTTTTGTTATTAGTCTGGCTTTGTATCTGATGTTGTCTTTACCAGTAACACCTTCCTTCTTAGCATAGACCCATTTACAATCAATAGTTTTCTTTCCTTTGGGAAGTTGAAACAACTCCTAAGTTTGATTCTAGTGTACAGAATTCATTTTTTCATCCATTTCCATCTTCCACTTCATACCATCAACTCTTTGCACGGCTTCTCTATAAGTGCATGGGAAAACATCATCAATTACTAGAAGTGTGAATGCTACCATGTCTATGTATCTGGTAGGCTTCCTAATCTCTCTTCTAGGTCGAGTAGTAGCAATAGATTATGGCTGTTGATTGATCGGTTATGATGGTAAGAGAACCTCCACCTCAACTTAGATATCTTCTTGATCATCATTTCCATCTTCACCATGATCGACAACCGATACAATCTTTTTTGGAGTCTCAAGCACCACCTTAAAAAGAGTATTTGGAATTTCATTATCTTTCTCTAAATTTTTATGTCTTAGTATAACAAACTCATTGAATGTGACATCTTAGCTTAAGACAATCTTCTTCGATTTACTACACAAAAGTTGAAACCCTTTAAATCCTTAATTAAAACCAAAGAAAACAGCTTCTTTGCTCTAGGATCTAGTTTGGATTCACTAACATAAAAATATGCAGGACATCCAAATATTCGTAATGAATCATAATCAGAAGAAGGTTGTCTAAACTATACCTCTTTAGGAGTTTTCCAATCTAATGCAGTCGTAGGAAGTCTGTTGACTATATGAGTTGCATATGACAAAGCCTAAACCCAAAATTCCTTGCTCAATTTGGATTGATATAGCATACATTAAACTTTCTCAACCGAAGTACGATTCATTCGTTTTGTAACTCCATTTTGCTGTGGTGTATGCGGAATTGAAAAATATTTGATTATCCCTTCATCTTGACAAACTTTGAAGAAGGGATCTGATTTGTACTCGCCACCATTATCAGATCTGAGCCTCTTAATATTTCTGCCTATTTGAGTCTCGATCATTTTCTTCCATTTAAGAAAAATATCCAAAACTTCATCTTTGTGACTCATGGTGTATATCTAGACATATCTATAGAAATCATAAATAAAAGTCACAAACCAGCGTTTACCTCCAAGTGAAGTATTCTTAGAAGGTCCCTGGACATCCGTGTGAATATAATCTAGAGTTCTCTTAGTATGATGAATGCTAGTGCTGAACTTGACTCTTGTTTGTTTTCCCAATACAAAATGCTCGCATAAATTAAAATTTCCAATCTTGACACCTTTCAGAAGACCTTGCTTCATTAAGCCTTGCAAAGCCTTTTCACCGACATGCCTTAAACGCATGTGCCATAGGCAGGAAGAATAATATGTCTTTTCTTCAAAACTACTTGAGATAACTTCTATTCTTGTAACTGTACTCCTATCTAGGAAATACAAATTTACCTACCGAGTACCTTTCATTGCTACAAATGCACCTCATACAATTTTCAAGAATCCATTTTCCAAATCTAGAAAACTTAAAGAAATAAGGTTTTTTTTTCTTTAGATTAGGAATATATCTTACATTTGTAAGTCATCTAATTGTACCATCGTGCATCTTTAGTCGTATTGTTCCAATCCCTTTTGTTTGATAGGCATTGTCATTTCCCATAAGCATAACTCCTCCATCAAGCTTATCAAAACTTGAAAACCAATGTCTATTAGACACATATAATAAGAACATTCAGAATTAAGGATCCATTTGTCTAAGTAGGTATCTGATGATGAAACTGTAAACACTGATTCTTCATTTGATCAAACTTTTGTGCAATGTTTGCATTTGACTTGTCCTTGTTTGGACAATCTTTCTTCCAGTGCCCTTTCTGGTGACAATAGGCATACTCATCCTTCACAGAACGTCTTATGGATGACTCTCCTTTGGACTTTGATATGGATTTACCCTTATTATTTGATCCACCTGATTTTTTATTGTTCATCCTGCTTTTGGCTATAATCAATGCTTTTGATTATGAGTCTCTGTGATCCTGTTGATCCTTCTTCTCATACTCATTATTTACCAAAGAATTTGAAACATCTATGAATTTAACTTCATCTTTTCCATATAACATATTTGTGGTTAAATGCTCATAGCTCTTAGGTAATGAATTCAGCAACAACAAAGCTTTACCTTCATCGATAATTTCAACATCTAAAATTTTCTGATTAGCCAAAATTTTATTAAAATTATCTAAGTGCTCAATCATAGGGGTACCTTTTTGTACTGGAAACAAAAAAAATTTCTTCTTTAGGTAGAGTTAGTTATCTATACTTTTCATCATCTACTTGTCCTCTAGCTTCTTCTAGAGAACTGCGCCTCTATTCTCTTTCATGATAAAGTACTTCTGATCTTTCTCAAGCATACTTGAATTATGCCATAAGCTTATCTATTGACATAGTTCCAGTCTTCATTGGAATAATCTTCTAGCTTGGTCTCCAAGGCTATATTAGATACTTCTTGGAATAATAGATCTAATACTTCACATTGCCATATGCCAAATTTATTAGTGTCATAAAATTTCTCCATCTCAAAATTTGCATTGGATAACATGGTATTTTGAGTAGAACAAATTGGTTTGCATAAATTATAAGGCCAGCTTGTGCACCTTCTTTAATCTCTTTTGTATCAGCTACAAGTATAAACAGATAACATAAATTTTGCACTTATAAATTAAAATAGTGTTTTCCAAAATTTATACCTTATTTGAAAAAAAACGAAGTTTGAGGTTGAATCTAAAATGGTCCAATTTGCTAGGAATAGGTACAACTCAGTTGAAAATGGGTGAAAAATGGACCAACTCGATCCAAAATTCATCAATGACTGAGTTGACTCACTAGTCAATAGTCAACGAAAAATCGACGCCTCGATCAAACTGGCTTAGCACCTTGTTCAATGGCTTGAGTTGACGGCTTGGTCAATGGCTCAATCAAACTCTTAGACGACTTAACTTGATAAGTTGACTTAGTCCAACTTAGTGAGTTGACTCAATTGTTGGCAGCAGCACTTCAGCGGCTTTTGACAGTGCATATGACCTAAGATTTGAGCGATTTCTTTTGCCATTGCATTTGTCTCATTGAGAGATTCGATTTGGTATATAATACTACTATATTTGGCTCTTATACCAATTTGTTATGCACGAAAACAGTAAATAGCAGTATATGAATATATCAAATCGGTTTTACATGGTTAGGTAATTTGCCTAGGTCAATGAGAGATATCAGATATTATTGAACTATGTAGGAAATATATAGAATATAGATATATATTTTCTTGCTAATAATATATCTCAAGTGTTTTCCTAAACTCACATAAAATTCTTACACTCACTAAGTATTTTCTCTCTTTGAGTTTGCTTATGCTATATTTGATTTTTCTGATTGTTGCCTTGTGTTTACAATGCATGAAATCCTTCACATTTATAGATGAAGCAAGCCTCCCTCTCCTTAAGTTATTCCTTAAATTAGGCCACAAATTTGTTACTTTAGAGCCAATATTCAACAATAAGAACCTATCTCTTCCCTTATTCTGTAATATGATGAAATATTTAGTCAATATATTAGCCCCACATAGGGTGCTTATAACATCTCGTTCCTTCTTTCCTTACAGAACTTCATTTTTATTGTGACATATTTCCCACTTCAAGTAGCAAAAATGAAAAGCTTCTTCCATTATACTCATCTTTCGTACATTTCATGCATAAGCAAAAGTCATCCCTTTGGTTCTTTCGAGTAGCTTTTTGAAGATTGTATTCTTGCAACCATCCTTAGCCTTCTAACAAGTCCATAGCACATGCATGACATCTTTGCAAACTTCATTCCATATGGAGCACCAAGAATATTGTAAAACTTTTTCTTTTGTAAATTAACATATATTGGTAGAATCTCCTTGCAATCTTTCCAAGTGAACATCTTTACATTATTTGGTACAGTGAGCCACTATATGTTCTTCCACAAACATTGGTCGTTTAGGTTACCATAGCTTGCACCCAAATCCTCTTTGGTACATATCCTCCTTAACTCCTTAGCTAACCAATATGCACTTTTAACATAGCAAATACGACTCTTAACCTTCCCCCAAACCAAAGGAATATTATAAACCTATCGTCCCCCTACCAAAGGAATATTAAGGATAGTTTTTGCTTCATGGGCCATAAAACCTTCTTATGAGAAATTCTCAAGAAGGGAATGAGGTAAAATTACACAAAAAGGTCCATCACATGGTAAACTAAGGATCCTGATAAACTCAAACTAAATGCCATCTCTAATCCTCCATTCATACCATCTTTACATAAGTATCTTCCCCATATTACCATCCTCCAATGGTAAGAAGAAAAAAGAGAGTGTAGTAGTAGAGAGCACATCCTTATTAGGAAAATATTTTCCTTTTATTTCCTTGGTAACCAAACTCTCACCACCTTGTAAAATACTCCAACAATGCTTAGAGACTAAAGCTTGGTTAATGGATGATAAATTCTTAAAACCAAATCCCCCTTCTGAGCTTTTGGTTTACAAAGTTTCTCACATTCCATCCAATGAATGGAATGTTTATCTAAGTCATAACCTAACCAAAATTTTTCCATTAAACTTTGTATCTTATTAGAATGACTCACTAGAATTTGAAACAACTCATAGTATAGGTGGGGATAGCTTGTATCATCAATTTTAGTATAACCTTTTTTCCATCCATAAAAACTTTTCTTTCAAGCTTTAATTTTTATTCTATACCCTGTCCTTAATCTATTCGAAAAGCCTTTTTCATATTTTTTTCTAGTTATTGTAGGGAGTTTGAGATATCTTTCATGGTAATTTACCAATGGGATACCAATAATATCCGATTCCATGCTTTTACCTCCCACAACACTATTAGGGCTAAAACATATCATTTATTTTTGTAGGCTACCATTTTAACCTGAGGCCCTTTCATATATCTGATAAGTGTAGAAAAGCACTAACATTTTGAGATTTTATTTTATTTAAATGTGAACAAATCAATTTGAATATCTATATTTTTATCATTATTTATGAAAATCTATATTTTCATAATCAAGGATATTTTTTATTGTATTTCAAGTATTTTTAACTTTAAATATATAAATGTATCAACACATGAAAAAATATGGCATGTAAGCCTTACATTAAAAATCAACTAGTATGTAAAGGATGCAAAACAAGAATTCAAGTGAAGATATAGTGTGTTGTGGTGCACTCCTCTCTACATAGATCCATTGGGCATGTTATTAATTTTATGTCGTGGCATGAAAATAGTGTGCTTCAGTGTGAAATATTTGGAGGTAGCATTTGGAAATGCTTTACGTGTCTAATGGTGCGGCATAGGAAAAACAAGATCCCGATGCACGTTCACTTAATTTTTTATTAACATTTGTGCTTTAGGATAGGTAGTCATAGTCAATCGTAGATAACATAATGTAGAATTTTATATGTTTTTCTAAATAGAAGTCGTTGTTCTTATTTTATGTTTTTAATTTAGGTGTAGTTTATACATAGTTTTTATCAAATAAGGAGTTTTTTTAGATCAAGTGATACCAAAAATTTGTTGGAAAGTAGGGATTACTGTGAAGATCAAAATTTCAATGGTGGAGTAAGGTACATCCACTTATCTACTTTTGGATATTAAAATATTATATGTATTCTAATATCTTTTTAGTAAACTCTTCTATATTTCTTGAATTTGGTGAAATTAATTTATTGGTCATTTATTAATTTTGTGCATGTCTACCTAATTGTGATAAGGGAATTAAGTTTTGTTGTTGTGTTTGTGTAGATTATTTAGGAAAATACTTTAAATAATTAATAAATATATATTATTTTCTATTTTAACTTTTTACAAAGTTCATTATTGATTAATATATATTGACATTATATTTTTCTTAATAAATTTAAAATATAAAAATTAGGTTTTAGATAAATAATCTAGATTTAATTTAGGCAGCTTAAATATTAGTTTATATTGGTAGTAGAACCAAAGGTATTGACTTAGATGATTTGTTAATTCCTTAGACATTAGGTATAATTTAATCAAATTAACTGATGATCTGACTGAATACATTAATTAGTTTGATTAATAAATAAAATAGTTACCCAATCGAAGATATTATTTATACTTATAAGGGAGATCAATAATCTAGATTTATACTTCTACTTCAAAAACTTAATTAGTCCTAGCAAGCATAGTCAAGTAGGTGATTTTTTTATTGATTCTCCATTGATTATTGAATTTATATATGCCTTGAATTTATTTTAGTACATCTATCTTTTATCATTTTATTATTTTATCACTAGTTTAATATTTTCAAAAACTCAAATATTATGATATAATAATTAGGTTTTATTTTCATTTTTTTAAAATTTTTGATGAATTACTTAAAACCATGTAATTTCACTTTGGACTGACCTTATGAATATACTTATCATTTTATTATAAGTAATTCATACACTTATGAGCTTTTTATAAATTTATAAAATTTGACTATTAAGTTTTTACGAATTTAGTTTTGGCGCCATTGTTAAGGAGGAATAGCACTTTAATTTTTTATTATTAAAATTATTAAATTATTTTTATAAATATTCATGATTTTCTTTTCATAATATTTTATGAATATTTTTTATTTGTTTAAATTGAAATAAAAATTAAAGAATTAAAAATCTAAAAAAATCTAAACAATAATTAAAAATTCAAAAACATATTTTAGTTTATTTTTGATTTTTTGTCTTTACTTTATTTATTTATTTATTTTTAGTATTTATTTATTTACTAACTTAATTTATTCTTTTTTAGTAATTTTGATTACTAATTTTATTTCTTGTAGATTTTCTTTTCATATCTTTTATTAACTTGTTTTTATTTTTTATTATCTACTAACTTTAATTGTTTTTGTTTTTTGCTTTTATTACCTCTATTTTATTTTTATATTTAATTTCTTTTTGTTAGTTATTTTTGTTTACTAATTTGTATTTATTTTTATTTTATTTCTTTTATTTTATCAATTTATTTCTATTTGTTTATTTATTTTTATATTTTTGTTATTTTCTTTTATATATTTTTGTTATTTTTTATTTATTTACTTTCATTTTTTATTTTTGTAATTTCTTTTTATTTATGTGATATGGCAAATATTTTTTGTTTGTTTTAATTATTCTTCTTTCTTGTTTATTTTTATTTATTTTTGTTATTTATTTATTTATTTATTTATTTGTTTTTCTTTTCTTTTATTTTTATCTTTTTATAATTGTTTAGTATTTATTTTTAATTTAGTACTTATTATATAATTAGTTAAATAAAAAATATGGACTGCGATATGATTTTTTCGTTCAAATTGACCTAGGGCTCTTGGGATACATTTGGCTTGAACGAAATTTTTTTGTGACATGTCATGAATATTTTGTGCATTATGGCACACAAGTCCTTGTTTGGATATGCTGAGATATTTCTTTGATTGCGTCATGGAATGAAAAAAAGTGCGTCACGGCCCGCAATGAATTTTTAAACTAAAAACCTCAAAAAATGTGTTTCAAATCAGATCCACACAATTTTTTTCTTTTTTTATCCTACAAACCCTATTTTTTCATGCCCCAAACACAAATAATTTTGATGTTACCTCCAAAGATTCTAAATTTTTTAATATCAATATCACCATTGGTGATAAAAAGGAGGTAAATGTTAGACTCATGTGCAAGTATTCATTTAATGCCTTATTCATTATACTTGTAGTTAGTAGTGTGTGAGCTAAAACCCACAACCATGTCCCTACAATTAAAATATAAATCTTAAATATATCCAAAAGGCATGGTAAAGGATTTGTTGATATTGGTGATAATATTATTGTACCTATAGATTTTTTAATTGTAGATGTGTAAGAAACCTTGAAGTTATACAATGAGCATAATGTACGTCTTAATAGGTCATTTATGGCCTCTACCAAAATAGTTGTTTATATCTATAAAAGGGAGTTTATCAATGACTATATTGGAAGAGAATGTACATTTTCAAGTACATACTAACACAAACTCAATGACGAATGAGATATTGAGTGAATTAAATTATATAAATTGTAATCCCTCCAAAAATGTCTTGCTAAGATGTTAAACTAAGCCCTGAATGTGAGGTAACCCATTTTTCTTCTTTAATTTTTATTTATTTATTATTTTTATTTGCTAATTATAGTTGTTTTTATTTTATTTTTATTATGTTTTCTATTGTTTCTCATTTAACATACTTTGTTTTATTTTATTTAAATTTTTTTGCTAGTGTGAATAATGTTTATTTTATTTTAAATTCATAGCTTATGTCCATGTGATATAATTAAGTTATATGATGGATGCATAATGACTAACCATATCATGTGGTCTAATCACATTGAGTTAAGTCAAATGAGTAACTTTTCTTCTATGTTTATTCTTTATCTTTATATTTAATTAAAATTTGATACAATGAGGATAACGTAGATTATAGGTTGGAGGTGGAAGAAAAGTTACACATAAATATAGGAATTTTGAAATTTATTTATTAAAAATGTATTTACTTATGTTTGTATTCATTTAATTTATTTAGTTGTTTAAGGATATGTAGGTTCATTTTTAAATTTTTTGTATAATTATTATGCCTTTAGTTTATTTAAAGTAAATGATTGAGTCTTTATACTATTTGGTTGATATCTTAAACATGTTATGGATTATTATAAAAAAAAATTAGTTTTTTTTAATTTATAGTTTTTGTTTCATGCTCACATGTTGAGATTGAGATAAATACAAAATTAGTGTTTAGGAATCGAACATTAGAGACTACCTTGTGAGATAATATTTTGAGTGAAAATATTTTTCTAGTTCTTTAAACAAATTTCTTATTATTTCTAATTGTTAGATGATCTCTATAAGGTTTGCATTGAATGTTAGGATTTTTAACATATAATGAAGTATCATATATTTATTTTCATTGCATAGATCAAATATTTTGAGTAAAATTTAAAGTGTATACCTATTTCATTCATGCTTGACTTCAAAAAAGGATATATATATATGGGGTTTCCTAAAGTCAACAAAAAAGAGCCAAAAATTAGCCACGAGCCAAATACATATATGTATATGGGTTCACTCTCTAAAAAAGAGCATAAAAAAGAGAGAAAATAAATAGTATAACTAAATATTATGATCCTAAAATTCTTCAATGTGGTGAGATGATGCGTATTTTTGCAAGTGTACGAATCGTTCAAGTAATAAAGTGTACAAAAGTACAGATATCGAACCCACAAGGAATGGCGTTACTAAGTACCGAAATTGACTAATCCTAATTTTATTTGAAAACTGAATTGTTGAAATTGTTTAAGAAGCAAATTAACTTAAAACTAAATGCAAATAACAAAATTGATCGTTGTTCACAAATGATTAAAAACGCTAAGGCACTTGATTTCGCTAAATCAATTAAATCCGATTTCAAGTCATGTTATATGAGAATCAAAGCTAAAAGTGATGGTTGAAAAACCCAAATTCACCTAATACTCTCTCTCGAGTTATATTAGAATTACTTATCTATGAAAACCAACTATATTTCTAGGAATATTTAATCATAAACAAACACATTATGATTTATTAAATTTCTAGAATAACCACGTACATCATGCATTAGGTCTCACACTCGCATTCAACATACGGTATTTATCACAAGAAGCATTCATTACACATCTCCAAATTTTGAAACTTTGTTTTCTTTTTATTTTCACTCAATCCCGATCATTGAACTTTGTCCCAAACTTCTCCAAAATTATGATTTTACCTGAAATTGCACTTTAAACACGAAATACCCATGAAATGACATTTGTGGATTAAATAATCAAATAAACACAATTTTCACACAAATTTAAACATTTAAATCATAACAAAAATACAATAATTTGACTCTTATCAACAAGCCCCAACCAGCTTCTTGCTAGTCTCTAGCAAGAAAAGCAATCTATTTAATAAATTCAAAGGAGACATTAAGAGAAAAATTCAAAGAACATTTATTCTATTTACAAAATTACATTAAGCGTATGCAATAAGCCTTTAAACCCCTAGGTGGCCCTAGCAGATCTAGTCAGTCTCGTAGGGCTTCCAAACATGATACCCACAAACATCTTACCTATAACTATCCTAACTCAAAACAATAAAATCACACAACAATGTCACCTAAGCTTTAGGAAATCTCAAATGCCAATTTCACTTTTGTTATTGACTCTTAAACATCCATCAAACCATAAACCAATAGCCATAATGCCCGAATAATATTATGTATAACATCCACAAACAAAATGATGAAATCTCAAACTCCATAGGCTCACTTTTCAAAACTCTCTCCACTAATGAAGGAAAATACACTACTTTGGATCAATAGGACTTTATGAGGCTTGTAATGTTAGGCTTAGGTTTTTGGTTAAGAAAGAATGAGAAGTGTCAAAATACAAATAATAGCACTTATTAGATTAAACACAATCAAATAAGTAAAAGAGTAACACCATTTAACCCAAATTATTTCTTTCGATCATAACCCATTTTTCCAAAGATAAACAAAATTCTTCCTCAATCTTTCACCTCAGTACATCCATCACTAACACTCTTTTATTTACTAGAGTGTGAAGGCCTATTTTTTTAGTCATAACCCCCAACCAATTTCTTCCAATATATGTGGAAGATTTTTTTTTTTTACTCTAATTGCTCTTGAAAAGACATAACCCCCAACCAATTTCTTCCAATATATGTGGAAGATTTGTTTTTATTCCATCCTTACTCCAATTTCTCTTGAAAAGTTTGTGTTCAAAATTAAGTGCTCTTAACAAATAAGCTAGGAATTATATATATATATATATATATATATATATATATTGGCTAAGTAAAATGGTAGGTTATAGAAGGCAAAAAGAAAGAAAAATAAGGCTAACAATATATTTAAATAGGCTCAAAGGGGTGACTAGTGATATAGGGATAACAAGCTAGGCTTAAAATGGCACAATCAATCCAAAAATGGCCTACATCATATCCTAAATAGTGCAATTCCAAATTATTTCGCCTCAAGAGGTTTTCAAATGAGTTCTAGAGTTTGTTGAGATCACAAAAATGTCGATGAAAAATTTGCATATAAGACTTCTCTAAGCATTTAGACTAGTCAACCAAATCATACCACATACTAAAAGAGTCGCCAACTAGGTAAAATCAACATTTGAAATTATCTTTAAACCGAAGCAAAATTTAATTTCTTCTAAAAGCTACTTGTTATCACAATCACATTATTATCATCAACGTGCAAATTAAAATAAGTAAAATGAAAATGAGAAAAAATAAAATAAAAAATAAAAATAAAAATAAGACAATAAACAAACAAAAGAAATTAAATCAACATGTAGAAAAATAAATGGAAAATCAAAATTAAGCACAAATAAACACACAAAAAAAAACTACTAAAAATGAAACGAAGAAAAGATTTACCGTTTAACACACCCCCAACCAAAACCTTACATTTTTCTCAATGTAAGAAAGAAAAAACGAGATCTCCTTTCTGCCAGCGGCGAATGTAAGATTTTTTTTTCTTAGATGGGATGGCATTGGATTTAGCTCAATCTTGTTGGCTTCAGCTCAATCTTGTTGGCTTCCTTCTTTACCACTGAGGTTGGAGTTTCATTTGTTCTCAACTCCTTAAATGTTTCATCACTGCACAAATATTTTTCAGGTGCTGCCAGTAATTCGGAACATTGTCTCATCCCCTCATCTTCCTCCTCAATTGTTGCAGATTTCACAAGGCACACTTTTAGTGGTAGCAATGGAGTTCTATCCTCAAAAGTTTTCGAGATTAACCTATCAAGAGTGTTAATTTGAAAACAAGAATGTACGTCACTTAGAAATTTCATTTCTTCAAAAACATCAAAAGTCACTTGTTCATCTTGCACCCATAGAATGAGTTTTCCTTGCTGAACATCAATCAATGTTCTTCTAGTTGCAAGGAATGGTCTCCCCAATATCAACGGTACCTCTCTATCTTCCTCCATGTCAAGCACCACAAAATCTACTGGGAAAATAAATTTGTCAACTTTAATTACAACATCCTCAATAACCCCTCGAGGATATTTCACCGATCGATCAGCTAATTGTAGAGAGATTGAAGTGGGCTTCACTTCTCCCAGGCCTAGTTTCCTGAAAATAGAAAGTGGCATCAAATTAATGCTTGCTCCTAAATCACATAGGACTTTATCAAAATTCCAACTTCCTATAATACAAGGTATAGTAAAACTCCCTGGGTCTTTCAATTTCGTGGCAGTTTTCTTTGAAGAATTACATCGTACTGCCATTTAGCATGTAGCTTCATAATCTCCCGCCTTCCTCTTCTTTGATAGAATTTCTTTCATGAATTTTGCATACTTGGGAATTTGTTCCAACATCTCCGCAAAAAGGAATGTTAATATACAATTTCTTAAAAATATCCAAAAATTTATCAAATTGTTTACCAAGCTTTTTCTTATTCAATCTTTGAGGATATGGGATAGGAGGCTCATATTTCGCATTTGCGGTATGTTGAGCATCTCGGGTCGTTGATGGCTTTTCTTTAGATTCTTCCATCTTTTTCTCAGATTTCCCCTGCCATTCAAGTTCTTTACCGCTTCTCAATGTGATAGCCTTTACATGATCTTTGGGATTTATTGTGTCACTAGGCAACGATCCTTGAGACCTTTCTACAACCGCTTTGAAATTTCCGCTTGGTTTTGCATGTCCCTGTCGATTGCCTCCTGATTTCTGAAATTTGTTCTTGACTCCTCAATGAACTTTCCCAAAATTCCTTCCAAATCTATTTGTTTCTTCTCTTGGGGTTGGTAGGAAGATGATGATGGTTTGAATCCCCCTTGGTTATTTCCCCATGACAAATTTGGATGATTTCTCCAACATGGATTGTAGGTGTTTGAATATGGGTTATGTTGCAGTTTTTGGAAATTTGAAACATAATTTGCTTGCTTTGTATTTGGTGAAGCAAATGGATTTCCAACTTGGCACTCGATACTAGCATGATTTGCACCACATAAATCACATTGTGCAGTTGGTTTGGATTCGAACTTGGATGACAAAGGATCCATCTTTCTCGAAAGAGCAGCAACTTTAGTCGACAAAGCATTCACTGAATAAATTTCATGCACCTGCCATACTTGGTATTTTGCAGCTTACCCGCTCCGAATGCCACCCGTTTGTTTTTACGCCATAATCTCTAACAACTCACAGCATCCTCTGGTGTTTTTCCCATTAAAGACCCTCCAAAATTTCAAAGATCAATCATTGCCCAATAGTTTGAAAACAACCCATTATAAAATGTAGAGACTTGTAGCCAACCCAGATACCATGATGTGGCACTTCCCTCAACATTTCTTTGAATCTTTCCCAAGATTCATACAATGATTCTTGGTCATACCGTGTAAAAGATGTGATTTCATTCCTCAATTTTTCCATCTTAGCAAGTGGAGGAAAGAACTTGGACAAGAATTTCTTGAACCAACTCATTCTATGTTGTAATTGATCCCGATGGTAATGAGTTTAGCCAACTCCTGGCTTTATCCTCGAAGTGAAAAAGGAAAACCCTCAATCTTATAGCATCTTGCACACACCATTTATCTTGTAAAGATCACACACCTCCAGAAAATAAGCAATATGTGCATTTGGATCATCCTTTGACATTCCCCCAAACTGATTTGATTGAACCATTTGGAAAAAGGATGGTTTTATCTCAAAGTTATTGGCTTGAACAGTTGGCCTCCTTATACCCGAAATAGTTCCAGCAATATTAGGTGCAACATAATCCCTAAAAGCTCTACGATTTCCCCCTCCCTCAACAAATGGTGGATTCATGGCTGATTGTCTATTAGGAGCTGAGGTTGAATGCCTTCTCTCTTGGTTTAGACGCCTATATGTTCTATCAATCTCCGGATCAAATGGAAGAAGATTAAGGCTTCTTGTACATCTCATACAAAAATTCTACAACCAGAAAATCAACTAGCACAAAACCAACACAAAGTTACCTTTTTTCATGGTAGATAAAATAAAAGAGAAAAATAAACAAAATTAAAAATGAAACAATGAAGAAGAAAATTAACTTCAAATTAAAACTAAGATTAGGTAGTATCAATATTAATAAAATCAAACCATTCCCCGGCAACGGCGCCAAAAACTTGATGCGTATTTTAGCAAGTGTATGAATCATTCAAGTAATAAAGTGTACAAAAGTACGGATATCGAACCCATAAGGAATGGCGTTACTAAGTACCGAAATTGACTAATCCTAATTTTATTTGAAAACTGAATTGTTGAAATTGTTTAAGAGGCAAATTAACTTAAAACTAAATGCAAATAACACAATTGAATGTTGTTCACAAATGATTAAAAATGCTAAGGCATTTGATTTCGCTAAATCAATTAAATCCGATTTCATGTCATGTTATATGAGAATCAAAGCTAAAAGTGATGGTTGAAAAATCCAAATTTACCTAATACTCTCTCTCGAGTTATATTATAATTACTTATCTATGAAAACCAACTATATTTCTATGAAGATTTAATCACAAACAAGCACATTACGATTTATGGAATTTCTAGAATAACCACATACATCATGCATTAGGTCTCACACTCGCATTCAACATACGGTATTTATCACAAGAAGCATTCATTACACATCTCCTCTTGGTCTCAATATAATGCAACAAATCATCTAAATCTTGGCCATAAATTTAAAAGCATTAAGCATGGAAATAAATACTCAACTTGAAAACAATGAACTCATATAACAATAACAAAAGAAATCAGATTTTCTTGATTCAACTACATCATAGCCTTAGCAAAATTGAATTAGTTCATAAATGAAATAAGAACAAACATTATCTCAATTGAATCCATGAATAAAAAATCTGAATAAAATGCAGAAAATGAAAGCTAAGGAGAAGAGATGAAAAACTCTTGAAGATGAAGACTTGGTAGCAACAATGGTGATGATCCTTCAAGCTTCTCCAAACTTTCTCTCCAAAATTGCCTTTTCTCCTCCAAAAATGTCTTAGACCTCCTCTCTCTGTCGTGGACTCTTTCTCCATCTTATAGTATATATAGATCTAGGGTTTTGGGGGCAATTTTGGAACAAAACAACAAAAAAATTGTGTTTTCGGACGAAACTCGCCGGCGATGACATTATTCTTGCCACGGTGAGATTTCTGGAAAATAAAATTTTTGGTTCCTCTGATTCTGGCCGGCGGCTAAAGGTGTCTCACCGGCGGCGAGATTATTTGGCCGGCGGTGAGATTTGCATCTGCCAAAATCCGTGCTCTTGGGAAGATTTTCGCCGTGCTCTCTGTAAGATTTTCGCCGGCGGCGGGATTTCCAAATTTTGAAACTTTGTTTTCTTTTTATTTTCACTCAATCCCAATCATTGAACTTTGTCCCAAACTTCTCCAAAATTATGATTTTACCTGAAATTTCACTTTAAACACAAAATACCCATGAAATGACATTTGTGGATTGAATAATCAAATAAACACAATTTTCACACAAATATCAACATTTAAATCATAACAAAAATGCAATAATTTGACTCTTATCAACAATCCCCAACTATTTTCTTGCTAGTCTCTAGCAAGAAAAGCGATCTATTTAATAAATTCAAAGGAGACATTAAAATAAAAATTCAAAGAACATTTATTCTATTTACAAAATTACATTAAGCTAAATCCAACTATGTCAATATAGAAAGCCTTTGTGAGATTTAAAATTGTCCACTAGGTAAACCTAGTATTTTAAAGGTTTGTTGCATAGGCTAAATCCAACTATGTCAATATAGAAAAATGATTTATGTTAGTTTATTTATTTTTGTTTTTAGTTTTTTATCGCTTTCCTTGCTAAAGGCTAGTAAGAAGCTAGTTGGGGATTGTGATGGTGCATGAAATCATGGGTGTTTTTTATTATATTTTAAGTGTTTTTAGCTTAAAATATTTAAATTGATCAACACATAAAGAGAAACACTTGAAGTACTCAAATTTCATATTAAAAGCTTAGTGGAATAAGACATGTAAGGCTTACATTAAAAACCAACTAATATGTAGAGGGTGCAAGTGAAGATTTTGTACCACGATGAAGATATAGTATGCCGCGACGCACTCATCTCTACATAGATTCATTAGGCATGTTTTTCATTCTATAACATGGCATAGAAATAGTATATGTCTCGGGGAGTATCATAGTTGGCCTGCAATACACTTTCACTTAACTTACTCGAAACCCTCTGATTTTAGCCTCAACCTATAAATTAAGCATTTTTTTGCTTTAGGATAGGTATTTAGAGTTAGTTATAAGTAACACAACGAGGAATTTTATGTGTTTCCAAACTGTAGCGGATAAGTGCTCCAAAAGACTTAATATATTGTGATTTTATGCATGTTTAATGATTATATAGATTTATATTTACTTATTTTACACAAATCTATCTTTTCTAAATCATGGGTATATTTTGTTGTTTTTTAGGTATTTATTGTATTAAAATAAATCAACTTGAAGAATTATATCGAAGTACTCCATTACAACTTGGAAGATTAAAACAAAATATTTGTAAAACATTACAAATGTTAGGATTTCAAAGTGATGCAGTTTGAAATGTGCCACGACGTGAAAACATTTTAAGTTGTGGAGCAAGGTCAAAGGAATGTGTTCAAAATCAATGCAGGCCCTGGCATGAAAAATTTATGTGTTGAGGTGCAAATAGAGTGGATTGTGCTTGAAACCATGTATAACTATGTATGCCGCGACGCCAAGTTAAAAATCTTTCTTTTTTCTCCTTTCTTCACCCTATAAATAGGACTCTATTTGTATTGTGAACATATATCCTAGAATCTTACAGCTTTCTTAGTAGTTGCTTTTTTAGCTTTCTTTAGCCTTTTAATTTCTTTTCTTAGTTTATAGTTTTTCTCCCATTTAAGAGTTAACAAATTTAGTTATTGTAGTAGCTTTAGTAATTTTATTTTCTTATTGATGAAGTATTTTTGATAATAAACAAGAGAGTTAGATTTATGATTTAATTATCTGAATTTGATTTAGATTCAACTATTCGATTTTTTATTTCATTATTTGAATCCTTAGAGAACTCTATTTCAAAATTTTTTATAAGAATTATTATTAGAAAATATATTAATGATATATTTTTCATAAGTAGTTTTGAAATCTGAAACTTAGTTTCCAGAAACTTAAAACCTAACTTTGACACCTTGATGAGAGTTTAAATTTTTGGCCCGATCAAATGTGTCATTTAAATGATTTGTTAATTTCTTAGAAAATGATCATAATTTAATTAAAGTTTAAATTGTCAGCCTGACTGAAGGTGGCAAGTAAAATTTTTAATTATTAAAGAAAATGATCCTTGTCTTATGATATTTTCATACCTATAAGAAATAATCATTAATCTTAATTCATATATTCAATATACTACTTAATGCTGAACAAGTATGATTAGCTAACTAGTATGTCTTATAAATTCTCCACTGCATGATAAATGGTTGATTTCTTAAATATTTATTTAATTTTTTTATTTTTATATTATTAGCTTAGAACTTTACCCTAAATAATCGCGAAAAGATGATTAGGTTATTAATTTCATTTTTAAGAATTTTTTGAATGATTTAAAAACTACATGATTATTCTTTAAATTGGCTTTAGAATAATACTTATCATTTTTTATAAGTGATTTATACACTTGTGAACTATTTTATAAATTATACAAAATTTATATACCTAATTTTGATGCATCAAATTTTTGACGTCGTTGTTGGGAATATTAGCTTAAAAACTCAATAATTTAGCAATTATAAAGTTTTGGATGTTGTTGTCAGGTTAAAATAACGTTTTTTAATTATTATTATCAAAATCTTAAAACTTTTTGTATCGTAAATATTGTGAATTTTATTTAAAATTTTAAAATTTCAGGTTGTTAATTAATTTTAGATATTTAAAAATTTAATTTTTCTCTTATTTAAAAAATAAAATAAAATAAAATAAAATAAATAATCTATAAATAATTTTTCTTTTTATTTCATTTTTTAAATTTAATTTAATTTTTTATTTTTTTAAATTAAATTAATTTTCTTTTATTTAAAAAAAATCTTTATTCTTTATTTTTAATTTAATTTATTTTTATTAATTCTTTTATTCTATTTCTTCTAAATCTCTTTTTTAAATTTTGTGTAATAAATTTTTCATGTGTCATTTATTCTACTAACATGTGTATAATTTTTATTATTCTATTATTCTTTGTTACATGTTTAGTATTTTTGTTGTATGAACTAGTATTATTTTATAATTTTATAATTTTATTTCATCTTTTTTATTTTTCAACTTGACATGTGAAATTAAATTCTATGTTTTAGTATATGCAAGATAGGAGGTACTTTGGGTACCTTCTGATACTTTGAAATAATAATATTCATAGTGCATCTAGATTGTCAAGAAGGATGGACTATAACATTCCACAACCTTTTATTGAATATATTTTTGAACCTCACCTTGAACCTTCACCTAAACCACTAAACCTAGGAGAAAACCCACCACCTAGAGAGACCAAATGAAGAAGTTTGTAACACTAGTAATTGTTACTACAATTGCCTCTATCCACTAGGTGAGGCTGATAGGAATTATGAGTTGTGAAATCTTTATTTTTCCATGCTTCCTTCTTTTCATGGACTACCTAATGAAGATTCACTCTCTTTCATTATATACTTTTATTCTATTGTCTAGACTTTCCCCTTTGGTTTACTCACCGAGGATCAACTTATAATGAGATGTTTCCTCTACAACCTTAAAGATAGGGCCAAGTCTTGGTTAATGTCACTTCCTCTAGGTTCCTTGATGATTTAGGAAAAAGTCTACAACAAGTTTATACGAAAATTTTACTCCCATTAGAATACATCAGAGTTGAGAGGTAAGATTGCCACTTGCTCTTAGATGGAGGGAGAATCTTTCCATGAGTCATGAGATAGGTTTAAACTTTTTTCTCACTCAATTCCCCAATCATAACTACCCGTTATAGCTTCAAGACAAAAATTTTCTATGATGGATCGATGCAACAATCAACTGTCGATAATGCTACTGGTGGAGTGATAGGAGAAAAGATAGGCTCAAAGACTTGTAATCTATTTCAGATGTTGGGTGCTAATTCTCAACAAAAGATCTCCAAAGTGAAGAGAGCCAAAGTGCATGGAATTGACTCCAATATTGAAATTCAATTACAACTTGCTCAGCCAATGAAAAAAGTTGTACTTTTTACTACACATGCCATAATAGATAAAGAAAAATATGGTGTGTTGTAATTTGGGACATGGTATTGATACTTGTCCCTATCAATCAGAAGCTACCACTGGACCTGGGTAGGTTAATGTATTGGGGGGATACTGATGAGTGCTCAAAAAGCACTAAAATAACCATGATTTTATGCAAATTAATTGATTAAAAATATATATATTTATATGTTTTATCATATATTTATATAAATTTGTTTTTTTCGGAATCACGGGTATTTTTATTGTTTTTCAGGTATTTTGGCTTAAAAATGCAACTTAAAGACTCAAAGAGGAATACTGGAAGCAATACATCACAAATATATTAATAAATAAATGCGTAAAGGTCGACAAATATGGAAAAATTGGACAAAATGGGTCAAAAAGGTCAAAAATGTCAAAAAGGAGAAAACGCTACCGTTGCCGCTTCACCGCCGTTTTAGCACCCACTCACTTTCAAATGCGCATGGTTATCGTTTCAGCGCTACAACACCGCTACGGGTATCGTCACGCACGCAAAGTGCGGCGCGGTTACCGGGTTCGCTCACGCTACAAGAAGATCACAAGGCTGGGTTATCGTTTCACGCTACGCGAAGATGCTGGCAACGACAATGCTCTAACGCGCCGTTAGCCGGCCAAGAACTTCTCCGCTTCAACGCGTTTTCACCCCATTTTTCATGTGCAAGAGCCAGACGCCATGCCGACATCATTGATGACCTCAAGATTTCCATTACACGTTTTTTTAATTTTTTAATATTTTTTTAACATTTTTTTACTCATTTTTCTCTCCATCCTCACCTATAAATACCCCTTCCCCTCACTTCAAAACACACCTTCAAACCTCCAAATACATTCTTTTTCTCTTTCTTTCTCTTTTCTAGATTTTTAGTTTTTCTTATGTTTTCTTAGTTTTTAGTTTTTCTTAGTTAATTTCTCTTAGTTTAGAGTTCTTCCTTTAGTGAAGAACTAGTTATGTTTTTGTAATATTTTGGCTTTTTGATTCAATAAATGGGAGTGCAAATTACCCGCTTGGAGTTTTTCTAGCAACGGAAATGGCATCAAGTACGTAACGATTTTATTTTCTTTCCGCTATTTTTTATGCTTTATTCTTAAACGTTATATTTAATTTGTCTGCGATTAAATTTAATCATAATGCTTTGTAAAATGATATAATAATAACGTTGTTATGCTTGCAAAATATTAAATAGGTAAAAATCTCTAAAATGAATTGATTTTATTTTTATTCAAGATTTTATATTAAGAATGTTGTAGGTAGAAATATATTATTTTTCATTACAAACTTAAATCAAAATTAGATTTTAAGGTTTAGTTATCCTGGCCTGACGGTAGTAGTGCTTTTATTTTTATTGGTACAATCGCATTAGTTAGAGTGAAGCTCTATTTCAAAAGTTTTTATAAGAATTATTATCTGAAAATGTATTGACAACATGTTTTCAGTAGTGGTTTTAAAACTTGAAAGTTAGTACTCGGATAACTAAATTCTTAGGTTTAATTTGGACACCTTTAATGATGAATATGATGGATGCACCTGCATTTTCCATTACTACTTGCACATTTTCAGGAAATTGGTAATCTTTCTTCTCTTTTCTCTTTATCTTTAATTTACAGTTGTTGCATTGAGGACAATGTAAGTTCTAGGTTGGGGGTGGTGAAAAGTTACCATGCTTAATTAAAAAAAAGTTTTAACAATTTAAAAATAAAAAAATTTTAAAAATAACAAATATACTTTTTCATTTTGTGTGTGTTTGGTTTTATTTCTATTTTGTCTGATTTAGTAATTTAAAAAAAAATTCACAAAAATTTATCTTTTCTTTAAATCAAATTTAAGTAAATAGTTAAGTCTTTTGTACTGTTAGATTAATTTTTGAAAACATATCATGAAATATTTTGTAATTATTTTTGATAATTAGTTAATTTTTGTCATAACTAGTATTTCTTGATAAGATGTAGAAATTATATTAAACCCAAAATCGGTGTTTATGAATATTGTTTAGTGGAGACTACCTTTGTGAGATATAATTTGAGCCTAATTTCCTTTATTCAGAGTGAAATATATATTTTTCTACTCCAAACATATTTCTTATTTATTCAAATTTTTAGATGATCTCTATAGGTATTAGCATTGAATGTATGAATTTTTTTTCTCATCTTAATAGAGTATCATATATTTTTTATTATTATTTTTGCTTAGATTAAATGATTTGAGTAGAAATTGATAGTATATGCTTATATCTCATTTATGCATGACTACTACAAAAACAAAAAGACATATATGTGGGTTACCTAAACCAAGATCAAACAGAAAAGCCACAAAATTAACCACTCACCAAAATCCAAAAAAATGTACAATCAGACACTGGGTTGACTTCTAAAAAATACACATATTAAAAAATATCTACGTAAAAAATAGAGAGATAAAAATAATAGTATCATCTATATACTATGACCCACGTTGCCTACAAAGTTGCGGTAGTACGTGCTATTTACAAAAGAAAGATATAGAAGTAATTCCCTAAAAAGTTATTGCAATTTCTTCATTTGTAAAAAGCATATATCTTGAAATTCTTTCTTAATGAGTTTGATTTATGCATGAAAATAATTTTTATATATGATATCTTTATAATTTATACATTTGATTCCTTTCATGAGATCAATGTTAAAATAACACTTTGATCCTTTATTCTTTATACATATGCGAACATATTAGTTCATTTCTATACATCAACTCTTTCGCATATAAAATAGTATGAGTGTTTGAACCCATAGGATTCAGTGTTTCGAGAGTATTGACTTGTGAGGAATAGAATCGAAGCAAATTCTAATTCATGACACTGAAATTGGGTGAAATTAAATTGATACATTTTTGACATGAAATATGAAAATGATTTTTGACTAATTATTATAATAAATCATGATTGTTTGAAGAGATTAAAATAACTTATGCTTGAGATTTTAATTATGATCTTAAAGGAGATTAAAAAGTATGAGACATTTTTGTGATATGTTGTTTTCTCTTATTCAAAAAAAAAATTAATTTTTGATTTTGTTGTAATTTTAGTTTTTGATTTCATTGTTTTTATTGTTTTTTTATTTTTACATTTAGTTCAATGTTTGTGTAGGTATCATTAATAAAACCCTCACGAGACTCAAACTCGTCCCACTGTGGCAACCCAGTGGGTTTAAAGGCTTTGTCAGATAGGCTAAATGAACTGCTTCAATCCACCTAAAGTGATTTAGGATAGTTTAATTTTTAGTTTTTATCGCTTCTTCTGCTTAAGGACTAGCAAGCAGTTCTGTCTCGGTTGTGATTTAGTGCTCAAAAAGCACTAAAATAACCATGATTTTATGCAAAATTAATTGATTAAAAATATATATATTTATATGTTTTATCATATATTTATATAAATTTGTTTTTTTCTAATCACTTTATTTTTATTGTTTTTCGTGTATTTTGGCTTAAAAATGCAACTTAAAGACTCAAAGAGGAACATCGAAGCAATACATCACAAATATAATAATAAATAAATGCGTAAAGGTTGACAAATATGGAAAAATTGGACAAAATGGGTCAAAAAGGTCAAAAATGTCAAAAAGGAGAAAAATGCACCGCTACTTCAAGACTCACCGCCTAAACTGCGGCTGGTACTTTTCATGCGCGCTGCATACAGAAGATCGCGCGCTTACTCGTTTCACGGCGTAGCACTACGCGGCAACGCAAGTACTCTTAACGCTGCTGAGCCGCCTAACAAATTACGCTCCGCGCCCAACGCGTTGCCACCCCATTTTTCACGTGCAAGCACTTTCGTGACGTCATGCTGACGTCATTGATGACCTCACCATTTCCATTACACGTTTTTTAATTTTTTAATATTTTTTTAACATTTTTTTATTCATTTTTTCTCTCCATCCTCACCTATAAATACCCCCTTCCCTCACTTCAAAAACACACCTTCAAAACCTCCAAATACATTCTTTTCTCTTTCTTTATCTCTTTTCTTAGATTTTTAGTTTTTCTTATGTTTTCTTAGTTTTTAGTTTTTCTTAGTTAATTTCTCTTAGTTTAGAGTTCTTCCCTTTTAGGAAGAACTAGTTATGTTTTTGTAATATTTTAGCTTTTGATTCAATAAACGGGAGTGCAAATTCCATTGGAGTTTTTCTAGCAACGGAAATGGCATCGAAGTACTGTAACGATTTTATTTTCTTTCCGGGGCTTATTTTTTATGCTTTATTCTTAAATGTTATATTTAATTTGTCCGTGATTAAATTTAATCAGTATAGCTTGTAAAAATGATATAATAATAACGTTGTTATGCCATAAATATTAAATAGGTAAAAATCTCTAAAATGAATTGATTTTATTTTTTATTCAAGATTTTATATTAAGAATGTTAGAGAGAAATATATTATTTTTCATTACAAACTTAAATCCGAAAATTAGATTTTAAGGTTTAGTTATCCTGCCTGATTGTAGTAGGTTTTTTATTTGTTGGTACAATCGCCCAGTAGTTAGTGAAGCTCTATTTCAAAAGTTTTTATAAGAATTATTATCTGAAAATGTATTGACAACATGTTTTCAGTAGTGGTTTTAAAACTTGAAAGTTAGTACTCGGATAACTAAATTCTTAGGTTTAATTTGGACACCTTGAATAAAGTTTAAATCGTTCTAACCCCACCAAAGGTGGCATTTAAATGGTTCATTTTCAATCTCTTAGAAAAAGGAATTAATTTAATTAACCAAATTAGTTATCAACCCCACCCATAAGTGTTAATTGATTTGTTTAGTTAACAAAGAATATCTAACCCCACCAAAGGTGGTATTCATACAAAAAAGGGAGAATCAATAAATATCAATTCATATTTTTAATAACCTAAATAATACGAGCAAGCATAATTAACTTAGTTATTATATCCATAAATACTCCACTATTTATAAAAGATAAAATTTGCATGAAAGTTTATTGAATCTATGTTTATTTTTATGTAAGTAGATTAAAACACACAAAAACCCCAAAATATCGTGACAGGATGTTTAGGATTTAATTAAAAAACCACATACATTCCTTCCTTAGATCGACCATGGGAGTATACTTATTATTTTCTACGAAATGATTCGTGCACTTGCGAGAGTTTTATAAATATAAAACCAAAGTATTGGCAGGATCAGCGATGCCAGTTTTTGCTCATCAGATACCAACCAATACCTAGGTATGACCTCAATGCAAATACTTATAATCTTGGGCGGAAGAATCATCCTAATTTCTCTTGGAGGAAAAACAACCCTCCATTTGCCTAAAGCTCAAATACATCTGGCTAACAATTCCACTAACAACTAAAAAGGAATCCTCCCAAGAAGCCAAATTTGGAGAAAAACTTGAATTCTTTCATTCAAGTTAGCAGAGACAACTAGTCAAGAAAAAATCATAGGTAGGACCCGTGTTGAAATTTCCATTAAGAAGATGGAAACACAAGTGATAATAAGGGGATATTGAGTTTATGAAATCCCCTAAAGTAATGTCTCACAAAAGATGATAAAAATAATCCTAGATAGGAGGTAACCTATTATTTATTTATTTTGTGTGATTTTAATTTAAGTGTTCTTAATTTAGATTTTTTATTCCTTTAAATATATAAAAAGTGGGAAAATTTTCAAACTAAAAACAAGGTAAAATAGAAAAGGATGCATCATAGTGTGAATTAATTGTTCACCATGACATGATGTTATAAATGTGTAATGTGAAAAATTAGAAAGGGACATGCCGTGGCATGAAGGAATTTGTTGTGCACAGCGGCATGCGTGTAAGTTTTTACCTTTAAACTATTTCCATACATGAAAAATTTTGATTTTTCTCACATTTTCTCGTACTTTCTCTCAAACCCTAATTATTCTCTCCCTCCAAACACACTTAATCTCTTAAAAATCTAAACTTTCTTCAAATTTATTTCACACATACTTCTAAAACCCAATTCCTTAACCTATTTCCACCATTCTTCAAGAAAGTTTCAAGTTTGTTAAGTTCATATAAGATTTTTCATCTCCAATGGAGTATTCTTCATTTTTTCTTCAAATATTCAACAACAAAAAATAAGCATTCATAAATTTTGAGTTAAATTCTTCAATTTAAAAGTTTCAAGAATTTGTGGAATATTTATATATTTATTAAGAGTTCAAAACTCTATTTAGGATAAAGAAAAATGGTTAAGAATGATTTGGATTAAATTGTGTTGTTCGAAAATATTCGTGAATCACCATTTAGATTTTATGGTTCAATTTAGGATAAAGAAAAATGGTTAAGAATGATTTGGAAAGGAAAGGAAGTTTCCACTTTTAAAAGATTTTAATAATTCAAAATTTTCAAGTTATGATGCTAAAGTCTGCTTTGAAAAAGCAATGGAAGTTAATATGAGTTTTATTTTGAAAAGTGGGCTAGAATTTAATGATGGACCAGAAGAGATTACTAATATAATAGTAGTACAAAAATGGAAAAGGTTTGTAAGAGAACTAGAGGCTGCTATTGAATCTTTAGCTTGGGAATTTTATGCAAATTTCCCAAATGTTGTTGATGATTAGGGTTTTTTTAGGAATGTGCTAGTTCCATGTGAACCTAATGACATAAATTATCACTTTTATTTAGTACATGCTGGAGTAAGTGTAAGTAGTATTTTAGTAATGTAGATTATGGTGCTGTACTAGAAGCCTTGATTATTCAAGGTGTTGAATGGATTATTGCTGGTGGAAAACATAAAGGTTTCGAAGTAAAGTATTAGGATAAAATTTCAAGAATTTGATAATACTTTGTATGTTCTAAGATGATGCCCACCAAATATTATAGCATTGTGGATAGAGAGAACTATTTTGCTATATGTAATCACATCTAAGATGCCTATGGATCTTAAAGCATTAACTCACCATATAGGTTTCCTTTCCCCCCAGTTGATAATTTATTTATATAAGAAAGTGGGGGCGCCCCATTTAAAAGGTGAGGTTGTCATATAGCCCATCGAATTATTTTGATGATCTTACTTGTGGTATGAATATTGTTCAAAGAGAAAAGAGAACCATTCCTCCATCTAGAATGTCTATGAAAGATCAATTTCATAACTTTGATGAGAAAATGAGCTACATGGAAGAATACCAACAAGCATATTTTACCCAATAAGCAGCATTCGCAAATCATCAGCATCGTATGAAATGAACATATTATAATTAAGTCATCTCGGGGTAGATACAAGTCATTTAACAACACTCAAGTATCCTCATTATGAATTTAATTTTATACTGCCAGAAAGATCACGACAACAAGAACCTGAAGATCAAGATCTGGATGAAATAGAAGAAGAGCTTAAAACTGATCCAAAATTTATTTTTTTAAGTATTTTTGTTTGGTTTTATTTTATTTTTAAATTTTAATTGTTATTTATTTTTTTTGGATAAGAAATTTGTTTTTATTTTTTTTTGTGAACATTATTTAGATATGTTAATTTTATAATTGTTTGTTGAATTTGTGAGAATTACACGTCTATGTAATTTTAATTATTTGAATTGATATATGCACATGCACTTTCATGCACTTTCATACCAACTCATGAAACAAGTTCAAACAAATGGGTAACTTTTCTCTCCTTATTATTTATCTTTGAATTAAAATTGTTACATTGAAATTTTATGATCACATGTTTATGTTTATATATATATATATATATATATATTATTTACATTTATTTTCTTTTATTTAATTTTATTGAATTATAAATTTTTTGTTTATTTTTTAAATTTTTTCTTACAAAATCATTATGTCCTAAAAGTTGATTTTAAGAATATGATTTAAGTCTTTGCATTGTTAGAATAATTTCAAAAAACTTCAACCAAGTAATATGATAATTAATTAGTTTTTCTCATAATTAGTATTTCATGATAAAATGTTGAAATTAGGATGAACCAAAAATTGGTGTTTATGAATCAAATAGTGGAGACTACCATTGTGAGAATATATTTTGACACATTGTCTTCCCATTCCGAGTGATAATAATTTTCTATTCTTTAAATTCTCTTCTTATCAATTTTTATTATTAGATGATCTATATATATCTTTCCATTGAATTTTAGGATTTTTACATCTAGTAAAATGTCATATCTTTATTTTTATTGCTTAAATTGAATAAGTTAAGTAGAAATTGAAAGTAAATGCTTTCTATTCATTCATGCATGACTTCTAAAAAAGAGACATCTATGAGGTTACCTTAATTAATAAAATAAAAGCCACAAATTAGCTACTCAATTATCATACAATATATGTACAATTTGTAAATGGATCATTTTTCTAAAAAAAAAAGAATATCTCTAAAAAACAAGAGAGATAAAAGAAAAATAAATAGTATAAACAACATACTATGACCCATTATCATTTAAAGTTATGAGAATTAGCTAAATACAAAAGAAACAAATATAGAAAATAATTTCCCACAAAGTCATTGCTTTCTCTTCATCTCTATATTACTTGAGATTTTTATTTGATGAATTTGATTTATATATGAAAATAACATGTAATTTCTTTATGAAATCTTTTCATTTGATTCTTTTCATGAGATCAATATGATGCACCACTTTGAACTTTATCTTCTTTAAACATATGTGAACTGATTAGTTCATTTCTATGCATAAATTCTTTCACATATAACTTTTAATGAGTGCTTGAGCTAATAAAATTAGTGTTATTAAGAGTATGTCTTTTGAAGATAGAGTCAAATTGAATTATATTTCCTTACATTGAGATTGGATAAATGTTATGTTGATACATTTTTTATTTGAATATAAAAGTGATTTTCAAACTAATTATTATAATAAACCATAAATGTTTAGCATATTGAAATGACTTATGCTATGAAATTAATTGTAAACTTGAAAGAAATTTTAAAGCAAGATAAGTTTTTTTTCTTATTCTTTTAACATTTTACTTTATTTTGAATTTTTATTTATTTGTGTTATTTCCTTGTTTTTATTTATTTTCAATTTTTGTTTTACATTTGATGTTTGTGGGTATCATACCCAAAAACCCTTACGAGACTTAAAATCATCAACTAGGATAACCTCGGTATGTAAAGGCTTGTTGTATATGCTAAATGCAACCGTGTCAATCTTTGGAAATAATTTAGGATAGTTTAATTTATTGTTTTTGTTTTTAGTTTTTCACCATTCTTGTTAAGAGACTAGCAAGAAGCTGGTTAGAGGTTGTGATAAGTGCTCAAAATCATTTAATATATAGTGATTTTATGCATATTTAATGATTATATATATTGGTTTTTGTTGTTTTACTATAACTTTATGAAAATTTATCTTTCTAGAATCATGAGTATATTTTATTTTTTTAGGTATTAAGATTAAAAGAAAACAATTGTAAAACATTACATATGTTTAAAATTAGAAAAATAAATTACATGGAAATTAGGGTTTCAAATTAATGCAATTTAAAATGTGCCGTGGAGTGAAAAAATTGTAAGCCGCGGCATGAGGTAGAAGGAATGTGTCCAACATCTATACGGGATGTAGTAGGAAAACTTTGTGTGGCACGGCACGAAAAGAATGGATCATGCTTAAAATCATGTATAGTTTTGTATGCTGTAGTGTGAAAAAAATGTATGCCACAACACCTTGTTAAAAATTTCACTTTTTTCTCCTTTACTCGCCCTATAAATAGAATCTTATTTCTTTTATAAAAAATATATCCTACAATCCCACATCTCTTTTAGTAGATGATTTCTTAGCTTTTTTTAGTCTTTACATTTATTTTCTTAGTTTATAGTTATTCTCTCATTTAAGATCGTTGAACAAATTTAATGTAATAGTTTTAGTTCCAATTCAATAAACAACGCATCAATTATGTCTGGTGGTTTTCTATATGCAATTCTAAGAATTCCGTTGAGGTATATTTAAAATGTATTATTTTCAGAATATTTCTAAGTTTTTTACATGTTATATGATTAATTTATTGGTCATTTATTAAATGATGTATGTGTGGATATAAATAGTATGAGATTTTAATAATGTTTTTACACTTGTAAAATATTAAAGTAGGTAAACATTTTTTATAAAATGAATTAAGTTGTATTTCTTCATTAAAATTTAAATAAAGTTTGTAAAAGAAAAATATATTGACGAAGTATTTTTCCTAATAATCAAAAGAGTTAGATTTAGAATTTAATTATTTGAATTTGATTTAGTGTCAACTCTTCAATTTTGGATTTGATTATTTGGATCTTTAGAGAACTTTATTTCAAAATTATTATTGGAAAATATATTGACGACATATTTTTCATAGTAGTTTTAAATCTTAAAGTTATTTTCCGGATACTTAAATCATAAACCTAACTTTAACACCTTGACGTGAGTTTAAATTGTAAGTCCGACCAAAGGTGACAATTAAATGGTTTGTTAATATTTTTTAGAAAAGGAGCATAATTTAATTAAAGTTTAAACTATTGGCTTCATTGAAGATAGAAAGTTAAAATTTTAATTAACAAAGAAAATTATATCTAGCTTATGATATTTTCATAACTATAAGAAAGAATTAGTAATCTTAATTCATATATTTAATATCCTACTTAATATTGAATAAAACTAATATATCCTCTTAATTCTCCACTGCATGATAAATGTTTAATTGCTTAAATTTTTATTGAATCTATCTTTATTTTTCTGTTGTTAGCTTATAAAATCAACCCAAAACAATTATGATAGGATGTTTAGGTTATTAATTTCATTTTTAAGAATTTATTGAATGATTTAAAAATCACATGATTCCTTTCTAGACTGATCTTTAAAGTATACTTATCATTTTCTGTAAGTGATTCGTGCACTTGCAAGTTATTTTATAAATTATAAAAAAATTTGTATGCCTAATTTTGACACATCAATTTTTTGGTATAATTTTCAGGTAAACCGGTAATAGCACTAAAAATTAGTTAACACTTACAAGCCTTAGCATCAGTTGTTCTTAGTTTATGTTTTTAGTTTAGGTGTAGTTTATACAAAATTTAGATTAGGGAATAAGAAATAAGAGGCAACACATGGAGATTTTCTTGATCAAGTGATACCAAAAGGTTGTTAGAAAGTAGGGATTACGATGAAGATCAAATCACAACTGTGGAGTAGGGTACATCCGCTTATGTACTTTTGGGTATTAAAATATGATTTATATTGTTTTTTTCCACTAAAATCTTATGTATTTCTTGACTTTGTTGAAATTTATTTATTTTCCATTTATTAATTTTGTGCACGCCTGCTTGATTATGATAATGAGAATTTAGTTTTGTTACTATGCTTGTATAGATTATTTAGGAAAATACTTTTAATAATTAATAAATAAAGATTATCTTCTTTTTCATATTTTTACAAAGTTTATTAATGATTAATATATTGATAATATATTTTTCTTAACAAATTTAAAACATAAAAATTAGGTTTGAGGTAAATCATCTAGATTTAATTTAGACAGTTTGAATATGAGTCTAAATTAGTAACTGGATCGAAGATATCGACTTAAATGGTTTGTTAATTCCCTAGACATTATGCATAATTTAATCAAATTAACTTATGACCCGATCAAATATATTAATTGGTTTGATTTATAAATAAAATAGTGACTTGATTGAAGACATTATTTATACATATAAGGGAGATCAATAATATGGATTTATACTTCAATAAATAAATTAATCTTAATAAGCATAGTCAGTTAAATTGCTAAATTTTTCATTGATTGTTGAATTCATATATGCCTTGAATTGAATTTGTTTTATTCAAATCTATCTTTATCATTTTATCATTTTATTACTAGTTTAATATTTTCAAAAACGCAAATATTGTGATAGAATATTTAGATTTTATTTTCGTGTTTGTTTTTAAGAAATTTAACGAATTATTTAAAATGACGTAGTTCCTCTTTAGACTAACCTTGAAAGTATATTTATTACTTATTATAAGTTATTCGTGCACTTGTGAGCTTTTTAATAATTTATAAAATTTGACTATCAAGATTTTGTACATCAATACCTCTAGTATCTCTATAAGCTTTCTACAATAATCACTACATGCTTCTATGAAGAAAAATGTATAATTTAGAAAAGAAGAGGTGGGTAACTTTTGGACTGGCTATTGCAACGGACACCCCCTTAATAAAATTATCCCGATAGATCTTTAGCACAATTTATAAATAGATACAAAGAAAGGGGATCGCCTTGTCTCAACCACATGCTTTGTTTAAAGCTATCCAGGATAACTCCATAATGGATAATGAGTAATAAATAGAGGTCACACAACTCAAAACAATATCCACCAATTTCGTTTTGAACCCCAGTTGAGTGAGCATATAATCAAAGAATTTCCATTCAACCCTTATCATAAACCTTCATCATATCCAACTTAATAAATGCTATAGCTTTTTTCCCTTTTAAAGTTCTCTTAATTGAGTATAGGTTCTCAAAAGAAACCATTAAGTTATCTAAAATTAATCTCTAAGGAATAAAAGCACTTTAACTTTTAGAAATAATATTAGGTAGAAGACCTTTCATCCTATTGGTAAGAGACTTTGCAATAATTTTATAAGGCACGTTACAAAGGCTAATTGGCTTAAATTCAATTACTCTTAGGTTTGTTCCTTTTTGAAATCAAAGAGATGATAGTGCTATCACTACTACAAGAATGGGCTTTTGAGTCGGTTAGGTGAATCCACTTAAAATGAGGGGAATTAAAATTAAAGTCGGTTTAAGGGTTGAACAGACTTTAAATTTTAAGCCCCAAAAGTTACATGTTACTC
This sequence comes from Hippophae rhamnoides, assembly GCA_033030585.1. Lineage (NCBI taxonomy): Eukaryota > Viridiplantae > Streptophyta > Magnoliopsida > Rosales > Elaeagnaceae > Hippophae > Hippophae rhamnoides. The sequence continues at coordinate 38,431,449 of CM065428.1, read as the reverse complement.
TAGATGTTTTCTTTTATGAAATGGAGCCATATTAATCAAGGTGAGTTTCTCAAACTTCTCTTTAGGGAAAGAGTGGTATCGAAGAGAGTTTTGAAAATATCCAAAATGGTTATGCATAATTTGTTGAATTAGAAAAAGGAAATGAAGTGATGTCCAAGGCCAGAACTCTAGCTTAAATATTGAATTAATTCCTCACATTCTTGATCAAATAAGAGATATCCTAGATTTTCCCTTAATTCTGTAATTTGAAGAATTAATTGAGTTTAAGTATGTCCTTCCTTAAGTAAATTCAAAACCCATAATAAATGAGTGAAATATGATTCCTTCAGTTAAATATAGCTCCTAAGTATCCATGAAGAATAAATAAAGGAGCTTAAAGAAACAATATGAACCATAGACGGTCAAAATCATATGTATTTGTTGTTAATTAATTATACTCTATCTCTATTCCTACTATTTTATAGGATGTTTTCACAAACCCAAAGTGGACAAAGGTAATAAATGAAGAGATAAGGGCCTTATAGAAAAAATGTTACTTCGGAACTTGTACATTTTCCAAAAGGAAAAAAGATATACATGTGAATATGGATGTTCATAGTAAAACTTAAAGAAAATGGTAGCATAGATAGATATAAAGAAAGATTAGTTGTAAAAGGAAAATACCCAGAAATACATGGGGATTACTAGGAAACTATCACACCAATAGACAATATTAATATAATTCATACTCTCTTGTCTATGGCAGCTAATTGGGACTAGTCACTACTATAATTTGATGTTAAAAATATCTTCCTAAATGGAGATTTAGAAGAAGAAGTATACATGGACTTGCCTCCAGGAACAAAAAACTTCAAGAAATGGGATTGTTTGTAATTTGAAGCCATTATATGGGTTGACACAATCACCAAGAGCTTTATTTGGTTGATTCTCAAAAACTATAAAGTTGTTTGGTTATAAGGAGGGAAATCTAGATCATAAATTGTATATAAAAAAACATGTTGGATAAATAACAACTCTAATTATGTATGTTGATGATATTATTATTACAGGTGATGGTGTAAGAAAGGAAGGCATTAGAAGAATATTTATCCATAAAGTACAAAATGAAGAATTTTTTTTCTATTGAAATATTTCTTAGGAGTTGAAGTTACGAGATCATAACATGGAATTTCTTTGTCATAAAATATATGTTTAACCTTCTAGCTAAAACTAGAATTCTTGATTACAAACCAGTAGAGACACCTGCAGAGATGAACTATAAACTCGAAGAGCTTGTAAATCAATTCCCATCAAACAAATATCATTATCAACATTTGGTTGGAAGATTAGTATACTTTTCACACACCATACCTCATATAGCTTATGCTGTAAGCTTTGTGGGCCAATTTATTCTTGTACCAAGTAAAGAACATATGAATAATGCATATCGAATCCTAAGATATTTGAAGAAATATCAAGGTAAAGGTTTTCTATTCTCAAAGTATGCTAATCTTGGTGTTGAAGGATACACAGATTCAGATTGGGTAGGAGACCAAACTATTAGAAGATCCACCTTTAAATACTTTACATTTGTAGGAGAAATCTAGTCATGTGTAGAAGTAAGAACCAAAAGGTTTGGCAAATTCAAGTGTGGAAGTAGAATGTCAAGGTATGGCTTATGGTGTTTATGAGTTATTATGGGTAAAAAATGTACAAATAGATGTAGGGATCAAGCATTTGAAACCTATGAACTTCCACTGTGACAACAAAGTAGCCATTGAAATTTTTTATTACCCTATACAACATGATCGTACCTAGCATGTGAAAATTGATCATCACTTTATAAAAGATAATCTTGATAAAAAATTCATAAGTTTTCCATTTGTTTAGTCCGAGAATCAATTGAAAGATGTTTTAACAAACATTTTTTCAGGAAAGGTGTTTAACACCTTATTAGACAAGTTGAATATTATATACATCTACCCTTGACCTTGAGGGGAGTGTCAGCCATAGCTATATTAGAGGTGTAAAATAGATTTCCAAGTTTCTATTATTGATTCTTACAGAGATTATTTAGTGAATATCTTTTTGAGTAAATGTAAAATGATGTGAGAACATTTAGTTTCCTTTCTTGTAGAAATAATTGTATATATATATACAGAGAGAGAGAGAGAGAGAGATGAATTTATTTCCAAAAAATCTTAGTGTTTACAATTTTCAAAGTAACCACACCCAACATCCATCTATCAATGCTAGTACACAACCATGAGTCTCTCATCACTTCCTCATACTCTAAAATATTTGTTCTTTAGATAGGTGAATAGATAATTAATAGAAATATGTCAAATTAAAACTCATTGAGGGTCAGACATGCAATCGTGTATAAATAAAATAATACAAAAAGATAAATTAACCCATGAGTTTTTTATGTGGAAACAACCTAGGCCACCCTAATGATCTAATGAGGAAAACCACCATTCTACTAGACATCCTAACTATTAAATATGAAAATAAGATCCAATTATAAGGCGATGACTTAAAATTATCCTCCAGAATAATGCCCCTACGTAATCTACTTATAAGCCTTTGATTTCTTTCATAGTCCTTACAAGAAAGGTTTTTGCATTGGGAAAAATGTTATGATAAAATCAGTCACACAAGAAATTGAACCTGTTCAACAAGTACCTTAAAAGTTAGCACAATAACACAATTTTAGGGTATGTCCTAGAATAGATTAAACAATGAACAACCCTAGCTATAAGATTCATGAATATATATGTTAATATTAAATCATCTAGCAATCCTAAAATAAGGAGATTAAAAAAAGTTCAAATCAAACCAAATAATTATAATATTACACACACAATTATTTGATTCAATAATTCAAGAAAAAAATAAAGATAAAGCTATATGAACTTTTAATCAAACTATCATAAACTAATTAGGCTTATTAATCAACTAAACACAACCACCAAGTTTTGGCTGGTTAATCAAAGAAACAAGCCTAAGGAAATATGATCATGTTTTGGCAAAGCAATTGGAAAGAAATTCCCTAAGATGAAATGATTGATGCTCTTGTGGGTAATTAAAATTTTGAACATTATGTTTTTTATATTAGAAAGATTGAACCCCTAATGATAAGTTCAAGTCTAATAAAATTTCTATCCATTAAATAATTCATAAAGCAGTAAATAATAGCAAAAAATAGTAATTGACATATTTGGCTTGAGTAAAAATTAAGTTAAAGTTTAAAAGTTGGTTACTCAATTGATTTAATTCGAGCTCAATCAATAAAGCCAAAACTTTTGATCGATCTAACCAATCCTCAATCATTTTAGGGTAACAGACAATAAATTCTAAAATAGGTAGATCAATCTACTCAATTTTCAATGTATCTAGTGATTAATTAATTGAACATTAATCCCTTGATCGATGGGCACTTTTTAATCAAGGTAGATTGATTCTCTATCAATCTACTCGCATCAATCAATCTGGACATGTCTTTATCGATCGAGTGACTTATATGCAAAAAAATTTCCTATGTTTAATTTGAAATCTAACATGTATAAGAAACTTTTTAATCAATAACACTCTCCCCTTAATTCACTCACTCTCCTCCCTAAATTAACTCTCACCCTTTATATATTTTTAATTGATGCTCAATAAATCTCTCCATTTTTTGTCATAGAAATAAATAATATAATCATGAAGCAATGACTAACAGATTGAAGAAGCAAGTAGCATATGTGGTGACTGGAAAAAGGTGTACATATTCTTAAAAGATTAGTAACAATCAATACAGAGAGTGAACACTACTACAAAACATACATATGGCCTCAGTTTTTAACTATGATCGTAGGTCTATGAAAATAATTATAAGAATCAAGGCCTAAGTGAGAGAAATCATAGACATACCCTATGACCTCATCATTTGAAGACTGAGACCATTTGACATATCCTATGGCCTTGATTTTTCAAAAAAATGAGGCCATAAACATGTCCTATGGCCTCGGCCTTTCAATAACCGAGGCAATAGGGTATGTCTATGGCCTCAGTTTTTCAATAACCGAGGCTATATGATATGTCTATGGCCTCGGTCTCTAAATAACGAGGCCATATGGTATGCATAAATTAAAAAAATACAATATTATTAATCAATATAAACTAAAATAAATTTATTAATTACAATATTAAAAATCAATATAAATTACAATATTAAAAATCATATTATATTAAAATTAAAAGTATAATTACATTTAAGAGTTTATTATACACTAAAACATAATACAATCTTATTATTACAAATTGACTTTTTACTATTAATTACAAGCATTTATAAGTGCACTTTAAATCAACATAATCAAGTTCACAATGCCTGATGTGCTAGTACGTTAGTGAGCCTGGTGTGCTAGTGTGTTGGTGCGCCTAGTATGTTAGTGCGCTTGGTACGTTGGTGTGCTGGTGTGCCTGGCGCGTTAGTGTGTTGTTGCACCTGGTACACTGGTGAGCCTGGTGCACTGGTGTGCTGGTGTTCCTGATGTTGCTACACCTGATGCTTGGTGTTCCTGTGCTTAGTGCCTACCATGAAAAAGAAAATAGCAAAAAAAAAAACTAATTGAATATGCAAAAACTTTTATGTCAAATCAACATTTGTTGTCCTATGAGTAAGAACCCACTTAACCAATGATTTTTTTCTAGCCTCAATGTTAAGCTCAACAATGTAGAGGAGAAACTAAGCCAAACAGATCAAGTTGATCAATATCCAAAAAATTACAAACACATCCTCTGCTTTAGTTAAGAAGCTCTTGTCCCCATAACCAAGAGTTGTAATTGTAGCACAAACACAATAAAATGCATCCACAAGGTCTAATTTCTCAATATATGCTAGAAAGATTATCCCAACACTTCTAAGCAATAAAAGGAAGACAAATGTGACAACACACTTGTATCTAGTTTTGTTAATCTCAACTTCTTTAAGAATATCATTGTGACTACACTGAGATACATACATGAACTATAATAAGAAAACCAATAGAAAGATAAATGTTTCCTCAACAAGCTGAAAAAAGTAATAATTGGAGGATTAAAATCACTTTTAAAGAAAGAGAGACGAAAATTAGCACGCTTTGAGTGAACAAGCAACACTTAGTTTTTATTTAGTAGTTAAATGTTCTTCACTACAACTTCAGATTTTGTATGCTTCTAATGTACATTAGCAAGACTGTTTCTTACCATCTTCAAAAGAAAAAAAATCACTAAAATAATTAGTAACTTTCAAAGGGTGAAAAAATAAATTGATAAAATACATACATCTCAGATAGATAAAAGGTACAATATTCATGAAATTTACCTCCTTTCTCAGGCAGGTATGAGGTCCATAAAGTGAGATTATCCCTAAGCTACATAATAAGGGTATTATCCTTGTAGGAGTTCTCATTGAGACTATCAAGTTCAGCAATACCATCATCAAATGCTTGTTTAGCCAAGTAACAGGCCCTACAACATGCAGTGTGAAGCTGATGAGTCATAAATTCTAGACAAGTTCAACTTAGTATATTAAAAATAAAAATAAAAACCCTAGAAGTATTTAGATTGAAGGGAGAGGAATTTGGATAAAGGATGTATGGAGACCTCTCAGAGGAGTTAAGAATCTCATAGTAGAAAACAAAGAAGTTAAGAGCCAAGCCAAGTCCGATTGGATGAGTTGGAGGTAAATAGAGGAAGCTTTACTTAAAGCAGCCTATAGCAGCATGAGAAAAATCTTGTAACTTGATTCGTCCACTTTACATAGTATCATATATTGTGAACAAATAGATAGGGAAATAAAAAAAATAAAGTGCAAAAGGAGCTTGTATGTTGAATCCGCTTTACCATGTAGGCTTTCAATGATTGATCAACAACTTCTTTACAAATCACAGTATAAATATTTAAGACCAATACAATCCATGAGGGAAAAACTCTAGACATAATGAAAACAAATATAACTCAAAAGTATTAAACCATCACAAGGTAGGACCAAAAGAAATAAGTTCTCACATCTTATTGTAGAAAAAAATAGATTCTCCAGTAGAACACGTCTTATTGTAATAAGAAAATTAAACATAATCGAACCTATGAAGTAGTAGGAACAAATACAAGAAGAATACCCATAAGAATGAAACATAAATTTTCATCTTAATTGAAGATATGCCTCTTTAATTTAAATAAGAGAAAACCCAGATTCTACAACTAAAAAAATAGTTCTAAGTGCATAAGAGATAGAACTTGGACACAAAATCCATAAAGAATGTACCTTGGAGACTAGAGGATGAGTAAAGGTGAGTATGGTGATTGAATAGAGGCAAACAAGCGCCTCTCAAAGTTGACAATATAACCATTTCTTCTTTTTGTCACCTTCAATAGAAAATCAAAGAAAAATAAAATAATCAAAGATGACTTTGAATCTTGAGAGAACCTAAAAATTATAGAAGGCGGCTATTGTTCAGGTCGAAACGATGATGTCTACTTACAAGTTTTGGTTGTCGTCAGCTGCCAACTTCACCACTTAGTCTCAATCTTACTTTTATATTATTTTTTAAAGGAAAAATTAAAATCAAATTGACAAAGAAAATACTTTTATCCCAATCAAGAGCAAGCCAAGATAGATCCTACAACACAGCTTCCTCAGATTCACGGATAGATAAACGATTATCGGTGTAGCAATCCATGAGCTTAATGGAAACATCGTGAGCGAGGATGAAGACAGTGAAGATGAGCTTAGGGTTTGATCTCCTAGTGAGAAGAGGAATACACGAGCGAGAGAAAATTCTAGCAAGGGAGAAGGAAAAAGAAAAATGCGTTCATATATACGTGGATAATGAGGACAAGGATAAAATTAAAAGGGGAAAAATTGAAAATGAGAAAAAAAAGAGGGAACAAATTGGGGATAAAAAAAATTTGGTATAAAACATTGGTGTGTGCATGGTGTAAAAGAGATAAAATACATTAAATTAAATTAAATTAATAGAGAAATCAAAAAATTGTAAAGTAATTTTTATATTTTTTTAAATAATAACACACACAATATTTTATTTGATTTCGATTTTAAAAATATAGGTTATCACGGTAATTTAATAATTATGACTATATAAGTTTCTTTATATTTAAATAATTTTTGTAGTTTAAGGGAAGGAAAAATAAGAGGGAAAAAGAAAAAAATTGATAAAAAAATTAGTTTTTGGTGTAAAAGAGAGAAAATTAATTGGATATATCTATGGCCTTGGTTTTATAAAAACCAAGATAATAGGGTTTTAGCCTTAGTTTTTAAAAAACAAAGCCTAAATTTCTGAGACTATATGTATGTTTGGTAGTAGTGTAAAAATAGTATATTTTCCAAAAATGAATAAGCTCTCCCTAAGTTATATGACTTCTCTAAATAAATTAGAATAAAGTAAAGTTTATAAAAATCGATATATATATATATATATATATATATATATATATATATAATTTTTTTATTTTTTTATTTTGAATTGAGAGTAGTTGATAACTAAACATGACTATAATAGTACACAAAAAGATGAAATTAATTGTTTTCAAAGTATGACTATCCATTTATAGCATAAATATATGTAAATATGGCACACAAACATACTAGCACATATGATGACATATCGACAATCACGAAAAGTAAAATATGTATTGAAATTGAAATATGATGCCAATTTGTTCATTTATGATCAATTATGAAAAATTAAAAGAATAGAGTATCACCTATTGTGAAATAAATTACAACTGAATTCATATTTACACATAATAAAATTTTACTTACCGAGAGATTTGTATTCCCCTTTTGTATTTTTTTGTCAGGGATTGGTTATTCATTTTCTTCTTGTATAACCATTTATGGCTCTTTCTTTTGTGCATGAAAAGCTTTTGTATTATTCTTTTTCCTTTAATTTTATTTCTTACGGAAATATACACAAGCTAGAAACATGGTATGATTACTTTTACACTAGTTGTGCCATAACCCTCTTTGCTCACTACGGTAGTTTCACATATCACAGTAGGTATCCCTCTCAAAACAAAGTTTCTCTCTATTGTAGCATTTTATAAAGTAAAAGATAGAGCTCAAATATAATTTTTTAGTCAAGGTTATCTCAAGCCTTAAAAACTCACAATATCAATCTTAAACTTCAAGCATGACATATATATGTGTCCAGTGAGTATGTGAGTAGGCTCATGTCAACATCAATCAATAGATGTGAAAAATATATAGATGCATGAGTAAAAATACTCAATTAAGTAATGTAAAGTCAACCAAAAAATGGGATATCATGAAAAAATATGTAAAGTTCATGTCATTGTTAAAGTAGATCTATTCCTTTTTTTTTATTTTTTTATTTAAACTAAAGAAACATCAATAAAAATAAAAAACAAACTAAAGAAGCTCACCTAGGGTTGAATAATCTCTAAAAAAAAGTACCTTGGTGAACATTAAGGGATGGTTAGGTGATCGAAGAAAGACAATTTTTTCTAACCCAAACTTTCTTGAGTTTTACTTTCTCTGTACCTTTGGGTTAACTACTCTAGTTGTCATAGGCATTTTCTTGGACTTACCTTCGGATTTCACATTCATCCTAAATAAAGATGCAGCATGAATGGTAAGATGATTACAATTACACATAGAATTAAATATGTTGAATTTCATTTGCTTCTTTGAACCAACAATTTCATGTTTTCTAGTAGAGTTATTTGACACATTATGCATAGATGGATGATAATAATGAGTTCTATAACTAGAAAGCAAGGAATGAATTATTATATTTAGGAGAATTTATCAAAAACCTACACTTTGGTCTTATATGAACTTTCCTACCAGAATAATGACAGATAGACATAAACTTAACAATGTTTTTCTATTATAGAAACAACAATTCTTTGTGCATAATTAATAATAGTAGGAGTAGAGTTAGATCCCCTTACAAGTGTAGTATTTGATATTGGAGGTGAAAGTGTAGCATGTGAAGAAGGGTTGTAGGGTCTTACAAACTTAGTTGTATTTGAAGTGATGGCATAGAGTGCTCATCTACAAAGCCTAGCTCTCTTTTGTCTCCAAAAGGTTTTTCATAGTCAAGGACTTTGTTTAGCCTTTCAGCTTTAATGGTCAATCTCTTCACAACTTCCTTTGATTATTTTAGTTACTATACAAGATTCTTTTTCCCCATTTAAGACCTACAAGACTTGAATTCAAACAATCAATACGTTCAAACAACTCAATATTTTCTTATTCATGGAGGAATTTACTTCATAGGATTTGAGTTTATCATTCAACTTGGTTACTTCTACTAGTAGCTTATATTTTCCTTTCTTACAACCCAATAGATCTATAAATAATTCTTAAATGTTATTAGCATTAAATCTAGTAAGTAGGAATTCAAAATCATTTCCCTCACTATTTAAGCCAATGTTAAACCTATTGGAGTGTCACCAGAGGTTAAAGTAAATGGCTAGTAGTTGGTGTCATAATTTTATGAGTCATTAGGATTATTGTTGTTATTTTTTGAGTTGCTAAGGATAGTATTGAAAGCTCTTCCATTTATTTTCTTAATGTTAGCACACTCAGCTACAATATGACCGTAACCTTTACATTCAAAACATTAAGGTCCAATGGGTTTATATTTCTTACCTTTGAAACTCATAAGTTTGCGTTCTCTTAGATTCTGATCTCTTAAATGGCTTAGTTTCTAGTTACTCTATGAATTGTTTTGGTTAGATATTTTCTCTTTTGGCTAAGAGTATGAATTCTTCATCGTCCACATCATTCTAACTATCGTCATCATTAGGTCATGGAGGTTTTGAAAACAACACCTTTGTTCTTTGGAGGTGTTCAAAACCTCATCTAGAAAGTTAAAAGTGAGCCAATGAGTTCCTTAATTTTAATGGTGTCTACATCCTTTTTTCATCAATGAAAATGACCTTTGTATGGTAGTGGTATAATAATGAGCAAAGAATCTTTTGAACTATCTTGAAATCATAAATATTTTCTCTAAGATTGACACAAGTGTAGGAATATCATATAATTAAACATAGAATTTAGAAAAGATATTATCTTTTTCATCCTAAGATTTTCAAATTGAGTATTGATGAACAGAACCGACATCGCTGATCCTGCCAATACTTTGGTTTTATATTTATAAAACTCTCGCAAGTACTTCACGAATCATTTCGTAGAAAATGATAAGTATACTCCCAAGGTCTATCTAAGGAAGGAATATATGTGGTTTTTAATTTATTATTCAAACTTTTAAAAACGAAATTAAATCCTAAACATCCTGTCACGATATTTGGGTTTTTCTGTTTCTAATCTAATAACATAAAAATAAACATAGATAACAATTTAATAAACATTTATGCAAATTTTATCATTTATAATAGTTGAGTATTTATGGATATAATAACTAAGTTAATTATGCTTGGTCATATTATTTAGGTTATTAAAGATATAAATTGATATTTATTGATTCTCTCTTTTTTATATGAATACCACCTTTGGTGGGGTGAGATATTCTTTGTTAACTAAGCAAATCAATTAACACATATGGGTGAGGTTGATAACTAATTTAGTTAATTAAATTAATTCCTTTTTCTAAGAGATTCAAAATGAACCATTTAAATGCCACCTTTGGTGGGGTTATACAGTTTAAACTTTATTCAAGGTGTCCAAATTAAACCTAATAATTTAGTTATACGAGTACTAACTTTCAAGTTTTAAAACCACTACTAAAACATGTTATCAATACATTTTCAGATAATAATTCTTATAAAAACTTTTGAAATAGAGCTTCACTCTAACTACCGGGTGATTGTACCAACAAATAAAATAGCACTACTCTAAATCAGACTGGATAACTAAACCTTAAAATCTAATTTTCAGATTTAAGTTTGTAATGAAAAATAATATATTTCTCTCTAACATTCTTAATATAAAATCTTGAATAAAAATAAAATTAATTCAGTTTAGAGATTTTTACCTATTTAATATTTCACAAGCATAACAACTTTATTATTATATCATGTTTACAAACAGCCAGCAAAGTTAAATTTAATCACAGACAAATTAAATATAACATGTAAGAATAAAGTATAAAAAATAACTGTAAAGAAAAAATAAAATTCTTACAGTACTTTGATGCTATTCCTGTTGCTGGAAAACCTCCAAACAGAATTTGTAATTCCATTTATTGCATCAAAAAGCAAATAAATTACAAAAAAATAATTAGTTCTTCTCAAAAAGAGAAAAACTTTAAAACTAAGAAAAACTAACTAAGGAAAAAATAAAAACTAAGAAATGAGAGAAAGAAAGAGAAGAGAATATGTGTTTTTAGGTGTGTATATTTATGAAGAGAATAAAGGTATTTATAGGTGAAGAAAGGAATAAAAAGTGGGTGAAAAATGATTAAAAATGGAGGAAACGCATAGTAGGTGATGATGATGTCAGTTGATGTCAGCAGATAGGTGGGGCGCGGTGGTGCCCGCGGAATGGAGTAGGGGTGCTCGCGGACGGGCCAATGCGGCATGCGGAACAGTGCGCTAATAGGCACGGGCGTGCGGGATAGGGCGCTAATGAGCGCGGGCACGCGGGACAGGGCTTTGATGGGCGCGGGCACGCGGGACAGGGCTGTGATGGGCACGGGCACGTTTTGCGCGTTGGCCGGCGCGACGGGCGGCTGCATGGGCGATTTCCTCCTTTTTGATATTTTGACCCATTTTGTCCAAATTTTCCATATTTGTTGACTTTTCCTCATTTATTTATGAATATATTTGTGATGTATTGCCTCCAGTATTCCTCTTTGAGTCTTTAAGTTACGTTTTTAAGCAAAAATACTTGAAAAACAATAAAAATACCCTTGATTCTGAAAAGACAGATTTATATAAATATATGATAAAATCATATAAGTATATATATTTTTAATCAATTAATACGCATAAAATCATGGTAATTTTAATACTTTTTGAGCACTCATCACAACCCCCAACCAGCTTCTTGCTAGTCCCTAGCAAGAGAAGCGATAAAAACTAAAAATTAAACTTTCTCAAATCACTTCCGTGGATTGACATAGTTGCATTTAGCCTATGCAACAAGCCTTTAAACCCCTAGGTTGTCCTAATGGACGAGTTTGAGTCTCATGAGGGTTTTCAGTAATGATACCCATAAACATTGAACTAAATGTAAAAATTTAAAAGAAATAATAAAAACAATGAACTTAAAAACTAAAATTACAACAAAATCAAAAATTAACTTTTAAGAATAAAAGAAAACAACATATCACAAAAATGTCTCATACTTTTTAATCTCCTTTAAGATCATAATTAAAATCTCAAGCATAAGTTATTTTAATCTTCTTAAACAATCATGATTTATTATAATAATTAGTCGAAAATCATTTTCATATTTTCATATCAAAAATGTATCAATTTAATTTCACCCAATTTCATTGTCAAGAATCCGAATTCGCTTCGACTCTATTCCTCACTTGTCAATACTCTCAAAACACTGAATTCTGTGGGTTCAAACACTCATACTTATTTATATGCGAAAGAGTTGATGTAGAGAAATAAACTAATATGTTCGCATATGTATAAAGAATAAAGGCTCAAAGTATTATTTTGACATTGATCTCATGAAAGGAATCAAATGTATAAATTATAAAGATATCATATATAAAAATTATTTTTATGCATAAATCAAACTCATTAAGAAAGAATTTCAAGATATATGCCTTTTACAAATGAAGAAAGTGCAATGACTTTTTAGGGAATTACTTCCTATTTCTTTCTTTTGTAATTAGTCTTTACTCACAACTTTGTAGGCAATGTGGGTCATAATATGTAGATTATACTATATATTCTTTATCTCTCTATTTTTTTTCTGAAGATACTTTTCAATATATATCATTTTTTTAGAGAGTCAACCCATGTACAGATTGTACATTTTTTTAGGATTTTGGTGAGTGGTTAATTTTGTGGCTTTTTTGTTTGATTTGGTTTAGGTAACCCCAGATATATCTCTTTTTTTTGTAGCAGTCATGCATGAATGAGATAAAAGCATATACTATCAATTTCTACTCAAATCATTTAATCTAAGCAAAAATAATAATAAAAAATATACGACACTCTATTAAGATGAGAAAAAATTCATACATTCAATGCTAATACCTATAGAGATCATCTAAAAATTTGAAGAAATAAGAAATGTGTTTGGAGTAGAAAAAATATATATTTCACTCTAAATAAGGGAAATTAGGCTCAAATTATATCTCACAAAGGTAGTCTCCACTAAAACAAATTCATAAACACCGATTTTGGGTTTAATATAATTTCTACTTCTTATCAAGAAATACTAGTTATGACAAAAACTAACTAATTACCAAAAATAATTACAAAATATTTCATGATATGTTTTCAAAAATTAATCTAACAGTACAAAAGACTTAACTATTTACTTAAATTTGATTTAAAGAAATGATAAACTTTTGTGAGAAATGTTTTTTTTAAATTCCAAAAATTACAAAATCACACAAAACAAAAATAAAACCAAATACAAAAAATGAAAATGTGAACATAAAAAAAGAAAAAAAATATTTTTTTTATTTTTTATTTTTAAATTGTTAATTTTTTTTAAATTAAGCATGTTAACTTTTCACTACCTTTAACCTAGAACTTACATTATCCTCAATGTAACAACTGTAAATTAAAGATAAAGCGAAAAGAGAGGAAAGATTACCTATTTCCTGAGAATGTGCAAGTAGTAATGGAGAAATGCAGGTGCATCCATCATATTCATCATTAAAGTATACATAGACATATCGCTGTGAACTTCTAAAATCTCAAAAAATATTTTTAGTTTTAACAATTTAAAAATTATTTACATGCAATTAAACTAAAATAAACAATAAAAATTAAATAAATAAAACAAATAACAGGAAATTACCTAAAATGATGGGTTGCCTCCCATCTAGTGCTTACTTTAACGTCTTAGCAAGACGTAACTTGGGGATTTCTTTTTCAGTAAACTCAATGTCCCCACATCATTGAGTCAATCAAACCTACAGGTAAGACAAGATTGTCTACCAATACTTTTTCAGTCATGCCTTATTGATTTCCAAATTTTTCTGTACTTAAAACTAGGGACATGCTTGAGGGTTTTCGATAACCCACATCTAGGTGCAAATCAAATAATTAAGGCATCAAATCACAATTGTACATAGATCAAAAAAAGTAACTAACTCCTTAGATTGTAATTAAAACTTGAAAATTTTGGAGATAGTTTTGGAAATTTTTTATTTTTTTTATTTTTTAAAGTTAAAATAACAATAATTAGTATTAACCAAGAGTGCTCCTAGGAAAGATTGCTGGGACAAGGGCTCCTTAAAATCCATCATCCTATACAGAGCAACGTTCCCAGGAAAGACTAGTGACACAAAGGCTTCCAGAAACTAGTCTTCTAGATAGAACTCCCTTAGATATTTACTTTTCATGCTATTAAAATTAAGTTAATTTAATTAAATAAAAATTTAAATTAATTAAGTTAATAAAAAGGTAGGTTAATTAAGTTAATGAAAATCTAAGTTAATTAAGTTAGTAAAAACATAAATTAATTAAGTTAGAAAAAACCTAAGTTAATTAAGTTAAACGAAAATTAAATTAATAAAACCCTAAGTTAATTAAGTTAAATAAAAATTAAGATAAAAAATAATTAAGGAAAAACAATTAAATTAAAAATTAAACCTAAAATAAATAAAATAAAATAAAATAAAATTGATAAAGGTAAAAGAAAAAAAAATTTAAATTAAAAATTTACAAAAATAAAAGAAAAAGAAAATTGAAAAAGAAAAAAATAAAAATAAAAATAAAAATTGAAAATAATTTTTTTTATTTAAAAAAAATTAAAATTAAGATTTAAAATAAATAAATAAAAAAACTTAAAATTAAATGAAAATTAAAAATTAAATTTTAATTTTTAAAATTTTATTATTTCTTTATTTATTAAAATAAAAAAAATTTATTTTATTCTTTTTTTATTTATTATTATTTTTATTTAAAATTTATTAAAGTTTTTTGTTTTTTTACTCCAAATTTCAAATTTCAAAATTATTTTACTATTCACGCTATAAATATATTTTTTAAAAATTTTAAAATTGTTAAATTTGTTTTTTATTTATTATGAAATTTGAAATTTGAATATTTTTTTATTATTTTTTTACTATTCATGAACGGTAAGTTATTATTATTATTTTTATTTTTAAATATAAGATTTTAAAATTTTTTAAATTTTTTTTACTGCAAATTTCAAATTATTTTGCTATTCATGTTATAATTATTAGTATGATTATTATTATTTTTTCTTTTAATTTAAGATTTTAAATTTTTTTTTATTTCTTATGAAATTTGGAGTTTGAATTTTTTTTTTGTTTTTTTTAACAAAAAAAAAAATCACAATTATTTGCATGACAAAAAGTTTTTAAAATTTTGATAAATAATTTAAAAACGCTATTCCTTCCCCTACAACGGCGCCAAAAACTTGATGAAAAAAAATGGCATCTCCGATCCTACCAATACTTTGGTTTTATATTTATAAAACTCTCGCAAGTACAGAAAATTATTTCGTAGAAAATGATAAGTATATTCCAAAGGTTGATCTAATGAAGAAATATATGTGGTTTTTAATTTATTATTCAAACTTTTAAAAACGAAATTAAATCCTAAACATCTTGTCACGATATTTGGGTTTTTGTGTTTCTAATCTAATAACATAAATATAAACATAGATAAAGATTCAATAAATATTTATGCAAATTTTATAATTTATAATAGTGGAGTATTTATGGATATAATAACTAAGCTAATTATGCTTGCTCATATTATTTAGGTTATTAAAGATATAAATTGATATTTATTGATTCACTTTTTTTATATGAATACCACATTTGGTGGGGTTAAATATTCTTTGTTAACTAAACAAATCAATTAACACCTATGGGTGGGGTTGATAAATAATTTGGTTAATTAAATTAATTCCTTTTTTTAAGAGATTGAAAATGAACCATTTAAATGACACCTTTGGTGGGGTTAGACAGTTTAAACTTTATTAAAAGTGTCCAAATTAAACCTAAGAATTTAGTTATTCAAGTACTAACTTTCAAGCTTTTAAAACTACTATTGAAAACATGTTGTCAATACATTTTCAGATAATAATTCTTATAAAAACTTTTGAAATAGAGCTTCACTCTAACTACCGGGCGATTGTACCAACAAATAAAAGAGCACTACTCTAAATCAGACCGGATAACTAAACCTTAAAATCTAATTTTCAGATTTAAGTTTGTAATGAAAAATAATATATTTCTCTCTAACATTCTTAATATAAAATCTTGAATAAAAATAAAATCAATTCATTTTAGAGATTTTTACTTATTTAATATTTCGCAAGCATAACAACGTTATTATTATATCATGTTTACAAATAGCGAGCAAAGTTAAATTTAATCACAGATAAATTAAATATAACATGTAAGAATAAAACATAAAAAATAACTGTAAAGAAAAAAAATCCTTACAGTACTATGATGCTATTCTTGTTGTTGGAAAACCTCCAAACGGAATTTGCACTTCCATTTATTGAATAAAAAAGAAAATAAATTTCAAAAACATAATTACACTACTACAAAAGGGGTATTTAAGTTGGTGTGTAAAGTCAGTTTTTTCCAAAAACCGCCTTATAATGAATTTAAAGTCGGTTCGGTGTAGAACCGACGCAACATCATATGGGTAGCGTCGGTTGACGTGGTGAACCGACGCTATCCATGTGAAGTAGCGTCGGTTGACGGGTAGAACCGATGTTATCCATGTGGGTAGCGTCGGTTCACCACATCAATCGATGCTACGTCCAACGTGGATAGCGTCGGTTCGTCACGTCAAGAGACGCTACGTCCTATTATTTAAACTAAATACAATTAAAATTAATTATTATTTTATTTGACTCTTTAAAATTTAAGTTTGATAAAAATAGTATCATTTTTCCTTTTTTTAGACAATTAGTTTTAAATATGTCATAGTTTTTTTTATTTTTTTGGATATTTAAATTTATATATGTACCTATAATATATCTTTAATTAATTGTGTATATATTTTAATTAAATATTATTATAAAGTGATTATTTTTTTATTTCTATATATGTATATACATAGTCTAAATAAAATAATAATTGAAAAAAAAAATTTAATTGCGTGGAGAGAGTCGGTTGATGTGGCAAACCGACGCTACCTACGTAAATAGCATTGGTTCACGTGAAGAACCGACGCTACCCCACGTAGATAGCATCGGTTCATGTGAAGAACCGACGCTATCCGCATGTGTAGCATCGGTTTTTCATATGAACCGACGCTACACACACGGATAGCGTCGGTTCTTCACGTGAACCGATGCTATTCACCTAATATATCCAAATTGGGGTCATTTTTTACGCAGAAACCATTTTCTTCCTCTCTCTCCTCCATTTTCTCTCACGCACGCCACCTTCTTTCTAAATTTCCGGCCACCTCCGACCACCATTTGCAACGTCGTTTTGTAAGTTATATTCCTCTTCTCATTATCTTTCAGATATATTATTTTTTTGAGCGAAATATTAAAAAAATATTTATACCTATTTTTTGTAAAAATGTTTGATTTAGGTATGCTTTTTATTTTGTTTGTTATGTTTGACTTATTTTATGTGGAAATAATATCTGAAATGTTATGGGTTTGATGGATTATATATATTTACTGTGCGTGGATAAATTTATTTATATATTATAAATAATTATATTTTATTAAGTAGAATTTTGCAGCTTATTATTCAGTTTGTTTTATATATATGTTGTATAAAATGTTTGATTTATGTATGTTTTTTATTTCTCTTGTTATTATGTTTGACTTATTTTATGTGAAAATAATATCTAAAATGTTATGCGTTTACTGTACGTGGATAAATTTATTTATATATAAATAATTATATTTTATTAAGTAGTGAATAGAGGAAAAATAATATGTTGTAAGAAATTATATTGGTATAAAAGTTATACGTGCTATCTATTGACTCTTAAAAAAATTATAAATATATATGTATAAACTCAATAATTTAAATAATATATATATATATATATATATATATATATATATATATATTAATAAAAATCAAATAATAACTAAAAAGTAAGTAGTATTATTATTTTTATTTATATATGCTACTTATGTGTTAAAATGTTATATATGTTACTATAGTAGTCCCTATATACTTCTATAGAATGTTATATACGTACAATTAATATTACTTTTAAATTATGATATAGTAACATGCTTAGAAATTAGAATCAATCAAAGTGATTGGTTTTTATATATTCATGCTAACATGTTGCTTATTTTTTAATTTGTATAGAAATGGTTTTGTAAAATGATTAAAATGATAACTGTTTTGTATTATGTATGTTTTGATATATATTCTAATAATTAGGAAATTTATATATAATAATACTTGAAATGTATTCATTGTATGCATAATTAAGTAATATGTTTAATTAATGTCATTAATAGAAAATGGACAAATCTTGGATGTCAAAGTGTAGAATTGAGCAAGACTATATTTCTGGAGTTGAAAGTTTCATGGAATTTGCTTGTAGAAATAGTAATACTGGAACTAGTATGATTCGATGCCCATGTGTTAAATGTAAAAATGAGTGATTTCATGAATTTGATGAGGTTAAGTATCACCTTATCCGTAATGGTATTCTATTGAGCTATAAATGTTGGTATCCATATTTAAAACTTTACTCTAAACACATTTTGTGTTTTTGTATACATAGATTCAAGATGAACTCAAGAAACCCAATCATAAAATATCAGAAAGTTTACAATGGCTTGCACATGGGCCAAAATTTGATGTCAAATCATTTTATAGTTTCACAATAAATGGATCGAGGTTTATGACTCAAGCTAGGGACAAAGTCCGAGTAAATCAAAATAGTGGGGTGAAGATGGTTGCACAAACTATGCAATTTGCCAGTTCAAAAGATGCTAATCCTGTACTTTTTTATAGATCATATTATGGTATAATACAAGAGATTTGGGAATTGGATTATGAGGTCTTCTATGAAACAGTTTTCTTGTGTGATTGGGTCGAAGATATTATCAATGTTGGATATAAAATAGATGATTTTGGATTTACTATTGTAAATTTATCCAGGATAAGTCACACTGATGATCCTTTCACTTTAGCACTTCATGTAAAACAAGTATTTTACGTGAGCGATCAAATTGATCCAAGATGGTCTGTTGTGTTAACGCCTCCACAAAAAGAGTTTTACCATTATGATGCTGTAGAAGATGATGACTCTATGCTTGATACATTAACCAATATTAGTAATTTCTCAAATAAATTTCCTAATGTATGTGATGATCTAATTGATGATGATGATTCTTCATCATGGGCTCGAAGTGATTGTGAAGGAATATATGTATACAATCAACAACCTAATAAAACATGACGTATGTTCTATATTGTTGTAATAACTCTTATATATATATATATATATATATATATGTTCCTAAAATTGTCAAATAATTTATATTTCTTCATTGTTTGCAGATATTTCATGGATCTTTGGATAACAGAGCTTGTAGATCCAAATGATCCATTGGGGTATTTGAAAAGAAGCTGGCTGGGTTAATATACCGATGCTCCACTTAACCCGTATGATAGAATACCTGTTTTATTTGATGCTATTGGTAATCCAATAGGGGAAAATGGTCAACAATTGAAATCCTCTATTGGTCGACTTGCAAAGTCCAGTATACCAATCAATATAAATGATTGGTCTGAGGTTGATGATGCAGAAAAGTTCAAAATATGGATAACCATTTGTGTAAGTCTTTTATATTTTATAATCAATATATATATATATATATATATATATATATTAGGTGTATTATATCTATTCTTTTGTATTGTTTTTTTACAGAATCGTTACAAAGTTGATGACAGTTGGAAGGGCAAGTGTTATAAGATTGCAAATAAGGTGGGGAAGGAATACAAGACTTCTAGATTGGCAAGAAATTATGTGTGTCCATATTTGGAAACACTTGATGAGAATGAGATCTACAAAATCCCTGAAGGAAACCCCTGGATTACACCTCAAGTTTGGAAAGACTTTGTGGATTATAGACGTTCAGATGAATTTCAAATTATTAGGGAAGATCATCATAATGTACAAATGCATAACATTCTTCCTAATCGTATTGGGAGGTCTTCAAATCCTGAAGTTAGACATAGAATGGTATTATTAATTTTTCTTAATTTATAAATATATTTATATTTATTTTACTCAATTTAATTTCATGTCATTGTTAATAAAATTTTCATAATTTATGTAGGAAGCTGAATTGGGTAGACATGTTACCTGAACTGAATTGTACATAGAAACAAAGACTCCCAAAACGAATAATTTAAGACCGATGACTTAGCGAGGAGAAGAACAATTAAATAAGTTGGTTAGTAATTTCGCTTGATAAAAAGACTTAATGATATTTAATAATTTATGTAATAATGAATAATATGTTTGTGTGCTTTATTATTTGTAAAGAGATGTTCAAGAGAAAATATCCAGGGGTGAAATAATCAAAGAGCCTGGGAGAGATGCTTTATATCATGCATTCGGACGCGAGCATCCTAGTCATGTTAGGGGAGGTAGCCAATATGATGGTTCTATGGAGTATTTTAACATTCCAAAACAAAAGCCTCAGACGGTAAGTAAGGAGAAGTACACTAAAATTGAAGAAGAATTCAACTCCTTTAAGGCCTTAGTGATAAGTGAGATTACTACTCTAAAAGAACATCAATCATAACAAATTTCAGCCATGGCATCATGCTACAACCAGGGCATGCCATATTGGCCAAGCATGCAACCATCCATGCCGTGAATACCACCTATCCATGCCTGCATGCCACAATCCATGCCAAGCATGCCACCATACACGATGTGCAAAGCCACCATCGGACACGTGTACGCCACCCACGCAATCTCATTGCGCTCAAACTACATCCAATATGGGATATAGCCATCCTATTGGTCCTCACTATATGCCAGGAATACATATGCAATCAAGTAGTGGTTCATTTTCTCCAATTCAATATGCACATTCTTACCATAAATCAAACCAAGATGAACGTTTTGGTGAGAATGTACATCCAATAGCTACCCCACATGAGAGTCCTCTTCTATTTGATGAATCATATGTGGTAAGATTTTAATTTCTGGTGTATATAATGTATTATTTTTAAATTCTTATATTATATGTTTTATTTTTTATATATAACACTTAAATTTTTACAAAATATGAAATGTTTGTTGAAATATCCTTCGTCAACGAACTATGTTGCTATTGGAACGGTACAACAATTAAGTGATGATCGGATGATTCATAATCAATATTTGCCTAATCATTGGCGAATAGTAATTGATCAATCATTGTTTCATGATTGTCCACTACCCGTGCCTTCTAATGCTACCACAGTCCAAGAGGCGGTTGAACAGTATGTGGCTTAGCCGTTGATTCAAGTTGTTCTAAATTTTGACGTGGTACTATTTTTTAACTTAAAAGATAACACTTGTTTACTACTATTATTTTATTATATCTTATATTGTTACTAAAAAATACATATATAATACTCTTTTTTAGTCTATTATACCAGAACTCTTAAATGCGGCACATTTAAGAGATACGAAGCAATTATCTCGTGCTAAATCTATGTCTAGTGGACAATCATCGCACACCAAGTCATTTAAAAAGAAGCCTTGGAAAAAGTATAGTCATAATTATACGTTAAACTTCAGCAGAAATCTTGGCACTTTGATGACTATTGTTGGGAGGGCATCTAGCATAAATGATGGATGGACTGTGCCACTTCCTATAGAAATTTTTGGTGTAGACCTCGGCCAAACTTATATTGAGATTGAGTGCTTATTGCAACTATTTGAATATCAAAAGATCGATTTAAGTATAATTCAAGTGTGGACAAGGTGAGTCCTCAATCTATTTATTTTTCTTTTATTTATGTAGAACATATATAATTATATTTATATTATCTAATTATATATATATATATATATATATCTTTTATATAGGGCGTGCTATTATCGACTTCAACATAATCACTCATCACATTTAGCAATGTTCTATGATTCTTCATATGTCAATCAATATCAAGAGAAGGATGTTAGCATCAGAGCTAAACAATTATGTGATAGAGCATTAACGCTTAACAGAAATCAAAAGTTGATAATCCCTTGGCCATTAAGGTTTGAACAAGGCCAAGATCATTGGATGTTGGTAATCATTGATTTTTTCAATAATCATGCTTGGTACTGTGACTCAGCTTCCATAGAACTGAGTAAAGATACAAAAGCAGTTGTTGAAATGTAAGAGTTATAGTTACATATATATTAGTTTTTCCTATTATTTTTTGTAATATTTAATAAAAACTAACCGTTTTAAACCTTGATAGGGTATGGAAGTTGTGGAACAAGTTTAAGGGCATTGCCCTTAAAAAATCTCATAAGCTTATATGGACAAAAGTTATGGTATGTACAAGTCAATATTAATAATTTTATTAATTTTACAATTGAATAATAAAGATGTTCGAATATAAAAATTCATGTACACTTGTTTTTGTAGGTTCCACAACAAAATAATGGAGTAATGTGTGGTTATTATGTCATGAAGTTTATGAGCGAAATCATCACAAATATAAAAATTCTAATTGATGATGTGTGAATATCTTTCACCTATATACATAAATGTTTTTAACATATTTGATTTTGTTTTTGTAAATAAATCAAATTATATTCTTATTTTGATTTTAAATACATGTAGTTCTTTGGTTGGAACAAGGCGCCACGACCAAAGACAATTTTTGATGATTTACGAGAGGAATGGGCAGAACATATGGTTCAAATTATATCATCACAAGAAGAATCAAGAGAAGATTCTGATGATCTTGAATAGCATCTGACAACATAACAATAAATTTTTTAATGATTTAATTTCTCTATCTATTCCTGTGTCTGAAATCACTTGTTTGATGGATGATTATATGCTCATGTATTTAGGGGAATGCATTGTTTTATGGACCTAATTTTGGCCCAAACTACATCTCATCTCTCTTTCCTACATTCCTTACGAACTCATATTAGCACTTTATTAATTATTTGTTTATAAATATGAATTTATCTGGAATCTATACTAGTATTTTTAATGCTATAATGAGCTCTAAATGGACAAATCAGGTGTATGTAACTCCAATTTGTTTCGTGGTTTGTATGAGTTTTGGTGCCCATGAACGTGTTCCATATGTTTAAGGGCACCAACACTCACGCAAGCCAAGTAAGAAATTAGAGTTACACTTGGTTTCATATTTAGAGTTCATTATAGCATTAAAAAATACTATAGAGATTCCAGATAACTTCATATTTATAGACAAATGATTAATAAAGTGCTAATATGAGTTCGTCGAATGTCGCTGTACATGGTAATCTCTTTTTGATGGTAATATTTATAATAATTTAATTTCTTCATTCATATGTCTGAAGTTTGATGGATGTTTTACGTGCTCATGTATGTAGGGGAATAAGAATTATTATATGGTTCAACTATTTTTTTGTCTAGTTTTCTTGTCATAATGCTTGTGAAGGCCAATCAAGATTCTATGCCAACCAAGCTTACTCGATCGCATCCAATTACACTTTGATGACATTATTTTATTTGTAATTTAGGTTAACTATATGTATTATATATATATATATACATTATTTGTTTTTGTAATAAATTTAATTATCGAGTAATTAAATATATTTAAATTTTTAATTATTTGTATTATTATTTATATTTTAGTTTTTTTATGCTATATATATATATTGAATAATATGAAAAATGAGAATAAAAATAAAAAAAATCATAAAATGTACGGGTAAAGTCGGTTCACGGGATAAACCGACTTTACATTTTAAGTCGCTCAATTTAAAGTCGGTTTTTAACCGACTTTAATGCCTATTTTTGTAGTAGTGTTAGTTCTTCTCAGAAAGAGAAGAACTTTAAAACTAAGAAAAACTAACTAAGGAAAAACTAAAAACTAATAAATGAGAGAAACAAAGAGAAGAGAAGATGTGTTTTTAGGTGTGTTTAGGTATGAAGAGAATGGAGGTATTTATAGGTGAGGAAATGAATAAAAAGTGGGTGAAAAATGATTAAAAATGGAGGAAATGCGTAGTAGGTGATGATGACGTCAACGGGTAGGTGGGGCGCGGCGGCACACGTGGAATGGAGTAGGGGCGCGGGCGGACTAGGTGCTCCTGGGCGCAGGCGGGCGCGGAATGGAGTAGGAGCACGTGCGGATAGGCCAATGCGGTGCACGGGATCGGGCACTGATGGGCGAGGGCGCGTGTGGAATGGCGTACGTGCGTTGGCCGGCGCGGTTGGGCGGCTACGTGCGCGATTTCCTCATTTTTGACATTTTTAACATTTTTGACCCATTTTGTCTAATTTTTCCATATTTGTTGACTTTTTCTCATTTATTTATGAATATATTTGTGATGTATTGCCTCCAGTATTCCTCTTTGAGTCTTTAAGTTACGTTTTTAAGTAAAAATATCTGAAAACAATAAAAATACCCGTGATTAAAAAAAAAACAGATTTATATAAATATATGATAAAATTATATAAATATATATATTTTTAATCA
Organism: Hippophae rhamnoides; assembly: GCA_033030585.1. Lineage (NCBI taxonomy): Eukaryota > Viridiplantae > Streptophyta > Magnoliopsida > Rosales > Elaeagnaceae > Hippophae > Hippophae rhamnoides. The sequence continues at coordinate 38,406,661 of CM065428.1, read as the reverse complement.
ATTAATGTGCATAAAATAATGGTAATTTTAGTGCTTTTTGAGCACTCATCAAGTACCAAGCATGCGAAGTTTGATTTGTTTATGTTGTATGGTGCCCTTATGGGTAACTGTTAAAATATACCAAGTATGCTTAGCAGTATCAACATATAAGATATTATAAAACTCCTCAGTGGACCCGGCACTACAAATAGTATTAATAACCTTTTGATCCCAATTACTAGTAGTTTTATTTTGAGTGGTCAATTCATTCCTAGGTTTAAGAGTGATAAAACTTTATTTGGTAACCACCTTAAAGTATAGAGTTCCAAGCACTCTCATTTATAGAATGTCAAAATGTTATCATACAACCCTTCCTATATGGATAGTTAGACCCATCAAAGAAAGGAACACATGTTATAGACGAAGCCTCTATCAAATGATCCATAATAAGGTCCTAGGAAACACTTATCTAGTGAACCATTATGATACCAAATGAAAGTTTATTTAGCTACAGATCTAATTAGCTAAAGAAGGGTGAATAGATGATAAACATAAATATGCCAAATTAAAATTCATAGACGACCAGACATGCAATTGCATGTAAATAAAATGATGCAAAAAGATAAATTGACACATGAGATTTTAAGGTGGAAACAACCTAGGTTACACTAATGAGCTAAGAGGAAAACCATTAGTCTACAGGACTACCTTAACTATCCATTATGAAAGTAAGATCCAATTACAAGGCTAAGACTTAAACTACCCTATAAGAAAAGGCCCATAATTAATCTACTTAAAAGCTACTAATTTCCTTCATGATCTTTATAAGAAAGGTCTTCGGATCCAGGATAATATTCTGATTACTTGAGTCACACAAGCAATCAAACCCGTTCAACTTGTACCTGAAAAGCAAGTTCAACAACACAAGTGAAAGGTGTGTCCTAGATCAGATTATATAATGAACAAACCTAACAAGAAGATTCCTGAATATATCGGTTAATATTAAATCATCTAGCAACCCTAAGGCAAGCATATTAAGCACAAGTTCAATAAATATAACTTCTTTAATGAAAAATAATCAAACCAAATAATTATGATATTACACACACAATTATTTGATACAATAATTCAAGAACAAAATAAAGAAGAAGTGATATGAACATTTAATCAAAATATCATAAATTAATTGGGCTTATTAACCAATAAAAACCAATTTATAAATGTTTGATAGATTAATTAAAGAAAGAAGCCTAAAGAAATATGATCATGTTTTTGCAAAGTAATTTGAAAGAGAGAGCTTAAAATAAAAATATTGATAATATTATGGTTAATAAAAATATGGTGCATTAGGTTCTTTATATAGGCAAGATTGATACCTTCGTGTTAGGTTAAAGTCCACTTACAATCCTGTCCATTAAAGAATTCATAAAAGAGTAAATAATAGGGATAAAATAGTAATTGAAACATTTAGCTCGAGTAAAAATTAGGTTAAATTTTACTAAGATGAGCTTGATTAATTAAGCCAAATAGGTCGATCAATCTAACCAATCCTTGATCAATCTAGGGTAATAAAAAATAAATTCTAAAGTAGTTAGATCTATCTACTCAATTTTTGATCATTCTAGTGCTCAATTGATTGAACATTAATCCCTCAATCAATCTACCTAAAATGAAAATTATTCAGGGACTTTTTAGTTAAGGTAGATTGATTCTTGGTCGATCTACTCAACTTGATCGATCTAAACATATCTTGAGTGATTAAGTAACTTATATACAAAATTTTCTTATGTGGCTAATATAAAATCTAATGTGCATAAGAATAGATATATACCTAAGATGTGTATTTTAGAGCTTGATTTTTTCTTCGACTTGAAAAGTATTGTTGAAAGACTCACTTAGATATTTTGATCATTAATATCACCAATACTCATTAAACTTTTACCTCAAAATGAAAAAAGAACTAGTTTTTCTTTTTAACAACTCTTCCACTACCAATTTTCTCCATTTTAAAAGTTATGGCTAAGTGATTAAATTTAGACACTTTCCTATGCAATACTCGTACAAGCTTAAAATGAGTGAGCAACTTTCATTGACAAGGGCTCTATTAAGTTTGGATTCAGTGCAATCCTAGCCTTCCCTTTATTACTCCATGTGAATTTAAACCATTCAAAACCCACATAACCTAATTCGCACTCATTGACCACCTATCAAAAGGTATTAATTTTCCACTCCATTATGTAGTTTTTCTTGAATTACTCTTATTATGAATTTATATCATTGAAATTCCTAATGATATATAACAAATGGAAGCTAGTTTCCATAAGTCAACCTTCTTAATAACTCACATGAATCTTTTCTTAGATTTTGATCTAGATTCTCATAAAAACCGGTGACCCTGAAAAATCCACCTTCCTAGATTCTAAAAATACAATCAATATAACTACAACCATAGCCTATAATAGTAACATCCAACTCCATATTCCAAAGAAGCAACATACCACTATCTTTATTCCTTATTGGGACCTCAAAACATAAATCAAACAACACATCACTTCTCACCCCATCACCTCTTTCTTGTATCAATTTGGTTTCCTTCAAGAAAACCAATTTGGGAACTTAAGTTATGATAGCTCTATGAAGAGCACAAATGCATAGAAGGGTTTCCAAGGTTCTTGATGTTCGAACAAAGTAGATTCATGATGTGTGTTGAAGCTATTGATCAGACTCATTTATGGTTTATGAAGACAATTTTCTAGTTAAAATACCTTTGGCCCCATAACTAGCTCAACATCTTTTACATCAACCAAAACCCTCGAATTTCCAGTCTTTCCTTGTTTCTCAATGCCAGATAGTTTAAAAAATCCATATTTTTCTTTAGACTTAACACATAGCCTTCATATTTTTTGTTCTTTAGTAACCTATTTTGGATTAATATCACTCACCTAATTAATGACCATCGCATATTAGGGTCCTAATTTTTAATCCCTAGCTTTTTAGTCTTAACCATTAGTAAATTAACATCAATTCCATTACCAATTATACACTACATTGAGTTTAGACTCATTACCACTATAGGCTTGTTTATAATAGACATGCTAAACCCATAAATCCCATTGATTGGTGCAAAACTGCAAGTGCACATTATCGTAGTTTTATAATAAAGTGATAAGAAGAGTATCATCCTCAGGGATTGGTAACTTACTTTTGTAAATACCAAAATTATACTAATCCTAATTTTATCAAGAAAAATCACTAAGATTGTTGTATTTGGAATTTAAAATAAAATTAATTTAAATAAAATATGCAAAAGAAAATAAAGATGTTGTTTGAGAATCAAATCAATAGGAAGAAAACTTCTAGTAAATCGATTTCACCTAATCCCTCACTATGCTATACTCATCTAGCTAATTTAATTTAATTCTCTTTGTTTATTAGAAATCTCCAAAAAATATCGAAAGCCCCTTTCAATTGTCAATTGGAAACATTCTTGTTCATCAATTTACATAAGAGTATTTAATTTAATAAAGCAAGAAAGCATTAAGACCAATGATTTTAATACTACATAGGTTCATATAAGTCTTTCGATCTCTATATTCACCTATGCTAAAATATTCTAGATCTATCCTATAATTCCCTATTTTGATAGTAAATCACAAGACTAAAATCATATAATTAATGACCAGTTAATTAGAAGTATTAAACTCAAAATAAATCACACAAATATGAAGAGAAATAATTCAAATTAACATAGAAAATCAAGCTTAGTTTAGAATTAAATTACATCTTTTTCCTAGAATAAAGAAAAATTAGTTCATGCTAAAAATTAAATTTAACATATACAAATTCACCATAATTTTCTTAGAGGAATTGAAAGAAAAATGGATCGCAAAAGAATATGCTTTCGCGTTAATCTATTGCGTTTCAATCTATTTTTTTATTTTCTTTTTTCTTTCACCAGTTCTCTGCGTGCATGTTTCTTTTTTTTCTACCATCTTTTCTCCTCACCGCTCGTCTCCCTCAATTTTTGTTTTCCCTCTTTGTGTTCGCTCTGGCGACTCCCCCTAATTTATGTATATATATATATATTAATATATCCACATTTGCTCACGATTTCATTTTTTTCCTTTTGATATGTATATAATAACCCCTAGCCACCTTTATATATATCTTAGTTTAAATTTGATTTAAAAAATCTTGATGTAAATTATAAGAGTCCTTAGATGATATGCTTCTAAAATTTTGGATCTTGATTATCTTCAAATATGCAATAAAATTTAAATAATAATAATGAAGTCTACATTCAATGAAAAAAATAAATAAATAAAATTAAACTGAAGTGAAAGTTGAGAAGTGATAAATTATGCCAAATTATGCAAGTCATCAAACACCCCCAAACTCAAAACTTCGTTTGTCCTAAAAAAAGATTAAAAGAAAAGACAATTGTAGACAGTGTCAATAAGACCCATAGAGAACTACCATCACTCACCAAACCACGATTTGAATTTAGATTTTTTCACTAATAACTTACTTTTTTTACATTGAAGATAACAAGAAAATCAATCAAAATTCAAAAATTTTTCAAGCAAGAGTTAACCATTTTATTTCAACTTAAATCTAAGTCCTTGGGTATGTGTGTGAAATAGTCAATTTAACTCCAAACCACCTGCAAATTCAGATAAAAAGTAGAGCAATTGAAAATAGAAGAATTCTCTCAACGCTTAACTCCATAAGTCCAATTTTTAGAAATTGTCTCCACTAATGTAATAAAATACCAAAATTAGAGATCAAAAGGTATTTAATTAGGGTTGTAATGATAGGCCACAAGATAAGGGCTAAGAAGGAAATGGATATGGAAAATAAAAGCAAACTGGGAAAATACTTCGTAGAAAGAAACAATAAAAAGAATATCCACATGATTCACATTATAGCTCTTTCTTGACAATATGCTCATACTAATGACAATATTGTTGCTATCACTATGCCAAAACAGAGATTTAAAGTCGGTTCACTCGTTGAATTGACTTTATGTTTTATGTATTTTTTTACACATTTTTACACATTTTACTCATTTTCTGTTTAATATATTACTTGAGAATTAAATTTATTACAAAAAAAAATTTATATACAATACATACATACATACATACACACACACACACATATATAACTTAAATTACAAATAAAATGATGGCATTTATTTTGTCATGAATTTTGTGATATTCCCACTTTATTTCAATAAGAGGAACTTGGTTTTCTTAGAATCACCAACATAGTGACCAGGAAACTAGGCAAGAGAGATGAGATGGAGTTTGGGGAAAAAATTAGCTGGTCCATATAACAATTCATTCCCCTAAATACATGAGCACGTAAACATCCATCAAACAAGCAACCCAAACTTTAGAGACACAAGAATGGAGAAATTAAAGCATTATAAAAATTACCATGGTGTTGTCCTATGTTATTCAAGATCATTAGATTCTTCTTGTGATGTTATAATTTGAACCATGTGTTCTATCCATTCTTCTAATAAGTCATCAAAAATTTGCATATCATATCCTGACTTGTTCCAACCAAAGAACTATATGTAATTCAATTCAAAATAAGAATGTAATATCATGAATTCACAAAAAATAACTTATACATGTTAAAAGATTAGTAAAAGAGATTACCACCTCAACACTATAGTGATATAATAATAACCCCATCCCTTCAAAATCATATTAGCAATACATTAATATTTTGTCTATAAATATGAAGCTATCTGGAATCAAGCTGGTATTTTTAATGCTCTAATAAGCTCTAATTCTAAAATCAAGTGTAACTCTGATTTGTTACTTGGGTTGGTTGAGTTGTGGTGCCCATAAACTAATACTTTTGTATTTCCTAGGGGTGAAACAACAATTACTCTTAAAAATATGATGATTCTTGGTGGTTTTCCTATACTTGGCTAGCCAATGACTACCATGATGTTTTCACACTAGGGAGCTAGGTAAGAGAGATGAGATAAAGTTTGGGCAAAAAACAGGTCCATATAACAATTCATTCCCCTAAATACATTAGCAAAAACACATCCATCAAACAAGCTGCCCAAACTTTAGACACAAGAATAGAGAAATTAAAGCATTATAAAAATTACCATGATGTTGTCATATGCTATTCAAGATCATCAGAATCTTCTCCTGATTCTACTTGTGATGATATAATTTGAACCATATGTTCTGCCCATTCCTCTCATAAATCATCAAAAATTTACGGGTCATAGTTCGACTTGTTCCAACCAAAGAACTACATGTATTTAAATTCAAAATAAGAATGTAATATCATGAATTCACAAAAAATAACTCATATATGTTAAAAAGATATATTGGTAAAAGAGATTACCACATCTATAATTGGAATGTTGATATTTGTGATGATATCACTCATAAACTTCATGACATAGTAAACACATATGACTCCATCATTTTGTTGTGGAACCTACAATAAGTGTACATGATTTTCCATATTCGAACATCTTTATTATTCAATAGTAAAATTAATTAAATTATTAATATTCGCTTGTACATACTATAACTTTGTCCCATATAAGCTTATGAGTTTTTTAAGAGAAATGCCCTTACTCTTGTTCCACAGCTTCCATGCCCTATCAATGTTTAAAACGATTAGTTTTTTATTAAATATTACAAAGAACAATAGAAGAAAAATAGCTAGCTATAACTCTTACATTTCAACAACTACTTTTGTATCTTTACTCAATTCTATTGAAGCTGAGTCACAATACCAAACATGATTTCCATATAGATCATGGATTACCAACATCCAATAATCTTGGCCTTGTTCAAACTTTAATGGCCAAGGGATTATCAACTTCTGATTTTTGTTAAGCGTTAATGCCCTATCACATAATAATTTAGCTCTGATAATAACATCATTCTCTTGAATTGATTGACAAATGAAGAATCATAGAATATTGCTAAATGTGGTGAGTGATTAGCTTGAAGTCAATAATAGAATGCCCTATATAAAAGAAATATATATAAATAATTAGAGAAAATAAATATAATTATATATTTTTTACATAAATGAAAGTTATTTACTGATTGAGGACTCACCTTGTCCACACTTGAATTATACTTAATTTGATCATTTGGTATTCAAACATCTGCAATATGCACTTGATCGATATATATGTTTGGCCAATGTCTACACCAGAAATTTCTATAAAAAGTGGCACAGTCTATACATCATTTATGCTAGATGCCCTCACAACAATAGTCATCAATGAGCCACGATTTCTGCCAAAGTTTATACCATAATCATAACTATACTTTTTCATGGCTTCTTTTTGAATGACTTAGTACGCGATGATTGCTTACTAGACATAGATTTACCACGAGATACTTGTTTTGTATCTCTTAAATGTGCCGCACTTATTAATTCTGGCATAATAGATAAAAAAAGAAGAAGTATTATATATGTTAGTTACAATAAAAGAATAATAATATAATAGTAGTAAAAAAAGTGTTATCTTAAGTAAAAAAATAGTACCATGTCAAAATTTATCACAACTTGACTCAACCACCAAGCCACATATTATCCAATTTCTTCTTGGACTATGGTAGTATCAGAAGGCACATGTAGTGGACAATCATGGAGCAATGATTGATCAATTAATATTTGCCAAATTACAATCATGGAGCAATGATTGATCAATTAATATTCGCCAATAATTTGGCAAATATTGATTATGACATTAAGCATATTAAATATGTATCCGTCCAATATATTTAAGATATTATTATATATAAATTCTCTAATTATTAAAATATCTATCAAAACATTATATAAAAATAAATACATAACAAGTATATACACATAAATACAATTATATGACATTGATTGTAATTACTAATAATAATATGCCACATCATTTGAGTTGATTTCAAATTTAAGATATATAAAACAAAATTTAGATAACAATTTTGTGATTATTAATATTTTTTTAAATAACTACACTATTTCAAACCTAAATTTTTAATTAGCATCATATTGTTGAATCATGTCTTTCCAATTTCATATTAACAAAAATAAATAAATTAAAAACCAACCTTAAATCATAGTCATAAATATATAAATTTATTTTATTACGAAAATTTATACAAAACCTACATAATAAAAATAATAACATACATAATATAAAATTTTATATACATAAATAATAACACATAGTATACAAAAAATAAATAAATATGAATTATAAGTACTTAGGGTTAATAAAAGTAGGTACAGGAGTAAATGAAGTGACAAAATGAAGGAAATGAAGAAAAAATGGTGTTTTGTAAGTGAGAAAATAGGTATAAATTTTTTGAGTATTTCGCTCAAAACAATAGGAAATCTAGAAGATAAATTGGAGTGAAAGAAAATCCACTAAATGGAATTGGAATTGGTGGTTTTAAGTTGCCAAAAAATGAGAAAGAGTGGAGGAGGAGTGTTGGTCAGTTTTGGGTTTTTGAGTGTTTACAGTGCTGGAATGTTCTATCTCCCTCAATTTTTGTTTTCCATCTTTGTGTTCTCTCCGATGGCTCCCACTGATTTATATATATATATATATATATATATATATATATATCTTAATTTAAATTTGAATTAAAAAATCTTAATTTAAATTATAGAATTTTTAGATAATATGCTTCTAAAATTTTGGATCTTCATTATCTTCAAATTTGCAATAAAATTTAAATAATAATAATGAAGTCTATATTCAATAAAAAAAATAAAATAATAAAATTAAACTAAATTTAAAGTTGATAAGTTTATACAAGTCATCACCCATCCTTTTTAGTTACCTTTTACCATACTCACCATCAAACTATAAGCATTTCCATTTCCATAATTTTTCTTCTTTTTTGATATGTAGCACTCTATACACATTCCTTATCATTCCACTAACCTTAGGCTTATTATTATTTTCCTTAAGGAATTGTCTAAATAATTTTCTAACCTCCTCTGGCATCTTCCTTCATTCTTCAGTCTTCATCCATATCCCATGCATCTTTAGTTTCCTCAATCATCATTCCTTAGTTTTTTATAATTGTGGGTATCATAAGACACCACTCCATATTTAAAACACATAATAGGAAAACTTGCATACCTTAAATCTACCCAAATTGGTGGAAGATCCTTTATATTTATTAATATTCTAAGCAAGAATGGCTTAAAAGTATTGATAATCACCTATATTATACCTCCCTTTAAGACCATACCACTAGATGGAAAGATATCAATCTCTACCACCTTCCTCAAAGCTGCTTCATCCAAAATAGAATGACTTTGATCCCTATGATTAAAGAATTAAAATATGAAGGTGTTTTTTCTTCTTCTACTTACTTTGACATTTTAGAAACAGACCTCCTTAGTTACTTAGTAGTTGCATCATTTCCTCCATTGAGACATATTTTACTAAGAAACATCTCCCAATCAAGCAAAAATTTCTTCACAATCTAAGCCTCATCATCTGGTTCACTAAATATCAGGCACCTACAAATTGTATCCATTCAAAAATAGCTTCCATCCCAACACTACTACAATATTGATATATAGCCTCGATTTTTAATCGTGATCGTAGATCTTTGGCTATAATTATAAAAACTAAGGCCAAAGAAGGAAAGATTATAGACTCATACGTATAGTCTTGATTTTTAACCGTGATCATAGACATACCATTTGGTAACGATCTTTCACTTAACCGTGACCATAGACATTATTTGGTCATGATCTTATAAAAGACTGTGACTATACATATACCATTTAGTCTCAGTATTATGAAAGATATTATATGTTTATGGTCATAGTTATAATGTTAATATGGGATAATATCTTCATATTTGGTCACGATTACACAAAAATAGTGATATTTTATCTTTGTATTTGTTCTCAATTACACTAAAATTGTGACCCTTTATCATTATATTTGGTCTTGATTTATACAAAAATTGTGACATTTTATTTTCATATTTGGCCTCAGTTTACACTGAAATTATGACCTTTAATCTCCATATTTGGTCTCGATTTTCACTAAAATTGTGTCAATGTACATCTCAATTAACTACATTATTCAATAAATTTAAATACCTATTTTTCATTGTAAATTACAATAAATTTGTCAATTATAATATTGAAAGTCAATATTATATTAAATTTAATAGTGTAATTAAATTTGAGAGTTTATGCACCAAAACATAATAAACCTTACTAGATAATTAAAGTGTTTCAATATATTAAATACATGTTAAAGTTTGACAATAACAATATTAATCAAATTGTATATATTTAAATCAATCTAACAAAAAAATAATTAAGAATGCATAAATGATCTAACTAGTTAGCTATCGTTATAAAAACTATTTTGGAACACTTTAATTAGCATTTTATCAATTTCACTATCGGTGTAAGTTCTTTCATGATTAAGCTATTATGTACATACATTTTAAAATATTATTGGCCATATATTTTGATAAAATCAAAATTGAAATCAAAATTTAAACTGGGAAAGAAAATACAAAAAATAATTCCAATTATTACCAAGTCAATCATGGAAGAAAACATATTGACAATAATTATCCATATAAGCATAAGGATGTAATGCCCACGAGTCATTAAGTCATTTTGTTTAGGACACTACACATTTGAACAAAACATTAATTATAAGCTTAATATTTGATACCATGTTTAAGGAAAAACATATATTTATATAATATAACTAAATATATATTACATACAGATGATCAATAACTAATTTATATATTTCTAATCAATGAACCATGCATATTTAATTGAAATAGTCCACGACCAATAAACTACATGGTAAGGAGACGTAAACCCCTTAAGGACTCATCCCATATCACTCAAACATGAAAGTAAACACTTAAATAGTTCACATAGGAGAGCTAAAAATATATACAACAATATTATATATCAAACTAAAAGCAAGTAAACAATAGATGCTTTATAATAATATTTTATACTTCAATATGTTGAAATATACACACATCAAACTTAGATTATACTAGCTCAACAATAGATCATGTACAACAGGCTACACAATAAGGTAAACCCATATAGAGACTGTATCTATGTGGTAATATCCTCGTGTTGCTTAAGGCAATCACTCCATTACAAATAATTCACTAAATGTGTCCAAACTGGCTACTACTACTTTGGCTTGCTACTTCTACAATGACTTGGTTCGACACACGAACCATAGCTCTCCTTTATAGCCAATACCGTCCAATGTGGTGCGATTAGTAACCAGAGATCAAGATCATAAAATATATATAGAAGGAGGTACCTTAAGGATCATTCTCGATCTCAAGGATACCAAAGGACACACTATCCTCCTAAGAACTCAAATCATGTACGGGAGACACATTGTCAAACCACATATCATATATAGACACAGAATATGATTTGATAACTAAACTCATTGAATAGCCCACACTCAAAAGTAAGCTCTCCAAAATGAACTTGAAAATAGATGTAAATCTCAATATGTATTTTGGTAGAGTTTTGGAACTAAAAACATGAGTAAAGAGTTTAGAGAAGTGGAGGTATTTATATAGCCTTGAACGGCTACCTCACTATCCACCTCCCCAAATGTGTTGGCAAGCTTGTTAGTGAGGTGCTAAAAAAATATTTTTTCGTTTCCAAAAGTACTGAGTAATATCCATAAAAACCCGCACCCAAAATGAACCAAAACCACCACTTTTGACCTAACATGCATACTAAAAACAACCAAACTTGTGATGTGTGAAAACATGCTTTTAATCATAGTATTTCTAACTATATGTGTTTTTGATACTGATCTACAGTAACAAACCTTAAACAGAGGTAGATAAAATACCAACTAAAAATAAATAGGCACTGTGTTTTTTACACGGGAAGTCAACACATAGAAACAAAGTACAATGGGATTTACAATCTCCCTCTTTGGCTTTTTGTGTCAAAACACTACAAAACTAAATGCATGCTCACAATTGTCATAAGATGATCATGTACATAACATTGATACATATTGAAACCAAAAAGACACACCTAAACCACATGCATTCATCTTCATGTATCAAATCATCTACTCTGTCACTATGAAACACGATTGTCTCAACACTACTGCACACAAACACATTTGAAGCTCGAAGACTTCACTCTACACATGTAACTTGCACACACAAAACAAGCACACATCTTGTGAACTTATCATACAGAAACAATTGGTAGTCAAATACCATATACTTCAGTGTTGCTCCAATAAACATGAACACCGAAGCATAAGGGTCTCAACACCACTACACATATAAAGCTCAAAGACTTCACTCTATACCTATAACTTGCACACATGAAACAAACACATACCTAATAAACGTATCATGCATAAATAACGTGTAGTCAAATAGCACATACAATTGTATTACTCCTATATATGTGAATAGTAATTGGCAAACAACACATGAAAAGTACACAACTCTTCTTGACTTCATACCCCTTAATGCATGCAAGGAAGATAACATTATATACATGTAGCACACAATATGGAAACAAACACAAAAGGTGTGCACATAAAATTCTCCCCCCTTTTTGGCACAAAAAATCAAATTAACACCCTTGTATGTAGGAGAGAAATGATACAAATATGCAATAATTCTAATAAAAATGCTACAAGGCAGATCAAATTAAGGCAAATAGTATCAATCATTGATGAAAATAACACCATCAAACTCATATTCATTAAACAAAACTTATTTTACATAAAAAAGTTCAGAAATAAACTAAAGAAACAAAAAATAATTGAAAGTAAAATAATAAAAACAAGATCAACATTCTTTGTCTCTCTCTAGTATCAACGTTTTCTTAAGCACCACTATGAGAAGAGTATCCATTATTAGAAGGGGTAGTAGGCAGAGGTGTAGTAGTTTGTAGGTTGAGAAATTTATTAGGAAACTGATCAATAGAGTGGTCGTTCACAAAGGATAAATTGAACTCATCTCCACCTATATAGTAAACGTGTTGAACAAAGAACCAAGGGATGAAACATCATATCAAGAAGGTCTAGTTAGGGCAGGCCTGACAAAGGGTGAAGAAACAAGTAAACCAAGAAAATGTGGTACAATAAAATGATAAGAAGTCGTAACACTTTCAGAAAAGCTTGAAAATGAGGCATATCAAAGATATTCTTGCTCAAAGTTTGTAACTCTTGAACAATAGTGACAAAAAATGGTAGACTTTGCATTTAGAGAGATAGAAGTGGAAGGAGTTGAAGAGACAAAAATGGATTCACAATGAGTAAACCGAGTAGCTTTCATAGAGGATGAGAAGGTAGTAGATGAACATTAATACCCATGACTGTTAGATAAAATAGTATGTGAGTGAACAAACTTGGTCAAATAGTCGACAAGAATGTTATGAAAAATAATGGAACGGAAAAGGATAGTTCTATAGATCATACTAGCAACATCTATATCATCACCATTTAGAATTACACAAAGGAAGTGTCCTCTACACAGAGGCATAGTATGAAGATGGGAAGAGGAATGAATAAAACTAGTTGTGATGATATCAAGAGAATGATTGGTGGTAGAAGAATTAACAAGGGAATTACCATAAAATGTATGGCTAGGCCTAGCTAATTGGTTTTCCATCTCAATAATATGGTAAGCATTTGCACCACTAAACTTAGAGAGATATGAGGCTGTAATATTTTCAACTTCAAATGAGATGATATGGAATGTCAAAACTAAATAATAAAATAAAATACAAATATCATCTTGAGATAAGGTAACTACATCATCTAAGGAAAAAGTCGTAGAGAAATAAGTAGTATAGACATAAGGTAAGGCAATATAAAATTCCTTAACAAACTCGTCATTATAGAAATAATTTAGAGAATATAGTGAAAGCTTGGAATAATGAGTAGACCTTTTCTCAAACTTCTAGAAGGATTGGTAGGCTCGGGTCCTTTTGACTTATTATTGCTTCTGGTTTGCTTTGGGGCCATATTTGGTAACAATTAGAAGATTGGATATATTGGTAAGGTAAGAATACAAGAAACTATTATGAGGTGTGAAAAAAGTAGGCTCTAGGGGATACTTTATATAGGCTTAGGGACATCTTGTTGCTTACCTTGCCAACCATCTAGTCAAAGTGCTTGGTGAGCTATTTGGCGAGATGATGGCAAGGAAAATGGCAAGCTATATGGTGAGGTGAGTTTTGTGGGACCAAAAAAAGGCAAAACAAGTAATACAATCGATATAAATATCCACATGATAATCAATTCAAAATGTATTCATTTAAGGGTATGACTAAATTTTCGTGGACAAGAACTATGTGAGATTTACTAACTTTGTTTACTCTATATGCCATCAAGAGATGCTTATACAAACTAAGAAAATTGAAATATAGACTCAAGTAGAACCATACTTCATAAGTCATATTGATGAGTCACAAGATTAGCATTAAAAATACCGATCTTGTGAAATACTTTGTGGTTTTATTATTTGCAAAAGTCTTGCAAGTGCACGAATCATTTTATAGAAAATGATAAATATACTCTTAAGATCGATCTAAGGAAAGAATATATTTGATTTTTAATTTATTATTCAAAATCTTAAAAACAAAATTAAATCATAAACATCATGTCACGATATTTTGGTTTGTTTATTTCCTAATCTAATAACATAAAAATAAACATAAACATAGATATAGATTCAATAAACAATAATGCAAATTTTATCATTCATAACAGTAGATTATTTAAGAATATAATAATTAAGTTAATTATACGTGCTCATATTATTTAGGTTATTAAAGATATAAATTGATATTTGTTGTTTTTCTCCTTTTGGAATGAAAGTGTCGTTAGGTGGAGCCCAAATTCTTTTGTTTAATATTAACTAACTAATATTATTAGGCAGGGCCTATTAATTAATTAAATATTAAATTTTAGCTTTATTTCTAAGAAAATAACAAACCATCTAATCATAGCTTTAGGCGAAGTCAAATAGTTAGACTTTATTCAAGGTGTCCAAATTAAACCTAAGAATTTAATTATCCAAGTACTAACTTTTAAGTTTTAAAACCATTACTGAAAATATGTTGTCAATACATTTTCGAATAATAATTCTTATAAAAAAAATTTTGCAATTGAGTTTCACTCTAATTACTGGTGATTGTACCAACAAATAAAAGATCACTACTCTAAAACAGACAAGATAATTAAACCTTAGAATCTAATTTTCAGATTTAAGTTTGTAATGAAAAATAATGTATTTCTCTCTAACATAGTTAATATAAAATCTTGAATGAAAAAAAAATCAATTTATATTTATGGAGATGTTTTACCTATTTAATATTTCGTAAGCATAACAACGTTATAACTATATCATATTTACAAACATCCAGCCATGTAAAATTTACTCACAGACAAATTAAATATATCATATAAGAATAAAACATAAAAAGATAAATGTAAAGAAGCCATTAAAATAATACCTTGAAAGAATCCTTACAATAGTTTGATGTTAATTTTGTTGCTAGTTCTTCCTAAAAAGGGAAAAACTTAAAAACACTAAAAAACTAAAAACCAAAAAAATGAAAACTTTCAAGAGAGAAAAAGCTAGAGAGATAAAGTGCTCAAAAAATTGTGTGTTTGGGAATGGGGGAAGAGGGTCCTTTTATAGGTGAAGAAACGGCCAAAAAAAGGGAGTATAAAATTTTAAAATTTAAATTTGGACGCGTTTGGACACGTTAGCAAGCGCGGAAGTCATCGCGGCGTGTTCTGGGTGCATGGTGACTACATGAAGTGGCTAGGCATGTAATGGGTGTGTGCTGACTATGTACGTGTGTGCATTGGTGCGGGCTGGACTCAGCACAATTGGGATACTGTGCACGGAACTCGACGAGGATGGGCTGCTACATGTGCTGGTGATGGGAGGACTCCTCATTGTTGGGATGATATGCACAAAACTTGATGCGGATGGGCTATCGTGCACGCTGGTGCGTGTAGGAATCGGCAAAAATGATCGGATACGCACGATTTTGGCCCTTTTGATATTTTTGACCCATTTATCCAATTTTTTAATATTTTTTACTTTTATTCATTTCTTTTCTCAATATATTTTTGATGTATTACCTCCATTATTTTTCTTGTAGTATTTAAGTTATTTTTGAACTAAAATACCTAAAAAATAAAAAAAAAACTTGTGATTTCGAAAAGGCAAATTTATACAAAAATATGATAAAATCATACAAATATACATCCATTTAATCAATTAAAGTACATTAAATCATAGTAATTTTAGTTATTTTTATGCACTCATCATATATTTAGCTTCTCTCTTTACTAATGTAGGTCCGAGCCTAGAAGAAATTAATAGGTCTTTCAAAGCTTGTAAAGAAAGGCTGAGGTTCGGGTAGATGGGAAGAGATGTTTATTGTTTTAAGCACACCTTTATTCAATAAAAACAAACACCATAAGGAAAGAGCTACTAACCATAAGAGTAAACCTTTAAAATTGAGTTCTTTACCTTTTATATCTTAATAATCATACACTTGCATTTCCCAAATCATAGGATTTTTTTTTACATCTTAGCATTCATTGCTATACCTTTTTTTCTTTACATACGAGGATGAAACAAAAAATCCCAAAACAAACACATTCAATAAATAACAATTGAAACTAAACTAAAGGTGTGCAAGGTAAGTGGGATTTAACATTTGTTCAAGTGAATGGGCAAAAAGAAGTGAAGGTATAACAAAAAGGATCAAGAAGGAAAATTGATGATAAGTGAAGAATGGTAGTTAGAAAGGATCAAATGATTGAAAGATGGCTTAAATCCTCTTTCTATCCAAATAGCACCTATGATTTCACCTCAGGAGGCATTAAAGTGGATTCTTGAGTTTGTTAGAAACATATAGATCATCAAAGCAAAAAATCCACTCAAAATTCTTAAAATAATCATACAAATTCACAACATTATTGCATGTGTATAGGATAAAGTTCATTTTAAATTCAACACAAGAATTTAGTCATACATATTTTTATGGAATACACAAGTCTAAACATCCACACTTATATTTAAGTCAAAAGTATCTCAATCAAAAAACATAGTGATCACACAAAAGGTTCATTTAAGCAGTTTGACAGTTGGATAGAGAGAAATAGTTATGAGAAGAAAAAGTAAGGAGAAAATTGAGTGTTAATACAAAAAATGTACTATTTTTTATTTTTATTAAAGTAATCAAAAGGAGATAAAAAATGAAGAAAAATAACAAGTGACATAGAAAGAAATACTACAAATAAAAGAGAGAAAAGAAATGAATAATTCAACCCAAAACAAATCACCCAAAAATAGTGATCAAATAGCATCCCTCCATTTAAAGTATTTGTGAGGGGAAAATGATTCATGAAAGAGTCTTCGTGTCATGTGAGCATGCAAAGTATTTGGTGCTTGAGGTTTGTTTTGTTTATTATTTCTTGAAAAACTTGTCTAGTTACCCATATAGATTGGATAAGTCAACTTTTAGAAGAAGACTTATTTCTTTTTATACTGTGTCTGAGGTGCATGATGTAACTTGCTTAGAAATGCTCAGATGAGCCACAATAGCTATAACTTGTCATAGGGGATGGGGGTGAATGAGGTAGAGAACTACAATAATACTTCTCACATATCTAGGAAACTGCATAGCAAAGTGGACAACATAGACGCATAAGTAATGAATATGAATAATGGAGTTAGACAATTTGGGTCCCTAATTATGAGAAGAAGTATGCGAAGGAGAGGGGGAAGAAGTGCTCACATTAACTTTCACACGAGGATGAGTAGTCAATTTCCCGTAGTCTGGTCTTAAATGCCCAAGTTCACCATAATGAGGATAAGAAAGAATGGGTATGGAGTGTTCTTTGATTGAAAATATTATGGATGAGTAAGTTATATTTTTTAAATAGCTTTATATTTTTGGAAACATTAAGTTTTATTTCTTTACAAATAACTTTTATTTATTTTTCTTTCTTTCATAAATAAGGTACATATTTTATTGAATACTCATCAAAATCAAAGGGTTCATGGTATGCCAATATTGTCTAGAATGAGGATAAGTTATTATAAGTTTCATTGCTCTCCAACAAGTTCTCCACCATCCTTGCCACTACGTTTGGCAAGGAGGTTGGTGAGGTGACCAACGAAGGCTCTATAAATACCTCCACTTCTCTAAAATCTTTACCATTGCCTTTAGTGTTGAAACTATGCCAAAATACATACTAAGATTTAAATCTATTTTCAATATCCCTTTTGGAGACTTTAATTTGAAGTGTGGGTCATTCAATAAGTTTAGTTATCAAATTTATAGTTTGTGTGTGTACATTGTTTGATAGTATGTGTACCCTATATATATTTCATGATATTGTTATATGGTTATTAATCATACCACATTGGGTGGTATTGGTTGTGTAGGATAGCCAAATTTTGTGTGTGCCTTTATCTATCACTCCTCTTGCACTTTTAATACAATTGTTTATGGTTACATGTGCCAATCCATTGTTTCATTTTCTGTGCCTATATATAGATGGTGCCAAAGAAGTGGACAGCATATATATTCTTTAGATAATGAATGGTTTAACAATTCTGGCCGTTTAAAATTCTCTTACTTGTGATAGGTACCTGAAACTAAAGTCGTTAAATATGACTTTTATTACAAATTGACGTTAGCTGAGAACATATGTTTTCAGATAACAAATCTATAACTTTATCCGACTCCTCAATATTAATAAATAGTATTTTTAGTCCAATTTCTGTACGAAAATGAACCATTTTTTGACTCCTTGGCCAGCAGTTTGAAGGGTTTAAAATGAATGAAAATGAAGTGATAAGGTTAAAAATGGAAAGATTAGGCTTATAATGGTGAGATAGTGACAAAATAAAATGAGTTTGGGTTTGAACAAAGCTTTACGGAAGTTTAAGTCCTACATTAATGGTTTTAAGTGAAAAAAAGGATAAACACTTCGGTGAGAAAAGAAAATTGGAAATCCAAAAAAAAAAACCCTTGAAAATCAATCACGTGTTAAGTAAATATTCTAAAAAAAAAATTGAAAATTTTGGACTAATTAAGTCATTTATTTTAATCGTTAGAACTAAATCTTCTCACTTAAATACTATGGGTTTAGGGATAGATGCAATAAATTTATTAGTTATTGGTTCTTATCTTATAAAATTTGCTTGAAGGTAGATAATTTAAAATTTTTAAAAAATATAATCTAAAATTAAAAAAATAGCATGTTATATTTTCTTTGTATATTGTTATTTAAAAATTTTAATTTTGATAAAACTTAAAGTTTCCTAACAAATACTTTAAAATATATACTATGTCCCGATCAATGTGAAGTAAAGCATAACAATAAAAATTATAAAAAATCTAAATCATGTTTATAGAAAATTTTACTTTCATTTTAGAAGGTAACATATTATCATTAATCTATATTATATATAAAGATATAAATCATGTTCTTCATATCTTTAATTATAAATTAATAATGGGTCAAATCTTGATTTATAATTAAAGAAAATATTTTAAAATCAAGTATTAGACACATTATTTGTGCTTGGTTATGTACATATGTATAAGAGTCTAATTTAATTTTATATATTTGTGTTAAATTAGATTGTTTATATATTTTCCTTAGGTATACCAATTAATCGATTTCAAGTCCAATTTAAGAAGTTATTGATTAATTGAGATTTGTGGGGCTCACCATTACTAGGAATTCACTTATTTAAAAGGAAAAAAATTCATAATTATAACTTTTTATTTAAATTATTTAATGTGTTCTTTCCATTAAAAGATAGTGAACTAATTTTCAAATTTTTTCATCATCATTATTTAGCTATAATTTAATTTTCTTATTTTATTTTAGTTATTAAATTAATTCCAAATTTGTAATCTTTCTCTTGACCAACCATTGCTAGAATGTATATGATTGTGTATTTTAATTAATTTAAAAAATAATTTAACCTTTTAAAACAACCAACTAATTCCTTTTGAGATTTACCTCGGGGTAAACTTGTTATTAGTTTACTACTTATTGATGAGTGCTCAAAAAACACTAAAATAAACATGATTTTATGCACATTAATTGATTAAAAATATATATATTTATATGTTTTATCATATATTTATATAAATTTGTTTTTTGGAATCACGGGTATTTTTATTGTTTTTCAGGTATTTTGGCTTAAAAATGCAATTAAAGACTCAAAGAGGAATACTGGAAGCAATACATCACAAATATATTAATAAATAAATGAGGAAAGGTCAAAATATGAAAAAATTGAGACGAAAATGGGTCAAAAAGGTCAAAAAGGTCAAAAATGTCAAAAGGAGAAAATCGCGCCGGCCGCGCTCATCGGCCGCGTCGTCGAGTACCGCGCACGCTCGGTGCCCGGACCCGCGCGGCTCCGGTGCCCGGCCAGCGCACGCGGCGCCCAGCGTCGCGCCGGCCGTGCGCCTTGCAGCGCGTTGCTCCTCGCTTCCGTAGCGTCTTCTGCCGCTGTGACTCCTGCCTTCGCGCGACGCCTGCGCATCCATTTGCCTCCACGCGCGCCGCTGCCCATTTTGCCTCATTTTTGCGCGCAGCCACCCCCATGACGTCATGATGAGGTCATCAATGATGTCAGCAATTGCACTCCGCGTTTTCACATTTTTTTAACATTTTTTCACTCACTTTTTCTCTCCATTCTCACCTATAAATACCTTCCCTTCACTTCTAACCACACCTCAAAACACATTCTCTTCTCTCTTTCTTTCTTCCATTTCTTAGTTTTTAGTTAATTTTTCTTAGTTTTAGAGTTCTTCTCTTTTTGAGAAGAACTAGTTATGTTTTTGTAATTTATTTGCTTTTCGATTCAATAAATGGGAGTGCAAATTCCGCTTGGAGGTTTTCTAGCAACGAGAATAGCATCGAAGTACTGTAAGGATTTTATTTTCTTTGCAGTTATTTTTTATGCTTTATTCTTACATGTTATATTTAATTTGTTTGTGATTAAATTTAATTATGTTGGCTGTTTGTAAACATGACATAATAATAACGTTGTTATGCTTGCGAAATATTAAATAGGTGAAAATCTCGAAAATGAAGTGATTTTATTTTTATTCAAGATTTTATATTAAGAATGTTAGAGAGAAATATATTATTTTTCATTACAAACTTAAATCTGAAAATTAGATTTTAAGGTTTAGTTATCCGATCTCATTTAGAGTAGTGCTCTTTTATTTGTTGGTACAATCACCCGGTAGTTAGAGTGAAGCTCTATTTCAAAAGTTTTTATAAGAATTATTATCTGAAAATGTATTGACAATATGTTTTCAGTAGTGGTTTTAAAACTTGAAAGTTAGTACTCGGATAATTAAATTCTTAGGTTTAATTTGGACACCTTGAATAAAGTTTAAATTGTCTAACCCCACCAAAGGTGACATTTAAATGGTTCATTTTCAATCTCTTAGAAAAAGGAATTAATTTAATTAACCAAATTAGTTATCAACCCCACCCATAGGTGTTAATTGATTTGTTTAGTTAACAAAGAATATCTAACCCCACCAAAGGTGGTATTCATACAAAAAAGGGAGAATCAATAAATATCAATTCATATCTTTAATAACCTAAATAATATGAGCAAGCATAATTAACTTAGTTATTATATCCATAAATACTCCACTATTATAAAAGATAAAATTTACATAAATATTTATTGAATCTATGTTTATTTTTATGTAAGTAGATTAAAAACACAAAACCCAAAATATCGTGACAGGATGTTTAGGATTTAATTTCATTTTTAAAAGTTTGAATAATAAATTAAA
Organism: Hippophae rhamnoides; assembly: GCA_033030585.1. Taxonomy (NCBI): domain Eukaryota; kingdom Viridiplantae; phylum Streptophyta; class Magnoliopsida; order Rosales; family Elaeagnaceae; genus Hippophae; species Hippophae rhamnoides. The sequence goes on along the minus strand of CM065428.1, from coordinate 38,384,782 downwards.
AACCACATACATTCCTTCCTTAGATCGACCTTTGGAGTATACTTATCATTTTCTATGAAATGATTCGTGCACTTGCGAGAGTTTTATAAATATAAAACCAAAGTATTGGCAGGATCGGCGATGCCGGTTTTCGCTTATCAAGTTTTTGGCACCGTTGCCGGGGATGGCATCAAAGTTTTTGGCAATCCCGATTCTGCTCATCACTTATTTATGCACTTGCTAACAATTAAAATTTGTGCATCAAGTTTTTGATATTTTTGTAGGGGATTGGAATTTTAAATAGTTTATTTATTTTCCTATTAGTTTTTTTTTTTGGGATTTTGTTTTTGTGATTTTAATAATATTTGTTTTTGTTTAGTTGTTTTAATTATTTTTGTTTAATTTTCCTTTTCTTATTTACTTTTAGTTGTTTATTTTCTATTTTTTACTTCTTTTGTTATTTATTTGATTTTAATGGTATATTTTATGTTGCTTTGATTTCTTTGTTATTTTTATTAATATATGCAAGATAGAAAATCCCTTGGGAATCAATTTGTATCTTTCATAAACAATATCAATAGATCTAAAGAGCACTAAACTAGGCTGGATATTGAAATCCAAGAGCCTCTGCAAGAGCCATTGAGGGAGGAAGACGTTTTACCGAGGGATATGGCAATGAAAGACTATGCAAGGCCAATCATTGGCACTACTACTTCATGCATACATTTAGCGTTGGAAGCTAGGAATTATGAATTGAAAAATATTCATTATTCCATGTTTCCCTCCTATGAAATTCCTAATGAAGATCCTTTGACTTTAATTTGGGACTTTTATGCTACTGTACAAACATTTCCTTTGTAAAGGTTGAATGAGGAACAACTCATAATGATGTGTTTTCAATACAATCTCAAAGATATGGCTAAGCTTTGACTAATGACTATCTTATCAATTTCCTTGATAACTTGGGAGGGAGTCTATCACAAGTTTATGGGAAAATTCTACTCCCATCAAAAGACTTTCAATTTGAAAACAAAAATAACTATAATTTCTCAAATGGAAGGACAACCATTCCCTAAAACTTGGGATATGTTCAAATTACTTCTCATTTAGTGCCTATATCACCACTTTTCACTATAGCTTTAAAATTTAGTTTTTCTATGATGGGATATTACAACAATGTTAGTTTGTAGTTGATAATACCGTAGGTCGAGTTATGAGAAAAAATAGTTTTAGATATTTATGAGCTATATGAAATGTTAAGTTTTGATTCTTAACAAAAAAGTGCTAGAGTGAGAAGAGTTAAAGTTAATAAGGCTCTAAGAATGAAATGTCTATGCAATTTACAAACTTGAACAAGCAAGTTGCACTTCACACCACCAAGGACACTCCAAATAGAAAGGTACGAGAGACTATAGTGATTATGGGCATAGTACTAACACTTTTCCTTTTCAAAGTGAACCATTTGTAGGCCCAAGTCATGAACAAGTGAATGCATAGGAGGGTTATCATCCTAGACCTAGGTATGACCCTTATGCTAACACTTACAATCCAGGGTGGAGAAATCATCCTAATTTATCTTGGAGGGAAAACAACCCTACCTATGCTCAATATCCAAACCATATGTTAGGTTAATAGTTCAATCAAAACATGTCATATAACCAAGCAAATAAACTAAATTTAGAAGAGAACTTTAATGTAATTATTCAAGTGACCAAAGATAACCAAGTGAAAGCTAATAGAGGTTGGATTCTTTGGAAGAGTTAATCAAGATAGTGGAAATACAAGTGGGGTAACTAGCTGAACTTGTGCAAAAGAAACCAAGAGAGAAGTTTCATGATCAATATGAATAAGTGAAAGCTATTATAGCCCTTCATAATGGTAAGTTGCTAAATGTTGAGTTTCTTGAGAGCTTTAATGCCAACATCTCCACAGGTGATATGAAGGAGGGAAAGCCCATGTTAGGTCTGGGTACAAGTATCAACTTAATGCCTTACTCATTATATCTGAAGGGTATGGTAAAGGACTTACCGGTGCATATAGATAAGCTAATCATACTTGTATATTTTGTGATTTTAGATATGCAGAAGACCCCAAAACTAAATAAGAACCACAACATGAGATTCTAATATTGATAGTCTTGGGAGAGAATATACATTTTAAAGCACATTCATATAAAGACACAATAACAAGAAGGACATTGAGTGCATCAAATTACACAAACAATCTCTACAAGTAGCATCTTCGTTAAGATATTAAACTAAGCCCAAAATGGGAAATAACCCATTAAACAAAATTTTCTTTCATTTTAATATTTTTAACATTTTTATTTGTTAGTTATAGTTTGTTTTTAATTTACACTATTTCATACTATTTTTTTATGTTATTTCATGTTATGTTATTTTATTGTTTAGCATTGTTTTTGTTATGATTTTATTTCTAAAAACATAAAAAGAACCAAAAACATAAAATTTGAAATGAGCCATAACATGCTTTCTTTACACTGTAACATAGGGCTCTTAGGTCAAATTGTGGTTAGAAGAAATTTTTATCACATCACATCACGAATTTATTGTGCACTACGGAACACTAATCTTAGGTCACTAAGCCAAGGAATTTATAATGCATAGCGCGGCTAGAAAAAAAAGTGCATGGTAGCCCATAATCAATTTTCACATGAATACCTTCCAATAACAAATTTTTCAAATTAGATTTGAAAAAACCGTTATCTTCTTCTTCAACCCTAATATTTTATCTCACCCCAAGCACACTTTTCTCACAAAATTTCATTATCCTCTCTAAAACTCCTCAAATATCATCTCGTTTTTTATCCCTAATAACTTTCTAAGCTATTACTGTAAAGATTTTTTTCATCGTATTTATAGATTTGGATATCCATACCAACTTCATCTTCTTGTAAAGGGGGTTTCCAAAATCAAAACTAAGTGACCAATACTCTCAAAATAATGACTAGGTTTTATTTCCTGATATTTTAAGTGATTGGTTTTTTGGTCTAAATGAATATATCTTAATTTAGATAAAGAGAGCGAAGAAAATTTATTTGACATATTTTCTAGAAATTTATCGGTATTTATTTCACATACTTAGAACTACATGTATATGGCACCAAAAAGAAAGAACAATGAGAGGGGTAAGGAGAAAATGGTTCCTCAATAATTTAATAAATCTAGATTTATTCATCTAGAGGAAAAATTAAGATTTCATAAAACTGTCAAGATTAACAAAAATTTTGTGGAAAGAGGACTTGATTTTGGGAAAAATCCATTCCCTGTTGTATCAGATAAGATAGAGGCCCTTGGATAGAGATAGTTTATTAAGAACCTAGAGAGCATATTTTTGTCCATAGTAAGGGAATTTTATACTAATGTTACTAATGATGTGGATAATAAATTTATGGTAAGGGGTGTGTTTCCTCTTTAGCTCTTTTGATATAAATTATTTATATGGTACAAGAGATGTAGGCCAATGAAAATATAAAGCTTATCTTGAAAATAGGGATTATAATGACATAATACAGGCCTTAACAATAAAGAGAGTAGAGTGAGATATAGTAAAAAGGAAACATAAACCATTTAATTCCAAGGAATTAACAAATATCTCCCAAATTTGGAAACACTATTTCTACTTTAGAGTAGTGCCCACCACTCATTACAGCATAGTGATAGAGAAAGAGCTATATTACTATATGTCATACCATCCACCAAAATAATACATGTTGGGGTAATAATAAACCAACAGATTCAGATTATCAATAAATTATCACCTAATAAGTTACTTATTCCCCTAGATCATCACAACGTATGTGCTAATGTTGGGTAAAGTTTCCCAAATTGAGGCTTTGGTACAACCTGGTGATTTATTGACCCCCAAACTACATGAAAAGCTTCACTAGTGGCACAAAGGGCACCCAAGCTAGTAACAGAGCTACCTCTTCTTCAAGAGCATCAAATAAAGATCTAGTTCATAAGCTATAAGAAGCGATAAATTATATGAAAGATTACCAAGACTAGTAACAAGAATGGTTTAGTTGGCATATGAATTTTCAAGCTAAGTACATGTAATCTTAGAATGAGATGCAAAGGCTTCAACTCCCAATATGGAGTGCACTATAGTTAATGTAGGGAAGTACTTGAGCCTCCTTGGTATGAATTTTCCTTTAGGCCTCCTGAACCTAAAAATGAGGAAGAATCAAATGATATAGAGGATTGAAGCTCCAATTTTTCTCGAATATTTTTTATTTATTTTCATTTTTATTTTTATTGTGTTTTATTTTGCTTTAAATTTGATGTACTTACTTTATTTTTTATTTCTGTTATGTTAGACAATGTTTATTTTATTTGGAACTTTTAATTTCATAATTTTTTGGTAACATATGATTCTCTTTATTTAACAGAACTTGAATTAGATGATGGATGCAATGAGAGTAGTAACTACATCACCAATTTTAATAACATTGCACTATTCAAGGAGTAACTTTTCTTTCATTTTCTTTCTTTTCATTGATTTAAATTTGAATATTAGGGATGATTTATATTCTATATTAGGGATAAGAGAAAAGTTCCTAATAAAATTTTGAATTCTAAATTTCTCAAATATTTGTTTTCTATTATTTAGTTGATTTGTTACAACATTATGGCAGCTAAAATGATAGATTCTCTAGCTACATTACAATATTTATCTCTTTATACAGGAGGGGCCTTGGCGGAATATTTTATGTATCATGACCAAAATACCTTAATCATTTGTGACAATCCCTCCAAACAAGCACATGCTTATCGTAAAATGTCTCTTTTATTATGAAGATCACTAGGCTATGAATCTTGGGTTCCTTGAACCATTTGATATCTCACACCAATTAAATCCTTAATCCTTCCCCTTCTTACTAAGACTATAGAATGTTCTTGTAAATTATGGCTAATACTAGGTATATAAGAAGTGATTTCAAATTTAGGTTAAGCATACTTTGGCAACCTTACGTAAGGTAGAAGAGCTGTGGTGATCCTTACTGGATCACCCAAATCATAATGAATAGAAATTTGAATCTATATTGGATCTCACCTGAATCGCCCCATCTATCATCCTAAAGAGAAGTTCGATGGACCCAAAAATTACCCAACCTTGGACATCTATAACAATTATAGTAGTATTGTTGAAATTAGCTTGAACATGAATAGTTCCTTTTGGTATTCTACGTGCATTTTATGTGAATCACTACATCTATTCTTTGGTGAACTGGTTCTTGGTGTGAGTTTTACCATACTTTATTATCTCATAAATATAAGTTTTAGATATATAGATATATTCATTTCATATTAAAACAAATCTTTTCCTTTCTTTTTCTTTATTTGTACATTTTGTCCTTATCAAAAGATTATCCTTATCTTTGTTTATGTCTCATATTGGAATAAATTACTATAATTCATCCCCACCTCAAGATCAATCGATATTTTTCACAAATTTTATGAACATAGGCTCTTAATTTCATATTTGTCATTCCTTAACTTAACTATGAATGGAAGACACTAAGTTTTTTGAAACTTTGAATTTATCTCTTTGAAATGTATGTTGAAATTGAAAAAAAGATCATTCAAATTTTTGTTTTGGAATCTATAAATTATACATTTTTTGGTTGAATTATAATGTTTCTTTCACTTTTATTCTATTTCCCGGTAATATAGGTATTAAAAAAACTATGTTAAATCCTTTTGGAAATAGGAGTTAGAATTATATTTGAACTATTTAAACAAATTTAGTATACACCATTGGGTAGTAATTCAGTAATTAAACCTTTTTGAATCCACTTAAGTTCTTTCATTTTGGATAAAATCTCTTGAAGTATCAACTAATACGATAGGTGATATTAGAAAAGAAATCTTTCTTTTATCTTTATTTCACCAATATGAAATTTATGCTTTCCGATAGAATTCGGATATCAGAAAGGTTACAATATATGGTAATAAATTTCTCCACCTATTCATTCTAGTCGAGCCTATTGATTTGTCAATATACCTCGAGAAGTAGAAACAATTATAATTTTCATTCTGCCTAAAATTCTAGGAATATATTAATAGTACAAATAGATTCATAGACCGGATCGATGGATTCATATTTAAATTTAAAGCAGTTCTGTATGGACCATTCCTATTCCTATCTATGTCATAGGTTAAAACAAAAAAAAATTATTGTTTTCCTAATATTTTCTCATGTTTTCAATAAAACTTTATTCTAAAAGGATTTTAACAATGTTTTCAATAATGTTAGTAGATAGTGCTCAAACTGTTCTTTTTTTTATGTTAGCATTTCGTATAGAGGTTATTATGTTAGCAATAGTGTCTTTACTCATGATAAACTAAGATTTTTGTGGTACATAAATTTTGATATAATAATCATGCTCTTTCTTTTCTTCCCAATGAATTATTCAATCTTTATGAATTTTTTCTCAAATTCAAATAATATAATTATGGGTCTTATAATACTTCAGGTGCTAATGAAACTACTTTAGTGAAATTTAGTTGTCTAAATTCTCGGGCGATTGCACCAAAACTTCTAGTTCCATTGGGATTTCCCTCTTTATCAATAAGAACTGTAGCCTCTCTTTCCTTTCTTACATCCCTATGTCCCTTCCATATGGAAACGTGGAGAGTAAAACATGAAAGAGAGAGATGGGGTTCTCTAGCTTTTGGTATAGTGAGCCCCCAACGAGAGGCCCACAATCCCAAACATGTTTTTTTTAAAAGTCATGCATATACTTTAAATTTATACTTAAATTATTCAATTTAAACAATAAAAATAAATATATAACAATTTATTTAGATGTAAAAATCCTAACTTTCAATGTAAAGTCATATAGAGATCATCTCATAATTAGAATTGATAAGAAGACTATTTAAAGAGTAGAAAAAATATCACTCAGAATGGAAAGATAATCGTTCAAAATATATTCTTACAAGGGTAGTTTTTATTATTGGATTCCTATACATTGATTTTAGATTTATTGTTGTAAGGAGTATAAATGTTAGTTATTTTCGTTAAAAAAATATTTACCTATAAATTTATTTTTAGGCCTGCTGAGATAAAAAAAAGTTGTTGGTACCGAAGAAAAAAATTAGAAGCTAAACTGCACTTGCACTTAAAAGGTAATTAATATATAGGCATAAAGATGATATACGCAGTAAAGTGAAAAAGGTAATTAATATATAGGCACAAAGATGATATAGGTAGGGAAGTTAAAAAGTTAATTAATAAGCAGGGAAGTAAAAAACGTAAATGAATCTTTATTAATTGTAACATCAAAAATTAAATAGATTGATAAATATTAAATTGATATTATATTAAAGGTATTTATTAATAAATTTATTTGATATGTTTTATGTTCATATGACTTCTCTTTGATTAGAGTTTTATATGTTCAGATTAGATAATTTTATATGTGATCATAATTATTTGATTTGATTATTGAATTTTAAAGAAGTTATTTTTACTGAAATTGTGCTTAACTTTTTTGCTCTAGAATTTACTATTTGAATTGATTTAAGTGACATGTTTTGAACCATGCACCTATTTATGATTATTAATTTTTAAATCTGTTCTAGAACACACACGGGCACTTGTATTTTCTGTGCTAATCTTTTTGCAGTACGTTGAATTGTGAATGATCTGATTGGTGGGGAGCTTATTGAAATGTGGGTCTGGAAACCATTCATGCTAATATTAGAAACTGTGAAAATATAGCAGAGGCTCGTAAGTAAAGTACATTTGGGCAATATCCTAGGGAGGGTAGCAAAAAACTAGGTTTGTACTTGAACATTCGATTTTTATAGTGGAAAGTTAGGTGGTCCAGTGGACCGATGGTTTTCCTCTTAGGTCATGATTATGGCCTAGGTTATTTCCACCAAAAACTATAGTGTGTTATTATTTTATTTCCACACTTTCTTTTTACACACGATTTCATGCATGACCACTTTGTTTAGGTTATTAAATTATAAATTGGTAAAAATTAAAAATAACATATTCACTTCCCCTCTAGGTTAATTAGGTCTATAATTTATAAACTCTCAATTGGCATTAAAGTCGACACTAGACACACTTAGTGAAATTGATCCTTAGAGACATACACTCCTACTTATGGACCAAATGAAAAAAGGTAGGTCATCTGTTAGACCCCCACTCTTTGATAGATATAATTACCCTTATTGGAAGGCTCGCATGCAAGCCTTTTTCAGACAAGATGAAAAAGTCTGGGATGCTATTCTTAATGGTTGGGAACCACCTTTGGTAACAAAAGATGTTGTAACAATTGTAAAGCCCAGAAGAGATAGAACCACTCAAGAACCCACCCTTAGTGGGGCAAACCAAAAAGGTCTAAGCTCAATATTTGTTGCAGTGTCAATGGATGAGTTCTGTCGCATCTCCGACTGTGAGACTGCTAAAGATTCTTGGAATGCACTTACTCTGGCTCATGAGGGAACCTCCCAAGTAAAACAAACAAAATTGAGATTACTAACATCTCAGTTTGACTCCATTAAAATGAGCAACATTGAAACTTTTGGTCAATTCTAGGCTCACTTTTGTGATATCACTAATGCTTGTTCTAACCTTGGTGAGAAAATTCCACAACCTATATAAGTCCCAAACTCCTAAGCTCCTTAACAACATACTACAAGATGAAAGTTACAACGATAGAGGGAAGCAAGAATGTGGATATACTAAAAATTGATGAACTTGTTGGGTCAATCCAAATCTATGAGCTTTCTCTTGATCGTCCCAAGATAATCAAGGATATGGCATTCAAAAGCTCTAAAACAGACATCTTTGATAGTGATGAGGATATGAATGATGAGTCATTAGTCTCGCTAGCATGAAAATTGAAGAAGTTCCTGAAAATGAAGGGTCAACAGAATAATCAATCTAATAAGGGACAATCTAGTTGTTCGAGGGACCAAAAGTCAAGGGAAATCAAGCCTTCTAGCTCTGATGGTAAGAAAACTAAGCTTAATAGTCCTCAATGCTATACTTGTTGAGGCTTTGGTCATATTTCTATAGATTGTGCAAATAATAAAAATAATTTAGAAAAGAATTTAATGCTACACTCAGTGACACTGAAAGTGAGTAGGATAATGCTAGTAACTCAGAAGATGATGACACTAACTATCATGCCTTCACTACAACTACCAAAGCACACCATAATGACTCTGACTATATCTTTGATGAAGAAAATGAGGAAGTAAACTCTTCCTTCTTATTGTCTAAGTTTAATGTATCGAGTTATGAGGAACTATTCATGGATTGTCTAGGTGCTAGGGAAGAAAGGGATAAATTACTTGTGGAAGTAACTAAACTTAATGATATCATCAATGTTCACAAAATAGATTCCTCTAGCCTAGAGAAAGATAAAACGGAATTGTCTAAAAATATTAATGCCTTGAATATGATACTTATAGAAACCACTGAGAAAAACAAAAATCTTAGGTAAGAACTTAGTATTGCTAAAGAGACGGTGAGGAATTTAACCATAGGTGCTGAAACATTGACGAAAGTCCTAGACTATGGAAAGATACATGGAGATAAGAGAGGTGTTGGATACATAGATGAACATTCAACACCCTCAACATAAAAGACCACATTTCTAAGGTTCTTAAACTCTACTCCTACTATTACTACTTATGCACAAAGAACTATTGCACCTGTGGTATAAAAAGTTGTTAAGTTTGTGCCTGTCTGTCATCATTGTGGTAGGAAAGGTCATATTAGACCAAAATGTAGATTTTTGATGAATGCTTCTAAACTTAATCATTCTTTCCATGCTTCACGTAGTAGGACCCATAAGCATTATTCATCTACGCATACTGCATCATATTCAAAGATGAATGGAAATTATAATAATGGGTTCAAAAATTCTACTAAGAAGCATGAAATCTTAGGATCAAAGAGGCATGTAAAATTCAGTACTTTTAATGCTAGGACTCATTATCATCATCCTACTATGCATACTGCATCTTTATGTAGGATGAATGAGAAAAGTACAACTAAGTCCAAGAACATGCCTACGAAACGTAAGTTTGTGGAGCCATAACACAATGATATAGAGACCCAAAATGCAAGAAAATGTGGGTTAGGAAAGGTTTTTTTTCCTCGTCACTTACCGTCTTTTATTCCTTAATCTAGGTATTTTTGCTAGAGTGCTTAAATGAACCTAGTTTAGCAATCTTTACTGTCTTTATTTTATTTATTGGTTAAATTTTAAAAAAAGAGATAGAAAAATAGAATCCCTATTTGGCCAACAAAGTATTGAACTTAATTAATACTTACATATACATAACCTCATTTTTAGTGACTCAACTCATTTTGATATTTATTGTCTAAATTATTCTACAATTTTGACTTATGCACATACACATTCTTGTACATGTGATGATCGATGTTGACATAAACTTATTCACATACTCACGAACACACATATATACTATGCTTGAAATTTATGAATTTTCTTGAAAGACTCTAGGACTTCAACTAATCTTGATTGTAAAATTGTATTGAGTTATATTTCTTACTTGCTAAAACTTTACCGTATAGAAGCACCTAGTATTGACATGGCTATCTATTGTGATGTGTGAAGCTACTGTAGTGAGCGAAGAGGGCTACCTAACAACTAGTGTGAAAGTTATCATGCTAGATTTATGGCTCGTACAAAAAAAAAAGAGGAAATATTATGCAAAAAGAGACTACTTATAAATCTTGTACATTGAATGCACAAAAAGAAAAGCCAATAGAGGTTATAAAAAAATATATCATTTACCTTATATATATAATAATAATAAAATAATAAAGAAAAAAAAATTAAGTCTTCTTTTAGTAGATATATTTTATTTTGTGAGATTAAAGACTCAATTATAATTTTACATGATAGATATTATTTGTTTTCTTTTGAGTCATTCTTGATTGGTCATAAATGAATTAATTGGTATATTTGTGGAGTTTCAACATATATACTACTTTAAGTAAATGTCAATATGTCATTGTATGTGTGGAGTGTGCTTGTGTACCTCTTCTACTCTACTTATTTATTTATATGATAAATAATCAAAAATGGAGTTAAAAAATGATAAGTTCTCAATTGGTTATGTGCTCGTTGGTGATTAAATAAGTTTAATACCTTATGTGGCTATTTATGAAAATTTAAAAAAAAATTAATTAGTTTAAAAAGTCATAGAACTTAGGGGGAATTTACAGCACATTGCACTTTTATCTTACTCTAATTTTACATTGTTATATCTTTATGAGGTGTTTAGCTTCGTTACTTTTTCTAATGTTTTGTCTTTCTCATATGTCAAAAAGGGGGAGAGAAAAATGTGTTTTATTTCAATGTTTTTATTTTGTTATGCATATAGGGGAAAACATATTTAATTAATCTTGATTGGTATGAATGCACACTACATGATTATTCTTTACATTTAGCTTATTTTTTATGTAAACTGAACTAATGTACAATGAGGCTTTCAAGCCAAATTGTTATTTGATTTGCCTATGTTATTTTAGTTACTAACAAGCTTATCGAGTTGCAGCGAAAATGGATTCACCGGATCATAAGATAGTTCCATTGTGGAGTATGGGACGTCATTGTATTTTTATCTTATTTTATAAGTGTCATGTAGTGAGTGAGAGGTTTTGCCACACGAAAATGCCAAAGGGGAGTTTGTAAGGACTATGAGTGTTGAATATTTTCGTGGATAAAATATTTACCTGTAAATTTGTTTTTAGGCCTGATATCAAGTCTATCAAGAAAAACCTAAAAAATGCTCGAGTTTCAGATAATCGTATTTCAGGTATCTTTTATAACTACGACACATAAGATTGCATTCATGTATTTAATAGCACATGTTCATAAATTTAAAATTATTTTTGGTGCTAAAATATTTATTTAAACTTTAATCAATTTATAAAATTATTGATTAAATATTTTTAAGATGTGTTTTAATGGATTTTGAAATATTAAGCCCAAAATATATTTAACCCTAATACCACTATGTATTATTATTATTATTATTATTATTATTATTATTATTATTATTATTATTATTATTATTATTATTATTATTATTATTATTATTATTATTATTATTATTATATATTAGGGTTAAAGTTGTGTGAAAAAAAAAAGGATAGAAGAGAAGCTGTCGAACTGCTGAAAGAAAACAAAAAGCTGCTGGTACCGAAGAAAAAAACTTTAGAAGCTAAACTGCGCTTGGACTTGAAAGGTATGATTTAATAAAAAAAGGTAATTAATATATAGGCATAAAATGATATACGCAGGAAAGTGAAAAAGTTAATTAATATATAGGCATAAAGATGATATAGGTAGGGAAGTTAAAAAGTTAATTAATATATATACAAGCAGGTAAGTAAAAAACGTAAATGAATCTTTATTAATTGAAAGATAAAAAATTAAATTGATTGATTAATATTAAATTGATATTATATTGGAGGTATTTATTAATAAATTTATTTGATATGTTTTATCTTCATATGACTTCTTTTTTATTAGATTTTTACATGTTTAGATTAGATAATTTTATGTGTGATCATAATTATTTTATTTGATTATTAAATTTCAAATAATTTATTTTTACTCATATTGTGCTTAACTTTTTTGCTCTAAAATTTACTAATTTATTTGATTTAAGTAACATATGTTTTGAACCATGCATCTAATTATGATTATTTATTTTTAAATCCGTTCTAGAACACACACAGGTACTTATATTTTTTGTGCTAACCTTTTTGCAGTTGAATTGTGAACGATTTGATTGGCAAGGAGTTTATTGGAACATTAGTCTATAAACCGCTTACGCTAATATTAAAAACTGTGAAAACAGAGCAGATGTTCGTAAGTAAAGTACATTTGGGCAGTATGCTAGGGAGGGTAGCATAAGATTGAGGTTGTACTTGAACATTTGATTTTCATAGTGGAAAATTAGGTGGTCCATTGGACCGGTGATTTTTCTCTTAAGTCATGGTTGTGGCTTAGGTTGTTTCCACCTAAAATTATCGTGTGTTATTATTTCATTTTCGTATTTTATTCTTACACACGATTGTATGCATGACCGCTTTGTTTAGGTTATTAAATTATAAATTAATAAAAATTAAAAATAACCTATCCATCCTCTCTCTATGTTAATTAGGTCCATAATTTTAATATTCTATCATGAAATACTAATTATGAAAAAAAAACTAATTAATTATCATGTTAATGTTTTTGAAATTAATATAACAATCCAAAGACATAAATCATATTCTTAAAATCAACTTTTAGAACATGATAATTTTATAAGAAAAGCTTTAAAAATAGACAAAAAAATTCCTAATTCGATAAAAATAAATAAAAGAAAACAAATGTAAATAAAAACAAATATATAAACATAAACATGTGAACATGAAATGTCAATTTTTTCACATAATTTCATAAATTTAACTTTTCCTACCCCAACCTAAATTTATGTTGTCCTAGATATAAAAATTGTAATTCAAAGATAAATTGTAAAGAGATAAAAGTTACCCATTTTTTGAACTTTTTTAAGAGTTGGTATGAAAGTGCAGGTGAATCCATCAATCTAAATATATTAAAATTACACAAATATGGACTTCTCACAAACACAAATTCAAGAAATAGTTATAAAATTAACATATCTAAATAATGTTCAAAAAACAAAATAAAAAAATACATTATCTAAAATAAATAAATAACAACTAAAATTTAAAAACAAAACAAAATAAAACCATAAAAATAAAATTTGGGATCAATTTTAGAGCTCCTCCTCCATGTCATATGTATCTTGATCTTCAAGTCTTCTTGTCGTGATCTTTCTAGTGGTATAAAATTGAAGTCATACTAAGAAAACTCGAGTGTTATTAAATGACATGTATCCACACCGAGATGACTTAATTTTAATCGATGCATTTCATACATTAACCAATTATGTTCTACTTGATCACAATGTTGTTGATTTAGGAATACTACATGTTGGGTAAAATATGCTTGCTAGTATTATTTCATGTAGCTCATTCTCTCACCAAAATTATGAAATTGTTCTTTCATTGATATTTTGGATGTAGGAATGGCTCTACTTTCTCTTTGAACAATGTTCATACTAGAAGTAAGTTCATCAAAATAAGTCTTATACAATAATTCATTTGGTCGTATAACCACCTCACCTTTTGAATGTGTTACTCCCACTTTCTTACGTAAAGTAGTTATTAATTGGGAAAAAAAGAAATCCATACGGTGACTATTTTCAAACAACTTAATTCATTGGTAAATTATTGCTCCAACATCCATAGGCATCTTAGATGCGATTGCATATAGGAAAATATCTCTCTCTCTATCCACATTTCTATATTGCTTGGTGGGCATCATCCTAGAATATACAAAGTATTGCCAAATTCTTGAAATTTTTTCCAAATATTTTTCTTGGAAACCTTTATGTTTCCCACTAGCAATAATCCATTAAGCAACTTGAATAGTCAAGGCTAATAATACTTTAGTATAACCTACATTGCTAAGATACTAATCATACTCACCTTTTCTAGCATGTACTAAATAAAAGCGTGCATTTATGTTATTAGGATCACATGACACTAGCACATTCCTAACAGAAAACTTATCGTCAACAACGTTTGGGAAATTTGCATAAAATTCTCAAACTAAAATTCAATAGTAGCCTATGGTTCTCTTATAAACCTTTTCCAGACTAATACTACTATTATATCATTAATCCCTTCTAGTCTATCATTAAATTCCATCCTTTGGAATAAAACCCTTATTAGCTTCTGCTGCTTTTTCAAAGGAGATTTTAGCATCATAATTTGAAAATTTTAAACTATCAAAATCTTTAAAAGTTGAAACTTCCTTTCTTTTTCTTGACCTCTAAGCTGCCAAGTTTCAAATTTTAACCAAAAAATCTAAATATGGATTTGCAGAAATTTTCAACAACACAATTTTAATCCAAATAAGTCCTAACCTTCTCTTTATCTTAAATAGGGTTTTGGACTCTAAATAAATATATAAATATTCCACAAATTTTAGAAAATTTAAATTGAAGAATTCAATTCCAAAATTTATGAATACTTACTTGTTGTTGAAGATTTGAAAAACAATTTAAGAACTTCCATTCGAAGATGAAAATCTTAAATGAACTTTAAAAACATGAAAATTTCTTGAAGGAATGATGGATATAGGTTAGGAAATTGTGTTTTAGGAAGTTTATGAAATAAATTTGAAGAAATGTGGGATTTTTTAGGGAGTAAGTATGTTTAAGGGGAGAGAATAATTAGGGTTTGAGAGAATGAGAGAGAAAATGTGATAAAAAAAATAGAATTTATCATGTAGTGAAATAGTTAAAAGGAAAAAACTTAGACACATGTCACGGGGCACAATTCTTTCATGCTATAACATGGTCATTTCTATTTTTTTCCTATTACACATTTATAACATCATGCCGTGATGCACAATTAATTCATGTTAGGGCACTCCCTTTATTGTTTTCACTTTGTTTCTAGTTTGAAACTTTTCCCTTATCTATATATATATATATATGTATATTAAAGGAATAAAAAAATCTAAATTAAGCACACTTAAATTAAAATCATACAAAATAAATAAAATACAAAAAATAAATAAATTAAAGCAATAAATAATTAATGGGTTACCTCCCATTGAGGACTATTTTTTATTGTCTTTAGCGATACGTAGCTTAGGGAGATTTTAACATTTATGTAAACTTAATATCCTTTCACTATTGAGTTCAACTATTTTTTGACCTTGCAACTATTTATTGCCTTGCTTTTGTAAGTGCTCATTTAACTGTTCTACTTGTATTTTCATCTTCTTAATGAAAATTTGAATAGAGTCTAATCTTTGATTTTTTCTTAACTGGTTGTCTCTACTAATTTGTATGAAATAAATCAATTTTTTCTCTACATTTGGTTTGTTGAGTGGATTCCTTTGCAATTGTTAGAGAAATTGTTGGCCCAGTGGGTTTGAGCTTTTGGAAAATGGAGG
This sequence comes from Hippophae rhamnoides, assembly GCA_033030585.1. Classification (NCBI taxonomy): domain Eukaryota; kingdom Viridiplantae; phylum Streptophyta; class Magnoliopsida; order Rosales; family Elaeagnaceae; genus Hippophae; species Hippophae rhamnoides. The sequence goes on along the minus strand of CM065428.1, from coordinate 38,368,731 downwards.
GTTGGTTTGCTTATAGGAGAATTAGGATAATTCCTCCATAAAAGATTATAAGTATTTACATTGGGGTCATACCTAGGTCTTGGTTAGTATCCCTCCAATACATTGACCTACTCGGGTCAAGCAATAGCTTTTGATTATAATGATAGGTATCAGCACCATGTTCCAAATTATTGCACACATTACATTGTTCTTTATTTTTTATGGCATATGTAGTAAAAATTACGACTTGCTTGGTCAACTAAGCAAGCTGCTTTTGAAATTTAATATTGGCATTAATTTCATAGACTTCGAATCTCTTACTCTGGAGCTTTTCTATTAGGAATTATCACCCAACATATCAAAGAGATTAAAAGTCTCTAAGGATAATTTTTCTCCCATTGCTCCAGCAGCAACATTATCAAGAATAGTGTCAATCCATCATAGAAAAATTGGTTTTGAAGCTGTAGTGGGTAGCTATGATTGGGGCATTGAGTGAGAGAAAGTGACAATCTTACCTCTCAACTCTGATGGTTTCTAATGGAAATAAAATTTTCTCATAAATATTTTGTAGACTTCCTTCCAAGGCATCAAGTAAGAGGAAGTGACATTAACTAGGCCTTGGTTTTATCTTTAAGGGTGTAAGGGAAACAAAGCATTTTGAGTTGATCCTCGGTGAGTACATTGAAGGGAAAAGTCTAGACTATAGAATAAAAGTCTCTAATGAAGGATAATGACTCTTTATTATGTAGTCCATGAAAAGAAGGAAGCATGAAAAAATGAATATTTCATAATTCATAATTCATAATTCCTATCAACCTCACCCAGGTCTATAGAGGTAGTTATAGTGAAAATTACTAGCTTCAAAAATCTTTCATTGTGGTCTCTCTAGGAGGTGGGTTTTCCCTATGTCTAGTGGTTCACGTTAAGGGTCAAGGTGAGGTTCAAATATTTTTTCAATAAAAGGTTGAGGGATGTTAAAGTCCACCATTCATAACAGTCTAAAAGGTTTATGACTATTATTATTAAAAGGTATGAGAGAGTGTCTTAACAACCTCCTACCTCGCATAAACTAATAAAAATATAATTCAATTTCACCTATCAAGTTGAAAAATAAAAAAATAAAATAAATTTACAAAATTATAAAACAATACACGATCGAATACCAAAATATTAAACATATAGCAAAGAAAAATAGAATAATAAAAATTATACATATGTTAGTAAAATAAATTATATATGAAATAATTTATTACACAAAATTAGAAGAAAAATAATAAAATAATTAATAAAATAAATAATATAAAAATTAAAAATAAACAATAAGAATGGTTTAAAAGTAAAGAAAATTTAATTAAATTTTTATTCAAAACAATAAAAAGAAAATTTATTTTTAGATGTTTTTTAATATTTTTTTTATTTTTATTTATAAATAAGAGACAATTTAAATTTTTAAATATTATAAATTAATTAATAACTTATATATTTTAAAATTTTAAATAAAAATCGCGACATTTACAACACAAAAAGTTTTTAAGATTTTAATAATAACAATTTAAAAATTCTATTGCTTCCCGTAAAAATGAATGTAAATAACCTAAATATCCTATCATGATTGTTTTTGGTTGAATTTCTAAACTAATAACAAAAAAATAAAGATAGATTCAATAAATATTTTAACAATTAAATATTTATCATACAATAGAGAATTTATGGGATATATTAAAGATATGAATTAAGATAATTGATTATTTCTTATAAATATGAAAATATCATAAGACATAGATCATTTTCTTTATTAATTAAACTTTTAACTTGACACCTTCGACCTAACAAATAATTTAAAATTTAATTAAATTATACTCTTTTTTAAGAAATTAACAAATCATTTAATTATCACATTCAGTCAAGCCTATAATTTAACCTTTCATCAAGGTATCAAAGTTGGGTTTTAAGTATCGAGAAACTAACCTTCAGATTTTAAAACTACTATGAAAAATATATCGTCAATATATTTTCAAATAATAATTCTTATAAAATTCTTGAAATAGTGTTCTCTAAAGATTCAAATAATCAAATCCAAAATCGAATAGTTGACTCTAAACAAGATTCAGATAATTAAATCATAAATCTAAAACTCTTGTTCGTTATGAAAAATACTTCATCAATATATATATAACTTAATTCATTTTATAAAGATATTTACCTATTTTAATATTTCACAAGTGTAACAACATTACTAATATCTCATACTTTTTATAGTTAGCATAATTTAATAAATGATCAATAAATTAAACATATAGCATGTAAAAACAATACCTATAAATATTAAAAAAAACATTTTAAATGTACCTCAACAAAATCCCTAGAATTGCTTCTAAAAATCTCCAGAAAAAGTTGTGTTATTTATTGGATTGGAACTAAAGCTATTATTAACTAATTTTGTTCAACTCTCAAATGGAAGAAGAACTTTAAACTACTAAAAGAAATAAAAAAAAAGACTATAGAAGGCTAAGAAATCAGCTGCTAAGTGAGCTATGAGATTCAAGGATATATTCTAATAATAGAAATATGGTCCTATTTCTAAGGTGAGAAAAGAAGAAAAAAGTGAAATTTTTAACTTGGTGCTACGGCATACATTTTTTTCCACATCGCAACATACACAGTTGTATACTATTTTAAGCACGATCCACTATATTCATACTACGACATACAAGGTTTTCACCCCATGATCTGTATTGATTTTAGGACATATTAATCCTTCCCTTTCACCTCACGTCATAGATTAAAAAAAATTTACATCGCACACACGACAAACTACATCAATGGAACCCTAATTTTTCATGTAATTTATTTTCCAATTTTTTAAAACATAAGTAATGTATTAAAAATATTTCCTTTAATCTTTCAAGCTATAATTGATGCTTTAAATATAATTCTTTCAAGTTGGTTCTTTTAACACAAAAAATACCTGAAAACATCTAAATATACCTGTAATTTTGAAAAGATAGATTTGTATAAAATGATATTAAAGCAAGCAAATAAAAATCTATATAATTATTAAACATGCATAAAATTATATATATTAAGTACTTTTGCGTACTTATCAACTATTAGAATTTTAAATTTTTTGGGCTCTATGATTCCCATCTGAGTGTTGGATCTTTTTGGAAGGACAACTAGTCTCTGTTGAAGATTTATAAAATAAAGATAACCCAAATAGCAAGTAATATTTTAGTAAATAATTTGTAGACACCTTGAATATATGGAATGGTAAACATTAATTTTCTACAAATTTTATTTTGGATGGGTGAATGGTCTCTTCATACACATATTTTTGCAATCCTATCTCTAGACATTCACTAAGATATGTCAAAAATATATATTCATTGGAATTGTCTCATAGAGAGGATTTTGGAACCAACCTTACTTCGCTAAAAACAAGTCTAGAAGTGGGTGAATGGTCTCTTCATACACACATTTTTGTAAGCTCTTCTCCAAACATATGCCAAAAAATGTCAAATATATTATCATTGTAATCATCTCATTGAGAGGATTCTAGAACTGGACTAACTTCTAAGAATTGTTCCAAAAGTGGGTGAATAAACCTGAACCAGTTTCATTGTCCTGTCAACAAATCAAAAAAAAATTCTCTCTATGTGGTACTATTGGGGTCAATGCCTACTTTTGTTGGTGCTGTATGGTGATATGTTGGCTTACGATGGTATATATTGGCTACTAAATTATGGCAACTGATTGATCGATATGTGCTCTTTTTGGTGGTGGTTCAAACTTTTCAAGTGACACATGGATTCTTAGATCCATCCATAGGACTACTTAACCAGCTAGAAAATTAAGTGTGATGCCCTATTTGGGCTATGTCTCTTCGCCGCCAACTGGTTGGATTTTTTGTTCGATGGGCAAGAAAGCCTCACTTACCAAAGGTGTCAAAAAATGGATCATAATTTGGTAGTGATACCTGTGGTGTATGTATGTTCGACATGTTGATCAAGTGATTTTACAAGATGATCTTTCCTGGAATCCTTTAGGATCAAAGCCTAGGAACTTATAAATTTTCACGTTGCTCTTTTTGTTGGAAGTATAGAGAATTTATTTTGTAAAGACCATATGGAACTTTAATTTGGATGCTTGGAGATGTATCTGCTCAATTGATCCAAATGTTAAAACGAGCTCCTAATGGTGTTTAAGTTCCTGGTCAAACATAATGATGGATGGAACATAATAGGATGGAAGCAACTCAAGTTCACCTCACACAACTAAAAAGTGGTTGGTAGTTAAAGGTTGTACGGTAAAGGTCAACCTAGCAAGTGATTCCACTTGGATCACACAATAATTGATAACATTTATCTCAAATTACTCTCCTTGATTAGCCATGTTTTAGTCTATGCTATTGAGCTTAGGCAGCTATCCTTGACTGGTCAAATCCTGAGTGATAATACCTGACTTGAGAAACACTTTCTGGCCAATCACCTCTTGGTTGGAAATACTTGGCCTAGGACACGGGTCCTATATCGAATGGTCGTATTTCCAACAATAAGCCTAATGACTATAGGTTTGGCCTTATGCACTCTAGGCATTGGAGGATGTCATAGGGACATTCTCGGAGATAATGACTAGTCTAGGTAGGCATGGGTCTGAGCTTGCCTTACCTTTTCAATTGGCTAGGCCTATTGTGGGTGGACAAGTATAGGGTAAAGTGATCATATTGCAAGCTGTGATTGAGCTAGAAATGATGATATACTGGTTTATAAGTAAGACCTCCTGACTAATTATTATGATCAGAGGGGTGGAACTAGCTGTCAGATCCATGACTCTTCTTAAAAGTGCAAAGAGTTATATAGATGATAATAATAGATCAAAAGATTATGAGGTTCTATTTTAAAAAAATGCTATTAAGGTCCATGATCTCTAATTAAATATTTTTAATTTCTTGGCAAATTAAGAACTTGGAGAACTTTTTTTTAGAGTCCTATAGTTTTGAAATTCTTTAGCTAAAAAGAACACATTTCTTTTCTATATACGACACGAAATGTTGATATTGATTTTTTTTCAACACCATATATAACTATTCTATGTCGAATCTATGAGATGAACTAACTATAAAGACTTTGGACCACTTTGTGGTGGGTTGTTTTTCAAACCTCCAATGTTTAAGTCAATAACTGTACGATGAAGGGTAGAGGAGATCTATAGTCTTGCTTTGGTAATATATAAAAAGAGAGTGTTTAGTTGTGATTTTCTATTATGAGATCAAATTATGTTTCTAGATATAATAATTGTGTGTATTGCCAATATATATATATATATATATATATATATATATATATATATATATATATATATATATATATATATATAGGGAAAAGAATTAACCTGATAGTTATTCCTTATTAGAGTAGGATTGAGTTGTTATAGCTTTGTAGACACTTATCCTTTTTACACACCTATACTTTGTAGATATGTATTCTTAATTATCTACTAATTTATCCTTTAAGATAGTAAAAAGATAATCTTTGGGCATCTCTCTCGTTATGGTAATTAAAGGGTAATCATTGTGCCTATAACCCTTTAGGATAACTATCTTTTACTTTTATATGATATGTATGAAGTTACCTCCAAAAGTATTTAAATCATTAAAATTTTTGAGAATATCTTTGTTTATAACCTTACCACTTCGAATGATTGTAATAGCTTATTCCAATTAACTAGGCAATTTCCATCTCTTTTGTTTTTGTATATGCTCAACTAGTTGCCCTACTTGAAATTTCACCCTTTTCTCTCTATTGAAAATCCAACCTTTGATTGTTTTTTAGTTTGTTTTCTCTGCTCATATGAATAAAGGAATTCAAGTTGTACTCTAAGTTTGGCTTATTTGGTGGATTGTGTGGAATGTGGCTATCTTTGTCCTTAAATTTGTAGTCTTTTGGTGGGAAAATAATTTTCACATGAATTTGTTGTAAATTACATCCCAATCTATTAGAAAGCCTGGTGGAAGATTCATAAGCTAAGCCTTTGTCCTATCTTTGAGTGTGTATAGAAAACACCTCATCCTAAATTGGTCCTCATTGAGCCCCTGTATCTGCATAGTTGCATAAAAATCTCTAATGAAAGTTAATGGATCTTCATTAGAAATACCATAAAATGAAGGCAAAATGGATTAATGAATATTTTTCTATCCATAAATCCTAGTAGTACCCCCAACTATATGCATGAGGTAGTAGTGCTAATGATTGGGCTTGCATAGTCCTTCATGGCCACTTCCTCTGGTATCTTTGCATCTCTCATTTCTAGTGGCCCATGTAATAGCTATTCTTCCTCTTGTATCTCAATATTCATGTCTTGAGTGATCCTTTTCCCTCTTGATGCTATCTAGTAAGGGTGCAAGTTCATTCTCTTAAAATCTCCTACCTTGCATAAACTAACAAAAACAACAAGGAGATCAAAGCACCAAAGTAGAAACAATGAATAATTGGTAATAGAAAAGATAAAAATAATTTAAATATCGAACAACAACAAAAAAAAGAAAACAAAATCACAAAAACAAAGAAATTAAAAAAATAATTAGACAATTTAAAATGCCAAACTTGGTGGCAATGGCGCCAAAAACTTGATGTGTAAATTTTAAATGCTTACAAGTGCATGAATCACTACTAGATTAGTGATAAGTTAACATGAGGTCAACCTCTAAAGGAATTTACTATAGTTTTAAATTTAACGTGTTCTCTTAATAAACTTATGAAATAATCCTAAAAACTAACAATATCGGTTGAAAGAATGACTGTGAATTCTAAAATGCTTAAACAAACTAAAATGAAATGGATAAATTGTTGTACCAAATTATGGGAGATTAGTGAGCTTGCAATTCAAGCGTATAACTAATTAAATGATTTTTTACAATGAACTTTTGGAATTATTGACTTTCTCTCTTTTTTAAATAGAATAACCCTCCATGATCATTGTTAGTCCCAAAACATAAATTAACTAATAAATTTATTGATTGGGTTTTAATTAATTAATTAAAAATTCTAAGGAAAATAATTTAACATAAATCAATGCTAACAAATTTGACACTCTTTCATAATTGCACAACTAAATCATAAATGATATATCTAATGCTTAGTTCTAAAATAATCACTTCGTTCACCAATTAAAATAGTCAATAATAATTAATAAACAAAGGTAAGAAAAGCAATGAACAAGAAATAATTCAAATTTAATTTAATAAAATCATTCAAATATTCATTCCCTCATGGAAGCATAACTAAAAACCAATATAAAAATCTAACCTAGCATAATCAAATTAATTATAATTAATTTAATTACAAATTTCACAATCAAAATATAGAGAGATAAAATTTAAAAATTAAAAGACCCTACTTGATCTCCTATCTCTTTCTAGTTCGTTAATCTTCTTCAAGTCCTTAGTTAAACTTCACAAGTGGGAGTATTCTTTCTACATTTTTTGTAAAATATTGTGGAATTCAGTTGGGATGTTTCAAAGTTCTTTGGGATGTATTTATAGATTAGGTTTAAGAAAAGAATTAAGGCAACATGTCACTATTAACGAGGGGATTTATGGCTGAAAATGAAGGCGGGGCAAAACATGTATTTATTAGTGTGTGGCATAAGACAATTTGGAAATCACATAAAACAACTCAAGAGAAGACCTAGAAAAATTGTGCCATGGTTCAAGAACCATACAATTCTGAGAGAAATCCACCACGGTATGAAACTTGTGGTGTGTCGACACGAGATGAAATTTATGGGTGCTTGATTCTTGTTCATCCCTACTTGTTTAAGTTCCCTTTTTTTTCCTTATTTTCACTCTTTTTACTCATTTTAGTGCTAGATTTCCCCAAGAGCTCATGAACATACACCACACAAGAATCTCTTCCTAAATAACAAAATTCCTAGAATGAAATATAAAATTGATGCTTAAAAACATAATAAATTAAAGGTTAAAAACATGTTTATCACAGTATTGGAAGTTCTATTTACTTGTTATATGGAGATGACATGACATAATTTCTAGTAATAGTTTGAGTCACATTATTGAATTAAAAACACACTTATATGTTAAATTTGATATGAAAAATTTTGGTCATGCTAGAAAATTTCAAGACATAGAAATAATATGGAAAAGAAGCATGATAGATTATTGGTTTCCAAGAAATCTTGTCTTGCAAAGGGTTAAGTTAAATTTTCCATGCATAACTCTAAATCTGGCTTTGTTCCCTTAGCTTCACATTTTAAATTATTTCATATTGAATGCCTTATTACCACCTGATGAGTGCTCAAAAAGCACTAAAATAACCATGATTTTATGCAAATTAATTGATTAAAAATATATATATTTATATGTTTTATCATATATTTATATAAATTTGTCTTTTTCGGAATCACGGGTATTTTTATTGTTTTTCAGGTATTTTGGCTTAAAGCATAATTTAAAGACTCAAAGAGGAATACTTGAAGCAATACATCACAAAAATATCAATAAATAAATGCGTAAAGGTCGCAAATATGGAAAAAGCTGGACAAAATGGGTCGAAAAGGTCAAAAATGTCAAAAGGAGAAAAACGCGCCGGCCGCCGCCCGCCGCGCGCGGCACCCGGCCTCCGCCCAAACTGCGCTGGGTGAGTCACTGTTTCATGCGCGTAGCACTGCGCGCGGAGTTCTGTTCACGCGCGGACTTAACGGACCCGCGCTAGCGCGGCCTCCGTAACGCCGGTAGCGCGTAACGTTTTCACCCCATTTTTCACGTGCAGCAGCCCTATGACGATCATCTTGACGTCATTGATGACTCGGCATGTCCACTACCACGTTTTTAATTTTTAATATTTTTTTTAACATTTTTTTACTCATTTTTTTCTCTCCATCCTCACCTATAAATACCCCTTCCATTCACTTCAAATCACACCTCAAAACCACACTTCTCTCTTCTTTCTTTCTCTCATTTCTTAGTTTTTGAGTTTTTCTTAGTTTCTTTCTTAGTTTCTAAGCTTTTCTTAGTTTTTCTCTTAGTTTTTAGTTCAATTCTCTTAGGTTTAGAGTTCTTACTCTTTTTGAGAGGAACTTGTAATGTTTTTTGTAATAATTTAGATTTTGATTCAATAAATGGAAGTGCAAATTCCGGAGGTTTTCTAGCAACGGGAATAGCGTGAAGTTACTGTAAGGATTTTATTTTCTTCTGAGTTATTTTTATGCTTTATTCTTACATGTTATATTTAATTTTGTCACGTGATTAAATTTAAGCTGCTAGTCAATTTGTTTATAATCATGATATAATAATAACGTTGTTATGCTTGAAATATTAAATAGGTGAAAATTTCTAAAATAAATTGATTTTATTTTTATTCAAGATTTTATATTAAGGATGTTAGAGAGAAATATATTATTTTTCATTACAAACTTAAATCTGAAAATTAGATTTTAAGGTTTAGTTATCCCATTCGATTTAGAGTAGTGCTCTTTTATTTGTTGGTACAATCGCGGTAGTTAGAGTGAAGCTCTATTTCAAAAGTTTTTATAAGAATTATTATGTGAAAATGTATTGACAACATGTTTTCAATAGTGGTTTTAAAACTTGAAAGTTAGTACTAGGATAACTAAATTCTTAGGTTTAATTTGGACACGCTTGAATAAAGTTTAAATTGTCTAACCCTTAAAGGTGGCATTTAAATGGTTCATTTTCAATTTCTTAGAAAAGGAATTAATTTAATTAACCAAATTAGTTATCAACCCCACCCGTAAAGGTGTTAATTGATTTGTTTAGTTAACAAAGAATATCTAACCCCATGAAGGTGATATTAAATACAAAAAGAGAGAATCGAATAAAATATCAATTTATATCTTTAATAACCTAGATAATATGAGCTAGCATAATTAATTTAGTTATTATATCCATAAATACTCTACTAATAAAAATGATAAAATTTGCATGAATATTTATTGAATCTGTATTTATATTTATTTTTAGATAAATATTTATTGAATTTATATCTATGTTTATTTTTTTATTATATTTAATTAATCTGTATATATGTTTATTTTATGTTATTATATTAGGAACACAGAAACCAAACTATAGTGGAAGGATGTTTAGGATTTAATTCGTTTTAAAAGTTTGAATAATAAATTAAGAACTACATACATTCCTTCCTTAGATCGACAGGGAGTATACTTATCATTTTCTCGAAATGATTAGTGCACTAGAGAGTTTTACAAATATTAAAACCAAAGTATTGGCGAGGATTCGCGATCGCCGTTTTGCTCATCAAAGTATTTCGCAATCACGACCATCAAGTTTTTTTGGCGGATTCTTGGAAGGAATAGCGTTTTTAATTTATTTATCAAAATTTTAAAAATATTTTTGTGCTGTAAATAATTGTGATTTTTTTTGTTTTTGTAAAAAAATAAAAAATAAATAAAAAAAATTTAATCAAATTTTAAATTTCATAAGAAATAATAAAAAAATAAAATTTTTTTAATAAATTTTAAATAAAAATAAAAATAAATAAAAAATAAATAAAATAAATAAAATAAATAAAAAATAAAAAATAAATAAAAAATAAATAAAAAATAAAAAAAAATCAAATAAAAAATAAATAAAAAATAAAATAAAATAAAAAATAAAAAATAAAAAATAAAAAATAAAAAAATAAAATAAAATAAAAAATAAAAAATAAAATAAATAAAATAAATAAAATAAATAAAATAAAAAATAAAAAAAACCAAAATTTTAATTTTTTTGAGTTTAATTTTTACTATTTTTTTTATTTTAAATCATAATTTTATTTTTTTATTTTCTTTTACCTTTTTCAATTTTATTTTATTTTATTATTTTTTTTTCTTTCTTTAGCTATTTTTTTCTTCTTGATTTTTATTTAACTTACTTAACTTAGTTTCTTTTTACTAACTTAATTAACTTAAATTTTTTTTTAACATTGGTTTTACTTAAATTTTCATTAACTTAATTAACTTTTTTTTTCACTTAACTTAATTAACTTAGATTTTTTACTTCACTTAACTTAATTAACTTTTTTTTCATTAACTTAATTAACTTAGATTTTTTACTTCACTTAGCTTAATTAACTTTTTACTAACTTAATTAACTTAGATTTTTTTAACTTAACTTAATTAACTTAGATTTTTTTAATTCACTTAACTTAATTAACCTTTTCTTTAAACTTAATTAACTTAGATTTTCATTAACTTAAACTTTTATTTAACTTAACTTAATAACATGAAAAGTAAAGATCTAAGGTAGTTCCGTCTAGGAGACTAGCTCTTGGAAGCCTTTGTACCATTAGTCTTTCACAGGGAACGTTGTTAATACAGGAGGATGGTTTTTAAGAACCTTTGCACCACCGTTTCTTTCTGGGAGCACTCTTCGTTAATTATCTTGATTATGTTATTTTAAAAAAAAAAAACAAAATTTTAACTATCTCCAAAATTTTAAAGTTTTAATTACAATCTAAGGAGCTAGTTTCTTTGTTTAATCTAGGTACAATTGTGTTTTTATGCCTTAATTATTTGATTTGTTCCTTGATGTGGGTTATGTAAAACTCAAAATATGCCTCTAGTTTTAAGTACGAAAAGAAATCGAAAATCAATAGGGCATGGTGAAAAAAGTATAGGTAGACAACCTTGTCTTACTGCGAGGGTTTGATTGACTCAATGATGAGGGGACATTGAGTTTACTTAAAATGCAATCCCAGTTACGTCTTGCTAAGGCGTTAAACTAAGCCTTGTTGGATGGGAGGCAACCCATCATTTTAGGTAATTTTCTTTTATTTACTTAATTATTTCATTTTAATTACATGTGAATAATTTTTAAATTGTTAAAACTAAAAATATTTGTTGAGATGTTAGAAGTTCATGACCGTACGTACTGTATACACTTTAATGATGAATATGATGGATGCACTTGCATTTTCCATTACTACTTGCACTTTCTCAAGAAATAGGTAATCTTTCTTCTCTTTTCTCTTTATCTTTAATTTACAGTTGTTACATTGAGGACAATGTAAGTTCTAGGTTGGGGGTGGTGAAAAGTTACCATGCTTAATTAAAAAAAAGTTTTAACAATTTAAAAATAAAAAAAATATACTTTTTCATTTTTTGTGTGTTTGGTTTTATTTCTATTTTGTGTGATTTAGTAATTTTTGGAATTAAAAAAAAAAACTTTTCTCACAAAATTTATCTTTCTTTAAATCAAATTTAAGTAAATAGTTAAGTCTTTTGTACTGTTAGATTAATTTTTGAAAACATATCATGAAATATTTTGTAATTATTTTTGATAATTAGTTAGTTTTTGTCATAACTAGTATTTCTTGATAAGATGTGGAAATTATATTAAACCCAAAATCGGTGTTTATGAGTTTTTTTTTAGTGGAGACTACCTTTGTGAGATATAATTTGAGCCTAATTTCCTTTATTCAGAGTGAAATATATATTTTTTCTACTCCAAACACATTTCTTATTTCTTCAAATTTTTAGATGATCTACATAGGTATTAGCATTGAATGTATGAATTTTTTTCTCATCTTAATAGAGTATCGTATATTTTTTATTATTTTTTTTTTTGCTTAGATTAAATGATTTGAGTAGAAATTGATAGTATATGCTTATATCTCGTTCATACATAGTGCTACAAAAAAAGAGACATATACGGGGTTACCTAAACCAAGATCAAACAGGAAAAACCACAAAATTAACCAACTACTTCAAAATCCAAGATAAAAATGTACAATCGTACATGGGTTGACTCTAAAATACATATATTGAAAAATATCTAGGAAAAAAAAAAAATAGAGAGATAAAAAATAGTATCATCTATATACTATGACGTTGCCTACAAAGTTGTGAGTCTGGTATTTACAAAGAAAGATATAGGAAGTAATTCCACTAAAAGTCATTGCAATTTCTTCATTTGTAAAAAGCATATATCTTCAAATTCTTTCTTAATGAGTTTGATTTATGCATGAAAATAATTTTTATATATGATATCTTTATAATTTATACATTTGATTCCTTTCATGAGATCAATGATAACATAACACTTTGTGCCATTATTCTTTATACATATGCGCTAACATATTAGTTCATTTCTATACATCAAACTCTTTCGCATATAAAATAGTATGAGTGTTTGAACCCGTATGGGTTCGGTGTTTCGAGAGTATTGACTTGTGAGGAATAGAGTCGAAGCGGGTCGATTCATGACAACGAAATTGGGTGAAATTAAATTGATACATTTTTGACATGAAATATGAAAATGATTTTCGACTAATTATTATAATAAATCATGATTGTTTAAAGAGATTAAAATAACTTATGCTTGAGATTTTAATTATGATCTTAAAGGAGATTAAAAAGTATGAGACATTTTTGTGAGATGTTGATAATTTGTGATTTTGTTGTAAATTTAATTTTTAAGTTGTTAGTTTTTATTGTTTCTTTTGTTTTTACATTTAGTACAATGTTTGTGGGTATCATTAGAAAACCCTCACGAGACTCAAACTCGTCCACTAGAACCCTAGGGTTTAAAGGCTTGTTGCATAGGCTAAATGCAACCGTTTCAATCCACGAAAGTGATTTAGGATAGTTTAATTTTTAGTTTTTATCGCTTCTCTTGCTAAGGGACTAGCAGAAGGCGGATTGAGGTTGTGATGAGTGCTCAAAAAGCACTAAAATAACCATGATTTTATGCAAATTAATTGATTAAAAATATATATATTTATATGTTTTATCATATATTTATATAAATTTGTCTTTTCGGAATCACGGGTATTTTTATTGGTTTTCAGGTATTTTAGCTTAAAAACGCAATGTAAAGACTCAAAAGAGGAATACTTGAAGCAATACATCACAAAAATATCAATAAATAAATGCGTAAAGGTCGACAAATATGGAAAAAGCTGGACAAAATGGGTTGAAAAGGTCAAAAATGTCAAAAGGAGAAAAAACGCGCCGGCACGCTGTCCGGCGCCCGCCGGCACCATGCCCCCAGCCTGCGCGCGGGGTACTGAGCCCGTGATGCTTTAACGCGCGGGTTACTGTTCACGCGCGCGGCCTTGACCAGCGACGCAGCGCGCCCGGCCAGCCCGGCCAGCGCCCAACGCGTTTTCACCCCATTTTTCACGTGCGGCAGCCACTATGATGTCATGCGCCGACGTCATTGATGACCTCAGATGTCCACTACACGTTTTTAATTTTTTAATATTTTTTTTAACATTTTTTTTACTCATTTTTTCTCTCCATCCTCACCTATAAATACCCTCTTCCATTCACTTCAAATCACACCTCAAAACCACACTTCTCTCTTCTTTCTTTCTCTCATTTCTTAGTTTTTGAGTTTTTCTTAGTTTCTTTCTTAGTTTCTAAGCTTTTCTTAGTTTTTCTCTTAGTTTTTAGTTCAATTCTCTTAGGTTTAGAGTTCTTACTCTTTTGAGAGGAACTTGTAATGTTTTGTAATAATTTAGATTTTTGATTCAATAAATGGAAGTGCAAATTGGCTTGGAGGTTTTCTAGCAACGGGAATAGCGTCGAAGTTACGTAAGGATTTTATTTTCTTTACTGATTATTTTTATGCTTTATTCTTACATGTTATATTTAATTTTGTCTGTGATTAAATTTAGTGCTAAATTGTTTATAATCATGATATAATAATAACGTTGTTATGCTTGCGAAATATTAAATAGGTGAAAATTTCTAGAATAAATTGATTTTATTTTTATTCAAGATTTTATATTAAGGATGTTAGAGAGAAATATATTATTTTTCATCACAAACTTAAATACGAAAATTAGATTTTAAGGTTTAGTTATCGGTCGATTTAGAGTAGTGCTCTTTTATTTGTTGGTACAATATCGCGGTAGTTAGAGTGAAGCTCTATTTCAAAAGTTTTTATAAGAATTATTATGTGAAAATGTATTGACAACATGTTTTCAATAGTGGTTTTAAAACTTGAAAGTTAGTACTCGGATAACTAAATTCTTAGGTTTAATTTGGACACCTTGAATAAAGTTTAAACTGTCTAACCCCACCAAAGGTGGCATTTAAATGGTTCATTTTCAATCTCTTAGAAAAAGGAATTAATTTAATTAACCAAATTAGTTATCAACCCCACCCATAGGTGTTAATTGATTTGTTTAGTTAACAAAGAATATCTAACCCCACCACAGGTGGTATTAAATACAAAAGAGAATCAATAAAATATCAATTTATATCTTTAATAACCTAGATAATATGAGCAAGCATAATTAATTTAGTTATTATATCCATAAATACTCCACTAATAAAAATGATAAAATTTGCATGAATATTTATTGAATCTATATTTATATTTATTTTTAGATAAATATTTATTGAATTTATATCTATGTTTATTTTTTTATTATATTTAATTAATCTGTATATATGTTTATTTTATGTTATTAGATTAGGAACACAAAAACCAAACTATCGTGACAGGATGTTTAGGATTTAATTTCGTTTTTAAAAGTTTGAATAATAAATTAAGAACCACATACATTCCTTCCTTAGATCGACCTTGGGAGTATACTTATCATTTTCTACGAAATGATTCGTGCACTTGCGAGAGTTTTACAAATATTAAAACCAAAGTATTGGCAGGATCGGCGATGCCGGTTTTCGTTCATCAAAGTATTTGGCAATCACGATTCTGCTCATCACCACCGGAGATAAGGACCACATGAAAAGTGTCCCTTATTCAAATGTTATTGGTTCCTTGATGTTTTTAATGGTATGCACTAGACTTGATTTGACATTTTTTGTTAGTGTAGTTAGCAGATACATGCCCAATCTTGATAAATTACAATGGCAAGATTTAAATGAATACTTAGGTATCTAAGAAGTACTACTTATATTGGTTTATGTTATTAAATAGATGGATTTTTGATGCAGATTTTGCTAGTGATATAGAAAACATAAAGTTAATTTATGATTATCTTTTTACTATATATGGTAATCTAGTTTGTAGGGAAGTTAAACTTCAATCCATTATGGCTTTGTCTACAATTGAAACTAACTTCGTTGTTTGTACAAAAGTAGTTAAAGAATATTTGTGGTATAGAGGTTTCTATACACAACTTGGCTTCTCAAAGGGTGATGAAGTTGCTACAGTGCATTGTGATAATCTATTTGAATTACATGTTTGTAAAGATCCAATGTTTCATAATTATTATAAACATATTGATGTAAAGTTTCAAGTTTTGAAAGTCATTGTAAATAAAAGGGTTAGTTAAGGGTTAGTTAGGTTAGTGAAGATGGATATAAAGGATAATCATTATTATATGCTCACCAAACCTGTATCACTAACTAAGTTTAAGCATCGCTTGAACTTAGTTAGGATCTCAAATTGGAATTAGTAACCTTAGAAGGGTTAAAACCAAATCATTTCATTGTTGGTGTCTAAGGTGGAGAGTTGTGAAAAATGTATCCACCAATTGCAAAGAGATGGTACTGGATGGGCCTTTTTGATAAGTTTTTTGTTTAATTCGATCGAAGGAGAATTTATGAGAAGGAAAACAAAATTATTAAAATGTTTTGAGTTTACAATGGGCCTCCTCGCGTGGGCCACATAAATGCTAGAATTTTCGTTGGGTTTATTCTAAGTTGATCCCTTTCAGATTTCCTTATAGCACCTAGGAAACCGGAGCCATATTCTAGGATTTCTCTCATATTATCATTTTTTCAACATTATTCTCTATGTATTGTTCTCTCTCATTTTTGTTTTCTTTGTCCCTTCATTTCTAAAGGGTTTATCTTGAATTTAATGGTATAGGGTTTGAAACGTATTTTTAAATTATTTAAATGCACAATATCTTTTTGAATAAAAGGGCTATTTTCTTACTTTCAAACGTATTTTTGAGTCATATTTCCAACATAGACCCACGAAACTCAAATGGAAAAGAAAAAAAAAAGATTCATTAGGATAAGATATAGCCCCGTATTCTTTCTTTTTAACAATGTCACTGTGCACCTAAACTAGCTCTTAAATATGACACATGCAACTGAGTCTAATTAAAAAGCTTTATGAGGAAAATGATCGCCGACTAGCTAGATATGTTTTAGATCTCTAATCCTATGGTGTGACTTTATTTTAATATACTGAAAAGTAGTTATTTTGTCAGAATATAAATGATGATCGTAGTCATGATGATGCCCATCAATGCATTGATAAACAAACACAAAAATAGATTACGCGAATACCCAAAGAATTCATGAACTTTCTTTGACTCATATTCTGCCTTTGAGCAATCATTTATTTGAGTCAACATTCCATTTCAATAGACAAAGATGATGTATATGAATCTTGGTATTAAGATTAGAGAATCCGTAGCCGTACGTTCTGCTGTTTTTAAAAAGAATCCGTAGCCGTTCTCTTCAATCTTCTTTCCCGTAACGACTCCAAAAATTTATTGTGTCTCAGGGAACACATTTTATAATAGTATTATATTATTTAATATTATTTACTTGTCACAAATTTAATAAATTTTTAAATTTTAATAAAATTTAATCAATTATCATAAATTTACCGCACTAAAACTATATTAACGTGACTCACGGGAGTGGTATCTTCTTCCATAAGCACCATCTTGATCATTTTTTTTTCTTGTTTTCTTAAATTAGTTGTTTGAAATAAATCACGTATATTTATATTTCTTCACTTAAATCTTATATAATTTTTCATCTAAATATTTATTAATGATTACTTATGTCATTTATACTTGTTTTGTTTGTATTTTAACATCAATTGGAACTTAATATTGGTACGTTGTTTTTAAATTTTAAATATTGTAATATTATATTAAGATATCGTTTTTTTAAAGAATATTTAATATATCATATGAATCAAATGAATAGTGTTTGAAATAACTTATAATAAAACGAAAGATAAAAACCTCAATTATTTTATATGTTCAAGAATGCTTTTAGTTTTAATTTTAATAAGTTTGATTATTGACGTATTTAAATAGATTAATTTGATTTAAATTATATATCTGATTTTTGCTAAAAAAAAATTTATATTTTTCTTAAAAAAATAGTAACCAGAGAATATATTTACTTGTTAATTTTAAAGTATATTTAGATATATTCTTAATTATAGTGCTCTGGCCTCTATAAGTTCTTCAGTGTGATCTCTGAAAATTGATATTCTCAAATTTCTTATTATTGAAAATGACTCACAATTCAAGTTCTACCATTAAGGATAACTAATGGATTGTTTTCTTTTCAATTTAAACTTTTATAAAGGCAAGTATATATTCGATCATTTTATATATATATGGGTAATAATTAATATAGGTGGTGATTTACATTTTTACCAAGGCACTCACTCCTAGTGAGTATCATCGATAGGGATATTCGTAAGCTAAAAGTAGAACATGAGTAATCTCATTTTTTATATCTAAAAGTTAGTTAATTATTAGCATTTAATCGTAATATGATAAAATATTTTATATTTTTCTGTTACTCTTGTGCTTACTCTTGTACTCTTGGATATTAATTATAGGTCAATAAGTTTGTACAATGTGGTATATAATTGTTATAAAGCTC
This sequence comes from Hippophae rhamnoides, assembly GCA_033030585.1. Taxonomy (NCBI): domain Eukaryota; kingdom Viridiplantae; phylum Streptophyta; class Magnoliopsida; order Rosales; family Elaeagnaceae; genus Hippophae; species Hippophae rhamnoides. Next base: position 38,350,149 of record CM065428.1, on the reverse strand, counting down.
CTTAATTTAAGGAGCAAACATGGAGCAATTCATGGAGCAAAACAAGGAGCTTAATTCAAGGAGCAATTTAAGGAACCATTAATTTAAGGAGTAATTCAAGGAGTGAATTTTCCTATAAATAGATGTGTAATTGTAATGAATTAATCATCAAAAGTGTTCATTCCAATTGAGAGAAAAGCTTAGAGAGAAAAGCTTTTGTGAGAGAAAATTGAGAGTAATTTTCTTGGGTGTAATTGGGTTGTGAGTTGTGAGTGTTGTAAACACCTTGTGTAATTTCTCCCCTTTCAGTAAAAAGATCTGCAGCAGGTCCGGAGACGTAAGCAAGATTGGTCGAACTCCGTTATCAAATTTTGTGTGTTATTTTTCTATTCTTGCTTTCTCATAAATCTGGCTTATCGGAAATTTGCGTTCTTTCCCAACAATGGTATCGAGCTATTGGTAGTGATTGGCGTCAATTTTACGCAAAATAATCGAGAAACGATCGAGGAGGAAGTCATATTTTAGTGGGAGCGATAGCGCGGATGAAGGAAGGGTGAAACTCGAGAAATTTGATGGCCTGAGAATTTCGGGTTTTGGAAAATGCGAGATAGAGAGGATTATGTATCAAAAGAAATCTATATCAACCTCTCGGGGAAGAAGCCGAGAACATGAAGGAAGAAGATTGGAATCTTAGACAGACAAGCCACCGGAGTTATTCGATTGACGTTATCCCGTAATGTTGCTTTCAACGTAGCAAAGGAAAAGACCACGGCGGAGTGCTATGGCGGCTCTACTCCAATATGTATGTAGAAGCCATCGGCCTCGAACAAAGTGCACTTGATGAGGCGCTTGTTCAATTTATGCGGATGACGGAAGGCGCATCGGTAGCTCAACATCTCATGAACTTCCCGACACAGTTACAACGGTTGAGTTCAGTGGAAATTGAATTCGATGAAGAAGTACGAGCATTGATACTTTTGTCTTCTCTACCGGAAAGGCGGAATGCTACTTGTCACGGTACATGAGTAGGCTCGTCGGGAAGCAATAAGTTGAAATTTGACGATGTTCGTGATTTGGTTCTCGGTGAAAGAGATCGACGTAGAGAGACAGGTGAATCGTCAACCTCTTCGGTTTGCATACGAGTCAAGAGGAAGAAATTCAACCAAAGGAAATGGACGTGGTAGAGCCCGACTACCGAGGTAGATCAAAAGACAGAGGTCCAAATCCGGGAATCCTAATAATTCCCATTAGCTCGAAGACTATCGAGTGTTGGAATTGTGGAAGAACCGGGCATTACATAAATCGGTGCAAGAGTGCACCGAAGGACAAACAAGTGAAGTCGAGGCAAATGTTACTTCCACCTCGGGAGGAGACGATGCATTGATATGCTCTTGGAGCAAGGAAGAATCTTAGGGTGTTAGACTGCGGAGCATCGTTCCATGCTACTTCACAAAAGAATTCTTCGAGAAATATGTCCCCGGAAACCTTGGAAGGTATATCTTGGTGATGATCAACCATGTGCTATTATTGGCAAGGTGTAGTGAAGATTAAGTTGAACGGATCTGTTTGGGAACCGAAGGATGTCGAGCGTATTCCCGATCTCGAAGGAACTTAATCTCGGTGGGGCGATTGGCCAGGTGAAGGCTACACTACAATCTTCCATGGTGATGATTGGAAGATTTCAAAGGGTGCATGACCAGGTTGCTCGAGGCAAGAAAAGTGGCAGCTCTTTTGCATGACAGCAGAGGCACGTTGTTCAATTACGGTTACGTGAAGCAATGAAACACGAAATCTATGGCACCGGAGACTAGGCCATATGAGTGAGAAGGGGATGAAGATTATGCACTCGAAGGGAAAACTTCAGTTCAAGGTACGGGAGATAGACATGTGTGATGCTTGCATACTTGGAAAGCAAAAGAGAGTCGGACAAGTTGCATATCCCAAGAAGGGAAAGGTAGCTTATTCACTCTGATGTTTGGGGACCAACGACCGTCTCATCTATTGGTGGGAAACACTACTTCGTGACTTTCATCGATGATCACTCTCGGAAGGTATGGGTTTACTTTCTAAAGCATAAGTCTGAAGTATTTGAGGCTTTCAAAAGATGGAAAGCTATGGTGGAAAATGAGACGGGTTTAAAGATCAAAAAGCTCAGAACCGATAATGGTGGTGAATATGAAGATACCAGATTCAAAAATTTATACTATGAGCAGGGAATTATAATGGAAAGAATCGTGCCGGGCACGCCTCAACACAATGGTGTAGCTTTGAGCGTATGAACCGAACGTTGAATGAAAAGAGCCGGGAAACGCATTCGTATACAAATGTCTACCGAAACAGTGCGGCGAAGCGATCGAACACGGCGGCTTACTTGATCAACCGAGGCCCATCACATTCCATTGGAGCATAGAATACCGGAGGAGGTATGGAGCGGAAAAGAGGTGAAACTATCACATCTAAAAGTTTTCGGTTGTGTAGCATTTGTGCATATCGGTGATCAAGGCGGGAATAATAGCTTGATCCCAAATCCAAGAAATGCACATTCATTGGCTATGGTGAGGATGAGTTTGGCTACGCATTTGGGATGACGAAAAGAAGAAAGTTATCCGTAGCGGAGATGTGATTTTCAACGAAGGGTGATGTATAAGGACATGCATAAAATAGGCGCCAATGACTCGGAGCGAGAATGAGTCGGTATTTGCGGTGCGAGATGATGTCCCGGATACTTCCGCAACAGAACCAATTGTAACAAGTCCTCGGCCGGAGGAACTTGTTGGACAAAGCAACGGTACACGGCATTCGACACACCCATGACCTCTTACTCCGGCTCACTGTGTTGAGAAGGTCTTCTCGACCTCACGTGCCTAACGGGAGATACATGAACTATATGTTGGTGATGGAGGGGAGCACTGAATGCTTTATGATGAAGCTTGTCGGACTCGAGATTCCAACAAGTGGGAGCTTTACATGAAAGAAGAAATGAAATCTCTCATCTCGACGGACATGGGAACCCAATGAGTTACCTATGGGAAGAAGGCACTTTAACAAATGGGTGTCTTAGGGTGAAGAGGACGTGATGGTTCCAAGAGATACAAAAGCCCGCCTAGTTGTCAAAGGGTTTCAACGGAAGGAGTTGACTACACCGACATTTTTGCTCCGTTGTGAAGCTCAATACTATCGATCGGTATTGAGTATTGTAGCCATCGAAGATCTTCATCTTGAGCAGGTTGGATGTAAGATTGCATTCCTTCATGGAGATTTAGATGAAGAGATTTACATGTACCGGCCAGGAAGGTTTCTCGAGAGAAGGGGAAGAAGAACATGGTAAGTGCGAGACTTAAGAAGAGTTTGTATGGCACGAAACAAGCCGAGACAATGGTACAAAAATTTGACTTCGTACGCCTGAGAAGGTTTCGAGAAGTGCAATGCTGATCATTGTTGCTACTTCAAGAGATATAAGTCCAGTTATATCATTTTACTACTTTATGTTGATGATATGTTAGTAGCGAGGTTCGGATATGGATGATATTAAAAGGTTGAAGCGAAAGAATTGTCAAAGGAATTTGACATGAAAGACTTAGGTCAACAAAGAAGATTCTTGGAATGCAAATCACAAGAAATAAGAAGAAAGGATCCTTGCGGTTATCTCAGCAGTACATTAATCGTGTTTTGCAAAGATTCAACATGGCGATGCCAAGCCGGATAGCACACCCTTGGCCGGTCATTTTCGCCTATCCAAGGATCGGTCCACCGAGACGGAAGAAGAGGGAGAATCGTAGCTGGAGTTCCTTATGCCTCACCATTGGAAGTTTAATGTACGCAATGGTGCATGCGAGACCGGACATTGGCCATGCAGTGGGAGTTGTTAGCGGTTATGTAGCCAAATCCGGGGAAAACTCATTGGGAAGCGATCAGTGGATTTTGAGGTATCTGCGAGGCACCACAAAAGTGCTTGTACTTTAGTAAAGGAGAGTTAAAAGTACAAGGGTACGTGAGACGCGGACTTTGGAGGTGAAGTTGATCACCGAAGAAGCACCACCGGTTATATATTCTATCGTTGGAACTACGGTTTAGGTTGGATGTCACAAATACGAGAAAATTGTCACTTTCTATCCACTTCTGGTGAGTATGTAGCGATGGCGAAGCTAGTAAAGAGATGATATGGCTTCAAGGTTTGTTAATTGAGTGGGATTCAAACAAGAGAAGAATGTTCTGCGTATAGTGATAGTCGAAAGTGCGATACAACGCGAAGAATTGACAAGATTTCATTCTAGAACAAAGCATATTGGACTTCGTTATCACTTCATCGATCTCTATTGGAAGATGATGTGTTATCGGGAGAAGATTCAAGGAAGCAAAAATCCAGCAGATATGTTAACAAAGGTGGTGACTATTGACAAGGCGAAGTTGTGCTCAACTTCGGCCTGGTTAGTACGCTAGAGTAACAAAGACTAGAAAAGCTGCTGCATTGATCAAGGTGTGAAGACAGATTGAAATCAGTCTTCAAGTGGGAGATTGTTATAAAGCTCCTTAATTTAAGGAGCAAACATGGAGCAATTCATGGAGCAAAACAAGGAGCAAAACATGGAGCAATTCATGGAGCAAAACAAGGAGCTTAATTCAAGGAGCAATTTAAGGAACCATTAATTTAAGGAGTAATTCAAGGAGTGAATTTTCCTATAAATAGATGTGTAATTGTAATGAATTAATCATCAAAAGTGTTCATTCCAATTGAGAGAAAAGCTTAGAGAGAAAAGCTTTTGTGAGAGAAAATTGAGAGTAATTTTCTTGGGTGTAATTGGGTTGTGAGTTGTGAGTGTTGTAAACACCTTGTGTAATTTCTCCCCTTTCAGTAAAAAGATCTGCAGCAGGTCCGGAGACGTAAGCAAGATTGGTCGAACTCCGTTATCAAATTTTGTGTGTTATTTTTCTATTCTTGCTTTCTCATAAATCTGGCTTATCGGGAATTTGCGTTATTTCCCAACAATAATATCATTGCAAAGATCTTGGTTAATTGATTGAGACTTTTTTTTCTAAACAGAATAATCTCATCATATCAAGCTCGTTTTGTTCTAAATCGATGGATTAATTTCATAAAACACTGAAATAGCATAGGAAGTACTATACATACAATGAAGAAAAAAAGCAAGGAAGAGGCTCCTTAGTGGGCATCAAGATTGATATGAATAAAAATTATGAAAAAATTGAATGGGAACTAATAATTATTAAAGTAATGGAGAGATTATGATTTTTCAATCAATTATGTCAACTCATTAAACGATGTATTTCATTGGTCTCGTATTCTTTATTACTAAATGGGTCAAAATATGGTTTTATTAAACCATTTAAAGGATTATGACTGGGAGACCCACTATCTCCAAATTAATTTATTCATTATAACTGCAGAGACCTTATCAAGAATCTTAGTTAAAGGTGAAATGACCAATTGATCCATGTAATAAAAGTTTCCATGAATTCCATACCTATTACTCATTTGTCTCACACAAATTAATGATGTATTGTTATTTTGTAAAGCTAACCACCATGAAGTGGATCATTTAATGCAAGTATTACAACATTGTGGAAGACAAGTTCCAAATCTTAACAAATCAGGAATTTTTATCAAGGAATACATGAGGTGTTTTAGAAAAGGAATCAGACATTAAGAGTGGGAAAAAGATGAGTTGAAGATAATATTATCTACTTTGGTAATCTCTTGTTTATTAAAAAAAAATAGGGATTTTCATGGTTTTCTGGTCAAATTTTTATAAGTGTTGGCAAGGCCATTCTCATTAGATCTGTCATTGAATCAGTTCCAGTTAGATAATGAACACATTTAAAATCCCTTATGGAATTTGTAAGAAAGCAGATTCATTAATAAAGAGATTTTGATGGAGTACAAATTGTAATAAATAAAGTTATTTGGCACTCAAAAGTTGGAAGTATTTGAATTAATTTCAATTAATTACTATACGGGCATATATGTGATATAAATATATATTGAATAATAAACTATCAAATATTTAATTAGACATGTTATAAAACGATCGAATTAAGTATTATTTATCAAGTTTAATATGTGTCATGAGAAGTAGGACCTTTAATGTGTAGAATGCATATTAATAATTTTATGATTTAGTAATAGTTTAAATTATATAAAGTTTAGAAATAATGCAATTATGCTATTGGTTCCTGTAGAACACAATTAAATATGACAAAAGTTCTTTAAATAATAAAATACCCAATAAATCAAGTTTTGAATTCAAAAGTTTAATCCACCAAAGATTCAATAAGGAAATTTCTAATAAGGTAAGTTTTGAATTCAGAATTTGAATCTACGTACGATTCAATAAGGAAATTTCCAATAAGGTAAGTTTTGAATTCAAAATTTGAATCCGCATAGGATTCAATAAGGAAATTTCTAATAAGGCAAGTTTTGAATTCAAAATTTCAATCTGTGTAGGATTCAATAAGGAAATTTCTATTAAGGCAAGTTTTGAATTCAGAATTTGAATCCGCGTAGGATTCAATAAGGAAATTTCTAATAAGGCAAGTTTTGAATTCATAATTTCAATCTATTTACGATTCAATAAGGCAAGTTTTGAATTCAGAAATTGAATATGCATAGGATTCAATAAGGAAATTTCTAATAAGGAAAGTTTTGAATTTAGAATTTGAATCTGCTTAGGATTCAATAAGAAAATTTCTAATAAGGTAAGTTTTAAATTCAGAATCTAAATCCATGTAGGATTCAATAAGGAAATATCTATTAAAGCAATTTTTGAATTCAGAATTTGAATCTGCTTAGGATTCAATAAGAAAATTTCAAATAAGGAAATTTCTAATGAGGAAATAGATTATAGACCATCTCTTGAAATTTAGAGGCATCTTTTCATCTCTTTCTCTTAATAAAGTTTGGCTCTCTCTCTATATATAATAAATATATAGAAAATAGAAAATAAAAAGAAGAATTAAAAATAAGGGAAAGGGTTTTCGGTTAACAACTTGCAATTTGGGTATCTTTTATTGTACAGAAAAGAACATTGTTACTATCGTCTCTCTTGCTCTCTCCATCGGACTTGAAAGGGATTACTTGGAGATCTAAAGGCTTCCAATGATCACCGGTAATTGTGTCTCTCTGGAAGATCATGGCAATAGACCAAGGTAATTTAGAATCAAAGATTGAACGTTTACTAGAAGATCATGGCAAATCTAAGATTTATAAATTGCAATATGGTTATGCATCATAAATAAATTTCTATCAATTGGTATCAAAGCCTACTCTAGTTAAACTGTTAAATTTTGATTTTGGTTCAGATATTTATGGTTTGGAAATTTTTTTAAGAAATTTAATAAGTATAAATTTTTGAATAATTTTTCTAAACAAAAGGGTCCTTCAGTTTGGAAAAATTTAAGATGAATATTTAGGTAATAGCATAATTTTTCCTAATTCAAATTATTTATGCTCAATAGTCAAATTATTCAAATTAAGCACTACTTTGTTCTCATCTGTATTTCCGCATATCCATTATTTTGGTATTCCGCTGCAATTATTTCTAAACCATAACAGAGTATACAATAATTTGATTAAACCAAACTTCACTTTGGAATTTGTTCAAATGATTATTTCATCAATTGATTGTTTGAAGAATTAATAAGTTTGTAATAAGTCATGTTTTAAATAAATGTTTTTGCTAAGGATAATATCAAGTCATTATGAAGGCTTCAGTTTAAGATATATTTAAAAAAAATGATTGATCAAGGTATCATCATACCAAAGTAAGCTTTCATACCGACGTTGATCATTTGCCAATTTATACACAGAAGATATACATATAGTGTTTGGTTATTGGACTGTCCCAAAGGAAAGACAATAGTCAAGTATTTTATTGTATACTTGTGGTAATGAATGGGTAATAGTCATTACGTTTTGGATGTAATTAGTTAATCAGCCCAAAGCAAGGTTGATTAATTGACATCAAATGGACTATTACATTCAATTGCTATAGCTAATTATCTTAGAATAATGACTGACTCCAAAGAGCACTTATTGTTCGAAGATACTTAGTAGATGGAATATACCTTATTTTGATTTTTTATTATAATTATTCGGTCATTTAATTAGTTCTTTGTGAATATTTTTAGCAAAACTTCTTGACCTTATAGCCGGCATCAATAACATGTCGATGTTTACGGGTTCTAATTACAAGGATTGGAAAGATAATCTAGAGATTATCCTTGGGTGCCTTGACTTGGACATAGAGTTGCAGAGGCCAAACCACTTGTGCCTATTGAAACTAATTCTGAAAAGGAACAAAATACACATGCACGGTGGATGAGGTCATATTGCTTGTGTCTCCAAATCATGCAGGAAACCATTCCTGAAAGTTTTAGGGGACCAGTTTCTGATTCCACTCTTGCTAAAGAGTATCTTAAGGAACTTGAACAAAGGTTTGTCAGGAATGAGAAGGCTGAAATAGGTCTTCTATTAAACAAACTCTGCACAATGAAGTATAATGGTAAGAACAATGCCAGGGAGCACATTCTTGAAATGATGCATACCACTTCAAAACTTAAGGGACATAAGCTAGTTATATCGGATGATATGCTAGTCTATTTGGCCCTTAACTCTCTTCCTAGCTCAGTTGGACAGTTCAAGGTGAGCTACAATTTTTAGAAGGAAACATGGACAGTTAATGAACTCATCTCGCACTATGTTCAAGAGGAAGAGAGATTGAAGTTGGATAAGAGAGAAAGCACAAACATTATTTGTACCTCTAAGGGAAAAGGGAAACAGAAACGTAAGGCCAATTTAGATGCTGCAACTACAAGTTCACAAAAGAATCCCATTAAGGATAAGAAATTGGTTACCAGATCAGAGCCGAATAAAGAAAAGAAGAGAGGTTGTTTCTTCTATGTATCTGAAAGGCATGTGAAGAAGAATTGTACAAACTATCACCCATGGCCTGTCAAGAAGTTAATGTAGTTTCAATTTTAGTAGACATATGGTAGGTAGATTAGGGTGCAACTACTCACATCTCTTTGTCTATGCAGGGTAACCGAAGTTACCAGAAGCCAAGTGATGGTGAAAGATATATCTATGTGGGCGATGGAAACAAGGCAGAAGTTGAAGCTATAGGGCATTTTAGATTACTTTTGAAAACTGGCTTGTATTTGGATTTGTTTAATACTTTTATTGTACTATCTTTTAGGCAGAACTTAATTTCTATTTCTGCATTGGACAAATTAGGTTTTACTTGTTCATTTGTAGATAGAAAGTTTGGTTTGTATCAAAACTCCAATCTGGTTGCTTCTGGTTTTCTATCTATTTTAGATAATCTTTATGCTTTATGATAACTGTATTTTATATAGTTATTTTCATCAATTTTAGTAATGATAATTGCTATGTTCTTTTAATATTTAGTTAATTTTTGTTAAATAAATTAATATTTTTCTTTTATATGCTAAAAATACATTTTTAATAACATTAAATAATTTGTATCGAAAATGTACTTAATTTCATATTTCTGTCCACAAATTTTATTTCAGATAATATAGTTTCTTAATTAAAATTTATAAAAATCGAAAATATAATTTAAATTAAATTTGGGCTTAATTATAATAATTTAAAGTTTAAAAATTTAATTTAAAATTAGCAAAGGGCTTAACTGTAATTTAAGAAAGTTCAAAATGTAATTTGGATTAAATTTGTGGGTCAAAATACAATTAATGGAAGTTTAATTTTCGCGCAGGAGAGATGAATTCCACGCGCAAGATCACACTCGCCCAACATGGACCGTCCGATCAAAGACGCAACGCCTCAGATTCGCGCGTGTGAATCACACCCGACCAAAGCGAGTGGCTCAGAACTCTGTGTTTTCACGCGGCTCGGCGTCCGTGTGGGGCCCACCTGCCACGCAGGCCAGCGTGCAGCGTGGGGCCCACGTGTCTGACGCTTGTAGCCTTTGTTCCCCACCATCGCGCGCCATGTTTCCCTGCGGTTGATTCACGTGCGCCCGGTTATTCCACGAGTTATAATCTGCCACGTGGCACACATTTTATATTAAGCAAATCATGTTCAGACACGTGGCAAGTTACAATGAACGCGAAAGCACAGGATCAAGTCCCCTTTCCAGCCGTTGCCGCACTTTCTTGGCGCCCCAATCCCGTGCTTCAGTTTCTACGTGAGCCCGTTCCTTTCAACGAATGAGATGCGGCCACGTGTCTTACTATTTGTTTCAGCGAATCAGACACTGACACGTGGCACGCACAATGAATAAAGAAAAAAATGCAGAAATGGCTCCTTGTCTCGCGTGAATTAAAATAAGTTTTTGATTTTCGCGTGACCGCAGATTTTAAGGGGAATGTCGGGGTTTTATTTTCGATACAAATTGTTACACATGTGTGATATTTTAATATTTTTGATGTATTTGTTTTTAGCTATAAATAGGTGATATTATGACAGAGTTTAAGAATTTTTTTTGGTTTAGAATTTTTGTGGTATTAGGGGTTGGACTGCAGAACACGCAGAAGCCATTTTTTGGCTTTTGTTGTGTTCTACGTGTGCCAAATATTTTCGTTTCTTGATGTTTTAATTTTCCTTATTCTTCATCTTATTTTTCTTGAACTGTTGTAATTTTTATTTTAAATTTATGAAATAATTTAATTTTTCTAGGGTTGCATTTGATATGAATTTATGAAGCTTTGATTTTAATTATTTTTGAAAGATTTATAAGACGTTCGATTTGTTCGTTCTATTTTGTGCTTAATGCTTTTTTATTATTTACGAATTTTATCAAAACGATTTGTGGCATAAAAATAAACTTGAGAAATGCATTTTTGTGTATATTGCTCATAAATAGAATGACATGTATGATGAAGGATAGGAATATACCCTAATTGTATGTGTGACCATTTGAAAATTTAGAACGTAATGAATCTTGGTGAATTTAATTCTCATAGAGATATAGTGAATTAATTTAACAAGGTGTGTTTATACGGAGCTCGGAAGAGATGTATGGATAAAAATAGAAGTTTTCGGTTGACAAATTAAATGTACTAAAAAATATAAATCTAAAGAAAATAACATGATTTGAGTGGAATAATTTGGTGAAAAACTGCAATCCTAGAGTTCTCTTATTTTCTTTTATTACCTTTTTGTTAAATCAACGATTGTTTTGGATAAAATCAGAGAGATACAATTTTAGTACTCAACAAACTATAGTAACAAATCCTCGTGGGAGCGATACTCTACTTACAAATCTTTATTACTTGTGACCGTGTATACTTGCACGATTTTCTGTGTGTTGCAAAACACACAACACTTTAGATACTATTGCTTCCTATAATGAGTCCTTGAACAATGAAACTCAAAATATTAGACAAAAATTAACACACTAGGATTCAACTGCACTTTGGCATTAGCATTTAGGTCATATTTCTCAATAGAGAATTACACCTCTTATTCAAAATGATATTCTACGGCCTTTAGACATATCCGATCTTGGTCCGTGCATTGAGTGTGTGAAGGGAAAACAAATGAGCAGGCGTAAATATATAGCCAATCGTATGATAAATGTCCTTGACTTGATACATACAGACATATGTGGGCCATTCCCTACAAGTACTAGGAATAGGCATGTATATTTTATCAGTTTCATTGACAACTATTCTAGATATGGTTATATATTTTTAATTAAAGAAAAGGCTCAAACTTTGGACATATTTAAATCCTTCAAGGTTGAAGTTGATTTATAGCTCAACAAAAGAATTAAAAGCATCAAATTAGATCGTGGTGGTGAATACTATGGTTGATATGATGGCTCAAGAGATCAATGTCTAGGGCCTTTTGCTAAATTTCTAGAGGAAAATGGAATTGTGCCATAGTATACAATGGCGGGTTCGCCCACAATGAATAGTGTGGCTGAAAGGCGCAATTGAACATTAATGGAAATGGTGTGAAATATGATTTCTCATACCTTGCTTCCATTTAACCTCTAGGGAGAAGCACTTAAGACAACATCATATATTCTAAATCGGGTACCGACTAAAGTAACGATCAAAACTCCATATGAATTGTAGACTAGGTGGAAGCCTAGTCTCCAGCACTTTAGAATCTGGGGTTGTCCAACTGAAGCTCAGCCTTATAAGCCACAAGAGAAAAAGCTAGATGAAAGGACAATTAGTTGCTATTTTTTCAGATATGCAGAAAAGTCCCAGAAGTATTAATTTTATGATCCCACTAATAGAACAATTTTTGAGACAAATACAGTTAAGTTCTTTGAGGATGTTATGGTTCAAAGGGGAAATAAAAATCAAATTGTCTTTGAAGTGAAATAGGATTCTTCTATACAAGGGGCACCAAAAATGGAACCAATTGTAATAAGAATATCTGGAGACTCATTGGTTCAATAATCGTATAGGGAATGAACCTACGATGAATGAACCTCTAGAAATGGAAGAGAATCTGGTACAAGACAATGTTGATGTTGAAGAGGAACCTATACCACCTCAAGAACTTCAAGAAAAAATTCCTTTAAGGTGATCCACAAGAGAGAAAAGAAGCACAATATCTAAAGATTATATTGTGTTCCTTCAAGAACATGAATTCAACATTCTCATGATAGAGGATAACCCTTTCAGTCTCCATCAAGCTTTGGAAAGTACAAATTATCATAAATGGATCAAGGATATGAATGAGGAAATAAAGTCAATGTATGACAACAAAGTCTGGGATATCGTCCCATTACCTAAAGGTGTGACACCTATTGGCTGCAAATGGACATTTAAGACTAAGAGGGATTCAGAAGGTAATGTGGAAAGATATAAAGCGTGGCTTGTTACTAAGGGGTTAACACAAAAAGAAGGTATTTACTTTACGTAAACTTTCTCACATGTGTTTATGAAAGATTCCTTCAGAATTATCATGGCTTTAGTGGCACATTTTGATCTTGAGTTACACCAAATGAATGTTAAGATTGCATCTCTCAATGGCGACATTGATGAATCCATTTATATGGTGCAACCACCTAACTTTGAGTCTGATGACTCAAAAAATATGGTTTACAAATTAAAGAAATTCATCTATGGACTCAAGCAAGCATCTCGACAGTGGTATTTTAAATTTCATCAAGTAATTGTCTCATTTGGATTTGAGCCTAACTTGGTGGATGAATGCATATATCACAAGTTCATTGGGAGTAAGTTTATGTTTTTGGTTTTATATGTTGATGACATATTGCTTGCTAATAACGATACAAACATGATGTGTGAAACTAAGAGATTTCTTTTCATGCATTTTGATATGAAAGATCTTTTGGAAGCATCATATGTGTTAGGCCTTAAAATACAAAGAGATCGAAAAAAGGGTATTCTGGGGCTTTCATAACAAGCATATATTGATAAAATTCTTAAGCGATATGGCATATAACACTATAAACCAGGAAATACCCCTGTTGCAAAAGGAGACAAATTTAGTCTCAATCAGAGTCCAAAAATAGAACTCGAGAAATCAGAAATGCACCAGATTCCATATGCTTCAGTAGTAGGAAGTCTGATGTATACTCAAGTGTGTACGTGTCTAGATATTGTGTACATCACAGGAATGTTAGGTCAATATCTCAGTAATCCTGGTATGGATCATTGGAGAGTAGACAATAGGGTACTTAGGTACTTACAAAGAATAAAGGATCATATGCTGACATATCAGAGATTAGATAAGCTTGAGGTCATTGGATATACTAATTTTGATTTTGTGGGCTATGTGGATAGCATGAAGTCAACATCTAGTTATATTCTTATGTTGGCTAGAGGAGCTATTTCTTAGAGGAGTGCAAAGCAAACCATGATTGCTTCTTCTACCATGGCAGCTAAATTCATTGCGTGTTTCGAGGCATCGAACCATGGAATATGACTAAGGAATTTTGTCACTGGGCTGGGTATTGTGGATACTATTAAGTTACCACTCAAGATATATTGTGACAATAATTCAACAGTACTATATTCCAACAACAATAAGAGCTCGTAAAAATCCAAACATATCGACATTAAGCTCCTTGCTGTGAAGGAAAGAGTTCAGAATGGACTTATAAGTATTGAGCATATTGGTACAGCTTCCATGCTAGTAGATCCACTAACTAAGGGATTAGTACCCAAACAGTTTCATGAGCATGTCATTCACATGGGTATCATGCAGTTAACTTTTATATGATATCATGCAATTAACTTTTATATGATATTCTGTTATTTGTAAATATCATGCAGTTATTCAGACTTCATTTATTTAGCTTTCAGTTTATTATGCACTCTCATTTTTGATTGACCTCAAAATCAAGTTAAATTAAAGTGACCAAATTGGAAATAGGCAAGTGGATCACATTACATATAATTTCCAAACTACACATCCCCTTCATGATTCATGTCATTCAGTTATGTTTCACTTTATGAGAAGAATACTACTTAAGTCCTTGTGAATATGATTGATGGATGGAATTGGTTGATGACACAAAAGGCTATGACAGCACAATTTGAGTCTTAATTTGGTTTTATCAATATATGTATATACATATAGCCCAAGTGGGAGATTTTTGGAATTAATTTCAATTAATTACAACATATATGGGCATGTATATGATATAAATATATATTGAATAATAGACTTTCAAATATTTAATTAGACATGTTATAAAGTGATCGAATTAAGTATTATTTATCAGGTTTAATATGTCATGAGAAGTGGGGCATTTAATGTGTAGAATGCGTATTAATAACTTTATGATTTAGTGATGCTCTAAATTGTATAAAGTTTGGAATTAATGCAATTATGCTATTGGTCCCTAGAGAACACAATTAAATATGGCAAAGGTTCTTTAAATAAGGAAATACCCAATAAGGCAAGTTTTGAATCCACCTAGGATTCAATAAGAAAATTTCTAATAAAGTAAGTTTTGAATTTAGAATTTGAATCCGCGTAAGATTCAATAAGGAAATTTCCAATAAGGCAAGTTTTGAATTCAAAATTTGAATCCGCGTAGGATTCAATAAGAAAATTTCTAATAAGGCAAGTTTTGAATTCAAAATTTCAATCTGTGTAGGATTCAATAAGGAAATTTCTAATAAAGTAAGTTTTGAATTCAAAATTTGAATCCGCGTAGGATTCAATAAGGAAATTTTCAATAAGGTAAGTTTTGAATTCATAATTTGAATCCACGTAGGATTCAATAAGAAAATTTCTAATAAGGCAAGTTTTGAATTCATAATTTCAATCGATGTAGGATTCAATAAAGACATTTCTAATAAGACAAGTTTTGAATTCAAAATTTGAATCCATATAGGATTCAATAAGGAAATTTTCAATAAAGCTAGTTTTGAATTCAAAATTTGAATCCACATAAGATTCAATAAGAAAATTTCCAATAAGGTAAGTTTTGAATTTAGAATTTGAATCCGCTTAGGATTCTATAAGGAAATTTATGATAAGGCAAGTTTTGAATGTAGAATTTGAATCCACATAGGATTCAATAAGGAAATTTCTAATAAGGCAAGTTTTGAATTCAGAATTTGAATCCGCGTAGGATTCAATAAGGCAAGTTTTGAATTCATAAATTGAATTTGCGTAGGATTCAATAAGGAAAGTTTTGAATTCAGAATTTGAATCTGCTTAGGATTCAATAATAAAATTTCTTGTAAGGAAAGTTTTGAATTCAGAATCTAAATCCACGTAGAATTCAATAAGGAAATATCTAATAAAGAAAGTTTTGATTTCAGAATTTGAATCTGCGTAGGATTCAATAAGGAAATTTCAAATAAGGAAATATCTAATGAGAAAATACATTACATACCACCTCTTGAAATTTAGAGGCGTCTTTTCCTCTACAAGCATTTCTTCATCTCTCTCTTAATATAGTTCGACTATCTCTCTCTATATATTAAATATATAGAAAATAGAAAATAAAAAGAAGAATTAAAAATAAGAGAAATGGTTTTCGGTTAAGAACTTGAAATTTGGGTATCTTTTATTGCACAGAACAAAACAGTGTAAGTACTGCCTCTATTGCTCTCTCCATCGGACTTGAGAGGAATTACTTAGAGATCTAAAGGCTTCCAATGATCACCGATAATTGTGTCTCTCTAGAAGATCATGTCAATAGACCAAGGTAATTTAGAATCAAAGATTGAACGTTCACTAGAGGATCATGGTAAATCTAAGATTTATGAATTTCAATATGATTATGCATAATAAATAAATTTCTATAATGAAGAAAATTTGCAAAGCAAAAGAGTACGGTGTGCTAGGATTTAGATAATTGAAACAGATGAATAAGGCATTACTTACCAAGCTTGTGTGGAATCTGGCTTCAAATTTCGTTAAGTTACATGTTAAAATTCTAACCAATAAATATAGTCAACACTCTAGTTTTATGGAGACTGATCCTAGATCTGGTGATTCGTGTATATGAAAGAGCATTGCCATACTAAATAGCTCTTCTTTTTTTTTATAGAAAAAGTAATTCATTAATGTATCAGAGCAAGATGCACGGCGAAGATGGTGATTGCAGTGGTCTGTGTGGTGTGGGACTCCTTGAAAACAGCAACTGTAGGCATGAAACCTAAGCACAATGGTTGTAAGATGTCGGAGGTTCAACGGTGAGTGGCTGTAGCAGCTGTTATGACAGCGAAAATTATAAGGGTAGAGTAACACCAAAAGAGACAAGACTACTAAGAGAAAGGTTATAGCAGTGGCTATGATGTCATGTTAGAAATACTAAATGATTGTATTGTATTATCTAGTTTTAAGGAATATATATGGTGCCTTTATATAGGAGTTACAAGTAAATTAGATATGCCTAAAGTAAGCTAGATATACATTACTAGATATGATATACATTAATATGTTAAAAAATATACATTAATGCTCATCTAACATCGTTGGGGGAGGGGGGAATGATTGTCTAATCCCTCTCGTTATAGACGATTGGTTGGCAGCCTGGTTTATTTTATAGTTACTCATCTAGACATTTCTTATGTTTTTCATCGGGTTAGCCAGTATCTGTCTGTTCCACGATTGACTCACTATACTACTGTTCTACGCATTCTACGATACTTGAAGGGCACTCTCTTCCATAGTCTTTTCTACTCATCTCAGTCTCCTCTTGTACTTCATGCATTCTCTGATGTTGATTGGGAAGGAGATCCCACTCATCGCATGTCCACTATAGGTTATTGCTTTCCCCTTGGTTCTTCTTTAATTTCTTGGCGAAGTAAGAAACAAACTTTCATGGCCCACTCCAGTACTGAAGTAGTATATTGTGCTCTTGCTAATACTACATCTGAGCTCCTTTGGATACGATGGATTCTTAAGGATTTGGGTGTGTCCACATCCTCTACTACTTGATTGTATTGTCTTCCATGAACGGACTAAACACATCGAGATTGATTATCACTTTATTCGTTCTCATCTTATCTATGGTGCTCTCAAGCCTCCAATGATCAACTTATAGATATCTTCACTAAGGCACTTCCTAAAGGACGCACTCGTAATTTGGTTGACAACCTTAAGTTAGTCTCACATCCATCTTGAGTTTGAGGGGGGCTGTTAATGTATATCTATTAACAGATTAATGTATATCTATTAATGTATATCATATCTACTAATGTATATCTAGTTTACTTTAGGCATATCTAATTTACTTGTAACTCCTATATAAAGGCACCATGTATATTCCTTAAAACTAGAGAATACAATACAATCATTTATTATTTCTAACAGCAACAAATTTGGATGAACCCATCAATATGTTTCATCAAATTTAATTCTAATGTAAGTTTTGTTATTGCAAGAGATTATCATGGAAATGTTATTGGAACATGGGTAAATTGACTAATTCTCCAAAGGTACCTGAGGCAAGAGCATTCTCAATGGAATTTGGACTAGGTATTTCTATAGGATACAAAAAATCACATTTTTTCGTTCCAAATATTACCAACTAATATCCATAAATAATCATACTAGAATAGAGCCAAAAACCACCATTCTCAACCTAGTATGTATACTAAAATAACTAGGTTTGTGAAAAACATGTTTTCAATCACAATGTTCTTAAATATGTGAGTGTTTGCATTAATGATCTATAATAACCAACTTTACATAGAGGAAGATATAACACTAAGTAAAAATAAACAAACGTTATATTTTGCACACAGAAAGTCAACACATAGACACAAAGTACAAATGCACTCACAAGATTGGATATACAGACATATGAGTTGGTTACATATGCTTTCATTAGATCAATTGAACAATTTTGAGGGGTTTTAGACAGAGAAAGCGGCTGGGTTGTTGAAGGTGGTTGTGGGGTTGGTAGCTATTGGTTTCTTCTTGCTGATGTGATTTTTTTCAGTTATTTTTTTTTTGTCATAATATGAACCCAATGAATTACATATGAAAATATATTAGCTGAATTGTTTTTTAGAAGAAGTCATAGGACTATTTGTTTAAGGATGAAAATCAAACCTACTCTGTTATGAAACAAATGTAGATTAGGCAAGAGAATGAAATAGGAGAGAGAAAGAAAAGATACGAGGGAGAAGTTATAATGTATTAAATAATTCAAGTTTAATCTTCATCTATGCCATATTCCTAGAACTAAAATGATATTCAAGATAAATTCAACTAACTTATTTGATTAAATGATAAATCGAAATAACAAGTCTTTTTTTATTTCTAATTCACATAATTATAATTTTAAATAACAATTATTTTATTTTCTATTCCTAATTGTCATCATAATTGGATCATTAGTGATCATCATGAGAGTTTTTTAACCTCCATCAACTTGATCACTAGTGATTTATAGATTATGTAATACAAAATATTCCAAAATATAATACATTAACTTATTTAAAAAGAAAGAAAGAAAAAACATAAATAAAAAAATTACTAAGAAGATTGTGAAATTTACTATAACATGTACCTGTAAGATTCAAACTAAAGAATTAGGAGTATTGGTATTTGTAAGTCCCATTTTACTCATATATGTCTATTGACTTTTCGTATACAAAACACCGTGTCTGTTTTATTTTTTTCTTAATGTATTTGCCTTCCTCTATGTAAAATTTGTTATTACGAATCAGTAATTAACACATGCACAAAGTGAGGTGTAGTTTGTATGCAAAACATATTTACACATACTATAGGATTTTTTGTCGTAATGTGCATACTAAGTTGAAGGCACGCTAGCTCGCTGACATTGTCACTTGCATTTTTAGTTTGTTTCTAGTATGGGTATTTATGGGTAGTACTCGACAATTTTTGGAACGAAAAAAATGTGACTTTTAGAACCTCACCTCCACCCTTGACGAGGTGGTTAGTGAGGTGGAAATCCATATTCTATAAATACCTCTTCATTTCTCTTATCTCTCACCCATCATTTTAGAGCTGAAACTCTGACAAAATTTTCATTCAAATGTATATCTTCTTTCAAAATCATTTTGGAGAGTATACTTTTAAGAATGGGTCATTTTTACGGTTAATTATCAAATTGTTATCTATGTGAGTATTGGTTTGACTATGTGTCTCCCGTACGTGATTTAATATTTATAATGGACCGTGTGTCCCGTAAGATTGTAATTTGATACACTTTCACTTACTGATTATTGGTTACCAATCATACTAGATTGGGTGATGTTGGCTATAGAGGATAACTGGGTTTGAGTGTTGAACCAAACAATTGCAAAAGAAACAAGTGAAGAGCAGTAGTAGGCAGTTTGAATGAAGGCCCTACCTGATAGAGATAATAGTGATTTTACTACCTATTAGTGTTGTAACTTGTTTACTAGTTAGTGAATTATTTATTGCTAAGTGGTTGCGTTAAGCAACCCGAGGATGTTACCATATATATATGGTCTCTATATAGGTTTACCTTGTTATATTGGTTATTATGCATGATCTAATATTGTATTAATACAATCCACGTTTAAGGTGTGTATGTTTAAACATACTATAAGCTTAAACTTTGATTAAAAAGCATTTATTATTCACTTGCTTTTTGTTTGATCTATAAATCAGTTATTAAAGTCATCTGCTTTTGATATTATATTTTTTGTGCTTTTGTTATGTGAACTATTTAAGGGTTCTACTATTCTATTTCTTGCGAGTGAGGTTTGAGTCCTTTAAGAGTATATATCTCCTTAACCTAGTAATTGACTGGGTCATGGGCTCTTTCAATATTGATATGGATATAGAGGTGCTTGATAAACTAGAAGAAACTAGTGTGTGTGGTAAATAAGGAGAAACTAGTGTTGGCTGATGCAAGGCTTTCAACTAAAGTATGTAAGGTTTTCAAGCATGGAAGATGAAAATGTAAGGCTACCAATGAAGCAATACTAGTGACTGTGCAAACTACATGTGTAGGAACATCATGCTACAATTGTAATACAAAGAATTGTAATCTCATTTTTTGTTAGGTGTATCTGATTTAGTTACCCAATTATGATGAATGTATAAAAAACTCAATATACATACATAACTAAAATGTATAAATAAGCGTGTGAAATACAACAAGTAACTTGATAAAGTTCAAAGTACTATTCATATTTTTTCTTTCTTTGTAAAGTAGAATTTAGTTTCAACATTAGCTAGCTTTCTTTCCATGGCATCCGGGCCTTAGTGAGGAAAATAAACAAATGTAGACCAATCATATTAATCAATAAGAAAGAGTACCAAGAAATGTAGTGTTTGAGCAACAAACAAAAATTGTATCTTTTCATCATCAAATCATAGCAATCAAACTTTATAAAAATAGTTACAATGATTGGAGGAAGCAAATGTTAAGGATTCTCAAAAGGATTGAATTAGATGGATTTGTAAGGGGATCAATTAAATGTCCAAGAAAGACTAATGCAAAAGGAAACATTAATGGTTCTCAATGTTATTGGCTTCGTTAATACTAGATGATAGCATCATGGATTATTAGCTCTATGACTCAAGAATACCTAAAGAAAGTGGGAGATTATGAGACAAACTTTCAAACATGGTCTATGCTATAATTATTTTTTGTATCTCAGTTTAGGGAAAAAGTAATATAGTACAAGGTTGATTTCAATTTAGTCAAGAAATATGGCTTATCAATATTTGAATTTGTTAATGTACGGTTTATGCTAGTGTTGATGATATTCGTGAACAATACATGTAACTATAATTTTAGTTTATGGGTGTCTTAGAATAATATTTTCTAGCCAAAGAAACTATCAAGTCTCAGCAATAATATATCATGTATATTTTAGCTCCCATACACGTTAGATTACATATTAGACACAATAGGAACAATTTGAAAATAGGCTACTCAATTGATCAAGTAGTGACTCAAAATAACCTGATTGAATAAATTTTAACACATGACTAGATTAATCGAGGGATTTACTTGATTGATCAAGTTAAATCATTGGATCGATCCATTGGTTTTTGTTTGGCCTTGTAATACTTAGATTCAGCCTTTCCCACGTAAGTTATGCCTATTAATTCTTTGTTCTGTCCCTGATGAACGAAAACCGGCATCGCCAATTCTTGCAAATACTTTGGTTTTAATATTTGTAAAACTCTCGCAAGTGCACGAATCATTTCGTAGAAAATGATAAGTATACTCCCAAGGTAGATCTAAGGAAGGAATATATGTGGTTTTTAATTTATTATTCAAACTTTTAAAAACGAAATTAAATCCTAAACATCCTGTCACGATAGTTTGGTTTTTGTGTTCCTAAACATATATACAGATTAATTAAATATAATCTAAAAAACGTAAAAATAAACATAGATACAAATTCAATAAATATTTATCTAAAAATAAATATAAATACAGATTCAATAAATATTCATGCAAATTTTATCATTTATATTAGTGGAGTATTTATGGATATAATAACTAAATTAATTATGCTTGCTCATATTATCTAGGTTATTAAAGATATAAATTGATATTTTATTGATTCTCTCTTTTTTGTATGAATACCACCTTTGGTGGGGTTAGATATTCTTTGTTAACTAAACAAATCAATTAACACCTACCAGTGTGGTTGATAACTAATTTGCTTAATTAAATTAATTCCTTTTTCTAAGAGATTGAAAATGAACCATTTAAATGCCACCTTGGTGGGGTTAGACGCTTTTAAACTTTATTCAAGGTGTCCAAATTAAAACCCAAGAATTTAGTTATCCAGTACTAACTTTCAAGTTTTAAACCACTATTGAAAACATGTTGTCAATACATTTTCAGATAATAATTCTTATAAAAACTTTTGAAATAGAGCTTCACTCTAACTACCTAAGGCGATTGTACCAACAAATAAAAGAGCACTACTCTAAATTAGACCGATAACTAAACCTTAAAATCTAATTTTTAGATTTAAGTTTGTAATGAAAAATAATATATTTCTCTCTAACATCCTTAATATAAAATCTTGAATAAAAATGAAATCAATTCATTTTAGAAATTTTCACCTATTTAATATTTCACAAGCATAACAACGTTATTATTATATCATGATTATAAATAAATAGCACAGCTTAAATTTAATCACAGACAAATTAAATATAACATGTAAAAATAAAGCATAAAAATAATCAAAGAAAATAAAATCCTTACAGTAACTGACGCTATTCCCCGTTGCTAGAAAACCTCCAAGCGGAATTTGCACTTCCATTTATTGAATCAAAATCTAAATTATTACAAAACATTACAAGTTCCTCTCAAAAAGAGAAGAACTCTAAACCCAAGAGAATTGAACTAAAAACTAAGAGAAAAACTAAGAAAAGCTTAGAAACTAAGAAAGAAACTAAGAAAAACTCAAAAACTAAGAAATGAGAGAAAGAAAGAAGAGAGAAGGTGGTTTTGAGGCGTGTGCTTTAAAGTTGAATGGAAGGGGTATTTATAGGTGAGGATGGAGAGAAAAAATGAGTAAAAAAATGTTAAAAAATATTAAAAAATTAGAAAACGCGGTAATGGACATGTCGAGGCTCATCAATGATGTCGCATGTCGTCACAGGAGCCGCCGCATGAAAAATGGGGTGAAAACGCTGGCGCGCTGGTCAATGCCGTAGTATACGCTGGGCTGCGCCATCGCTAGCAACTCGGCTGCGGAACATGCCCGTGCGCTCGCGGCGCCGCGGGCGAGGTGTCAACGCGCGGGCGCAGGCAGGGCGCCTGGCGGCGGGCGTTGGCTACACAAGCGGCGCGCGATTTCCTTCTTTTTGACATTTTTGACCTTTTCGACCCATTTTGTCCAATTTTTCCATGTTTGTTGACCTTTTCCCACTTATTTATTAATATATTTGTGATGAATTGCTTCAAGTATTCTTCTTTGAGTCTTTACATTACGTTTTTAAGCCAAAATTCCTGAAAAACAATAAAAATACCCGTGATTCCGAAAAAGATAAATTTATATAAATATATGATAAAACATATAAATATATATTTTTAATCAATTAATGTGCATAAAATCATGGTTATTTTAGTGCTTTTTGAGCACTCATCACATATCATCCATTAAAGCTATATAGTTGTTCAAATTGAGCTAATTATTATTTATTTCTAATAGACTAGACATTTCTTTCACTTGGGTGAAAACTTATTGTTTTCATATTGATCTCAAAGTATGCTCTTTTTTTGGATCTAACAAAATTTCTCCCTTATGGACTTTGCTTATGCAATAGAGCCAAATATGTTTCTAATAACACTTAGTAGATGTCAAAATCAAAATTAATAATTAAATAAATAAATTAAAATTAAAATTACAAAAACTAAATAAAGAGAATAACTAAAACAAAAATTAATTTATAATATTTATAATTCCCTACAACGATGCCAAAAACTTGATTAACACGATTTATATGCAATGACTATGCAAGTATATATATCAAAAATAAGTAATATAATGATAAGAAAATATCGTTTCCACAGAGATTGTGTTGTTAGAAACTAATTTTAAAAATGAAAAATACAAAATCAATTTTTTTTGTGTTTTAAGAAAGCAAAATTTAAAGAACTAAAAATAAATAACATTAATTAATTAATTCTAAATTAGCAACTAAGAAGATATATGAGAAAATATCTAGGAATACTTACTCCTCCAATTTTCTAAACATGTAAATCATTAAAACTCCTCAATATAATTACCAGTCAATTATATGATCAATTGAATCTAACCTAACATATATTCCTCTCTCAAGTAAACTACACACCATATAGTAATTAACCTAATTAAACTCTCATCAATTATGCATCACATACATAAGAATCGTACAATATATCTACCTAGAAACTATTTTTGTTATTTAATTAAAACAAATAATTAAATAATTATCTTAAATCTATTTAGTTACAACACTAGTCAATGAGATCATGACACATGGCATATGAAAACATTGAATGAATTAATATGCAATGTGTGGCGGGATGGACTAGTCGTGGTCAATGCGTGTTGAGTGAACGACATGTAATGCAGTTTGATTCATTGATTTGGATGATGTGGCACCTCGATGGAATAAGCAAACGAATCCCATGATGACATATGGCACGCTCTTTGACCACTTGGTAAAACTCGAAATGAATGCCATGTCAACATGTTGCAACACCTGTATCACATGGTACATACAATACACTTTGATTGGCTCTCATTTTCTTGTGTTGCATTCACGTGTTCTTATTGGTCCTACTTTAAAAAATTCATAACAATTCATAAAAATTTCATAAAAATATATTTTCACCCTTTTGTACTAGAAAGTTCATATTTTTAATCCTAAAAGTACTACTTATTGAATAAAATGAACAAATATTGAGCATAAAAGTGCATTGATAACTCTACTTTTATATAGTTATCAAACCACAATACCAATAAATATTATAGACTAGAGAAAAGTCAAAAAATGTGGAAGAATATTAAGGTAATACTTTAAAATTAGAATCAATGTAATAGTTGATGAGAAATATTGGTTCTTAAAATTTTATTATAACATTTTCATGTTAGTATAGCACTCGTGGGTGTTGGAAAAAAAATACTATAAGATAGCGGGTTTGATAAGGAAGGACTATAAAATAAAGGAACTTAATATTCGTTATCTAAAGCCTTTACTAAACATATAAATGAAAATTAGGTTACATAAAACCATCAAACATGCCTTGGATCATAGATGCTCTTTGGAAAGACTTTCTTAATTATAGATGAATTGATAAATTTTAGGTGTACTATTTATATATTTATTATTTTTCATAATTTATTTTAATAAATTCAATTAATATAATTAGTTTGTATTTTTCAATAAATATCTTATAGGAAAGAAGGGAACAATCATAAAATTATATGTTGAAAATAAATTCCTTAACAGGAGTGGGAGAAATAGCATCACTAGGACCAAAGCTCAATTGATAAGGACATTACACGTCCAAATGTTATTGCAATGTTTCAAACTAATGTATATATTGAATATATTTTAATGAATGAATAAGAGAAAGAGTTAGGACATAAAGTCATCTGCATGAACTTGTTCATGATGAGAATGTGCCTAAGTAAGGATCTCACAATACATTAACTAATGAGCTAATAACATAAGTTAATGATAAGTTAAATATTATAAAGAGTTAAACTTTGATTTACATTTAATAAATATTAGCTTAATTATTTATTTTTATTTAGAAAACAAATCAAGAAAAAATAGATAAATTTGATCTTTCTAGTGAACCAGGAAAGAATGCTTTGCATTACACATTTGGTCAATTCACCCAGGATGAGTGAGTGGGGTTTCACAATATGTATGCAATATCATCATTCTCCTAGGAAAAAGGCTAAATGTGCCAAAGAATGTACGTATGATTTTCATAAATATGTATAAATCGTTGGAAGACAAGGTCATAATGCTAAGCCAAAACATTGATGAGAGGTTGAGAGATCAATCTGCATGTAATTATTTTAATCAAACTACCAACCTCTAACCTATGGATAGAGATCCCTCTCGAGGCAATTAAATTGCCAACTTCCAACCTGTCAATATTAGTCCCTTTCATGCCACCATGGTACCAATTGATCCTTCTTAGTCCATCGAATATCCACCTATGAAAAATTCATCAATACTATTGACATAAAATTTATTAAGTAAGAATTCATGGTTACTTTCCTCATTATTTGAATAAATATTAGACTTACTAGAGTGTCCACCAGTTTTTACAAAAAGTACCATAAAAGTGGTGTCATTTTTTTCTGATTCAACCGGATTGTCAATTGTCACTTGTAGAGCTTATAAGTGTATCATTGAAATCTCTTCTATTTTTTCTTGTTTTTATAGTCAAATATAAAGTGACCACAACCCATATATTCAAAACATTGAGATCCATTGAGTTTAGATTTCTTACCATCAGTACTCATAGATTTGAGTTCTTTTAGATTTTAATCCTTTTGATGACTTGATTGTCCTTTGCTTTGAGGATTCTTTTTGTTGGATATTTTCTTCAATCTTCTAGTTATGAGTATCAATTCTTCATCATTCTTGTCATAGTCTTCAATCTTACAGTTTTGAAAGCAACACTTTTGTGTTTTGTGGGAGTTCAAAAACTCATCTCAAAAGTGAGAAGTGAGACATCATTTCTTTCATCTATGGTAGTGACTTTGGCATGTAAGTGATCTAGTAAAGAGCATAGTATTTTTCTAACCAACCTGAATTCTTCAATTTCCTTACCAAGATTAGTAGAATAGTTAACAATACTACATAATTTAATATAAAATTCATAAAACGTTTTAGACTCTTTCATTCTCATATTTTCAAACTTAGTACTTAGCATGTGAATTCTTTTTTAACTTTAGTGGTTCTCTCATGGGCAACCCCTAAAGTATCCAAAGCACGCTTGATAGTTTTAACATATGATATTTGACAAAATTTGTTGATAGACACAGCATTAAAGATAGCATTTGTACCTTTTTTATTCCAGTTACTATTAGGCATATCTCAAATGGTTGATTCACTCCTAGGTTTGAAAGTGACTACATTATCTTTGATAACCAAAGGTAGTTACTAACCATAAAGAACAGAATTTCAAACACTCTCAACTATAGACCATAGAAAGGCCCTTAAACGAGCTTTCCAATATGAGTAGTTAGATCCATCAAAGAAAGGTGCACGGGTTATAGACAAACCCTCTCTCAAATGATACATAACAAGGTCCTAAGAAAAACTAAGTGTATCTATTGACCCATTCTGATACCAATTGAAGCTTTTTATTTATGGATCTAATTAGCTAGAGGGGGTGAATAGATAATCAGCAAAAATATAACAAATTAAACTTTTTGTAGACAGCCAGACATACAATCATATGTAAATAAAGAAATGTGAAAAATTAAAATAACACACGAGATTTTTAGGTGGAAACAACCTAGGTCACAACAATAACCTAAGAGGAAAACCTCTGATCCACTAAACAACCTAACTATCCACTATGAAAATATGTTCAATTGCAAGGCTATAACTCAAACTACCTACCAAGGTAATGTCCCCAATTAACCTACTTACAAGTCTCAACTTTCTTTCTCAATCTCCACAAGAAACATCTTTAGATCCAAACCAACGTTCTAATAATATCGAGTCACACTAGTTATCGAACCTATTCAATTGAACCTGAAACGTCAGCAAAAAAACATAAGTGCAATGTGTGTCCTAAAATGGATTAAAACAATGAAAATCCAAGCTAGATGATTTAATAGAATAACATATGAACAAATCACTAGTAATCATAAAACATATGTTTAAGCACAATAAAAAAATATTGTAAGCTTGTTAATCATTCAAAAATAATCGCAAAATGTTTGATAGATTAACTATTGAAAGAAGCCTAACATAAAGATTTTTGCAAAACAGATTTAGATAGAAAACATAAGTTGTAAAAGTTGATTCAATTGTAGCTAATTAAAACATTGAGCATTAGGTTCTTTTTATAGGAAAGATTAAAGCACTAATGGTAGGTTAAAGTCCAATTACAATTTTATCCATTCAAAAATTCATAGAATAGTAAATAATAAGGACAAAATAGTAATTGGAATGTTTGGCTTAAGTAAACAATTATATTAAAGTTGAAACCCTGATTGCTCGATTAATCTAGGTCAATTTAGATTGATCAAGCCAAAAATGTTGATCGATGTAACTAATCCTGGATCAATCTAAAGTAATAAAAATAATTTCTGAGATAGGTAGATCATTTTTTGATCAATCAAACACTAAAACTCGATCAATCTATCTTAATTAAAAATTAAATCAATTACTTTTTAAACAAGGTAGATCAATTCTTGATCAATCTATATATTGCTCGATCGATCTAGAGATTTCTTGATTGATCAAGTAACCTAAATGAAAAATGTTCCTATGTATCTAATATGAAATGTAACATACATAAGAATAGAGATATACGTAAGACATGTTCATTTGGAGCTCAATAGTTTCTTCCTCTTGAAAAGTGTTCTTGAAAGACTCACCTAGAAATTAAAATTACATTTAGATATTTTATTCACAAATTTCGCCAACACTCATAAACCTTATAATAACCAATCTCCACCTTATTAACCAATTCCCCATTTTTGTCATAAGAGAAAGTAATTTGACTTTGAAGAATAGATATTTAGTATGAGCAAGAATGCAATGCATTTATTGAATCAACTCTCTTTATGTTCTATGACTCCCCAAAATAAAGTAAAATAAAAACAAAAATTTATCAAATCTTATATATATATATATATATAATTTCTTTTTAATTAAGGGTAATAGACTTATTTAAACATGACTAGAACACCCAATTGAGAAACTATACTTGTTCAAATTTTGACTATCCATTGAAAACATAAGTGTATTAACAAGACACACAAATATAATAACACATACAATGACATATTGACAATCATCCAAAATAAGATAAATGTTTGAACTTCATAAGTATGTCAATCAATTCAATAATTCAGCCGTGAAAGATCCAAAGGAAGAAGTATCATCTATCATGTAAAAGATGCAATTGAAACCTTTATTTCATAAAATAAAATCAAAATATCTACCAAGATAGCACTTAATATTTTTATTCCCCTTTTTTATATGATGAATTGGTTATTTATTTATTTTCTTTTTGTATAATCATTTTTGGCTGTCATTTTTTGTGCATGCAATAACTTTTTCTTATTGATTTTTTTTAATTAAGGACATATACACAGGCTAGAAACTTTACATGATGACTTTCATACAAGTTGTGAGGTAGCCCTTTATGCTCACTGTGACAACTATACACATCATATTAGGTATCTCACTAAAAACTAGGTGTCTCTCTTTATATTTGTTTATAAAGTGAAAAATAGAGTTCAAGCACAACTTTACAGTTAAGGTTAGCTCAAACCCTAGAATCTTACTAGAGTAATCATAAATTTCAAGTATGACATACATATGTGTTCGGTGAGTGTGTGAGTAAGTTGTTGTCAATATCAATCACCATATGCGAAAAAGTATGTAAATTCAAAAATCAAAATACCCATTTATACAATGAAGAGTCAATCAAAATAATCCAAGTTACAAGAATAATTTTATAGGTGAAAGTAATATTTGAAGTTCATTTCAATGTTAAAACATAACTCTCCTTGTTTTTCTTAATTGTTTTTTATAAAATAATATATATTAAAACTAAAGAAACAACAATAAAAATAATAAATAAATAATCCTATTAAAATGCTTACCTAGTGTTTATTAAGCACTCAAATAGAGGTACCTAAATGAAAATTAAGGAACGATCAGGTGACTAGATAAAGACAATATTTTATAATCTAAAATTTCTTGAATTTTAGTTTCAATATATATTGTGGTTGAAAATCAACTACTTTAGTTGACATTTACATATTCTTGGGCTTACCTTTAGATTTCATATTCATCCTAAATAAAGATGCAACATACATGATAAGATGATGATAATTAGTCCTAGAATTAAATGTACTAAATTTCACTCGTCTCTTTAGACCAACAACTCTATGTATTCTAGCAGAATTATTGGACATAATATGCATAGATAGATGATAATAATGAGTCTTATAACTAGAAGAATGGAAATAATTAAATGGCTAGTAGTCAATAGAAATTTACATTTGGGCCTAATATGATCTTTCCTACCACTATGATAATAGATAGGCACAAAAATAGTAATTTTTTCTGTAATACATTCAATGGTTCTTTGTACATAATTAGTAACAATAGGAGTAGAGTTAAAGGCCTTACAAAAATGGTCTTAGACGTTGAAGTTGTATGTGTAGCATATGAAGAGGGCTTTACAAACTGAGTTGTTTTTGAGGATGAGAGCGTAAAGTGCTCATCTACATAACCTAGTCATCTCTTGTTATCAAAAGATTTTTCAAAGTCAAGAACATTTTTTACCTTTTTCGTTCTAATGGTCAACCTATTCACGGCTTCCTTTAATTTTTCTAGTTCCTACACAGGATTGTTGTTTCCCTATTTAAAATCTTCAATACTTGAGTTCAAAACATAAACAAGTTCAAACAGCTCAATTTTTTTCTATAATGCAGGAATTAAGTTAATGGAATTTTTCTTTATCACTTAATTTAGTTACTTCAACTAGTAACCTGTCTTTTTGTCTCTTACACCCCACCAAATCCATAAACAAAATCATCAATATTATTAACATTAAATTTATTAAGAAAAATTTAGAATCAATTTCCTCATTATCTGAGCCAATGTCAGACTTACTAGAATGTTCACCAATAGTTACAATAAATTCTAGGTAGTTGGTGCCATAATATTTTGAGTCATTAGGATTTTCCTTGTCACTTTTTGAGTCACTAAGGGTAGTAATGAAAGCCTATCTAGTTCTCCTCTATTTGTTTGCACAATCAGCTATAAAATGAAAAATCCCATTCCATTCCAAACATTTTGGTTCAATGGGCTTAGTTTTCTTACATTCATAACTCATAGGTTTGAGTTCTCTTGATTTATAATCCTTTGTACGGCCTGATTTCCAATTACTCTATGAGTTGTACTGGTTAAAGATTTTCTTGAGTGTTTTTGGCTAAGAGTTACAACTCTTCATCATCCTCATCATGATCATTATTACAATTATTAGTCATGGTGATTTTGAAAGCAACACATTTGTTATTTGTAGGTGTTCAAAAGTTCATTTCAAACGTTTGAAGTGAACCATTGATTTCCTCAATTTTGATAGTGTCCCTTTCATCAATAGCAGTGGTCTTTGTAGGAAAATGATCTGTTAATGAGTAAAGAATCTTCCAAAATAACTTGAATTCATCAATTATTTCTCTTTAAGATTTAAAGAGATATTAACAATATTAACACAATTTAACATGAAATTTAGAAAGCTCTCATTTTCTTTCATTTTAAGGTTTTCAAACCTAGTGTCTAGCATATAAATTTTGATTCATTTAACTTGGGTGGTGCCCTCATGGGAAACCTATAAAGTATCCCAAGTACATTTGTAGTGTCAACATAAAAAATATGATGGAATTCATCAACATACTCCTTTTGATTTTTGTTGATACCAGTTTTATCCTTAGTGGTCCATTTGATCCTAGGCTTAAGTGTGACCATATTATCTTTGGTAACTATAGGTGGTTCCTAACCACAAATAATATAATTCCACACACTCTCATCTAGATAGCGTAAAAAGGCTCTCATACAAGCCTTCTAATGAGGATAGTTAGACCCATCAAAGAAAGGAGCATAACATGTCGAAGAATCATCTCGCAAATTATCCATATAAAGGTTCTAGGAAAACACTAAGTATATCTAGTGACCCACTTTAATACCAATTAAAACTTTAAAGTTATGGATTTAATTAACCTAAAGAGGGTGAATAGATAATTTTTTGATATAAATCTAATTAAAAATTACCAAGCTAGACATGCAAACGTGTGTAAATAATATAAAACAGAAATAAAGATAAACTTCTCACCCAATATTTTACATGGAAACAACTTAGGGCATAACAATGACCTAAGAGAAAAATAAATAGTTCACCAGGCCATCTAACTATCCACTATGAAAATCAATATTCAATTACAAAGCCAGATTTTAGACTACTCTTCACAGATAAAGCTGAGGCTTGCAAAGGCTATTTGGTTTTTAGTACTACTACCAGTAAACTGGCAATGATGCCAAAAACTTGATGGGCTAAAATTAGGCATGTAAATTTTGTATCATTTATAAAATAGCTCATAAGTGCATAAATCACTTATAAAAAATGATAAGTATACTTCTAAGGTCAGTCTAAAAAGAAATCTTATGGTTTTTAAATAATTCAAAAAATTCTTAAAAAAAATAAAGCTAAAACATTCTGCCACAAAGTTTGAAATTTTGAAATATCTAAGCTAATGATTTAAAAAAAAGCTAGGTTCAATAAAGATTAGGAAAATAACATTTTATACTCAATAGTGTAGAATTTATGGGATATATTAACTAGTTAATTATGCTTGCTTAATATTGATTGTATTATTTAAATATGTGAATTAAGATTATTGATTCTCTCTTCTATATACAAATAGCCCATTTAATCGGGTTTACTATTTGTTATTAATTAAAATTACTTACCACTTTGGCTTAGGTCTAGTAGTTAATTGTAAGTAAATTATGCTTCTTTTCTAAACGATCAATAAAATGCTTAATTGCTGCCTTCAATCGGGTCTAAAAATTTAAACTTCATTCAAGGTGTCAAAGTTGGATTCAAAATTTAAATAATCTCGGAACTAATTTTCATATTTTAAAATTACATTAAAAAATATGTCGTCAATATATTTTTAATAGTAATCCTTATAAAAATCTTTGAAATAGAGTTTATAATCCAACTATACAAAGATAAAATAACAACATTCTAAATTAGATCGAGATAATTAACTCTTAAATCTAATTTTCATATTTTAAATTTATTACAAAAATTCTAACATTAGTATATTTTTTTGTAATAAACTTGTAGAACTCTTGAATAGAAAATAATACATAATTTTCTAAATGTATTTACCTATTTTAATATTTTACGAGGATAACAACTTTACTAATATCCTATAGTAATTTTAGTCAGCCATGCTTAATTTAATAATTGATTGAAAAATTAAACATAACATTCAGAACAACACATAAATTAATCTATAAATAAAATAATGTATTTAAATTATACCTTAAGTGTATCCTTTCAAATATAAAGTTTTAGTATCGTTTATGTAGCAGTAATTATAAATTATTGTTTATTAAATTAAGGCTAAACTATTACATAAAAATATATATAAGTTCAACTCTCACTCAAGAAAAAGAATTTTAAACTAAGAAAGAAAAACTCATAATCTTAGAGAGAAACTAAGAAAGATGATAGTAATGGATGAAAAAGGATATGGAGTACAATGAAAATGGGGTCCTATTAATAGATATAAAAAAGGAGAAAATATTGGATCAAAAGAACGGCACCGCAACACACTTAAAATCCAAGCTGTGGCATAACAGGTTGCGTGGTGGGAACTCGATCTACTACACTCATGTTGTGGAACACGATATTTTCACACTATGGCCTGCATCAATTTTAAGACATATGATATTCAGTCCATTAGCCTCGTGTCGTAACACATAAAACTTTCACATTGCAGCACACATTATTCTGATAAACTTTAAACCCATATTTTATTTTATATCTTTTTTGAAACATATGTTATCTTTTTTGCTTTTAAAATTATAATAGAGTGCTTTCAGATATATTCTTCAACTATTTGATAAATTTTATCATTTTGAAGTAAAATACTTGAAAAACAACAAAACATATTCTCATTCTGAAAAGATAGATTTGTTTAAAGTGATAATAAAACTAAGAAAATACTAATCAATTTAATCATTTAGTTTACATAAAATCACGATATATGAAGTACTTTTAAGCATTAATCACAACCCCCATTAACCTTCTTGCTAGTCTCTTAGCAATAAAGGAAAAAAGTTAAAAAAAAAAACTAAAATAAAATTAAACTATCCTAAATTATTTTTGTAGATTGATACGGTTGCATTTAACATATGCAAAAAGCTTTTAAGCCCCTATGTTGTCCTAGTGGATGAGTTAAGTCTCATGAGAATTTTCAGATATGATATCTACAAACATTAAATTAAAAATTAAAAAATTAAAAATAAATAACAAAAACAAATAAACAACATACAAACAAGTAAAATTTAAAACAAAATAAAAAGGTAATAAGAATAAAAAAAATAACAAAACTTCTCATATTTTTTAATTTCTTCTAAGTTTACAATTAAAGTCTATAATATAAGTTATTTTAATATTCTAAACATTCATGATTTTTTATAATGATTAGTAGAAAATCACTATTCAATAAAAAATGTATCAATATTAATTTTTTCAATTTCATTGCATGAAATCCAAATTCACTTCAACTCTATCCTTACAAGGCCTACTCTCAATAACACTAATCTTTTTGGTTCAAGCACTCATTTAAATGTATATGCAAATAGAATTTGTTTAAAAAACGAACTAATAGCTTTGTATATGTATAAAGAATAAAAAGTTCAAAGTGTTGCATAAATATTGATCGCATTAAAGGAATCAAATAAAAGAATTTTATAAAGACATCACATATGACTTTCATACATCATTCAAATTTATCAAATAAAAATCTCAAATAATATGCCTTTAATGAGATGAAGAAAATGCAAATTACTTCTTGGGAAATAATTTCCTATATTTTTCTTTTGTATTTAACCAATTATTATAACTTTGAAGGATATTGGGTTGCAGTATTTTAGTTTATACTGTTCATTTGTTTCTCTTTTTTTATTTAGAGAGAGAAAACATATACAGAATGTACATATTTTGTATGATAAAGTTAGTGGCTAATTTGTGACTTCTTCTTTTAATGGTTTGGGTAACCCCATGTATGATTCTTTTATAGAAGTCTTGCATGAAAGAAGAAAAGGGCATATACTTTTAGTTTTTACGTAAGTCATTCAATTTAAACAATAAAAATAAATATATGACACTTTATTAGATGTAAAATCCTAACATTTAATGCAAAGACCTATAGAGACCATCTAAACAATTTAGAATTGATAAGAAGAGTGCTTAAAAGAATAGAAAAATATTATCACTTAGAATGGGAAGATAATGACTCAAAATATATTCTCACAAAGTAGTCTCTACTATTTCATTCCTAAACATCAATTTTGGGTTTATCATAATTTCAACATTTTATCATGAAATATTGATTATGACAAAAACTAACTAATTACCATACTATGATATGTCTAAAAAATTAATCTAACAATGCAAAGACTTAATCATTTTCTTAAAATTAACTAAAAGACATGATAATTTTGTAAGAAAAATTTTAAAATTAACTAAAAATTTCTAATCTAATAAAAATAAATAAAAGCACACAAAAAAGTAAAAATATAAACAATGTAAAAATGTGAACATATGTTTAAACAAAATTTTCAAATTAGCACAATTTTATAATATAACTTTTTCTACTCCCAACCTAGAATCTGTATTGTCCTCAATACAACAATTATAAATTTAAAGATAAAGATTAATTGATAGAAAAGCTACCCATTTAATGGTCATGTTCAAGAGTTTTATGAAATTGTAAGTGCATTCATCAATCCAAATATTTAACTTTTACACTGATAAAAACTATATATTTCTCACAAATTTCAACAAAGATTTATAAAATTAACAATTCTAAACAATATTCACATGACAGGAAATGAAATAAAACAAAATAATTAACATAAAACAACAACAAATATAATATCCAAAACAATAAAAACTAAAGTTATTAAAATGAAAACAAAATAAAAATACATAAAAACTAATAAAATTTTGGATCAAAGTTTAGAGCTTCTCTTCCATGTCATCTGGACCTTGTTCTTCAGATTGTTGTTATGATATTTGTGGAGGTATAAAAGTGAAATCATAGTGACAATATACGTGTGTTACTAAGTGGCTTGTATCCATCCTAAGATGACTCAACTATAGTAGGTTCATTTCCTATATTAACATATTATGTTACTCCTAATAATGATGCTATCGATTAAGGAATGCAGCTTGTTGGGCACTTTAGGCTTACTGGTAGTCTTCTATATAGCTCAATCTTTCACAAAATTATGAAATTGTTCTTTCATAGATAGTATTGATGTAGGAATGATTCTTCTTTCTCATGGAATAATATTCATACAGAAAAGAGCTCATCAAAATATGTTAGGTTCAATAATTCATCAAGTTGTAGAATAATTTCACCTTTTCAATAGGGTATCCCTTGCTTTCTTACATAAAGCAATGATAAAAAAGGAAAAAAAGAAATCCATACGGTGACTATTTAGAGATAACTTAATCCTATGGTGAATTATGTTCCCTACATTCATAGGTATCTTAGATACAATTGCATACAGTAAAATTATCCTTTCTCTATCAATAATGATGTAATGTCTAAAATACGAGCAATTTTATCTAATATTTTGCTTCAAATCCATTATGTTTATCACTAACATATATCCATTTAACCCTTTGTATAGTTAAGGTCTCTAATATAATAGTTTAATCGACATTATTGAAATAGTTTTCTTACTCACCTTGTCCAATATTCAGCAAATAGTAGTGAGCACTTATATCATTAGGCATAAACGGGGCTAGTACATCCTATACTTTTATAAAATTATGAACATCATTGGGAACATTTTCATAAATTCCCAAACAATGGATTCAATAATAGCTCAGGTGCTTTTATAAACTTTGTCCAACCTAGAACTGTTATGACAACCTTTATTCCCTCAGGTCCAAAATTAAAATTCATCCTCTTCTTGGGTATACATCCTTTATTCACTTCTGTCACTTTTACAAAGATGAATTTGGTCTCAAAACTAGAAAATTTAGACTTATCATATTCTTCTGAAATGAAAACCTCTTTTTATTTTCTAATTATTTTTGGTACCATTTTCAACAATTTTAACAATATCTAAACATTTAGATGTTCAGAGAATTTCCATATATCAACACAAATTATTCTAATATTTTTCTCAACCCCTCTTTGTCCTAAATAGGTTTTAAAGCACTTAAAAAACACAAACATTTCACAAATTTTAGAGAATTTAATTTAAGGACTTAAATTCTAAAAATTTATAAAAACTTAAGTGTGTTATTCCAAAAATTTATGAAAACTTACTTGTGTTGTTGTGCATTGAAGAAAACCTCTTCTTAAAGATGATGATTTCTTGATATTATTGAAAATATCTTCGTAGAATGGATAGAAAATGGTGAGGAAAGTAATTTTTATGAAAGATTTTGAAAAATTAAAATGTGAGATTTTTTTAGGCTATTAAGTGTTTGATGGTGAGAAAATTAGGTTTTATGTGGAAAATATGAGAAAATAAGTGCAAACTAAAACCAAATTTGGATGGGGAGGTATTTTTGTTTGAAAAAATCAATGCGAGCCGTAGGGCAGGATTAAGAATGCCATAGTATGAATGTTTAAACCTGAATTGAAATTTCATCAAAACCACCCATGCTATAATGCAAGTAAAAGCATGTTATGGTGCATCAAATTGTGTTTTCTCACTTGTTTTAACATTTACTTTCCCCCCTTTTTCATATATATATATATATATTAATAGCAAAATAAATACACATAAATAATAACCACAAAAAATTATAATAAAATCAATAGAATCAATTATCTATTAATTGAAAAGAAATTAACGCAATAATAAAATAAATTAATGAGTTATCTCCTATCTAGGACTATATTTATTATCTTTAATGAAACGTTGTTTGGGAGATTTCAAAATTTTGCAAACTCAATATCCCCACGTTATTGAGTTTTATTTTCCTTTTGACCTTGTAGCTATTCCTTGCCTTGCTTCTATAAGTTCTCAATTACCTACTCCACTTGTACTTCCACTTTTTTAATAGACGCCTCTACAGATTCCAACCTTTGATTTGTGTTGGATTGGTTTTCTCTCCTAACTTAAAAGAATGCATTCAAGTTATCCTCCAAAGTTGGCTTGTTGGGAGGATTCTTGGGCATTTTTTGGTGGAATTGTTGGCCTAATGGGTAGCAACTGAAGAGTTGTTCTACCTCCAAAAGAAATTGGGATGATTCTTCCACCCAAGATGGTAGGTATTAGCATTAAGGTCATACCTGGGTCTTGGTTGGTACCTCCATATACATTCATTTTCTCAAGTCCAACATTAGCTTCTCCTTCATAAGGACAGGCATTAACACCATATCCTAAAGTACTGCACATACCACATTTTTCTTTATTGGTTATGGCATATGTTATGGGAAGCGCAACTTGCTTGATTAGTTGTGCAAGTTTCATTTGAACTTCAGTACCAGAGTTTATTTCATAGACTCTAGCTCTTCTCACTTGGGAGCTCATCTACTAGGACTTAGCACCCAACATCTCTAAGAGAAAGTTACAATCTTAGCTCTCAACTTTGATGTCTTTTGGTGGGAATAGAATTTTACCATAAACTTATTATAGATATCCTCTCAACTTATGAGGAAACTTGGGTGAAGTGACGTTAGCCATGCTTTGCCCATGTCTTTAAGGGTGTAGGAAAAACATTGCATTCTAAGTTGATCTTCAGTAAGTACACTGAGGTGAAATGTATGGACTATTGAGTAAAAGTTCCTAATGAAAGACGATGAATCTTCATTAGGAAGTTCATTGAAGAAATGTAACATGAAAAAATGAATATTTCTCAATTTATAGTTCTAAGCAGCATCACTAAGTTAGATTGAGGTAGTAGTAATGCTAATTAATGGCCTTGCATACTTCTTCATTGTGGTTTCCCTTGGTGCTGGATTCTTTCCCATATTTGATGGTTCAGATAAAGGGTCAAAGTCTAGTTCACAAATTTGTTCTACAAGAAGATATGAGACCTCAATGTCCAACCTTTGTCATTTTTTTTAAATAAATTTTTGAAGATATTTTTTTTACAGATAAAATTAAATTTCATCAATAAAAATTAAAGATACAATTTAGATCCAAAGTAATCCATATACATATATCAATTATCAAATTTCATAAACCAAAACTAATAACATTCATTGATACATGGAGAAAAACATGAGCTTTAATCATTCACTATGTCATAATGTTCTTGAACTAAGTATTTGATTGTTTCAATTGATATATTTTATGTTCTTCAGAAACAACTGAATCTTAATATCATCTTATAATCTTTAAAATCTTGAACACATATCTAGTTAAAGATCTAGGTTTTCAATGAAATACAAATAAAACGAGCATAAACATAACATAAATCTTTCTGGATTAATATATAGGTAAAAAAATCACCTTAAAATGAGATCCAAATGAAGAAATACATTATGTGTTTTCATTTGAAGTAATGAAAATAAAGAAATGAAGAAAGCTAATCTACTCTAAAGAGATCTTCATCGGTAGAAAACAAACTTTGGAAGACAAAGAAGAGAGATCAACAGCTAAGATTTTAAAGTTTTGTTTTTTTGATGAGTTAGTTAGCTTCTGATACATTTTCTAAAATACACAAAATAAAAGTGCCTTTATAAGACCA
Source organism: Hippophae rhamnoides (assembly GCA_033030585.1). Classification (NCBI taxonomy): domain Eukaryota; kingdom Viridiplantae; phylum Streptophyta; class Magnoliopsida; order Rosales; family Elaeagnaceae; genus Hippophae; species Hippophae rhamnoides. The sequence continues at coordinate 38,310,565 of CM065428.1, read as the reverse complement.
TATGATCCATAATTCTTCATTTCTTGTAATTATCATCGGAAAGATGTACCCTATATTATGGTTGTAAGCATGTTGCAACTTAAGCATTAAAGGTTACAATTTCAAGGAAAAGAAAGAAGAATTTGAGAAATTATCTTTTTTATCTTGGATTTACTTACAAATATTTCATAATATAAGTTTAAGTTTTTAGCCAAAAAAAAAAAAAAAGAGTTTGAGTTGTATATGCAATTTAAATTTTATTACACAAGTGTATAACTCAGTTTCAAAGATACCTAAATTGAGATTTTTATTTTATTTTTTAAAGATACTTGAGATTAAAAAGAATATTTTTTAAAATAAACTTAACTAACACTACGTTATAAAATAATTGCAAATTTGATCTTATGGTGTTAGTTTTCGTAAAGGGCTGCCTAATGGGCTGCCTTTTATGGATGAATGCTGCTATAGTAGCCTATATTTTGCTTATATAGTAGCCTATATTTTGCTTAGTTTGCTGTTGGTGGGTTGAGTTAGCAAAAGCGTGTGCCAATTTACACTTCTACCTTCGTTCGGCCTCAAGTATAACATATGACTAGCGGTGGTAAATTGTGTATCTTAACATATTTCTTTATGCCATGCTCATTCATTTAAAATTATATCATATTTTTGTTTGATCTATAGTTTCGTATTTGCGATGTGTTATGTGTTAATTAATTTAAAAATTATTCAATTAAAATATATTATTTTAAGTTATAAATATTTATTAAATTCATTCCTGGCACTATATGTCATTTTCATGTTTTGTTATCGTGTAATATGTTTACTTATTTTACAATTAAATTTAATAAAACTAAAAAATTAGCCACCAAATCTTAATAAACAAATTAGGAAATAACGTTTACTTTAATAGTAAAAGTTAAGATACTATAATAATAAAATATATATTAAAAAAATTTAAAAATAGTAAAAATAATATTTTTAGAATTTGTAATTATAAAACTAATATTATTTATATTTACCCTATATATTTTCATTATTAAAAAAATTTAAAAACATCATTTTATTTTCAACATCTTTCAAATTACAATTATTTAGATTCGTTTAATGTATCTATTGAATCCTATTTAATATTATAAGAATGTTATTTTTATTGATATATGTTTTAAGAACGTTATTTTTTTTTTTGTAAGTTTTCGAGAATTAACTCATGTTATATTATCATATTGTTGTGTAATCGTCTCATGTCGTGTTTTGTACATTTATGAAACCAGTTATGCATATGGTATTAAAATTGTATAGTATCACTCATGTTTGTGTCCCATCACAAATTAACATTTATAGCATAATGTTAATTATTTTAATATATAAACCAACAAATACATTACAACAAAAATGATATTTTTGTCGGTTTTTAATCTAGAGTTATCTTGATGGTTAGAAAAACCACCAATGTATCCTGTATTACATAAGTACTCATCTATGTTAGTAATTTTTAACCATCTTGGTAGATAGTTATTACCTTACTAGTTTTTAAATATAAGGTGACAAGAAAATGACACATACCTTGTATTTAAAAAAAAATTAACACCAAAAACTTAACATATCTAATCAATTTGTTTTTTTAAAGTGATAAGAAAAATAAGACATCTATTAAATTATTTATAAAAAAAAACAAGAAAGATGTTATATATATTGTTAATTTTTAACCAACAAAATATTACTGCTATTTTTATCTCAACAAATTAACAGACAATATCTTGTCTGGTTGCTGTTAGGTTACAAGATATACAATATAAATACGCAAATATTAATTACTAAAATGAACTAACTCTATATTAAAGTTAATTATCAAAATATAAAATATTAATTACCATCACAAATATGTAATATCGAAATTATACACGTATTATACTCCTCCAACATAAGTGTCTTATTTTTTATAAAAATAAAAGTTAACATTACTCTAAATAAGTCAAAATTTAAACAACTTAAGCAAATGAAAATGAATCTAAAATTGTGTAATTACAACGTTGGAACACAAGCTAATTAAATAACCATATAATATTGAATATCTAGGCCCACTTCAATCACATTTTGTGCACGTAGTTATTCAAGTAATTATCACATTTTCTTTTAAACTACGAGAATACAAGAAAATAAAACAAACATGAAACTTAACCGAGACTCAAAATATTAATATAATTAATTAATTAATTATATTTATTAAATTAATGATAAAAGTGAAATAAACATAATACTTGTTTAGACATCCAAAGTCCGACACTTATAAACCATCCTAGACCAAGTCACCAACCCAAGACAAAAGATAAAATACCCTAGACATCCTATCAGGGATAGACCGAGTCCAATGGTAACACGAACCTAAGTAAAGACCAAGCCCAATAACAGCACGAGCCTAAGTGAAAACCGAGCCCAATGGTAGTACGAGTAAAATGTTAGAGATTATTGTTATAAAGCTCCTTAATTTAAGGAGCAAATTAAGGAGCAAAACATGGAACAAAACAAGAAGTAAAACATGGAGCAAAACATGGAACAAAACAAGGAGTAAAACATGGAGCTTAATTCAAGGAGCAATTCAAGGAACCATTAATTTAAGGAGTAATTCAAGGAGTGAATTTTCCTATAAATAGATGTGTAATTGTAATGAATTAACTATCCAAAGTTTTCATTCCAATTGAGAGAAAAGCTTAGAGAGCAAAGCTTTTGTGAGAGAAAATTGAGAGTAATTTTCTTGAGTGTAATTGGGTTGTGGGTTGTGAGCGTTGTAAACACCTTGTGTAATTTCTACTCTTTCAGTAAAAAGATCTGCAATGGTCAGGAGACGTAAGCAAGATTAGTAGAACTCAGTTATCAAATTTGTGTGTTATTTTATATTCTTGCTTTCTCGTAAGTTTGGCTTATCGGGAATTTGCGTTATTTCCAACCAACTTGTATCCAGGCTATTGGGAGACGAAAATAATCGAAACGATCGAGAGGAAGTCGGATTTTGAGTGGGAAGGCGATAGCGCGGATGAAGGAAGGGTGAAACTCGAGAAATTTGATGGCACTGATTTTTGGGTTTTGGAAAATGCGAGATAGAGGCTATGGCGAGGCTATGAAGGAAGAAGATTGGAATCTTCTACAGGCGAGACGAAGCCGGAGTTATTCGATTGACGTTATCCGTAATGTTGCTTTCCAACATAGCGAAAGGAAAAGACCACGGCGGGTCTTATGTGACTCTCAATATGTATGAGAAGCCGTGACCTCGAACAAAGTGCACTTGATGAGGCGCTTGTTGATTTGCGGATGACGGAAGGCGCATCGGTAGCTCGACATCTCAATGAACTTCAGCGATTTACAACCCGGTTGAGTTCGGTGGAAATTGAATTCGATGAAGAAGTACGACATTGATACTTTTGTCTTACCAGGAAAATTTCGGAATGCTACTGTCGTGTGAGTAGCTCGTCGGGAAGCAATAAGTTGAAATTTGTGATGTTCGTGATTTGGTTCTCGGTGAAGAGATCAGAGCGTAGAGAGCAGGTGAATCGTCAACCTCTTGAGTTTGCATCACAGAGTCAAGAGGAAGAAATTCAACCAAAGGAAATGGACGTGGTAGAGCCCGACTCTGAGGTAGATCGAAAAGACAGGGAGGTCGAATCCGGGAATCCTAATAATTCCCTTGGCTCGAAGAATATCGAGTGTTGGAATTGTGGAAGAAACCTACAAAAATCGGTGCAAGGAATGCCCAGAAGGACAAAACAAGTGAAGGTAGAGGCAAATGTTACTTCCCTTATCGAGAAGGAGATGATGCGTTGATATGCTCTTTGGAGAGCGAGGAAGAATCTTGGGTGTTAGACTGCGGAGGCATCGTTCCATTGCTACTGCTTCCTGAAAAAGAATTCTTCGAGAAATATGTCCTAGGAAACCTTGGAAAGGTATATCTTGGTGATGATCAACCATGTGCTATTATTGGCAAAGGTGTAGTGAAGATTAAGTTGAGCAGTTTGTTTGGGAAGCGAAGGATGTCGGGCGTATTCCCGATCTCGAAGGAACTTAATCTCGGTGGGGCGGTTGGCCGGTGAAGGCTACCTACGATCTTCCATGGTGATGATTGGAAGATTTCAAAGGGTGCGATGACGGTTGCTCGAGGCAAGAAAAGTGGCACTCTTTACATGACGGCGGAGGCACGTTGTTCAATTACGATTTGCTGTGAATGAAACACGAATCTGTGGCACCGGAGACTAGGCCATATGAGTGAGAAGGGGATGAAGATTATGCAGCTCCAAAGGGAAAACTTCCGGTCTACGGTCTACGGAGATAGACATGTGCGAAAGTGCATACTTGGAAAGAAAAAGAGAGTAAGCTTTCGGACAAGTTGCGAGAATCCCGAAGAAGGAAAGGCCAGAGCTTATTCAACTACGATGTTTGGGGACAGCGGCCGTCTCTCATCTATTGGTGGGGAAACACTACTTTACGACTTTCATCGATGATCGCTCTCGGAAGGTATGGGTTTACTTTCTAAAGCATAAGTACGAAGTATTTGAGGCTTTCGAGGAAGATGGAAAGCTATGGTGGAAATGAGACGGGTTTAAAGATCAAAAAGCTCGGGCAGATAATGGTGGTGAATATGAAGACACGAGATTCAAAAATTTCTCTTATGAGCGTGGGATTAGAATGGAAAGAGCATGCCGGGCACGCCTCAACACAATGGTGTAGGCGGCGTATGAACCAAACGTTGACGAGAAAGAGCCGGGAAGCATTCGTATACGGTCGGGTCTAGAAGAAGTGCAGGCGAGAAAGCGATCAACACGGCGGCACTTGATCGGCCGAGGCCCATCTGTTCCATTAGAGCATAGAATACCGGAGGAGGTATGGAGCGGAAAAAGAGGTGAAACTATCACGTCTAAAAGTTTTCGGTTGTGTAGCATTTGTGCATACGTTGATCAAGGCGAGGAATAAGCTTGATCCCAAATCCAAGAAATGCACGTTCATTGGCTATGGTGAGGATGAGTTTGGCTACGCATTTGGGATGACGAAAAGAAGAAAGTTATCAATGCTTGAGAGATGTGATTTTCAACGAAAGGGTGATGTATAAGGACATGCGTAAAATAGGCCATGATGACTTCAGGCGGAATGAGTCGGTATTTGCGGTGCGAGATGATGTCCCGGATACTTCGCTTAGCAGAACCAATTGTAACAAGTCCTCGGTAGAGGAACTTGTTGGACAAAGTAGTACACATCATTCCGAGCCACCTGCACTAACTCTTACTCCGACTCGCGTATTGAGAAAGTCTTACCGACCTCGTGTGCCTAACGGAGATCATGAACTATATGTTCTTTGAATGATGGAGGGGAGCCGAATGCTATGATGAAGCTTGTCGGACTCGAGATTCCAACAAGTGGGAGCACAGCTATGAAAGAAGAAATGAAATCTCTCTCATCTCGACGGACATGGGAACTAGGCGGGATTCTGCGGGTGAAAGAAGGAGGCATGATGGTTCAGAGATACAAAGCCGCCTAGTTGTCAAAGGGGTTTCAACGAGAAGGAAGGAGTTGACTACAACGACATTTTGCTCCGTTGTGAAGCTCGATACTATCGGATCGGTATTGAGCATTGTAGCCATCGAAGATCTTCATCTTGAGCAGTTGGATGTGAAGGCGCATTCCTTCATGGAGATTTATATGAAGAAATATACATGTACCCGCAGAAGGTTTCTCGATGAAAGGGGAAGAAAGAACATGGGTAATGCGAGACTTAAGAAGAGTTTGTATGGCACGAAACAAGCCCAAGAGACAATAGTACAAAAATTTGTGTTTCGTACCTGAGGAAGGTTTCCGAGAAGTGCAATCTTGATCATTGTTGCTACTTCAAGAGATATAGGTCCAGGTTATATCATTTTACTACTTTATGTTGATGATATGTTAGTAGCGAGGTTCGGATATGGATGATATTAAAAGGTTGAAGCGACGAATTGTCAAAGGAATTTGACATGAAAGACTTAAGGTCCGAGCAAAGAAGATTCTTGGAATGCAAATCACTGAGAAATAAGAAGAAAGGATCCTTGCAATTATCTCGAGGCGAGAGTACATCAATCGTGTTTTGCAAAGATTCAACATGGGCGATGCCAAGCCGGTTAACACACCCTTGGCCGGTCATTTTCGCCTATCGAGGATCAGTCCTCGAGACGAGAGGAAGAGAGAGAATTCATGGCTAAGGTTCCTTATGCTCGACCATTGGAAGTTTGATGTACGCGGGTACGTATGCAAGACCGGACATTGGCCATCTGCGGTGGGGAGTTGTTAGCGGATTTATGTCAAATCCAGGGAAAACTCATTGAGAAGCGATCAAGTGGATTTTGAGGTATGCGAGGCAGCTGGTTATATATTTCTTGTTGGAACTACGGTACATTAGTTGGATGTCACAAATACGAGAAAATTGTCACTACATCCACTACGAGTGAGTATGTAGCGATGGCCGAAGCTAGTAAAGAGATGATATGGCTTCAGGTTTGTTAAGCGAGTTAGGATTCAAACAAGAGAAGAATGTTTTGCATAGTGATAGTCGAAAGTGTAATACACTTGGCGAAGAATTGACATTTCATTCTAGAACCAAACATATTGGACTTCGTTATCACTTCCGTAGGATCTACATTAGAAGATGATGTGTTATCTTGGAGAAGATTCAAGGAAGCAAAAATCCAATGAGATATGTTAACAAAGGTGGTGATTATTGACAAGCCGAAGTTGTGCTCGACTTCGGTTGGTCTCTTTCAAATAGCAAAGACTAGAAAAGGATTCTTTGCATTGATCGAGGTGTGAAGACAGATTGAAATCAGTCTTCAAGTGGGAGATTGTTAGAGATTATTGTTATAAAGCTCCTTAATTTAAGGAGAAAATTAAGGAGCAAAACATGGAACAAAACAAGGAGTAAAACATGGAACAAAACAAGGAGTAAAACATGGAGCTTAATTCAAGGAGCAATTCAAGGAACCATTAATTTAAGGAGTAATTCAAGGAGTGAATTTTCCTATAAATAGATGTGTAATTGTAATGAATTAACTATCCAAAGTTTTCATTCCAATTGAGAGAAAAGCTTAGAGAGCAAAGCTTTTGTGAGAGAAAATTGAGAGTAATTTTCTTGAGTGTAATTGGGTTGTGGGTTGTGAGCGTTGTAAACACCTTGTGTAATTTCTACTCTTTCAGTAAAAAGATCTGCAGCAGGTCCGGAGATGTAAACAAGATTGGCTGAACTCCGTTATCAAATTTGTGTGTTATTTTATATTCTTGCTTTCTCATAAGTTTGGCTTATCGAGAATTTGCGTTATTTCCCAACATAAAACTCGACCTAGACTTCTAACATGTTATATTTTAGGTTAATTATGTTCTCCTTACATGTAGTTACGTGTATACATTGTATCTATAAATATGCTATAAATAGATGGACTCTCATGAAGACATTACCAATTTCTCTCTGATCTCTCTCTCTCTACAAAACATTAAGTCTCAACAATAACAAAATATCAATATCGGATGCTTTTCTTGCATAAGCTCACGGAGAGAAGTTTGATCATCTTTAATGAGAGCTCATAATTAGAATAAGACACAATACGATTGGTTTGACTCCATTTGTTAAAATTGAGACCTTTTGCAATTTCTTTCGAGAGAAGCATCAATTTAGTTTACCGAATGTCTCAAAAAAGAAAAGAAAAGAAAAAATCTTGTCACTTTTCAAGAAACAAATTGAAGATAATTACAAATTATACAACAAAAGTTAATCTCTGCCCAAAGATGTTACTTTTAATTTAAAATCACCACTAATAATTCATTGCCTTTTAGGCATTGCCATACTAAACCCATACACACACCTTGACCCGAATGTTCTTTTGATAATTCATAAAACAATTTGGTTTTCCTCCAAAAAATGCTTTTAAAGATTCACAACTAGTAGTACTATTGTACAAGTAAGATGAGGCTACAATTACTGTGGCCGTCCATATAGTTTTGCTGGAGATGGAATTTTCATTGTGACTGTCTGACTGGTGATTTTCTCAATGCTCTGCTAGATAGTTTCCACTTCTCATTGACTTCTTCGAGATCGCTTTGTTCATGTCTACATTCTTTACTGCAGAGTGGAGTGTTTCCCCTAAAAAATTTCAAATTTTATTTTCTAATCATAACCAAACTAATTATGCAACTTTAATTCATCAATTAACCCTATAAAGTACCGCAAAACAATTCGAATGTAACCAAACCAATTTGAAGGTTAAAAAAAGGTTCAATTTTGATGCCATCTTAGTATAAAAATGTAGAGATCGGACCAAGATCCGGATCAGGATCAATAGCTTAGCAAATAGATGGGAAGTACAGAGAATCATCAAGAAATTATACACTGAAATATATATTTACAATACAGATACAATGAATGATAATACAAGTATAAATACAGGAAATGAAAATCTATTTTTTTAGGAAAAGTACTTTTAAGAAAAATATATTAGTTGTATACAACTAATATACCACTAATGATGATTTATTAACAATCCCCCTCAAGTTGGCGCATAGATATCGATCATGCCTACCTTGCTTAGTGAGCCGTATAATGCCTTCTTGAAAACTCATTTGGTAAGCATATCTGCAAGTTGCTCTTCAGTGGGAACAAAAGGAAAGCTAATAAGTTTGGCATCTAACTTCTCTTTTATAAAGTGACGATCAACCTTTACATGCTTAGTGCGATCATGTTGTACTAGATTTTGTGATATATCAATGGCTGCCCGATTATAGCAATACAACTGCATAATATTTTTGAGTTCGAAACCCAAATCAAATAACAAAGTTCTTATCCACAGTAATTCACAAACCCCATGAGCCATACCTCTATACTCAGCCTCAGCACTAGATTGCGCTACCACTTTCTGCTTCTTACTTTTCCATGTAACCAAATTTTCTCCCACAAAAGGTGAAATAACCCGATGTTGACTTTCTATCTGTAATAATTTATGCTCAATCTACATCTATGAACCACAGACTTCAAGAGAATTGTTGTGTTTAGAGAACATTACTCCTATTCCTGGAGCCGATTTCAAATACCTTAAAATTCTCAAAATAGCATTCATGTGGTTCTCACTTGGATTATGCATGAACTGACTCACCATACTTACTACATATGCAACATCTGGTCTAGTATGAGTCAAGTAAATTAAACGTCCAACCAATGTCTGATAGCGAGCTCGATCAGTTGGTATCTGATCTGGATACTCTGTTAAACAATGGTTTTGCTCAATAGGAGTGTCAATAGGTTTGCAATCCAACATACCTGTCTCTGTTAGCAGATCAATAATGTACTTCCTCTGACACAGATATATTCCTTCTCTTCCCCTGGCTACCTCAATTCTTAAGAAGTACTTTAGTTCACCTATGTCCTTCATCTCGAATTCAGAGGCTAGCTGTCTTTGTAATTTATCCATCTCAATAGTATCATCACTAGTGATTACCATATCATCAACATAAATGATTAGGTTGTTACCTTCCCTTGTTGATGTTTGAGAAATAAAGTGTGGTCTGAATTACTCTGTCTGTAACTAACATTCTGCATGAACTATGAAAACCTTCCAAACCAGGCTCGAGGGGATTGTTTGAGGCCATACAAAGACTTCCTCAATTTGCATACAAAATTACCAGGAAAATAAACTACATACCCAGGTGGAAGAATCATGTACACCTCCTCAGCTAATTCTCCATGAAGAAACACATTCTTGACATCAAACTGCCGAAGTATCCAATTTAGGTTAGCGGTAAGTTAGAGTAGAACCCAAATAGTGTTCATTTTGGCCACAGAAGCAAAAGTCTCATCGTAGTCTACACCATATGTTTGAGTAAACCCCTTTGCTACAAGACGAGCTTTATACCGATTTACAGATCCATCACCATTATGTTTTACAGTAAACACCCATCGACAACCAACTACCTTTTTTCCTTGTGGTGGTGGCACAAGTTGCCAAGTATTGTTCTTCTGTAATGCCTCCATCTCTTCAACCATTGCCTTTCTCCATATTGGATCCCCCAACGCATCCTGCACTTTCTTAGGTACTGATACCCCAGATATTTGATTCACAAATGATTTATATGACTTAGATAATCTTTTAGTGGACATGTAATTAGCTACTGGTATTTTGATTTTGCATGAATATTTGGTTCATACCTTTTGGCTGGTTGACCTCGAGTAGACCTATTTGGTAACACATACTTTCCAACATTCACTACTACAATATGCGCTTATGGACTTAGTTTTTAACCGTGGCCGTAGGTTTATGGCCACGGTTATAAGAACCAAGGCCTAAGTGAGAAAGACCATAGGTAATGACTTATGGCCTCGGTTTTTCTAATAACCGAGGCCATAGATACCCCTTATGGCCTCGGTTTTATAATAATTGAGGCCATAGGGTATACATAGATTAAAAAAATTATAATTACAATATTAAAAATTAATACAAATTACAATAAATTTATTAAAACAATATTAAAAACAATATTATATTAAAATTAAAAGTATAATTACATTCGAGAGTTTATTCTACACTAAAACATAATAAAAATTACTATTACAAATTGACTTTTTTATATTAATTACAAGCATAAATATGCTATAAAAAAAGATTATAATGATAATTCCAGATTTTCAATTGATTGAAAAATCTCTCAAGTCTTTCTTGACTCCATCTTCTACAAACCAGCACCAACACTAGCGCAACGTAGCAGCACCAATGCAGCGAACTAGCACCAATACCAGCGTAGAATTTAGCGCTAACACCAAGTAAATAAGACCAAGACAAGACTAAGATTAGTAAATAAGACCAAAGACTAGCACCAAAGACTACAGTAAGCATCAAAGACTAACACCAAGATTAGTAACAAGACAAAGACTAGCACCAAAGACTACAGAATAAGACCAAAGACTAACACCAGTAAATAAGTAACACAAAGACCAAATAAGACCAAAGACTCAACACTAATGCAACGCACGCACCAAAGACTGTAAATTTCATCCTCATTTCTGGCAGAAGCTTTCTCACAAGTAGACAGACAATATGCATTTCAATGTCAACTCATCAAGTCTATGTAAGTGATTTCTCAACCTTCATTAAGGATTTCTCATTATTTTTTGGAAAATCTTCATATCCATCAATGGTCTTCCCCCAGATTGAGGCCTGGTATGCTTGGTATGTATGATGCTGCTGCACCTAGTGCCTACCATGAAAAAGAAAACAGAAAAAAAAAACTACAATAGCATGTGATCATCCATAGGCCTAATAGCAGCCAATTCATGAGAAAATGCTAACTCCCAATCAAATTTACAACCTGTTAAAGCAGAAGCTTTCATTTTATCAAATTTACAACCTGTTTAAGTAGAAGATAACATAAACTACATAATCATATCAAATACACAATGAAAAAAGGAAGTTGCATGCAGGAGAGCACATAATGGACCAACAAATGGTCCATAATCACCACTTGGTACTGAATCTACTAATGTAAATGAAAGAGAATTACTATGGACTTACTCTACTAGATGATAGGAGAGCACATAATCTTTCTCAAACCTTTGGATTTTGGTGTCTCAAATCATACTGTAAGTAAAAGCATCAAATTCAGAGGAAAATAAAATATTTTTAATTTTATTGTCCATTTTGCTTTCTATTTCTGTGAAAAGGAAAAAATACAATGTCTTTAATCAAATCAATAACCCTATCCACTTTAGCTTTCTTTTGCCAAAAATTTTACTTTCCCGTGAATGAACACAAACAAACAAATCAAGAAATGATCACTAAATTCTTATGAAAAGGAAAAAAAAGGTAAAAGATAAAAACAGAAGATCCAACATCTAGCTACTAAAAATAATATAAGACATTAATATACCAAAAAAAAAAGAAATCTATATATTTATGCAATTAATTTTTTAATATCAAACGGTAAGTTAATCTTGATGCCAAACCACTAAATAAAGAAAGCAAGCATGCATGAAATTAATCAGGATTGAAAAAAAATGAAGTAAATTAAGTAGGTATAAGAATTACCAAATAATACATCGAAGAACAACAATTTGAAACATGAGACTCTGATTGAAATCATTGTACATAACCTTAAGCAAATGGATGCCCATGACTAAGGTATTAGGCAAAGTAGCAACTGAGAAAAGAGGGATAAGCCACTCCAAACCACCATTTTTAAAGAAAAAAGTCCAAAAAGAGAGTAAACAGAGAGTAAATAGAGAACCAAAATCTTTTAAAGAAAAGAGTCCAAATGGAGAGTAAACAGAGAACCAAAATCTTGGAAAGAGTATCAGACAAAATGTTTCTTCTTGATTTTAGGTCTTGTGATTTCAATATAATATCAAGAGCTAAAAGATGAATCACAAAGCAGTGGAAAAATGAAAGGTAATAACTGGCTCAATATATATTAGATCATAAACTACTCAAACCCTAGCAACCAAACTGCACATGTTCAAGGATATATGAAACTTAATGCAATCAGATAACAATAAAATGTATATGTCGTGAAACATAAGAAACTTAAAAATTAAATCAATGTTACCCTTGATTTTGAACCAAGCCTTTTCACAGGGTTTATGGGTAAGAACCAAATCAGTTTTACAAGAACATCCCAACTCAATAGGAATTCCATATTCATAATTGGTTGAGTCGAAGCTTAGATGGAAAATCAGTTTGTCAATGCACCAGTGACCAGCGCCAGCGAACATCGACCAGCGCCAGCGAACAGCGAACAACGAACAACGAACAACGAACAACGAACAACGAACAACGAACAACGAACAACGAACAACGAACAACGAACAACGAACAACGAACAACGAACAACGAACAACGAACAACGAACAATGAAAAACGAATAGCGAACCAGAAACCTGGGAACCAACGACCAACAAGAGGACCAAGAAAATTGTGCGACAGGGTCGAGGAAGAAAGAGAAGAGAAGGGAAGAGAAAGGAGAGAGGGGATTGGAAGATATCGATTTGGGAAAAAAGAAAAAAAAATTGGGAAAAATATAAAAGAAAAAAGAGATGGGCCGACGAAAGGAAAAAAAAAAGAGGGAAAAAGAAAAAAAAGAGGGAAAAGGAAAAAAAAGAGAAGAAAAAAAAAGGAAAAAATAAAAAAAAATGACTTATGGCCACGGTTATTGTTAAAAACCGAGGCCATAAACATACCCTATAGTCTCGGTTTTTATTTAACCGTGACCAAAGCTTTTTAGCCTCGGTTTTTATAAAAACCGAGGCTAAATTTCCGAGACTAAAAGTATATATTGTAGTAGTGATTAGACTCAATGCTATTAGTATCAGTGGGTGTACATACCTCAAATGAGTGACCTTCAGTACGAGGGAGTTGTTGATCAGGGGTAGGAGTAATGCCTGAGGGAACAGTTGTGTCTTCAACTTCATTTGTTGTAAGTGAATCTGGTGCTTGGATACTTAGAGCATCTATTTCTTCAATGACTATATTCAATGGATTAGGAATCTCATATGGTCTCATTGAAACATCAGTTGGTGATTCTTCTAATTCCTCTCACTCACCATGATACAGTTCTTCGAAATATGTATTCTCCCCCTAACGAGCAGTATCAAGTGAGGAAAAATAACTCATGTCCTCAAAGAAAGTAACATCCATAGTGACATAATACTTTCTGGCCGGTGGATGGAAGCACTTGCACTCTTTCTGGTAACCTCCATAACCAAAAAACGCACATTTAATTGCCCGGGCATCTAATTTAGACCTTTGATTTTTAGGAACATGTACAAAAGCAACATAACCAAATACACGGGTAGGAAGATTATGGAAGGATGACAAGGAGACGTAAGATGCGAGAATCTGAAATGGGATTTGTCCGTTAAGGACACTAGACAAGAGACGATTGATGAGATGGGCAGAAGCTTGTACAACATCACCCCAAAGATATTTTGGTGAATAATCCCATGTGTTTTGAAAAAGTCTTGAAAAACATGATTAACATATTCTCCCCTATTGTCAAAACGGAGGATCCGAATGATGCCATTGTATTGTGTTTGCACGAGGGTATGAAAAGTTTGAAAACTAAAAAAACTTCATCTTTTGTTCTAAGAAGAGATATCCACGACAACCTTGTACATTCATCGATGAACGAAACAAAATATCTGATATCCGATATAGTGGGCTCTTTAGATGGTCCCCAAACATCAGAATTAATTAATTCAAAAGGAATAGTACTTTTATTAGAAATACTAGGAGAATAAGTAATACGATGGCTCTTGGCCAAAATACAAGTCTCACAATGTAAAATAGACTCACGAACACCAATAAATAAAGTGGGCATGGATTTTTTCATAAGACTAAAGGACGGATGCCCTAAGCGGCGATGCCATAACCAAATTTCACTTAGCTTATCAGAACTAGAAGTCAATGCAGTGCGTGCCTGTGCTCCTGGTCTCTCCCCTACGTAGTTCTGATCCAAATGGAACAATCTGCCCCTCAGATACCCTCGACCAATTATTTCCCTGGTAAGAAGATCCTGAAAAATCACATACATAGGATAAAAGGTTACAGAACATTTAGACTCAATATTCAACTATGGGACAGATATTAAGTGATGAGATAAGTCAGGTACATATAAAACATTATGGAGCTGTAAAGATGGAGTGATATGAACTGACCCCTTTCCTAAGACAGGAAAGGCCTCACCGTTAGCATTCGTAACATAAGACACTGGTGGGGAAGATAACTCATTAAAGTAAGATCTATCATAAGTCATATGATTAGATGCACCAGAATCAATAATCCAAGTATTAGACCCAACAGAGTGAGAAACATGTAAGGTCATACCAATCTTACCACTACCAACTATTGAAGTTGTAGGGATACCTCCACATTCCATAGGATGATCCTTTCCAATTACTCCATAGTAGTCTGGTTCTTGGAAAATTTGCACTGCAACCGCTTTTGCCCTAGGACGATAAGATTTCCATTTTTCTCTAGAGTAATATGCTTTTGGTTGCAAGTATGGGTACAGTTTCCAACAAGTCTCACGAAGATGCCTCCATTCATTGCAAAAGGAGCAGTGGGGACGAGGGCGATTGATAAAGCCTAGTGGACGTCCTTGTTGATGAAGTGGAATTAAATTTTCCATTGAAATAAATAATATTGTGCAGTGGAGTAAAAAAAAAATTTGTACCCGACAGGACTATGGGCTGATGGGTTGTCTGATTAATAAGTGGGCTGATGGGCTAGGGTTGATGAGTAAGTGGATAGATGGGCTGATAGGTTAGGGCTGATAAATAAGTAGATTGATGGGCTGATAGGTTAGGGCTGATAAATAAGAAGATTGATGGGCTGATGGGCTGATGGGTTAGGGCTGATAAATAAGTAGATTGATGAGCTGATAGGTTAGGGCTGATAAATAAGTAGATTGATGAGCTGATGGGTTGATGAGCCTATAATTAAATTTGGCAGAGCTGAATAAATATTATGGAAATCCTAACAAAATTGGAATTACTCACAAAATAAAAAACGCAGAGCAGAGCAGTGCGGGCTGGACGGTTGGTGCGCAGACTGCGCGGACGACACCGATAGGTAGTGCACGGACGGTGTGGAGTGGACGTCGCTGATAGCTAGTGCGCGGATGGTACTGATAGCTGGTGCGCGAATGGTGTGGAGCGGACGGCTGGTGCGCAGGCTTGACAGCGCGGGTTGCAGGGCGTTGGCTGGATGGTGCGGGCTGGACAACGTTGGCTGGATGGTGTGGACTGATCTGCAACGGCTTGGACGGCCCAGGCTGATCTGCAACGGCTAGACGGCGTAGGATGATCTGCAACGGACAGATAGATCTACAATGGCGGCACAAACTGGACAGTGCGAGAAGATTAACAACACTGCATAAAAATATCGACAACAGTGCTACTGTTGATGGCAGCACTGTAGCTCGGGAACTGGTAACTTTTTTTTTCTTTTTCTTTCCTGCTCTGATACCAAGTTGAATATACTGAAATATATATTTACAATACAGATACAATGAATGATAATACAAGTATAAATATAGGAAATGAGAATCTTCTTTTTTAGGAAAAGTGCTTTTAAGAAAATTATATTAGTTACATACAATTAATATACCACTAATAATGATTTATTAACAAATGATAGATTTGGGAAAATTAATTCTTGAATAAGAAATTATCCCCAAAAGTTTTGATAATAAAGGTGATAGATTTGGAAAAATTAAACCTTGAATAAGATATTTTTAGGCAAATTCACAACTTGCAATGAAAGATGAGATAAAGAATTTAAGGAAATCGTTGGATTTAATCCTACGACAACATCACTAAATTTACTGGTAAGACTATTTATCAAACATGATTATCATAAAAAATATCCCTAATTTTTGAGGTGTTTTTAAAAATATCCTAAAGTTTTAAAAAATTCAAAAATACCTATAAAACATAACATAAGTTAAATCTAATGGACGTAAATAGTAACATCTATAAAATATAAGAAGGAAAATTAAATCAAGAAATAGTAGAAATAAAAATAGAAAACATCTCAAGATGTTTTTTTACATGAAATGGTAATAAGTTGATGAGTGCTCAAAAAGTACAAAAATTTTCATGATTTTATGCACGTTAATTGATTAAAAATATATATATTTATATGATTTTATCATATATTTATATAAATCTGTATTTTCGGAATCACAGGTATTTTTATTGTTTTTCAAGTATTTTCGCTTAAAAAAGTAACCTAAAGACTCAAAGAAAAATACTGAAGGCAATACATCACAAATATATTCATAAATTAAATGAGGAAAAGTCCAAAAAGATGGAAAAATTGGACAAAATGGGTCAAAAACGAAGAAATCGCGCATGTAGCCGCCCCGGCCAACGCGCGCACCGCGCTAACATAACGCCCAGTCCACGTGCGCCCGCACCCAGTCTGCGCCCGCCTACCCCATCCGCGCGCACCGCTGCGCCCATCTACGCGCGCCGCCGCACCCATACCACCATGACGTCAGTAGTATGACATCATCATTCACTACTCCACATTTTCTCAATTTTTAATCATTTTTTCACCCAATTTTTGTTCCCTTTCTCACCTATAAATACCCTCATTCTCTTCACCTCAAATCACACCTAAAATTACATATTCTTCCCTTTTTCTTTCTCTCTTTTCTTAGTTTTTAGATTTTCTTAGTTTTTAGTTTTTAGTCTTTCCTTAGTTAGTTTTTCTTAGTTTTACAGTTCTTCTATTTTTAGGAAGAACTAATTATTTTTTTGTAATTTATTTGTTTTTTAATTCAATAAATGGAAGTGCAAATTATGTTTGAAGGTTTTCCAACAACAGAATAACATAAAAGTATTGTAAGGATTTTATTTTCTTTACAATTATTTTTTATGCTTTATTCTTATATTTTATATTTAATTTGTCTGTGATTAAATTTAATTTTGCTGGCTATTTGTAAACATGATATAACAATAACGTTGTTATGCTCACGAAATATTAAATAGGTAAAAATCTCTAAAATGAATTGATTTTATTTTTATTCAAGATTTTATATTAAGAATGTTAGAGAGAAATATATTATTTTTCATTACAAACTTAAATCTGAAAATTAGATTTTAAGGTTTAGTTATATGGTCTAATTTAGAGTAGTGCTCTTTTATTTGTTGGTACAATCGCCCCGTAGTTAGAGTGAAACTCTATTTCAAAAGTTTTTATAAGAATTATTATCTGAAAATGTATTGAAAACATGTTTTCACTAGTGGTTTTAAAACTTGAAAGTTAGTACTCGAATAATTAAATTCTTAGGTTTAATTTAGACACCTTGAATAAAGTTTAAATTGTCTAACCCCACCAAAGGTGGTATTTAAATGGTTCATATTCAATCTCTTAGAAAAATGAATTAATTTAATTAACCAAATTAGTTATCAACATTACCCATAGGTATTAATTGATTTGTTTAGTTAACAAAGAATAAGTAAACCCCGCCAAAGGTGGTATTCATATAAAAAAGGGAGAATCAATAAATATCAATTTATATCTTTAATAACCTAAATAATATGAACAAACATAATTAACTTAGTTATGATATCCATAAATACTCCACTATTATAAATGATAAAATTTGCATAAATGTTTATTGAATCCATATCTATGTTTATTTTTATGTTATTAGATTAGAAAACACAAAAACCCCAAATATTGTGACAGAAAGTTTAAGATTTAATTTTGTTTTTAAAAGTTTGAATAATAAAATAAAAACCACATATATTCCTTCCTTAGATCGAACATAGGAGTATACTTATCATTTTCTATGAAATGATTCGTGCCCTTGCGAGAGTTTTATAAATATAAAAACAAAATATTGGGAGGATCGGCGATACCGGTTTTGTTCATCAAGTTTTTGACGCCTTTACCGGGGAAGGAATAACGTTTTAAAATTATTTATCAAAATTTAAAAAAATATTTGTGCGGTAAATAATTGTGATTTTTTTTTAATTTGAGTTAAAAACACAAAAAAATATATTAAATAGAAAATTTATGTTCATTACTAGTAGAAAACCACAAATTTAAATAAAAGTCAAAATAAATATTTTTTTCTTTTTTTCCTAAAACAAAAAAAAATCAAATTTCAAATTTCATAAGAAATAAAAAAAAATTAAAAAATTTAAAATTTAAAATAATAATAATTATAGCACGAATAGTAAAATAATTTTGAAATTTGAAATAAAAAAAACTTACCGTTCATGAATAGTAAAATAATAATAATAAAAAACCAAAACAATAAAAATAAAAAAAATATTCAAATTTCAAATTTCATAATAAATAAATAAAAAAATAACAATTTTAAATTTTAAAAAAATATTTATAGCGTGAATAATAAAATAATTTTGAAATTTGAAATTTGAAGTAAAAAAACTTTAATAAATTTTAAATAAAAATAATAAAAATTAAAAAATAAAAGAATGAAATAATATTTTTTATTATTATTTTCTTTTTAAAAAAAAACATAAAATTTTAAAAAATAACTAAATAAATAAAAATTTAAAAAAATAAAGATTTAATTTTTAATTTTAATTTAATTTTAAGTTTTCTTTTTTATTTATTTTAAGTCTTAATTTTAATTTTTTTTAAATAAAAATAGAATAAAAAAATAAAGTTTATTTTTCAATTTTTATTTTTTATTTTATTTGTTTTTCTTTTACCTTTTGCAATTTCTTTTTGTTTATTTTTTAATTTAAATTTTTTTCCTTTATTTTTATTTTTATTTTTAATTTTTTTCTTTTACCTTTATCAATTTTATTTTATTTGGTTTACTTTTTAATTTTATTTTTTTTCATTTAACTATTGTTTATCTTAATTTTCGTTTAACTTAGTTAACTTAGATTTTTACTAATTAAATTTTCATTTAACCTAATTAGCTTAGTTTTTTTTTCTAACTTAATTAACTTAGATTTTCATTAACTTAAATAACCTACATTTTTATTAACTTAATTAAGTTAAATTTTTACTTAATTTAACTTAATTAACTTAATTTTAATAACATGAAAAGTAAAGATATAAGGAATTTCTGTCTAGGTGAATAGATCTTGGAAGCCTTTGTGCCACTAGTATTTCGTGAGAACGTTGTTCTGTTTAGGAGGATTCTTTTTAAGGAGCCTTTACACCACCATTCTTTCCTGGAACACTCTTGGTTAATACTGATTATGTTATTTTAACTTAAATAAAAATAAAAATAAAATTATTGATTGTGTTTTGATGCCTTAATTATTTAATTTGCACCTAGATGTGCGTTATCTAAAACCCTCAAGCATGCCCCTAATTTTAAGTACAGAAAAAAAAATTTGAAAATCAATAGAGTATGATTGAAAAAGTATAGGTAGACATCCTTGTCTTACCTGTAGGTTTGATTGACTCAATAATGTGGAGACATTGAGTTTACTTAAAATGAAATCCCCAACTTTCGTTTTATTAAGACGTTAAACTAAGCACTGGATGGGAGTCAACCCATCATTTTAGGTAATTTTATTTTATTTATTTTATTTCTATTGTTTATTTTAGTTTAATTACATGTGAATAATTTTAAAATTGTTAAAACTAAAAATATTTGTTGAGATTTTTTAAGTTCACAGCGATTTGTCTATGTGCACTTTAATTATGTATGATGGATGCACCTGCATTTCTCCATTACTACTTGCACATTCTTAGGAAATAGGTAATCTTTCTTCTCTTTTCTCTTTATCTTTAATTTACAGTTGTTACATTGAGGACAATGTAAGTTCTAGGTTGGGGGTGGTGAAAAGTTACCATGCTTAATTTCAAAAAAACAATTTAACAATTTAAAAAAAAATAAAAATAAAAATTTTTATGTTCAAATTTTCATTTTCATTGTGTTTGGTTTTATTTTCTTTGTGTGATTTAGTAATTTTTGGAATTTTTGAATTAATTTTAAAAATTTTCTCACAAAAATTTATCATTTTTTTAAATCAAATTTAAGTAAATAGTTAAGTCTTTTGTATTGTTAGATTAATTTTTGAAAACATATCATGAAATATTTTGTAATTGTTTTTGGTAATTATTTAGTTTTTGTCATAACTAGTATGACAGATAAGATGTAGAAATTATATTAAACCCAAAATCGGTGTTTATGAATTTTTTTAGTGGAGACTACTTTTGTGAGATATAATTGGAGCCTAATTTCCTTTATTTAAAGTGAAAATATTTATTTTTTTTACTCCTAACACATTTCTTATTTCTTCAATTTTTTAGATGATCTCTATAGGTATTAGCATTGCATGTATAAATTTTTCTCATCTTAACAAAGTGTCGTATATTTTTTATTATTATTTTTGCTTAGATTAAATTATTTAATTATCGCATTCGTGCATAACTATTACAAAAAAAGAAGACATATATGGGATGATCTAAACCAAAATCAAACAAAAAAGCGAAAAAATTAACCACTCACCAAAATCCTAAAAAAATGTACAATCTGTACATGGGTTGACTCTCTAAAAAATATATATATTGAAAACAAATCTTCAGAAAAAATAGAGAGATAAAAAATATATAGTATAATCTACATACTATGACCCACATTGCCTACAAAGTTGTGAGTAAAGGCTAATTACAAAAGAAAGATATAGGAAGTAATTTCCTAAAAAGTCATTGCATTTTCTTCATTTGTAAAAAGCATATATCTTGAAATTTTTTCTTAATGAGTTTGATTTATGCATAAAAATAATTTTTATATATGATATCTTTATAATTTATACATTCGATTCCTTTCATAAGATCAACGTCAAAATAACACTTTGAGCCCTTATTCTTTATACATATGCGAACATATTAGTTCATTTCTATATATCAACTCTTTCACATATAAATTAGTATGAGTGTTTGAACCCATAGAATTCAGTGTTTTGAGAGTATTGACTAGTGAGGAATAGAGTCGAAGCGAATTTGGATTCCAAAAACTGAAATTGGGTGAAATTAAATTGATAGATTTTTTATATGAAATATGAAAATGATTTTTGATTAATTATTATAATAAATCATGATTGTTTAAGAATATTAAAATAACTTATGCTTGAGATTTTAATTATGATCTTAAAAGAGATTAAAAAGTATGAGACATTTTTTGTGTTATGTTGTTTTCTTTTATTCTTAAAAGTTAATTTTTGATTTTATTGTAATTTTAGTTTTTAAGTTGTTATTTTTATTATTTCTTTTAATTTTTACATTTAGTTCAATGTTTGTGGGTATCATTACTGAAAACCCTCACGAGACTCAAACTCGTCCACTAGGGAAACCTAGGGGTTTAAAGGCTTGTTGCATAGGCTAAATGCAACCATGTCAATCCACGAAAGTGATTTAGGATAGTTTAATTTTTAGTTTTTATCGCTTCTCTTGCTAAGGGACTAGCAAGAAGCTGGTTGGGGGTTGTGATGAGTGCTCAAAAAGTACTAAAATTACCATGATTTTATGCACTTTAATTGATTAAAAATATATATATTTATATGATTCTATCATATATTTATATAAATCTGTCTTTTCAGAACCACAGGTATTTTTATTGTTTTTCAGGTATTTTCGCTTAAAAAAGTAACTTAAAAACTGAAAGAAAAATACCGGAGATAATACATCACAAATATATTCATAAATTCAATGAGGAAAAGTCAAAAAAGATGGAAAAATTGGACAAAAATGTCCAAAAGGAGGAAATCGTACACAGAGCCGCCCAGCCGCATCAAGCAATGTGCGCACCGCACCAGCACAACGCCTAGTCCGCACGCGTCTGCTCTCCATTCCATGCGCGCCTAGTCCATGTGCGCCCACACCCATCTGCCCCATCTGCGCAGGTCGTCGCGCCAACACCACCATGACATCAACAATATGACATCATCATTAACTACTCCGTGTTTTCTCCATTTTTAATCATTTTTGCACCCACTTTTTCTTCCCTTCCTCACCTATAAATGCCCTCATTCTCTTCACTTCAAATCACACCTAAAAACACATCTTCTTCTCTATTTCTTTCTCTCCTTTCTTAGTTTTTTAGTTTTTACTTAGTTAGTTTTTCTTAGTTTTAGAGTTCTTCTCTTTTTGAGAAGAACTAATTATGTTTTGTAATTTATTTGCTTTTTGATTCAATAAATGGAAGTACAAATTCTGTTTGAAGGTTTTCCAACAACAAGAATAACATCAAAGTATTATAAGGATTTTATTTTCTTTACAATTATTTTTTATGCTTTATTCTTACATGTTATATTTAATTTGTCTGTAATTAAATTTAGCTTTGCTCGCTATTTGTAAACATGATATAATAATAATGTTGTTATGCTTGCGAAATATTAAATAGGTAAAAATCTTTAAAATGAATTGATTTTATTTTTATTCAAGATTTTATATTAAGAATGTTAGAGAGAAATATATTATTTTTCATTACAAACATAAATATGAAAATTAGATTTTAAGGTTTAGTTATCCGGTCTGATTTAGGGTAGTGCTCTTTTATTTGTTGGTACAATCGCCCGGTAGTTAGAGTAAAGCTCTATTTCAAAAGTTTTTATAAGAATTATTATCTGAAAATGTATTGACAAAATGTTTTCAGTTGTAGTTTTAAAACTTGAAAGTTAGTACTCGAATAATTAAATTCTTAGGTTTAATTTGGACACCTTGAATAAAGTTTAAACTGTCTAACCTCATCAGAGGTGGCATTTAAATCGTTCATTTTCAATCTCTTAGGAAAAGGAATTAATTTAATTAACCAAATTTGTTATCAACCCCACCCATAGGTGTTAATTTATTTGTTTAGTTAACAAAGAATATCTAACCCCATCAAAGGTGGTATTCATATAAAAAAGAGAGAATGAATAAATATTAATTTATATCTTTAATAACCTAAATAATATGACCAAGCATAATTAACTTAGTTTTTATATCCATAAATACTCCACTATTATAAATGATAAAATTTGCATAAATGTTTATTGAATCCATATCTATGTTTATTTTTATGTTATTAGATTAGAAACACAAAAACCCCAAATATCGTGACAGGATGTTTAAGATTTAATTTAATTTTTAAAAGTTTGAATAATAAATTAAAAACCACATATATTTCTTTCTTAGATCGACCTTGAGAGTATACTTATCATTTTCTATGAAATGATTCGTGCACTTGCGAGAGTTTTATAAATATAAAACGAAAGTATTGTGAAATAAGTAATAAGAAATAAGTATTAATTTTACAAATGCGAAAGAAATGTATAATACACCATTAATTGATAAAGAAAATATATTAAACAAACTATCTAAAATTCTCCAAAAAGATAAAAGAAAAATTGGATATATCAATTTAAGAGGAATTCAAATATTAATAAAAGTCTATTTTAGAGAATGAATAAATATACCAAATAAAAATAGCATTATTAGATATGAGAATAATAAATAAGAATAATATTTTATTATGATGATCCATAGTAATTTATGATACCAAAAACTAAAATTTACAACATATCCTAGATTTGCTATTAATATTCATGATATAAACTTAAACCAAGTATTAAGTCTAGCTTAAGAACTTAAAAGAGGAGAATTAATGAAAGAAGAAAATCATCTAATTTCAATACATTATCTAGTAGCATATTCTTTAACAAATAATAATAATAGTTCATATATATGGACAAATAAATTTATAGAAATAATTAAAATTTTTAAGAAACTTGAAAAAATAATAAAATCAGAAATACTAACATATTTTAAAATACTAGATGAATGACAATTAGATATGAAAAAAAACCTGATAACAAGGAGAAAAAATAATGTTGTTAGAAACAATAGTATGCCAATGTTTACTTTCATAGACTACGAAGAAGAAATTTCCAACCATGAAGAAATTAAAAAACTAGAAAATGAAATTAAGATAATGAAGGAAGTTCATGATGTCATATTAAGAAAAAAATAATGTTTAGTAGTAAAATAAAAAAATATGCAATTATAAGTAAATAGTAGCTTAGTAGGCATAGCAAAGAATCAAGCAACATTATTTGAAACTTTTTAACAGAGAGAATTAATTCAGTCCAAGAATTAAACATAAACTATCTGCAAGATATAATTGAAACACAAAAAGAATTATTAAAGGAAATAAATGAATGTGGTTGTAATAAACTACAACAATTAAGATATACATATGGAATTTTTAGAACTAAGAAAAAATATATATAACATACTTAGAATCAATGAAATTATAGGTCATAAATATGATCCTTTAGAAGGACTAAAAGAAGAACCACCTATGGGATCACATGCCCTTATTCTTAAAAATGAGAAAAGAGAAAATGAAGAACAAATTGATAAAAAAGATATAATTTCGATTTGATGGAAAATAAGAAAGAATTAGAGAAAAAATTCATGAACTCTAAAAATAGTGATATAGAAAAATTAGTTAGTCTATTAACATTAACTAATAAAAAAATAGAAGAACATTATAATAAAAAACTTTGTACTAACTAAGAAGATGATGAAATGACAATAATTAGTGAAAATGATTCCGAACTAGATATTATGACCCTAAAAGATTATATGAAACCAATTTTATTACTAGTTTCTTATCAAGAAGGAACATTTGACCCGCATAGAGGACAAATAAATAAGAAAAGGACAGAACAACTTGACACCACAGATAGGAGAAGACAACCACCTAAAATGTAGAATAGTTTGCATTGGGGAACTAGAGGTAGTATCACACTAGAATTCAAAATCCATGATAATTATAAGTCTAATTTTTTAGATTTAGACTGTATAAGAGATAGGAAAAAATCCTTACATGAATAGGCTAGTAGTATGAGTGTGCTCATATAAACCTCTCAAACTACCCAAATAAACCCTTCAATCTGTAGGGTACTAGTAGCTTATAAAATGATAGGAAATATTAAAGTTTATTTTTCAAACTTAAAATATCAACAACATTTATTAATGCAAGGGAATGCTCCCACAGGAATAGAATACTTAGACATAGTAATAAATGAAATATACAAGGAATTTATTAGAGAAGATAAAAGAAGAACTATCACTAAATCTAGTGAAAATGAAATCAATGAAGCTAAATGGCATCAAACAATAAAAATATTTGTGACATGTATTACATAGATTCTTTTATTTGGAAATATTAAATAGATTATCATAAATTACCACCCTCTATGCAAACAACTTATAAGGAAATGTTTTTCCAAAAATTACCTGGAACACTTCATAAAACCCTAACAGAAAGTTGGGAACAAAGGAATAGAGAAAACTATATCAGATACTCTAGAGGAAGAATAAGAATTGGATAATTATTAAATGCCAAGAAAGAAAGGAATATAAACAAATAAGAGTAAATGATAAAATATATTATGATACAAGAGATTTTAGAATACTAGCAAAATATGGATGTCATATAAAACATTACAAAAAATACAAAAATAAAAAATAAAATAAATTTAAAAGATATAAATTTTGAAAACAAGATTTTGAAAAATATAGAAGAATATTTAATAAAAAAACTATAAAAAAAGATATTTTAGAAAAAGAGGTGTAAACCTCCTAAAAATATGAATTTTTTCCCTTTAGGAAAGAAAAAATGCAGATGTTCGATCTATAATGAAGGACATTATGCCAACGAATGTTCAAATAGTCTACAACATAAGAAAGAATTTAAAAATAAATTTCCACAAAAAACAAAATCTTAGAGGAGGTTTTCAAAATGGAATTATAATCAATTGAGGAATCTGATAGAGGTGATACTTACAATATTTATCTATTAGAAGAAACTAAAAGGAAATAACTGACTCAGAATATGAACACCCAAATTATGTGTACTCTTTATCAGAAAATGAATTATTTGTATAGTATTACAAATCCAAATAGCATTTATATCAAAGTAGGACTAAATATGTGTGTAGCAAGTAAATATGTATTTCCAGAAAAAACTTGGATTGAAGCACCAAAAGATTTAATTATAAGAATTCCTAATAATACTAATATAAATCTTAATAAAGTATCAAAAGAAATAGATATACTAATAAGAGGAGAAATGTTTCACATTCTAATAGGAAACAAGAATTGATTTATTAATAGGAAATAATTTCCTAAACCTATATCAACATTTCACACAATATTTAGATAAAATAAATCTAACAACACTAGATGGTGATATCATCTATGTATCAAAAATAAGAAAAGCTTTAGCTGTATCAAACCCAACTTTTATGCAACAACATAAAAAGTGAAAACGTGGTGAGATAGAACAGCAAAAACCTTATTTAGAAAATATTTTATTAGATATAGAAGAGAAACAAAACTCTTTTCTCAATGAAATACAGGAAGACAAAGCCTTAACAGACATTAGAAAATTATTAAAAATAGTCAGTTTAGAAAATCCTTTGGATCCAAAAATAAATAAATCTAAGACAATAGTCAACATAAAATTAAGAGACCCTAATAAGGTTATAAGAGTAAAACCAATGATTTATACTCTAGAAGATATGATTAAATTTTGAAAACAATTTCAAGAACTTTTGTATTAAAAGTCATAATATCAAGTAATTCACCTCACTCTAGTCCAACATTTTTAGTTGAAAAAGAAGCTGAGAAAATAAGAGTAAAAAAGAGAATGGTAATAAACTTCAAAGAATTTAATAAAAAATCATTGATTATGGATACTTCATTACAAAGAAAGAAGAATTATTTTCATTAATAAAAGAAAAGAAATGCTTCTCAAGTTTTGATTGCAAAAATGGATTTTGAAAAATAAGACTATATGAAGAATCTCAAAAATTAGCAGCATTTAGCTACCCCAAGGACAATTCCAATGGACTGTTGTACCATTTGGACCAAAACAAGCTCTAGGTATTTTTCAAAGATATATGGATAACATCTTTGAGACATTACAAAATATCTAATGTGTTTATATAGATGATATTTTGGTCTTTAATAATGAACTAAATAAACATTATTTGGATACTATTAATATTCTACAAGAATGTGGAAATGAAGGCATTGTACTCCTTGAAAAGAAAACAATACTTGCTCAACAAAAAATTAAATATTTAGGGGTGGAAATTGAAGATAGAAAACATAATCTATAATCCCATATACTAAATAACATTCAATATTTTCCTAGTGAAATAAAAGACAAAAAACAATTCCAAAGATTCTTAGGATGCTTAACATATGTAGAAGCATATATCAAGAAACTTACAGAAATGTGAAAACCTTTACAAGTGAAATTGAAGAAAGATCATATCTTAAAATGGATAGAAGAAGATACTCTGTATATAGATAAAATAAAGCAAAGGTAAAAAATTTGCCAATTTTATACCATCAAGGACTAGATGATAAAATGATAATTGAAACAGATGTTTCATAAGAATATTGGAGAGAAATTCTAAAAGCAAGAATAGATGACAAAGATGAATATCTTTATAGATATACATCAGGATCCTTCCAAGGTCCAGAATTAAATTACCACAGGAATGGAAAAAAAATTAGCTATCAAAAAAGACATTAAGAAATTTGCAATATATGTTATAAGCCTCATGTTCATTGTTAGAATGGATAAAAATAATTTTGATTATTTCATAAGAACTAATATTACAAATGATTACAAACAAGGAAGATAAGTCAGATGGCAACAATGGTTCCACCATTATAATTTTGATGTTGAACATGTTCCAAGACGTAAAAATAGCTTAGCAGATGCTTTTACTAGAGAATTAACACCTCTAATTATTTTTATGCTTTCATTAATGGAACACCTTGACATCAAGACCAAGATAAAAGGAAAAGGAGATAAAAATCCTACAGGAACATCTCAAGTTGTTATACTTAGAGAAATCTCTTACGGAGACATGAAATAAACGTGAAGAAGTTAATTGTTAAAAATAACCTCTAGAGCATAAAAATTGATATAGGAATCTTCATTAAAAATTCAATTTAAAAAAGGTGAAACTTCTAAAGAAAGAATTCAAAATAAGAAAAAGAACCTAACAGTTCAAAAGAAAGTAAAATCTTTGAAACCAAACTCAATTGGGCATTTAAGGTAGAAAAATAAGAACATAAAAAGGTTTATGTGGTCTATAATGGCCCAATATCAGGAATCTATAACAACTGGTAGAATATAGTAAAGCTATTCTAGGAATTAATAGGGTAACTTATAGAGCCTTCATCAACAAAATAGAAGCTGAAGGCAGCTATGCCAATTACAAAACACCAAAACTAATAACTCCAGAAGAGATAGTAAGAAATTATTCTACAACATTACAACAACAACCAACAACTCCAAGTAGATTGACAAATCTAGGAAATATATCAAGGCCTCCAGTGCTATTTAGAGAAGCATCTCTTCTAGGGACATCAAAAATAGTAAAGCATTCATTGTTGTTCAAGGAGACATCCCCCATAAATTCTCTAATCATTGAAAATGAGAAAGACTAATATAGAAACCTTAGCAAACCACAATAGTTAAGTCTATATAACTTGGGTAGGACGTCTACCCAGGAACATATTAAAGATATGAAGTTTTATACCATAGACAAAGAATTTCCTACAGGAAGTAATTCAATATCTTGGAAGAAGTTGATCCAATATTTCTTTACAAAGCTCTTCATGAGAGACTAATATAAAATATATATTCAGGAATTAATTTAAGAAAATTAAATTATTTCCCAGAGAATTTTAAAATAGAAATCAAGAACTTCAGAAGGAATATTAAAGCATGTGAGAAGCGTGTTTATCTCAGCGTTTTCAGTTCATTAATGGACTGGAATGAGGAAGGATGTATCAGTCCCTACCATTTCATCAAGATAACGATTTCCAACACAAACAAATAAGTTCCAAAACCAAGGGCACTTCTAGAAAAGAAATTCAACATAGAAGAACTCTGTATACTAAGAGGTCAACTGTTAGGCCAAATTTACTATGAACTAAGGAAACTTGAAAAATCTATTGAGATCAAAGTAAATTATTTAACCAGTAAAGTTATCACCATTTTCCACAGTAGAATGGCTCTGCCAGAAGAAGATAGTGAAATTTTTTCCAAATATGAAGCCAATTTTTACAACAACCTAGAAATTGGTCAAGAATATAAGGAAGGTATTATGCTTTTATGCCAAAAAAGCTATCAAAGATCACAGATGCATTCTTGGCATCAAGAATTGAAAAGATGAAGATGTGTTATCATCAATAGAACTGTCGATAGAAAACAAAAAATAAATATAAAGAGAAAAAATGTCGAAAGAAAACCACAAAGGAAATAAAGATATAGACCCCACATTTTAGTCAGTAGCATGTACTAAGAAAAAAAACAATGACTACCATTTAAAGAAAAAAGAAAACAAATTATTAAAGCAAGGGTAAAATAATAATTTTAGTCTTGTAAATAGGGATTTCTTGTGCTATAAAAGGAACTCTTATTCCCATTTTAAAACACATAGAAATCCAGAAATCTCTACTTTGAAAAACACACGAACTCTAGCATAGAAATCCCCTCTATCTAGAAATCCCAAATTAGTAATGATATACCCAGTAAGTATGAATGGCTAAGAATCACTTCAAGGCTCTTAGTTGGCCTTAAGTTGTAATAATTATTATCTTATGAATAAAATGAAGTTATGTCACTCTTTCCAAGTAAGTCAAATATTGGACACCATTTATGTACGGATGCAGAAGGCTCACCATTGGTAGGAAAGCATTGAGGTTTGAGAAAAGCTGAGGCATAACAGGTATAACAAAAGAAGACGAATATAAGAGAAGACTATGGTGGACCCATTAAATTCAGATATAATAATTATAAATTCAAGCTAGTTATGAATCTTGGATGTTAAATATTTGCTTACATTAAGTGATAATACCGATAAACAAGAAAATGAATATTGTTTTAAATTTCAAAAATAAACTAGTTCTAAAAGAAATCAAAGAAAAAAATCTAATTATATTAGAACAATTCGATAAATGCTATCTCTATCATTTATTTGAATATTTTAAAGGTGAGGACTATAAAACCTGTCTTGAAAATTTCAAAGGATTTAACACCTTATTGGACATTTACACAGATTATATTAAAGCTATCACAAGCATCAAAGACCATTATATTTCAAAGAAATTAAAAGATTATTTTAGTCAAAATATATAAGAATAGAAGAAGAAGTTGAATTCAATAATTTAATGTTTGGATACTACTTCTTTGAAGATTGTAAGTACATTGTATGTACACAAGAAAAACCTGTTTGTATACTATGACTTATCATGATAATAATTAAGATCTAAAAATATCAATCTTTAGTAAAATTATACCTATAAATATTGAATCATTAGTACATAAATTAAAACTATTAGATTTAACAAATGAAAAAATAATATTAAATTTAAAAAACAATTAATAGAATTAGGATTAGAAATAAGTAATCAGCATAATGAAAAACATAATATATTACACAACGGGATACAAATATTCTGCAATGGTAATGAATATAGAAGAAAATTATATTTATACCAACAAATAATAAACTTTTTAGACATATTATTGTCTTCCACAAATAGATAAAGACTATCAAATAGGTTAACTCAGTCAATATTAACCCCTAATTAAAATATTATATACAATCCAAAAAATTGATATCAGAGCCAAAGAATAAGAATATGAATAATAATGGATGGAGAAATTAACACCATTAGGTTTTGAGGATATCAATGATGTTAACCATAAAGTGTAGAAGCATTCTAGATATTTTTATAAACCTCAAGGGTATAAGTGAAAATATGCTAAACCTCGGGAGCATTTGAGATATTATCCCTAACAAACCATTGAACATAAAAACCAACAAGAAAGGTAAAAAAGAAGGAGAAAATGAGAACAAAATATTTAAGTAGTTTAGTCCTTATCATTAATTGGCCTAATCCACTACAAAGGAAATAATATATATTCATTATGTAAAAACAATGTACAAGATTACAAAATCTGATTACAGAAACAACCTAACATAATCAAAGGATTGAAAATCCTTACACACTTAGTTCTTATACACACATAGAAAATAACTCAAAGAGACAATAAGGGATGAGATGAAGAGAAGAAACACCAACACAGTGCAAAAAGAAAACAAATGAATAGCTCAACGTCTAAAGAAAATCTAAAGGGGTATATATACTATTAGGTGTAAATTAGTTCATGTCATTTGGCACGATATGAGAGTTTTAACTCAGCAAAAAACTAGTTGTCCAGCCCAATAAGTACTAGGTCAGCATATAAACATTAATATCATATAAATATTCAATAGGATAAATGACCTGTATATAATCTCTTAATTATCCAATAAGAAGATAATTGCAAAGAGATAGCTCTGATACTAAGATAAGTCTATCATTTTGGGTTAGGGTCATTAACAAGTAGCATTTTCTTCTATATATATTCACCTTGTATCTTTCTCATAACTTGTTGGATAGGAAAATATCTAGGTACGCGTGGTACTATTTTATTGGTTTACAACGATATTGAAAAGTCAAATGGGTACAATCAAGTATCTTTTTTATTATTTAAATCTAAAAATCAATATTAATAACATAATCATATTTATGAAATATCATTAATGTCATAAATAATTATATATTAATTAATTCAATATTTATATATTAATTAATCAATATGTATTTTATGGTTATGCCATCTGTAAAAACCTTTAAATAGGTCTTCACAACTTGAAAAGATACGCATAAGCTTATACCATTAACTCTCTCAAATTTCCTCTGGTCTTAATATTTTCTCTTAGAAATTGACTTAAGTATCGAAGTGATTACAAAGATATCCATTAGTGTTGTACCATCTGATGTGGTTTTCTAGTGATATATAGGTTTACATGTCCAGAGAACATTGCTATCTTAACTTGAATATTACTTTAATAGAGATAAACACTTGAATCTAAACTCTCTCTCCCTAAATCTCTTTTCATTACAAGAAAAGACATTAATCTCCTCTTTCTTCTCACTATTTGAACTTTTTTAAGCAACAGACGGCCAAAGATCACCACATCCCATGATGACTTGAGGTTTTAACAATGTCTTCTCTGTTCTCAATTTTACAAGAAAGAAAGGTGCATCCAATTATTCTTGTTGACAAAAATCAATGTTAACATATACATTGAGTGTAAAATGATCAGTTTGCATTTGAAGTCTTTAGCCATCAATATGGATCCATATAGATAAATGGACTCAGTAAGTGATAAAGCCAAGGATCTGATACATATTTAAACAACACATTAAATAATATATCAAGCCAAATAACACATTATATATTATGCAGCTACATAACAATTGATCATGGTCCTTAAATCTCCTAAATGTGTTAATAACATATTGGAATTCAAAATTAAAAAATCTTTACCTTGACACTATGAAATAATGGATATATCTTATGAATCCTTTCCAACCTAATGCTTATAAATGAGAGACTTTGACCAAACTTAACAATATTTAAATGTGGACATTGGTAATGATTTTGCTAGAATATTAAAGTGATTGTCCTCTATAGAGGCTTTATCTACGTGAATAAGATCTTGTGAAACAATTTCCTTAATAAAATTCATTTTTATATGTGCATGTTTAGATAAATAAATTGCAAACTGGTTGTCAAAAAATAAAGTTTTTATAACATTATTAGATATAATTCTAAGTTTCCTAATGAAACCTATCAACAACAGGCACTGTTTTTCTGCTCGTGAGAAGACAATGAACTTAACCTCTATGGTTTATAGTGCCACAATAAATTACAAATTGGATTTTTATGATAAACTATTACCAAAGACAATAAAAATGTATCTTGAGAGTAACCTTCTTTTATCCTTTTCTCTTGCAACATCAAAGTCAAAATATCCTTGAATAATAGAAGCATTAACAGAGTTACATTTAAACAACAAACCAACACTTGTAGTCCCTTTAATATATCTTAGGATTCACTTGATTGTTAACTAGTGAGCTTTACCAAGATTAGTCATGTACCTGCTTACCACACTCATTGCATATGTTATATTAGGCGTAGTACAGATCATAACATACATCAATGATCCTATAGTATTAGAATAAAAAAATATTTTCATGTATTATTTTTTCCTTTTAAGATAGTCATTGCAAGACTTTAATATGAATTCCCAAAGGCACAATGACAATCTTAACAACAAACATTGAAAATATTTTTAAGACCTTTTCTAAGTATAAACGTTGTGACGCAAAACAAATTTCAAAAGTTCTAATGATATATGTACCATGTATTTTCTTAACATATATCAAATCTTTCATATCAAACTCATTACTAAATTTAAGTTTTAAATTATCAATTTCATGTTTTCTCTTACAAACAATAAACATAATATTTACATGTAAAGTAAATATATTAGACTTGAAACATTCTTATTATAATCACATTTTTCAAATCCAATTTTGATCATAAATGAAACAAATCTTTTATAACATTGCTTGGGAGCTTATTTGATACCATAAAGAGATTTCTTAAGTAGGCATACAAAATTTTCAATTCCCCTTTTAATAAATCCTTCATATTGCTTCGTATATATTTTCTCATATAAGTCACCTTGCAAGAATGCAATTTTAATATTCATTTGTTCAAGTAAGAAAACAAAATGAATTACAACATATAACAAAACTCTTATGGAGGTAAACTTAATAACTAGTGACAAAATTTTCATTAAAGTCAAAGCTTTCTTTTGAGAAAATTCTTGTGCTATTAATCTTTCTTTCTAACTAGTAGATTAAACACCCTATCTTTCAAAAATCTATCCATATCCTAACACTTTATATTTCTTTTGGTTTATCAATTAAAATCCAGGTTTTATTTTTATTCAGAAAATTTAATTCATCATGCATAACATCAACTAATTTAGAAGAATTAAGAGAAGATATATCATCATAAAAACACATAAGTTCAGAATCACTTATTTCAAAAGCAATTGATAATATACAAGAGATTAAATCAACTTAATCAATACTACATGAAGATGGTATAAAGTCAAGGTACCTTTTGGGCAAAGAGATAGTTCTCCTAGTCATATCTACGACCAATTGACAATCATTTAGTTCAGTGGAACAAACTTAAGGATTTAATTCATCTTTAGTAATTCCTTCACTATCACTGTAAGTGCCTCCATCTTATTCCCAAGGATCTAAGGAGAAAGGGAAATCTCAATGCCCTTAGATGCATTGAAAGTAGTTTCCGTATGTAAAACACAGATTCATCAAAAAATACATTTTTACATATAATATATCAAGTTTGTTAAGTTTTCTTCAGTCCTACATCGACCAGGAGTTCGGCAGCAGTGCTGCTTATAAGTTTGGGCAATCCTTAATTCAATAAGATCTTATTGGGTTGAGTTAGGCTTGAGTTTCTAACATGATATCAGAACTGCGCCTAACTTTATCGATAACTTGGGCTTTGTCCTTAACAGTCTCACCGTTGCTTTGTGAGACGACATCTGTTTGTATGGAAGGGGCTGTTAAGTTTCCTTTAGTCCTACATCGGTTAGGAGTTTGACAACAATACTGCTTATAAGTTTGAATAATTATTAACTCAATGAGATCATATTAGGTCTAAATTTTTCACAAAATTAAATAACGTATGTATATACTATGCCATGTTATATAATAATTGCTTATGTTTTGTAAATCTTCTAAATGCTTCAATACCACAATGTCATACAAAATTAAAAGAAATCTAGCTACTAAGCTGTACATGAATATGTCCTTGTTAGACCCAAGATGTTTTCAACAAGCTTGAGGAAATGAGGGTACATTTGCTTATCTTCACTATTACCAAAATGAGACAACCCAGTTCTAATATTGAAGCGAAGAAGGAGAAGAAAATGGAGATTTTATCCTTAGAAGACTCTTTTAACGAGCCACTTTTATTTTAAGATCTTTATATAAATTTTATCTATATAAGAATCTTTATAAGTCAAACGACCTTTATTATCTTTTCTAGCCGGTGGGTTTTTATTTCGATTATATATATATATATATAATCCAAATAAAAAACAAGGAGTAACTTGTTTTTATGTGCACGGTTAAATTAGAATTCTGAATTTAAAAATGAAAAAAAACAAATAAATTAAAAAGCTGCAGAAGTGAAACTGCCAGCCTTAATTACACGGCCACTCTCATAATTATGGCAATATAATTTAATCTTAAAATTGTTGTGTATGGTTCATTTGGTGGAATAATTTAATATAAAAGTAATGTTAGTATTGAATAAATTTATATTTAAATTTTAAAAAATATTATTTAATTCAATTTTATAATATTATAAATAATATGGTAGTTATTTATTGATTAAGAAAAAATAACTCAATTTAGTGATGATATTATAATAATTATTTTTAAATAGAAATAATCATTAAATTTTGGATCATATTAATTATAATATTAAGTATAGTTAAGTAATTTTAAAAATGAACACATTTATTTATTTATCAAGAAAACTTGATTACATGTCACATCAGTATTTATGTACATATAAATATAAGTGTAAATTTTTCCAAAGCATTACTTTTTTATTTTAAAAATAAGTATTTAAATATTTTTTTAAAATAAATAAAATATTACATAAATGGTATTTGAATTTGTATTCATAATAATAGGATAATTAGTAAGAAACTATATCATTTTGATCACAAACTAATCCAAATACTTTAAGCTAAATTTTAGCATGTATGATGAATTTCAAAACAAAATATACTATTTTTTAAAATAATTATATTACTCAAATATTTGTTATTAGAATTTGAATATCATACCTTCTACATGTTCAAATAAAATTACATGTCATTCAAGAGAGTCACTATATACATAGAAAAATAATATTAACTATTTTTTCTTTATTACTTGTTTTTTTCTTCTTCTTGTATCTCATTTTAATAAAAATGTTTAAATTATTAAGATTTTTTGTGATATGAAGTTTAAAAACTTAAAATTTAAAATTTAAATAAAATATAATTCTATTTTATACATATAATTTATCTATAATAATATAAATATTACATTTAAATTTTATTCATCTATAATTAAGATAGTGTACATGCACTCCTTAATTACAAATCTCCTATATATTAGTATAATTTAAATTATTATTATTATTATTATTATTATTATTATTGTTAAAATAATATTAATGACTAGTGTATTTAATATAATAATAATAAAGACGGAATATATATTTTATAATTTTTTGTTGTAATAATAAATAAAAAGTAATTGTGACATCCAACAAAAATATATTCAGTAATAAAATTAAGACAACGTTACTAAAATTAGTCATATATATAACAAAAATATGTATTTATAATATATGTATAATTCATTAAGATTAATTCAATAACTTCAAACAACAAAAAAATAAAAAAATAAATTATATGTAATAAAAATATTAGAATTCATAAGGTTTTAGAAAAAAACTTTAATTTAAGAATATTAAACTTCTTTTATTTAAAAATAAATAAAAAATCATTCAATATAAAAAAAGAGTATCACTTATTCTTCTCTATAATTCAAACTTAAAATTCACCATTTAAATTTAATTTATTATGAGACTAATATAACACAATTTAAAAATAATTACACTAAACAATTTCATTTTCTTAAATAACGTGAATAATTCAACCAAGCACAAAACGCAACCCAAAAAAACAAAGCAAAACGACAAGCATTTCATGCAATTCCGAGCTCCCCGTCTATCAAACAAGTGTCTGGTTCGTTCCACACCTGTCCACTCCACTCTTCCTTTAAACTCACACCTCTTCCCCTCTCACCAATGTCATAATCTTTCTCTTTTGATTTCTTTAACAATATTGCAAAGCACAAGCCCAAAAACTAAAACCAAAGCTCCATGGCTGACTACCAAGCTCGAGCCCAACAATATCAACAACAACAACATACCACCGATGCCCTCAAAAACTTCCTCCCAGAAAATGGTCCCACGGGCTCACAAGTCTTAGCAGTTTTCACACTATTACCAATTGGTGGCACTCTTCTCTTTCTCGCTGGCCTCACCTTTGTCGGAACTCTCATCGGCCTCGTGGTTTCGACACCGTTGTTCGTGATCTTTAGCCCCATTTTGATACCAGCAGCTCTGGTAATTGGACTGGGTGTGACTGGGTTCTTGACATCAGGTGCATTTGGGATCACAGCACTCTCATCCATCACTTGGTTGGCTAACTATCTGCGTAGAATGAGAGAGAGTTCTAATTCTAGTTTTAGTATTAGTGAGCAAGCTGAGCAGGCAAAACTACGCTTGCAAGACACTGCGGATTATATGGGCCACAAGACTAAGGATGCGGGCCAAGCTGTCCAGAATAAGGCCCAGGAAACTGCTGAACGAACCCAAACCCAAGAGACCACGACTGCTAAGCCCAGTGAAGGAACTATTAAGAATAAAACAAAACAAAAGGAGTAATTAAGATAATGTGTTGGTTTAATTGTTAGGTCTTCAAGTCTGGTTACATTGGACAGCTGTTTAGCTTAGCTTGTTTTGTTTTGTTTTTTTAGTTGTTTTATGTAGTTTTTCCTTTGTTTATCTTGTGTTTCTCTCAAGAACTTTTGCCAGGTTGAGTTTGTGTTTTAATTAGTGGTGTTCATGGTAGCTCGGACATAAAAGGGCTTAGGGGAATAAAAGGATGTAACCCTTTTTAGTTTTCGTGATTTGAATGAACCAGTATGTTTAAATAAATATTTGTTTTTATAATTTTCGGGCTTTCATTTTACATTTAGTATAATTGAGCATTATGAATTTTAAAAAAATAGATATAATTTTGTGGGAGATAACATCAATAATCCTCCTAAGATTTTAATGTCACAAATCCTCTTCAATGTCAACGGAAGCAAATAATAGTTTTTTTATACATTATTTATAAAAATGATAAAAATAATAGAAAATGAAAAAATAATAAAAAATCAAGAAATAATAATAAAACCGTAACACATCTCATGATTTTTTTATAAGAAATGATAATTTGTTAAAAAAATGAAAAAAATATAAAAAATAAAATTAAACCTTAAGAAAAGAGATGCACTCAAAAATTTATCGTTTTCTTAAA
Source organism: Hippophae rhamnoides (assembly GCA_033030585.1). Lineage (NCBI taxonomy): Eukaryota > Viridiplantae > Streptophyta > Magnoliopsida > Rosales > Elaeagnaceae > Hippophae > Hippophae rhamnoides. Next base: position 38,271,924 of record CM065428.1, on the reverse strand, counting down.
AACATTTTCGATGAAATATATAATTTATTATGTAATAAATAATAAAAAAAACTAGTATTTTTATTACAGATGTAAAAAAAAGATACAACAAACCATTAGGATAAAAGAAAAATTATAGGAGGAATTTAAATTTTAATAAAAACACATTTCAGAGAATGAATTGATATACTAATAAAACTAGTACTGATAGTTAATAGAATAATAAATTGAAATGAATCTTTATTAGGAATGATCTATGAAAGTTTGTGACATCAAAAATTAAAATTGATAACATATATATTCTAATTAAAGGACATCATACGTTTTTACTACACTATATAGTAGGATATTCATTGACAAATAATCATAATAGTTCAAAATATGAACAAAATGAGTTTATAGGAATAGATATATCTTTCTAAGAAATTGGACATCAAAGAGTCCAAGATTTGATACACAATCAAGGTAAGGAGATGTAAACTCCTTAAAGACTTTCCCCTACAAGCACCAGAATAACAGAAAACAATTATAATAGTATAATTAACTTAGATATGCAGTTTAATTAATCATACACATAAATTATACATAATCTACACAGTTAGGAAGTAAAACAACTAGACAGAAAGTAACTTTCCAATTGGAGTCCTAAGCTTATATGGGGTAACATACAATATCAAGACTTGGATTGTACTCACAGCAAAACATGTCATCTAAATACAATCATATAACAAGGTAAAATCACATAGAACCCATGCTTATGTGGTAACATTATCGAGTTGCTTATGGAAACCACTAGGCTACAAACAAATCCACTAAACAATAAAACATATACAACATTGACAAAAATAAAACCACAATTACCATTATCAATTAGGACCTCTATCCTAACTGTCTATTGCTTTCCTTGCTTGTTTCCTCTATAACTACTTGGTATGACACACGAACCCAACTTTCATCCAAAGCTAGCACCACTTGATGTGGTGCGATCAGTTTTCAAAGATCAATCACATGAACAACAGAAAACAATCACTCATGGAAAATTCACAAAGCCATGACCACCCACAATCATTATTTTGGGAGTCCTTGACAATCCCAAAAGAATAGTATTGCCTAAACCACCTAGTAAAATAATCTTAGCTACTCACAGTCTAAGAATGCTATTTCACTCTTATTGAAAATGTATAACAATTATCGAAATACACTCAAGATGATTAGTGAATACGAAATTAGAATTTATAGAGAAAATTTGGCAGAGCTTCGCTAGGATTTTTCTAATTGCCAAAAACATTAAAGAGGTAGGTATTTACGAGGCCTCACTAAGATCTTTGTCGACCACCTCATTGGGGTTTGATTAGAGCCTTATCAAGGTGCACAAAAATACAATTTTTTGATCCAAAAATGAGTAATTTTCATAAATATTGCACCCAAAGCGAAGCAAAAATGGCCACTTTTAACCTAGCATGCATACTAAAAACCAATTGTGTGTGAATAAAATGATTTCAATCATATTGTACCTATATATGTGTATGTGCATTATTGATCAATAGAAATCTACCTTACACAGAGGAAGATAGAAATACTAAGTAAAATAATCAAGTTCCGTGTTTTACACATGGGAAGCCAACAAACACATAAAGGACTATAGAACTTACAATCTCTCCCTTTTGACTTTCCATGTCAAAACACTGCATAACTAAGTATAAACGCACATCAATCATAAGATGATCATGAAGATGACCTAACAATGTTTGTTCCCATGAACAAAACCTCAACGCACACCTAAAACTCGAAAATACACCTATTTCAAGTGCATCCATCTTATGTGTTACATCGATATTCTTTGACCAACTCATCAACACTTTGTTCTTCTAAGACACGATAGTCTTAACAAATCTGCATATAGCACATATGAAGCTCGATGACTTCAATCTACACCTGTAACCTTCACACACTAAACACACATACCTTATGAACATATCATGCTAAAATAGTGTGTAGTCTACAAATATGCAGTAAGAAAACTTGCAATGTACACCACTCCCTCTATTTTCATGAAACACTCATCCTAAGTGAATGCAAGTCAGGAAACAAGATGTAGTGAAATTCTACATTCACCACCCATGGAACACATAACATGGCAACAAAACACATAGTTGTGCACTAAAATTTCTCCCTTTTTTTGACACAGAAATTCAAAATAACATCCCTATATGAGTAAGATAAGGTATATAAGAATGCAATAATCTTATCACTCATGCAACATAGTAGAGAAAAATAAATAAAATAGATTAAATAAAGACCAACACATGGTAGAAAAAGAAAACAAAAGCACAAATAAGCAAACACATAAAGTTCTTCAGGCTTATATGAATTCGAATAACAAATTAACACAAAAGTCTCTTAGGGAGAGATGCATATACCAATAGTCTTTCTTAAGGATTCAAACCTAAGACAATATAAAGTTTTAGTAAATAAATCAATAAGCTGAAGATTAGTCTTGATATGTTACAACAACAATATGATTGATTCCACAAGGTTTCCTATGAAATGATGTTGAATATCAATTAATTTGGTCCCAGAATGTTGGATGGGATTTTTTGAAATGAAAATGGCATTGGTGTTGTCATAAAGTAAAAGAAGGTTTCTTATGAGGATACCATAATCTAACAACATCTACTTCATCCATAGTATTTGAGAGAAATATAACCCTACAACAGTATATTCGTCTTCACCGATAGACAGAGACACATAACCCTACTTCTTATTATGCCAACAAATCAAGGAATTACCAAAGTAGAAATATCCTCTTTAAGTACTCATTTTATCATTATTATAACCTTCCTGGTAGACATTATAAAACATAACCAACTCTATAGTAGTTTCCTAAGGATACCAGATACCAAACTCAGACATGCCATTAACATACTTGATGATCCACTTTATAGCAGCAAGATGAGATTCTTTTGAGCTAGCTTGAAATCTAGCAAAAAATCTTACACTGAAGGAGATATTAGGGCTACTAGCTATCAAGTTGAGAATATTTTCGATCATACATTGGTATAGAGTTTGCTCCATTCTTTACCAGAAGAGTCATGATGTAGGTTGTACTCATGAGAGTGTGAGCAATTTTAGCATTCTCTAATCCAAACTTATTGACCAAATCTTGCATACATGGATTGGGAAAGAAAGATCACATATTTAATTTTTTTGACCTAAAACCCAAGGAAGAGTCCTAACTCACCAACTCATCTCAAACTCATCTTGTATAGTTGCAGCAAACTTCTGAGCAAGATCATCCTTTATTGACCCAAAAATGATGTCATAAATATACACTTGAACAACTAAAACTTCACCCTTATTCCTTGAGATGAACATGTTTTGTCATTACCTCCTCTCAAAAATCCATTATTCGGGAGAAATGTGGCGAGATGCTCATACCAAGCATAGGGTGCTTACTTTAAGGTGTACAAGGCTTTCTTCAATCTAATCACATGATTAGGAAAGTAAGGGTCTTCAAACCCTTTTGGTTGTTCTATGTAAACATTTTCCTTAATATTCCCATTGAGGAAAGCACTTTTCACATGCATTTGGTATAATTTTAAAAAAGGAACAAGCTAGACCAATGAGCAGTCCTACAAACTCTAGACAGGTAATAGGTGCAAAAGTTTCTTCAATGTTAATTCATTTAATTTGAGTGTACCCTTGAGCTACAAGACAAGACATGTTACATACAATTATGTCATTCTCATCCTCCTTGTTTTTGTACAACCAACGAGTACAAATGATATGTTTATTAGTGGGTTTGGGAAAAAGATACCATACATAATTCCTTTAATACTATGTAAATTCTTTATGCATAGAGTTGACCTAATGTATGCCCTATAAGGCTTCCTTTACATTTTTTGGGAAGAATAATGGAGGTGAAACACATGTAATTTAATGTATCCTATAGATGCCATTTATTTTTAACACCACTTTCAACATTACCAATAATGTTATTAGTAAAATGAGCATTCCTTGCTCATTTTAGAAGAGAAGAATCTTCATGATCATCTTTAGAAATCCTTGGAGGGTCAAATGGAGTTGTAGTAGATAGAACCTCAACATTATCAATGGTACTTTCAGAAGAACCCCAATCTGCAAACACATGACTATCATTTGACTCAACAAGTTTACTGGCTTTAGAATCGTCAGTCACCACATTGATTGATTCCATAACTGTCAAAGTTCTTAAATTGAAAATCTAGTTAGCACAGCTATTTTTAGAGTATCCTAGGAATATTCCAAGATCACTCCTTGCTTCAAATTTGTCTAAATTTCTTTGTCTCTAAGATAGCAAGTATTCCCAAACATATGAAGGTGTCTTACATTAGGTTTCTTTCCATTCATTAGCTCATAAGAAGATTGACGACTATTAGGCCTCAAGAAGTAACAATTTAAAGTGTAACAAGAGGTGTTAACTACTTTAGTCAACATTACCTTACCTCTTTCTTAGACTACTCTATTTTTTCTTTTAACAATGCCATTTTGTTTAGGGATCTTGGGAGCCAAAAACTCATGTTCAATACCCATTTCATCATGAAATGAATTGAACTCAGAATTCATAAACTATTTACCATGTTCACTTCTTTTCTTGCTGATGGTACCAATGGTCTCAAAATTTTCATTTTGAAGTTTAATACACAAGGTCTTGCACTTGGAAAATTCTTTTGATTCATCTCTCAAAAACAAGACCTTGGTTTATCTATAAAAATTATCAACATTTACCGAGACATACTTTCTCCCACTAATGCTAGTAATATGTATAGGACCCATCATATCCATATGAAGCAGTTCAAAAGGTATTTTAATGGAAAGATGTTGACTCTTCTTATACTAGCTCTGACTTTTCTTTTCTAGCTTATAGGGACAATACATATGTTTAGGAATAATGGAGATAGGGGAAGACCTCTAACTATTTTAAAATTGGAAATTTTATTCAATAGTTTGTAGTTGATGTGATCCAATTGATAATGCTAGAGTTCTTCAATACATAAACTTAAGCTATAACACATAATTTCTAAAGGATTACCCACACAATAATAGTTGTCTTCTGATCTGATGCCTAGGACTAGAATATTACCTATAACACCATAGATAATACACTCATTTTGAGTGAACTTGATTGTGTACTTGTTATCATATATTTGGCTAATGTTGATAAGATTAGCCTTGAGACCTTCAACATGAAGAAAATATTTAAGTTTAGGAATTCTAGGGGCATTGATAGATCCTCCACCATAAAATAAGGCCTTATTTCTATCACCAAAAGTAACTAATCCATCATTGGTAAGAATTAAGTTGGTAAAGAAGGATTTGTCTCCAATCATGTGCCATGAACATCCATTAAAAAAATACTAACAATTGGATATTTGAGCCTTTAGGGTAGTATGAACAATATTACAACTGATATTTCGAACACATATGTGTAAACAAGAGAGGACTTAAAATCCTTGAAAAGCATAATTGCTTCATTTTGTAAAGCCACATCTACATTATTTAAGGTGATAGAGAGATTCATCAATTCTTCTATATGACATAGCATACTATTGTCATAGTTTGGAGATTCTATGTAAGGGATGGAAGAAGAAAAGAAACCAAAATTGTTCTAAATGGGGGAGAGAGATAGACTTTATACACTTATCATGTCAACCATGCACTCATCATCGGAAACCACAACAGTAGGGGAATGTTCTTGAACAACAGCATGGATAAAAGAGAAAGGTGCATTAGTATCATTAAACTTTAACAACTTATTAGAACAAATATTTCCAAAATACTTTTTTTAACCAATGTCTTTGAATTCCTTGATTTTCATCTCAGAATCATACTTTTGAAGGTGAAGATTCTTAGCCATTTCATACTTTCCTAACAAGTAGGATTCAAGAAGTTTCACTTTAGTAGTATCAGCATTAGTACGAGCTTAAATATTATCAATTTCAGCTTCATAGTCATCCAATAGAGACTTAAGAAGAGCCTTTTCATCTTTCAAAATATGAACATTTTTCTTTAGTTTGGAGACAACCTCATAATTGCATGATGAGGACTTAGAATGGATTAAACTTTGAGAGCTTTTGATTCTTTAAACTGAATAAAATTTTCAAGCTCATTTACATGAGCAAGATACTTTTTATTATCACAAAGAAGAATTTGAAGTGACCTATTGTGGTTATCCAATTTCATCTTCAAATTGGGTACTTCTTTTTCACCATCCAAGGTTAGATTAAGCAATTGACCAGAGAGGTCCAAATGATCCTTATCCTTTTCTTTTAGGTTGATGTTAATTTTGGGCATAACCTTCTTCAACTTGAGATTCTTATACACAAGTTGGTCAAAAGATTCTTGAACTGAAAACTTGTCTTCGTCAAAAACATTTGTCTAATATGAAGACTTGGAAGAAACTATCTTTGAATGGGAAGCCATCAAAGTATAACACTTAAGAAAAGTAATCATGACCCTTTTTGGAGTTGATACAACCATATCAGGAGAGAACCCATCATATTTCTTTTCCAAGAAGTCCCAAGCTTCCTTAGAAGTAGTAAACTTAGAGATCACAATTGAGTCTTTACCTGCAAGTTTTAAGAGTATTATGTTTTATAATTTTCAAGTATCTACTAAAATTATTTAAGATTGGGCTATGATTTCCATTTAATATGAAAAATTAGACCCACCCAGCTTAAAAATATATGAGAGCCTACGACATCTAGCTGAAGTCCAACCCAAAATTTAAATTTTTTAGGTGAGATGGATCTCAAATTAGACTCAATCATTTACAAATCACAATAATTGTTTTAATGGATCTTAAATTAGATTCATTCATTCATAAATCATAATAAGAGGTTTAAGTGAGAACATTTTGAGAATAAGAAGCCAACAATATTTACAATGGAAGGAGTTCACTCCAGTCGATGAATTCTTACTCGTAGTCTACATTTAAAACCTATTCTTATATGATATTTCTTTAAACATATGGATCAACTTAGGGCTCAACCAATTACCAACCCAAACTGTCAGATGTGTCACACTAGGAAGACATAATTTAGGCATATGCCCACAACGATACTTATAGGGTGCCCCTATCTATGTAAAGTAACTTTGAGTCTTGGAAGGCCAACCACCACCAGAGCCATTAAAGTTGTCGATCTCAGGTTAGATTTTAATTTTACATATGTAACACCCTGACACGCTATGATTTGTAACCCTATATGATTGACACTTGTACATGTAATGTCCTATATATATACGGACCTTATATGAGATCAACACAATTCATTTCAATACTTTGACTTCTATCTAGATTCTCTCTTTGAAAATGGGATCATTCTAACATTTTGGCACCCACTGTAGGGCTCTAGATTTAAAGGTCAAATCGTAGCTTCTAACCCCTTATTTTTAAGGATTTACCCTAATTTTTTAGAGAGAAACCTCGTAAGAAAGATCCCCACATTATGTTCTTTTAGCCTTACATCTGTCATGGTGGGAATGAAGTTGAGAAAAGATTGAGACTAGTGAACAAAATAGAATCTTCATCATAGGACCATACCTTTCTAGTTTATGAGGAGGCTCAAGCTAATATTGAGCCCTATAAAGATTTGACAAGCCAATATCTCAAGCTAAGAAGAGAGCTTAAAGAGACCTGACAAGATATAGAACACTATGCTCGTAGTCAGGCTTAAAAATTCTAACAAGTAGAGCCATCAATCTGATTGACGAGTTTAGGTTGGCTTTTGTAATGAATGAGCCTACCCAGGTCAAGAATGTAGCACAAAGTAACCCTCCATCTAATATGATGGGGCTCAATAATGTATAATTACTACAAGAGCGAAAGATCTGTGATGCATGCTTTCGGCATTAGAGGAAACAAATAGAAAGCAAGATGAGACCCTCAAAGAAACTTACAAAAGGATAGACAAGGGCAAGGGATACTACGATGTGGATAGGGAATGTGAGAAATTTTTTGTCTCCCCCTTCTTTGATGAAATAGAGAACAATGAACCTCTAACCAAGTTTAGTGCTTGTAAGTATCCAAACTATCAAGGAATGAAGGATCTGGTAACTTACGCCTAACATTTCAAGACTACTATATCCCTTGTGAACCTCACTCGAGATAAGAGAGATTTCATGATGTGAAAACTATTTGCTGCCACTCTATGCAATGCCTAACAAAAGTGGTTTAATAACTTGTCACCCCATATTAAAACCTCATTCTCTCAATTCGCCAAGTTGTTCATTACCAACTATACCTGCAATAAGCCTCTGAGGAAAGAATCTCACCACTTTTTCTCGATTACCCAGGGAAGTGGAAAGTTTATTGAGGAATACATGGAAATTTTATATGGGAAAAGCTAGAAATAGCAAACTATCCTAACTCTACTATGATAGAAGTTTTTAGACGAGGTCTATTAATAAGTTTTGATTTATTCACAAAATTAACCAAAATAGTTCTCGAGATGATAAATGAAGCTTATGGAGAGGCAATAAAGTTTGTTAATTTGGAAAAGGAGTTGGAGTTGGACAAAAAGAGTAAGGGTATTGTAAAATCTCCACTATAAAAGAAAATAAGAGAATAAGCCTAAATAGATCAAACCAAGAAAAAATGATTAACAAAAATAAACAATTTTCTCCAAATCACAAGGCAAGTAGTCAATGGCCTAGAAATAGGGGGCCTTGGGGTAGGTCACTATCCCTTTTGAGGTCCACCTTTGAGAGTGAGCCTAGGTCAAGCTGTGTTGAGGAGTAAGAATGAGAAAAATATTAGCTGGATACCAAAAATGAGGGCACCTCTTAGAGACACTTCTAAGTGGTATGCCTTTCACAAAGATATAGGCCATAAGATACGAGATTGTAGAAATTTTAACAAAGAAATAGAAGATTTGTTATCCATGGTATTTGGGTGGCCTTGTGGGAAACAATAGCAAAGGAGTTGATCGACAACCTGAACGTGAAACTCTAAGGCTACCTATTCCACCGAGTAGTGGGGTAGAGCCATATAATGAGGCTAATGTGAGGATCATCCATACTTTACACAGATGATCTGGGCTTAACGGGACCAAGAGTAATATGTGTAAAATATACGTTAGATACTTACGTGATTTTCCATATGTTTATAATTTGGATAAAGGGATGTCCACAATTGCAATCACCTTCTTTAGGAAGGATGAGACCTAGTCACCCCATGAAGACTCTTTAGTAATCACCCTATGAATAAGATCCTACAATGTCTATCAAATCATGATTGACATTGGGAGCTTAGGTGACATTCTTTTTCTATCGATAATGAAAATTCTAGGTATAAAAGAATGTGACATCAAGAGGAGAGAGCTACCCCTAATGGGATTCAATAATAGCACTACCAATGAAATTAGAACTATGATGTTACCAGTTATGGTGATGTGATCTATATTTATGAGCACCTTTGTGGTGATTGATGTCCCAGCCTATTACAATTCCATTATGGGTATATCATGGATACATAAGATGAAAATAGTTCCATCTACTTTCCATCAAGTCATCAAATACTCAATCGAGGAAGGCATAAAAGAGATAAGGGGGACAAAGAAAAAGCTAGAGATTTTTATAATGCTACATTGAGGGAAGTGGTTCCAAATTAGCAATTATAGTATGAGCCTTTTCAAAAAAAGGCTAGGGGATAGATGCCTAGTTGAGTCAGTTAATTCAAATGCAGTTTGAGATTTACCAGTCAAACCATTATCTAAAATTGAACTTTGACTTAACAATCGAGGTTAGGGAGAAACTATCTCAAATCCTAGGAGCCAACTTTGATATCTTTACATGGAGACCTATCAATATGCCTAGGATTAACCTAGATATTACAACCCATAGGTTGAATGTTGATCCAAAAGCTAGACCTATCAAGAAAAGGAAGAAAAAGTTCATAAGAGAAAAGAAAAAAGTGATTAAAAGCCAGGTCACCACATCTAAAGAGACTAAGATTACTAGAGAGGTAGACTACCCAACCTGGTTCTCAAATGTGGTGCTAGTAAAAAAGGCTTGTGGATCACACCACATGTGTGTAGCCTTCATAGACTTAAATGAATCATGCCCAAAGGATGATTTTCCTGAACGTATACTTTGGATATCATAAAAAAGAATGCACTTAAAGGATGGGGAGAAAACATCTTTTATTACCTAGGAAGAGAACTTCTAATACGCTCAAATTCCTTCTAGTTTAATGAATGAGGGAGCTACATATCAATGCCTTGCCAATAAGATTTTTGTTGACCACCTAGGTAGGAATCTGGAAGCATATGTGGATGATATAATGCTAAAGTCAGCACAACCTATAAACCATGTCAAAGACTTGGAAGAAATATTTCACGTAATTTATAGGTATGGTATGAGATTTAACCCTAAAAATGTGTTTTTGGTGTTACCTATGAAAAATTCCTAGGCTATCTCGTATCTACTCGAGGAATTGAGGCAAAGATTACTAGAGAGGTACACTACCTAACCTGGTTATTGATGAGTGCTCAAAAAGTACTAAAATTACCATGATTTTATGCACATTAGTTGATTAAAAAGATATATATTTATATAAATCTGTCTTTTCGGAATCACAAGTATTTTTATTGTTTTTCAGGTATTTTCGCTTAAAAAAGTAACTTAAAGACTCGAAGAAAAATACTGGAGGTAATATATCACAAATCTATTGATAAAATTAACGAGGAAAAGTCAAAAAATATGGAAAAATTGGATAAAATGGATCAAAAGGAGGAAATTGTGACGTCATCATTCCCTACTCCACGTTTCCTCCATTTTTAATCATTTTTCCACCCACTTTTCTTCCCCTCCTTACCTATAAATACCCCAATTCTCTTCATATCAAAACACACCTAAAAACATCTTCTTCTCTCTTCCTTTCTTTCTATTTCTTAGTTTTTATCTTTTCTTAGTTTTAGAGTTCGTCTCTTTTTGAGAAGAGCTAATTATGTTTTTGTAATTTATTTGTTTTTTGATTCAATAAATGGAAATGCAAATTCTGTTTGGAGGTTTTCAAGCAACAAGAATAACATCAAAGTACTATAAGGATTTTATTTTCTTTAAAGTTATTTTTTATGCTTTATTCTTATATGTTATATTTAATTTGTGTGTGATTAAATTTAACTTTGCTGGCTGTTTGTAAACTTGGTATAATAATAACGTTGTTATGCTTGCGAAATATTAAATAGGTAAAAATCTCTAAAATGAATTGATTTTGTTTTTATTCAAGATTTTATATTAAGAATGTTAGATAGAAATATATTATTTTTCATTACAAACTTAAATCTAAAAATTAGATTTTAAAGTTTAGTTATCCGGTCTGATTTAGAGTAGTTCTCTTTTATTTGTTAGTACAATCGCCCGGTAGTTAGAGTGAAGCTCTATTTCAAAAGTTTTTATAAGAATTATTATCTGAAAATGTATTGACAATATGTTTTCAGTTGTAGTTTTAAAACTTGAAAGTTAGTACTCGAATAATTAAATTCTTAGGTTTAATTTGGACACCTTGAATAAAGTTTAAACTGTCTAACCCCACCAAAGGTGACATTTAAATGGTTCATTTTCAATCTCTTAGAAAAAGGAATTAATTTAATTAACCAAATTAGTTATCAACCCCACCCATAGGTGTTAATTGATTTGTTTAGTTAACAAATAATATCTAACCCTACCAAAGGTGGTATTCATATAAAAAAGAGAGAATCAATAAATATCAATAATATCTAACCCTACCAAAGGTGGTATTTCATTTTTAAAAGTTTGAATGATAAATTTAAAACCACATATGTTCCTTCCTTAGATCGACCTTGGGAGTATACTTATCATTTTCTATGAAATGATTCGTGCACTTGCGAGAGTTTTATAAATATAAAACCAAAGTATTGGCAGGATCCATGATGCCAGATTTGCTCATCAATTGTCAAATGTGATGCTAGTAAAAAAGGCTTGTAGATCATGCCACATGTGTATAGCCTTCACAGACTTAAATAAATCATGCCCAAAGGATTATTTTCCTCAATGCACATTTTGGATATCATCAAATAAGAATTCACCCAAAAGATGAGAATAAAACATATTTTATTACCTAGGAAGAGAACTTCTATTACACTCCAATACCTTCTGGTTTAAAGAATGAGGGAGCTATATATCAATGCCTTGTCAATAAGATGTTTGTAAACCACCTAGGGAGGAATTTGGAAGCATATGTGGATGACATAGTGCTAAAGTCAGCACAACCTATAAACCATGCCAAATACTTGGAAGAAATATTTCAAGTAATTTGTAGGTATGGTATGAGATTTAACCCTAAAAATGTGTTTTTGGTGTTGCCTCAGGAAACTTCCTAGGCTATCTCTTATCTACTCGAGGATTGAGGCCAATCTAGACAAGATATAAGCCTTAGTCAACATGAAACCTCCTACTAACTTGAATGGAATTGGATAATTAAATGGAGTAATAGTGGCACACAATAGATTCATTTCCAAATGCACAGAAAATTGGTTACCATTCTTCAAAATGCTGAGAAAGAACATGTTGGTTTTCTAGAATGAAGATTATGATAGAGCTTTCTAAGGAATTAAACAGTACCTAAGCAAACGTCTAGTCCTAATTAGCCCTTTCTCAAGGAAAAATATTTATTTATATTTGATTGTTACTCCCCGGACTTGTAGTGCCATACTTCTTGCTAAGCTAAATAAGGTCTAACACCCTGTCTACGACATTGGTTAGACTTGATAAATGCCCAAAGCAAGTATCCAATGATTGATAAGTTAGCCTTTGCTTTAAATATAGCAACACAAAAACTCAGACATTACTTTGGCTTATATACAATGGTAGTACTAACCTCACAACCGCTTAAGAGCGTATTGATAAGGCTAGATCGAGGTTGTAGAGAGACTGGTGCATATTGCAATAGAATTGCGAGAATATGGTATCAAGTATATGTCTAGGACTTCTATCAAAGCACAAGCACTAGTAGAGTTTTTTGCTAAGTTTAGTAAGTCTCCAAAAGTCACCAATGATGAAGTAAAAGGTGAAGTGTGTGGCATGGATATAAGACAAATATCAACCTAGTAAGTATTTTTCAATGGCACACACAACTTTAATACCACCAAACTAGGAGTGGTCATGATAAATCATGATTAAACTATTTTTAATACACTGTCAGGTTGGATTTCCAAGCGACCAATAACATTACAGAGTACGAGGCAACTATATTTAGTGCTATTACTACAAAGAAGCTGAGAGCCAATAGCATCAAATTGCATAGTGATTAATGATTAGTGGTTAATTAATACTTACGCACGTTTGAGGCTAAAGATAGTAAAATGAGGAGATATTTGGATATGCTAATAAAGTAATGCTCGAAATTTGTCTTCCTTGAGATTAATCAAATATCTAGAAATAAGAATGGTCATGCCGATGCTTTGTCCATACTTTCTGCTATACATGAGGCCAACCATAGTCAGGTAATTCCTATAGCAATTCTAATATAGGCTAGTTTGGAAGAAGCTAAAAAAATGGTTGGAAGCGTAGGTGAAACCACCATCCCATGCTTTACTCCTATCGTTAACTTCCTTAAAAAGGAGACCTACCTCAAGACTAAAAGTTGGCAAAAGAAATCAAGGCTAAGGTAGATTAGTACATGATCCAAAAAAACTAATTGTACAAAAATTGCCCTTAGACTTGGGTTCTTATGCATAGCTGGGGAGCGGTTTGAAAAAAAATCATGTTTAAAGTCCATGAGGGAGAGTGCGACTCCTATTTGGGTAGACAAATGGTGTCCCAATGAATTATAAGATAGGGTTACTAGTGGCCGACTATGCTAGTAGATTCTACGAGGTATATCAATGCATGTGATAAATGTCATAGGTTCATCCCATTATTATATATGCCACTGACTATAATGATGAGGATAGTTAACATGTGGCCTTTCTACAAATAAAGGTTGAATATAGTAGGACCTTTAACACTAGCAGTGGGCCATAAAAGGTTCTTACTAATCACCACAAATTATTTCTCCAAATGGATTGAGGAAGAGCCTTTGGGATCAATATGGAAAGAAGAGGTATTTCAATTTATTTAGATGTCTATAGTTTTTCATTTCAGCCTACCCATGGAGCTTGTTATAGATAATGGAAGGCAATTTATGGGTCATAACATCAAAGAAGTTTCTACCAAGTACAATATCAAAATGTGCTATTCAACTCCATATTATCCATAAGCTAATGATTTGGTAAAGTCTTCTAACAAACTGGTACTCAACCTAAAAAAGGAAAAGTTCAAGAGTGCTAAAGGAAGATGGGTTAAGGATCTACCTAGAGCATTATGGATAATCAGGACTAGTCCCATAGGCAACACTAATGAGACACCTTTCTTGCTAGTATACGGGACTGAGGCTATAATACCAATTGAGATCACAATGCCCACTATGAGATTAACCCTAACTAAAGACCAAAGCACCATAAGTATAGAAATTGACTTGGCTCTAGAAGAGGAAAAAAGAAATGAAGCCTTGTGGAGAATGGTTGAGCAAAAAAGGAAGGTGATAGATTACTACAACAAAGTTGTACACTTTAAATATTTTTCCATAGGTAATTAGGTTCTTAGAAAAGTCTTCCCTAACAAGAAAGAGTGAATGGCTTGAAAGTTGGGTGCAAATTGGGAGAGTGATGAACAAAATCGGCATCGGGTTAGCAATACTGATTTTGCAAATACTTTGATTTTATATTTGTAAAACTCTCACAAGTGCACGAATCGTTTTATAGAAAATGACATGTATACTTCTAAGGTCAATCTAAGGATGAAATATATGTGGTTTTTAATTTATTATTCAAAATTTAAAAAAAAAATTAAATCCTAAACATTATGTCACGATATTTTGATTTTTTTGTGTTTCCTAATCTAATAACATAAAAATATAAACATAGATATAGATTCAATAAAAAATTATGCAAATTTTTATCATTCATAACAGTGGATTATTTATGGATATAACAATTAAGTCAATTATACTTGCTTATATTATTTAGGTTATTAAAGATATAAATTAATATTTATTGGTTCTCTTTTTTTTTTATATAAATGCCACCTTTGGTGGGGTTAGATATTCTTTGTTAATTAAAAAAATCAACCAACACCTATGGGTGGGGTCGATAATTAATTTGGTTAATTAAATTAATTTTTTAAGAAATTGAAAATGAACCATTTATATGCCACCTTTGGTGGGGTTAGACATTTTAAACTTTATTCAAGGTGTCCAAATTAAACCTAAGAATGTAATTATCCAAGTACTAATTTTCAAGTTTTAAAATCATTACTAAGAATATGTTGTTAATACATTTTCGAATAATAGTTCTTATAAAAACTTTTGAAATAGAGTTTCACTCTAACTATCGGGCGATTATACCAACAAATAAAATGACACCACTTTAAATCAAACTAGATAATTAAACCTTAAAATCTAATCTTAAGATTTAAGTTTGTAATGAAAAATAATATATTTCTCTCTAACATCCTTAATATAAAATCTTGAATAAAAATAAAAATAATTTATTTTATAGAAATCTTTTACCTATTTAATATTCTGTAAGCAAAACAACGTTATTATTATATCATATTTACAAATAGTTTACCATGTTAAATTTAATCACAAACAAATTAAATATAACATATAAGACTAAAACATAAAAATAATTGTAAAAAATCATTTTAAAATTATACCTCAAAAAAATTCTTGTAGAACTTTGATGCTAATTCTGTTTCTGAAAAACCACCAAACGGATTTGTATTTTTATTTATTAAATCAAAAACTAAAAATTTACAAAAGCATAACTAGTTCTTCTCAAAAAGAGAAGAACTTTAAAACTAAAAAAACTAAAAAAACTAAGATTTTTAGAGAGAGAAAAAGAAGATATGAGAAATATGAGATTTGAGGGATTATTTTTACAATGGGAGAGAAGGTCCTTTTATAGGTAAGGAAAAGGCTAAAAAAGTGGGAAAATATCTCAAAAATTGGTCTTGGATGCATTTGGATAGGCTGGGCACGGGTTCACACGGGACTCAATACAATGGGTACGGCTTAGCACCGTAGGAAGGCTAGACTCGACATGGCATGCACAAATGCCGACAGATTGGGGCATTTTTGACCGTTTTGACCCATTTTGTCCAATTTTTTTTTATTTTTCCTCAAATTTTTTCAACATATTTGTAAGGACTTTTTCTCATTTTTATCAATATATATGAACAAAAATACTTGACAAACAATAAAAATATGCATAATTATGAAAATACAAATTTATATAAAAATCTAATAAAATTATACAAATACAAATCTATTTAATTAATTAAAATACATTAAACTATGCTAATATTTATGCTTTTTTAAACACTCATCAGATGGCCTATACCAAATTAGTGCGGTCATACTAGGAGAGGCCTACTTATTGAAAATATCAACGGATCTTAAGATAGCATGAGTTGGAATGCTCGATACTTGAAAAGGTATCTTTTCTATTGTACTTTGATTTATCAATTTCATGTATCACCCCATATATATATTCATTTATTACCCATGAATATTTCATGTCATGAGCTAATCACCTCAGTCAGGAACTAGGTAGGGTGCTCTAACAGACGATGTTAGAGAGTTGATCACCTTAGTAAGAGAGTAGGTAGAGCAGTGACCCTTAAGATTCCAAGTTATGAGATGATTACCTGCGTCAAAAAATAGGTAGAACACTCTAACAGACGATGTTAGAGAGTTGATCACCTTAATCACATACTAGGTAGAGTACTCTTCCTTAAGATGCCATGTTATGAGCTGATCATCTTGATTAGGAACTAGGTAGAGTGCTATGATAAACAATGTTAGAGAGTTAATCACCTCGATCACAGACTGGGTAGAGCATTCTCCCTTAAGATTCCACGTAACAAGTTGATCATCTCGATAACAAACTAGGTAGATCAGTCAAACAATTTTCTGGGTTCGTCTACAGGTCTATTGCATTGATCAAGCTTCACAAGCTCATCCTATTAAAAATAAAGTTTATTGATCAAGCTTTATAAAGATTTTAAAGTTCATTTATAGATAGCTCTATCTCCCAAAATTATTAATAATTCTTAAGATGTTTGGATGCACGACCAGTGTTCGAGTCATTTACCTCATCCACTAAAGGTAATAACTTGGCCTGAATCTTGATAACTTTCTTACAGATATTGGCTTCTACCTTGGTGGAAGCTAGGCTCAAGCTAACAATTTAATGCTCTAGTTCCTTAGCAATACCCATCACTTTGAGAAACACTCATTCATATTGCTTTATGTAAAAGTTCACCCGATGGGATTCCCTATCAATTAGAGTAGCCATTTTTAGTCATGGTCCTTCTTTCATATGTCCGATTTTGAGATAGCTACTCTTTACAGGACTTGAGCTTACACTTGATCTTTTCATAAAGAGAAAGCATATCCTTATGGTAGGATGACTCTGTCTTTAATTTCTCTACCTCGGTACTAAGCTCAATTCTCTCTAATTTTAAAGCTCGAGCTAAGCATTTATATTCCTGGCTAGAATCAATAAGGTGCCAACAAAAACTATGGAGTGAATTTTTTAGGTTCAAACAATAGAGGAAATTTGAATTACAAGTATCCTTAATCCCCTTTTATAGGGAATGACATTGGAATAAAACAATAGGAAAAATGTCTTCCAAATGTTGAAGTGGGTTAATATAAAAAATGAATGCTAAAAATGCATAAATATACATACAACACAAACTTCTCAAAATAAATATCTTATAAAAAACAAAGTGTGCTGGGTTATAAGAATAGCTTGTACCCATATAGAATGAAATAGGTGTTGAACCTTTTCAAAACCAAAGGGCCTCATGTCCACTAAAGAACTAAGGATCCCTAGCTCTATTACCAACTTGTTCATCTCCCACCCTAGCTTCACAATCACTTGCCTCAAAGTCTTCATCTTGGTCTTCACACTCATTCTAAGTTTGTATGGGCCAGTATGAAGGTATAGCTAGGATATTAAGGCTTTGATAGTAGTATTGACTAAGGCCATTATTTTTGGATTCTTTCTTGAGGGAGTCTATGGCCAAGTTATAACCAATCTCAACACTTAAAGAAAGATGCTTTTTCATGGCATTAAGGTTTCACTTTGCTTTCTATTATTTGTGAGTAAATGTGTCTTTAGCATCATTAAGCTCACAATTATAAGCTTCAAAATCAACCTCAAGTTTTCACTAACAATCCCCAAGCATCTCGAAGTGCCTCAAGTTGTCATTCAGCTTATTTATGGCCTCGGCCAATTTTTCCTCCTTGTTAATGGCCTCTCCCCCCACTTGTTTTCATTGACCAAAAACACAACATTCTTGGCTTGGGTAGAGGTGTGGCTCTCTTTTTCTATCATGAGATCATGCTTGAGCTTCATAACACCTTAAACTCTACTAAGATCATGAATGAGATGGGCCTGAAAATGTGAAAAATAGAATGTGAAGTGGGAAAAATATAAAACTTGAAATGGAATAAATAAAAGCTTGAGATAATACTCACTTGATACAAGATTCCACTGAGCACGACCCTAGAATTAGCATCCTCACACATGACATAAAGCTATTTCTCATGTACCATGTAAGGGATGTTATCCATATGATGGTCCAGCCTCTTTGGAGCTATACCCATGTACAAGGACACTCTCTCAACTTCTAAAATATGGTTATCAATAACGCTTTTTGCCCTTCTAGTGTCTCTCATAGGGGAGGTAGGTGTTTTTTAGTTCGAGGTGATGGATATGGGAATATGTTGACCTGGGGATGTTGGAAAGGGCTCAACAATGTTCAGTGGGGGTAGGTACAAGCATGGGTTCCTCGATGGTCACTTTTTTTTCTTTTTGGATTGAGTAGGAGTAGTCTCTTGCCCAAAGGACTTATTATTCTTCTTTCCATTAGGGGAACTCATTCCTTGGAAGGGAGATATGCTTCTTTAGGAGCTCACTCCTTGTTTAGAAACCTTACTTTGAAGTTGTGTCAATAAGGTATTGGTGGTAAATTCTATAGTACCTGCAAAAACAAAAGAAGGTATTGTTAGATTTTAAAGGCTCAGATAAAACAAAGAATATGCTATTACAAATATCTCGTGGCTCGTTCACCATAATCAAGGCAACTTAAAGCCTCCCCCCCAAAGTTAGGGGGATGGGTCTTATGCTTCGTGGGTGCTCGAGGTTTATAGATTATCAAGTGAGGTTGCTCCATTGAGCCCCATCTTATCAACCCATAAGTAAAAGAGTGTGGGATGTTCAATAGTTTCTGCCAGTGTGTTCTTTCAAGTAGATAATTATGGATATCAACCAACCTTTGTTTAGCCCCTAGGCTTAAGGTCATGATAAAGGAATCTATATTCCTTATCACAAGTTTAGTGTCAGTCTAGATGCTCTTATCAACCTCACATCACTATATGACGTTTTCCACCTACCAGAAGAAGTACTCCTTCCATTTCTTCTTGTTCTCTAGAAGGATCATGTTTATATATTGGTCTTGCTTAACTAATATATAGAACCTTTTCATGTCTGTACAATTTTGCCTTAATATATATGCTTCATTGAACTCGGGCATTTCCAACTCGACCTTAAGCTCTCTGCATATATGGGTGAGACAGAGTAGATACTGATGAGCGAAAACCGGCATCGCCGATTCTCGCAAATACTTTGGTTTTAATATTTGTAAAACTCTCGCAAGTGCACGAATCATTTCGTAGAAAATGATAAGTATACTCCCAAGGTCGATCTAAGGAAGGAATGTATGTGGTTTTTAATTTATTATTCAAACTTTTAAAAACGAAATTAAATCCTAAACATCCTGTCACGATATTTTGGGTTTTGTGTTTTTAATCTAATTACAGAAAATTAAACATAGATTCAATAAACATTCATGCAAATTTTATCTTTTATAAATAGTGGAGTATTTATGGATATAATAACTAAGTTAATTATGCTTGCTCGTATTATTTAGGTTATTAAAGATATGAATTGATATTTATTGATTCTCCCTTTTTTGTATGAATACCACCTTTGGTGGGGTTAGATATTCTTTGTTAACTAAACAAATCAATTAACACCTATGGGTGGGGTTGATAACTAATTTGGTTAATTAAATTAATTCCTTTTTCTAAGAGATTGAAAATGAACCATTTAAATGCCACCTTTGGTGGGGTTAGACAGTTTAAACTTTATTCAAGGTGTCCAAATTAAACCCAAGAATTTAGTTATCCGAGTACTAACTTTCAAGTTTTAAAACCACTACCGAAAACATGTTGTCAATACATTTTCAGATAATAATTCTTATAAAAACTTTTGAAATAGAGCTTCACTCTAACTACCGGGCGATTGTACCATCAAATAAAAGAGCACTACTCTAAATTAGACCGGATAACTAAACCTTAAAATCTAATTTTCAGATTTAAGTTTGTAATGAAAAATAATATATTTCTCTCTAACATTCTTAATATAAAATCTTGAATAAAAATAAAATCAATTCATTTTAGAAATTTTCACCTATTTAATATTTCGCAAGCATAACAACGTTATTATTATATCATGATTATAAACAGCTAGCACAGTTAAATTTAATCACAGACAAATTAAATATAACATGTAAGAATAAAGCATAAAAATAATCAGAAAGAAAATAAACTCCTTACAGAACTTCGACGCTATTCCCGTTGCTAGAAAACCTCCAAGCGGAATTTGCACTTCCATTTATTGAATCAAAAATCTAAATTATTACAAAAACATAACTAGTTCTTCCCTAAAAAGGGAAGAACTCTAAAACTAAGAGAAACTAGCTAAAACATAAGAAAAACTAGCTAAAACATAAGAAAAACTAAAAAAACTAAAAACTAAGAAATGGAGAGAAAGAAAGAAGAGAGAAGTGTGGTTTTGAGGTGTGCTTTGAAGTGAATGGAAGAGGGGTATTTATAGGTGAGGATGGAGAGAAAAAATGAGTAAAAAAATGTTAAAAAAAATATAAAAAAAATAAAAAACGTGTAGTGGACATGCTGAGGTCATCAATGACGCCGATGATGTCATAGGGCTGCTCCACGTGAAAAATGGGTCAAAAACGTTGGGCGCGCTTGGCCGGGCGTAGCCGAGCGCGCGCGGAAGCAGAGAGAACGCGCGCGGCGCGCAGCAATGGCGGCGCGCGCTGGGCGCTGGCGGGTGCGCGTTGAGGCTGCGCGCGATTTTCCGTCTTTTGACATTTATGACCTTTTTCGACCCATTTTGTCCAATTTTTCCATGTTTGTTGACCTTTTTCCACTTATTTATTAATTTATTTGTGATGTATTGCTTCAAGTATTCTTATTTGAGTCTTTAAATTGCGTTTTTAAGCTAAAATACATGAAAAACAATAAAAATACCCGTGATTCCGAAAAAGACAAATTTATATAAATATATGATAAAACATATAAATATATATATTTTTAATCAATTAATGTGCATAAAATCATGGTTATTTTAGTGCTTTTTGAGCACTCATCACAACCGACGAACTTCTTGCTAGTCCCTTAGCAAGAGAAGCGATAAAAACTAAAAATTAAACTATCCTAAATCACTTCCGTGGATTGACACGGTTGCATTTAGCCTATGCAACAAGCCTTTAAACCCCTAGGTTGCCCTAGTGGACGAGTTTGAGTCTCGTGAGGGTTTTCAGTAATGATACCCACAAACATTGAACTAAATGTAAAAATAAAAAAAAACAATAAAAACAATGAAATCAAAAACTAAAATTACAACAAAATCAAAAATTAATTTTTTTTTTTTTGAATAAGAGAAAACAACATATCACAAAAATGTCTCATACTTTTTAATCTCCTTTAAGATCATAATTAAAATCTCAAGCATAAGTTATTTTAATCTCTTCAAACAATCATGATTTATTATAATAATTAGTCGAAAATCATTTTCATATTTCATGTCAAAAATGTATCAATTTAATTTCACCCAATTTCAGTGTCATGAATCAGAATTCGCTTCGACTATATTCCTCACAAGTCAATACTCTCAAAACACTGAATCCTATGGGTTCAAACACTCATACTAATTTATATGCGAAAGAGTTGATGTATAGAAATGAACTAATATGTTCGCATATGTATAAAGAATAAAGGCTCAAAGTGTTATTTTAACATTGATCTCATGAAAGGAATCAAATGTATAAATTATAAAGATATCATATATAAAAAATTATTTTCATGCATAAATCAAACTCATTAAGAAAGAATTTCAAGATATATGCCTTTCACAAATGAAGAGAGTGCAATGACTTTTTAGGGAATTATTTCCTATATCCTTCTTTTGTAATTAGCCTTTACTCACAACTTTGTAGGCAATGTGGGTTATAGTATGTAGATTATACTATATATTCTTTATCTCTCTATTTTTTTATGAAGATATTTCTCAATATATGTATTTTAGAGAGTCAACCCATGTACAGATTGTACATATTTTGGATTTTGGTGAGTGGTTAATTTTGTGGCTTTTCTGTTTGATCTTGGTTTAGGTAACCCCAGATATGTCTTTTTGTTTTTGTAGTAGTCATGCATAAATGAGATATAAGCATATACTATCAATTTCTACTCAAATCATTTAATCTAAGCAAAAATAATAAAAAAATATATGATACTCTATTAAGATGAGAAAAAAATTCATACATTCAATGCTAATACCTATAGAGATCATCTAAAAATTTGAAGAAATAAGAAATGTGTTTGGAGTAGAAAAAATATATATTTCACTCTGAATAAAGGAAATTAGGCTCAAATTATATCTCACAAAGGTAGTCTCCACTAAAAAAAATTCATAAACACCGATTTTGGGTTTAATATAATTTCCACATCTTATCAAGAAATACTAGTTATGACAAAAACTAACTAATTATCAAAAATAATTACAAAATATTTCATGATATGTTTTCAAAAATTAATCTAACAGTACAAAAGACTTAACTATTTACTTAAATTTGATTTAAAGAAATGATAAATTTTTGTGAAAAAGTTTTTTTTTTATTCCAAAAATTACTAAATCACACAAAATAGAAATAAAACCAAACACACAAAAAATGAAAAAGTAAATTTTTTTTATTTTTAAATTGTTAAAACTTTTTTTTTTAATTAAGCATGGTAACTTTTCACCACCCCCAACCTAGAACTTACATTGTCCTCAATGTAACAACTGTAAATTAAAGATAAAGAGAAAAGAGAAGAAAGATTACCTATTTCTTGAGAAAGTGCAAGTAGTAATGGAAAATGCAGGTGCATCCATCATATTCATCATTAAAGTGTATACAGACAGATCGCTGTGAACTTCTAACATCTCAACAAATATTTTTAGTTTTAACAATTTAAAAATTATTCACATGTAATTAAATAAATGAAACAAATAAAAGAAAATTACCTAAAATGATGGGTTGCCTCCCATCCAGCGCTTAGTTTAACGTCTTAGCAAGACGTAACTTGGGGATTGCATTTTAAGTAAACTCAATGTCCCCTCATCATTGAGTCAATCAAACCTACAGGTAAGACAAGGTTGTCTACCTATACTTTTTCAGTCATGCCCTATTGATTTTCAGATTTCTTTCTGTACTTAAAACTAGAGGCATATTTTGAGTTTTAGATAACCCACATCTAGGTACAAATCAAATAATTAAGGCATAAAAACAAAATTGTACCTAGATTAAACAAAGAAACTAGCTCCTTAGATTGTAATTAAAACTTTAAAATTTTGGAGATAGTTAAAAAAATTTTGTTTTTTTTTTTGTTTTTTTTTTTAAAAAAAAAATAACATAATCAGTATTAACCAAGAGTGCTCCCAGGAAAGAATGGTGGTGCAAAGGCTCCTTAAAAACCATCCTCCTGTACGAACAACGTTCAGGGAAAGACTAATTAGGGCACGAAAGGCTTCCAAGAATCTCCTGCAGAACTCCTTAGATCTTTACTTTTCATGTTATTAAGTTAAGTTAAATAAAACTTTAAGTTAATGAAAATCTAAGTTAATTAAGTTTAAAGAAAAGGTTAATTAAGTTAAGTGAATTAAAAAAAATCTAAGTTAATTAAGTTAAGTTAAAAAAAATCTAAGATAATTAACTTAGTAAAAAGTTAGTTAAGCTAAGTGAAGTGAAGTCAAAAAAATCTAAGTTAATTAAGTTAAGTGAGAAAAAAAAAAGTTAATTAAGTTAAGTGAAGTAAAAAAAATGTAAGTTAATTAAGTTAAGTGAAAAAAAAAGTTAATTAAGTTAAGTGAAGTAAAAAAAAATCTAAGTTAATTAAGTTAAAAAAAAATCCAAGTTAATTATGTTGGTAAAAAAAAAAAAAGTTAATTAAGTTAAGTAAAGTAAAAAAAAAATCTAAGTTAAGTAAGTTAAATAAAAATCAAGAAGAAGAAAAAAAATTGCTAAAGAAAGAAAAAAAAAATAATAATAAAATAAAATTGAAAAAGGTAAAAGAAAATAAAAAAAATAAAATTATGATTTAAAATAAATAAAAAAAATAGTAAAAACTAAACTCAAAAAAATTAAAATTTTGGTTTTTTTTTATTTTTTTTTATTTTTTTATTTTTTTATTTGTTTTATTTTTTTTTTATTTTTTTTTCTTCGAAATTTCAAATTCCAAAATTATTTTACTATTAACACTATATTTATTAAACAATTTAAAATTGGATTTTTTTATTTATTTTTTTTTTATGAATGGTAACTTTATTTTACTATTTACAATGTTTATTTTTTTTAACCTAAAATTTTTGAACTTTTTTTTTTTTATTTTTTCTTTATTTTTTTTATTTTTTTTTATTTTTTTTTTTTTTTTTTTCCTTTTTTTTTTTTTTTTTTTTTTTTTTTTTTTTTTTTACGTTCGTAATTTTATTTTACTATTCACGCTATCTTATTTATTAACTTAATTTTTTTTAAATTTTTTTTTTTTTTTTACGAACGGTAATTTTTTTTTTTACTATTCACGCTATCTTATTTCTTATTAACTTAAAATTTTTTTTTTAATTTTTTTTTTTTGACGGTAATTACTTTTTACTTCAAATTTCAAATTGCTAAATTATTTACTTTTTATGCTATAATTAAAAAAAATTATTTTTTTTTATTTTTTTCTTTTTTATTTTTTTTATATATTTTTTTTATTTTTCTTTATTTTTTTTTTATTTTTTTTTTATGAAATTTGAAATTTGATTAAATTTTTTATTTTTTTATTTTTATTTATTTATTTATTTTTTTTTTTAAAAAATCACAATTATTTACAACACAAAAATATTTTTAAAATTTTGATAAATAAATTAAAAACACTATTCCTTCAAAGAATCCGCCAAAAACTTGATGAAATAAAACCTAAGATCGTATTCTCGCAAATACTTTGGTTTTAATATTTGTAAAACTCTACCATGAGTAACGAATCATTTCGTAGAAAATGATAAGTATACTTTCGAGTCGATCTAAGGAAGGAATGTATGTGGTTTTTAATTTATTATTCAAACTTTTAAAAGCGAAATTAAATCCTAAACATCCCGTCACGATATTTTGGGTTTTGTGTTTTTAATCTAATTACGTAAAATTAAACATAGATTCAATAAACATTCAATGCAAATTTTATCTTTTATAAATAGTGGAATATTTATGGATATAATAACTAAGTTAATTATCTTCTTCGTATTATTTAGGTTATTAAAGATATGAATTGATATTTATTGATTCTCCTTTTTTGTATGAATACCGCTTTGGTGAGTTAGATATTCTTTGTTAACTAAACAAATCAATTAACACCTATGGGTGGGGTTGATAACTAATTTGGTTAATTAAATTAATTCCTTTTTCTAAGAGATTGAAAATGAACCATTTAAATCTGCGCTTTGGTGGGGTTAGACGATTTAAACTTTATTGAAGGTGTCAAATTAAACCCAAGAATTTAGTTATCCGAGTACTAACTTTCAAGTTTTAAAACCACTACCGAAAACATGTTGTCAATACATTTTCAGATAATAATTCTTATAAAAACTTTTGAAATAGAGCCACTCTAACTAAGGCGATTATACCATCAAATAAAAGAAAGACTACTCTAAATTGAATAGGATAACTAAACCTTAAAATCTAATTTTGATTTAAGTTTGTAATGAAAAATAATATATTTCTCTAACATTCTTAATATAAAATCTTGAATAAAAATAAAATCAATTCATTTTAGAAATTTTCACCTATTTAATATTTCGCAAGCATAACAACGTTATTATTATATCATGATTATAAACAATTAGCACGCTTAAATTTAATCATGAGACAAATTAAATATAACATGTAAGAATAAAGCATAAAAATAGCGTAAAGAAAATAAAATCCTTACGAACTTCGACGCTATTCAGTTGCTAGAAAACCTCGGCGAATTTGACTTCCATTTATTGAATCAAAAATCTAAATTATTACAAAAACATAACTAGTTCTTCCCAAAAAGGGAAGAACTTTAAAACTAAGAGAAACTAGCTAAAACATAAAAAAAAATAGCTAAAACATAAAAAAAAGTAAAAACTAAGAAATGGAGAGAAAGAAAGAAGAGAGAAATGTGGTTTTGAGGTGTGCTTTGAAGTGAATGGAAGAGGGGTATTTATAGGTGAGGATGGAGAGAAAAAATGAGTAAAAAAATGTTAAAAAAATATAAAAAAATAAAAACGTGTAGTGGACATCTTGAGGTCATCAATGACGTCGGCATGACGTCATAAGTGCTCCACGTGAAAAATGGGTCAAAAAGCGTTAAAGCGCCTGTAGCGATGTGAGCAGATGCCATATTGCGCGCGAAGCGAGAGAAAACGCTTGTAGCGCTGCTGTATTGGTAGTATGGTTGGCTATGTGTGATTTTCCGTCTTTTGACATTTTTGACCTTTTCGACCCATTTTGTCCAATTTTTCCATGTTTGTTGACCTTTTTCCACTTATTTATTAATTTTTTTGTGATGTATTGCTTCAAGTATTCTTCTTTGAGTCTTTAAATTGCGTTTTTAAGCCAAAATACCTGAAAAACAATAAAAATACCCGTGATTCCGAAAAAGACAAATTTATATAAATATATGATAAAACATATAAATATATATATTTTTAATCAATTAATGTGCATAAAATCATGGTTATTTTAGTGCTTTTTGAGCACTCATCAGATACCTCCATCCATTTGGCATTAGTTATCCTGGCAAGAGCTATGTTCTAGCGAAGAACTTCCTTATGAAGGGGTACAATGGGAATTTGACCCTTAGCCACAAAGTCTTTTCAAGAAAGGTTATCCATCCAACTAGAGGTTGATCGCTATGAAGAATGTATGCCTTGGGGATCATTATCTAAATCAAGGAAGGAATATCATATATCTTTCATAGCTTTTCCTTATTCTAGGGAGAGAAACCATGGGGTTTTACTTTGGTCTCCCAACCTTTGGTTTGACCAGTGGGTTCACTAGTGCCTTTCCTCCTGGATCTTTTCCTACATGATCTAGAGACTGATATTTGTATCTAAGGAATGTTCAATATAATTTTAGATGTTATATGCTATCAATACATAGATGTATAAAGAGGTAGCTTAAACATTTCATCTTCATTTGAGGTGCTTGCTTCACTAGAAGACCCCGATGCATCACTTTTTGCTTGACTCGAGTAGTTGGGATATTGAGGGTTCTACCAAGAGGAAGAGCCTAAGAAGTACAAAGGCAAGATTAAATTCTCAGTAACCCATGACAATAACTCTCTAGGCATGGTCCTTACAAATATTAGAACACAAAATGGTAAGGTTCGAGGAGATATAAGTTACCTAAATAAGAGTTTTTAAAGAAAAAGAGGAGTGAATTTAGAGATCGATCGGAAAAGAAATAAAAAACAATTAAACTCAAGGATTAATCTCTAAAATCTCAAACAAATGTAAGTACATGCCAAACTATTTTTCTTACCACCAGAGGAGAGATGTTATTTGGTTCGAGCTTTAAAGACATAGCCTTTTTGTTGCAATTTAAGTTCGATGTCTTGGAGCCCAACTTATTAATAGCTCGAGCCATCAGATGTGTTGCTCTAGGAAGACATAGTTTGTGCTTGTGCACACAATGATACTCATATGGTGCCCCTACCTATACATAGTAACTTTGGGTATTGAAAGGCCAAAAACTAGCTTGAGCCATAAAAGTGATCGGCCTCAGGTTAGATTATGATTTTACATATGTATTCCCCTAACATGTTGCGACATGTATCCTTATATGATGGAAATGTATACATGTAATGTCTTATATATAAATGGAGCTCATATGAGATCAGCACAATTCATTTCAATTCTCTAACTTCTCTCTAGTTTCTTTCTTTGAAAATCGAATCATTCCAACAATCTTTAAGATTTTGTTATCGATTATTTCTTAATTGACTTCACCCTTAATCAATCACTTGAATTCTATTAAGTTCAAAATTTCCCCAAATAAAAACCCATTTAATTCTATTTTCTTCTTCTTTGGAGGGATAATTGTATTGTGAGTTTTGCTTCTTTTTTTCTTTTTTTATAAGGTGTATTACATTTCACCTTGATGAGTGCTCAAAAAGCACTAAAATTACCATGATTTTATGCTCATTAATTGATTAAAAATATATATATTTATATGCTTTATCATATATTTATATAAATTTGTCTTTTTCGGAATCACGGGTATTTTTATTGTTTTTCAGGTATTTTGGCTTAAAAACGCAACTTAAAAAAAAAAGAGAAATACTAGAAGCAATACATCACAAATATATTAATAAATAAATGGGGAAAGGTCAACAAATAAGGAAAAATTGGACAAAATGGGTCAAAAAGGACAAAAATGTCAGAAAGGAGAAAATCGCGCCGCCGCGCCGCCCGGCCGCCGCGGCGCCTTGACTCCGCCCAGCTGCGTAACACTGTTCATCTGCGGTATTGTTCATCCGCGGCGTCTTGTTCATCCGTAGCGTCTTGTTCATCCGTGATCTTGTTTCATCCGTGATGCAGATCGCGGTGATGCTTGTTCATCCCAGATCAGCGTACCGCCCCTGTCATCAATGACGTCAGCAATCACTAAATCCGTGTTTTTACATTTTTTTAACATTTTTTTCTCTATTTTTTCTCTCCATCCTCACCTATAAATACCCCCTTCCCTTCACCTTCAAAACACCTCAAAAACACACTTCTCTCTTCTTTCTTTCTCTCCATTTCTTAGTTTTTAGTTTTTTTTAGTTTTTCTTATGTTTTAGCTAGTTTTTCTTATGTTTTAGCTAGTTTCTCTTAGTTTTAGAGTTCTTCCCTTTTTAGGGAAGAACTAGTTATGTTTTTGTAATATTTTAGCTTTTTGATTCAATAAATGGGAGTGCAAATTCCGCTTGGAGTTTTTCCAGCAACGGGAATAGCGTCGAAGTTCTGTAAGGATTTTATTTTCTTCTGATTATTTTTATGCTTTATTCTTACATGTTATATTTAATTTGTCCGTGGTTAAATTTAACTGTCTTGGTTGTTTAGTAAACATGATGTAATAATGACGTTGTTATGCTTGCGAAATATTAAATAGGTAAAAATATCTAAAATGAATTGATTTTATTTTTATTCATGATTTTATATTAAGAATGTTAGAGAAATATATTATTTTTCATTACAAACTTAAACACGAAAATTAGATTTTAAGGTTTAGTTATCGATTCGATTTAGAGTAGTGCTCTTTTATTTGATGGTACAATCGTCCGGTAGTTAGAGTGAAGCTCTATTTCAAAAGTTTTTATAAGAATTATTATCTGAAAATGTATTGACGACATGTTTTCGGTAGTGGTTTTAAAACTTGAAAGTTAGTACTCGGATAACTAAATTCTTAGGTTTAATTTGGACACCTTGAATAAAGTTTAAACTGTCTAACCCCACCAAAGGTGGCATTTAAATGGTTCATTTTCAATCTCTTAGAAAAAGGAATTAATTTAATTAACCAAATTAGTTATCAACCCCACCCATAGGTGTTAATTGATTTGTTTAGTTAACAAAGAATATCTAACCCCACCAAAGGTGGTATTCATACAAAAAAGAGAGAATCAATAAAATATCAATTTATATCTTTAATAACCTAGATAATATGAGCAAGCATAATTAATTTAGTTATTATATCCATAAATACTCCACTAATATAAATGATAAAATTTGCATGAATATTTATTGAATCTGTATTTATATTTATTTATTGAATTTGTATCTATGTTTATTTTTTTATTATATTTAATTAATCTGTATATATGTTTATTTTATGTTATTAGATTAGGAACACAAAAACCAAACTATCGTGACAGGATGTTTAGGATTTAATTTCGTTTTTAAAAGTTTGAATAATAAATTAAAAACCACATACATTCCTTCCTTAGATCGACCTTGGGAGTATACTTATCATTTTCTACGAAATGATTCGTGCACTTGCGAGAGTTTTACAAATATTAAAACCAAAGTATTTGCGAGAATCGGCGATGCCGGTTTTCGCTCATCAAGTTTTTGGCGCCGTTGCCGGGGATGTCATCAAGTTTTTGGCGCCGTTGCCGGGGATGTCATCAAGTTTTTGGCGCCGTTGCCGGGGAAGGAATATCGTTTTTAATTTATTTATCAAAATTTTAAAAATATTTTTGTGCTGTAAATAATTGTGATTTTTTTTGTTTTTGTAAAAAAATAAAAAATAAATAAAAAAATTTTTAAATTTTAAATTTCATAAGAAATAATAAAAAAATAAAAAAATAAATTTTTTTTAATAAATTTAAAATAAAAATAAAAAATAAATAAAAAATAAATAAAAAATAAATAAAATAAATAAAAAATAAATAAATAAAATAAATAAAGTAAATAAAAATAAAATAAAATAAAATAAAATAAAATAAAATAAAAAATAAAAAAAAATTAAAAAATAAAATAAAAAATAAAATAAAAAAAATAAAAATAAATAAAAATAAATAAAAATAAAAAATAAAAAATAAAATAAAAAAAAACCAAAATTTTAATTTTTTTTAGTTTAATTTTTACTATTTTTTTTATTTATTTTAAATCATAATTTTATTTTTTTTTATTTTCTTTTACCTTTTTCAATTTTATTTTATTTTATTATTTTTTTTCTTTCTTTAGCTATTTTTTTTTCTTCTTGATTTTTATTTAACTTACTTAACTTAGTTTCTTTTTACTAACTTAATTAACTTAAATTTTTTTAACATTAACTTAGGTTTTTACTTAAATTTTCATTAACTTAATTAACTTAGATTTTTTTTACTTCACTTAACTTAATTAATTTTTTTTTCACTTAACTTAATTAACTTAGATTTTTTTTACTTCACTTAACTTAATTAACTTTTTTTTCTCACTTAACTTAATTAACTTAGATTTTTTTTACTTCACTTAGCTTAATTAACTTTTTACTAACTTAATTAACTTAGATTTTTTTTAACTTAACTTAATTAACTTAGATTTTTTTAATTCACTTAACTTAATTAACCTTTTCTTTAAACTTAATTAACTTAGATTTTCATTAACTTAAAGTTTTATTTAACTTAACTTAATAACATGAAAAGTAAAGATCTAAGGGAGTTAAATACAGGAGACTAGTTCTTGGAAGCCTTTGTGCCACTAGTCTTTCCTGGGAACGTTGTTCTGTCTAGGAGGATGGTTTTTAAGGAGCCTTTGCACCACCATTCTTTCCTGGGAGCACTCTTGGTTAATACTGATTATGTTATTTAAAAAAAAAACAAAAAAAAAACAAATTTTTTTTAACTATCTCCAAAATTTTAAAGTTTTAATTACAATCTAAGGAGCTAGTTTCTTTGTTTAATCTAGGTACAATTGTGTTTTTATGCTTTAATTATTTGATTTGTACCTAGATGTGGGTTATCTAAAACTCAAAATATGCCTCTAGTTTTAAGTACAGAAAGAAATCTGAAAATCAATAGGGCATGACTGAAAAAGTATAGGTAGACAACCTTGTCTTACCTGCAGGTTTGATTGACTCAATGATGAGGGGACATTGAGTTTACTTAAAATGCAATCCCCAAGTTACGTCTTGCTAAGACGTTAAACTAATTTGGATGGGAGGCAACCCGTCATTTTAGGTAATTTTCTTTTATTTGTTTCATTTATTTAATTACACGTGAATAATTTTTAAATTGTTAAAACTAAAAATATTTGTTGAGATGTTAGAAGTTCACAATGACCGTCTGTATACACTTTAATGATGAATATGATGGATGCACCTGCATTTTCCATTACTACTTGCACTTTCTCAAGAAATAGGTAATCTTTCTTCTCTTTTCTCTTTATCTTTAATTTACAGTTGTTACATTGAGGACAATGTAAGTTCTAGGTTGGGGGTGGTGAAAAGTTACCATGCTTAAAAAAAATAAAAAAAAAAATAAAAAAAAAATAAAAAAAAAATAAAAAGTTTTAACAATTTAAAAATAAAAAAATAAAAATAAATAAATTTTATTTTTTTTTATTTTTTTTTTATTTTTTTTAAGCATGGTAACTTTTCACCACCCCCAACCTAGAACTTACATTGTCCTCAATGTAACAACTGTAAATTAAAGATAAAGAGAAAAGAGAAGAAAGATTACCTATTTCTTGAGAAAGTGCAAGTAGTAATGGAAAATGCAGGTGCATCCATCATATTCATCATTAAAGTGTATACAGACAGATCGCTGTGAACTTCTAACATCTCAACAAATATTTTTAGTTTTAACAATTTAAAAATTATTCACATGTAATTAAATAAATGAAACAAATAAAAGAAAATTACCTAAAATGATGGGTTGCCTCCCATCCAGCGCTTAGTTTAACGTCTTAGCAAGACGTAACTTGGGGATTGCATTTTAAGTAAACTCAATGTCCCCTCATCATTGAGTCAATCAAACCTGCAGGTAAGACAAGGTTGTCTACCTATACTTTTTCAGTCATGCCCTATTGATTTTCAGATTTCTTTCTGTACTTAAAACTAGAGGCATATTTTGAGTTTTAGATAACCCACATCTAGGTACAAATCAAATAATTAAAGCATAAAAACACAATTGTACCTAGATTAAACAAAGAAACTAGCTCCTTAGATTGTAATTAAAACTTTAAAATTTTGGAGATAGTTAAAAAAAATTTGTTTTTTTTTTGTTTTTTTTTTTAAAATAACATAATCAGTATTAACCAAGAGTGCTCCCAGGAAAGAATGGTGGTGCAAAGGCTCCTTAAAAACCATCCTCCTAGACAGAACAACGTTCCCAGGAAAGACTAGTGGCACAAAGGCTTCCAAGAACTAGTCTCCTAGACAGAACTCCCTTAGATCTTTACTTTTCATGTTATTAAGTTAAGTTAAATAAAACTTTAAGTTAATGAAAATCTAAGTTAATTAAGTTTAAAGAAAAGGTTAATTAAGTTAAGTGAATTAAAAAAATCTAAGTTAATTAAGTTAAGTTAAAAAAATCTAAGTTAATTAAGTTAGTAAAAAGTTAATTAAGCTAAGTGAAGTAAAAAGCACTAAAATTACCATGATTTTATGCTCATTAATTGATTAAAAATATATATATTTATATGCTTTATCATATATTTATATAAATTTGTCTTTTTCGGAATCACGGGTATTTTTATTGTTTTTCAGGTATTTTGGCTTAAAAACGCAACTTAAAAAAAGAGAAATACTAGAAGCAATACATCACAAATATATTAATAAATAAATGGGGAAAGGTCAACAAATAAGGAAAAATTGGACAAAATGGGTCAAAAAGGACAAAAATGTCAGTAATTTTTGGAATATATAAAAAAAAAAATTCACAAAACTTTATCTTTTCTTTAAATCAAATTTAAGTAAATAGTTAAGTCTTTTGTACTGTTAGATTAATTTTTTGAAAACATATCATGAAATATTTTGTAACTATTTTTGATAATTAGTTAGTTTTTGTCATAATTAGTATTTCTTGATAAGATGTAGAAATTATATTAAACCCAAAATCGGTGTTTATGAGTTTTTTAGTGGAGACTACCTTTGTGAGATATAATTTGAGCCTAATTTCCTTTATTCAGAGTGAAATATATATTTTTTCTACTCCAAACACATTTCTTATTTCTTCAAATTTTTAGATGATCTCTATAGGTATTAGCATTGAATGTATGAATTTTTTTCATCTTAATAGAGTATCATATATTTTTGATTATTATTTTTGCTTAGATTAAATGATTTGAGTAGAAATTGATAGTATATGCTTATATCTCATTTATGCATGACTACTACAAAAACAAAAAGACATGTCTGGGGTTACCTAAACCAAGATCAAACAGAAAAGCCACAAAATTAACCACTCACCAAAATCCAAAACAATGTACAATCTGTACATGGGTTGACTCTCTAAAAAATACACATATTGAAAAATATCTACAGAAAAAAAAGAGAGAGATAAAAATAGTATCATCTACATACTATAACCCGCATTGCCTACAAAGTTGTGAGTAAAGGCTAATTACAAAAGAAAGATATAAGAAGTAATTCCCTAAAAAGTCATTGCAATTTCTTCATTTGTAAAAGGCATATATCTTGAAATTCTTTCTTAATGAGTTTGATTTATGCATGAAAATAATTTTTATATATGATATCTTTATAATTTATACATTTGATTCCTTTCATGAGATCAATGTTAAAATAACACTTTGAGCCTTTATTCTTTATACATATGCGAACATATTAGTTCATTTCTATACATCAACTCTTTCGCATATAAATTAGTATGAGTGTTTGAACCCATAGGATTCAGTGTTTCGAGAGTATTGACTTGTGAGGAATAGAGTCGGCGAATTCGATTCATGACACTTGAAATTGGGTGAAATTAAATTGATACATTTTTGATATGAAATATGAAAATGATTTTCGACTAATTATTATAATAAATCATGATTGTTTAAAGAGATTAAAATAACTTATGCTTGAGATTTTAATTATGATCTTAAAGGAGATTAAAAAGTATGAGACATTTTTGTGAGATGTTGATAATTTGTGATGTTGTTGTAAATTTAATTTTTAAGTTGTTTGTTTTTATTGTTTCTTTTGTTTTTACATTAAGTACAATGTTTGTGGGTATCATTACTGAAAACCCTCACGAGACTCAAACTCGTCCACTAGGGCAACCTAGGGGTTTAAAGGCTTGTTGCATAGGCTAAATGCAACCGTGTCAATCCACGGAAGTGATTTAGGATAGTTTAATTTTTAGTTTTTATCGCTTCTCTTGCTAAGGGACTAGCAAGAAGCTGGTTGGGGGTTGTGATGAGTGCTCAAAAAGCACTAAAATTACCATGATTTTATGCTCATTAATTGATTAAAAATATATATATTTATATGCTTTATCATATATTTATATAAATTTGTCTTTTTCGGAATCACGGGTATTTTTATTGTTTTTCAGGTATTTTGGCTTAAAAACGCAACTTAAAAAAAAAGAGAAATACTAGAAGCAATACATCACAAATATATTAATAAATAAATGGGGAAAGGTCAACAAATAAGGAAAAATTGGACAAAATGGGTCAAAAAGGACAAAAATGTCAGAAAGGAGAAAATCGCGCCGCCGCGCCCCAGCGCCCAACTCCGCCCCAAGCTGCGCGCAACACTGTTCATCCGCGGGTACTGTTCATCCGCGGCGTACTGTTCATCCGCGGCGTACTGTTCATCCGCGGCGTACTGTTCATCCGCGGCGTACTGTTCATCCGCGCGTACTGTTCATCCGCGACATCGTTTTCGTCCGCTTGTTCAGCCGCTTGTGCAGCCGCGGTACTTGTTCATCCGCTGCCTTTGTCGCAGCCCTGTCATGCTGACGTCATCAATGACGTCAGCAATCACTAAATCCGCGTTTTTACATTTTTTTAACATTTTTTTCTCTATTTTTTCTCTCCATCCTCACCTATAAATACCCCCCTTCCCTTCACCTTCAACACACCTCAAAACCACACTTCTCTCTTCTTTCTTTCTCTCCATTTCTTAGTTTTTAGTTTTTTTTAGTTTTTCTTATGTTTTAGCTAGTTTTTCTTATGTTTTAGCTAGTTTCTCTTAGTTTTAGAGTTCTTCCCTTTTTAGGGAAGAACTAGTTATGTTTTTGTAATATTTTAGCTTTTTGATTCAATAAATGGGAGTGCAAATTCCGCTTGGAGTTTTTCCAGCAACGGGAATAGCGTCGAAGTTCTGTAAGGATTTTATTTTCTTTACAGTTATTTTTATGCTTTATTCTTACATGTTATATTTAATTTGTCTGTGGTTAAATTTAACTGTGCTGGCTGTTTAGTAAACATGATGTAATAATGACGTTGTTATGCTTGCGAAATATTAAATAGGTAAAAATCTCTAAAATGAATTGATTTTATTTTTATTCATGATTTTATATTAAGAATGTTAGAGAGAAATATATTATTTTTCATTACAAACTTAAACCTGAAAATTAGATTTTAAGGTTTAGTTATCGGGTCTGATTTAGAGTAGTGCTCTTTTATTTGATGGTACAATCGCCCGGTAGTTAGAGTGAAGCTCTATTTCAAAAGTTTTTATAAGAATTATTATCTGAAAATGTATTGACGACATGTTTTCGGTAGTGGTTTTAAAACTTGAAAGTTAGTACTCGGATAACTAAATTCTTAGGTTTAATTTGGACACCTTGAATAAAGTTTAAACTGTCTAACCCCACCAAAGGTGGCATTTAAATGGTTCATTTTCAATCTCTTAGAAAAAGGAATTAATTTAATTAACCAAATTAGTTATCAACCCCACCCATAGGTGTTAATTGATTTGTTTAGTTAACAAAGAATATCTAACCCCACCAAAGGTGGTATTCATACAAAAAAGAGAGAATCAATAAAATATCAATTTATATCTTTAATAACCTAGATAATATGAGCAAGCATAATTAATTTAGTTATTATATCCATAAATACTCCACTAATATAAATGATAAAATTTGCATGAATATTTATTGAATCTGTATTTATATTTATTTATTGAATTTGTATCTATGTTTATTTTTTTATTATATTTAATTAATCTGTATATATGTTTATTTTATGTTATTAGATTAGGAACACAAAAACCAAACTATCGTGACAGGATGTTTAGGATTTAATTTCGTTTTTAAAAGTTTGAATAATAAATTAAAAACCACATACATTCCTTCCTTAGATCGACCTTGGGAGTATACTTATCATTTTCTACGAAATGATTCGTGCACTTGCGAGAGTTTTACAAATATTAAAACCAAAGTATTTGCGAGAATCGGCGATGCCGGTTTTCGTCATCACACCTTACTCTAAAGCACAACACATGATTGCAATTTTATTTTATTATCATACAAGCTAAAGGTGCAAGGGTAAAGGTAATACTTATTAGTTAGGCATTAAATGTGGCTTAAAGATATGAATGGTTCTTTTTTAGGCTCAAATGCATGACTAAAGATATTAACAATGGTTGGTTTGAAAGGATCAATCGATCCAAATAAGGCCTAAATTATTTCTCTTGCTAAATACTATTTAAGATTTTTCCTCAAGGGATGATAAAATGGATTCTAAAACCTGGTAGATATCATCAACTTGTATAACTCACTACAAATTTTGTTTCAATAAGCACACCAAAATCAATTATGAATATGTGCATAAAAATTTGAATCAATCCAATAAAAAGTAGCAAGCATATCACATAATTCATGTAAATATCTTAACAAATATGTTACATTCCTTATCCTAGTCATGACAACCAATTTTTATCATTAAGTTCATATGTTTCATAACAAGTATGCATGCATTTAGTTTCCACATATTTATCAATTTCTACCCAAATCATGATTAAAAACATCCTAAAAATTTAAAAAAAATACCTAAAAAATTAAAATGCATACTAAATACTAATGTAGAGAATGAAGTTCCCTCCCCCAAACTTAAATTACACATTGTCCCCAATGTGCATAAATAAATATGAAAAGGTAAAAGAAAAGAAAATTCCCTTAATCATGGCTCACCACATTTGTTGCTGAAATGCTCATTCTTGTTGCGCCACTGCTCTCTATATTTATTCACCTACAAAACAAAACCAATGAAAATATAAGTAAAATAACGTTGGTTTTCCTCTTAACTAGTGTCATGTTTAACGTCCTTGACTAGACGATCACATCAAGTCCTAAGGCATATCCATTTGTGTCCATTTACTTTTGAGTTTGCCTGGATATAGTTTGAGTCTTGATTTGTTCAATAATACTTTATATTCTGGTTCACAAACATAGTTTTCAATTCTCTTCTCATGCCGTATTTTTGTTTTCCTTTTGAACTTTTTGGCATTCTTATAAGCACTCCATCATAACTCATCCAATTTATGTATTTCTAACATATTTTTCACCTTTCCATTGGACTCTTTCACTTTCATACTTGACTAGGGATAAGAGGGTAAAAGTGTAGGGTCTAATATTGGTGGCTTTTCAATTGATGGTTTGATTTTAGATCCTATCTCAAAATTTTCCATAATTTCCTTTAATACATACATGAGAGACACGTCCTCCAAAAAGTTCACACAGTCTACAATGTCAACCTTCGATGCCATACTTTCAAAGTTATAATAGGTTGATTTATTTTCTGGTGAGTTTATGTCCTTATTTATAGCAACATATGTTAAAGTCTTAAGTGTGGATGACTCAACAGATTCTTTCAAGCTATTCCAACAATCAATATCATTTATCCTTAAGTATTCATTCGCACTATCAATGTCAAGGGGTTTAGATGCTTTGAAATTTTTTAAAATTACTTGGTCATCTTGCACTCTTATTGTAAGCTCACCATTTTGTAAAACAATAAGTTCCCTTATGGTTGCTAAGAATGGACATAAAAGTATGATAGGATTTAACGGTCTTCCTCCATGTCTAGCACAATGAAGTCTACCAGAAGGATGATTTTTTCTAATTTTAGTAGCACATCTTGTACCACACCCCAAGGTCTCTTAATTAATCTATATACTATTGTAATGTTAGTGATGTGGGTTTGGCTTTACCAACCCCCAATCTCTTGAAGACTGATAATGGTATAAGGTTATTGCTAGAACCGAAGTTAAATAATGCCTTGCCAAAATAGATGTTCCCAATAGTGCAAGGGATGTCAAATCTACCTGCATCTTTCAATTTTGTGGTAGTTTTCCATCAAGGATGGCGCTAAAACCTTCAGTCAAGGTTATTATTTCATTACCTCCAAGCCTCCTTTTTTAGACAAGATGTCCTTCAGAAATTTGGCATATG
This sequence comes from Hippophae rhamnoides, assembly GCA_033030585.1. Lineage (NCBI taxonomy): Eukaryota > Viridiplantae > Streptophyta > Magnoliopsida > Rosales > Elaeagnaceae > Hippophae > Hippophae rhamnoides. The sequence continues at coordinate 38,232,611 of CM065428.1, read as the reverse complement.
AAGGCATATGTTCAAGTGCATCTACAACTGATATTTTTATGTGCAACTTTTTAAAGACTTCCAAAAATTTTGAAAATTGCGTATCTGACATTTTCTTTTGTATACTTTGAGGGAATGGAATAGTGGGTTTGTAGAGGTTGCTCTTTTTTAGTTGAATTATTTCCTTTCCATTACTCTTTTTGTCCTCTAATTCCTCCTCATCCTTTTTAGTTTCTAGTTCCTCCTTATTGTTTTGGGTCTCATGTTTCTCCTCTAAATTTTTACCACTCCTCAAGTCTATGGTGTTGCAATGGTCCTTAAATTCTCGTCTTGGGTTTACAATTGTGTCACTTGGAAGGTTACCTTGAGACCCTTGACTTATAGCTTGAGTAAGTTGCCCCATTTGGTTCTCCAAGTTTCGAATTGAAGCCTCTTGAGTTGACACGTATTAAATGATTGGATGAAGTCTTTCATCATCCCCATTAAAGCATTTGTATTTTCCTCAGTAGGTGGCTTCTTTTCTTGGGCTTGTAATTATTGTGGTTGTTGAACTAGGTGGTGAAAATTATTGATGGTTGAATTGATTATCACCTTGATTGTTGTTATTCCAAGAGAAATTTGGATATTGTCTCCATCTTGGGTTATATGTGTTTGAGTATGAATTATTGTTTTGATTCACATTAACCATATAGAAGACCGATTTAGGATTATGTGGACAATTATCAAACAAATGAGATCCATCCCAAAACACACAAGACACCCTTGAATCTTGGACCTGGTTTATACTCGCTGGTGAGTTTTGAACCATCAAAAGATTTACCAAAGAGGACACTTGAGTTGTAGTGCCATGATATCATTTACCTCATGTATTCCACCTACTCTTCTCATGGTTATCATTCCGTTCATGGACCATGGATATTTATTACTAGCCATTTTCTACTCTATGCTTCTAATAGTACTAAATGATGTGTCTAAAATAAAATAATTAAAAATTAAAAATTAAAAAAAGATAAACAACTAAATAAATAAATTAGTTAAAAATAAATAAATAAAATAACAAAAATTAACTGAAATAAATAAATAAATAAGTGAGTAAAAGAAAATAAGTAAATTAATATTAAAATTAAAGTAAAGAAAAATAACTAAAATAAAAAAAATAATAACAAAATTGTGTGCAATGAATACACAACTATACGTATCACAATAAGTAATATAATGATAAAAAATATTATTTTCACGGAAATTATTTTATTAGAAACTAATTTTTAAAACTAAAAAAATAAAAATCAATTTTTTTTGTTTTTATATTTTAAGAAAGCAAAATTAAAATAACTAAAAGTAAATAACAATAATTAATTAAATCAGATTTGATAACTAAAAAGATATATGAGAAAATATATGGGAATACTAAATCCCCTAATTTTCTAAACATGTGCATCGCTAAAATCCCCCCAATATAATTATCAATTAATTACAAGATCAATTTAATCTAATCTAACATGTATTTCTCTCTCAAGTAAACTACACACCATATAGTAATTAATTTAATTACACTTTCATGCCAATTAAATTGCATACTACTCATTAAGTTCATCAATTATGGATCACATACATAAGAATCATGCATCTCTACCTAGAAACTACTATGCATGTTATTTAATTAAGACAAATAATTAAATAATTCTCTTCAATATATTTAATTACCTCTATAGATAAATTGTTGGCCAAATAATTAATAGCATAAAAATTAGATTAAATAATATAATTAAATTAAAATTATAATTGGAGTAAAATATTAGATCATCACATGGTGAAAATTGGGTTCATAAGATTCCTAGATTAATAAATTAACTACACATAATTGTGTTCATAAATTTTATATTTTTCATAAATAAAGATAAAAATTGATAAAGAAAAGAGTAGAAGAAGAAATACAATCAATCTCTTGAATTGTAGTATTAATCTCCTTTTGAATCTCAACCAAAATTGTGTCATCTTTTGAATTTTTCTGTATTTTTCTCTTTTTAGCTCCAAAAATTGACCTAAATTATGCTAATGGAGACCACTTATGGTTTATGGAGGGATTAGGGACTTGCATATTGCTCAGGTATGATTTAAACCGTCAGATCAGCTTCAGATCAAGGGCTATGATAAAAATAAGTAAAACTCATAATTCTAACCAATCCCAATGTGACACATGGCATGGGAATTCACAGGGCAAATCAAAGTGCAACGCGTGGTGGGGGAGACTGGTCAGAGTCAATGCTCGTTGAGTCAACAATATGTGGTGCTACGTGATTCAGGGAAACTGATGGCATGGCGCATGGGTGGAATGTGCAGAGTAATGGCAATAGAAATATGGTGACGCGGTTTGGCCAAGCTCAAACTTGGATTGAATGTCGTGCGGACATGTGGTTTACGTTTCGTCCTCCTCACATATGGAATAGCGTGGTTCGCTCTCCATTGTTGTGTGGCATTCACATGGCTTGCATAGTCAGCTCCCTAGCTTGCATGGCATGCCATGTGGCATGCACTACATGATTAATCTTTACACTTTGCTTATTTCTATGTAAACTAAACTAATGTACAATGAGGCTTTCATGCCAAGTTTCCATATGCTTTGTTTATGTCACTTCAATTACTTAAATGTTTATCAAGTTGCAGCAAAGATGGATTTTCCAGATCATAGAATAGTTCCACTATGGAGTCTGGGACATCAATGTATTTTTTTCATATTTTTATAAGTGTCATGTAGTGAGAGAGAGGTTTTGCCACACGAAAAATGCCAAAGGGGGAGTTTGTAAGAACTATGAGTGTTGGCTATTTTCGTGGACAAAATATTTATCTGTAAATTTGTTTTTAGGCCTGCTGTCAAGTCTATCAAGAAAAGCCAAACAAATGCGCGAGTTTCAGATAATTGTATTTCAATTATATCTTTGATAACTACAGCACATAAGATTATATTTATGTATTTAATAACATATGCTTATAAATCTAAAATTATTTTTAGTACTAAAATATGAAATAAGATATGCTAACATATTAGATAAGATATACTCTAAATTATGGTCGAAATCTTTAACCTAAAAGATAGCATAAAATATACTTTAAAAGAACTCTTTTTCAAATAAGAATCTTCATGATTAATTACTATATTTGAAAAAAAAATCTTCTTTGAACATAATTTTTCTTAGTTAGTGTGTATTATTAATCATATTTGTAATAGAAAATATATTTATCAATTACATAGGATTAAGGGTTCTAATTTTTCCTATAAATAAAACTCATTGCTCATTGTTTCAATCAATCACACAAGAGCATTATTCTAATCTTCTTAATTTATCTCTATTGTTTAACAAATATAAGATCATAATTCTTTAGGCTTCTTTATTTAGTTAATCTATCAAATATTGGTGGTTATGTTTGATTGATTAATAAGCCTAATTATTTTATAATATTTTGATAATATGTTCTTATGGCTTCTTTTTTACTTTTGTTCTTAAATTGTTAGATCAAATAATTATTTTTGTTATATCATAGTTATTTGATTTGATTATTAATCTTTAAAGAAGCTATTTTTATTGAACTTGTGCTTGATCTTTTTGCTCTAGGATTTGCTAGTTGATTTTATTTAAGTGGCATATGTTTTGAATCATCTAGTTAGGATTATTCATTATTAAATCTGTTATATAACACACACGGACACCTGTGTTTTTTTGCTAACCATTTTGCAGTTAATTTGGGGACGTATCTGATTGGAGGGAAGTTTATTGGAACGTTGGTCTGGAAACCACTCATGCTAATATTGGAAATTGTGAAAATAGAGCAGGGGCTCGTAAGTAAGGTACATTATAGCAGTATCCTAAGGAGGGTAACATAAGACCGAGTTTGTACTTGAACATTGTTTTTTCATAGTGAAAAGTTAGGTGGTCTGGTAGACCGGTGGTTTTCTTCTTAGGTCATGGTTGTGGCCTAGATTGTTTCTACCTAAAAATATTGTGTGTTATTCTCTTATTTCTAAACTTTATTTTTACACATGATTACATGCATGACCGCTTTGTTTAGGTTATTAAATTAATGATTGCTAAAATTTTAAAATAACCTATTCACTTCCATCAAGATTAATTAGTTCCATATTTGTAACACGATTTGATTACATGTGTACCATATTAACCCTATATATACAATCAAGAGGTACTATCCATATGACATTCATTCATCCATGTCACATTAATTGCATCTCTTTATCTTGATTTTTTGAGCAAAAAAAAAAAACATATAAGAAAACATAGGGTATGCTTTATACTTCTTATAAAAGGGAAAAACTAGTAGCATATGTATTTCTTCAAACTCGAAGAGGTGAGTTCAAAGTGTTTCGTAAGTAACTTGTTAGAAAAACATTTTGAAACATTATTATAAATTTCAATACATTTTTAATAAACTAAAAAAAGTACGATGAGTGATTTGAGAATTACGTAGAAATTAAAAGAAATGAAAATTAAGTACGTGACTCATGTATTCTTTAGGAGTAATAAAGCAACTAGAAGAGATGAACAAGGTGATTAGAAAGGTACAATGATAAAACAAAAGGTTACTTAAGGAGAAGTAATAATGAGGGAAGCCAAAATCGAAGATGGTTGTAGACGTACGTGGAAGAAGCAATGAAAAAGTTGTTTCAAAATTTACCTACTATTAAGGACTGAAGTTTAAAGCTGAGCTTGGTTCTTTGCAGGATGAATACACGATAGAACTAAAAGAATATGTGCATAAATCGATCTATGGATCGAGAGGTTTGTTTGAAGGCTAGCTCATTTCATTTAGCAAAAGAGATATGACAATAGGATCACATAATTATCATTTGGTTATCACTGTTGGGGTAGGTTCTTATGATGTCTGTACAACCTTGGTCTCACAAGGAGCTCAATTGATTTCTTCTTTATATCTACCTTACAAGAATTTGGTCTCACAACGAGGGATACAATTAAAAAGAGATGCCTTTGGTTAGTTTTGATAGAAGCACTACTTTTACCTTAGGCACAGTTTTGAAAGCATTTTTATCCACCTTTCACAAGCATTGAAATTCCCTACCCTTGGTAGTAAACGAGATTAAAGATGAGAGGGTGATGACTAGATGTTGTTCTAACTCCATAATTAAAGAAACATTAGTCTTAAGAAAACCAAATATTATGCAAGCACATCTACCATATGTCATGGCTAGTATGTTAATACTATGTCCACAAAGGAAGTAGAGGTGATGAAAGTAAGATAGGGCAATTGAGTTTATTTAAAAGTCAACAACATATTAGACAATGTAATAAAGAATGAAATATAGACTTTTTAAGAAGGAACACTGATGTGTTTGCATGGTCACCAGAAGACACACCATGTATTTAACCTTGATATCATCACTCACAGGATGAATATGGATCCGAAGATTAATTTTGTTTAACAAAAGAAAAGAAAATTCCCTACGAAAAAGAATGAGATAATACTAGCATAGGTCAGCACTTTGAAGGAAACAAGTACGATTAGAGAGGTTGATTATCTAACCTAGTTGTACAATGTGGTGCTTGTAATCAAGGCATGTGGTGCAACCTGGATTTGTGTTGCCTTAACAGATATTAATGATGCTTCTCTTAAGGACTCTTATCCCCTACCCAATATAGACCAACTAGTGGGTGTGGTATTTGGGTTTGGTTTTTTCATCATTATTGATGTATAGTCCAGTTACCATCATGGAAGATGGAGTGTTATTCTACACTTCCTTTTTGCGGATTAAAGAGCACCTTCTCAAAGGTTAGTAAATATGATGTGCAAGATCACATTAGGAAACAGATGGAGGCATATGTGGATGACATAATAATAAAGACTTGATAACTGAAGAATCATATTAAAGACTGAAAGAAATGTTTAAGTTGATAAGGAGTTATAGGATGATACTCAAATAGAAGAAGTGTGTATTTGGTGTAGCGAGGAAATTATTATGATACTTGGTCTCATCCTATAATATTACGGCTAATATTGGTAAGATTGCTACATTGGTAAAAATAATGTTTCCATTAAATTTGTGAGAAATCCAGTAATTGAATGGGAGAATCATAGCCATGAACAAGTTCATATCCAAATGCACTAATAAATGTTTACCATTTTTTTGAGTTACTTAAGAAAAGTGGTGATTGATGAGATAGTATTAATCACCACTAGAACACACATTAAACTGTGTTTCTTCAACTTATTTTGTTTCATCCCCTTAAAAGCTTAGTTGGTTCATATGTAAGGCTTACATATATTATGCTTGTATTCTTCTTGAGTGTAATTGAGTATTTTCATGTAAAATTCTCCGAGTGTTTATCAATTGAATTATTTTAAAGCTAAAAATACTAAAAAAATAACAAAACTTACCCATGATTTTGAAAAGTATAGCTTTGTTAATAATAATAAAATTATGCAAATATAAATCTATTTTAACATTAAAGTACTTATAAATCACGTAACATTTATTGTTTTTTAAGCATTTATCATAACCTTATACTAGTTTATTGCTAGTCTCTAATAAAGAAAGTAAAAAACTAGAAAAACTAAATAAACTAAACTCTCCTAAATCATTTAAACAGATTAATATTGTTGCATTTAATGTATACAATAAGCTTTTAAATCGCTAGGTTGCCTTTGAGGAAGACTTTAAGTCTTATGACGGCTTTCAGAAATGATACCCATAAACATCAAACTAAAATGCAAAAATTGAAAGAAATAACAAAAACAACAAACAATTAACAAATAAAAACTAAAATTTAACAAAGTAAACGTTAAAACAAAAAATAAGAAAATAAAAAGTAAAATAGTCAAAATTTTCATACTTCAATCTCTTTTAAGTTCATAATTAAAATCCAAAGTACAAGTTAAACTAATATCTCAAAGAATCATAGTTTATTGTAAAAATTAGTTGAAAATCACAAATTTATATTCCATATCAAAAATATATCAATATTGATTTACTCAATTTCGGTGTTAGGAATCTAAATTTGCTTCAATTCTAATTCTTGCAAGTCATACTCTCTATATTACATTGATCCTATAGATTCAAAACTCAATCAAAGATACATGTGAATAGAGTTTATATAAAGAAATAAATTAATAGATCCACATATGTTTAAAGAAGAAGAGCTCAAAATAGTGCATAGCATTCGATTTCATGAAAAGAATCAAATGAAAGGATTTATAAAGAAATCACATATATTTTCATGCATCAATTAAAATCATCAAATAAAAATATCAATTATGTTCCTTTAGATATGAATGAAAATACAATGACTTTTTGGGATTTATTTCCTATCTTTCTTTTGTAATAGTCATTTCTCACAACATTGAAGTGCTTTTTGAGTCGTAGTAATTAGTTTATACTATTGATTTTTCTCTCTTGCTCTTTTTATACTCTTTTTTTTATACATATTCTTTTTTTTTTACTTTTTTAGAGAGTGGACCAATGTACATTTTGTATATATTTTGTATTACTTAATGAGTGGCTATTTTGGTTATTTTTGTATTGGCTTTAGGGAACCACATATACATCTCAAGTTTTTTTTTTGGAAATGATGCATGAATGAAGAATACATATTATTTCAATTTCTACTTAAGTCATTTAACTTAACCAATAAAAAATATGTATATGACACTTTATCAAATATAAAAATCATAGCATTCAATGCAAAACCTATAGATATTATCTAATAATTTGAATAATTAAGAAGAGTTTTTAAAGGTGTAGCAAAACATATTACCTCTTAGAATGGAACAATGATAGGCTCAACATATTCTCACAAGGTAGTGCCTATTATTTGATTTCTAAACACTAATCTTGAGTTTATCTCAATTTCAAAATTTTATCATGAACACATATTATGATATAAAAGCAAACTAATTATCACATTACTCCCATATATATATTCAAAATATTAATCTAACAATGCAAACACTTAATCAATTTGTTAAAATGAACTAAACATACGGTAATTTTGCAAGAAATATTTTGAAAAGAACCTAACTATCCCTAAACCAATAAATAAATTAAAATGAAAATAAAAATAAGTAAAAATTGTAAACATATGTTTAATAAAAAAATTTAAAATTACTCAAATTTATGTAATGTAACCTTTTGACCCAAACCTACAATTTACATTACTCTCAATGTAATAAATGAAAATTAAAGATAAAAGAAAAAAGTTACCATTTGCTAAACGTGATCAAGTAGTGATGTAAAATTTGTGTGTATCCATTATTTCAAATATTTTAATCCACATAAACAGAATGTTGTGTATTTCTTAAACATCTCAACAAACGGTTATAATTTCAAAACAATTCAAATAAAATAAACATTGTTCACATAAATTGAAATAAAATATTGTAAAATAGATAACATGAAATGAAAAATAACATGAAACTAGCATAATATCAAAAAAACAATTAAGCTATAGTTTACAAAACAAACTTAAACAAAACAAACTTAAACAAAACAATAATAATGAAAACTCGTAAACCACCAAAGCAAGTTTGGAGATCAATCCTGCATGTCATATGGTTCTTGTTCTTCATGATGTTGTTGTGATCGTTTAGGTGATGTGAAGATGAAATTATAATCTTGATTCTTGAGTTCTTTTCAATGGCTTGAATCCACCTCGAGATGGTTAAGTTATAGCCGATGCATTTCATAGAACAAATAGTTCTAATCCACTTAATCAGAATACTATCAATTTGCAAATGTAGCATGTTGGGTGAGTTCATTATAGTATGCTAGATTTAGTAATTCACCAGGTTGAACTAACACTTCACATTTTGGGTAACTTAATCCTACTCTAGCACATAGAGTTGTAAAAAGTTGGGGAATGAAGTAACTCAAATGGTGGTTGTTATTAGATAATTTAATCATATGGTGAATTATGTTTCCAACATTCATAGACATTTTGGATACTATAATAAAAAATAATATAGCCCTTTCTCTATCCTCAGAGCTATAGTGAATAGTGCACATAAGTTTAGGGCAAAAGAAGTATTGCCATGTATAGAGAACCTTACCTAAATATATTGCTTCAAAGCCCCTTGGTTTCCAACTGGTATAACTCCACAAAGAACCTTCTACTACAAGGTTCCATATTACTTCACTATAGTCTATATTACTCAAATAATTCTCATACTCACCCTAACCCACACCTATCTATCCATAATAAGTATTTATATCATATGGGCCAAATAGGACTTAAACACCACATCACATTACTTGATTATCGATAGCATCAAAAACATTGACATAAATTCCCGAATAATAGATTCTACAATGGCTTTCAATTTCTTAATGAATCTTTTCCATCCTAGAGCAACGGTTACATCAATAATGCCCTTAAATTGGCAATTTTACCCCATTTCAAAATCTAAACCCCTTTATATTACAAAAAATTTATTTATCTCAACGGCCTTATTAAATCTTAGTTTGTCCTTTAAACTCGTAAATTATGTCCCATTATACTCTATAGGGGTTTCTACATCTTTTCCCTTATCTCTCCTACTCTTTTTAGGTGCCATTTTTACTTAAGAAAATTTCAAAAATTGCAAGAGTTGATAAATATACCAGATGTTTCAAGCAACAGAATACTAAAATTTAATTCAAAATTTTTTCGTACCCTCACTTTATCCAAATAAGGTTTGAACTCTTTTTAATCTAAAAATTTATAGAAACAATCCACAAAATTTAGAGAAATTATTTCAAGACTTAAATTCTAAAAATATTTGGTTACTTGTGTTGTTGAAGAAGATGAAACTTGAATAACACTCCTTTGGAGAAGATGAAGATTTGAATATTTCTTGATATATTGTTTTTGAAAAAACAATATTCAATGGAATGGTAAGAAATGGATAGTAATATGATTTTTGTAAAGAAATTTGAATGATTATGAGAAAAAATGGGATTTTTGAAGGTTATTGGGTGCTTGGGAGAATAGAAAATTTAGGGGTTGTGAAGAAGATGAGAGAAAATATGTTTGAAACACATTAGGGCTAGTATTTCTATACTAAATTAACACACACTTGTAGGTATTTTCATTGGGGTCAGACCTAAGTCTTGGTTGGTACCCCTTCATTGTATTGTCTACTAAGTTCTAGAAACTAATTTTTTTTGGTAGGGACTGATATTAGCACCATGTCCCAATGTATTACACACTCCACATTGCTATTTATTGAGAATGTCATATGTAGTGAGAAACACAACTTACTTAGTTAGCTATTCAAGTTGAATTTGTACAACTATACCAAAGTCTATTTCATGGACTCTAGCCCTTCTCACATTTGAGTTTTTCTGTTGGAAATTAGCATGCAACATATTAAAGAGATTATAAATCTTTATGTTTGTCTTTTCTCCCATAACTTCTCAAAAGCATTATAGATGATGAACTTACATTCTTGTGTCAACCCAATATATAAAAATTGATTATGTAGCTGTAGTGGGTAGTTATGATGTTGGTATTGAGTGAGGAATATTTTGAACCTATCTAGAGCTTCATAGAAAGGTTCTCTAGCCATATGAGAGAAAGTAGTTGTATTAGCTCTCAAAACTGATATTTTCTAATGGAAATAGAATTTTGAAGAATCTCGTACATAGGAATAATTTCACGTAGGTTAATTTCTCTTCTGATTTAGGTAATCGGGACCTAGATGAGGGGTGGAAATGCCATCCTAGGGAATATTTTGTCAAGCTTTATACCAATTTAGCTAAGCAGGCCTTACAAATGTAAATTAAGCAAATTACATGACAGAAGTACAAAATAACATGCTTAATTCAATACATAACAAAAACAACTGACATTATGAAGGAGCAAACTACAATAAATACATAGAGATGGTATGCCTTAAAGGCTCCTATCCAAGCCAGTAGTATGCATAAACATATCAAACATCACACAACATTACAAAACAATCATACATATTGAAAATTCATAAAATAATTGCAATCACTTCAATATCTCATATGTAGGAAAATATTCTATAAATGATGATTTTACTCTCACAGCATACAAACAAACATACATAACAACCTATAATGAAAAGCTTGAAACCTGATACACTTTCATGGTAAGGAGATATAGACTCTTTAGAAATTCACACTTAACTTGCATGCAAAACTACAAAGATAGAATCCAAGACCTGATGTACAATTAGGTTAAAGAGAAATTGACTCCTTAAAGACTTGTCCTATAAATGCAAACAATAGTAAGTAAAAAAATTAATAAAAAGAAATTAATGCAATAAATATTAATCACAAACAACTAGTAATAAGCAGTACACATGTTATATAGTAATCAGAAAGCAGGTGAGAAATATTAAAAGCTTTCTATTCAGAGTTTAAACTTTAGTATGTAGAAACATATACCATTTAAATTCTAATTGTACCAACCATATATTAAAGCATGCATAATATAATATATAACGAGGTAAACCCACATAGAAACCCAATCTATATGGTAACATTCTAAGTAACCACTTGACAACAAATAAATCGATTAAGTAATAAAATAATTACAACCCTAACAAAATAAAACCCTCATTATTTCTATCATTTTGGATCTTTATTTGAACTATATATTTCTTTCCTTGTTTGTTACCTCCATAATAGCCTGGTTCGACACTCGAACCTAATATTCTTCCAAATCCAGCATCGCAAAAAGTGGTACGATCAATAAACGTGAATAAGTAAAGTGAAGTGTAACGAATTAATAGCTTTGAGGACCTCTCTCAATCATGAATGACCAATAACAAACTAGCCAAAATATGGCTCATCACTTAAAAAAATGTTGCATGAAGGCAACTACTAGCTAACACACGGATCACATCCATATAGGCTCTTCACATTAGAAAACGTTGTACGAGGAAAACTACCGGTCAACACATTACTCAAAGCCACATAGGCTCCTCATAGAAGAAAACATTGCACTAGGTTAACTACCAGTCGATACAAGGCTCAAACAGTCACAAATCACTAATACCAAACAACACTTATGGTAATAGTGATTCCAAAATAGAAAAATGAGAGGTCAATTTGATAGAACTCTACTACCTGCTACATTTTTCCTGATAAACCACAAGATAAGGGTATTTATAGAAATTTCCCAAGCTTATGGTATACCTTTCCAAACATCTAGCCAACGATATGGTAAGGGGTGTGGTGAGGTCCCTTGTCAAGGTGCTAAAAATCATTTTTTTTGTTCCAAAAATTGTCAAGTAATTTTCATAAATACCTACACCTAAAACACAAGTGACAATGTCATCTCGTGAGCATGCATACTAAGAAAACCAACGTCGTGGTGTGTATAAACAAGCTCATAATCATAGTGTCATAACTATGTATGTATATGTATTACTAATCTATAGTAACTAACCTTACACACAGGAAGACAAAACACTGTGTAAAATAAACACACTCTGTGCCTTGCATATGAAAAACCAACTAACATACACAAAGTATAAGAAACTTATAAATTTTCCCATGAATATTTTATACACATTTTCTCATATCATTAAGAAACCTGGGGGAGTGACACAGGCTAAGCCTTGTCCTTGTCCTTGAGGGTATAGGAGAAACAGCTCATTATTAGTTGGTACTCGGTGAGTACATTGAGAGGAAAAGTCTAAAATATTGAATAAAAATCCCTAATGAAAGATAGAGAGTCTTCATAGGTAATCTGTGAAAAGAATTTAGCATGGAAAAATAAATATTTATCAATTCATAATTCTTTACAGCTTCACCCTACTGGATGGAAGCAGTAGTAGCCAATGACTGGCCTTGCATACTATTTCATGATAGTTTTCCTAGGTTGTGGATTTTCCCCCATATTTATATGTTCAAAAGGAGGGTGTAGGTCTAGTTCTAGAGTTTTCTTAATTAAACATTGTTGGATCTCATTGTCCAACTTTCTTGATAGTTCTTTGAATTTATTAATGCTATTTATGTAAGGTGTAAGATGATACTCTAAGGATATCCTACCTCACATAAACTATTAAAATAAAAATAAAAATTACCTATAAAGTAGAAAAATAAAAATATATAAAATAAATATACAGGTATGTTACAAACAATTTATAATACAAACAATTTTTGATACAAAAAATTTATGATAAAATTTATCATACAATAATATAAGTTATATAAATAATTACATCAAGTTAGTAAGCTATATAACAAAAATTACATGTTTGTACACAAAAATACTAAACAAAATATTTAACAAAAAAATAATTGATATCTAAAATAAAAGAAAATGAATTGATTTAGTAAATAAATAAATAAAACAATATAAAATTTTAATTTTAATCTATTAACTTAAATTTCAAAATTTATTTTATTTATTTATTTTTCAATTTAAAGATTTATTTTTATGTTTTTTGAAAATATAATAGCCGATTAATAAATAAATAAGATATATTTTTATTTTAAAAATTTTAAATTTTAAATATCTAAATTTTTAATAACTTAGATATTTTTAGATTTCAAATATTTTTTTAATAAAAAAATAGTGATTATTTATAGCACAAAAAGATTTTAAGATTTTTGATAATAAAAATTTATAAATGTTATTTTTCCCTAATAACGGTGCCAAAATATTCATGTATAAATTTTGTATTTGATAAATAGCTTGCAAATGCACTTATCACTTTCTAAGAAATGATAAGTATACTTTCAATATTGATGTAAAGAGAAATTACATGGTTTTTAAATAATTCAACTTAAAAAAATAAACATAAATATCCTATCAAAATTATTTAAGTTTTAAAATATCTAAACTAAAAACTTAAATTTAAAGATAGATTCAATAAATATTTAACATTTAATAGATTATTTATGAAATATATTAGTTATTTAATCATATTTATTCAATATTGAATAGTTTATTAAATATATAAATTGATATTACTATTTCTTCCTTTTATGTATGAAAATATCCTAATTTCGGGATCGAATTTGTAATTAATAAAAATCAATTAATATCCTAAGGGTAAGATCACCAATTCATTATTATTAAATTAGGATTTATTTATAAGGAAATAGTAAATAAACTAAATCACTAAGGGCAAGCACATATTTAGATTCACATTTAAGGTGTCAAAGTTAGTTTTAAGATTGATGTATTTGAGAATTGACTTTTATATTTTAAAGCTATTATGAGAAATATGTTCTCAATATATTCCTCAATCATAAATCTTTGTAAAAAATATTTGAAATAAAATAATAATTCTAAATTAGATCTAGATAATGAGATCATAAATCTAACTTTCATATTTTAAACTTACTACGAAACATATGTCATCAATATATTTTTCTGTAATAAGCTTTTTAAATTTTTTGAATAAAGAAATAAAAATAAAATTATTTTATAAAAATGTTTACCTACATTAATATTTTACAAGCATAACAACATAACTAATATCCCATGGTATTTTCAGCCATACATGTTTAGATTTAGTAAAAGATCAATAAATTAAATGTACCATTTATAAAGATACCTAAATTAATTTTTAAATAAAGAATACATTAAAAGTTATACCTAGAGTGTATCCTTTACCATTCTATAGCTAAAAAAAACTCCAAACAAATGCGTATATACTGTTTATTGGATCAAAAACTACTACATAGAAATTGCAACTAAGCTAAACTCTAAGCTTCTAAATAAAATTGAAACTAAAATACTTAAAGAAGAATCAAACTTATGGTGATTGAGGCATGAAGAATGTGAAAGGAGAATGAGGGTTTTTATAGGTGAAAAAATGTTACAAAAAGGAGAAAAATGTGGATCGTATGGTTACGCATAGCGACATAAATTTTCCATCGTCATGGCCTAAATTAATATGGTACATGTTTTAATTATGATCCAAAGCACTCACACTGTGGCACACATCAATCACCACTATAACGTGTGTTAGACTGTATTTCTTCAACTTCTTTTTATTTTAACCCCTTACAAGCTTGGTTGGTTATGTACAGATTACATATGTTATCCTTGTATTTTTCTTTGTTGTAATTAAGTATTTTTTAGTTACAATTTTTTAGTGTTTATCAATTGAATCATTTTGAAGCATACGCATAATTTTTCTTTGTTATAAAGCATACGCATAATTTTTAAAAACATAGATTTACTAAAAGAATAATAAAATTATGTAAATGCAATTCTATTTTGATATTAAAGTGCATGTAAGTCATATAATATTTAGTGTTTTTTAAGCACTCATCAAGTAGTTATTCTTATAGAAGTCATTCAGCCTACATCTCAATCTCACTTATCCGAGGAAGATAATGAGCAGGAAATAAAAGTTGATTTAGTTCTCTTCGAAGAGAAAAAGATATGATTCCTTAGCTCAGGTTCCATGTCAAAAGTAGACAGTGGGATCCTATTATAATAAGCCTATTTCATTCAAGACTTTTAAAGTAAGAGCTTAGGTATTGAGAGAGTAATGAAAATCTAGAGAGAAGTTATTGATAAGAGCCCTAAATGCACATGTGTTTGTATTTAAACTTTCCTAAAATTAGAATAAATAAGAGGAAAATTTAATTTATTTATATATGTTATTATATTGTTCAAATAAATCATTAAAAATACTTTATTATTCATGTCTACTTAAAATTCAGTGTATTAGTGTATATACAAGGTGATTGAGTTGAACTAAAATAATCAAAGTAGCATATGAACATTAGTTAATTTTTATAAAAATTAGGATTACTTTGTTTAATACTTGATTATAAAGGACTAAACCAGATATATTACAAACATTATTAATATCCATTTACTCATAAATACTTATGTATGTCACTCAAATTACCATGTGTGAGAAAACTTTATTCTCAAGTGATTTAACTACCACTTTGCTATAGCACCCTGGTATTTGACTTACTTGGTGATGGATGCAATGGTGAGCTAAGATGCATTGTCTCTTGGTATCTTGATGCTTATGATGAACTGGGAGTTCTCTTGTTTAGCAATCTATAGCATGAATAATTACATGCAATCTATAATATGATTAGAAATAGTTGTTCATACGCCTTGCTAGTGATATACAAATTTTAAATGCTCATAAGTTCAGGAATAACTAATAGCTTAGGGATACGTTTACCCCAAGAAAGATCTTTCACAAAATTAGAGTGGTTTTAAATTCTTTTATATATTTTCTGGAAAAAAAAATAACTAATAAAGTAAACTTAACCTAAATACTCTAAAGAAATTATTTAAAAATTTAAAAATAAAATAAAAAAAATTAATTAATTAAATGATTAAATTAATAAAAAAATGATTACTTGGAACAAATTAAAAGTTGATAAGAAAATATGGTTATTTAGCTAGCCAAACAAATTTTGAATTGAATTAATAAGACGACTTTAAAAATTACTCCAAAGTTGGTAATATTAATTTTTTCACTCTAAATCTAAAAAATCCCAATAATCAAGATTATTCTCAATTATAGTTAACCAATTAATTCCCTTGATAAAATGTCCAACATTGGTGATATTCTTCTTTAGGGAGTTTTTGCCTCTTTGGGGTTCCTTTCTCTTGATTTCTTGCAAAGTTGTGTGTACATGGGGCTTAAAATGTTATAAATAGGTCATATAATAACCTAGTGAACTTATGCAACATTAGATCAAGTGCAATATGATGGTAGCAAGTGAAACTCAAGAAATTTGCTCTATTTAGGGCAAATGGGTGTTAAAGGGTGTGAGAAAATGACAATATTTGGGGGTTGTGCATGTGTGTTAAAATATGAAACAAAATTATGTTGTTTTGTTGCACTTTTCTAAGTTGATTCCAATGAACTCTATACGCATCCTTGAACCCAATGATCTAGGACATCCACACAAGCCATTCTTCATGCTATTGGGCCATGCCGACTAGCTTCATCCACATGAATCTCAATGTAAATCTACTAGGGCTACTTTTCCTCTATATCCAACTTGTTTTGCTAAATGTACCCAAACGACTTCTAGATGCAACCACCACCTCTCAGTAAATTGATACAAAAAGGTATAAAAATATTCATAAGTATTTATTTACCTGTAAAATGAAAAAAAAATTCAAATTAACAAAATTATTAAATGAAATGCATAAATAATGAATAAAAATATAACAAAATATTAGAATAAATCTTTGTTTATCAATGAGTACTCAAACAATAGATGTAATGGAGTATGTAAAAAATACTTAATGACCATATCGTACTACAAACTAGTTCGAAAGGATTGAGTTGTACATAATTGTTACTTTAATGGATTACTCAAATACATAGGATTGAGTAAATATCAACTGCAATATTTGAGAGTTCAATTTCAAGTTTAGAGTAGACTAACTCTCACATTAATAATAATTCATAATTAATATACTAACTCTTAATGCAAACTTGAAATCATAGGTCAATTAGTCCCCAAGTTTGCTCCATAATAACTAATGAAACTATGTTGTCTCCAAGAAAAATAAATACTTAATTTATAATTAATTATTTGTGTGATAAAATGCATATTTATTTATTGGGATATTTTACGAGGATTATAAATGTCAAATAAATATGTAAAGATAAAATAGGAATTTTGACATTGTTATTTAGTCCATGAAAATTAATTATGTAATATTTAGTTGGAGTAAATAATTATATCAATTAATTAAAATATTAAAATATAAATTGTATTTGACAATTAAATCTTGTGTGACAAGGAGCAACATTTTAGTAATTATCAAATTGGATTTGATAATTGGATAAACAAAATTTAATTGGATTAAATTTGACGCTTTTAATAGGAATGGATTTCCATATGGCGTTTAAGAGGAAGAAGAATGTGAGAATTAGATTCACATTGGCACACAATTTGATTGTGTAAAGGACTCTCCAAGTTGATAAAGATTAGGAGTCAAATTTCTAATCAAGTTGTGTTGGATTTTTTCATGAAATTTGTCTCTACTTATTGCAATTAAATTATTAATATCATAAGAATCTTGATAGGTAAATTTTTGTTACCGATACGGATAAGTTCCAAAATTTTTGTTGATAGAAATTTATTTTTATTGAAAATATTTCACATTAAACTAACAATTGGTATGAGAACATACTTATATTATTTTTAATTTAATTATGTAAGTGACATATATTTAGAGTAGGAAAAATTACATTGGTTGCAATTTGTTTATATGAATTATTCAATTGTTGAATGTGATTATTTATGATAGTTATATGTCTGGTTCTTTTGGATTCTTGCAATAAAAAATTGATGTACACCCCAATTAAGAGAATAAGAATTTGTAAAAATTAAACTTTTAATATTTTTAGATTTTTGGGAATTTTTCTGTATCGTGTTGGAAAATTCATATTAGTCTTTAGGTAGTCTTAAGCTCAAGGATGTCCTCTTTATGGATGGTCTAAAAACAAACATTATTAGCATAAGTCAAATATATGATGATAAGTGTTTGGTAAAGTTTAATAAAAAAGACTGTACTGTATAAAAAGTTTGGTCATGTTGTTGTCAAAAATATCAAATATAAAGACAACTGCTATTGTGATCGGCATTCTCCTTCTTTCCTATGTAACAGAGCCAATCTTAGTACAGAAAAGCTTTGGCATCAAAGAATGGGTCATGTCAACTATAAGTTACTAAAGAAAATCTTGAGCTTTGAGATGATTAGAGGCCTCACTATGATGACTTCTCAACCTAATCATATCTATAGAGCTTACCAATAGGGTAATTAGAGCAAGTGTCAAAAAAAGAAAAATTGATATCTCTTTGCAACTAGACCACTTGAGTTGCTTCACAAGGACTTAATAGGCCAATGCGAACTACCAGTATTGGTAAGAAAAAGTGCATTTGTAGATGACATTTCAAGGTATTTGTGGGTTATTTTTATTCAAGAAAATTCAAAAGCCTTTGAAAATTTCAAGTTATTATGAGTAAAGATTCAAAATGAAAAGGGTGATTCTATTGGAAGCATTATTAAAATAAAAAATGACCATGGAAAGAAATTTGAGAATTCTAAGTTTAAGTCTTTCTGTAACAACCATGGTATATTAGTGATAAATAATAATTTATACATATTTTTAGTTATCAATTTCTCTATATTTAAGCTTATTTTACTATTCTTATGTGTTATTGATAAGTGCTTGAAAAACCTCATATTTTATGATTTTATTGTGCTTAATTTTAATAAATATATTGGATTATAGTATGTTTATATCACTATTTATGAAAATCTATCTATTCAGAATCACGGGTATGTTTTATTGTATTTCAGGTGTTTTTAACTTCAAAATACATAAGCTTATCAATACACGAAGAAGAACACTTGGTGCACTTATTTTGCTCCCTAAGAGCTTAAAATATTAAGGCATATAAGCCATACATCAAGAACCAAAAATTTTGTAAGGTGTACAAGCAAAAATCAAGAAAAGCAAAGCATGTCGTGGCGAAACAATTAGTGTGCCATGGTGCACACTAGTCGGGATGAATTGCTAAGCATGTTGAGTTTTCAATAGCATGAAATTTGTTGTGCCGCAATCTGAAACATGTTATGCCATGGTATGGCCCTCTTAGGTTGAATTGTGCATACGTGTTTTAACTTCGTGCCGCAACACGATGAAAGGCATGATGCAGCTCATGATATTATTTTCTAATCCCGATTTCTATACATATTTTTCTATAAATATAATATTATGATTTCTAGATTACGAGGTTCTTAATTTTTACAATATATTAGCTGCTATGTTAGTTTAATTTTTGGATCCAATTTCCAAGGTTGTTCTGGCATGATATACAAATACAAAAAGAGAAGCTCATTATTATAAAAATGATCCAAGGATTTAGAGAAGCCAGTGACAACTTATTCAAAGATATGGAATTGTTCAAAACTAGAAGGGGTATTTTTTTTATTTATTTATGTAATCTGATGTCTTTCATAGTTGAATTAACTTTTCTTAATTTAATTATGATTTGTTAATTATAGAATATGATGTTTTAGTTGTTTGGCTTCCAATGATTAGAAGAACAGCTTTATGATTTGAATAAATGAGATGCCCTATTTGTAGTGATGAAACTTTTTCAACTTATCTTGTTCATGAACGAAAGATGTCTTATAGAAGACATAGAAGATTTTTTTCCATTTGGACACAAGTTTAGATACCAAAAGAAAATGTTCAATGGTGAAGAAGATCATGATCTTGCACCTAGACCTTTGCGAGGTATTGAGATATTAAGGCAATTGAATGGTATGACATTCAAAAGATATGGAAAGAGGAAAAAAAGAATACTCATTGACGGAGGGAAATGAAAGAGGTAAACTAATAAAAGGGGTGAAAATGAAAATGTTATTGAATTAGTAGATCATAGTTGTTGGAATAAAAAATCAATATTTTGGGAAAACATTCATCACATCTTAGATGTCATGCACATTGAGAAAACTTTATGTGAGAGCTTGATTGGTACATTAATTAATATACCTAGAAAAATGAAGGATGGAATTAAAGCAAGACTAGATTTAAAGAAATTGGGCATACGACCTAAATTGGCACCAAGGGTTGAAAATGATAAGAATCAAACAAACTTACCACCAGCATCATATACAATGCCAACAAAAGATAAGGATATGTTTTGTAAATGTTGCGTGGGTGTGTGATGAATGCTCAAAAAGCACTAAAATTACCATGATTTTATCCTCATTAATTGATTAAAAATATATATATTTATATGTTTTATCATATATTTATATAAATTTGTCTTTTTTGGAATCACGGGTATTTTTATTGTTTTTCAGGTATTTTCGCTTAAAAACGTAACTTAAAGACTCAAAGAGAAATACTGGAAGCAATACATCACCATTATATTACTAAATAAATGGGGCAAGTTCAACAAATATGGAAAAATTGGACAAAATGGGTCAAAAAGGTCAAAAATGTCAAAAAGGAGAAAATCGCGCCCGGAGTAGCCCATCCTGCGCGGGCCAGCGCCCAGCCGCGTCGAGCTGCGCGCACTGGTACTGTTCATCCGCGCACATCTGCCCTCCGCGCGCGCCGACGCCATTTCGCCCCCATGATATCATGTTGACATCATTAATGACCTCAGCATTTCCATTACGCGTTTTTGCATTTTTTAACATTTTTTTAACATTTTTTTACTCATTTTTTCTCTCCATCCTCACCTATAAATACCCTCCTTCCCTTCACTTCAAAACACACCTTAAAAACACACTTCTCTCTTCTTTCTTTCTTCCATTTCTTAGTTTTTTAGTTTTTCTTAGTTTTTAGTTAATTTTTCTTTGTTTTAGAGTTCTTCCCTTTTTGGGAAGAACTAGTTATGTTTTTGTAATTTATTAGCTTTTTGATTCAATAAATGGGAGTGCAAATTCCGTTTGGAGGTTTTCTAGCAATGGGAATGGCATCGAAGTACTGTAAGGATTTTATTTTCTTTGCAGTTATTTTTTATGCTTTATTCTTACATGTTATATTTAATTTTTCTGTGATTAAATTTAACTGTGCTAATGATGAGTGCTCAAAAAGCACTAAAATAACCATGATTTTATGCACTTTAATTGATTAAAAATATATATATTTATATGTTTTATCATATATTTATATAAATTTGTCTTTTTCGGAATCACGGGTATTTTTATCTGCATTCACCTTGTAGCTATGCTGGCCATCGGCCCACAATGAAGCCTTGTGGCGCTCAAGAATGCTCAGTACATACCTTAACGCGTTGACCCATTTTTCACGTCGGCCCCCACGTGACGTCATGCGGCGTCATTGATGACTCAGGTCCAAAACACGTTTTTATTTTTTTAATATTTTTTTTAACATTTTTTTAATCATTTTTTCTCTCCATCCTCACCTATAAATACCCCCCCTTCCATTCACTTCAAAACACACCTTAAAACCTCACTTCTCTCTTCTTTCTTTCTCTCATTTCTTAGTTTTTGAGTTTTCTTTAGTTTCTTTCTTAGTTTCTAAGCTTTTCTTAGCTTTTCTCTTAGTTTTTAGTTCAATTGTCTTAGGTTTAGAGTTCTTTCTCTTTTTGAGAGGAACTTGTAATGTTTTGTAATAATTTAGATTTTTGATTCAATAAATGGAAGTGCAAATTCCGCTTGGAGGTTTTTCTAGCAACGGGAATAGCGTCAAGTTCGTAAGGATTTTATTTTCTTTACAATTATTTTTATGCTTTATTCTTACATGTTATATTTAATTTATGCGTGATTAAATTTAACGTGCTAGTTGTTTATAATCATGATATAATAATAACGTTGTTATGCCATAAATATTAAATAGGTGAAAATTTCTAAAATGAATTGATTTTATTTTTATTCAAGATTTTATATTAAGGATGTTAGAGAGAAATATATTATTTTTCATTACAAACTTAAATCGAAAGTTAGACTTTAAGGTTTAGTTATCGGTCTAATTTAGAGTAGTGCTCTTTTATTTGTTGGTACAATCGCCCGGTAGTTAGAGTGAAGCTCTATTTCAAAAGTTTTTATAAGAATTATTATGTGGAAATGTATCGACAACATGTTTTCAATAGTAGTGATTTTAAAACTTGAAAGTTAGTACTCGGATAACTAAATTCTTAAGTTTAATTTGGACACCTTGAATAAAAGTTTAAACTGTCTAACCCCACCAAAGGTGGCATTTAAATGGTTCATTTTCAATCTCTTAGAAAAATTAATTTAATTAACCAAATTAGTTATCAACCCCACCCATAGGTGTTAATTGATTTGTTTAGTTAACAAAGAGTATCTAACCCCACCAAAGGTGGTATTCATACAAAAAGAGAGAATCAATAAAATATCAATTTATATCTTTAATAACCTAGATAATATGAGCAAGCATAATTAACTTAGTTATTATATCCATAAATACTCCACTAATATAAATGATAAAATTTGCATGAATATTTATTGAATCTGTATTTATATTTATTTATTCAATTTGTATCTATGTTTATTCTTTTTAGATTATATTTAATTAATCTGTATATATGTTTATTTTATGTTATTAGATTAGGAACACAAAAAACCAAAACTATCGTGACAGGATGTTTAGGATTTAATTTCGTTTTTAAAAGTTTGAATAATAAATTAAAAACCACATACATTCCTTCCTTAGATCGACCTTGGGAGTATACTTATCATTTTCTACGAAATGATTCGTGCACTTGCGAGAGTTTTACAAATATTAAAACCAAAGTATTTGCGAGAATTGGCGATGCCGGTTTTCGTTCATCAGCTAACTGTTTGTAAAAAATGATATAATAATAACGTTGTTATGCTTGCAAAATATTAAATAGGTAAAAATCTATAAAATGAATTGATTTTATTTTTATTCAAGATTTTATATTAGGAATGTTAGAGAGAAATATATTATTTTTCATTACAAACTTAAATATGAAAATTAGATTTTAAGGTTTAGTTATCCGGTCTGATTTAGAGTAGTGCTCTTTTATTTGTTACAAATCCTTAGGTAGTTAGAGTGAATCTCTATTTCAAAAGTTTTTATAAGAATTATTATCTGAAAATGTATTGACAACATGTTTTCAGTAGTAGTTTTAAAACTTGAAAGTTAGAACTCGGATAACTAAATTCTTAGGTTTAATTTGGACACCTTTGAATAAAGTTTAAATCGTCTAACTCAAAAGGTGGCATTTAAATGGTTCATTTTCAATCTCTTAGAAAAATGAATTAATTTAATTAACCAAATTAGTTATCAACCCCACCCATGTAGGTGTTAATTGATTTGTTTAATTAACAAAGAATATCTAACTCACCAAAGGTGGTATTCATACAAAAAGGGAGAATCAATAAATATCAATTCATATCTTTAATAACCTAAATAATACGAGCAAGCATAATTAACGTAGTTATTATATCCATAAATACTCCACTATTTATAAAAGATAAAATTTGCATGAATGTTTATTGAATCTATGTTTAATTTTCTGTAATTAGATTAAAACACAAAACCCCAAAATATCGTGACAGGATGTTTAAGATTTAATTTCGTTTTTAAAAGTTTGAATAATAAATTAAAAACCACATACATTCCTTCCTTAGATCGACCTTGGGAGTATACTTATCATTTTCTACAAAATGATTCGTGCACTTGCGAGAGTTTTATAAATATAAAACCAAAGTATTGGCAGAATCGGCGATGCCGGTTTTCGCTCATCAGTGTGAAAGTTCTTGATGGTTACTCATCAAACTTAAGAAATTTTGTGTCTATCACCAATAAGAAACTTTATAGATTGAAATCACATGATTGTCATATTTTAATGCAACAGTTCTTACCAATTGATAATAGGTCAATTCTTCTAAAACATGTTTGATTATCAATATTTATCTTTGTTCATTATTCAATACAATATGTAAGAAATCTATATCAATTGGTGAATTAAACTCTTTACAAAAATACGCTGTGGAGAATTTGTATCTACTTGAAAAATATTTTCCTCCTTTTTTTGATATAATGATTCACTTGTGTGTTCATTTAATTCGAGAGGTTCAATTTTTCGGTCCTACTTACTTAAGATGGACGTATCCTTTTGAGAGATACATTCAAGTCATTAAAGTGTATGTAAATAATAGAAATTATCCTAAAGGATGCATGGTGGAATGTTACATTGCTAAAGAGGCCATTGAGTTTTGTTTTGAATACTTTAGTGGTTGCACTGAAATTGGGAATCCTATGCATAAGTTGTTCTAAGAACGTCATATGATCCAAGTAGGTAACCTTATGCTTAGTGGAAGTAAGAAATATTTTATTGATTGCACTTGATGGGAAAAAAGGACACCGAATTATTTTGGTAAATAATAATGAGGCATAACCGTACATAGAGTAAGTGATGACAGGTTCAACCTTTCATTTAAAATAAAAATATTTTTTATTTAACTATTAATGATACCTAATTGATATATCTTGAATAACATTATAGAATGCATTTAAACTTACTGAAGATCGATCATCGTTATAAAAAAAAAGGAGGATAAAAATGGTTGTATGATGAACATAAGCGAAAGCTTATTAATTGGTTTCGTAACCATGTAAGTGTGACATACAAGAATTCATTAGTACTTCTATATAATGTTTTAAAACTTTGTTTTAAACACACTTCATGTTTTTATATGCATAGATTTGAGTTGAACTCAACAAACCCAATCATAAAATAACATAAAGTTTAGAATGGCTTGCATATGGTCTAAAATTCGATTTCAAATCATATTCTAGTTTCAGAATTAATTGACCGAGGTTTACAACTCAAGCAAGGGACAAAGTCTGAGTAAATCAGAATAGTGGTGTGAAGATGATTGCACAAACTAGGCAATTGTCGAATTCAAAAGATGGTAATCATGTACTTCCTAATAGAACATATTATGGTATAATTTAAGAAATTTGGGAATTTGATTATGAGGTCTTCTATGAAACAATATTCTTGTGTGATTGGGTCAAATATATTATCAATGTTGGATATAAAATAGATGATTTTGGATTTACCCATGTAAATTTATCCAAGATAAGTCACACTGATGATCCTTTCACGTTATCACTTCAACAAAACAAGTATTTTACGTGAGTGATCAAATTGACACAAGATGGTCTGTTATGTTAATGCCTTCACTAAAAGAGTTCTACCATTGTGATGTTTTAGAAGATGATGACATGCTTGATACATTATCCAATATTAGTCATTTCTCAAACAAATTGACTAATGTATGTGATGATCTAGTTCATAACTATGATTCCTCTATCACTATAACTTTCATATTGTAGTCTATTGTTAAGAAGCTTAGGAGTTTACGTGTTTGTATAGATTGTGGAATTTTCTCACAAAGATTAGAACAAGAATTAGTGATATCACAAAAGCGAGCATAGAATTGACTAAAAGTTTTAGTGTTGCTCATTTTAATGGAATAAAACTAAGATGTTAGCAATCTCAATTTTGTTTGTTTCACTTAGTAAGTTCCTTCATAAGTAGGAGCAAATGCAGTCCATGCATCTTTAGCAATCTTATAGTTGGAAATGTGACGAAACTCATCCATCGATATAGCAGCAAAGATTGAGCTTAGACCTTTTTGGTTTGCCCTACTAAGGGTGTGTTCTCCAGTGGTCCAGTATCTTCTTGGCTTTATAATTATTACACCATCTTTCGTTAGCAAAGGTGATTCTTAACCATCAAGAATAGCATCCCAAAATTTTTTATCTTGTTTGAGAAAGGCTTGTATGCAAGCCTTCCAGTAAGGGTAATTATACCCATCAAAGAGTGGGGTCTAATAGATGAACCACCTTTTTTCATTTGATTCGTAAGTAGGAGTGTATGTCCCTAATAAACAAACTCAATAAGTATGTCTAGTGTCTGCTCTCATACCAATTGAAAGTTTATAAAATATGAACATAATTAACCTAGAGGGTGAATAGGTTATTTTTAATTTTTAGTAATTTATAATTTAATAACCTAAATAAAACAAATAGGTATGCAATTATGTGTAAGAATAAAGTGCAAAAATAAAAGAATAACAAACAATATTTTTAGGTGGAAACAAGCTAAGACACAACCATGACCTAAGAAGAAAACCACCAGACAATCTAACTTTCCACTATGAAAATCAAATGTTCAAGTACAAAATCGGTCTTATGTTACCCTTCTTAAGATACTACCACAATGTACTTTACTTACGAGCTCTTGCTCTGTTTTTACAGTTTTTAAAATTAACATGAGTGATTTTCATACCAATATTCCAATGAGCTTCCAGTCAATCAAATACGTTCACAAATTACCTACAAAATAGTTAACACAAAAACACAAGTGTTGGTGTGTATTTTAGAACGGATTTAATAATGAATAATCCTAACTAGATAATTCAAAACATATGTCACTTAAATTAAATCAACTAGTAAATCTTAGAGTAAATAGATTAATCACAAGTTACATAAAAATAATTTCTTTAAATTTTAATAATTAAATCAAATTATCATGATCTCACAGACAATTATTTAATCTAAATATATAAAATCCTAGCGAAGAGAAAGATACGTGAACATAAAAATATGAAATAATATTAACTAAAAATATGAAAATGTATAGAAACAAATCTGATTACAAATCAATCTCGCAGCCGAATAACCATTTAAATGCATGAAGTAATTTAATGGTTGCTGAGTATCAGATAATATGATTAATTTACCTTTGCCAAATTACTCAAATGAATAACTTTATGAATCTAAATAACTTTATGAATCTCTTTCCTCCTTTTATCAAAGTTGCCAAAAACTCTAATGAATCACACTGGTCAATTATTCAAAATTTGACTTCAATTACCTTAGTACAGCTGCTTCTGATATATTATCTTAATAGTTTTCGACAGCAATTCTGTAGATTGCATCAGTTTCCCCTTTTTTCTTTTCGGTTTTTTCAGCTTAGGGAGCGGCAGTTTGGCTGGCAGTCTTAACTTCTATAATAATAATAATAATAATAATAATAATAATAATAATAATAATAATAATAATAATAATAATAATAATAATAATAATAATAATAATAATAATAATAATAATACCTAATAGTATTATAGTTAAATACATTTTTAGCTTAATTTTTTCAAATCTCATTAAAAATCTTAATATTATACAAAATCATTTCTTAAAACATTCTTAAAAATATTATAGTTAAATGCATTTTGAGCTTAATTTTTTCAAAACTCATTAAAAATCTTAATATTATACAAAATCATTTCTTAAAACATTCTTAAAAATATTAAACACGACTAAAAATATTTAATTAATAATTTCATAAATTGATTAAAGTTTAAATAAATATTTTAGCACCAAAAAATTTTAAATTTATAAACACGTATTATAAAATGCATAGTATTATAAAATGCATGAATGTAATACTATGTGTCATAGTTATAAAAGATATATCTCAAATACGACTATCTGAAACTCGAGAATTTGTTCAGATTTTCTTGATAGACTTGATAGCAGGCCTGAAAATAAGTTTATAGATAAATATTTTGTACATGAAAATAACCAAAACTCATAATCCTTACAATTAATAATGCTAGAAACACAAGTGGAGTGCAAGTAGTACCCAAGAAAGATGTGGACATAAATGATACAAATGCAAAGCATTATGAGATGGTTCAAGGAGATTCATTTGAACCATCTATATTGCACAAGGCACCAAAACCTCAGTGACTACCCATACCATTCCCACACCACATTAAGCATGATAAGTAATTTTCTAATTTATTTGATATGCTTTGTAAGGTTAACAATAATTTACCATTCTTAGATATCATTAGAATGTAGGATAAAAAGATGGTTAAAGTTGTACTAGATTTAGTTGCAAGTATTAATTTCATACTTTACTTAATATACTCGCAACTAGGTATGGGGGAGTTAATGCCTATAACCATGTCCCTTCAATTAGTTTATAGGTCTATCAAATATGCTAAGGCCATTGTTGAGGATTTTCTTACACAGGTAGATAAACTAATAATAGTTGTTGATTTTGTGGTAATGGATATGCAAAAACACCAACAATGGATAAAAACCACACTATTCTTTTTGATAGGCAATTTACGGCCACTACCAAGACTTTTATTGATATCCATAGTGGTGATTAACTATGATAGTCTTAAGAGAGACTATTCATTTTAAAAATTTTAATTCCTCTCATATTTCTTCTATTTTAATTGATAATGAGTGTTCATATATTAATTGTGTGGATACACTTGTTCATAATACCTTTTTGCAGGATAAGATGAATGATAAACTTTAATATACTTTAACTGTTGATATGATAAATGAAGACTTAGATGAGAAGACTAAGGGATATCATGAATTATTAGATAGTGCTAAACTAATAGAAGAGCCTAGCATACCCTTTGATCTATCTAGGACCCTATCTGGGGAAGAAAACACTCCACCTAAGCTAGAGTTGAAAGAGTTACATAAGCACCTTAAATATGAATTCTTAGGAGAGGGGGAGACCTACCCAGTCATTATTTGTTCTTCTTTAAACCCAACCCAAGAAGAAAAACAAGTGAGGTAGCTTAGGAAATTCAAGAAAGCTATAGGTTGAAGTATTAGAGACATTAGATGTATTAGTCTGACTATGTATATACATAAGATTAATTTAGAGGACAATATTGAACATTTAAGAGAAGCCCAAAAAAGACTTAACCAATTATGCAAGAAATATAGAAAATTAAAATTTTAAAACTCTTAGAGGTAGAAGTTATTTATCTTATTTTTAATAGCAAGTGGGTTAGCCCAGTACATGTAGTGCCCAAGAAACCAGGCATTACCGTACGATGGAGAATATGTATCAACTTTCAAAAATTGAAGTTGTATACTAAGAAAGATCAATTTTATTGTTTTCTTGATGGTCTTTCAAGAGATTAATAGGTACTACTTGCACCAGAAGATCAATAAAAGACCACATTTACTTGTCCATTTGGGACATTTTCCTTCAGGAGGATTTCATTTGGTCTATGTAATACTCTTACCAAATTTTAGAGATGCGTGATGTCTATATTTTTAGATATAGTGGAGAAATTTATGGAGGTATTCATGGATGAATTTTCTATCTTTAGAATCTCATTTGATGATTGTTTATAGAAGTTAACTTCAATTCTAGAAAGATGCATTGAATGCAACTTAACTCCTATTTAGGGAAAAATTCCCTTTATGGTTAAACAAAGTATCATATTACAACATATTATTACAAGTAAAGGTATAGAAGTAGATAAGGCTAAAATAGATTTAATTGCTAAATTGTCACTCCTATTAATGTAAAGGGAATCAGGATGTATCTTTTGTGTTTAATAATGATTGACTTATTGCTTTTAATAACTTGAAATAAAAATTAACTTATGCACCTATTATCATGGCACTTGACTAGACTTTATCTTTTGAAATTATGTGTGAAGCATCTAATTTTGCTTGGGGTTATTTTGGGACAGATAGTGGACAAGTATTTACATATAATTTATTATCTAGTAAAACCCTCAATGATGCCCAACCTAATTATTCTACCACTAAAAATAATTTTTTTGGATGTTGTGTTTATATTGGATAAATTTAGATAATATTTGGTAGGATCTAAAGTAATTTTGCACTCTAATCATGTTACTTTAAGGTATTTATTGAGTAAAATGAATGCTAAGCCAAGATTGATTAGGTAGGTTTTGCTTTTGTAAGAATTTAACTTAGAGATTAGAGATAAGAAAAGAACTAAAAATGTATTAGTTGATCATTTGTCTAGGTTAATTTTTGATTTTGACACTAATGAGAGTAATAAGAAAATGAAAACTATTGAAACTTATCCTAAAGAAAAACTGTTTACAATAGGCCTAAACCCATGGTCTACTAACATATTATATTATCACAGTAGTGGTATTTTGAAGCCTAACATCTTTCCAGGAAAAGAAAAGATTTTTATGATTTTTGGCACAATGTTTGGTATAACCCTTACTTGTTCAAGCTTTTCCAAGGTCAAATCATTAGGAGATGTGTGCCTTAGGAGTATGAAAGCATTTTGGCCCATAAGCTTCCTTGTGGGGGGCCATTTTGAATTTAAGAAAATGGCCCTAAAAGTATTGTGATTTGGTTTTTACTAGCCAACTTTGTTTAAAGATGCTTGTAATTTCTTCATACGTTGTGATAAATGTCAAAGGAATGGTAACATAGGAAAACATGATGAGATATATTTGACATCTAATTTAGTTGTTAAATTTTTTTATGTTTAGGGTATTAACTTTATATGCCAATTTCTCTTTCTTTTGGGTATGAAAATATATTGGTTGTAGTTGACTATGTGTCCAAGTGGGTTGAAGTTATACCCACTAAAACTAAAGATGCAAATTACATTATAAATTTTTTGAAAGATGTGATATTTAGCAGGTTTGGGACATCTATGGCCATAATCAGTAATGGAGAAAACCACTTTTGCAAAAAGCTCTGTGTTGGCTTACTAAAAATTATAATATCACACACAAGGTGGCTACTCCATATCATCCTTAAACTTTTGGTCAAGTAGAGGTAAGTAGTAGAACAATCAAAAACACCTTAGAATGGACAATGCAACCTTCGAGGAAGGATTATACAACTAAGTTAAATGATGCAATATGGGCATACCACATAGCATATAAGATACCTATGATATGAGTCCTTACCAGTTGATTTTTGAAAAGGCACGTCATTTACCAGTTGAGCTTGCGCATATGGCATATTGAGCAACTAAGCAATTAAACATGGACTTTGAACAAATAGGAGAGAAATTCTTGCTTTGATCAACTTGATGAGCTAGAAGAGATTAGGGATGAAGCCTATAAAAATGCAAAAATCTACAAAGAACACACTAAGCATCACCTTAACAAAGGCCTAATTCGTAAGTCTCTTTATCCTGGAATGAAAGTTATCTTATTTAGCTCTTATTTTAAATTGTTTCCAAGAAAGTTTAAGTTAACATGGAGTGGACCATTTCAAGTTGTTCAAGTTTTTTTATATGAAGTTGTAGAATTAATGGACCCAAAGATTCAAATGTCATTCAAAGTGAGTGGGAAACATATAAAGCCTTACTTGGAAGAAGTTGATATGAATAAGTACATTGGGTGTATTGAAGTGCACGATCCATAACATATAGTAACATCTAGCTAAGATGTTAAACTAGTGCTTAGTGGGAAACAACCCACCGTTTTAGGCAGTATTCTTTTCTTTTCTTTTAATTTAGTTGTTTTTATTTTTATTTTTTTTAATTATATTTTTATTTGTTTTTAATTTAATGTAATTTATTTTATTTTAATTTATTTTCTGTTTGTATAGATAATGTTTATTTTAATTAGAATTGTTACTTTCTTAACTGTTTGAAAATATATGATTTACGAAAGTACACAATGTTTCAATCTATGTCATATAATATAGATGATGCATGCACCATGAATAACTATATCACCGACATAATCACATTGAGCTAATATAAATGGGTAACTATTTTTTTCCTTTTCTTCTTTATCTTTCATTTACATTTAAAACATTGAAGACAATATAGATTCTAGGTTAAGGGTGGAAGAAAACTTACTTATGAAATTGTTCGTTTCAAATTTTGAATTAAATGTGTTTGCAATTGATTAGTTTAGTTAGGATTTAGGGACATTTAGGGCTATTATAAAAAATTAAAAAAAATAATAATCATGCTTTTAGTTAATTTAAATTGAATAATTGAATCTTTGCATTATTTGTTTGATGTTTTAAACATGTTCATGGGTTATTGTAAGAATTAGTTCTATTCATAGTTTGTGTTTCATGCTTGGATGTTGAGATTGAGATGAACTCAAAATTGGTATTTAGGAATCAAAGTTTTCTGAGTGATGATTTTTCTCTACTTTTTAAAACATTTTTCTTATTATTTCAAATTATTAGATGATCTTTATAGGTTTTTCATTGAATGTTGGGATTTTTAAACATCTTATGAAGTATCATGTACTTAATTTCATTACTTAGATTAAATAATATAAGTAGAAATTAAAAGTGTGTATGTATCTTCATTCATGCTTGACTTCTATATATATATATATAAAGAGCCAAAATAGTTACTTACCAAAACATACATATGTATATGGGTCCATTCTCTAAAGAAAAGAGACAAAGAAAAAAGGAAAAAAATAAATAACATAACTAAATATTATGACCCTAAGCTCTTCGAAGTAGTGAAATTATTATTAAAAAATAGGAATAACCCATTGAAGTCATTGCATTTTCATTCATCTTGAGACACACATTTGATATGATAATTTTCATTAAAGCATGAGAATAGTGATATTGTATATTCACAATCCTAGCATTTGATTCCTTTTATGAGATCCATGATATGCACATTTGAGCCTTTCATGTTTATCATATGTAAACCTTTCTGTTATATACTCTATATAAATTCTATTCGCATATACCTAATTGAGTGCTTGAACTCATAGTATCAGTGTGATATTGGGAGTATATCTTATGAGGATTAGAGTTAAAATGAATTTAGAATCCCAACAATAGGATTGGATGATTCAATGTTAATATGTTCTAGTAATAGGACATGAATTTGTGAGGTGTAATTGATTCACATGATGAACTTTGATCTTTTGAGATGTTGAATAAACTTTTGCTTGAATCTTAAATGATGAACTAAAAATAAACTAAAGCATAAGAATTTTTATTGTTTTTTTTAAATATGTTTGGTTTTTATTTTGTTAGTAATCTTTTATATATAGTTTTTACTTGTTAGGGTGTTTGTGCGTATCATCATTGAAAGCTCTCACAAAACTTTAACTCGTCCACTAGGGTCACCTAGGGGTTTAAAAACTTGTTTCATACGCTAAATGCAATAATTTCAATCTATGAAAATTATTTAGGCCGTTATACTTTAATTTGTTTTTAGTTTTTAAATAGCTTTATTTTCTAGAGGCTAGTAAGAAGCTAATTAGGAGTTGTGACAAGTACTTGAAAAGCACTCATATTTTTTAATTTTATTATGCTTAATTGTAATAAATAGGTTTGATTATAGCATTTCTATATCATTATTTATGCAAATCTATTTATTCAGAATTAGAAGTATGTTTTGCTGTATTTTAAGTGTTTTTAGATTAAAAATACATAAACTTATCAATATACAAAAAACAATACTTAAAGCACTTATTTTTCACCCTAGGAGCTTAAAAGATTAAGGCATGAAAGTCTTACATCGAGAACCAACCATTTTGTAAGATGTAGAAGAAAAATTTCAAGAAAAGCAAAGGGTGCCATGGCAAAGATATTATTGTGCCATGGTGCACACCATTCGGGATGAATTACTAGGCACGTTGAGTTTTCTATGTCACGACGTGAAACATGTTATGATGCAATGTGTCCCTCTTAAGTTGAATTATGCGAATGTGCTTTAGCTTCATGACGTGGTGCGATAAAAGGCATGCCATGGTGTACGATATTACTTTTTGATCCTGATATATCTATTATATGCCTTTTTCTTATAAATATAATATTATGTTTTTTAGGCTATGGATTTATTCATTTTTTCAATATAGTAGCTGCTAGGTTAGTTTAATTTTTAGATCCAATTTATAAAGTCATTCTACAACCATATAACTATACATAAAGAAGACCTCCTTATTGTAAAGAAGATCCAAGGATTTAGAGAAAATGGTAACAACTTATTTAGAGATTTGGAATCGTTTATAAGAAGAATGAGTATTTTTAATTATTATATCATTCATTTTTTGTATAATTTGGTATCTTTCATAGTTGAATTAACTTTTATTAATTTAATTATGATTGGTTAATTTTGTAATATAGGATATTAGTTATTTGGTTTCTAGGAATAGTTTATAATTTGAATAAATAAGTGTTTTATTTATTTCTTATTAATTATTTTAAAATATTTAATTATAAATTAATAATGGACTAAATCTTATTTTTAATTAAAAAATATTCTAGAATTAGACATTAGTTATATCATTTGTGTTTGATTATCATAAATGAATAAAAGTTTAATTTTATTTTATTTATCAATTTCAAGCCTTATCTAGGAAGTCAATGATTAATAAAGAATAGTATAAACTAAATATACCTTATTATTTGAATCATTCAACATGTTATTTCCATTATTTCCATGAAGGGTCATACACGCTAAAATTATATATTCACCCATCATACTAGTTTCGACTATCATAAATTTTACTTGATTTCTTTAATTGTAAAGTAATTTAGAATTTACAATGTTGGTATGCCAAACAACATTTTCTTGAGTCTTTAAGATTTTTTTTAATTTTATTAGAAAATAATTAAAAAATTTAAAACCATTGCAATTTCTTAAGAGACTAACCTTAGAATTTTATTTATTGCTTATTATAAATTATTCATGACTTGGGAGCTTTATAAATATAAAATGTGTGCATGATTTATAATTATTTATTATATATTGTATAAGAAAATATGAGTTTCTAGAAATTTTAAATTTTTTATGAATTTTTTATTAATTTTATTTGACAAGTAAATATGTACGTAGAAATGTGAATATACTTAGCAAAATAATTCCAAAAATGGTGTCATTTTGAAATACCGAATGCCATACTACATCTCTTCCTCGTGTCATTCAATCAAATGTAGAGTGAACAACACGTCGTTTGGCCTATCCTTAAGCCCAGCCACACTAAACGATGCATCATTTTCCCAATCATCACCTCTCACCCAACCCTCGCATCATTTCCACTATTTATATGCTATTGATTATGACACGTGGTATATTAATGAGCATCCATTTGACTCCATCTAACGGTCTTAACTTAATCTGACCATATATTCCAATTTAAAACCTATATAAACACCCACAAAATATCATTTTGAAAATAATAATGAGAGGGATTCAAAACAAATAGAGAAAAAATTTAAAAATTATTTTTGAGCATTTTGAAGAGAAATTCAAGAATAAGTTTGGATATTGGTATATCTAATTGAATTGGCTTCACTTTCTCATAGAAAAAATAAGATTATTGCATCTTCCTTCTTTGTATAATTATGAATTTTTTAGTTATCTTTTTGTATATGTTAAATATATACCTAACATAATAATTTATTGTGATTATGGGTAACTCCAAGCCCTATGATTTATCATGAATTATGTTATCATTTGAATAAAGTTTAAATTATTAATTTCTTAATGTATTTAATTTCATATTTGAACATCAAAGCATGCAAATTCTTGAATTAGATGTAAAATTAGCTCAATATTTAGGTTGGTTTATTGTTAAATTATAAAGTCAGTATAAAATTAGTAATTTTTTAGTTGAATTAGCAAGTTATAAATTTTATTACAATTGAAATTAAATATTTGGGCTAGAAGTTGTTAATGATATCAATTTTATCTAATTTAGTTATTATTATTTTTATTATAATGTTACAAATTAAATATTTTTTATTATTTTAGAAGAATTTAAATTCATAAAACTAGAATCGAGAAAAACAACAAATGATCTTAAAATTAAATAATTAATTTAGGATTTGAAAACAGAATTTATCATAATAAATTTAATTATAATTTAATGGTAAGGATAATTCCATAATCACATTTTTTTTATTAATCTAAATTTTTTACTTTTTTATTTTTTCTTATTCTCTTATGTTATTTTTTCTTTGCAAAAATATTTAAAAGCCCCTTCATTATATTTATGACATGTTATGATTTAATTTTTGAACTAATAATTATTAATTTAATTTCATGAATCCTTAGTGGGTAATGATCAATACTTACAATTATATTTACATTGAAATATTAAAATAAGTAAAATTAAATATTTTATAATTTTGTGCCATTTTCGGTGATTGAATTGATAATTTTTCTTATTAATCTAGTTTTTTTAATTTTAATTTTAATTTTAAATTTTTCTTTCTTTCTTTCTATTTTTCCTTTATTTTTATTTTCATTATTTTATTTTATTATTTTTCTTTTTAATTATAGGTTTATTCTTACTTTCTATTTATTTATTATTATTCTCTCTTTAATTATCATTTTTTTCCTTTTACTATTATTATTGTTATTTATTTTATTCTTAATTATCAAGAACTAATTGATGCCAAAGGAAAATAGACATAATTTTAACTTAAGATCGAGAAAACCAATTGAATCAACTTCATCAACTAATTCAAAATCTGAAAAAGAAGAGATAGAGTTGAACAATCATACACACAAAGATCTAGCTACTCTTGATTTGGAGCAAAAGTTACTATGCATGCAGTACCCTTCATTTGAGGTAGCATTCAAACTTAAATATGGTATGATTCACTTACTACCTTCTTTTAGAGGTATGGTAAAAGATGACCCAAACAAGCATCTTAAGGAGTTTCATGTCATCTATTAAAGCATGAAACTAATAGTAGTTATTGAAGAATAGGTTAAATTAAGAGCCTTTCTATTCTCCTTGCAGGATAGTGCAAAGGAGTGATTATACTATCTCCCATCTAGTTCAATCACCACTTGGAATGAAATGAAAAAAATCATTTCTAAAAAGAACTTCCCAGCTTCAAGAGCCACAGTGATAAGAAAAGAAATATGTGGAATTAGGCAATATAATGAAGAAGCACTATAAGAATACTAGGAAAGGTTCAAAAGGTTATGTGCTAGAAACCCACAACATCCTATCATGGATAATTTTTTTCTCCAATACTTTTATGAAGGACTACTCACCTATCGAGAGGAATATTATTGATGTTGTAAGTGATGAAGCATTGGTAAATAAAACACCCATAAATGCATGAAGCCTGATAGCAACCATTGTTGTATACTCTTAATAGTTTGGTACTAGAAATGATACATTGAGAAAGGTAAGTGAAATAATTACTTCTTACCTTGATCAACAATTGAGTAAGTGACTACTTTAGTACAACAACTAGATGTAGGACATGTATAGTTATATGTTTCATGCTCTATAATGAGATGCCTTACAGACATGTGCCTCATTATTCAAGAAGAACATGCCAAATATATTGGTGGCTATCCATAATAGAGGCATAGGTATAATCATTATGGTAATACTTGTGATCCTCTATGGAAAGATAATCCAAATTTTTGCTATGCAAGTAATAATCAAGCAACTAGTCACAACTATCCACCTGGATTTCATAAATGCAGGCCACCACAACAATACGAACCAAGCTAAAGTTGTCCCAAGAACCCAGATCGACACACAAATTATGTGTGCAATGAATACACAAGTATACATATCGGAATAAGTAATATAATGATAAGAAAATATCGTTTACATAGAGATTATTTTATTATAAACTAATTTTTAAAAATAAAAAAATAAAAATCAATTTTTTTTGGTTTTTTATATTTTAAGAAAGAAAAATTAAAATAACAAAAAATAAATAACAATAATTAATTAAATCATATTTGGTAACTAAGAAGATATATGAGAAAATATATAGGAATACTTAATCATCTAATTCTTTAATCATTTGAATCACTAAAATCCCCCTAATATAATTATCAATTAATTACGTGATTAATTGAATCTAACTTAGCATGTATTCCTCTCTCTAGTAAATTACACACCATATAGTAATTAATTTAATCACACTCTCATGTAAATTAAATTACATACTACTCATGAA
Organism: Hippophae rhamnoides; assembly: GCA_033030585.1. NCBI lineage: Eukaryota > Viridiplantae > Streptophyta > Magnoliopsida > Rosales > Elaeagnaceae > Hippophae > Hippophae rhamnoides. Next base: position 38,194,436 of record CM065428.1, on the reverse strand, counting down.
GTTCATCAATTATGGATCACATACATAAAAATCATATATCTCTACCTAGAAACTATGCATGTTATTTAATCAACACAAATAATTAAATAATTCTCTCAAATCTATTTAATTACCTCTATATATAAATGATTGTCACACACGAAGTGTGTACAATGAATATGTAAGTATACTTATCGCAACAAGTAATATAATGATAAGAAAAGATTGTTTCCATAGAGATTATTTTATTAAAAACTAATTTTAAAAACTAAAAATCAATTTTTTATGTGTTTTTAAATTTTAAGAAAGAAAAATTAAAATAACTAAAAGTAAATAATAATAATAATTAATTATATCAGATTTGGTAACTCAAAAGATATATGAGAAAATATCTAGGAATACTTAATCCCCCAATTTTCTAAACATATGAATCACTAAAATCACTCCAATATAATTATAAATTAGTTATATGATCAATTGAATCTAACCTATTATGTATTCCTCTCTAAAGTAAACTACACACCATATAGTTATTAATTTAATCACACTCTCATGCCAATTAAATTGCATACTACTCATTAAATTCATCAATTATGGATCACATACATAAGAATCATAAATCTCTACCTAGAAACTATGCATGTTATTTAATCAAGACAAACAATTAAATAATTCTCTCAAATCTATTTCATTACCTCTATAGATAAATTATTGGTCAAATAATTAATAGTATAGAAATTAAATTAAATAATATAATTAAATTAATATTATAATTGGGGTAAAATATTATATCATCACATGGTGAAAATTGAGTTCATAAGATCTCTACATTAATAAATTAAATACACATAATTGTGTTCATAAAACTCTTATTTTTCATTAAGAAATATATAAAAATTGATATATAAAAGAGTAGAGGAAGAAAAACAATCAATCTCTTGAATTGTAGTATTAATCTCCTCTTGAATCTCCACCAAAATTGTGTCCTCTCTTTAATTTTTATGTATTTTTCTCTCTTTTAAGCTCAAAATATTGACTAAAATTATGCTAATGATGGCCCTTTAGGGTTTATAGAGTGATTAAGGGGTTAAATATTTCTCATGTGCGATCTGGACCATCAAATTAGTTTTAGATCAAGGGTGAATCAGGGCATGAACCGTGGGGGATACCGTTCAGAGTCAATGCCACGTGGTGCGACATTATTTGTAGATATGGATGGTGTGGCGCACAGGTTGAATACCACATTTGGTGGGGTTATATAGTCTTTGTTAACTAAACAAATCAATTAACACCTATGGGTGGGGTTGATAACTAATTTGGTTAATTAAATTAATTTCTTTTTTTCTAAGAAATTAAAAATGAATCATTTAAATGCCATCTTTGGTGGGGTTAGACAGTTTAAACTTTATTCAAGGTGTCCAAATTAAACCTAAGAATTTAATTATCCAAGTACTAACTTTCAAGTTTTAAAACCACTACTAAAAACATGTTGTCAATACATTTTTAGATAATAATTCTTATAAAAACTTTTAAAATAGAGCTTCACTCTAACAACTGCACGATTGTACCAAAAAATAAAAGAACACAACTCTAAATCAGACCGGATAACTAAACCTTAAAATTTAATTTTCAGATTTAAGTTTGTAATTAAAAATAATATATTTCTCTCTAACATTCATAATATAAAATCTTGAATAAAAACAAAATCAATTCATTTTAGAGATTTTTACCTATTTAATATTTCGCAAGCATAACAACGTTATTATTATATCATGTTTACAAACAACCAGCAATATTAAATTTAATCATAGACAAATTAAATAAAACATAAAAAATAACTACAAATAAAATAAAATCCTTATAGTACTTTGATGTTATTTTTGTTGCTGGAAAACCTCCAAACGGAATTTGCATTTCCATTTATTGAATCAAAAAGAAAATAAATTACAAACACATAATTAGTTCTTCTCAAAAAGAGAAGAACTCTAAAACAAAGAAAAACTAAAAACTAAGTAATGGAGAGAAAGAAAAAGAGAAGAAGATGTTTTTGAGGTGTATTTTGGTGTGTAGAGAATGAGGGTATTTATAGGTGAGGAGAGGAAGAAAAAGTGGGTGGAAAAATGATTAAAAAATGGAGGAAATGCGTAGTAGGTGATGATGATGTCAGTTGATGTCATGGTAGGTGGGGCACGGCGGTGCACGCGGAATGGAGTAGAGGGATGCGCCGACTGGGCGCATATGGGTGCGGGCACGCGCGGAATGAGGGAGAGGCCCATAGATGGGTGCGCGGCTTCGACGTGGTTTGGTTGATGCACACATGTTGCTCGGCACGACTGGATGTTGCGGTGCGCGCTGCTCGGTGCTGGTTGGTAACTGCATGCATTGGTCAGCGCTACTGGGCAACTGCATGCACGATTTCCTCCTTTTTTACATTTTTCACCCATTTTGTCCAATGTTTTCATCTTTTTTGACTTTTCCTCATTTAATTTATGAATATATTTGTGATGTATTGCCTCCAGTATTTTTCTTTGAGTCTTTAAGTTACTTTTTTAAGCGAAAATACCTAAAAAATAATAAAAATACCTGTGATTCCAAAAAGACAGATTTATATAAATATATGATAAAATCATATATATATACATATATAATCAATTAAGGTGTATAAAATCATGGTAATTTTAGTGCTTTTTAAGCACTCATCACTCCTCTACTTGCGTGGCATGACACGTGGTAAAATATTACATCATCACATGGTAAAAATTGGGTTCATAACATCCATAGATTAATAACATTATTTTGTACATAAAGCTCATATTTTTCATAAAAAATTACATAAAAATTGATAAAGAAAAAGTAGAATAAGAAATACAATCAATCTCTTAAATTATAGTACTAATTTTCTCTTGGATCTCCACCAAAATTATATCTCCTTTTGAATTATTTTGTATTTGTTTCTCTTTTTAGCTCCAAAAATTGATCAAAATTATGCTAATGGTGGCTCATAAGGTTTTATGGGGTGTTTAGGGGGCTAAATATAGCTTAGGTGGAATATGGACCATCAGATCAGTTTCAGATTAAGGGATGAGATCAAAACAAGTAAAATTAACAACATTATCCAATTATAGGGTGACACGTGACACACAGAATTCACTAGGAAAATCAGAGTGCGAAGCGTGACAAGGGAGACCAGTTTGAGTCAATGCATGTTGAGTCAGCATCATACAAGGCAAAGTGATTCGAGATAATGGATGATAAGGTGCGCGAGTGGAACAAATGGATGAGTAGATTAGCGATACTTAGCATAAAGGTTTGATTTTGCTTAAACTCAAAATAAACGTTGTGCTGACACGTGGCATGTTGTTCGTCGCTCCTCATATCCATCAATCTATGATTCATTGTCCCTACTTAAGTGGCATCTACATGGCTTGCCCAATCAGCTCCTATGGTTACGTGGTATGCCATATGGCAACTTATGATTGGTCTTGCATTAAAAATTCATAAAAATTCCAAAATTTATATGTTCACCTCTTTTCACTAAAATTTTATATGTTAATATTTTTGGCACTATAAATACTATTTATTGAATAAAACAAGTAAATATTAAGTAAAAAAGTGTGCTAATAACTCTACTTTCATATAATCATCACACCCCCAAACTTAACTCTTTGCTTGTTCTCAAGTAAAGCTATGTATAACTAAATAAAGTGATATGGGTAGTATATTCATAAATATGCTTCTATTAGTACATACATATTTCATGAAAACTATCCCTCTCAAAATTTGTACAATCCTATGATAAGGAGGTTCACATATTCATCAATAAACATTCCCTCGTTACAAGGATATGCAAGGTTTTTGACAAATTGATTCGTGTGTATGTGCTGCACATGATATCATCCAATGCACTCATTAAATCAACATATATGAGCATGCTAATCAATTCAATCTTAGAACAAGTCTTATAAGTCTATTTTTCACATCTCCCTCCACTAATATAAATATACACTTAGGTCAAAATCAATAAGGACTTTACATGCTTATAATGTAAGGCTTAGGTGGGGGTAGATAAATGAAGACATTTAGGCTCTTTCCACACCTTAGTTTTCCTTTTGTTCATCATATACTTTTTAACTACATTTGAGCTTTAATTTAATATTTCAGTGAACCCTCTTTTTTCATTCTTTTCATATTCTTTTATTCCACATTTTTTTCTCTTTTTTTATTATAACTTCACAAAACTCCCAAACTCATTTTCAATTATATTTTATTTTTTTAGAGAGATAATTGTGTTGTGAGTTTTGCTTCTTATTTTTTCTCTTTTTTATATGGTGTATTATATTTCACCATACTTTATAGCATAACACATGATTGCATTTTTTTTCTTTTCATACAAGCTAAAGATGAAAGGATAAAGGTCATGTTTATTAGTTAGGCATAAAATGTGCTTAAAAATATGAATGGTTCTTTATTAGGTTCAAATGGGTGACTAGGGATATTAATAATGGTTAACTTGAAAGGCTCAATCAATCCAAATAAGGCATAAATCACTTCTCTTGCTAAATACTATTTAGGATTTCTCCTTAAGGGATGATCAAATAGATTCAAAAACTTGGTAGATCTCATCGACTAGTATAACATACTACAAATTTTCTCTCAATAAGTACACCAAAATCAATCATGAACATATGCAAAAAAACATTGGTATCAATTCAATCAAAACTAGAAAGCATATCACATGATTAATGTAAATGTCTTAAAAAATATGTTACATTCTTTATCTTAGTCATAACAACTAATTTTTATCAGTGAGTTTATATGCTTCATATCAAGCATGCATGCATTTAGTTTTCATATATTTATCAATTTCTATGCAAACAAAAAATCCCTAAAAAATTTAAAATGCATAGTAAATGCTAATGTAGAGAATGAAGTTCCCTCCCCCAAACTTAAATTACACATTTTCCCCAATGTTCACATATAAATATGACAAGGTAAAAGAAAATAAAACTCTCTTAATCATGGCGCACCATATATGTTGCTAAAATGCTCAATCTTGATTCACCATTACTCTCCATTTTTATTCACCTATAAAATAAAAACAATGAAAATATAAGTAAAATAACATTGGGTTACCTCCAAACTAGCATAACGTTTAACTTCCTTGACTAGAAGGTCATATCAAGTTCTATGGAACATCCATTTGTGTCCATTTACTTTTAAGTTTGCCTGGAAACAATTTAAGTCTTGATTTTTTCAATAATACCTTATGTTCTTGTTCGTAAACATGATGCTCAATTCTCTTATCATGCTATATTTTTGTTTTCTTTTTGAAATTTTTGGCATTCTTATAAGCACTCCACCGTAACTCATCCAATTTATGTATTTCCAACATCTTTTTCACTTCTCTACTGAACACTTTTACTTGCCTACTTGATTAGGGATGAGATGGTAAAAGTGTGAAGTTTAAACTTGATGGCCCTTCAATTGATTCTTTGAACTGAGATCATATCTCAAAATTTTGCATAATCATCTTTGATACACATATGATAGGCACGTCCTCTAAAAAGTTCACACAAGTCATAATATCAGCCTTTGATTCCATACTTTCAAAGTTAAAACAAGTTGAGATGTTTTGTGATGAGTTTATGTCCTTGTTCATAGCATTATGTGTTGAAGTCTTATGTGTGGGTGACTCAACAGACTCTTTTAAGTTGTCTTCACAATCAGTAACGTTTATCCTTAAGCATTCATTAGCATTATCAATATCAAGGGGTTTAAATGCTTTAAAAACTTTAAATTTCACTTATTAATCTTGCACTCTCATTATAAGTTCACCTTTTTGTACATCAATAAGTGATCTTTATGTTGCTAAGAATGGAAGACCAAGTATGATAAGAATGTCACAGTCCTCCTCTATGTTTAACACAATGAAGTCTGCCGAAAAGATGAATCTTTCTACTTTACTAGCACATCTTCTACCACACCCCGAGGTCTCTTAATTGATCTATCTACCATTTGAAATGTTACTGAAATGGGTTTGGCTTTACCAACCACTAATCTCTGGAAGATAGATAATGGCATGAGCTTAATGCTAGAACCCTCATATAATGCTTTCTCAAAGTGGATGTTCCCAATTGTACAAAGAATGTCAAAACTAGCTAGATCATTCAATTTTTGGGGTAGTTTTATGGTAAGGATGGCCTTACAACCTCCAATCAAGGTTATAGTGGGTTTTGTAGAGATTTTTTCTTTGGTTGAATTATTTCATTTTCAGTGCTCTCTTTATCCACTAGTTCCTCTTCATACTTGTTAATTTCTTGTTTCTTCTTATCCTTTTAAGTCTTACTTTCATGCTTTAAAATTTTACCACTCCTCAAGGCTAATGATTTACAATAGTCCTTACCTTTTCTTCTTGAGTTTAAAATTGTGTCACTTTGAAGGTTATCTTGAGGCCTTTGACTTATAGCCTAAGCAAGTTGTCCCAATTGAGTCTCTAAATTTTGAATTAAAGCCTCTTGAGTGTACACTGATGAGCAGAATCGTAATTGCCAAATACTTTGATGAACGAAAACCGGCATCGCCGATCCTGCCAATACTTTGGTTTTATATTTATAAAACTCTAAGTACCTAATCATTTCATGAAAATGATAAGTATACTCCCAAGGTCGATCTAAGGAAGGAATGTATGTGGTTTTTAATTTATTATTCAAACTTTTAAAAACGAAATTAAATCCTAAACATCCTGTCACGATATATTGGGGTTTTGTGTTTTTAATCTACTTACATAAAAATAAACATAGATTCAATAAACATTCATGCAAATTTTATCTTTTATAAATAGTGGAGTATTTATGGATATAATAACTAAGTTAATTATGCTTGCTCGTATTATTTAGGTTACTAAAGATATGAATTGATATTTATTGATTCTCCCTTTTTGTATGAATACCACCTTTGATGGCGTTAGATATTCTTTGTTAACTAAACAAATCAATTAACACCTAAGGGTGGGGTTGATAACTTATTTGGTTAATTAAATTAATTCCTTTTTCTAAGAGATTGAAAATGAACTATTTAAATGCCACCTTTGGTGGGGTTAGACAAATTTAAACATTATTCAAGGTGTCCAAATTAAACCTAAGAATTTAGTTATCCGAGTACTAACTTTCAAGTTTTAAAACCACTATCGAAAACATGTTGTCAATACATTTTCATATAATAATTCTTATAAAACTTTTGAAATAGAGCTTCACTCTAACTAACGGCGATTGTACCATCAAATAAAAGAGCACTACTCTAAATCGACCTGATAATCAAAACCTTAAAATCTAATTTTCGTATTTAAGTTTGTAATGAAAAATAATATATTTCTCTCTAACATTCTTAATATAAAATTTTGAATAAAAATAAAATCAATTCATTTTAGAGATTTTTACCTATTTAATATTTCCTGCAAGCATAACAACGTTATTATTATATCATGTTTATAAAGCTTAGCATGGGCTTTAATTTAGTCACTGCATAAATTAAATATAACATGTAAGAATAAAGCATAAAAATAATCAGAAGAAAATAAAATCCTTACAGTAACCTCGACGTTATTCCCTGCTAGAAAAACTCCAAGTTGAATTTGCACTCTGTTTATTGAATCAAAAAGCTAAAATGTTACAAAAACATAACTAGTTCTTCCTAAAAGGGAAGAACTCTAAATCTAAGAGAAATTAACTAAGAAAAACTAAAAACTAAGAAAACATAAGAAAAAACTAAGAAAAACTAAAGAATCCTAAAAATCTAAGAAAAGAGAAAAAGAATGTATTTGGAGGTGTTTTTAGGTGTGTTTTGAAGTGAAGGGAAGCCGGGTATTTATAGGTGAGGATGGAGAGAAAAAATGTTAAAAAATGTAAAAACGCCGGATTAGTGATTGTCGACGCCATCATCGGTAATGACGTCGCATGTGAGGGCTACCGCGACAAGATCGGGATGAACAAAGATCACCTGCAAAAGTACCATGGATGAACAAGTACCACGGATGAACAACGGTCGCGGATGAACAAGGCCGCGGATGAACAAGACGCTACGGATGAACAAAGTGCAGCGGGCAAATTAAGCGGAGTCATATGCGCGAAGGCACATTTTTTCTCCTTTTTGACATTTTGGACCTTTTTGACCCATGTTGTCCAATTTTTCCATATTTGTTGACCTTTACGCATTTATTTATTAATATATTTGTGATGTATTGCTTCCACTATTCCTATTTGAGCCTTTAAGTTGCATTTTTAAGCCAAAATACCTGAAAAACAATAAAAATACCCGTGATTCATAAAAAGACAAACTTATATAAATATATGATAAAACATATAAATATATATATTTTTAATCAATTAATTTGCATAAAATCATGGTTATTTTAGTGCTTTTTGAGCACTTATGACAACCCCCAACCAGCTTCTTGCTAGTCCCTTAGCAAGAGAAGCGATAAAAACTAAAAATTAAACTATCCTAAATCACTTCCGTGGATTGACACGGTTGCATTTTGCCTATGCAACAAGCCTTTAAACCCCTAGGGTTGCCCCTAAGGGACGAGTTTGAGTCTCGTGAGGGTTTTCAAGAATATACCCACAAACATTGAACTAAATGTAAAAACAAAAGAAACAATAAAAACAAACAAATTTTAAAAATTAAATTTACAACAAAATCACCAATTAACAACATCTCACAAACATGTCTCATTCTATCTAATCTCCTTTACGATCACAATTAGAACCTCAACCATAAGTTATTTTAATCTCTTTAAACAATCATGATTTATTATAATAATTAGTCGAAAATCATTTTCATATTTCATATCAAAATGTATCAATTTAATTTCACCCAATTTCGTGTCATGAATCAGAATTCGTCACTCTATTCCTCACAAGTCAATACTCTCAAAACACTGAATCATATGGGTTCAAACACTCTTACTAATTTATATGCGAAAGAGTTGATGTATAGAAATGAACTAATATGTTCGCATATGTATAAAGAATAAAGGCTCAATGTGTTATTTTAACATTGATCTCATGAAAGGAATCAAATGTATAAATTATAAAGATATCATATATAAAAATTATTTTCATGCATTAATCAAACTCATTAAGAAAGAATTTCAAGATATATGCCTTTTACAAATGAAGAAATTGCAATGACTTTTTAGGGAATTACTTCCTATATCTTTCTTTTGTAAATAGCCTGTACTCAAACCTTTGTAGGCAACGTGGGTCATAGTATATAGATGATACTATTTTTTATCTCTCTATTTTTTTCTGTAGATATTTTTCAATATGTGTATTTTTTAGAGAGTCAACCCATGTACAGATTGTACATTTTTTTGGATTTTGGTGAGTGGTTAATTTTGTGGCTTTTTCTGTTTGATCTTGGTTTAGGTAACCCCATATATGTCTTTTTGTTTTTGCAGAGTCATGCATAAATGAGATATAAGCATATACTATCAATTTCTACTCAAATCATTTAATCTAAGCAAAAATAATAATAAAAAATATATGATACTCTATTAAGATGAGAAAATTTCATACATTCAATGCTAATACCTATAGAGATCATCTAAAAATTTGAATAAATAAGAAATGTGTTTGGAGTAGAAAAAATATATATTTCACTCTGAATAAAAGAAATTAGGCTCAAATTATATCTCACAAAGGTAGTCTCCACTAAAAAAAATTCATAAACACCGATTTTGGGTTTAATATAATTTCCACATCTTATCAAGAAATACTAGTTATGACAAAAACTAACTAATTATCAAAAATAATTACAAAATATTTCATGATATGTTTTCAAAAATTAATCTAACAGTACAAAAGACTTAACTATTTACTTAAATTTGATTTAAAGAAAAGATAATTTTTTTGTGAAAAAGTTTTTTTTTTAATTCAAAAATTACTAAATCACACAAAATAGAAATAAAACCAAACACACAAAAAATTAAAAAGTATATTTTTTATTTTTAAATTGTTAAAACTTTTTTTTTAATTAAGCATGGTAACTTTTCACCACCCCCAACCTAGAACTTACATTGTCCTCAATGTAACAACTGTAAATTAAAGATAAAGAGAAAAGAGAAGAAAGATTACCTATATCTTGAGAAAGTGCAAGTAGTAATGGAAAATGCAGGTGCATCCATCATATTCATCATTAAAGTGTATACAGACAGATCACTGTGAACTTCTAATATCTCAACAAATATTTTTAGTTTTAACAATTTAAAAATTATTCACATGTAATTAAAATGAAATAATTAAGTAAATAAAAGAAATAAAAGAAAATTACCTAAAATGATGGGTTGCCCATCCGGGCCGCTTAGTTTAACATCTTAGCAAGACGTAACTTGGGGATTATTTTAAGTAAACTCAATGTCCCCTCATCATCGAAGTCAATCAAACCTTTAGGTAAGACAAGGTTGTCTACCTATACTTTTTCATACGCCTATTGATTTTCGAGATTTCTTTCTGTGACTTAAAACTGGAGGCATAGTGTGAGTTTTAGATAACCCACAACTAGCTACAAATCAAATAATTAAGGCATAAAAACACAATTGTAGCTAGGTTAAAGAAAGCATCTAGATTGTTAGATTGTAATTAAAACTTTAAAATTTTGAGGTAGTTTCTAATTTATGTTTTTTTTTGTTTTTTTTTGTTTTTAAGAAAAAAATAATGTAATCAAGATAAGTCTTTCAAGAAAGTTCCCGTGAAAGAATGCAGCTCCTTAAAAACCATCCCTCCTAGACGTAACAACGTTCCCAGGAAAAATGGGCCTGAGCTTTCCAAGAACTAGTCTCCTAGACAGAACTCCCTTAGATCTTTACTTTTCATGCTATTAAGTTAATTAAATTAAGTTAAGTAAAAATCTAAGTTAATGAAAATCTAAGTTAAAAAAAAAGGTTAATTAAGTTAAGTGAAGTAAAACAAATCTAAGTTAATTAAGTTAAGTTAAAAAAAATCTAACTTAATTAAGTTAAGTTAAAAAAAAATCTAAGTTAAGTGAAGTAAAAAATCTAAGCTAATTAAGTTAAGTGAAGTAAAATAAAAAAAAACTAAGTTAATTAAGTTAATGAAAATTTAAGTAAAAACCTAAGTTCATGTTAAAAAAAAATCTAAGTTAATTAAGTTAGTAAAAGAAAAACTAAGTTAAGTAAGTTAACTAAAAATCAAGAAGAAGAAAAAATAGCTAAAGAAAGAAAAATAAAAAATAATATAATAAAAAAAAATTGAAAAAGGTAAAATAAATAAATAAAATTATGATTTAAAATAAAAAAAATAGTAAAAATTAAACTAAAAAAATTAAAATTTTGGTTTTTTTTATTTTTTTTATATTTTTTTATATTTTTATATTTTTTTAATTTTTTTTATTATTTATTTATTTATTTATTAATTTGTTTTATTTTTTAACTTAAAATTTTTGAAATGTTTTTTTTTTAATTTTTTTTTACTATTCATGAACAGTAGTTTTTTTTCTATTCAAATTTTAAATTTCTATTTTCTTATTTTCTATTCAACTTTTTTTTTTTGTTAATTTTTTTTTTACTATTCATGAACGGTAAAAACTTTTTACTTCAAAGTTCAAATTTCTAAATTATTTTACTATTTATGCTATAATTAATTTTTTTTTTTATTATTTTTTTTTTATTTATTTTTATTTCTTATGAAATTTGAAATTTGATTACATTTTTTTTATTTTTTATTTTTAAAAAAAATCACAATTATTTACAACACAAAAATATTTTTAAAATTTTGATAAATAAATTAAAAACGCTATTCCTTCCCCGGCAACGGCGCCAAAAACTTGATGCCATCCCCGGCAACGGTGCCAAAAACTTGATGAGCAGAATCGTGATCGCCAAATACTTTGATGAACGAAAACTTGATTAATCTAAAATCCTGATCGCTGATCACAATACTTTGGTTTTATATTTATAAAACTCTCGCAAGTGAACGAATCATTTCATAGAAAATGATAAGTATACTCCCAAGTTCGATCTAAGGAAGGAATGTATGTGGTTTTTAATTTATTATTCAAACTTTTACAAACGAAATTAAATCCTAAACATCCTGTCACGATATATTGGGGTTTTGTGTTTTTAATCTACTTACATAAAAATAAACATAGATTCAATAAACATTCATGCAAATTTTATCTTTTATAAATAGTGGAGTATTTATGGATATAATAACTAAGTTAATTATGCTTGCTCGTATTATTTAGGTTATTAAAGATATGAATTGATATTTATTGATTCTCCCTTTTTTGTATGAATACCACCTTTGGTGGGGTTAGATATTCTTTGTTAACTAAACAAATCAATTAACACCTATGGGTGGCTTTGATAACTTATTTGGTTAATTAAATTAATTCCTTTTTCTAAGAGATTGAAAATGAACCATTTAAATGCCACCTTTGGTGGGGTTAGACAGTTTAAACATTATTCAAGGTGTCCAAATTAAACCTAAGATTTTAGTTATCCGAGTACTAACTTTCAAGTTTTAAAACCACTACTGAAAACATGTTGTCAATACATTTTCATATAATAATTCTTATAAAAACTTTTGAAATAGAGCTTCACTCTAACTACCGGGCGATTGTACCATCAAATAAAAAGACCTACTCTAAATCGCACTTGATAACTAAACCTTAAAATCTAATTTTCGATTTAAGTTTGTAATGAAAAATAATATATTTCTCTCTAACATTCTTAATATAAAATTTTGAATAAAAATAAAATCAATTCATTTTTAGAGATTTTTACCTATTTAATATTTCGCATAAGCATAACAACGTTATTATTATATCATGTTTATAAACAGTGACTATAGCAGAGTTTAATTTAGTCAATGCATAAATTAAATATAACATGTAAGAATAAAGCATAAAAAATAACGTCAGAAGAAAATAAAATCCTTACGTAACTTCGACGCTATTCCGTTTGCATAGAAAAACTGCATGTGGAATTTGCACTCTCATTTATTGAATCAAAAAGCTAAAATGTTACAAAAACATAACTGGTTCTTCCCTAAAAGGGAAGAACTCTAAATCTAAGAGAAATTAACTAAGAAAAACTAAAAACTAAGAAAACATAAGAAAAAAACTAAGAAAAACTAAAGAATCCTAAAAATCTAAGAAAAGAGAGAAAAGAATGTATTTGGAGGTGTTTTTAGGTGTGTTTTAAGTGAAGGGAAGGGTGAATTATGGTACAAGGACAAGATCGGGATGAAACGATGCAGCAGTACCGCACAAGATCTGCGTGGATGAAACGTGTCGCGGATGAACAAAGGCTTACCGATGAATAGTACGACGGATGAACAAAGTGTCCGCAGTAGCGAGTGAGTAGCTGGCTACGGCCGGCGAGCTGGCCTTGATGCCTGAGACGCGGCATGGCGCGTTTCTTTTTCTCCTTTTTGACATTTTGGACCTTTTTGACCCGTTTTGTCCAATTTTTCCATATTTGTCGACCTTTACGCATTTATTTATTAATATATTTGTGATGTATTGCTTCCAGTATTCCTCTTTGAGTCTTTAAGTTGCATTTTTAAGCCAAAATACCTAAAAAACAATAAAAATACCCGTGATTCCGAAAAAGACAAATTTATATAAATATATGATAAAACATATAAATATATATATTTTTAATCAATTAATTTGCATAAAATCATGGTTATTTTAGTGCTTTTTGAGCACTCATCATACACTTTTGTATTTACTAATTGGATAAAGTATTTCATCACCTCATTAGATCATTTGTATTGTCCTTTATTGGTGGTTTCTTTTCTTGGGCTTGCGATTATTGTGTGTGTTGAAAAGCAAGTGGTGAAAATGATTGATGGTTGAATTGATTACCACCTTGACTTTTGTTATTCAAAGAGAAATTTGGATGTTGTCTCCATCCTAGGTTATATCTGTATGAGTATGAATTATTGTTTTGATTCACATTACCCATATAAACTGATAATTTTGGATTATCTGGACAATTATCAAACAAATGGGCTCCATTACCAAACACAGATGACACCCTTGACTCTTAGAATTGGTTTATACTCATTGGCGAGTTTTGAACCTTCAAAAGATTTACCAAATATGATACTTGAGTAGTAAATGTCGTGAAATTATTTTTCTCAAGCATTCTAACTACTCTTCTTATGGCTTTCATTCTATTCATTAGCCATTAATAATTATCGATAATCCTTTTCTCAACTATGTTTCTAATACCACTAAACGATATATCTAAATAAAAATAAAAATTAATTAATTAAAATATAAAACAAATAAATAAAGAAAATAAATTAACTAAAATAAATGAAAAAATAAGTCAGTACAAAAATAATTAAAATTAAAATTAAAGTAAAGAAAAATAAATTAAGAAAAATAACTAAAACAAAATAAAAAAAAACTTAATTTTTAATATTTATAATCTCCGATAACGACGCCAAAAACTTGATCGCCACACAAATTGTATTTACAATAAATACTCAAATATATGTCAAAAACTAATTTTTAACACTAAAAAATAAAAATAAATTTTTTTTGTTTTTTTATATTTTAAGAAAGAAAAATTAAAATAACTAAAAATAAATAACAAGAATTAATTAAATCAAATTTGGTAACTAAGAATATATAAGAGAAAATATCTAGGAATACTTAATCATCCAATTCTCTAATCATGTGAATCACAAAAATCCCCCAATATAATTATCAATTAATTACATAATCAATTGAATTTAACTTAGCATGTATTCCTCTCTCAAGTAAACTACACACCATATAGTAATTAATTTAATCACACTCATATGTAAATTAAATTGCATACTACTTATTAAGTTCATCAATTATGGATCACAGACATAAGAGTCATACATCTTTGCCTAAAAACTACGCATGTTATTTAATCAACACAAACAATTAAATAATTCTCTAGAGTTGTTGCTGGTCGTTTGCATTATTTATTTTAGTCATTTCTTGTAATTTTTCAGTTTGTTTATTTTGCTCTTTTATTTTATTTATCATAAAAAGGGTAACTTTGTGTTGTTTTTTTGCTAGTTGATTTTCAGGTTGTAGGATTTTTGTATGAGACGTGCAAGAAGCCTTAACCTTCTTCCATTTGATCCGGAGATTGATAGAACATATAGGCGTCTAAACCGAGAGAGAAGGCGTTCAACCTCAGCTTCTAATAGACAATCAGCCATGGATCCACCATTTGTTGATGGAGGTGGAAATTGTAGAGCTTTGAGGGATTATACTGCACCTAATGTTGCTGGAAATACTTCGGTATAAGGAGGCCAACTGTTCAAGCCAATAACTTTGAGATAAAACCATCCTTTATCCAAATGGTTCAATCAAATTAGTTTGGGGGAATGTCAAAGGATGATCCAAATGCACATATTGCTTACTTTCTGGAGGTGTGTGATCTTTACAAGATAAATGGTGTGTCTAAAGATGCTGTAAGATTGAGGGTTTTTCATTTTTCACTTCAGGATAAAGCCAAGGAGTGGCTAAACTCATTACCACCAAGATCAATTATAACATGGAATGAGTTGGTTCAGAAATTCTTGTCCAAGTTCTTTCCTCCTACTAAGACAACAAAATTGAGGAATGAAATCACATCTTTTACACAGTATGACCAAGAATCATTGTATGAAGCTTGGGAAAGATTCAAAGAAATGTTGAGGAAGTGCCCACATCATGGTATACCGATTTGGCTACAAGTCTCTACATTTTATAATGGGTTGGTTTCAAACTATCGGGCAATGATTGATGTTACAGCTGGAGGGTCTTTAATGGGAAAACAATCGGAGGATGCTCATGAGTTGTTAAAGATTATGGAAGAAAACAACAATTAGTGGCATTCAAAGCGGGTAACTGCAAAAAGACCAACAATAGTGCATGAAATTGATTCAGTGAATGCTTTGTCGGCTCAAGTTGCTACTCTTTCAAGAAAGATGGATTCTTTGTCATCTAAGTTCGAATCCAAACCAACTGTAGGATGTGATTTATGTGGTGGAAATCATGCTAGTATCGAGTGCCAAGTTGGAAATCCATTTGCTTCTCCAAATACTGAGCAAGCAAATTATGTTTCAAATTTCCAAAGACCTCAACATAACCCATATTCGAACACCTACAATCTAGGTTGGAAAAATCATCCAAATTTGTTATGGGGAAATAACCAAGGGGGATTCAAACCGTCATCATCTTCCTACCAACCCCAAGAGAAGAAACAAACAGATTTGGAAAGAATTTTGGGAAAGTTCATTGAGGAGTCAAGAACAAATTTTAGAAATCAAGAGGCAATTAACAGGGACATCCAAAACCAACTGAGGCAGTTTTCAAAGTAGATTGCAGAAAGGTCTTAAGGATCATTGCCTAGTGACACAATAAATCCCAAAGAGCATGCAAAGGCTATCACATTGAGAAGCGGTAAAGAACTTGAATGGTAGAGGAAATAGGAGAAAAAGATGGAAGAATCTAAAGAAAATCCATCAACATCCCAAGATGTTCAGCCTTCCCCAAATGCAAAATATGAACCTCCTATCCTATATCCTCAAAGATTGAATAAGAAAAAGCTTGATAATCAATTTGATAAATTTTTGGAAATTTTTAAGAAATTGCATATTAACATTCCTTTTGTAGAGATGTTGGAACAAATGCCCAAGTATGCAAAATTCATGAAGGAAATTCTATCAAATAATAGGACGTTGGGAGATTATGAAACTGTCATGCTAAATGAGGAGTGTAGTGTAGTTCTTCAAAGAAAACTGCCACAGAAATTGAAAGACCCAGGGAGTTTTATTATACCTTGTACTATAGGAATTTGCAATTTTGATAAAGTCCTATGTGATTTAGGAGCAAGCATTAATTTGATGCCACTTTCTGTTTTCAGGAAACTAGGCCTGGAGAAGTGAAGCCCACTTCAATTTCTCTACAATTAGCGGATCGATCGGTGAAATATCCTCTAGGGGTAATTGAGGATGTTTTAATTAAAGTTGACAAATTTATTTTCCCTGCAGATTTCATGGTGCTTGACATGGAGGAAGATAGAGAGGTACCGTTGATATTGGGGAGACCATTCCTTGCAACTGGAAGAACATTGATTGATGTTCGACAAGGAAAGCTTATTCTACGGGTGCAATATGAACTAGTGACTTGTGATTTTTTTGAAGCAATGAAATTTCCAAGTAAGGTACATTCTTGTTTTCAAATTAACACTCTTGATAGGTTAATCTCGGAAATGTTTGAGGAGAGAACTCCATTACTACCACTAGAAGCTTGCCTTGTGAAATCTACAACAATTGAGAAGGAAGATGAGGGAGTGAGACAATGTTCCAACCTTAGTGGTAAAGAAGGAAGCCAACAAGATTAAGCTAAAGCCACTGTCATCTCATCTAAGGTATGCCTATCTTGAAGACTCTGAATCTTTTCCTATTATTATTAACAATTCTTTGAATGATGAGGAGGAAAATAAGCTATTAGGAGTTCTTCAGACTCACAAAGCAGCAATTGGATGGAAAATGACGGACATCAAAGGGATTAGCAACTCTGTTTGCATGCATAAAATCTTGATGAATGAGGATTACAAGCCCACAATTCAGCCACAAAGGCGCTTAAACCCAACAATGCAAGAAGTGGTCAAGGCTGAGGTGATTAAGCTTTTGGATGCCGGGGTAATTTATCCGATTTCAGATAGTCCTTGGGTAAGCCCAATTCATTGTGTACCAAAGAAAGGAGGAAGCACAATTGGAGAAAATGAAAACAATGAGCTTATTCCAACAAGGACAATGACTGGGTGGAGAGTGTGTATTGATTATTGAAAGTTGAATGACGCCACCCAAAAAGATCATTTTCCTTTGCCATTTATTGATCAGATGTTGGAAAGATTGGCTGGACATGCTTATTATTGTTTTCTTAATGGATATTCGGGGTACAACCAAATTGCAATTGCACCAGAGGATCAAGATAAGACAACATTTACATGCCCTATTGTACTTTTGCATACAGAAGGATTCCATTCGATTTATGTAATCCACCTGCAACTTTCCAAAGATGCATGATATCGATTTTCTATGATATGGTCGAAAAGTTTATTGAGGTTTTTATGGATGATTTTTCTGCTTTTGGCCATTCTTTTGATAATTGCTTGCATAATCTCTCTTTAGTCTTGCAACATTGTAAAGACACAAATTTTGTGCTAAATTGGGAGAAATGTCACTTCATGATTCAAGAAGGAATTGTTCTTGGCCATCCGATTTCAGCAAAGGAAATAGAAGTGGACCGAGCAAAGGTGGAAGTGATCGAAAAATTACCACCTCCAACAACTGTAAAGGGTGTCAGAAGTTTCTTGGGACATGCTAGATTTTATAGAAGATTTGTTAAATATTTTTCAAAAATAACAAAACCTATTTGCAGTTTGTTAGTTAAAAATGCACAGTTTGATTTTTCTTCTGATTGTTTGCAGGCTTTTAACCTTTTGAAGGAGAAGCTCACTTCGACCCCTATAATTTGTGCACCAAATTGGAGTCTTCCATTTGAGGTAATGCGTGATGCTAGTGACTATGCTATAGGTTCTGTTTTGGGCCAAAGGAAGAATAAGTTGCTGTATGTGATTTATTATGCAAGCAGGACATTGACAGATGCACAATTTAATTATGCAACAACTGAGAAAGAGCTTTTGGCAGTAGTGTTTGCATTTGATAAGTTTAGATATTATTTAATTGGGTTTAAAATCATTGTTTATACTGATCATTCTGCTCTTAAGTATTTGCTAGCCAAGAAAGATTCCAAACTGCGATTACTAAGATGGATTCTTCTCTTGCAAGAATTTGACTTAGAAATCCGGGACAAAAAGAGGACCAAAAATTTGGTTGCTGACCATTTGTCTAGGTTAGAGGAAGATTACCTTGAGGTTGAAGGACAAATTAATGAAACATTTCATAATGAGAAATTGCTTGCTATCCAAACGGCTCCATGGTTTGCTGATTATGCAAATTATTTGGTCAAGAAAATTTTACCTCCTGACATGTCTTATCAACAAAGAAGGAAATTCTTTTCTGATTTGAAAAATTATTTTTGGGATGAACTTACTTGTATAAACATTGTGCAGATCAAATTATTAGAAGATGTGTGCCGGAGGAAGAAATGGAAAGCATTCTTCGTCATTGCCATTCGAAGGAAGCTGGAGGACATTTTGGTAAAACAAAAAAGGCAGGAAAAATTTTGCAATCCGGATTCTATTGGACCTCATTGTTTAAAGATGCTTTCAAGTTTGTTTCAATGTGTGATGATTGCCAAAGGAGAAAAAATATTTCAATGAGACATGAAATGCCCTTAAATAATATTTTGATAATTGATTTATTTGATGTTTGGGGTATTAATTTTATGGGGCCTTTTCCTTCATCTCATTCTAATAAATACATTCTTGTTGGTGTAGATTATGTCTCTAAATAGGTGGAAGTAGTTGCCTTGCCTACCAATGATGCTAGGGTTGTGATCAATTTTCTCAAGAAGAACATATTTTCCAGATTTGGCACACCTAGAGCAATTATAATTGATGGAGGTAAACATTTTTGCAATAACCAATTTGAGGCTTTGTTGCATAAATATGGAGTAACACACTGGATAGAAACACCATACCATTCTCAAACTAGTGGACAAGTTGAAGTGTCAAACCGAGAGTTGAAGAGGATCCTTGAAAAGACTGTAAATAACTCACGCAAGGATTGGTCAAGGAAACTAGATGATGCACTTTGGGCCTATGGGACAACTTTCAAGACACCTATCGGCATGTCTCTATACCGATTGATGTATGGAAAATCTTGTCACCTTCCAGTTGAATTGGAACATCGGGCATATTGGGCAATTAAAATTTTGAATTTTGATCTCAAAGGCAGCAGGTGAAAAGAAGGTGTTACAATTGAATGAGATGGATGAAATGAGGAATGATGCTTATGAGAATGCCCGAATATACAAGGACAAGATGAAGGTTTGGAATGATAAGCACATTTTGAGGCAAAACTTTGAGGTGGGATAGAAAGTACTGCTTTATAATTCCCGTCTCAGACTTTTTCTGAGAAAGCTAAAATCTCGTTGGTCAGGACCTTTTCTAGTAACCAAGGTGTTTCCTTATGGAGCATTCGAGGTCAATCATGAAACAAAGGGAACTTTCAAGGTGAATGGACAATGGTTGAAGCCATATTTTGACGAAGAATTCAACAAGCAGAAAGATTCTCTAGAGTTACAACAACCATAGTAAAGAATGACAGAAAGTGTAGCTAATGACTATAACTTAAAGCACTTAATGGGAGGCAACCCATCAGATTTGTTGTCTCATCTTTTATGTCATTTTATTTTAACAATTTTAAATTTTAAATTTTAGCTTAAATTTTAAGTTTTAGTAAATTATTAGTTAGATTTTAAATTCTGCATAATTTTATTTGTCTTGCAGGTAAAAAAAAAATCTCTTACGTTTGCCGTCGGCGAGGGCAGTTTCGCTGCGGGTGGAAAGGAGATCTCGCTGGCGAGAATCGATTTAAATGGGATTTTCGTCGCGGCTAGTTTTTCTTTCTTACATTGAGGACAATGTAAGGTTTTGGTTGGGGGTGCGGTAAACGGTAAATCTTTTCTTCGCTTCATTTTTAGTAGTTTTGTTTGTGTATTTATTTGTGTTTAATTTCGATTTTCCATTTATTTTTCTGCATTTTGATTTAATTTCTTTTATTTCTTTATTGTCTTATTTTTATTTTTTTTTCTCATTTGCATTTTACTTGTTATAATTTGCACGTTGATGATAATAGTGTGATTGTGATAACAAGTAGCTTTTACAAGACATTAAATTTTGCTTCGGTTTAAAGATAATTTCAAATGCTTTTACCTAGTTAGCGACTCTATTGGTATGTGGTATGATTTGGTTGATTAGTCTAAATGCTTAGAGAAGTCTTATGTGCAAATTTTTCATGGACATTTTTGTGATCTCAACAAAATCTAGAACTCATTTGAAAACCTCTTGAGATGAAATAATTTGGAATTACACTGTTTAGGATATTATGTAGGCCATTTTTGGATCGATTGTGTCATTTTAATCCTACCTTGTTATCCTTATATCACTAGTTACCTCTTTGAGCCTATTTAAATATATTGTTAGCCTTATTTTTCTTTCTTTTTGCCTTCTATAACCTACCTTTCATTTAGCCAAAAAATAAATATATATAATTCCTACCTTATTTGTTAAGAGCACTTAATTTTGAACACAAACTTTTCAAGAGCAATTGGAGTAAGGATGGAATAAAAAAAAGCCTTCACATTCTAGTAAATAAAAGAGTGTTAGTGATGGATGTACTGAGGTGAAAGATTGAGGAAGAATTTTGTTTATCTTTGGAAAAATGGGATATGATCGGAAGAAACAATTTGGGTTTAATGGTGTTACTCTTTTACTTAATTGGTTGTGTTTAATCTAATAAGTTCTCTTATTTGTATTTTGACACTTCCCGTTCTTTCTTAACCAAATACCTAAGCCTAACATTACAAGCCTCATAAAGTCCTATTGATCCGAAGTGGTGTATTTTCCTTCATTAGTGGAGAGAGGTTTGAAAAGTGAACATATAGAGTTTGAGATTTAACCTTTTTGTTTGTGGATGTTGTGCATAATATTATTCGGGCAGTATGGCTATTGGTTTGTAGTTTGATGGATGTTTAAGAGTCAATAACAAAAGTGAAATTGGCATTTGATATTTCTTAAAGCTTAGGTGACATTTAATTATTCTATATGTTGTGTGTTATTTACAATTTTTGAGACATTTGTGCAAATTAATTGTTGTGTGATTTTATTGTTTTGAGTTAGGATAGTTATAGGTAAGATGTTTGTGGATATCATCACTGGAAGCCCTCACGAGACTACAACTCATCCTACTAGGGCCGCCTAGGGTTTTAAAGGCTTATTGCATACGCTTAATGTAATTTTGTAAATAGAATAAATTTTCTTTGAATTTTTATTTTAATGTTTCCTTTGAATTTATTCATAGATCGCTTTTCTTGATAGAGACTAGCAAGAAGCTAGTTGGGGGTTCAAATTATTGCATTTTTGTTATGATTTAAATGTTGATATTTGTGTGAAAATTGTGTTTATTTGATTATTTAATCCACAAATGTCATTTCACGGGTATTTCGTGTTTAAAGTGCAATTTCAGGTAAATCATGATTTTGGAGAAGTTTGGGACAAATTTCAATGATCGGGATTGAGTGAGAAATAAAAAAAACAAAGTTTCAAAATTTGGAAATCCCGCCATCGGAGAAAATCTTACAGAGAGCACGGTGAAAATCTTACAGAGAGCACAGGTTTTGGCATATGAAAATCTCGCCACCGGCGAGAATCAGAGGAACCAAAATTTTAATTTTTCCAGAAATCTTGTCGTGGCGAGAATAATGTCGCCGCCGGCAAGTTTCGTCCGAAAACACATTTTTTATGTTGTTTTGTTCCAAAATTTCCCCCAAAACCCTAGATCTATATATACCATAAGATAGAGAAAGAAGGGACGGCAGAGAGGAGGAGGTCTGAGACATTTTTGGAGGAGAGAAGGCAATTTTGGAGAGAAAGTTTGGAGAAGCTTGAAGGATTATCACCATTGTTGCTAACAAGTGTTCATCTTCAAGAGTTTTTCATCTCTTCTCCTTAGCTTTCATTTTCTGCATTTTATACAGATTTGTTATTCATGGATTCAATTGAGATAATGTTTGTTCTTATTTCCATTATGAACTAATTCATTTTTGCTAAGGCTATGATGTAGTTGAATCAAGAAAATATGATTTCTTTTGTTATTATTATATGAGTTCATTGTTTTCAAGTTGAGTATTTATTTCCATACTTAATGCCTTTAAATTTCTAGCCAAGATTTAGATGATTTGTTGCATTATATTGAGACCGAGAGGAGATGTGTAATGAATGCTTCTTATCATAAATACCGTATGTTGAATGCGAGTGTGAGACCTAATGCATGATATATGTGGTTATTCTAGAAATTGCATAAATCGTAATGTGCTTGTTTTTGATTAAATATTCATAGAAATATAGATGGTTTCCATAGATAAGTAATTCTAATATAACTTGAGAGAGAGTATTAGGTAAATTTGGGTTTTTCAACCATCACTTTTAGCTTTGATTCTCATATAACATGACTTGAAATTGAATTGAATTGATTTAGCGAAATCAAATGCCTTAGCATTTTTAATCATTTATGAACAACATTCAATTGTGTTATTTGCGTTTATTTTTAAGTTAATTTGCTTCTTAAACAATTTCAACAATTGGGTTTTCAAATAAAATTAGGATTAGTCAATTTCGGTACTTAGTAATGCCATTCCTTATGGGTTTGATATCCGTACTTTTGTACACTTTATTACTTGAAAAATTCATACACTTGCGAAAACACGCATCACACACCCTTACTTATGGACCAAATGAAAGAAGGTGGGTCATTTGTTAGACCATTACTCTTTGATTGGTTTATTTACCTTTATTGGAAGGCTCGCATGTAAGATTTTATCAAACAAGATGAAAATTTCTAGGATGCTATTCTTGATGGTTGGGAACCATCTTCGGTAACGAAAGATGGTAACAATCATAAAGCCAAGAAGAGAATAGACCACTGAAGAATATACCCTTAGTGGGGTAAACCAAAAAGGTTTAAGCTTAATATTTGCTACAGTGTCAATGTATGAGTTCCGTCGCATCTCCAACTGTGAGACTACTAAAGATGCATGGAATGCACTTGATCTTGCTCACAAAGGAACCTCCCAAGTGAAACAAACAAAATTGAGATTACTAACATCTCAGTTTGATTCCATTAAAATGAGCAACATTGAATATTTTGGTCAATTATAGGTTCGCTGTTGTGATATCATGAATGTTTGTTCTAAACTTGGTGAGAAAATTCCACAACCTTTACAAGTATGCAAACTCCTAAGCTCTTTAACAACAAACTACAATATGAAAGTTACAATGATAGAGGAAAGCAATAATGTGGACATACTAAATATTGATGAACTTGTTGGGTCAATCCAAACCTATGAGCTTCCTCTTGATCATCCTAAGAAAATCAAGGATGTGGCATTCAAAAGCTCCAAAACAGACATCTTTGATAGTGATGAGGATATGAATGATGAGTCATTAGTCTTGCTTGCATGAAAATTGAAGAAGTTCCTGAAAATGAAGGATCAACAGAATAATCAATCTAATAAGGGACAATCTAGTTGTTCAAGGGACCAAAAGTCAAGGGAAATCAAGCCTCCTAACTCTAATAGTAAGAAAACTAAGCTCACTAGTCCTCAATGCTATACTTGTGGAGGCTTTAGTCATATTTCTATAGGCTGTATAAATAATAAAAATAAATTTGGAAAAGAATTTAATGCTACACTCAATAACACAAAAAGTGAGCAGGATAATGCTAGTAACTCAGAAGATGATGGCACTAACTATCATGCCTTCACTTTAACTACCATTGCACACCACAATGACTTTGACTCTAGCTCGGATGAAGAAAATAAGGAAGTAAACTCTTCCTTCTTATTATGTATGTTTAATGTATCGAATTATCGGGAATTGTTCATAGATTGTCTAGGTGTTAGGGAAGAGAGGGATAAACTACTTATGGAAGTAAATAAACTTAATGATAACATTAATGTTCACAAAATAGATTCCTCTAGCTTAGAGAAAGATAAAAAGGAATTGTTTGAAAATATTAATGCCTTGAATCTGAGACTTGTAGAAACCACTGAGGAAAACAAAAAGCTTAGGCAAAAACTTAGTATTGTTAAAGAGATGGTGAGGAATTTAACCATAGGTGCTGAAAAATTGACCAAAATCCTAGACTATGGAAAGCTACATGAAGATAAGAGAGGTCTTGGATACATATATGAATAGTCAATGCCCTCAAAATCAAAGACCACATTTGTAAGGTCCTTAAACTCTACTCTTACTATTACTATTTATGCACAAAGAACTATTGCACCTATGGTAGAAAAAGTTATTAAGTTTGTGCCTGTCTGTCATCATTGTGATAGCAAAGGTCATATAAGACCAAAATGTAGATTTTTGATGAATGCTCCTAAACTTAATCATTTTTTCCATGTTTCACGTAGTAGGACCCATAAGCATTATTCATTTATGCATGCTGCATCATATGCAAGGATGAATGGAAATTATAATAACGTGTTCAAAAATTCTACTAAGAAGCGTGAAATCTTAGGTTCAAAAAGACAAGTAAAATTCAGTACTTTTAATGCTAGAACTCATTATCATCATCCTACTATGAATACTGCATCTTCATTTGGGATGAATGATAAAATTAAAGGTAAGTCCAAGAACACACCTATGAAACCTAAGTTTGTTGAGTTTCAACCCAACGATATAGAGAAACCAAAATGCAAGAAAATGTGGGTTAGGAAAGGTTTTTTTCCTAGTCCCTTGACTGTTTTTTATTCCTTCATCTAAGTATTTTTTTTAGAGTGCTTAAATGACCCTAGGTGAGTAATCTTTATTGTCTTTATTTTATTTATTAGTTAAACTTAAAAAAAAGAGATAGAAAAGTAGAATCCTTATCTAGCTAACACGGTATTTAACTTATTTAATACTTACATATACATAACCTCGTTTTTATTGAATCAACTCATTTTGATATTTATTATATAAATTACACTACAATTTTTACTTATGCACACATTCTTAGACATGCGATGATCGATGTTGACATAAACTTATTCACATACTCACGAACACACATATATGTTATGCTTGAAGTTTATGAATTTTCTTGAAAGACTCTAGGACTTCAACTAATCTTAATTGTAAAATTGGGTTGAGTTATATTTCTTACTTGGTAAAACCTTACCGTATGGAGGCACTTAGAATTGAGAGGACTACCTACTGTGATGTATAAAGCTACTGCAGTGAACGGAGAGGACTACTTTACAACTAGTGTGAAATTCATCGTGCTAGGTTTATGGCTTGTGCAAAAAAAAAGGAAAAGAAGGAAAGATTATGCAAAAAGTGATTACTTATAAATCTTGTACTTGGAATACACAAAAAGAAAGAGCCAATAGAGGTTTTAAAAAAATAATATTATTTACCTCATTTATATAATAAAGAAAAAAATTAAGTCCTCTTTGATAGAGATATTTTATTTTGTAAGATTGAAGACTCGATTATAATTTTATATGATTGGTGATATTTTTCTTCTTCTTTTGAGTCTTTCTTGATAGGTCATAAATGAATTAATTAACATATTTGTGGAGTTTAAGCATATATATATTACTTTAAGTAAATGTTAATATGTCATTGTATGTGCTAAGTGTGCTTGTGTACCTCTTCTGCTTTACTTATTTATTTATATGATAAATAATCAAAATTGGAGTTAAAAATGATGAGTTCTCAATTGGTTGTGTGCTCGTTTGTGATTAAATGAGTTTAATACCTTATGTGGCTATTTATACAAATTTAAAAATAAAATAAAAAATCATATTTTTTTTCATTTATTACATTTTTAATTGGTTTCTAAGTTAGAGAGTCATAGAACTTAAGGGGAGTTTACAACACATTACACTTTTGCATTACTCTGATTTTACGTTGCTCTATCTTTAGGAGTTTAGCTTCATTGCTTTGTCTAATATTTTGTCCTTGTCGTATGTAAAAAAAGGAGAGAGAATAATGTGTTTTACTTCCATATTTTTATTTTGTTATGCATATAGGGGGAGAACATATTTAATTAAACTTGATTGATATGAATGCACACTACATGATTATTCTTTACACTTCGCTTATTTCTATGTAAATTGAACTAATGTATAATGGGGTTTTCAAGCCAAATTATCGTATGTTTTGTTTATGTTATTTCAGTTACTTACAAGTTTGTCCAGTTGTAACGAAGAAAGATTCATCGGACTATAAAATAGTTCTACTATAGAGTCTGGGACATCATTGTGTTTTTTTTCTTATTTTTATAAGTGTCATGTAGTGAGTGAAAGGTTTTGTCACACGAAAATGCCAAAGGGGGAGTTTGTAAGGACTATAAGTGTTGACTATTTTCGTGGAAAAAATATTTACTTGTAAATTTGTTTTTGAGCTTGTTATCCAGTCTATCAAGAAAAGCTGAATAAATACTTAAGTTTCAGATAATCGTACTCCTAGTATATCTTTTATAACTACGACACATAGGATTGTATTTATATATTTAATAGTACATGTTCATAAATCTAAAATTATTTTTTTGCTTAAATATTTTTATGTGTTTTAATATTTTTAAGATTTAATTTAAAAATATTTTATTATTAAGGCTTTGAATAAACCTTGAATAATGAAGCCAAAAATATTATAAGCTTAATACTAATAGGTTATCATTATGTATATATATATGTATGGTTAGTGTTATTATGTGTGCTTAAAAAAGAAAAAACTGGCAAACAAGGATGCTGAATTGCTACAATATGAACAATCAGTCGAATTACTAAACAAGCCTGGATACAAAGAAAAATATGTACTTACTTTTCAGAGGAGCCCCGGTAGGTTACTTATAATATATATATATATATATATTAATCAACTTTTTCACTTCATTGTGTATATATACATATCATCCTCGTTGCCTATGTATATATTAATTATATAACGTTACACAGCAAGCCTAAGTCCACTACCGCCGATATGAATTATATATATATATATATATATATATATATATATACTTATATAACATTGAGCGTCTACAGCAGCAAATCTGAATTATATATATATTAATTTATATTAATTAATTTAATGCTTCTCGATTAGATTTTTAAATATTTAAATTAAATAATTTTATAAACGATTATAATTATTTGATTTGATTATTAAATTTTAAAGAAGTTATTTCTATTGAATCTATGCATAACCTTTTTACTCTAGAATTTGCTAAGTGATTTGATTTAAGTGACATATGTTTTGAATCATCTAGTTAGTATTATTCATTATTAAATTTGTTCTAGAACACACACGTGCACTTATGTTTTTTGTGCTAACCTTTTTGCAATTGACTCGAGAACGTATCTGATTGGCAGGGAGTTTATTGAAACATTGGTCTGGAAATCACTCACGATAATTTTAGAAACTGTAAAAATAGAGCATGGGTTCGTAAATAAAGTACATTTGGGTAGTATCCTAGGGATGGTAGCATAAAACCGAATTTGTACTTGAACATTTAATTTTCATAGTGGAAAGTTAGGTGGTCCGGTGGACCGTTGGTTTTCCTTTTAGATCATAATTGTGGCGTAGGTTGTTTCCACCTAAAAATATAGTACGTTATTCTTTTATTTCCACACTTATTTTTATACATGATTGCATAGTTGGCCGCTTTGTTTATGTTATTAAATTATAAATTGGTAAAAATTAAAAATAACATATTCATCTCTCTCCTATCTCTAGGTTAATTAAATCCATATCTTATAAACCTTTACACATGAATAACCATAAAATATCATTTTGAAGATACTAATAAGAGGAATTCAATAAAAAAATACAGAGAAAAATTAGAAAAATTATTTTGATGCATTTTTAAGAGAAACTTAACAAATTTAGAGATTGGTATATCTAACTGAATTGGATTTACTTTATCATAAAAAATAAGATTCTTCCATCTTCCTTCTCTTTATAATTTTAAATTGTTTAGTTATCCTTTTATATATGTTAAATATTATGTCCAACTAAATACTTATTACGATTATAGGTAATTTCAAACTCTAAATTATGATTTAATATGAATTATTATGATTTGAATAAATTTTTAATTATTAATTTCTTGGTGTATTTAATTTCATGTTTGAATGTCAAAACATGATAATTCTTGAATTAGGTGTTTAAGCAGTTTGGTATTTATTTTTATGTACTCCTAGATTATGAAGTTAGTATAAAATTGCTAATTTTTGCAAATAAAGAACAAGTTGTATTTTTATTATACTTAGAATTAAATACTTATGTTAGAAATTGTTAACGACGTCAATTTCATTTAATTTAATTCTTATTTTTTTATTATAATACATCAAATGAATTAAATTTATTAATTCTAGGTTGTTTATCAGTTAATTTCATTAATAACAGAGTTGTTAGTTAATTACAAAATAAGAAAAAATATGAAATTTTAGACAAACTTAAATTCCTAAAACTAAAATTGAGAAAACAAATTTGTCTTAAAATTATATAATAAATTTAGGACTTGATTCATAACATGATAAATTTAATTATAATTTAGTAGTAAGGATAATCTTGTAATCACATGTTTTTTTTTATTAATCTAAATTTTGTTTACTCTTTGTTATGTTCTTATTCTTTTATGTTATGGTATTTTTTTTGTAAAAAAATTCACCAAATATTTGTTTTATTTGTGATATTTTAAGATTTATTTTTTAGATTAATAATTAATAATTAAATTTCCTCGATCCTCTACGGGTAATAACCCTTACTTACAATTATATTTACATCAACTTAAAAAAAAAGAATAAAAATTGAGGTTAAATATTTGACAGTCTAAAAATTAAATCCTTAGACTCATCAACAAAATGGAAGTGTTTAGAGAAAGAACATAGTCATTCAAGAAATGACCAGAGTAATACTAACGAGTACAAAATTGGTAAGACACTTTTGGGTAAAGGTTTTTAACATCCCTTGTTATACGTTGAACCAGTGTTTCTTAAGACCATGTTCATGTTAGTCCATGTATGAGCTTTTCCATGGCGAGAAACCAAATGATAAGCACTAAAGGATTTTTGGAAGCATTTCCTACCTTCTCAGGGATCAAAATAATTTAGATAAGTTTGAAGTTAAGAGTGATCTTGGTATATTCTTAGGGTATTCTAGTAATAGTCAAGCTTATAGGGTCTACAATCTAAGAACTTAAGCAGTGATGGAATCCATCAAAGTGGTCATTAATGATTCTAGTTCTATTAAAATTATTGCGTCTGATGATAGTGACATGTTTAAAAGTTGGTGATCTTTTGAGGGTGTCTCTTCCGATAAAGTTATCTCTACTAATGGTAAGAGAGATAGTGTTCCTATTGAGCCTTCCAAGTTTATTGAAGGTGAAGATTAAGAGAATATTCTTCCTAAATGGGCAAATGGTGTTCATTTTATTGAGAATATCATTCGTGATGTTGAAGGAGGTGTCAAGACCATACGACAGATTCAAGGGACTTTGAATTACATGCCCTACATTGGGTCAACTCCATATAGGTCAAAAGGAATGATGTTTAGTATCTAGCTCCAATACCAAAAGATAAACATCTAATTAGTACAAGGTGGTTGTACAATAACAAAAAGAATGAGAATGGTATGATCTCCAAAAATAAGTCAATGTTAGTTGCCCAAGGCTATACTCAAATTAAGGATATTGACATCGAAGAAACATTTACTCTCTTCTTGGCATGAGTTAATTAGCCTTTTGATTGGACTACCATGTTTTTTTATTCAAGTTGTGTCAAATGGATATTACAAGTGCATTCCTCAATGATGTGATCAAAGAGTAAATTTATGTTAAGAAACCTAAAGGATTTAAAGATCCACATTTTTTAGGTCATGTTATATGATTAAAGAAAGCTCTTTATGGATTGAAATGAGCTCTTTTTGCATGGTATGTATAACTGCCTAGCCACCTTTATTTTGCCATAACTATGCAAGATGGGTTCGAGATTAGCTTGGCTAAAGAGTTGTAGTTCTTCCTTGGTCTTCAAGTTAACCAGCTTAAAGATTGAATTTTTCTTTCCCAAGCTAAGTATGCCAAGGAAATTTTTAAGAAGTTCAAGTTGGATATAGTTAAGTCTACTTGTACTCCTATGAGTACTTTTGTAAAACTTCACTAGTATCCCTTCGGAAGGTGGAACATACTTTATATAAGAGTATGATAGAGAATCTATTGTATTTAACTACTACTTATCTTGATATCACCTTCATCGTTAGAGTTTGTGCTATATTTCAAGCTTTTCCTAAAAAGTCTCATATTGGTACAATTAAAAGGATATGAAGTATATTAGTGGGACATCTAATTTTATGATATGATATCCTCATGACACAATGACTGAGGTGGTTGAGTATTATAATGCTGCTTGGGTAGGGTGTAATGATGATAGGAAGTATACTTCAGGTGGGTACTTCTATTTAGGAAACTCTTTGATTTCCTAGTATATTAAGAAACATAGTTTATGTGCCTTTCAATGGCTAAGGAAGAATATATAGTAGTTGGATTGTGCTACTCTCATCTCCTATGGTTGAAGTAGATGCTGAGTGACTATGGAATTTTCCACCTTCAAAGAAAGCCAAACTTAGAAATGACATCACCTCTTTTCAACAATTTGATGGTGAATATTTCTATGAAGCATCTATTTGCACCCTCAAACTTAAATTAAATATTTTCCTTAATATTTCAAATTAAGCCTATGTTCATAAAAGTATTCAAAGTGAGTAATTAGAAAACAAATATGGAACACAACTAAAATGAAGAAAAAAAAAACAAAAGATACTACCAAATATAGTGAGTTGCCTTCCACCAAATGCCTTCTATAATATCTTAGTAAGACATTGGTTATTCTTGTTATGTATGTTTATATGTATCTTTGAAGTGCATATCTCCATTCCTTTTGCCTTTCTCAAAATAAGGTTTCACTTCACAAATAAGGTTTTTATTATGGCAACACTTAATGTATTTTTTTAAGCATAATCCTAAATCATTTATGTTAGTGTTTCATCTACCCTTTTTTCAATAAGTGGATCATCAATTACATTTTCTGTTTTATCCTAAGGGTTATAAATAAATGAGTGAATAGAATCAATAAAGCACACTTATTTACCATAGAAATAAAAGGAGCAAATAAATGTTTAAACACTTTAAACTTCTCAATCTCTTCAAAGACAGTCATTGTCAACGTCCCCTTATTGACTTTAATAATTGTCTTAGCTGCCTACCAAGAATAATTGTATGTTTTTTCCATAGGTAGGGTCTTTTTCATCTCCAACACTAAAAACTTCACATGCACAATTATGTTGTCCACCTATAACAACAAATCATCAACGATCTCTTTTAGATATTTAATAGATCCATCAGCAAGATGAAGAAGCATATTTGATGGTTTAAGCTCTCCCAAACCTAGTTGCAAGTATATCAAATACGACATGAGATTTATATTTTCTCCAAAATCTAGCATAGCTTTGCCCACCTTCTTGTCTCCCATAATGATGTCAATGATAAAGCTTCTTAAATCTTTGAACTTGGGAGGCAAGTCATGTTGGAACAATGAATTAGCAAATTTTGATGCCACCACTTTCTCATTCTATTCATATCTCCTTATTTTTGGTGATGAGATCCCTAAGAATTGTGCATAAGCTCGAATATTCCCAAAAACATCCAAATGAGGTAGATTAATATAAGAAAATTGCTTATCCTAATCCAAATGAGGTAGATTAATATAAGAAAATTTCTTATCCTACTTTACCTCTTTCAATTGGTGTGGAAAACAAATTAGGGGTTTATAAGACTAAGGTACCTTATATGGAAAATGAGGTAAAGATGACTCCCCATTGTTCTCCTCAAAAGGATCTATAATTGGATTGTTTTCTTGATCCCTTTTTTTGTTTCATGCAACAAGTGATAATTTATTAGTAATTTCAAAAAATTAAATATTAGGAACCTTACCAATTCGAAGGGCTGTGATAGCCTTAACTTGCTCATATCAACTGGAAACTTTTCCTTTTCTTGTCTTTACATTTTTTAATCTAGTTGTCCAACTTGTATTTCTATCCTTTTCATAGAGGCCTATAAGGAACCCAACCTCTTGTCATGTCTTTCATAGCTCTCCAAACTAACTTGAATAAAAGCATTCAATTTTTCCTCCGAGGTTGATTTCCTAGGTTGATTGGGTGTACTATTTGTTCTAGATGTGTGTTATGCATAGTGTTTTGGGCATAGGTTAGATTATTTTTATTCCATGTATTTGCTACATTCCATTGGGATAACCTTTGTCTTAATCTCTAGCTCGTTCCCTTCCAACCCAACTAGCCATTTCCAGTTATGTGCAATACAATAATGTCCACTCTAGACACTAATAACATTGTTTAGGAGTCTAGGAAGAATTCTTAAAATATGAGTTATCCATTATGATTATTAATAGTATATAGAGATAATAAAGAAAAACTAATTTATTGTATTGATATTGTTGTAATTGTGTATCTAGAATGTACATAGGGAACCCTATTTATATGGTTATAACAGGTGTAATATTTTACTTCTCTAATAGTATAAAAGTACAGTAGTACAAGTAAAGTACAATAGAAAGTATAGAAGTACAGTAGTACATAAAATGAAGTACAATATCTTATATAATATATATCTTGACATTCCCCTTCAAACTCAAGGAGGAAGAGAAACAATAAACTTGAATTTGGAAACTAAGTCTTGAAATTTGCCTGGTGCATGAGATTTGGTGAAGATGTTAGTTGTTTGATCTATGGAGGGTACTGATTTGAGACAAACAGTGTCTTGAAGAATATGTTGATGAAAAAAATGACAATCAATCTTGATATGTTTTGTTCGTTCATGAAATACATCATTGTGAGCAATCTGAATAGCACTTTGATTGTCACAATATAGGATAGTTGAGGTTGACTAGAGAATACCCACATCAGTAAGTAGCCAGTGGAGCCAAAGAATTTCTTGAGTAATGTCAACAAGAGAGAGATATTCAGCTTCAGTGATGGATCGGGAAGTGATAGATTATTTCTTGCTTCGCCAAGATATGAGAGAGTTTCCAAGAAAGAAACAGTATCCAGTGGTAGAGCAATGATCAGTAAGGTCACCTGCCTACAGCATTAGAGTAGGCGAAGAGAAAAAGATCAGACTTATTGGAGAAGTGAAGGCTCTAAAACATGGTGCCTTTGATGTAGTAGATAATGCAAAGAACATCAATATAATGGGTAGACCATGGAGTAGACATGAAATGAATAACTAGATAAACAACATAGGAAATGTCATGATGAGTGGTTATGAGATAAACAAGACTGTGAACTAGTTGTTTGTATAATATGGCACATGAGAGAATAATACCATCTAATGGAGTAAGTTTGACATTCGTTTCTAAAGGTGTTGATGAAGTCTTGCAATCAGTAATGCCAACCCAATTAAGAATATCTTAAGAGTGCTTTGCTTGAGAGAGATAATATCCTTGAGAATCAGATGAGATTTCCAACCCCAAGAAGTAAAAGAGAAGACTAAGGTCTTTCATTTCAAATTGATGACTCATAAACTACTTGAGATCAGTAATGCAAGTAGTGTCATTTCCTGTTATGATCATATCATCTACATAAAAGAGTAAAAGTGTAACACTAGTGGGGGTTTTTCGAATAAAAAGGCCAGAGTCATAGGAGCTAGTAGTGAAGCCAAAGTTAGTAAGTGTAGAGTTGAATTTGGAAAACCAAGCCCAAATAGCTTGTTTGATGTCATAAAGAGCAAGACGAAGTTTGCATAATTGATAAGGTGAATGAGTATATCTAGGATAAGGTTTCATATATACTTCCTCGATTAGGTCTCCATTGAGGAAAGCATTTGTAACATCCATTTGACACATTTTCCAATTTTAGGCAACAACAACAACAATGATACTACAAACAGAGTTGATGCGAGCTATAGGTGTAAAAGTTTCTTTGTTGTCAATTCCATATTGCAACCATATGAGCTTTATATCATTCCACAAACCCATCTAAATAAGTTTTTATTTTGAACATTCACTTACAACCAATCAGAGATTTATCATACGAAAGATCAACAAGATCCTATATATGTGCTTTTGTTAAAGCTTGTAATTCATCTGTCATAGCTTGCTACCAATGAGGGTTAGAACTAGCTCCTCGATATTTTTGGGGTTCATGATGAGACAAAATAGTATAGAAACATTGGTAATCATGAAGATGAGAGGGAAGAGCACTTACACGAGTAGAACGACGAAGTGATAACTTTGCACAAGTAGGTGGTTGGTCTTCAGATGATGTTGTAATGGTAGGATTAGTAGAAGGAGCATACACATCAGGAGAGGCCGTAGTAGACAATGGAGAGGGTAATGGAGCAATGTTAGGAGGAAATAGATCAATAGTTAGGTCATCAAAAAATGAGAGTGAGGTAAGAGATGAGAGATGAAATTGGGAAAGAGGAAAACATTTTATATTCCCAGAAGATGACATGACTAGAGATGCAAAATCGTTGAGAGAGAGGGTCCCAACAATGATAGCCTTTTTGTTATATTCCATACCCTAAGAAACAACCAATATAAGAACGAGGTTCCAATTTATTGTGTTCATGAGGGTAAAAAAGAATAAAACAGGCATAACCAAATACTTTGAGCAGTTCATAAGATGAAGGAGTATTATAGAGATGCTTATATATGAATCGATTAGGAATAATAGGCATTGGAACATGATTGATGGTATAAACATCTATAAGATCTGCTTCACCCCAAAAGCTTTCAAGACAAGAACTAGAAATGAAGAGAGTAAGAACAATATTAAGAATATTTCTATATTTTTGCTCAACTTTTCCATTTTGCTGAGATGTGCCAAGACAAGAGTATTGAGAGAGTGTGCCATTTGTTGAAGAAAATTTAAAAAAATTATTTCTTTATATTCCATAACATTATCATCTCTAAGAACTTTGATAGTTTGAGAAAATTGGGTTTTAATCATTTGGGCAAAATCATAATAAATGTTGGGTAATTCATATCTATGTTTCATGAGAAAATCCATGTGAATCTTGAATAATCATCAATACAAATGACAAAATATACGCTTCCTTCATAGTAGGATGTGGGAATGGATCTCAAACATTGGAATGAATTAAGTCAAAGGGGAGACAAAAGTAGAATCACTAATATTAAAACAAAAAGCAAGTTGTTTTCGCAATTAACAAGGAAAACAATTTACATAATCAGAAGCAAAAACAAATCCTGATTTACCAAAAGATGCTAAGGAACAAAGACATCTTATAGATGTATGACGTAGATAAGCATGCCATAGGTTGATAGGAGTAGTAGAAGTAACAATAGAAGGTTGAGGAGAATTGGGTAGTTGAAGGTTGATAAGTTCAAATAGTCTTCCAAATTTATGGCCTATCACAATGGTCTTCCCTATATATGGATCCTGCA
This sequence comes from Hippophae rhamnoides, assembly GCA_033030585.1. Lineage (NCBI taxonomy): Eukaryota > Viridiplantae > Streptophyta > Magnoliopsida > Rosales > Elaeagnaceae > Hippophae > Hippophae rhamnoides. The sequence continues at coordinate 38,158,232 of CM065428.1, read as the reverse complement.
CATGACAACTAGAAGAGGAAAAGGTAATAGTAAGAAGATCAAGTTCATACAATTAACCAATAAAGATAAGATTTAGAGTAATGTTGGGAATATGATAGGTGTCAAAAAGTGATATATAAGGTGTGAACACTTGACCTATATCATTAACATGCATATATAAATCATTAGCAATTTGAATTAAAGGTTTGGAAAAAGGAAGATTATGTGGGAGAGAAGATGTAAGTATTATGAGTCATATGATTACAAAAAGCAGAACCAAAATACTATGAAGATTTACCTGATGTGAGAGAAAAGGTAGTAAGAGGAGGATTACTAGATTTTGAAAGGACATGTTTAAGAAGAACTTCAAGTTCTTGAGTGGAGAATGCAAATTTGTCATGATTACCCTCAGAAATAGCAGCAATTATAGATGAGTTACTAGTTTTACCTTAAGAATTTTGATAGGGATTCCGAGAGCAATATTTTTAACAATGTCATAGACCCTTCTTGTAACAAAATTTACATACTTGAATGGGACATATGATAAGGTCATGATTGGTGTTATGGAAGTAGGTGTAGCCTTGCTGTTTAGAGTCCTCTTTAGAACCTTCTTTAAGGAGATAAGAGGGAGTGGCTAGAACATAATCTGTAGTATGAATGATAACTGTATTTTATATAGTTATTTTCACCTATTTTAATAATCATAATTGCTATGTTCTATCTATTTTTAGTTAATTTTAGTTTAATAAATTAGTATTTACTGTTTCTTAAATATTTTAAGAAAATTAAATAAATTGTATCGAAAATGTTCTTAAATGATAAATTTGTTTCCAAAAATATAATTTTAAATAAAAGAGTGATTAATTGCAATTTATAAATGTTGAAAATATAATTTAAATTAAAATCGGGCTTAATTTTAATTATTAAAAGTTTAAAATATAATTTAAATTACCAAAAAGGCTACATTGCAATTAATCAAAAGTTTAAAATGTAATTTGAAATATATTTGTGGGTGAAAATGTAATTAATATAAGTTATTTTTCTTCGCAGGAGAGAAGTTCCACGCGTCAACATCCACACGTACAACGTGGTCTGTCCGATCAAAGCATAAACGATCAGGATTGGCGCGTGTAGATTAAACCCGACCAAGGAGAATGGGTGTAGGATTTATTCCGTCGCGTGGCTCGGCGTGCCAGTGGGCCCACCTACCACACAAGCCAGCGTGTAGGGTGGGACCCACGTGTCCGTTACACGTCTGCCAAAGGGCGTTGTTCTGTGCGGCTGAACCACGTGCAATCATTCTTCCAGCGAATTAAAGTCTTCCATGTGTCCCAATTTCCCCTTGAACGAATCATCAGAGGACGCGTGGCACATATCGGTGAACGCAAAAGCGTAGAATCTCGCCCTCGTTCCAGCCGTTGCCTCACGTTTTGCGCGCCCCAATTCCGTGCGACAAGTTCTGCATGCGCCCATTCCCTTGAACGAATGAGATGCTGCCACGTGTCCCACTAATTTTTTCCGCGAATCATAACGCGACACGTGGCAGCATGGAAGGAAAATAAAACAAAAACGCACAACATCTCCACTCACTTTTTCGATACAATTTTTGTCCCCCACACGTGTAATTTATTATTTTCGCCACACTTTCCTGTCCCCGCGTGGATTAAATTTTAATATTTTTTTGATGTATTTTTTAGGTATAAATAGGAGTTTATTTTAGAGTTTTTGAAGTTTTTTTTTTGGAGTTTAGTTTTATAATTTTTGTGTTGTTCGGTTTTGGACTGCAAAACACGCAGAAGCCATTTTTTGGCTTTTGTTGTGTTCTGCGTGTGCCAAATTTTTCGTTTCTTGATGTTTTAATTTCATTTCTTCTTCTTCTAATTTTTTGTATTTGTTGTAAGTTTATTTTTAAATTTATGAAGTAATTTAATTTTTCTAGGGTTGAATTTGATCTAAATTTATGAAGTTTTGATTTTAATTATTTTTGATAGATTTATAAGACGTTCGATTTGTTCATTCTATTTTGTGCTTATTTACGAATCTTATCAAAACGATCCATGGCACATAAATAAACTTGGAAGAGGCATTTGTGTGTGTATTGCTCGTAAATAGAATGATATGTATGATGAAGGATAGGAATATACCCTAATTGTATGTGTGGCCATTTGAGAACTTAGAACTTAATGAATCTTATTAAAATTAATTCTCATAGAGATATAGTGAATTAATTTAACGAGGTGTGTTTATACGGAGCTCGGAAGAGATGTATGAATAAAAATAGAAGTTTTCGGTTGACAAATTAAATGTACTAAAAAATATAAATCAAAAGAAAATAATATGATTAGAGTGAATTAGTTTGGTGAAAAATTGCAATCCTAGATTTCTTTTATTTTGTTAACTCTTTTCCTAATCTACGATTGTTTTGGATAAAATCAGAGAGATACAATTTTAATACTCGACAAACTATAGTAACAAATCTCCGTGGGAACGATACTTTACTTACAAATCTTTATTACTTGTGACCGTGTATACTTGCACGATTTTATGTTCTCCAAAAGAGACAACAATGAACTTTGAAAACCCTAATCCAAGTTTCTTCAGAGTGAAGCTTAGTCACAATAGTATCTAAGGGTAGAAAAAGACTATGATGAAGTAAGGAAGCTGAAATAGGTTCAAACTGATTATGGAAAGCCATGAGAAAATAACACGATGCTGGTGATTATGGTATGTTGTAAACATTTCAGCATCAATTTTTTTTGTCCAGGTTTGTTCAGAGAGAACGAGTTGATCCTAAATAACATACATCTCAGAGAGAAATTGGTTAATCATTTGATTAGACCTTTGACGTTTGGTATGAAGATCCATCAGAAGTTGATATTGATTGGCCAGATCTATGGTACTGTCATAATCAAATTAGTAGTGTCAAAAAGCCCAAATTCTTAAACTTCCTTGGCAGTGTCAAAATGCCCAAATTCCTAGACTTCCTTAGTAGTGTCAAAATGCCCAAATTTACCATGGATTGAGGGTAGAGTGGTGTTACAGAACCAGGTAATAATTTGATGATGTTTACTCTCCCAAGCTAGGTAGTTAGTATCATTAAGGGTGGTATAAATTGTTTTGGGAACATCATTTCGGTCCATTTTAAAAGAATAATAGAGAAAATATAAGGGAAAATATAAAGAAGTTTAGATAGGTCAAAAATAACCTTAAAAATGGAAAGAAGAGTAAAAAACAAGCTTGGAACCGGTCTGAATAGATGGAGAATAGGCCGAGAAGGTACTGAACTGAAGTTGTGAAGAAGATTGGTTTGGTGAACCGGATCAGAGTATGGATGGAGCAAGGGTTTAGGGCTACTAGAGCATGGGTCGGGCATTACTGGTTTGTGGGTTAGGCCTGCGAGTGGGTTTTTGGAATAGATCCTTTGGGCGGCATGTGAGGGCACGTGAAAGGTTATTTTGGGGTGATTTTGGTGGCATTGTAATTTTCTAGATGAAACGAGTCTGATGATGGTATTTTTTCTTTGATTGGATTAGTATAGGTGATGTTTTGTGATAGCAGAAGCTTTATAGTGATAGTGGTTTACTATGATGAATAGAGACAAAATTTTGATAGAAATTTTAGAGGTATATGAGAGGTTTTGATATTATGTTAATAGTATAGAAAGATAATAAAGAAAGACTGGTTTATTATATTGATACTGTTGTAACTGTATATTTAGAATGTAAATAAGAAACCATATTTATAGGATTATAACAGGTATACTATTGTATTTCTCTAATGTTACAAAAATACAATAATATAAGTGAAGTACAATAGAAAGTACAGAAATACATAAATAAATTACAATACCTTATATAATATATATCTTATATCTTATATCTTATATATCTTAACAATTAACATATGTTTAGAGTACATTTAATAAACATGGAGGATAGATAAAGTAAATAAATCTAAAAGCTCAAATGCCATACAATAAGTACGGTCATATTGCTACAACTAGTTTGATTAAGTAATGTGTGATCTTAAAACAAACCTTTCATCTTGAAATGCTTACCAGTGGAATGCTCGGTACTTGACTCATGACATGATGTTGTCTTACACTTTATATAAATAATGGAATGTTTCAATTATTTTCTATTATAACTTCTAAGAGCCTTTTTTGTTAATATTTTTTGGGTTTTTATGATTTCATGACAGATATGATGCGTCATGTTAACAAAATAATGTACCATGTAATCTTCCTCTTCGGCTAACTTGAAAAGACATTAGAGAGAATTGATTTGGCAATGCATGGTAGTGAAGATGGTGACTGTTATTACCAGTTGAATTAAGTTCAATTTGATTCTTGGTAACTAAAGGAAAGGAAACCAGGGTATAGCATGTACAGTTGTTAAATGTTCATTCTATTTTTATGCAGTTGTTAATTAGATATATTTACAGGCTTCTCTTGTTGAATGTGCATTCACTGTGCTTTTTGAGTTGTTCAATACAATAGCTTTTTGACTCTTAAATCAGTTTGGCTTCTTTAGCATGCATTTCATGTCGTACACTTTCATTTTTTATTTGATGTTACTAAATCTTTATCTCACTTATCTTAGCGAATCTTGTGCTTCTTTTTGTTAATTGTACAAGCTAAACTCGCTATCTAAGAGCCTATTTTTATTATCTGTCAACTTATAGTCTAAAAAATTTACTCTGTTTTGCTACTCTAACCGGAAGTCGATGAAGGGTAAAGCTTTGCCTCACTACTAAAAAAAGATATTAAAGTCGGTTAAAAGCATGAACCGACTTTAAATTTTTAATTTTTAATTTTTTACAAAATTTATTCATTTTCTATTATATTTAAATTAAAACTTATATTCGATCACTAAATAATAATAGAAAAAAGTAAAATTTGTTTAACAAATATTTTAAATAATATAAATAATTAAAAAATAAAATATTAATTAATACAGAAAAATTATTATTATGGTATTTTCCTATGTTATTCAAGATCATCATATTCTTCTCCTCATATTATAATACAAACTTACATATATAATACAAAAATTTATACACATAAATAATAATACATAATAACAGAAAAAAAAAATATGAATAATAAGTGCGTAGGATTAATAGAAATACTTACAAGAGTAAATGAAGTTACAAAATGAAGGAAATGAAGAAAAAATTGTGTTTTGTAAGTGAGAAATGGGTATAAAAAATTTGAGTATTTTGTTCAAAAAAATAGGAGATCTAAATGATTAGTTAGAGAGGAAGAAAACCCACTAATCGGTGCTAAAATTGGTGGTCGTAGGTGGCCGGAAAATGAGAAAGAATGGAGGAGGTTTTGGGTTTTTGAGAGTTATGCAGTGCTTGGAATAGTTTATGTCTAGGGAAGAAAGAATAAAAAAGAAAAGAATTTATCCACGTATGTGGCATAAATTCTATGTATCAACGATGCTATCCATAGTGGACATAAAGTCATTTGACGTGTCGAACCGATGCTACATCCTACGTGGATTGCGTCGGTTCTACACCGAACTGACGCTACATCCTACGTGGATAGCGTCATTTCTATACCGAACTGACTTTAAATTCATTATAAGTTGGTTTTTTCCAAAAATTGACTTTACATATCGACTTAAATACCCATTTTTGTAGTAGTGTGGCCTAGGACTATTAACCATATTGCTTCCTGGAAATTTTGACGTGTTTTCTCATGATTTTAACGTATCATTATTTTTCCCTTGATTTTCAAAACTTTTCTTGTAATACTCTTCAAATTTTTATAACTCATCATTTTACACTGGTGGAATATTGGATGGAGTAGACACTTACATATTTACAGGTGCAATGCATACTTCTTTGTTAAAAAAATTCTACAACTTTAATGCGATTGAGGTGAACATATTTATGATCAAGATGGATTACAAGTTCCCTAGCATATTGTTTATTTATTATTATATTTGAAATCAAATTGTAATTTGAAGGCTTGACTTTTGAGTGGAAGGGTTTAAGTGGCCAACAATAATTAAAAATGTGTGTATATCATGAATGAGTTGAGGCAATGGTGAAATTGATGAAACATGAAATAAGTGGACGGAGTTCACAAATCATTTCTTATAACAATAGCTAGCTAGCTGGACCATTTATGTACTCTTAATTATTTTTTGTGAGATTGATTTAGATCGATACAAGTTGACTAGTATTTTTATTGGCAAACTTTAAACATGTATTTAATATTTGAGAATACTTTAATAAGCTAATAAGGTTTATTATGCTTTGATACATAAATTCTCAAATGTAATTGCACTCTTAATTTTAATATAATATTAACTTTTAATATTATAATTGATAAATTGATTGTAAGTTATGTTTAAAATGGCTATTTAAATTTATTGAATTCAAGAAAATTAGTAGAATACGACTTATTGATATACATATGATCACGATTTTAGTGTAAATCGAGACCAAATATAAAAATAAAAGGTTATGATTTTAGAATAATTAAGCTCAATTGTAAAGATAAAAGGTCACAGTTTTAGTATAATTGAGACCAAATATAAAGATAAAATATCATGATTTACATATAGTCGATACCATATATGAAGATAAAAAATCACGGTTTTCATGTAATCGAAACCAAATACGAAGATAAAGTTACGGTTTAATAATTGTGACCATAAACACATAATAGGTCACAATCTTACACAATACAGTGACTAAATAGTATGTGTATAGTCACAATCTTTCATAAGACCTTGACCAAATGGTATGTATATGGTTACGGTTAAAAACCTATGACTATATATAAGAGTTTATGGTATCTCCCACTTAAGTCTCAATTTTTATAACTGTGATCATAGATCACAGTCACGGTTAAAAACTGTGGCCATATATCAATATTATAGTAATGTTTTCAAGATAAGTTAGGATGATCCTTCTAGTTAGGGTTGTATGTATTTGCATGTGGATCATTCATGGGCCTAGGTTAGTAGGAATACATCAAGTTCACTTAGTCCTATTTGTTACATGCATAAGAATTTAAAGTTAAAGAATAAGTGTTAGCACCTTATATATAAACATCACAAACTCCACATACCTCTTAAATACGCATATTCTTAGTAATAAGGAGTTTACATATTAGTTAATTCAGCAAAATGCATAGCCATCTTATTGTTAAAGCCAAACTTATCAACTCCAACTCGTCTTTTCCTTGCACTTTTCTATTGAAATTAGCTAGCAACATTTCATACAGCTCATATGTTTCCTCAAATGTCGTTTGTCCAATTACTCCACCCAACATTATGAACGTTCCACCTCAACATTATAAACTACATATTAACAATCTTGTGTCAACCCATCACTAAAGAAATGGTTACGTAGCTATAGTAAGAAATAATGGTGTGGGCATTAGATTAGAGCAACTTTAACCTATCATAAGCTTCATGGAATAGGTCTTCCTCCATTTGAGAAATTGTGGCAATCTTAGTCCTTAAGTTAGTAGTCTTTTGGTAAGAGTATAACTTTCCTCTAAATTTGTTGCAGACTGCCCCTATGTAATCACAAAACTAAGTGGAAGTGTCATCAACCAAGATTTATCTCTATTCTTAAGTGTGTAGGAAGATCATCGCATTCTATACCAATCTTCATTAAGCCTCTACAAAGTTAAAGTCATGTAACATAGCATAGAAATATCTAATAAAGCTTAATGGGTCTTTATAAGGAATTATAAAAAGAAGGAGACATTGAATAATGAATATTTTAAGCTCATAGTTCCTTGCAACCTCCTTTAACTATATGCAGGAATTAATAGTGCCAATGAATAGTTTGCATACTCATTCATTGCTTTTTATCTCTTAATAACATCTATCGTATATATTGTTTGATATACTTAAAAAACAAAAAATCAATTTACCAAAGAACAAAAAGAAATTAAACAAAAAAAGGAAAATAAATAAACAAGAATAAAATAAAGCATGCAAAGTAACAAGAAAAAATAAAGACCTAAACTTTATTAAAGAAAACAAATAGAATAAATAATAAAAATAAACTAGTAAAACTTGGAAAAAGATTAAAAAACAGACTAACTAACTAACTAGTAAGAAAACAAATAATAAATTTAAAACGTAAATTCTTCAACAACAGTATCAAAAACTTAATAGTGTAAATTTTAAATGCTCGAAAATGTACAAATTACTAATAACATATCGATAAGTTTGCCCAAATGTTGATTATTCATGGAATTATAATGGTTTTAAATTATTTATCTATTTTCTAAAAATTATATATTAATAAAATGAAATATACCTAACATTCTAAAAATTTATTTGAGAGGTTGAAAATAAAACAAAATAACCAACATAAAACTAAGATAATCAAAAGCGAATAGATAATTTGAATTAAAAAGGGAGACAGTTAATAGAAATTTTATATTTCTAACCAACCATACTTTGGATTATTTAGATTAATTATAACAGTTATTCTCAAATTGAGATTATTAATTTTTCACTAAACCTAGAATATCCTAAGGATCATGACAATTTCACTTATAATTAATTAATCAATTTCTTTTGATTGAGACAATTATTTAATTAATTGAAAAAAATACTAAGAAATCACAAACTATCTAAACTAACACAATGATGATGTAATTACTTTAGATTCTTGTTCAAGAAAACATAATTTGACATAGATAATTTTCCTAAAATCATAATTCACAAATATTCACTTTGATCATAAATAGAGATTTAATCCATCAATATGCTATGTCAAAGATATCAAGAATAATGAACAACAAATAATATTAAATTTTCATGAAATAATAATTAACTGTCAATCCAAAATAATCATAGTACTAAAGCTAAAATCCCAAAAACAATTAACTGATCATAATTAAACTCAAAATCATGAACAAAATTATTAATTACATTATTTTTACAATTCAAATCAAAATAAATCTATAGAATAAATACTCTAATGGAATAAATATCTAAACCCTTGAATGGATTGATCTTCATTTTCTGAAAGCTTGAATAAATTGCTCAACTATTGAGTTTTTCTCTAAGATCTATTACCTCTTTCTAAAAAAAAGTATTTACCAAGTGTAAAAACATATGTAATTTGATAATGAGGTTATTATAATGAATATATGGGTAAATTTTCATGCAAAACTCTAGAGTAAATATGGAATGTTGGATCAAAAATTATCTAATGGCTAAAAAGTCTATATAATTAAAACTGGTCATTTTGGACAAAAAGGAAGTTAGAGTAAGATGTAAAATGAAGTCATTTAGGGTGTATATTTTTCCATCTACATAAATATCATGCTTTCTCTTTGTAAATCCATATAAAATGGCACTTTTTCACTGGTAAGGGATCGTTGAACAATAGACCATAACGATGTTGTTTTCCTTTGCATTCTAAATTCATCTCAAATGATTCTACATACATCCACGAACATAATCTTTATGTTGTGCAGTGCACTTGTCTAAGTTGATCAACATAAATTCTAAATAAACCCACCTATATCTAGAATTCTTTGTTCAATGTAGTCAAATTGATTTCTAAATGTAGTCACCAGTTCTCACAAGCTGATAATAAATTCCAAAACAATATCTAAACTTTATGAAAAAAATTCAAATATTTATTCATGTGTAAAATTAAAATGCCCTCAAAACAATATAATATTTAAATAAAATGTAAAAATAATATCTAAAAATTTAATGAAATACTAAGATTAGCAGTGTGATTAACCTGAATTTATTTTAATCTCTTAAGTGGCCTACATTGTTGTTCAGGCCATTTGATCAACTCGAATTCACTTGAATCTTTAGGGCTTTCTATAATAATTTTTGGATCATGTCATCAACCTAAATTTATATCAATCTCTTAGGGCATTCTACATTGGGTTTTGACTATGTGATCAATTCTAATTCATTTTAATATCTTGGGTGTTTTGCATCGATTTTTGGACAGTAATCAATCCCAATTCATTTTAATCTCTTAAATGTTCTATATTGATTTTTAGATCATGTGATTAACCCAAATTCATTTTAATCTCTTAGGTGTTATACATCAATTTTTGGACCATGTGATCAACCTGAATTAATATATTGCTTAAGGGAGCTGAGATAAAGTTGTCTCTCTCTTAAGCAATTCCTTTTTTGGGAACTCTACCTGGACAATCATGCAAGGTAATCAATTTGAGAAGATGGATCGAGGGTGGTATTGCTTTCTCCTCCTAAGGCTTAGCCACCAAAGTGCTACCTTATTATGAGTACTTCTTACCTTAGGGGAGTTGATATAAAGCTTCCTCTTTCTAAGGAACATTTAGGGAATCTAATTTAGGATAATAAGTTCCAGTTCTCACAAGATACCATCCCGAGGACATGGATTGTTGTATGGTCTTAGATACATCTACCTCTCTCTTTCTTAACAAGGACATTCATGAAGTCTAATCCAAGAATTGGTGGATTTCTAATTCTCATAGGATAGCTTCTCGAGAAGATGGATTGTCATAAGATCTCCTTGTCTCTTCCTATGGTTGGATGACCAAAGTGCTCCCTTATTACACCCGCTTCTTTCTCAGGGGAATTGACATAAAGTTGTATTTCTCAAATTAAGTAAACTTGATTGGCTTGAGCACTTTACCAAGGTGTTTAAACTAATGTGATCAACATTAATTGTCACTTTGTGGTTATCAATTATTCTTTTCCATACAATGAAACTCTAAAATTTTCCATTTCATTAAAGGGATGCTTGTATGTCAAGCTGAAAAGAGAACATTAGTATCACCAACATGGTAAGCTTTAAATTATAAAAAAAATACAAACATAGCAAGGGTGATCCAAATTAATAACACTTACACCAACATCCAAGATGGCCTTTTAAAACATACTCGTCATCCTCTCACTTGATTTAAGCAAATTTTATGGTAGAGAGATAACAAACTCTAGCCTTGACATGATCTCTTTGAATCTCTTTGATTCTTCCATGTGTTGGATACTTCAAGATTTGGTGGAAAATAGATGAAACTGCTCTCATCTTGTGTAGCTAGGCTCTTCCTAGGATGACATTCTAGTGCATTGAGATATCCTTTACCATGAAATTAGTCATATGTTTGGCTCCTGGCACTATCACTAATAGTTTAGTAATCCCCACAGCATAAGTAGTGCTTCCATTGAACTCAAACAAGGGCATGTCTTTTTTTGTCACATCTTCTATCATGAAATCGAGCTTCTGAAGGATAGATTATAGATCAATTGAAGGTTTATCACTCAATCGATCGACAAGGGAGTAGATCGATCAAGGGTTCATCATTCGATCGATCTAAAATAGGCTTAATCGATCAAGTGACAAGGATTTTAACACTTCAACCTTAAATTGAATTCCAACTTTCAATCTCAACCTTTAGATCAAAGTAATATGAATCTTAATCTAATGAGGATTAATTTTAGCCTATTTAAAGCACCATAAGTAAGTCATAAACAACACATAATTAAGAATTACAAAACCCTAGCAGCTGCTAAGAAGAGAGATTTAGAGAAAAAGTTCAATAAGAGATTAAAGAAAACATAAATTTGTGAAGGATTCAAGAGAAGATTAATACTACAAATGAAGAGATTGATTGTATCTCTTCTTTTCTTCCTTTCTCTATCAATTTTATTGTCTTTCTTTATGAAAAATATGAGCTTTAAGAATATAATTATGTTTAGCTAATTTATTAATCTAGAAGTCTTATGGACTCAATATTTTACATGTGAAGATATAATATTTTACCCCAATTGTTATTACAATTCAATTATATTATTTATTTTGATTTTTATACTATTAGTTATTTGACCAATAATTTATCTATAGAGACAATTAAATAGATTTGTAAAAATTATTTAATTATTTTCTTGATTAAATAATATGCATATTTATAGGTAGAGATGTATGATTCTTATGTGTGTGATCTATAATTGATGAACTTAATGAGTAGTATGCAATATAATTGACATGAGAGTATAATTAGGTTAATAACTATATGGTGTGTAGTATATTTGAGAAAAAAATACATACTAGGTTAGATTCATTTGATTATATAATTGATTGATGATTACATAGAGAGAATTTTAGTGATTCACATGTTAGGAAATTAGAAGATTAAAGATTTTTAGGTCATTTTCTCTTTTCATAGTTGTTGAATCTTGCAATTTAAAATTATCTATCATTTATTTTTTTAGTTTTTATAAATTTTTATTATCTAAATAGTATTTATAATAATTATATTGATACTCGATTATAAGTTATACAACTCCTTATGGGATCAATATCCGTATTTAGGTACTCGGTTATAAATCCTACATATCTTTTGGATGTCTCATCAAAATGGACAAGATACCACCATATTCATGCTACCTTGAACTCATTACTAAAGGTGATAAGGATTTTTGTTCAATTGGCTCAACCGTTCTCGCAGTTTGGTTCGTTGGTTTCTTGCCGACCATTATGATTTGATATGATTATTTAGCAATGTATGTGTACAACCCTATAATCGACTAATCCAAGTTAGTATGAGGCTATGAAATAAAATTTTGAACCTCATAATAGTTGCCAAATGTTTATTTAGATAACCAAGTTAGTGATATATAACAAATGAGAATAGATGGAAATACTATCTTACCAATAGTGTCCCTATTATTATTATATATAAAAGGTGATGTGATACTCTTTATTATATCATTGGTTACACATATGACTAATATAAATATAAAATGTACGTCTTAATTTTTGTACTTGCATCTATATAGCTACTTGTCATCCAGCAATGTCTGATCTTTCTACACAATTTAATATTCAAACAATACCATCATTCAACATATATACTATTGATAGTATTGATAATTATATTTAAATTTAGATGTATTGGTAGGAGTAAAATTCTACTTATGTTATGATTTTTTATTTTTTTATTTTTACACTTGATGTTATCGATGTCACAAAGATGTTACTTTGTTAGGGTTCATTATTTATAGAAGATTTCTAAGATGGATTTTCACTCTTACAGTAACATAAGAAAAGTAATGTTGTAGTTAATTGCAGTTAATTGCAGTTAATTGCATAACTTCTGGGACATATAATATCTATACAACAATATAGTGGTAGAATATACTATCATTAGAGTTTTTTTATTTTTTTAAATGCTAATATGTTTTATTGAGTATTGAGTTGTATTACTTTTTTATTAATTTAATAATATTTATAGTTACAGGCTATATAAAGAATATCTTGGTATATTTTTGAGATATGTTAGATATCGTTTAAAAATACATATTATTGATTAAAAATTAAGAATTAATTAGAAATTCAAGTATATCTGTGGAGACTCGCACGTCCAGCTCGTGGCGGGGTTTCATCTCCAACTCGAAATGTGAACTCTCGTAGACAAAGAGAATAGAAGATCTCAGATGAAAGAAAGAAATTCCGTTTGAATATTTTCACATAAAAATATGATAATCGCAATTAGATAAGCGGAAGCACACAAGCCGCATTTATTGACTGAAAAATCTTCCAAATGCGATTAAGATTGATAGTTGGATCCTCGGGCTGAAGCTCTGCTCTAAGCAGAAATGGCTGGCGCCGCATCGGCTCTCTTTCTGTTAGACATCAAAGGTCGAGTATTGATCTGGCGCGACTACCGTGGCGATGCCTCTGCTGCCCATGCCGAGGGCTTCTTCAGCAAGTTCATAGAGAAAGAGGTATCCATATATGCGCGTATACGTATTTGTGTTTGTGTGCGTATGATCATTTTGGGTTGATTTAGGATATAAATTTCCTCGGAATATATTAAATAAAATGTAGGTTTCGGTTTTCTTTGGTTATCCTATTTTGGGTTGACATAATTTAGAATTTTTGAATAGCATTATGTGTCACGGGGTAACCCTCAGTCCCAGCCTGTTTCTCTCTTTTAATTTTTTTTCCTCCCTAGGTTTTCTTGGATGTGGTGGAAAGTGTTAATATACTTGTCAATAGCAACGGACAAATAATACGTTCTGATGTTGTTGGGGCACTAAAGATGAGAACATATTTGAGGTGCACATTACTCATCTTCCAACAATCATTTAGACTCGTAAGTCATTGAGGGCGATTTCTAAAGTAGTAGCAGTTCTTTCTAAACCTTTTCTTTAATAACTATTAACCGTCATTGCTTACAATTGCTTGCAGTTAGTAATTTTGATCAAGTAGGCAGCATATTCCATGTTAAGAGAAGTCCAGGACAAAATTCCCATTTATTGTAACAAGTCTCGATTTGTGTAATGTGTACCCATGTTAACCTTTTGTAATGAATTCATGCCCTTTAGTCATTGTAGCTCTAGCAAGACTATATCATTTTAGATTGTTGCAAGAACTTTAGGAAATAGAGGTTTCATTTGCGTGCCAGAGTCATGTATCTGCCTATGGGCTTGAGCTGTTCCTACAGTAAACAATTAAAACTTGGCAGATACAAATTTTATACTAAACTTAGGTCCAGTTAACGTGTCATCCTATTGAACTCTTATGGACAATATGTTCAAACCTATATCATTTTGTAATTATGGTATGCTTGGGTAAAAATTGGATGAAATGGAGTGCTGCTTGTCTGCTTGAGGCGAATAACTAAAACCGCTCAATTTTTGCAGTGGTATGCCGGAGTCCAACCTTGGCTTGAATGATAGGTTGCTTTTGGATTCTCGGGGTCGAACATTGATGAACAATTACCAATTTTGCAAATATTTTTATTTTATATTTGTAAAACTCTCTCAAGTGCACCAATTATTTCATAGAAAATAACAAGTATACTTCTAAGGTCGATCTAAGGAAGGAATATATGTGATTTTTAATTTATTGTTCAAACTTTTAAAAACGAAATTAAATCCTAAACATCTTGTCACGATATTTTGATTTTTGTGTTTCTTAATCTAATAACAAAAAAATAAACACAGATATGATTAAATAAACAATTATGCAATTTTTTATCATTCATAATAGTGGAATATTTATGGATATAATAATTAAGTTAATTATGCTTTCTTATATTATTTAAGTTATTAAAGATATAAATTAATTTTACTTATTGATTTTTTTTATATGAATACCACATTTTGTGGGGTTAGATATATTTTTTTAATTAAACAAATCAATTAACATCTATAGGTGCGGTCGATAATTAATTTGTTTAATTAAATAATTCTTTTTTTTCTAATAGATTGAAAATGAACCACTTAAATACCACATTTGGTAAGATTAAACATTTTAAACTTTATTCAAAGTGTCCAAATTAAACCTAAGAATTTAATTATCTCAGTATTAACTTTCAAGTTTTAAAATCATTACTAAAAATATGTTGTAAATACATTTTCGAATAATAGTTCTTATAAAAACTTTTAAAATAGAGTTTCACTCTAACTACCGAGCAATTGTGCCAACAAATAAAAGAACACTACTCTAAATCAGATCGGATAATTAAAACTTAAAATCCAATTTTCAGATTTAAGTTTGTAATGAAAAATAATATATCTCCCTAATATCCTTAATATAAAATCTTGAATTAAAATAAAATTAATTTATTTTATAGAGATATTTTACCTATTTAATAATTCACAAGTATAACAACGTTATTATTATATCATATTTACAAATAGTCATTCATGTTAAATTTAATCACAGACAAGTTAAACATAACATATAAGAATAAAATATAAAAAATAACTATAAATAATTTATTTTAAAATTATACATCAAAAAAATCCTTACAGAACTTTGATGTTAATTATGTTGCTGAAAAATTTCCAAACAGTTGCATTTCCGTTTATTGAATAAAAAACTAGAAATCTGTAAAAGTATAATTAGTTTTTCTCAAAAAAAGAACTTTAAAACTAAAAAAAGCTAAAAATTAGAGAGTGAAAGTTAGAAAGAGAGAAGATTTTGAGGGATAATTTTTATAACGGGTAAATGGTCTTCTTATAGATGAGAAAAAAGCCAAAAAAGGTGGAAAAATATTTCAAAAATTGATTTTGAACGCGTTTGGATAGGTTGATATACGTGTGGGGGCCAGATTTGAGGCAGATAGGTGTTGGTGCGCACGGGATAGGTGCAAGTGTGTGCTGGGCGCGCGTGCGTGGAACTTGGCTTGAATGGGCACGGGATAGGCATGATGCGCGCGTGATTGGACACTTTTGTCTATTTTTCTATTTGTTTTGACTTTTTTTTATTTATTTTTCAACATATTTGCTTTGTCTCTATTATTTTTCTTCGAGTTTTTAAATTATTTTTTTTGAACGAAAACACCTAAAAAATAATAAAAATACCCGTAATTCTGAAAATAAAAATTTATATAAAAATATGATAAAATCATACATATATAAATTTATTTAACCAATTAAATCATGTTAATTTTAGTGTTTTTTATGCATTTATTAAACTTGCAAAAGAAAAACCATTGATCTGGATGATATTAATTGTCACCATTATGTTTTCTATATTTTTGTTTTTACGGTTTGCTTAATGTATTATCTTTCTTTTTCATATAGCTGTCTGCTGCTATGCTTTTGAGCCTAGTTATAACTTACAATTATGGTATTCTTGAAGATAAAATTGCTTGTGATGCTATTAAACTCTTTTTCTCTGAATTTAATTTCTCGTTCTTCTTACAGGTGTGTACGTTTGGCTCGTTTCGAGAATGACCAAATCATATCCTTCTTACATCCTGATGGATCTTTTGATCCTATGACATATAGAGTACACAGGTTCCTATTAAATATTGCACATCTTCACAATTATTTATTTATTTGTTAGTTTATATCACTATTATCATTATTGGCCGAGAATAACGAATATTTTAAGTATCCTTTCAAGAACTATTCACTTGTCATAGCAAATAAAACCATTTCTTTTATGGTTCAAGGTAAAACCACTTTATAAGAGCCAAATTATTGCATTTTTGTTATGATTTAAATGTTGATATTTGTGTGAAAATTGTGTTTATTTGATTATTTAATCCACAAATGTCATTTCATAGGTATTTCATGTTTAAAGTGCAATTTCAATTAAAATCATGATTTTGGAGAAATTTGGGACAAAGTACAATGATCGGAATTGAGTGAAAATAAAAAGAAAACAAAGTTTCAAAGTTTAGAAATCTTGCCGCCGGTGAAAATCTTACCCAAAGCACGGCGAAATTCTTCCCGAGAGCACGGATTTTGGCAAATTAATCTAGCCGCCGGCCAAGTTCATATCGCCGACGAGAATCAGCGGAACCAAAATCGTAACTTTTCCAGAAATCTCACCGCGGCGAGAATAATGTCGCCGTCGGCGAGTTTCGTCCGAAAACACATTTTTTTATGTTGTTTTGTTCCAAAATTACCCCCAAAGCCCTAGATCTATATATACAATATGATGGAGAAAGAGGCCACGAACAGAGAAGAGCTGATCTGAGCCATTTTTTGAGGAGAGAAGGCAATTTTGGAGAGAAAGTTTGGAGAAGCTTGAAGGATTATCACCATTGTTGCTATCAAGTCTTCATCTTCAAGAGTTTTTCATCTTTTCTCCTTAGCTTTTATTTTCTGCATTTTATTCAGATTTGTTATTCATGGATTCAATTGAGATGATGTTTGTCTTTATTTCCGTTATGAACTAATTTATTTTTGCTAAGGCTATGATGTAGTTGAATCAAGAAAATCTGATTTCTTGTGTTATCGTTATATGAATTCATTGTTTTCAAGTTGAATATTTATTTTCATGCTTAATGCTTTTAAATTTCTGGCCAAGATTTAGATGATTTGTTGCATTAGATTGAGACCGAGAGGAGATGTGTAATGAGTGCTTCTTGTGATAAATGACGTATGTTGAATGCGAGTGTGAGATCTAATGCATGATGTATGTGGTTATTCTAGAAATTCCATAAATCGTAATGTACTTGTTTGTGATTAAATCTTCATAGAAATATAGTTGGTTTTCATAGATAAGTAATTCTAATATAACTTAAGAGAGAGTATTAGATAAATTTAGGTTTTTCAACCATCACTTTTAATTTTGATTCTCATATAACATGACTTGAAATCGTATTGAATTGATTTAGAGAAATCAAATGTCTTAACGTTTTTAATCATTTGTGAATAACATTTAATTGTGTTATTTGCATTTATTTTTAAGTTAATTTACTTCTTAAATAATTTCAACAATTCGGTTTTCAAATAAAATTAGAATTAATCAATTTCGATACTTAGTAACGCCATTCCTTGTGGGTTCGATATCCGTACTTTTGTATATTTTATTACTTGAACGATTCATACACTTGTAAAAATACGCATCACCACTCATCTGGGTGGAAGCACAAGTTGAAAGGCATTTTAGAAGTCGTATTGAGATGGCAGCAAAAGCAAGGAGCCAGTTTGATAGAAATGGACTTTAATCCCTTAGTTATGAGATGATTCATTACGAGTTTATTATGTCTTTTGAAAGAATCATAAAAGTTCATCATTAAGATTTATGTTAAATTTTTAAGGATAAAATTAGTATTTTGTAATTTTTTTTATTTTACTAAAAATAAAGAAAAATATTTATTTTTTTTCATAAATAAATTATTTATGATTTAAAATAATAAATAAATAATTAATTAAATATTAAAAAGATTTCATTGAGAATATTCGTCTTACATTGTAGGTGTAAGTAAAAAATAATTTTCAAAATATTTATTTTCATTATTTTTTAGTAAAAGAAAATTAATTTTTTATAAAATATTAATTATATCTTTGAAAATTTGGCTTAATATTTCGAATAGTTTTCTATGTTTCTTTCAAAAGAGATAAGGGGTTTGTATTTCTCTACTGAATAACTATCTTTGATCCAAATTTAAATGAGCTGATTTATAACTCACATGAGTTAGAACTTGAGTTATTGAGTTGGGGTTATTTTATTTCAATTCATCTCATTTAACACTATCTAATTATTATATTTATTGCAAGAAAAATGTAAGTTATACAAGGTGGATGCTGCCTTAGTTTATTAACAATGACAGTTCAATTGGTAGTTTGGGTGAGGTAGAACGGTGGTCTTTCCAGTTTCTTGATATTTTATGCTCATTAAACTGACGTGAACATCTTAATATTTACCTGAAGATAATTGAGAAAAGTGGATACCAGGCACTTCCGTGGGTGAGGTACATAACAATGGCGTAGTGCAATGGAGTATTACTAGTAAGTAGTAGCCTACTTCTTCTGTGATAATTCATTTGATACACACTTTGCTAATCCATCAGTCTAACAGTGTTATAGCGTAGTGACTAGCAAAACCGTGTTGCAATTAAATTTTGTGCAAATAATTAACAATTGCTTTTTATTAATTGAAAAGCTAGTAACTGTTTTAGTCCCAGTGTACTATATAAAACGTTAACTAATTGCTAGGATCCCTTATTTTATTTTGTTTGTTTATTTTTTTTTTAAATAAACAAAAATATAATGACAAATTTTGTAAGCATCAAAATAGTATCCTTAATATCCAATTCATACATTTTACGTTAAATATCATCTAGTTAGATACCGTTTAAATTGAATTATAATCATTTTTATTCTTTTAATATTGAATATTGAGGTGTTATTATTTTTTTAATTTTTCAATTTTTTTTCCATGATGTACACTTAATTTCACGTTTTAAAAATTTTAATTTTTTTTATGTTTTGAAATAACTTTATCAAGATAATTTTTTAAAGATTTTGGTGACATTCAAAAAAAATTTTGTTGACGTTTTTATAAGGAAAAGTTAAATATTAAAAATTTGTGATATATCTTAAATAAAAATGTAATAAAGTTTAATTAGATAGTTTAAGATATTGAGTTCATAAAATTGTATCAAATAAGAATATATTAAATTCTATGTAATTGTAATGTGTTTGTAGTATATATTAATTTTTTTAAACTATATCATTGTCATAGATATTGGCGCATGAAGTAATTACACGTAGTCTATCATTATACATTGATAAATTATTCATTAATTTCTGAGTAAAGATGACGTGGTAAATTACATATGTATTTAGTGCATATAATTATAAAGTCAAATATTAGTCTCAATATAAATAATCCAAAGAATATATGTTAGTTTTTTTTTCTTTCTAAAATACATAACATTTATTCAGTGTTAAAGTTTATTAAAAAGAGTAGCAATAGATACAACATACATGAAAATAAAATTATCAATATTACTATCAAAATCTCATTTAGCTAAAATATGAGCCAATGTGTTCATATTTCTCGGAATCTAAGAGTTAAAAATCATGTGAAATTTGCATAAAAGTGACCGAGCTTGATAAATAAAAATTTTAGCCTCCTAAAAAACAACAAAATCATCATTCATCAAAACTTTAATAACATTGTTGTTATCTCTTTCTAAGTGTAAAATATAACAGAAAAGAAGAAAGTGGTTGGAAACAATGATGAAGGAAATTGCAGAGAAGAGAAGAAAGAGTTTTCCTAATGTAATCCATTTTCATTGAATTATAAAACTGATTGTAATATCAGTATTTATGTATAATGTATTTAACTCATTACAATTCAATAACGATATTTCAATTCTATTCATTACAATTACACATTCTCATCATTTCATTTTCATGTTACACATACACATTAGTTTGTTATAGTTTGATTTCTCTATTTGATACAATTCAATGTAATTAGGTTGTATGCAAATGTTGTGATCCTCCAAAGCTCTTGTATTGTTGTGCCATGTCACCTATTGAGTTTGATATACTAGCAGCCATTAATTGTGGAGAGTTAGTTACATCTTTTACCTTTATATCCCTCCCCAAACTCAACGGCATCACAATGACATTGAGTTTACTCCTTAAGAAAGTGAATTGTGCAATAGAGAGTGGTTAGTGAAAATGTCAACTGGTTGCTCATAAGAAGGAATATGTAAAACTGTTAACTTATTTTGTAGTATTATATCCCTCATAAAAAGAAGATCCAATTCAACATGTTTTGTGCGAAATTGACAAATTAGATTAGTATATAAAGCCATTGTGCTCAAATTATTGCACCATACAATTTGTGATCAAGGAAACTTGATTTGCAGTTCATGTAAAAAAAGAGACTCAATCCACATAAGATCAACAGTTTTGTTTACTAAGGACTTGTACTCTGCTTTAATGCTTGATCTAGATTGTTTGTTGCTTCTTACTGTACTGGATTTGCTCTCAACTAAACAACCATACAACCATTCTTAATGTTGATTTCCTATCATCTGGATATGATGCCTAATCAATATATGCAAAACCTTGAAGAGACAATTTAGTAGATGGCCTTAGAATCAATCCATAATAAATTGATCCTATGAGATATCTTTAAAAAAATTTGACAGTATGCCAATAAAAGTATAAAGGCTTGGCCATAAACTATGGTACCTTATTGATAGCATAGAACATATCAAGGCATGTAATTGTGAGATATTGATGGGCTCCTATATCACTTCTATATTGAGTTGAGTGAGGAAATATGTCACCTTTATATGCTAATGATCGTGTTTCAGAAGCCATTGGTGTAGCTATGGGTTTACAATCTATCATTCCTATTTTTGCAAGAAGCTCTTTTGCATATTTCCCTTGTGTAAGTAAGTGTACCATCTGGCAAGGAGTTAACTTCAAATCCCAGGAAATAAGTGAGAAGACCAATGTTCTTGAGAGTAAGTTAAGAGTGCAAGAGTGATTAAGGCTTGAACCTCATTCTCATTGGCTCCTGTGACTATTATGTTGTCAACATAAACTAAAAAAATAAATTGTTGATGAACCTAACAGTTCATAAAAGAGAGATTGATAAGCCTTTGATTGCTTGAACTGAAGGATTAGAAGAGCCTTAGTTAAAGTATCAAACTAGGCTCGAGGATCTTGTTTGAAGCCATAGATGGCCTTGTGCAATTTTCATGTATAGTAAGGGTAGTTTGCATCTTCAAAGCCTTGGGGTTGTTTCATTAAAACTTCTCCTTGAAGCTTCCCATTTAGGAATGCGTTATTGATATCAAATTGATTTAATTTTCAACCATTGGTGAGTGCTAAAGTTAGAATAATGTGTGGTTACTTGTTTCACTATAATCAAGCCTCGATTTCCTTTTATCCAATGTGCTATTAGGCAATATTTTTAGTCTGAAATACATCAACTTCCTATAATTGTTTTGTCTAAAGGAGGAGGTACAAGAATACATGTATGATTGTTGATCAATGTTTCAAATTCTTGTTGCATTGAGTTTTTCTAGAGTTCATTTGAGAAATCTTACTTGACTAATTGTGGTTCAGTCATAACAAGATCGGTCACTACACTAAAAGCTTTTGGTTTGAAGACCTTAAACTTGGATCTTATTGTCATAATGAATATTTGAAGCAATTTCAGTTGGTAAATTGGACTTTGAATGAGATATGATAGGAATTGGTAATTGAGTAGTGGTATATTGTATATAGGTTGGATTGTGAGTTATATCTTGTACATGAGATATTTTTTTGAGTATGGGAAGTTAATGACATTGGTGAAGGGTTATTTTCTGGTGGTAATTGAAAAGATAGTAATGAAATGGTTTGAATTGGAATAGGAATATAACCAATAGGATTTGATGGAATTGAGTTAGAGATGTTTTTGTTAACTGTAGGTAAAATAGTTCGAATTGATTAAGAATGAAGTAAGGTTGTTTTAGAAGTAAATGGAAGTGTATTTCCATAAGAGGCATAGGGAAATAAAAGCTCATCAAAAATTGGACTTTGAATGAGAAATAATAGGAATTGGTGATTGAGTAATGATAGATTGTATGGAGGTTGGATTGTGAGCTATATCTTGCACATGGGAGATGATATTTGTTTGAGTATGGAAAGCTGATGACATTAATGAAGAGTT
The DNA here is from genome assembly GCA_033030585.1 of Hippophae rhamnoides. Classification (NCBI taxonomy): domain Eukaryota; kingdom Viridiplantae; phylum Streptophyta; class Magnoliopsida; order Rosales; family Elaeagnaceae; genus Hippophae; species Hippophae rhamnoides. Next base: position 38,135,366 of record CM065428.1, on the reverse strand, counting down.
AGTTTATGGTGATGATTAAAAAGATGGTAATGAAATGGTTTGAATTCGAATAGGAATAGAACCAATGGGAATTGATGGAATTAAGTTAGAGACATTTTTGCTAACTGTAGGTAAAATAATTCGAATTGATTGGGAATGAAGTAAGGTTTTTTTAGAAGTAAATGGAAGTGTATTTCCATAAGAGGCATAGGGAAATAGAAACTCGTCAAAAATTGGATTTGAATGAGAAATAATAGGAATCGGTGATTGAGTAATGATAGATTGTATGGAGGTTGGATTGTGAGTTATATCTTGCACATGAGAGATGATATTTGTTTGAGTATGGAAAGTTAATGACATTAATGAAGAGTTAGTTTCTGGTGATGATTAAAAAGATGGCAATGAAATGGTTTGAATTCGAATAGGAATAGAACTAATGGGAATTGATGGAATTGAGTTAGAGACATTTTTGTTAACTGTAGGTAAAATAGTTCGAATTGATTGGGAATGAAGTAAGGTTGTTTTAGAAGTAAATGGAAGTGTATTTCTATAAGAGGCATAGGGAAATTGAAACTCATCAAAAATTACAGATTTACTCATGTATAGCTTGACATTAACAGATAAACATTTGTAACCTTTGTGTTGAGGACTATATCCCAAAAAGGTGCAAGGAAGAGATTTTGGTGGAAGTTTATTTGTATTATAAGAACTTAAGCATGGAAAGCATATACACCCAAAAACCTTTATATAATCAGATTTTTGTTTGAAGGGTAACTCAAAGGGAGATATATTATTTAACAGTAAAGTTCGTAGCCTATTTATGAGATAATTACTTGCAAAGCAAGCCTCATCATAAAATTAAGAAGGTAAAAATGCATGATAAAACATTGTCATGGCTAGTTCAATAATGTGCTTGGGCTTTCGTTCAACCAAGCCATTTTGCTCACGTGTGTGGATAATAAACATGGTGAATAATTCCAAGTTGAGACAAAAATGAACTTAGACCTTGATACTCTCCACCCAAATCACTATAAAATGTTTTGATTTTTCTTAAAAATTGTAATTATGTCTAAAGTTTGAAATTATTGAAAGCTTTGTAAACATCACTTTTTTATTTAAAAGATAAATTGAAGTAAAACATGAAAACTCATATGCAAAATGAACATAATATTGATAGCCTTTTTTTGATACAATAGGTGTTATCCAGACATCTAAGTGCACTATTTGCAGAGGAAAAGAAGCATACACTATTCTAGATACAAAAGCAAGCTTATGGATTTTACTGGTTTGACATGAAGTATAATGTAAACTAGGAGAATGTTTATTTTCTAAGTAAGGTATGCTAGAGTGAGTTAAGACATTCTTGATGACAAGAAGAGAAGCATGTGCTAGCCTTTGGTGCCAAAGCTCCAAACTAGTGCCAGCACTAGAAGAAAAAGCAGAAAGTGTGTCAATGATTGAAGAGGATAGAATGAAGAAAATAAAGAGGATGTACCTTTAGTCTTTATGAGATTAAAATCAAAGACACAAAGGTCATTATGTAGATAACCAATGAGTAGAGTAGTCCTTTATATTTTGTCGTCAACACAACAAAATGATGAATAAAATTCAAAAAACACATTGTTTTCCCTTGCAAATTAAGAGACACTCATTAAATTTTTTCTATATTAAGGAGATTTAAAATATTGTTTGAGACTATGGAACATGAAGGAAGTAAATGAGAAGGAAAAGAATGTACCTAATAGATGATATATCAATTCTCTTACCATTTCCCATCATTATTTTATCTGACCTTGTATAACTCTGTGTATCAACCAAGTTGTTAGGATCAAATGTCACATGGTGACTAACTATTGAGTTAAGATATTAGAAAGGTTTTGGCTAGATTTTGCAAGAGGTAGATATGGAGATGGTTGATATGAGACTAGTTGTGAGATACTTGCTAAAATAGGTAGTGAAGAGAATGATATTGGATAAGTGAAATTAGCTGATGGCATATGTGGATGACTAGGTAAATTTTGATTGTATTACATAGTTGTTGGTTGAAATTGTAGACTTAAGTTATAGTTATTGAAAGGATGAGAGGGATAAGGTCGTGGATTGTATGGATTTTGAAACTGAGATGCAAGGTGAGAAGGTGCTATTGGTAGTGTTCTTGGTATATTACTAGTGGGATGGAATGAGACAAAAAAAATTCAAATTGATGCTAGCAAGTGCAACCTATTCTATCATATAGTTGACACTGTGTTCTTGATCTCCCTCTACCATAACAAGGTCTTTTACCATGTTACTGTTTTCAAACTATATCTGTCCCTAAAAAGATGAGTTGGGTGTAATGTTTGGGGATGACATATTTGTATTGGGAATAGTATGTGAAGTGTTTGAATTACCATTAAAAAATTGTTGTTCATTTTGGTTTTATGGTTTTTTGACTGATAAATTAACAGATGATAAGGGTGAGATGGATAAAGGATTTATGCACTGAGGTCTACACTCATGGTTAAGAAAAAGTGTTTTAGCATCATTAATGGTAACAGTTTCACATAGCATTCTCTCGGTGAGTGTTGAAAAAACATTGTCATAAGTTTCATCCAATCCCTCTAAAAACACCCATTAAAATTTCTTTCTCAGTTAAACCACACCTAGCATTTTCAAATTCGTTAGTTAAGAGTTTGATCTTGAGGACATAGTCATTGATGATGAGGTTATCTTTTTTAATTTTTTTGAAGCTCTTACTTTATTTGAATGGCCCAAGCATAAGACTTGGATGCTAAAAAGCTTTCAAGCTTTATTCGAGCCTTTTGTAAAGTATCAAAACCAAAGATAAGCTTAAGTATATCTTTAGTGAGGCAAACATTAGCCAGCAACCTAACATGTTATCTTGCTTTTTCTAGCTCTTATAGATTGGATTAAGATAACCATTTAAGAGATGTTGATTTGGGGGTTCATTACGAACATAAGCATCAAGTTTTAGACAAGGTAGAATTTTAAGAATTTAGTGTTTCCAAATTGTAAATTTATTATGATTTAATTTAATTGAAACCAAAATATTTTAAAAACTGTAAAGATCTCAATCAAATTGATTCAAGATAGTTTGAGTAGTTTTTGGAGTGTCTCTGACTCTTGGTAAGTCAACCATTACAGTTGAGAAGAAAATTTACACGCTTGGAACCAAGTGAACTATGATATGATATAAAATAGAATAGAAATAAAGAAGAAGAAGGAGGTTGAAGAGAATGATGAAGGAAATTGCAAAGAAGAGAAGACAAGATTTTTCATAATATAACCCTTTTCTCGTTGTATTGTAAAACTAATTGTGATGTTAGTATTTATATACAATGTATTCAGTTCATTACAAATCAATAACAATATTTCAATTCCACTCATTACAATTGCACATTCTCATCATTTCATTTTCATGGCATACACACATTCTCATTAGTTGGTTACATTTTGATTTCTTTCTTAATACAATCCAATATAGTTAGGTTGTATGAAAATGATGTGATTATACAACGCTCTTTTGTTGTTGTGCCATGTCACCCATTGATTTTGATATACTAGCAGCCACTAGTTAGAGAGAGTTAGTTACATCTTTTACCTTTACACTAAGTACACTATCTTGTAATTATTTTAAATAGCCATTTATATTGAAAAAAGTGAAGCATAAGATTTTCCCTTTTTACCAGAATGACCTAATTAAAATTTTCTCCAATATCCAAAGATTTTCCCTTCAAAATCTCAAATAATAACAAATGTTGTAAGTCTTGAATTAGTAATAGCAGTAGCAAAATTGATTTTGATTGCACATTTGGGAGGTTTTTTTCAAATAGAAGGAAGAGGTAGGGAATAATCAAAGCTAGTTTGTCGAATTGTAAGGACAGAAAGACTAGAATGAGAAGAAATCTTGAGTTTAATTTTAGAATAATCATGTTAAGATGGGTTTTTCGCATTGAACAAAAGATCATTACGAGATTTCTAAATTTGTTTAAAAGAAATCCAGACAATAAGAACAAAATTAGGATGAAATTCACAAATAAACATATTAAAAGAGGAAATATTTATAAAGTTTAAATTGGTAATATAATTCTAGTTAGCCCAAAAAGGAAAGGTAAATTGGAAAGAAAAGAAGTCATGTTGAAAATTTTTAAGGTCAACATGATAGAAAGGACATGGAACACCATTCAAGTGAATTCTTGAAGAGATATTAGATCTAGTAGGTAAACAATCATAAAGAAATCTCCAACAAAAACTTTAACTCTTTTATATATTTTTAACTTCCATAACTTCTTCAAACAAGAGAATAAATCTATGAGATCTCTTTGGAATTATTAAAAATACATTTGGAATTATGAACCTAAAACCAAGAGTTTAAAATATCATCCATAGGTAGTTGAAGCCTTGAAATATAAGAACACATATTAATTCCCTAAGTTTGGTAAATAAGTTCAAAATCTCAACCATTAGAATATGAAAGAAGAAGATCCTTGAACAAAAAAAGAATATTAAGTAAATTATCCATAGAATTAATAAGTGTATAACATTTAAACTTTGAAGACCAAGGAAACTAAGGGTCACACTAGATGTTAATTGAGGAATCATTTTCAATTTTATAACATGCACCCATATTAAGTAAATTCAAATAAAAACATATACTTTCAAAATCCAAGAATCGAAAAAATGGATTTTATAATTGAGTAACCCTCTCGGATTTCCATATTTTCATTGAAAAAGATTAACCCAAATTTTGTTAACGTTCAATCCAATTTTCACATAATACTTAAATTAATATAATCAAACTTATTAAAACCAAGACCTCCAACTTCTTTGGGTAGACAAATGAGATCCCAATTTCTAAAAGCAATATATTTAGAAGAATTGTTTTTTTAATAGATAAATTCCACTAAAATTTCTTCACAAGTGAATCACCTTTGTCACAAATAGATTTGGGTCATTTAAAAGTACTCAAATAAGAAGGTAAAGTTAGTAAGACAAATTTGATGTAAGTTACATTGCAAGCTTTAGATAAAAGACAAGATCTCTAGCTATCATTTTTGAAAATTAAAGTATTAATGATATTTTTCAATTTTCTACTCTTATGTCTATGATAGAATAAATTATGACACAGGTATCACACATCTCCATTAGCAGCAAAAATTCCTAAAGTATACTAAATTTGACATCTTAAACAAGAAATATTTCTTGAGAAGAAAATACAAGATTTAATAAATTCTCTTTGCCATGACCATTTAAAATACTTATAAAGATGCTGACAAATGATATTAACTTATGCAAGATTTACTCTACAAAACAAATTGAGATCATCTACCTAGTGAAGGTAACTAATTGGGGCTTTCTAGCAATTTTATTACCATGAATGATCATTATTATATTTAACACGGATTAATAATTTGAATAACGTTTTAATTCTAATAATAAAAAAATAAGAAGAAATAGGATCATCTTATCAAAGTTCTCTTTCAAACATAAAATTACTAAAAGGTATTACATTCTACATAATTGAGTAAGAAATAGTTTTAAGACAAGAATAAATTAACTTGTAAAATTTATCAAAAAAATACAATTGTTGATCATATTATAAGTTTTTTGCATGTTAATTTTGATTCTCAAAAGACTTCTCCTACTTCTTTTTTTGTGTGTTAATAACATGTAATATTTTTTTAATAATAATAACATTTTCAAAAATTCATCTCTAAGTTTAAAAGCCTATTCAAAAGGGAAAATAAGCTTATTAAGTTTAATTTTGAATCTATTTGTCAATATTTTAAACACTTTTCCCGTAATATTCTTAACTACTTCAATTAATATCATATAAATAGTTTGTGAATTCAGAGACAAGATACAATAATCTTTTATTATTCCTTAACCCAAGTTCTATAATGACATATAACTACGATGTTAACCATATCGAAATGCTAGAACTTCTTTTTAATTACATGTGTTGGTGTATTGAGAAATTAACTATCGAGTACGTGGTGATGGTGTATTATAAGTTAATAAAGTTTAATATTAGTGTAATTTTTATAAAAAAATAGGGAGAAAATAATCTAAAAAATAATATTAACGGTTGTTGTAAGTTTCAGATACTTGTATGCTGTCATTCGTAATTTTCTTACTAAAACCAGAAAAGCTTGGGCATTAAACGAAGGCTTTGTTGAATTGTTGACCATTTTGCAGGTTTCACTTTTTTACCCGATTTAATATACTAGGTACGGAGGTTAGTGCTCGAGTTCTGTCTTTTTAATTAATTTATATTTTTAAATAATTATTTAATAAAGATAATACAAATATAAAATTTATATAAAAATTTGATATTTTAAAAATAAAGATTTATTCTATAAAAAATCAGGCATTAAATTAAAAGATATTTATCTCTATTTTTATATTTTTATATTTTAAATATTATATTCTTAAAAAATTATTTAAAGTAGAAATAAATATCAATATTTTAAAATGTGATTAAATTATAATTTATAAATAATAAATTTTATTAACTCAACAATTTAATATATTTATTATAATTATATTTTATATTAATTAATAATTATATATTTAGTTTTTTATTAAAAATATTTATTTAAAATATTATATACACATCTAAAATTAAAATTAAAATTTTAATTACTTTTATTTGTTTATTTACCATTAGATAATATCCAAACAAGTTTGTTTACTTAGTTAAAAAATTTAAGATAATTTATTTAGGTAAAATTTAATTCTTATACGAATAAAAAGAATACAACTCTAGCATAACTATGGTAGAGATTGTATAGGGTAGATGCTAATAACAAACCAACACATGGGTGGTTAGTTTGTTATTATTATTGTTTTCCTAACTTGAAGGTTTAAGTGTATATCTATGCAAGTATGACCACTCGTCATTCAACGAAGCTTATGGTGTGTTTACTAGTTCTATATACGTAGTAATGTGCAAAACAATAAGTGGGTTTGGTTATTTATGGGTGTTCGTACCATCAGTTCGATTTTTATCTGATAAAAAATAAACTGATATAACAGTTATGATTGGGGTACAATTACACTAATAATCGTAACCGTCTGTATTCAAAATTAATTATATTTATTTAATTAATTCATATATTTATTAAATTAAATTATATATTTATCATTTTTTCATCAAAACTTGTCTTTGTCACTCTCTATGTCTGCCATTCTAGTTTTGTCTGTCATTTACTATCTGCATTTGCATCTACTGTCTACATCAGCCATCTGCTATCTACGTCTGCCGTCTACATCTACTGTCTTCCGTCAAGATGTTTAGGTCTCCTTTATTTTCCCCATCAAGACATCATGTGTTTTTTTCCTTTGCTTATTCTGATTTCTTTTCATTTTAGAATAAATGGCTTCAACAATAGTAGAATGCATTCCAATTGTTGTTGTAAGTTGATTATCCTGGAAATTTTGGTTCTACCTTGATTTTTTCTTGGTTGCTATTATAATTGTTTATTCATAATTGTGTTTGTGTTTTCTACTAAGATCTTTGTACTTTTAGGTTTTTATGAATCAATTGCTATGGTGTTTTAGTTCGAATGACACATAACTTTTTTAAAGAATTTAGAAAAAAATATTTTTTTAATAATCATCTTGAACCGTTACACGAGGGTAAAAAAATATTCTCAAACTATAACGATTTTTGGGTACAAATTTATAATTTGATTCGGGGACAGTTATATAAAAAATAATCCCTACTTGTACTCGTGCCCATTGATAACTGTATTTTATAGAGTTATTTTCATCAATTTTAGTAATGATAATTACTATGTTCTTTTAATATTTAGTTAATTTTTAATAAATTAATATTTTCTTTTTATGTGCTAAAAATACATTTTTAATAAAATTAAATAATTTGTATCGAAAATGTACTTAATTTCATATTTTTTTGTCCAAAAATATAATTTCAAATAAAAGAGTTGTTAATTGCAATTTAAAAAAGTTGAAAATATAATTTAAATTAAAATCGGGCTTAATTTCAATTATTAAAAGTTAAAAATTTAATTTAAATTACCAAAGAAATTTGTGTGTAATTAAACAAAGTTGAAAATGTAAATTGAAATATATTTGTGGGTGAAAATGTAATTAATAAAAATTGAATTTTCTCTCGCGGGAGAAGAATTCCACTCGCATCATTCAATCGGTCCATCACTCACCGTGGTTCGATCATCAATTCAACGGTCCAGATTTGGCGAGTACAACCAGACGAGGCAAAATCGCGTGTAAAATTTTCGCGCGGCTCGGCGTGACAGTGGGCCCCACCTGTCGTGCAGGCCGGCGTCAGAGTGGGACCCACATGTCGGCTGCGCAGATTCCCCCGAGGCCATCGCTAACCGTTGGATCTCTTGAACGGTCCAGATTGAAGCGCGTGGAACCAAGTTGTCGCGCACTGAACCGTTCGTGTAGCAATCATGTGTGACGCGGATTATGGTACCAGCGTGCATCCTCAGTTTTTACAGAATAAGAATCTGCCACGTGTCCCACTAATATTTAAGCAAATCAAAGTCCGACATGTGGCTATTTACAATGCGCGTGACCGCGCTGGATCGCACACCGTTTCCAACCGTTGCCTCACTTTCTCGGCGCCCCAATCCCGTGCTTCAGTTTCTGCGTGCGTCTGTTCCTTTCAACGAATGAGATGCGGCCACGTGTCCCACTATTTGTTTCAGCGAATCAGACGCTGACACGTGGCATGCATAAAGAATTAAAAAAATGTAGAATCGGCGCCCCTGTCTCACGCGTGAATTAAATAATATTTTTCGATACGAAAATCGATACGCGTGTTTTTTTTTTCGATAAAAATTATTATGCGTTTTTGATAAAAAAATAAAATAAAAATGTAATATTTTAGATGTATTTTTTAGCTATAAATAGGTGATGTTATGATAGAGTTTGAGAGTTTCTTTTAGTTTAGAAATTTTGTGGTGTTCGGTTTTGGACTGCAGAACACGCAGAAGCTAGTTTTTTGGCTTTTGTTGTGTTCTGCGTGTGCCAAATAATTTCGTTTCGTGATGTTTTAATTTTCTGTGTTCTTCTTCTAATTTTTCTGCATATGTTGTAATTTTTATTTTAATTTTAATGAAGTAATTTAATTTTTGTAGGGTTGCATTTGATCTAAATTTATGAAGCTTTAATTTTAATTATTTTTTTTTTGTATAGATTTATAAGACGTTCCATTTGTTCGTTCTATTTTGTGCTTAATGCTTTTTGATTATTTACGAATTTTATCAAAACGATTTGTGGCATAAAAATAAACTTGAGAAAAGCATTTTTGTGTATATTGCTCGTAAATAGAATGACATGTATGATGAAGGATAGGAATATACTCTAATTGTATGTGTGGCCATTTGAAAACTTAGAAATTAATGAATCTTGGTGAATTTAATTCTCATAGAGATATAGTGAATTAATTTAACGAGGTGTGTTTATACGGAGCTTGGAAGAGATGTATGAATAAAAAAGAAGTTTTCGGTTGACAAATTAAATGTACTAAAAAATATAAATCCAAAGAAAATAATATGATTGGAGTGGATTAATTTGGTGAAAAATTGCAATCCTAGAGTTCTCTTATTTTATTTTTGTTACCTTTTTCCATATCAACAATTGTTTTGGATAAAATCAGAGAGATACAATTTTAGTACTCAACAAACTATAGTACAAATCTCCGTGGGAACGATCTTTACTTACAAATCTTTATTACTTGTAGTATACTTGCATCGCTTTTACGTTGTGTTGAAAAACACACAACAAGTTTTTGGCACCGTTGTCGGGGATTTGTTTTACTATTTTCATTGTTGATATTAATACCAATCAATCTGATTTTAATTCAAAAAAAATTTATTTTTCCATGTTTATTTTATTTTTCAATTTTCTCGTGGGTTGAGATTTTGTTTGACACACAAATCTTACCTCACAAAAAGAAAAATAAATTATTTTTTTTGCTTATTGTTTGTGTTTATTTTAATTTTCAATTTTCTCGTGTATTGAGATTTTTTTTGACACGCAAATCTTAAATCACAAAAGAAAATAAAAAAAATAAAAAAAAGTTATTGTTATTGTTTCTTAATTTATTTTTCAATTTTCTCGTAAGTTGAGATTTTGTTTGACACACAAATCTTAACTTACAAACAGAAAAACAAATTGAGAAGTCAAGCTGAAGACTATAAAACAAGCGCTTCTTGGGAGGCAACCCATGTGTTTTATTTTTTTATTTATCGCGTGTATTAGTTTTTGTATTTTGTTATGTAATTTTTTTTTTGTTTCGTAGGTGCAAATTGGAGGTAATGAAGCTATTTTGGCTTAACCAATCAAACAAACCAGGAAGTCTCTTTAAACCCATCTCAAATGTTCTTTAATTTTCACACATTGAGGACAATGTGTATATTAAGTTTGGGGGTGGTGTATATACTGAACAAAGTTGAAATATTTTCTGGATGTTCTTGCTCGTGAAATGTTTTTTTTTGTTTGGTTAATTGAAGATAATTTGCTATGAATAGTGATATTTTTTTGTTTCTTTGATTTAAATGATGCATATCTCCTTGAAAATTTTGAATATTGTCTAAGCGATCAATAATTTTTACGTATGTTTCATTTTTACAAAGATAAATATTTACGAGCACTAGTCTTGATTTTTGAGTTGCTACGATAATTTAGAGAAGGTTTATATGAGTATGGAATTCGATTGATATTTGTGGTGTCACAATTCTTAGAATTTGTTTGATTTTCTCTCGAGGCAAAATTGTAGATAACATTTAACTAAAAAAATGATTTAGGCCATCTTTGGATCGTTTGAGACTTTCTATCTACCTTTACATGCATTATCCATAGTATACCCCTTTTGAGCTTCAAAGTTTATATATATATATATATATATATATATATATATATTTCTCATTACAAAAGCCCATCTAAAAAGTATATATATATGTGTGTGTGTAGATATACCTATTGTCCTTATTCCACTAACATGTTACAATTGTTAGTAAATGTTGAAGGATATATCGAAAAAAAAGGGTTACTGAAAAAAAAAGCAGAAAAGAAAAAAAAATCGATTCTGAAAAAAATAAAAAAAGAAATGAAAAAAAGCAGAAATGAAAAAAACAAATATGATTATTGTATGTGATGATAATTCCCAAATTGGGTTGTAATTATTGCGATGATAGAATTATTTTTTTCAATCCTAAAATGTTATGCTCGGGAAAAATTTTAAGCTAAATATTATCCTTCATCCTACCTTTACCCCTAAGCCATACATTACAAGCTTAATAAAGTCCTATTGATTTGGTGTTTTGTGTTTGTCTACATTAGTGGAGAGAGAAATGAAAAATAGACTATGAGATTTGTGATTTCATGATATTTTGTTTGAATTTATAATTATATAAACTGATCCGGATTGCATGTGATGAAATTTGAAAAGACTTCACACACACACCTAAAATTTATTGTGAAAATGTAATATACTTTTAAATTGATTTTGATACTTAGATAAAATTCTTTTATTTCTTTGAGTTATGTTATTTGGAATGTTTAAAAAGAAATATTTTGAAAATCACTATTTTAAATTCAGTTATCTTTGTTTTATTTTCTTCCTTTTGCTCTCCTTTATTTTCCTCATCAAGACATCATGTGTTTTTTTCCTTTGCTTATTCTGATTTCTTTTCATTTTGGAATAAATGGCTTCAACAATAGTAGAATGCATTCCAATTGTTGTTGTAAGTTGATTATCCTGGAAATTTTGGTTCTACCTTGATTTTTTCTTGGTTGCTATTATAATTGTTTATTCATAATTGTGTTTGTGTTTTCTACTAAGATCTTTGTACTTTTAGGTTTTTATGAATCAATTGCTATGGTGTTTTAGTTCGAATGACACATAACCTTTTTAAAGAATTTAGAAAAAAATATTTTTTTAATAATCATCTTGAACCGTTACACGAGGGTAAAAAATATTCTCAAACTATAACGATTTTTGGGTACAAATTTATAATTTGATTCGGGGACAGTTATATAAAAAATAATCCCTACTTGTACTCGTGCCCATCCCTAGTTCTATGAACATGATTGCACTACAATAAGTATAACTTTTAGTGATAAAATCATAAACATAAATTGTATTTATTTGCCATTTATATATTAGTGATAAAAGTTAAGAAAAATAATTATTTTCTCTCTATATTTGTTCAATAATGACAAAATAATATAAACAAAATTTATTTTGTCACCAATACCAAAATATTGAATTTTTTTACAAGCACCAAATGTATTGTATTTACCCACTAAAATGATTAAAAAATAATTTAATTTTTATTGTGATAAAACTTTTTGACAAAAATAAGTGAATCAAAGACAAATTCTATTTTTGTAGTCAAATGCATTATATTTACCCTTAATTAAAGAATATAGTAATATTAAAAAAATAACTTAATTTAGCTAAAAATATATAATAACAATTCAATTGAAAGAAATTTTAATCTACAAGTACACATATGAACAAAATAGTACAATTGAGTCTAGAAATAAAAGAGTAGTTGAGAGAGATATGTCATTTCAAAATTCCCTATAAACAATTATGTGATAAATAGCTTGATTTTGAGCTTCTAAGATTTTGGATCTCTTAACTATCCCTTTGCATATTCCTTGGTTATGCACCATAACAATAAGGTTACTTGTGTCTTGATGTCACTACTTGTAGATTATACACCAATAGGTATATAGTCTTTGATGAACCAATTTTTCCTTATCAAAATCTTGCTCAAAACTCTGACTCTAGCCCTAATAATCAAGAAAAACTTGTCTAATACTTGATTCAACTACTCTTCCTTCCTTTCCTGTTGCTCCCACCCAGTGCTTAACCTTGTAACAAGTCTAATACACTCATTTCTAAAGTCATGTTCTCAATCTTAATGTTTAGTCCTCTCAGTCTCTTGATCAATCCCCAAACTCAACATTGTCATCTACTAGTCATTACAGAAAAATGTAAAGTTGGTTCACACATTAAATTGAATTTAAACGTGTTTTAAATTCATTTAAGTCGCTTTTTCAACGAACCGACTTTAAATTCCTTATAAGTCTATATTTACCAAAAATTGACTTTAAATCTTAGCTTAAATGACCACTTTTGTAGCAGTGTACTATCATTTCTTCTTGCAATTTTCTTGATCCTTTGTCTTATTTGAAACCAAAGATTTTTCTTGCTCTGCTGTCACCCAATAAACATGTCATCTTCTTTGAACCAAATTGTTTTACTGATGATCAAGGCATCATTCAATGGGAACAAGCTATGCAAAAAGAGTTTCATGCATTTTTAGATAATGGAACTTGAGAATTGGTTCCTTTCTCCTCAAAGAGTGACTCTATTGGGTGCAAATGGGTTTTCAAAACCAAGCTTAAGAGTGATGGATTGTTAGATAAGTATAAGGTAAGGTTAGTTGCAAAAGGTTATAATCAGGTTGAAGGTAATAATTTTTCTGAGACTTTCTCACCTGTTATCAAACCATAAACAATCAAGTTGGTTCTTTCTTTGGCTGTCTTCTAGATGGAATAATTTTTTTAATTCGTTAATTATATATTATATAGTTAAGTTAATTCGAATCAATAACTAAGCTTGAAATTAATAATATGATATAATAAAATTAGCTAAATAATATTAGGTTTTAAATGATAATAGATGATGATAGAGTTTTGATATTGTTTCTAAGTGAATGCAACTTTATAATAACTTTACTAAAAACTTGCATGCACAATAGCTAAAAGTTGGTAGTAGGAAAAACTATGTGTCTGAATTTGTAAAAATTGTTATGAATTCTTAAAACTTTGCTATTGTTTTAATGAATTTGATTAATATGTTACAACTTTTCTTTAAATTTATCAAGACAAATGCTAAATTTATTTCTTGAAAATGAATTAAAGTAATAGGATTAACCTTTGGTTAAATTGTCATAACCATAATATTATTGTCCTATAAGGAAAACCCTTTTGGTGAACCAATTTGAGTCTATATGAACTATTTGTTTGTACTCACTTCTTACCCTTTGGACCAAACACATTGATCATGCCCTATAGCTCAAAAAAAGAAGAAGACTTGCACAAAAAGAGAATGAATTATATGAAAATGTTAGAATGAGATTTAAGAGTATCAAATGTACTTAAATAATTAAATATCCAACACATGAAAAACAACCTTTATGTTAATGTGTACCCCATATTATTATTACTTAAAAAAGAGATTATAAGCAGAAAAGATGAAAAGAAAAAGATTGACAAAAATAAAAAAGAAACCAATAATGACGCTTAGGTCCAAAATAATAAAATCTTATCATGTTTTATTGACATACTTAATCTTATCATGAGTTTTTTATTTTTTTTTCCTTTTTTCATTTCATTTTATTTAACCAACATCCTAACCATATTACAACTAAATGAAAGATCTTTTTTATTTTAAGAAATATTTTTGGCGAGTGGAGATATAACTTAAAAAAAGCTTATAGTGTCAAATAATAATATTAAGAGATTAATGATGTTTTATAGGAAAGAATAATATTCTAGCTTGTTTAAGTTACATGGTTTAAATATTTTTAATAAATTTTATATCATATAAACACTTTGAGCATGATTATTACATAGTAACTAGAGAGAATGAATTACTAGAGACAATATCTACCATTTATTAGAATTTAGAACCATAATTTTGGTTAGCCCCTGAGATAAAGTGTCAAAAAACTCGTTCTTTTTAGAATGACTATTAACTTTGCTAGAAAACTAGCAAAGATTATATGTGAGAAAATTTAATAAGTGATAATTCATACATATTTTTAGTCATTAATTCTTCTATATTTAGGCTTATTTTATTTTCCTCACATATTACAATTATTTATTTTATATTTTATGATAAAATATGAGTTTTTATAATTTTTGAGATTTTTTTAATTTTAATGGATTATTTGTTATTTTTATTTGACATCTAGATGTACTTAAAATAGGATGTGGATGTACGTAGTAATGTGGATGTACTTAGATGGTCCATGGATATAATTAGTAAAGAAGTGCCCAAAAGGCACCATTTTGAACATTTATTCGCTAGACGATACCCAGTCCTCACATCATTTCCTTTAGGCACCAAACGACATGTCGGTTGGCCCAGTTCTTCAATCCCCAACGAAGAACACATCATTTGGCCATCAAATCCCTCTCCCTTGGAGCATCTTTCATTCCACTATTCACATGCTAATTCCAAATGGTGTCACCTTGCATGCTATTAACCCTCCATTTGACTCCATCCAATGATCCTAACTCAATCTAATCATAAAAAATAATTTAAAACATGTATAAATACCTACAAAATATTATTTTAAAGAGAATAATGATTAGAATTTAAAAAAAATAGAGAGAAAAATTAGAAAAGTTATTTTATAGCACTTTGAATAATGTTTGAAGAAAAATTCAAGAATGAATTTAGAGATTGGTGTACCTAATTAAATTAGCTACACTTTCTGAGAAAAATAATATTTTTGTCTCTTCCTTCTCTTTATAATTACAAATTGTTTAGTTATCTTTTTGTCTGTATTAAATTTTATATCTTACTAAACAATTCATTGTAATTATGAGTAATTTAAAGCCCTAAATTATGATTTGATATGAATTATTTTATGATTTGAATAAAGTTTCAATTATTAATTTATTGATGTGTTTAATTTCACATTTGAATGTTAAAGCAAGTTGTTCAACTAGTTTGATATTTAGTTTTGCTTATTGTTAGAGTATAAAATTAATATGAAATTACTAATTTTTATGATTGAAATAATAAGTTGTAATTTTTATTACGAAATTAAATACTCAAATTAGATATTGTTAATGATATCAATATCATCTAATTTAGTTATTACTTTTTTATTATAATATAACAAATAAATTAAATCTAGCAGTCATAATTCTAGATTGTTGACGAATTAGGTTGATTAATAATCGAGTTGCTAGTCAATTACAAAATAAGAACAAGTAAGGAATTTTAGACGAACTTAAATTTCTAAAATTAAAATTGAGAAATTAAAAAGGATCTTAAAATTATATAATAAATTTAAGATTTGAAAATTTAATGGATCATAATATGATAAAATTAATTGTAATATAGTGGTGAGGATAATCTTGAAATCACATATTTATCTTATTAATCTAAAAAATATGTACTTTTTGGTATGTTCTTATTTTTTATGTTATTTTATTTTTCGAAAAAAATATTCAAAAATCCTCAATCATCATAGTTATAAGATTTTAGGATTTAATTTTTAGAATAGTAATTAATTGTTTAATTTTCTCAACCCTTTGCGAATAATAACCCTTATAATTGTATTTACAATAACACCATTTTTTAAAAAATAAAAAAAATAAGATTAAATATTTGATGGTCTAATTTAGATACCACTACCAGGGCACCATATAGTCCATAGAAGCTCGGAACATTAAGTTACATATAGGATGCACCCTAGCCATAGGCTATGTAGTTCAGACTACAACTAAAATAGAGAACAACTTAGCTAGGTTTCTATTGCTCTTTAATAGGCCATAGACACTTAAATGAGGCCATGGCTTGAAAGCCATGCTTCCCTAGGTCCAAGAATAATTTTAGGTTCCTACACCACGTCGTAAATGTAGACTTGGGTTTATAAGATTTCAACATGGCATGCACCCCTGTTAAAGCAGTAAATAAGAAGCATCCCAATAGTTGAGTTTGTGCTCTCAAGGCCCAAGCTACCGAACGTGCCATAGAGCCTTATCCACGACCTTTCCAAGCTATGTCATAGTATGTGTCCTCCCAAAGAATAGACACCCATTGGGATGCATCTAAGCACATCCTTCTTTATCAATTACCTTCATAAAGGTTCAACCGTACGCTACATTTTGGACCAAATCTATGGATAAGTCAAGCAAAAAATTTATTAAAGTATACTAGGATATTGGTCATACCAGAACTTGAGGTAATCAACATATGATTCCTTACTTCCTCGAATTTTTAAAAGTTTCTAGCCTTTTGTACATTCCCGTCACTTCATTCTAATGGAAAATGAAAGTGCATGAGTTAGAAAAGGGTTAAAAACAAAAGCCCAATATTAGAAAATAGGGGTACCCACAAGAACAATATCAAGGTTCCTTACACTTACACAAATCCTTCTAGAAAGAAGGAAGCCTTGTCATCAATAGATTTTCATTGTAGACATAACCAAAAGGATTACATCGACTAGAAAGACTAGACCCATCAATTAGTGTAGACCTTTTCGATTGAACTTTACCAACCAAAAAACCACCAACCAGAGGACTATTGACCAAGAATATGCAGGCTAAAATTTCACCAGCCAGAATGTCACTAACTAGGATGTCGTTAACCAGGATGTTACCAAATATGGCATTGTTGACCAAGACTTCACTAGCCAGGACTTCGTCGTCAACCAACTAGTGCTACCCACAACAACCCTTATCTGTCTTGACATACATCCATGGCTTATAGATCCACCCTTGGTAGTAAGAAAAATATCTAAATATAGCTTCCAATTTATGGGAAGATGGAAGACAGTTAAGTATGAAACTTCAGAGGCTTAAACAATTCCTCCCACTCAAATAATTTTTACTCGGAATTGAAGCGTCTAGTAAACATGATCGACAATATAGAAGGTGAAAGACACCATAGAACCCCATGGTTGACTTCATAAGTGCTAACATTGACTTTGATGTAATTCCCTAATCAAGAGTCCAATTAAAAATCTGGAAGCATCGCCAGCGACAGGAAGCCACCGTATATGTTTAGAATGGCTAACATGGCATGAAATTCTTGGACATGTAAGAAGTCATAAATGTGGGCCCAATGTTGCTAGTGTAATTGAAAATACTCATAAATTCTGGTACCTATTAAAATTACAATAAGACAGTCTCGCTCAAAGGTCATAAAGTTTTGAGGGTTAATATTAGTGTAATTTAGTGCATCCCACGAGACAAGTAAAGAGTGGTGACAGTCAATAAAGAGCCTTAATGATCAAGTCCAATAGGTATTGAGTCATCAAATAAGCATGATCGTAGGATAATCTTAATATAAAGATAAATGTCCAATAATATTTTCCTTAACTATCTTGAAGAAATAATTGCAGATAGATGTCCACGACGCTATAATAACTCAATCATATTTTGGTAAGGAATATCTATCAGGTTAACTCTTTTCCTTACATATATACTTACATATATACACAATCACAAATAAGTTGAATCTCATATTAAAGAATCACAATCAAATACTGTCTTTCCTTTCAATTACAAAGTTACATCATAGATCTCCTCTAAGTTTTATCATCTTGTTACTGACTAAGGCATTAGGAGGTCAAAGACCACTCTTCACATGGTGGTTAAAGTCTTAATGTTTATTTTATCTTGTAGATCTATGGAAAATTACTTGATATTGACTAAAAATGACATCAATATTATGTAATTAAATTTACAAAGCTTAAATTTAAAGTATTATTAAATTATTTATACTATTAATTTAACAATCCTTTTAATAATTTATATTTTATATATCATAATATTAAATTTTTATAATGAAAGTATTTATTTTTTTGAAGAAAATATTATTTTTGATTAACTTTCATTTTATTTAACTATAAAATTTTACAAACAAATAATATATTTTTAAAAAAATTAAGAAAATGTGATTCAGGGGATATGCAGGGTAGAGAGGGTAATTCTCAACCTCATCCCATCCTCCCAGATGGCATTCCATTTTGGTGTTAAAATCAAAATTACTCCAAATATTTTTATTTTTACTAGACAAATTGATTGCTAAATTTCTCAAAAATAAAGTGAGAATGAGAAACTTTAACGCTTATAATTGACTTTTAACGCCCCAAGTTCTAATAAAAGTGAGAGCAACGATAAAAGTTAGAGTTAGACTAAGGTAACATAAATTTAAGTATTATTAACGTTAATTTAAATATTAATGTTACGTTTTAATATTTTACACACTAAGGTATTATTAACATAAACTTTAAAGTTTTTTTAGTTTTTAGTTTTTCAAAGTTCTTTTCTTTTTTAGAAGAACTAGCTATGTTTTTAAAGATTTTTAGTTTTTGATTCAATAAGCGAAAATGCAAATCCGTTTAGAGGTTTTTCAGCAACTGAATTAGTATCAAAATTCTATAAGGATTCTTTTGATGTATAATTTAAAAATGAATTATTTATAGTTATTTTTAATATTTTATTCTTATATGTTATGTTTAATTTGTCTATAATTGAACTTAATATGGTCGGTTATTTGTAAATATGATATAATAATAACGTTGTTATATTTGCGAAATATTAAATAGGTAAAACATCTTTATAAAATAAATTGATCTTTTTTTATTCAAGATTTTATATTAAGGATGTTAGAGAGAAATATATTATTTTTCATTATAAACTTAAATCTAAAAATTGGATTTTAAGGTTTAATAATTCAGTTTGATTTAGAGTAGTGTTTTTTTATTTGTTGGTGCAATCGCCTGGTAGTTAGAATAAAGCTCTATTTCAAAAGTTTTTATAATAACTATTAATTGAAAATGTATTGAAAACATATTTTCAGTAATGGTTTTAAAACTTGAAAGTTAGTACTTAAATATTAAATTCTTAGGTTTAATTTGGACACCTTCGTGAACAAAGTTTAAAATGTTTAACGCCACCAAAAGTGGCATTTAAATGGTTCATTTTCATTCTCTTAGGAAAAAAGGAATTAATTTAATTAACCAAATTAATTATCGACCCCACTCATAGATGTTAAATGATTTGTTTAATTAACAAAGAATATCTAACCCCATCAAAGGTGGTATTCATGTAAAAAAGAGAGAATCGATAAATATCAATTTATATCTTCAATAACCTAAATAATATGAGTAAGCATAATTAACTTAATTATTATATCCATAAATACTCCACTGATATCAATGATAAAATTTTGCATGATTGTTTATTAAATACATATCTATGGTTATTTTATTATGTTATTAGATTAGGAAACAAAATAACCAAAATATCGTGACACGATATTTAGGATTTAATTTCATTTTAATATTTTGAATAATAAATTAAAAACCACATATATTCCTTCCTTAGATAGACCTTGGGAGTATACTTGTAATTTTCTATAAAATGATTCGTGCACTTGCGAGAGTTTTACAAATATAAAACCAAAGTATCCACAAGATCAGCATTGCATTGTCGATCTTGTCTCATCAATTCCGAAAGTTTTTTGCTCTGTCTCCTAATTTTCCCTCACATCCGTGTATCACTTTCAAATATTTTCTTCCATTTCTAACCATTTTCAATCACCATTTCTGGCGCCGTCGGTTGAGTTTTGTTCCTCTCCTCTTTCTGATCTAGATCCACCCTTTTTTAACATAACACTAAATATTTTCTTCTTATTTTTCTTCATTTTCTCACTTGTTTTATTCTTGTAAGTATTTCTATGAATTATTTTACACTTATTATTAATATTTTATATTTTTATTTATTTTTTGTAATTTTTTTATTTTTATGTATATAATGTGTTATTGATTATTTTTATATATTTTTGTTTTACGTAGGTTGTTTATTTTTATTTAAGTTTAGAAGAAGATAATGTATTTTTATTTATTTATTTATTTTAACTAATTTCATATATATATATATATAATGTATTTGATGTTATATATATATATATATATATATTAATTCATTTTGAATTTATATTTTTAACTTATTATTATATGTATTAAATAATATTATATATTGTTAATTAATGTTATAATTAATTTATCAATTATTTGAATTTTATGTATTTATTTTTATACGATGTTTTGATTGATATTCTAATAATTTAATTATAAATTTCATATATAATAAATTCTGAAATGCATTGATGATAAATACATTTATATCTTATTGGGTACATATTTAATATATTTAATTTCATTGATAGAACATAGACAAATCTTAGAAGTTAAAGTGTAGAATCGAGTAGGACTACATTTCTAAAGTTGAAAGTTTCTTGGAATTTGCTTGAAGAAATAGTAATAATGAAATTAATATGATTCGATGTCCATGTGTTTAATGTAACAATGAGCGATTTCATGATGTTGACGAGATTAAGTATCACTTTATCCGTAGTGGTATTCTTTTGAGTTATAAATGTTGGTATTATCATGAAAAAAATATTGATGATACTTATAGGGAATAAATAAATATGGATGTGAGTGAATTATATACATCTTATCAGAATAGGCATTCCAGACATAATGTACAGGCAAAAAATAAAATTCATGCTATGAACTACATGAGAGTGATCCTAAAACCTTTAAAAAACTTTTAGAAGATGCCAAAAATTTGATGTATCTAGAATGTAAGAAATACACTAAAATATCAAGATTAGTTCATTAGTACAATGTGAAGGAAAAAAATGGTTTTTCTGACAAAGGATTCACAGAATTACTAAATGTATTAATATGTATGTTTCTTAAGGGTAATGAGTTGTCATCTTCAATATATGAAGTGAAGAAATCTCTTAGTCAATTTGGCATGGAATATCATAAGATTCATACTTGTCCAAATGATTGCATTCTTTATAGGAAAGAATATGAGACATTAGATGATTATTTGGTGTGTAATCAATCGGGATGAAAGCATGCTACAAATGAGACAATACCTAAGAAAGACATCCCCACAAAGGTTCTTTGGTACTTTCCTCCAATTCCTTACTTTCAAAGGTTGTTCAAAATTAAAGAGACATGAAAGATATTGACTTAACATTCAAAGAATCGATTTGATGAGATGCTACGTCATCGTTCTAATTCTCCAAATTTGAAAGTAATACATAATGTATCCTCTTAATTTGTATCTAATCCACACAATCTTCATCTTGCCATTTCTGTTGATGGAATTAATCCACACATTTCCCTTAGTAGCAAGTATAGATGTTGGCTAGTAATTATGGTAACATATAACCTTCCTCCTTGATTATGTATGAAAAAAAATTAATGATGCTAACATAATTGATCTCATGACCAAAACAACCAAGAGTTGATATTGATATGTATTTATAGCCTTTAATAGATGACATAAAGATGTTGTGGAATATTGGTATAAATGTTTATGATGCACATAAGAAATAACACTTTAACTTAAAGGGGATACTTTTATAGACAATTAATGATCTTCCTGCATATGAAAACTTATTAGGACATGCAACAAAATGTTATATGGGATGCCCTATTTGTAGCGATGATAATTCTACAATTATCTTGTTCATGGAAGAAAGATGCCTTATAAAAGACATAGAAGATTTTTTCCATCTAGACACAAGTTTAGATACCAAAAGAAACATTTTGATGGTAAAGAAGATCATGATCCTACACCAAGACATTTACGAGGGGTTGAGATATGAGAGTGATTGAATGGTATGACATTCAAACGATATGGAAAGATGAAAAAAGAATACTCACTAATGGAGGGAAACAAAAGAGGTCAACTAATAAAGGGGTGAAAATGAAAATGTTACTCAATCGGTAGAACATGATTATTGGAATAAAAAACAATATTTTGGGAATTACCTTACTGGAAAGACCTACACATTCATCACATCTTAGATGTCATGCATATTGAGAAAAATGTATGTAAGAGCTTGATTGGTGCATTACTTAATATATCTAGAAAAAAGGATGGAATTAAAGCAAGATTGGGTTTAAAGAAACTAAGTCTACAACCTAAATTTCCACCAAAGGTGGAAAATGATAAGAAACTAACATACTTGCCACCAATATCATATACAATGTCAAAAAAAGAGAAGGATGTGTTTTCTAAATTTTTAGAGGGTATGAAAGTTTCTGATGGTTACTCATCCAACTTAAGAAATTTTGTGTCTATAACCAATAAGAAACTTTATGCATTGAAATCACATGACTGTCATATCTTAATGTAATAGTTAGTTCCAGTTATTATTAGGTCAATTCTTCCAAAACATGTATAGTTATCAATAATTTGTCTTTTTTCATTCTTCAATATAATATGTAAGAAATCTATATCAATTGGTGAATTAAACTCTTTATAGAAAAATGTTGTGGAGAATTTGTGTCTACTTGAGAAATATTTTCCTCCTTGTTTTTTTGATATAATGATTAACTTGTGTGTTCATTTAGTTTGAGAGATTCAATTGTGTGGTCCTACTTACTTAAGGTGTATGTATCTTTTTTGAGAAATACATTCAAGTCCTTAAAGGATATGTAAATAATAGAAATCGTCTTGAAGGATGTATGGTGGAACGTTACACTGTTAAGAGGCTATTGATTTCTATTTTGAATACTTTAGTGGTTGTACTAAAATTAGGAATCATATGCATAAGATGTTCTTAAAACATGACATGATCTAAGTAGATAACCCTATTCTTGGTAAAAGTAAAAAGTTATTCATTAATCGCACTCGATGGGAAAAAACATACTAAATCATTGTGGTAAATAACAATAAGGTAGAGTAATGAAAATACATGTCGGGTTCACCCTTTTCATATAAAATAAAATTATTATTTATTTAACTATTAATAACACACAATTGATATATCTTTCATAATATCACAGAATGCATTTGGACTTACTGAAGACTGATCCTCGTTATTAAAAAAAGGAGGAGAAAAATGGTTATATGATGAGCATAAATGAGAACTTATTAATTGGTTTCGTAAATATGTAAGTGTCACATACATGAATTCATAAGATTGCATTCTATATAATGTTTTACACCTTTGTTTTAAACACATTTCATGTTTTTGTATGAATAGATTCGAGTTGAATTCAACAAACCCAGTCATAAAATGACATAAACTTTGGAATGGCTTGCACATGGTCCAAAATTCAATGTCAGATTGTATTCTAGTTTAACAATTAATGATTCTAGGTTTACAACACAAGCAAGGGACAAAGTTCGAGTAAACTAGAATAGTGGGGTGAAGATGATTGCACAAACTTGGAAATTTTCTAGTTCGAATAATGGTAATCCTGTACTTTCTCATAGAATATATTATGGTATAATTTACGAAATTTGGAAACTCTATTACGAGGTCTTGCATAAAACAGTATTCTTATGTGATTGGGTCAAAGACATTATGGATACTAGATATAAAATAGATGATTTTGGATTTACCCTTGTAAACCTATCCAAGATAGATCACATTGATGATCCTTTCATGTTAGCACTTCATGCAAAATAAGTATTTTATGTGATCGATCAAATTGACACAAGATGGTTTGTTGTGTTAAAGCCTCCATAAAAATAATTCTACCATTGTGATGCTTTAGAATATGATGACATACTTGATACGTTATCAAATATTAGTATTTTTCAAATAAATTGCCTAATGTATGTGATGATCTAGTTGATGACGATGATTCATAGCACTTCATGCAAAACAAGTATTTTACGTGATCGATCAAATTGACACAAGATGGTTTGTTGTGTTAATGCCTCCATAAAAATAATTCTACCATTGCGATGCTTTAGAAAATGATGACATACTTGATACGTTATCAAATATTAGTATTTTTCAAATAAATTTCCTAATGTATGTGATGATCTAGTTGATGATGATGATTCATCGTCATGGATTCAAAGTGATTGTGAAGGAATATATATACACACATGATCGACAACCTAATTAAACATAATGTATGTTCTATATTATTCTAATAACTCTTGTTTATATGTTTTGAGTTGAAATTGTGAATTAATTTTTATTTCATCATTGTTTACAGATACTTTATGGATCCTAAA
Source organism: Hippophae rhamnoides (assembly GCA_033030585.1). Classification (NCBI taxonomy): domain Eukaryota; kingdom Viridiplantae; phylum Streptophyta; class Magnoliopsida; order Rosales; family Elaeagnaceae; genus Hippophae; species Hippophae rhamnoides. The sequence goes on along the minus strand of CM065428.1, from coordinate 38,110,559 downwards.
GTGCTAGAGATTATCAATCCAAATGATTTGTTGTGACATTTTAAAAGAAGAGATTTGGCTAATATACCTAACGCTCTACTTAATCTAAATGATAAAATACCTGTTGAATTCGATCCAACTCATAATCCATTGAGAAAAAATGGCAACATTCAAAATCTTCTATTGGTAGACTTGTCAAGTCAAGTATACCAATCAATACAAGCGATTGGAGTAAATGTGAAGAACGTGAAAAGTACAAGATATGAAAATCCATTTATGTAAGTCTCTTTTGTTTTGTTTTATAATTAATTACATATTATATCTTTTTTGTATTATATCTCCTCTCAAATATTTTTTTTTATAGAATTGTTTTAAAGTCCCAGATAATTGGGTTAATAAGTTCTACAAAATTGAAAATAAAGAATGGAAGGAATAAATTATGTGTTTTTATACTTGGATCCACTTAATGAAGAAGAATTATATAAAATCCATGAAGATCATCCGCAGATAGAACCCCAAGTTTGGAAAGACTTCGTGGATTATGATGAGCGAAAACCGGCATCGCCGATCCTGCCAATACTTTGGTTTTATATTTATAAAACTCTCGCAAGTGCACGAATCATTTCGTAGAAAATGATAAGTATACTCCCAAGGTCGATCTAAGGAAGGAATGTATGTGGTTTTTAATTTATTATTCAAACTTTTAAAAACGAAATTAAATCCTAAACATCCTGTCACGATATTTTGGGTTTTGTGTTTTTAATCTAATTACAGAAAATTAAACATAGATTCAATAAACATTCATGCAAATTTTATCTTTTATAAATAGTGGAGTATTTATGGATATAATAACTAAGTTAATTATGCTTGCTCGTATTATTTAGGTTATTAAAGATATGAATTGATATTTATTGATTCTCCCTTTTTTGTATGAATACCACCTTTGGCGGGGTTAGATATTCTTTGTTAACTAAACAAATCAATTAACACCTATGGGTGGGGTTGATAACTAATTTGGTTAATTAAATTAATTCCTTTTTCTAAGAGATTGAAAATGAACCATTTTAAATGCCACCTTTGGTGGGGTTAGACAGTTTAAACTTTATTCAAGGTGTCCAAATTAAACCTAAGAATTTAGTTATCCGAGTACTAACTTTCAAGTTTTAAAACCACTACCGAAAACATGTCGTCAATACATTTTCAGATAATAATTCTTATAAAAACTTTTGAAATAGAGCTTCACTCTAACTCCCTGGCGATTGTACCATCAAATAAAAGAGCACTGCTCTAAATCAGACCGGATAACTAAACCTTAAAATCTAATTTTCGTGGTTTAAGTTTGTAATGAAAAATAATATATTTCTCTCTAACATTCTTAATATAAAATCATGAATAAAAATAAAATCAATTCATTTTAGAGATTTTTACCTATTTAATATTTCGCAAGCATAACAACGCCATTATTACATCATGTTTACTAAAATGTACCCAGCACAGCTTAAATTTAACCACGTAGAAATTAAATATAACATGTAAGAATAAAGCATAAAAATAATCAGAAAGAAAATAAAATCCTTACAGTAACTTCGACGCTATTCCCGTTGTCGAAAAACTCCAAGCGGAATTTACACTCCCATTTATTGAATCAAAAAGCTAAAATATTACAAAAACATAACTAGTTCTTCCTCAAAAAGCGGAAGAACTCTAAAACTAAGAAAAACTAGCTAAAACATAAGAAAAACTAGCTAAAACATAAGAAAAACTAAAAAAACTAAAAACTAAGAAATGGAGAAAGAAAGAAGAGAGAAAGTGTGGTTTTAAGGTGTGTTTTGAAGTGAATGGAAGAAATTATTTATAGTGAGGACGGAGAGAAAAAATGAGTAAAAAAATGTTAAAAAAAATATAAAAAATAAAAACGTGTAGTGGACATGCTGAGGTCATCAATGACGCCGATGACGTCATAGGGCTGCTACACGTGAAAATGGGTCAAAAACGCGTAAGCGCTGGCAGTTGAAGGCGCGCGCTGGCCTATGTAATAGCGCGTAAGGCCGCGGGCGCTGCGGCAGGCGGTGAGAGAACGCGCGCTGGCGTATGCCAAGGGCGTGCGCGATTTTCCGTCTTTGACATTTTTGACCTTTTCGACCCATTTTGTCCAATTTTTCCATGTTTGCTGACCTTTTTCCACTTATTTATTAATTTATTTTTGATGTATTGCTTCAAGTATTCTTCTTTTGAGTCTTTAAATTGCGTTTTTAAGCCAAAATACACGAAAAACAATAAAAATACCCGTGATTCCGAAAAAGACAAATTTATATAAATATATGATAAAACATATAAATATATATATTTTTAATCAATTAACGTGTGCATAAAATCATGGTTATTTTAGTGCTTTTGAAAGCACTCATCACAACCCCCAATCTTAAATTGCTAGTCCCTTAGCAAGAGAAGCGATAAAAACTAAAAAATTAAACTATCCTAAATCACTTCCGTGGATTGACACGGTTGCATTTAGCCTATGCAACAAGCCTTTAAACCCCTAGGTTGCCCTAGTGGACGAGTTTGAGTCTCGTGAGGGTTTCAGTAATGATACCCACAAACATTAAACTAAATGTAAAAACAAAAGAAACAATAAAAACAAACAACTTAAAAATTAAATTTACAACAAAATCACAAATTAACAACATCTCACAAAAATGTCTCATACTATTTAATCTCCTTTAAGATCATAATTAAAATCTCAAGCATAAGTTATTTTAATCTCTTTAAACAATCATGATTTATTATAATAGTTAGTCGAAAATCATTTTCATATTTCATATCAAAAATGTATCAATTTAATTTCACCCACCTCAAATTGTCATGAATCGACCTGTCGACTCTATTCTCACAAGTCAATACTCTCAAAACACCGAATCCTATCGGGTTCAAACACTCATACTAATTTATATGCGAAAGAGTTGATGTATAGAAATGAACTAATATGTTCGCATATGTATAAAGAATAAAGGCTCAAAGTGTTATTTTAACATTGATCTCATGAAAGGAATCAAATGTATAAATTATAAAGATATCATATATAAAAATTATTTTCATGCGTAAATCAAACTCATTAAGAAAGAATTTCAAGATATATGCCTTTTACAAATGAAGAAATTGCAATGACTTTTTAAAGGGAATTACTTCTTATATCTTTCTTTGTAATTAGCCTTTACTCACAACTTCAGAGGCACGCGGGTTATAGTATGTAGATGATACTATTTTTATCTCTCTTTTTTTCTCTCGTAGATATTTTTCAATATGTGTATTTTTAGAGAGTCAACCCATGCATACATTGTACATTTCTTTGGATTTTAAAGGTGAGTGGTTAATTTTGTGGCTTTTCTGCTTTGATCTTGGTTTAGGTAACCCCAAGATATGTCTTTTTGTTTTTGTAGTAGTCATGCATAAATGAGATATAAGCATATACTATCAACTTCTACTCAAATCATTTAATCTAAGCAAAAATAATAATCAAAAATATATGATACTCTATTAATGAGAAAAAAATTCATACATTCAATGCTAATACCTATAGAGATCATCTAAAAATTTGAAGAAATAAGAAATGTGTTTGGAGTAGAAAAAATATATATTTCACTCTGAATAAAGGAAATTAGGCTCAAATTATATCTCACAAAGGTAGTCTCCACTAAAAAAAACTCATAAACACCGATTTTGGGTTTGATATAATTTCTACATCTTATCAAGAAATACTAATTATGACAAAAACTAACTAATTATCAAAAATAATTACAAAATATTTCATGATATGTTTTCAAAAATTAATCTAACAGTACAAAAGACTTAACTATTTACTTAAATTTGATTTAAAGAAAAGATAAATTTTTGTTAATTTTTTTTTTATTCCAAAAATTACTAAATCACACAAAATAGAAATAAAACCAAACACACAAAAAATGAAAAAGTAAATTTTTTTTTATTTTTAAATTGTTAAAACTTTTTTTTTTTTAATTAAGCATGGTAACTTTTCACCACCCCCAACCTAGAACTTACATTGTCCTCAATGTAACAACTGTAAATTAAAGATAAAGAGAAAAGAGAAGAAAGATTACCTATTTCTTGAGAAAGTGCAAGTAGTTATGGAAAATGCGGTGTGCATCCATAATATTCATCATTAAAGTGTATACAGACAGATCATTGCGAACTTCTAACATCTCAACAAATATTTTTAGTTTTAACAATTTAAAAATTATTCACATGTAATTAAATAAATGAAACAAATAAAAGAAAATTACCTAAAATGATGGGTCATGTCTCCATCCAAGCTTAGTTTAACGCCTTAGCAAGACATAACTTGGGATTGCATTTTAAGTAAACTCAATGTCCCCTCATCATCGAAATAATCAAACCTGGCAGGTAAGACAAGGTTGTCCTACCTATACTTTTTTCATGCCCTATTGATTTTGAGCATTTCTTTCTGTACTTAAAACTAGAGGCATATTTTGAGTTTTAGATAACCCACATCTAGGTACAAATCAAATAATTAAGGCATAAAAACACAATTGTACCTAGATTAAACAAAGCAACTAACTCCTTAGATTGTAATTAAAACTTTAAAATTTTGGAGATAGTTCAGAAATTTTTGTTTTTTTTTTTTTTTGTTTTTGTTTTTAAGAAAAAAAAATAACATAATCAGTATTAACCAAGTCTTTCCAGAAAGAATGGTCGCAAAGGCTTCCTTAAAACCATCCTCCTGTATTGCATCAACGTTCCTGCAGCATCAGTGGCACAAAGGCTTCCAAGAACTAGTCTCTGTATTTAACTCCCTTAGATCTTTACTTTTTATGTTATTAAGTTAAATTAAATAAAAATTTAAGTTAATGAAAATCTAAGTTAATTAAGTTTAAAGAAAAGGTTAATTAAGTTAAGTGAATTAAAAAATCTAAGTTAATTAAGTTAAGTTAAAAAAATCTAAGTTAATTAAGTTGGTAAAAAAAAGTTAATTAAGTTAAGTAAAGTAAAAAAAAATCTAAGTTAATTAAGTTAAGTGAAGTAAAAAAAAATCTAAGTTAATTAAGTTAAAAAAAATCTAAGTTAATTATGTTGGTAAAAAAAAAGTTAATTAAGTTAAGTAAAGTACAAAAAAAAAATCTAAGTTAATTAAGTTAGTAAAAAAAAACTAAGTTAAGTAAGTTAAATAAAAATCAAGAAGAAGAAAAAAAATTGCTAAAGAAAGAAAAAAATAATAATAATAAAATAAAATTGAAAAAGGTAAAAGAAAATAAAAAAAATAAAATTATGATTTAAAATAAATAAAAAAAATAGTAAAAACTAAACTCAAAAAAATTAAAATTTTGTTTTTTTTATTTTTTTTTTTATTTGTTTTATTTTTTTTTCTTCGAAATTTCAAATTCCAAAATTATTTTACTATTAACACTATATTTATTAAACAATTTAAAATTGGAATTTTTTTTATTTTTTTTTATTTTTTTTATGAATGGTAACTTTATTTTACTATTTACAATGTTTATTTTTTTTAACCTAAAATTTTTGAACTTTTTTTTTTTTTTTACTATTCATGAACGGTAATTTTTTTTTTAAATTTTAAATTTCTAAATTAATTTATTATTCACGGTAAAATTTTTATTTAAAAATATTATTTTTTTTAATTTTTTTTTACTATTCATGAACGGTAAAAACTTTTTACTTCAAATTTCAAATTTCTAAATTATTGTACTATTCACGCTACAAAAATTTTTTTTTTATTTTTAATTTTTTTTAAATTTTTTTAAATTTTTTTAAATTTTTTTAAATTTTTTTAAATTTTTTTAAATTTTTTTAATTTTTTTAGTTTTTTTTATTTAAAATTTATATAAAAAAAATTTATTTTTTTTATTGTTTTTTATTATTTCTTATGAAATTTGATTAAATTTGTTTTATTTTTTTTTAAAAAATCACAATTATTTACATAAAAATATTTTTTAAAATTTTTATAAATAAATTAAAAACGCTATTCCTTCCATCAGAACTACAAAAACTTGATTTAGGTAAGCAGACGCTGATCCTACCAATACTTTGGTTTTATATTTATAAAACTCTCGCAAATGCGAATCATTTCGCGTAAAAACGATAAGATAATTCCCAATTTCGATCTAAGGAAGGAATGTATGTGGTTTTTAATTTATTATTCAAACTTTTAAAAGCGAAATTAAATCCTAAACATCACTGCCACGATATTTTGGGTTTTGTGTTTTTAATCTAATTACGCTAAAAATTAAACATAGATTCAATAAACATTCACGCAAATTTTATCTTTTATAAATAATGGAGTATTTATGACATAATAACTAAGTTAATTACGCCGTCAGATTATTTAGTGTTATTAAAGATATGAATCGATATTTATTGATTCTCCCTTTTTGTATGAATACCACTTTCGGTGAAAGGTTAGATATTCTTTGTTAACTAAACAAATCAATTAAACACATGGGTGGGGTTGATAACTAATTTGGTTAATTAAATTAATTCCTTTTCTAAGAGATTGAAAACGAACTATTTAAACAATTCTTTGGTGAGTTACGCTTAAACTTTATTCAAGGTGTCAAATTAACCAGAATTTAGTTATCCGAGTACTAACTTTCAAGTTTTAAAACCACTACCGAAAACATGTCGTCAATACATTTTCAGATAATAATTCTTATAAAAACTTTTGAAATAGAGCTTCACTCTAACTACCTATTGATTGTACCATCAAATAAAAGAAAGACTACTCTAAATCATCGATAACTAAACCTTAAAATCTAATTTTCGGGTTTAAGTTTGTAATGAAAAATAATATATTTCTCTCAACATTCTTAATATAAAATCATGAATAAAAATAAAATCAATTCATTTTAGAGATTTTTACCTATTTAATATTTATGCAAGCATAACAACGCCATTATTACATCATGTTTACTAAATCAAAGACATGTGATTAAATTTAACCACAGACAAATTAAATATAACATGTAAGAATAAAGCATAAAAATAATCAGTAAAGAAAATAAAATCCTTCTGAGAACTTCGACGCTATTCCCGTTCTTGGAAAAACTCCAAGCGAATTTACACTCCCATTTATTGAATCAAAAGCTAAAATATTACAAAAACATAACTAGTTCTTCCTAAAAAGGGAAGAACTCTAAAACTAAGAAAAACTAGCTAAAACATAAGAAAAACTAGCTAAAACATAAGAAAAACTAAAAAACTAAAAACTAAGAAATGGAGAGAAAGAAAAGAAGAAAGTGTGGTTTTTAAGGTGTGTTTTGAAGTGAATGGAAGAGGGGTATTTATAAAGGTGAGGATGGAGAGAAAAATGAGTAAAAAAATGTTAAAAAAAAATATAAAAAAATAAAAAAGCGTGTAGTGATACGCCTTGAGGAAATCATCAATGACGCCGCATGACGTCATGGGGGCCACACGTGAAAATGGGTCAAAAACGCTGCGCGCAAGGCAGCAGTACGGCAGTGCCGCGTCATGGCGTAAAAGGCTGCTGTGGCAGAGAGAACGCGCCACAGCGGGCCGGGCAAGGCTGGCCGGGCGCCGTTAATAGTCAAGAAGCCGCGATTTTCCGTTTGGACATTTTTGACCTTTTCGACCCATTTTGTCCAATTTTTTCCATGTTTGTTTGTTGACCTTTTTCCACTTATTTATTAATTTATTTTTGATGTATTGCTTCAAGTATTCTTCGAGTCTTTAAATTGCGTTTTTAAGCCAAAATACCTTAAAAACAATAAAAATACCCGTGATTCAAAAAGACAAATTTATATAAATATATGATAAAACATATAAATATATATATTTTTAATCAATTAATGTGCATAAAATCATGGTTATTTTAGTGCTTTTAGCACTCATCACAACCCCCAATCAGCCTTCTCGCTAGTCCCTTAGCAAGAAGCGATAAAAACTAAAAATTAAACTATCCTAAATCACTTCCGTGGATTGACACGGTTGCATTTAGCCTATGCAGACAAGCCTTTTAAACCCACTAGGTTGCCCTAATGGACGAGTTTGAGTCTCGTGAGGGTTTTCACTGATATACCCACAAACATTGAACTAAATGTAAAAACAAAAGAAACAATAAAAACAAACAACTTAAAAATTAAATTTACAACAAAATCACAAATTAACAACATCTCACAAAAATGTCTCATACTATTTAATCTCCTTTAAGATCATAATTAAAATCTCAAGCATAAGTTATCTTAATCTCTTTAAACAATCATGATTTATTATAATAATTAGTCGAAAATCATTTTCATATTTCATATCAAAAATGTATCAATTTAATTTCACCCAATTTCTTGTCATGAATCGTAATTCTGCCGAATTTCATTCCTCACAAGTCAATACTCTCAAAACACCTAATCCTATGGGTTCAAACACTCATACTAATTTATATGCGAAAGAGTTGATGTATAGAAATGAACTAATATGTTCGCATATGTATAAAGAATAAAGGCTCAAAGTGTTATTTTAACATTGATCTCATGAAAGGAATCAAATGTATAAATTATAAAGATATCATATATAAAAATTATTTTCATGCGTAAATCAAACTCATTAAGAAAGAATTTCAAGATATATGCCTTTTACAAATGAAGAAATTGCAATGACTTTTAGGAATTACTTCTTATATCTTTCTTTGTAATTAGCCTTTACTCACAACTTCAGAAAATGCCATTATAGTATGTAGATGATACTATTTTTATCTCTTTTTTTTCCGTAGATATTTTTCAATATGTGTATTTTTTAGAGAGTCAACCCATGTACAGATTGTACATTTCTTTGGATTTTGGTGAGTGGTTAATTTTGTGGCTTTTCTCGCTTGATCTTGGTTTAGGTAACCCCAGATATGTCTTTTTGTTTTTGTAGTAGTCATGCATAAATGAGATATAAGCATATACTATCAACTTCTACTCAAATCATTTAATCTAAGCAAAAATAATAATCAAAAATATATGATACTCTATTAATGAGAAAAAAAATTCATACATTCAATGCTAATACCTATAGAGATCATCTAAAAATTTGAAGAAATAAGAAATGTGTTTGGAGTAGAAAAAATATATATTTCACTCTGAATAAAGGAAATTAGGCTCAAATTATATCTCACAAAGGTAGTCTCCACTAAAAAAAACTCATAAACACCGATTTTGGGTTTGATATAATTTCTACATCTTATCAAGAAATACTAATTATGACAAAAACTAACTAATTATCAAAAATAATTACAAAATATTTCATGATATGTTTTCAAAAATTAATCTAATGAAGACAAAAGACTTAACTATTTACTTAAATTTGATTTAAAGAAAAGATAAATTTTTGTTAATTTTTTTTTTATTCCAAAAATTACTAAATCACACAAAATAGAAATAAAACCAAACACACAAAAAATGAAAAAGTAAATTTTTTTTTTATTTTTAAATTGTTAAAACTTTTTTTTTTTTTTAATTAAGCATGGTAACTTTTCACCACCCCCAACCTAGAACTTACATTGTCCTCAATGTAACAACTGTAAATTAAAGATAAAGAGAAAAGAGAAGAAAGATTACCTATTTCTTGAGAAAGTGCAAGTAGTAATGGAAAATGCAAAGCATCCATAATATTCATCATTAAAGTGTATACGCATTTATGCCGCTGAACTTCTACCATCTCAACAAATGTTTTTAGTTTACAGAATTTAAAAATTATTCACATGTAAATGAATAAATGAAACAAATGAAAGAAAATTACCTAAAGTGATGGGTTGCCTCCCATCCAGCGCTTAGTTTAACGCGTCTTAGCAAGACGTAGCAGTGGATTGCATTTTAAGTAACCTCAATGTCCCCTCATCGTTAGTCAATCAAACTCATGGTAAGACAAGGTTGTCTACCTATACTTTTCACCATGCCCTTTTATTGATTTTGATTTCTTTCCGTACTTAAAACTAGATGATATTTTCAGTTTTAGATAACCCACATCTAGGTACAAATCAAATAATTAAGGCATAAAAACACAATTGTACCTAGATTAAACAAAGCAACTAACTCCTTAGATTGTAATTAAAACTTTAAAATTTTGGAGATAGTTTAGAAATTTTTGTTATCTTTTTTTTTTGTTTTTTTTTTGTTTTTAAGAAAAAAAATAACATAATCAAGATTAACCAAGAGTGCCCAGGAAAGAATGGTGGCAGCTCAAAACCATCCTCCTAGACATAATAACGTTCCCGTGAAAGCATCAAGGCAAAAGGCTTCCAAGAACTAGTCTCCTGTACAACTCCTTAGATCTTTACTTTTCATGTTATTAAGTTAAATTAAATAAAAATTTAAGTTAATGAAAATCTAAGTTAATTAAGTTTAAAGAAAAGGTTAATTAAGTTAAGTGAATTAAAAAATCTAAGTTAATTAAGTTAAGTTAAAAAAATCTAAGTTAATTAAGTTGGTAAAAAAAAGTTAATTAAGTTAAGTAAAGTAAAAAAAAAATCTAAGTTAATTAAGTTAAGTGAAGTAAAAAAAATCTAAGTTAATTAAGTTAAAAAAAATCTAAGTTAATTATGTTGGTAAAAAAAAAAGTTAATTAAGTTAAGTAAATTAAAAAAAAATCTAAGTTAATTAAGTTAGTAAAAAAAAACTAAGTTAAGTAAGTTAAATAAAAATCAAGAAGAAGAAAAAAAATTGCTAAAGAAAGAAAAAAATAATAATAATAAAATAAAATTGAAAAAGGTAAAAGAAAATAAAAAAAATAAAATTATGATTTAAAATAAATAAAAAAAATAGTAAAAACTAAACTCAAAAAAATTAAAATTTTGTTTTTTTATTTTTTTTTATTTGTTTTATTTTTTTTTCGAAATTTCAAATTCCAAAATTATTTTACTATTAACACTATATTTATTAAACAATTTAAAATTGGAATTTTTTTTATTTTTTTTTATTTTTTTTATGAATGGTAACTTTATTTTACTATTTACAATGTTTATTTTTTTAACCTAAAATTTTTGAACTTTTTTTTTTTTTACTATTCATGAACGGTAATTTTTTTTTTCAAATTTTAAATTTCTAAATTAATTTATTATTCACGGTAAAATTTTTATTTAAAAATATTATTTTTTTTAATTTTTTTTACTATTCATGAACGGTAAAAACTTTTTACTTCAAATTTCAAATTTCTAAATTATTGTACTATTCATGCTACAAATTTTTTTTTTTTTTAATTTTTAATTTTTTTTAATTTTTTTTTTAATTTTTTTTAATTTTATTTTTTTTTAAATTTTTTTTTAATTTTTTTAATTTTTTTAATTTTTTTTATTTAAAATTTATATAAAAAAAATTTATTTTTTTTATTTTTTTTTATTATTTCTTATGAAATTTGAAATTTGATTAAATTTGTTTTATTTTTTTTTTAAAAAATCACAATTATTTACAACACAAAAATATTTTTAAAATTTTGATAAATAAATTAAAAATGCTATTCCTTCCACTTACCGCTACCAAAAACTCGATTTAGCGTAAAAATCAAGATCGCTGATCCTACCAATACTTTGGTTTTATATTTATAAAACTCTCAGCAAGTCACGAATCATTTCGTAGAAAATGATAAGTATATTCCCAAGTTCGATCTAAGGAAGGAATGTATGCTGCTTTTAATTTATTATTCAAACTTTAAAAATCTAAATTAAATCCTAAACATCCTGGCCACGATATTTTGGGTTTTGTGTTTTTAATCTAATTACGAGAAAATTAAACATAGATTCAATAAACATTCATGCAAATTTTATCTTTTATAAATAAATGAGATTTATGGATATAATAACTAAGTTAATTACTTGTCCAGTATTATTTAGGTGCTATTAAAGATATGAATTGATATTTATTGATTCTCCCTTTTTGTATTTAATACTACCTTTTGGTGAGTTAGATATTCTGCTTAACTAAACAAATCAATTAACAGTGCCTTTATAGGTGGGGTTGATAACTAATTTGGTTAATTAAATTAATTCCTTTTTCTAAGAGATTTAAAACGAACCATTTAAATGCCACTTTCATGGGTTAGCTTTAATTTAAACTTTATTCGTCTAAATTAAACCTAAGAATTTAGTTATCCGAAGTACTAACTTTCAAGTTTTAAAACCACTACCGAAAACACGTCAATACATTTTCAGATAATAATTCTTATAAAAACTTTTGAAATAGAGCTTCACTTTCTAACTACCGGGCGATCAGATATCAAATAAAAGAAGACTACTTCTAAATCGATCGATAACTAAACCTTAAAATCTAATTTTCATGTTTAAGTTTGTAATTTAAAAATAATATATTTCTCTAACATTCTTAATATAAAATCATGAATAAAAATAAAATCAATTCATTTTAGAGATTTTTTACCTATTTAATATTTCGCAAGCATAACAACGCCATTATTACATCATGTTTACTAAACAAATAGCTTAAATTTAACCACAGACATAAATTAAATATAACATGTAAGAATAAAGCATAAAAAATAACTCAGAAGAAAATAAAATCCTTACGTAACTTCGACGCTATTCCCGTCATTTAAAAACTCCAAGTTTTAATTTACACTCCCATTTATTGAATCAAAAAGCTAAAATATTACAAAAACATAATTCAGTTCTTCCAAAAAGGGAAGAACTCTAAAACTAAGAAAAACTAGCTAAAACATAAGAAAAACTAGCTAAAACATAAGAAAAACTAAAAAACTAAAAACTAAGAAATGGAGAGAAAGAAAGAAGAGAGTATGTGGTTTTAAGGTGTGTTTTCAAGGAAATTGAATGGAAGAGGGGTATTTATAGGTGAGGATTGAGAGAAAAAAATGAGTAAAAAAATGTTAAAAAAAAATATAAAAAAATAAAAAAGCGTGTAGGGACATGCTGAGAAATCATCAATGACGCCAAAGATGACGCCATAAAGCCGCTACACGTGAAAATGGGTCAAAACGCTATTACTGCTGCTGTCAAGGGCCGGGCCGATGTATTGGCGTCATACCGCGCGTATGGCCACAAGGTGAATAGCGTATGGCCGATGCGCATACGCGAAGTTAGAGAGAACGCGCGGCGATGCCGGTAACGGCTGGGCTACCGGCACTGAGGCCTTGTCAAGCGGGCGAAGTCAAGCGCGCGATTTTCCGTCTTTTGACATTTTTGACCTTTTCGACCCATTTTGTCCAATTTTTCCATGTTTGTTGACCTTTTTCCACTTATTTATTAATTTATTTTTGATGTATTGCTTCAAGTATTCTTCTTTGAGTCTTTAAATTGCGTTTTTAAGCCAAAATACCTGAAAAACAATAAAAATACCCGTGATTCCGAAAAAGACAAATTTATATAAATATATGATAAAACATATAAATATATATATTTTTAATCAATTAATGTGCATAAAATCATGGTTATTTTAGTGCTTTTTGAGCACTCATCAGATTATAGACGTATGGATGAATTTCAAATCATTATAGAAGAACACCAAAATATATAATGCAGAATATTCTTCCTAACCTTACTAGGAGGTAATCAAATCTTAAAGTTAGACAAATAATGGTAATAGTAAGTTGTTAATTTATAACTATTTTTATATTTATTTTCCTGTAACTTAAGTTAATAAATTTATTTAATTTATGTACATTGGAAGCTGAATAGGGTAGACTGGTTACCCGGACTGAATTATATATGGAACATCAAAAATGAAGAAATAAAAACCAATAAATAAATGAGAAGAAGAACATCTCAATAAGTTGGTTAGTAATTTAACTTGATACAAAGTTCCTTGTTTTTATTTTTTCATACTTATATAATAATAATGCATGATATTCTTTATTGATTTATTATTTGTAAAAAAACGGTTCAAGAACAAATAAATAAGAGTGAATTAATTGAAAAACTAGGAACAGATGCCATATATTATGTATTTAGACCCAATCATCTTGGTCAGGTTAGAGGAGGAAGCATATGATGGTTATATGGAGTTTTTCAATATTCCAAAACAAAGGCTTAAGATGGTTAGTAAGGATAAGTTGAAAAAAGTTTAAGAAGAATTACACTCCTTTAAGGCTACTATGTTAAGTGAGCTTTACCAAGCTTGGGCATCACAACACATTCCAAGCATGCCACCATGCTACATCTAGGTATGCTCTATTGGCTAGGCATGGCACCATCCATGCCAGACATGCTACCATCTATGACAGGCATGCCACCCATGTAATATCATGGCCAACCTATGTCTCTATGGGATATAGTCATCCTATTGGACCCACATATATGCCATAAATGCCCATGAAATCACATGATAGTTCAATGTCTCCAATGTAATTTATGAATTTTTAGTATCAATCATAAGAATATTTTGATGTGAATGTTTTTCCAATAGCTACCCCACATAGAAGTTCTCTTCCATTTAATGAATCATTCATGGTAAGATTTAAAGCTTATGTAGATGGTATATTATTTTTATTTTTCATTATATGTTTTATTTATTGTATATAACGCTTAAATATTTTACAGAATATGAAATTTCTATAGAAAGATCCATCATTTACGGACTATATTGCTATTGGAATCGTATAATAAATGAGTAATGATCAAAAGATTTACAATCAATATTTGTCAAATCATTAGAAAATAGTAATTGATTAATCATTGCTCCATCATTTTCCACTACCAGTGCCCTCTGATGCTACCACAGTCAAAGAAGCTGTTGGACAATATGTGTCTGGCTGTCAAATCAAGTTGTACTAAATTTTGATATAGTACTATTTATTTTTACTACTTGTATTGTTTATTATTCTTTTATTGTCACTAATATAATAACTCTTTTTAGTCTATTATACTAAAATTGGTAAGTGCAACAAATTTACGAGATGCAAAGGAAGTATCATGTGGTAAATTGATGAGCAAAACCAGTATCGGGTTAGCAATACCGATCTTGCAAATACTTTGGTTTTATATTTGTAAAATGATAAGTATACTCCTAAGGTTGATCTAAAGAATTAATATATGTGGTTTTTAATTTATTATTCAAAATCTTAAAAATGAAATTAAATCTTAAACTTCCTGTCATGATATTTTGGTTTGTGTTTCCTAATCTAATAGCATAAAAATAAACATTTATGCAAAAAAATTATCATTTATAATAGTAGAGTATTTATAGATATAATAATTAAGTTAATTATACTCGCTTATATTATTTATGTTATTAAATGTATAAATTGATATTTATTAATTTTCTATTTTTTATATGAATACTGCATTTGGTGGGGTTAGATATTTTTGTTAATTAAACAAATCAGTTAACACTTATAGATAGGGTCGATAATTAATTTGATTAATTAAATTAATTTCTTTTTTCTAAGAGATTGAAAATGAATCATTTAAATACCACATTTGATAGGGTTAGATATTTTAAACTTTATTCAAAGTTTCCAAAGTAAACCTAAGAATTTAATTATTCAAGTACCAATTTTCAAGTTTTAAAACTATTACTGAAAATATGTTGTCGATATATTTTCGAATAATAGTTCGTATAAAAACTTTTGAAATAGAGCTTTACTCTAACTACCAGACGATTGTACCAACAAATAAAAGAGTATTATTCTAAATCAGACCAGATAATTAAACTTTAAAATCTAATTTTCAGATTTAAGTTTGTAATAAAAAATAATATATTTCTGTCTAACATTTTTAATATAAAATCTTGAATAAGAACAAAATCAATTTATTTTATAGATATGCTTTACCTATTTAATATTTTGCACGCATAACAATGTTATTATTATATCATATTTACAAATAGCCAGTAATGTTAAATTTAATCACAGACAAATTAAATATAGCATATAAGAATAAAACATAAAAATAACTATACATAATTCATTTTAAAATTATACCTCAAAAGAATCCTTACAACACTTTGATGCTAAATCTATTACTGAAAAACCTCCAAATGGATTTACATTTCTGTTTATTGAATCAAAAGCTAGAAATTTACAAAAGTATAGCTAGTTCTTCTCAAAAAGAGAAGAACTTTAAAATTAAAAACTAAAAAACCTAAGAAAGCTTTCTAGAGAAAGAAAACTAAAAAAAGAAAGAGCTAAGATAATTGTTTCTTAAGGTGTGTTTTTTACAATGAGGGAGATAGGCTTTTTATAGGTGAAGAAAAGGCTAAAAAGGTGGGAAAATATCTTAAGAAAATTATGATATACGCTTATTGAACAAGCTAGCATATGTTTGGGGCGCTTACGCGTGCAACTGGGTGGGATTTGCGACCGAAAATGCGCTGAGATACACTTGATTCGTGGGGTGATTTTGTGTTGATGTGCAAGGCTATACGCGGACTTACGGCATGATTGGGCATGATTGCGTGTCTTGTTCCAACGTGATGGGCACGGCTGCAGGCATTGTTCCAAAGTGATGCGCACGGCTGCAGGCGTTGTTCCAAAGTGATGCGCATGCGGTTGAGTAGTTTGTCCTTTTTTTGACTTTTCCTCATTTATTTTTTTATGAGTATTTTCGCAAGTGTACGAATCATTCAAGTAATAAAGCGTACAAAAGTACGGATATCGAACCTACAAGGAATGGCGTTGCTAAGTTCCGAAATTGACTAATCCTAATTTTATTTGAAAACCAAATTTTTGAAATTGTTTAAGAAGCAAGTTAACTTAAAACTAAATTTAAATAACACAATTGAATGTTGTTCACAAATGATTAAAAACACTAAGGCATTTGATTTCGCTAAATCAATTCAATCCGATTTCAAGTCATTTTATATGAGAATCAAAGCTAAAAGTGATGGTTGAAAAACCCAAATTTACCTAATACTCTCTCTCGAGTTATATTAGAATTACTTATCTATGAAAACCAACTATATTTCTATGAAGATTTAATCACAAACAAGCACATTATGATTTATGGAATTTCTAGAATAACCACATACATCATGCATTAGGTCTCACACTCGCATTCAACATACGGTATTTATCACAAGAAGCATTCATTACACATCTCCTCTCGGTCTCAATATAATGCAGCAAATCATCTAAATCTTGGCCAAAAATTTAAAAGCATTAAGCATGGAAATAAATACTCAACTTGAAAACAATGAACTCATATAACAATAACAAAAGAAATCATATTTTCTTGATTCAACTACATCATAGCCTTAGCAAAAATGAATTAGTTCATAATATAAATAAGAACAAACATATTCTCAATTGAATCCATGAATAACAAATCTGAATAGAATGCAGAAAATAAAAGCTAAGGAGAAGAGATGAAAAACTCTTGAAGATGAAGACTTGGTAGCAACAATGGTGATGATCTTTCAAGCTTCTCCAAACTTTCTCTCCAAAATTGTCTTTTCTCTTCCAAAAATGTCTTATACCTCCTCTCTCTGCCGTCTTTCTCCATCTTATAGTATATATAGATCTAGGGTTTTGGGAGCAATTTTGGAACAAAACAACAAAAAAATTGTGTTTTCGGACGAAACTCGCCACGGCGAGATTTCTGGGAAAAATATTTTTTAGTTCCTCTGATTCTAGCCGGCGGCGAGATTTGCATATGCCAAAATCCGTGCTATCGGGATTTCCAAATTTTGAAACTTTGTTTTCTTTTTATTTTCACTCAATCCCGATCATTGAACTTTGTCCCAAACTTCTCCAAAATTATGATTTTACCTAAAATTGTACTTTAAACACGAAATATCCGTGAAATGACATTTGTAGATTAAATAATCAAATAAACACAATTTTCACACAAATATCAACATTTAAATCATAACAAAAATGCAATAATTTGACTCTTATCATTTTTCAACATATATGTGATGTATTGCCTCCAGTATTATTCTTTAAGTCTTTAAATTATTTTTATAATGAAATTACTTAAAAAAATAATAAAAATACTCATGATTATGAAAAGATAAATTTATATAAAAATATGATAAAAATATGATAAAATCATATAAATATAATTTTTTTAATTAATTAAAGTACATTAAATCATGGTAATTTTATTGCTTTTTAAGCACTCATCACAAAACTATATTTAGTGAAAAATCATTACGTACCAAGTCATTCAAGAAGAAGCCATGGAAAAAGTATAATTATGAGTATGCTATAAACTTCAGTAAAAATCTTGATTCTTTGATAACTATTATTGCGAGCAAAAATAGCATGAATAATGGATATACTGTGCCACATCTAAAGAAATATCTGGAATATATATTGGACAATCTTATATATCGATCGAGTGCATATTGCAATTATTTGAGTTACAAATGATTGATTTAAGTATAATTCAAGTGTGAGAAAGGTGAGTCCCTCAATCAATAAATAACTTTCATTTATGTAAAGCCTATAATTATGTTTATATTATCTAATTATATATATATATATACATTTCTTTTATATATGGTATGTTATTATCGACTTGAAGCTAATCACTAGTCAAATTTTAGCGATGTTTTATGATTCATCATATGTAAATCAATATCAAGTGCATGATGTTAGCATAAGAGCAAAACAATTACGTGATAGGGCATTAACACTTCAAAGAAATCATAAGTTGATAATTCCTTGGCCACAAAAGTTTGAACAAGGTCAAGATCATTGGATGTTGGTAAACCTTGATCTATATGGTAATCATACTTGATATTGTGACTCGAAATCCATAGAATTGAATACAGACGCAAAAATAGTTATTGAAATGTAAAAATTATAATTAGTTATGTTTCTTCTATTGTTCTTTGTAATATTGAATAAATAACTAATTGTTTTTTACTTTGATATGACATGGAAGCTGTAGAATAAAAGTAAGGGTATTGTCCCTAAAAAATCATATAAGTTTATATGAGATAAAATTATCGTATGTACAAGCAAATATTAAGAATAAATTTTATTAATTTAATAAATTCTACGATTAAATAATAAAGATGTTTGAATTGATAAACCATGTACACTTTTTTGTGTAGGCTACATAACAAAATGGGAGTTATATGTAGTTACTTTGTTATAAAATTTATGAGCGAAATTATTTTAAATATTAACATGTCAATTAAAGATATAGTAATCTCTTTTAATAATATATTATTTTAACATATAAGTTATTTTAAATGAATTTATTATGTTAATTATGAAATAAGTTTTGTTTATTTATGTTGTTAAATTATTATTTTGAATTTAAATACTTATAGTTTTTTGGTTGGAATAAACGGGCTATAATAAGCAAATTTTTGAAAATTTATGAGAAAAATGACTAGAATACATACTTTAAATTATAAGATTACAAGAAAAATTTGATGATATTGAATACTATAGGTATTTTATTATTATGTACTTATATTGTAAAATTACATATAATAATGAATATATGTAATTTTATATTCTTTAATATCCATGCAAATGTATATTTAATTATAATTCTTAATCATATTGAAAATTAAGTTAAATTTGTATATATGTATTATATATAAGTTATTTTTGTTATAAGTTTAATTATTAAGTAATTAATTAATATTTAATTTTTAAATGAATAAAAATTTTAAAAACTCTTTTAAATATATTTTAATTTTTCTATAGCTATTTAATTTAAAACATGTAGGTACGTTATTAAAAAATAACCAAAATATGTGGATTATACCATTTTTAAAATCGATTATATTAGTGAATCGATTTAAAATTTAAAAATTAAATTTCTTAGGAAACTAACTTAAAAGTTCTTAATTAACGGAGGGAAGAAAGATTAGAAAGTAAAGTAGTGAATAATATTTCAGTTTTTTAATTTTTTTTTATTAATAAAATATATAATTTTTATTTTATTTTTAAAAGATTATAATTTTAAATAGAAAGATCGATAAAATTTATTTAAAAAATTATAAAATTAAAATATATAAATAAAATGATTACGTTCTCCACTCTTTATACAAAGGACACTTTATATAAATGTCACTTTAAAGCTGAGAGAACACATCAAGTAAAATTATTTCTTCAATATTTAATAACTCTCCATTTAACATTCTTATTAAATAATCACTAAATTTAACAAATCGGGAAGAGATTCTCTAAAATATAAATAAGGTATATCTTTAAAGCTATATATATATATATATATATATATATATATATATATATATATATATATATATATATATTCCCACTTAAGGATGCCAAAGATGTTCAATTTTAAAACATGAAAATATGCCATTAATTAGAACGAAACCACTCGTCATAGTTTGAATCACATGAGTTCTATATAAATATCACTTTTTTGGAAAGAAATTATTTATTATTTTAAAAATATACAATGAATTGTTATTTTAAGATAATAAAATTATTTTAAAAAAATTATTAATAAAAATTAAAAAAAAAATAATTTAATGTATAAAAATATATTAAAAAAATCTCTTTTAATTAATCAATACATCACTAAAAATTAATTCTTCCATAATTAATAACTCTTGGTATGAATTAGGGGTGTTCATTGTACAATTCGATTCGATTTGAGTAAAAAAAGTTTAATCGGATTGGACCGTTCATATTACTTAAATTAGATCGGATCAGATCGTTTGATTATTAAAAATGTTATAATCAAACGATTTGGTCCGATTTAATTAACAGCTTTCAACGATTTGATTAACAGTTTTTAATAATTAAGTTAACAGTTTTCAACAATTTAATCAAATTAATAATACATGAATATAATACAACTAATAATATATTTTTAATTTAAATATGAGAAATTTAACTAAAATTTATGAAAATTGATATGAAAAATTTAATATATTATTAAAATTAATTCGATACTATCCGTCTAATTAATTTAAAAATTAATATAATCATATCGAATTATTTAAAAAATAATTTTAGTTAATATAAATCATATCCAACCATTTTATCTATAAAAATATATAATCTGATTTTGCGATATAATTTAATTTAATATATTTTTTATACATGAATATTAAAAAATTAATAAATTTAAGAAACCGAGAATCATGTGATTACTGAAGAAATTCTCTGAAATATAAATAAAGAATATCTTCAAAGTTGAACGTGACAAGGTGACATTAATTAGAGTGAAACGCTCATCATAGATTGTAACGCGTGCCTCGAATTCTACTTAAAATTAATTTTTAAATATTAATAATTCTCCAGTAAACATGTTTATTAAACAATTAAAAATTTAAGAAATCAAGAATCACGGGGTTATTGAATAGATATGGGTAAGGTTTATCTCAGAAACTTTTGACCTAATAACATTTAAAAGAAGTTTCTGACAGATACCAAACAAGCTCATCGTATCATAGAATGTATCAAAAGCTACATAAATGTCTATATAACATTCAAAAACAGTTCTATATAAATGTCTTGTCATTGTTAAAAGAGCAAATCACTTATCAATGTATTGAAATCTTCAAGTTTTGATGGAGAAAGATCCAGAGGAGAAAAAGAAGCTACCTAGTTTGGAGGTAGAGATAGAAATGAGTCGCATGGGAAGAAAAGGTGTCATATTGTTGGTGGAGGCAACTACCCTAATGCTACAAGGTTTATTTTCTCAAAACTTGTTATCTCTTTATGTCTTGTTAGCTTCTTTTTTTCTTTCCTTTTTATTTTCTTTGGGCAATTTTCTTTTTTAATTCCACTTTAAGGGTATTTCAAAATTGTTTGTTTTTAGTGTTTTAAAATTTTCTTATGTAATAAACGTTCTTGTGTTAAATAAAGTAGTGAGATGATTGATTAGGATGGCGTCGAAGTTAACATTCATTATTGATTTTATCATCCCAATCTTGACTTTGCTATGGACTAAGTTACTGAGTATGATCAGGGGGAAATGTGGTTAAAAAATTGTCAAAATATAGGGTTGGAGAAAAAGAGAGCGAATAGACTTGCACCTAAATAGGGTAAGTAAAAAATAAAAATAATAATAACAATAAACAATTCATTAATTTGTATTAATTTCAATTTTTTTTTTGAAGTTAATGGTTGTATCCATTTGAACTTTAATCCATGTGAATCCTCAAGTTCAAAATTCTTGAGTGTACACATATTTTTAAAGATGGAAGATCACATTTTTCATTTTATTTATATATAAAATATTATTTAATTATCTAAAATTTATAATTAGAGATCAACAAAACTTACATTTCTCTACTTGCTTTCCTTTTCTCTACAAGTTAACAGTCTGCCCCCAATGTTTCATCTGGGAAACACGAGGGGTGGAACCACATGATCATGATTAGACCGTGGATAATCTTTTCAAAAATATTCTAAAATTTTCATCCCGATCCAACATGCTTACTCGTACATACTTTGGGTCAAACCCAAAGTTTGTCCCTCCTCGTGTTAGGATCTTCAGACCTCTTAAAAAGCTTTCACAGTTCTCTATCTTTTTCTCACATTTCAGCCATGCGAAAGCTGCACCCGTAAGAAATTACTACTATGCATTATTCAAACTTGTATATATCTAACAAAGCATAAGTTGACGATGTGAGCTTGATTAAATGCTAATTACTTACCTGGTTGAGGCTCTGAGACCTGTTGAAGGAAATGGCAAAACCCAGATGAAAACTGGGGGAGACTGAATAATCCTGATGCATTCACAGCCTCTCGAAGTAGCTGCCACCTCTCTCCCATGAGGTGGTGGCTGAACTGGAAAAATGACTCATTAAACTCCGAGTTGCCAGACCGTTCGCAGCTATCAGCTACGACTTTTAATATTCTGGCAGCTCGGAGTTGCGAGTCTTTGGACACGCCTATTGTGCTGAGTTCAATAAATTTGATCATTTTCTTGAATACCTCGGCATCTTTCACTAAAGCCCATCTAAAAAAAAGAGGATTTAGAACAAATAAGATTATTTTGGTGGTATGAAAAAGCAAGTGATAGCCGGGGGGGTGGGGATATTGAACTTACCCAATGCGTGTCCCAGCGTGACCAGTGGCTTTCGAGACGGTGAACAATGTCAAGTCATTGTTCGTTGGTGAAGAAATGGGGGTGTATTGAGGCCAATAGTAGGCCAAATCATGGATTAAAAAACCCCCACTTTTATTCACTATAGAATGCCTGACATTGCCATCAGGATTATTAGGAGAGGTTATCACTTCAATGTATGGCCCCTCCTTTGTGTAGCTTCGGGCATCTCCAGCCCATCTGTAGAGACCTGATTTCAAGTAGTCTGCCATTGCTGGATAGGACTGCATAAGATTGGCAGGTCAGATATATAGATGGATTTGTGGTCAATAGGTATATCCATCAAACATTACAGACTCCATTTATTTTATTTTAAACCACACAGTGTGTTCGTTTATATTCTGACTAATTTTTGAATTAATGGATTTAGATATTAACTTTATATTAATTCTATTAAAATTTGATACGAAGGATAATAATATTATTATATTCTAGCCAGTTTAAGCACATGTTGAAATTATGATATGTAGCGCCACATTGCCACCTTATTGTGTGGGAAAATAATATACATGTAACACTCCAAACATATAATAAACTTGATCTGAAGTACGTACGTATTGAATGACACCATTGATCAATTCGTAGTTAAAGTTGACATGTCGAGTGATTGAACTAAAAAAACATTAAAAAATTTGATGAGCCAGTAGCCAAAGATGTATAAACCAAACCAATTATGAACATAAAAGAAACAAAATCATCAAACATAATAAATAAATAAATAGGAGAAAGCAATCTGACCGAATAGTAAGGAGAGGCAGAAACCACATCGATAGGATGATAAGAAGGATCCTTAGAAGAAAGAGCAAAGAGGGCAGCTAAGAAGAGCTGAGATGAGCCAGTCCCAACCACAATATGACGACCCTCAGTCACAGCATTACCCACAACATTATGGAGACGAATCACTTGTTTAGAAAACTCAGGCTCTAAAAACCAACATATATTTTTCACATCTGAAAAATAGCTCATTGTTTCCCAACCTGGTATCACTACTGTGGCTTTCTCTCCTTGTTGTTTCCAGTACTTCTCGTACATTGTTGGGTCGCCACTGCAATTTAATCCAACTCATAATTTTTAATAACAAACAAAAAATAGGCTAGCTAGTAAGAAATAAAGTGTACAGAATAATAAGAAATAAAGTGTACAGAATAATAAGAAATAAAGTGTACAGAATAATAAGCTTTGCATTATTTACAATTTGTACGACCAATGTTCCAAAGGTCCCTTTTTCCAAACAGATCAAGACCAAACCAGACTATTTAACTTTGCATGCAGACCTATGAAATGTGAAATATGTATTTATTATGTATAAATTGTGAGTGTTTTAAGGTCCATTATATTCCTCGTAGAGAAATTATTCATTATTTGTATATTAAGTGATGAATTGATAATCCAACTGAATGAAATATAAAATTAATTTAAGTATTTTTTTTAAAACACAAGTGCTATAGAAAAAAGATAATATAATTTAATTGATATAAAATATATTTGAATAATACATAAATGACAAAATATAAAACAGTTAATAGAGGGAGTGAACAAAAACAGGGTTACTGTACTGACTGATCCAAATTAATGATCTTTTCTTCAACATCTCCCACAGGAATTACATCAGATGATTTCGAAGTTGGTGATGGAGACACAGCCAGTAGAGTTCTCTGACTAACTTCAGGCTCAGAGTGAGCCTTTCCTTCCTCAACTGATACCCTGTTTAGAAAAACAGGGCTCTGTTTCTCGGCCAAGTCGAGCACTCGCATAATGAGGCTCACGTTCAGAGCTATTGAAAGATACAGGAAGTGCTTTAATGACAAGAAAGCCATTCATGTGAGAAGGAAAAGAGTAGCTGAGAACAGAATAAAGGAAAACAGGGGAAAGTTAGAAGATTTTGCTTAGAGAGCTTTGTGCTGTAAATGTGAAGACCTGTGGCATCGAAGAGGGGAATTTATAGGAAACCAGAAGATGAAAATAAAAACTTCAAAGTGATAAATGAGAAGCTACCCATGCAAAACTTGAAGTAGGCGTTATGGTTCAAGTCAAAATCTTTCTGACAGAATGAGCCGTTTCGGGGTTGATTCTGGAAACAGTGTGGATAATTTGGAAGGGCTCTGAAAACCTAATGAATTGATTTCGTGTTTCTCAGATTGACATAATTGAAGAGCCTCTGGTGAATGAAGGTGCAAAGTTGGTAGTTTTCAGAATTGAAACTCCTCCTTTGTTAATTTAAAGTGGGCCTGAAATGAATCACGTTGTTACCAATAGGGAAGACTGGGAAATAATTTGCTTACCATCGAAAGCTCTAAAAGTCATTATGAGAATTTTTTGATATTTTAGAGAAATACAAATGATTGATCCTAATATTACGTTGCCATTCTCAACAGAGAAACAACAGAAATAAGGAAAAAGGAACCCAAATGATGGAGGAATCAAGGGGTAAAGTGAAAACCTTAGAATTGGAAACGACTAATACAGTTGATTTTCTCAGGAAACAAACAAACCCAGTACGATTTTATCGGATAATCGTTGTTTTCCGAAACTGAATCTCGATAACAAGATATACCCACTTAAGCTTAAATACTCTCTCTCTCTTTTTCCTTAATGTATATATATATATATACACAAGCACGATATGAAAAGCAGAGTGTTGAGAAAGAAAGAAAGAAAAAAAAAGGCTGCTCTGTGCCTGCAACTTTTAGCTTCGGTTTTTGTTTAGTCTATTAATTTAATTTTGTTATTGTTATAGGCTTTTTATTTTCAATGTCGAAGACTGCTTTAAATCTCTTTTTTCTATTAATTAAAAAACCTTTTGATTTTGAGTTTTTGATTTCGTCTGGGAACTGAAGCAAAGAAAGTGATAGAGATCACGGACGGTTTTAAAATCTGGTAATATATTTCTTCTTTTTTTTTCTCATTATAATTTTTTTTCCCGTGCTAGCTGAAAACTGCAAAAGCTCTTGAGTTTTGGATTGCTAACAAGTCAGAGATCGATAAAAACTTTTGTAAAAGTTTGCGGCTATACGGTCTTTCCTTGACTAACACAATGAAATCTGTTTTTTTTTTTTCTCCGCAAGATTCGTTTTCTCTCCTTCAAATTTTATGTTAAGTATGGTTTATGCCATAAAGATGTAAAGTTCGTAACGTAACAAATGCTTTAAAAACGTTTCAAAAAGTTCTAAATATCCACTAAGTTTATAAAATATACATATTTAATCAACAACTTTTATCCATTAAAATCATTTTATATTCACGTAACTAATATTTTTTAGAATGTTTTGGTAAATTTGTCTTCTTGATATAATGTAAGTTATATTTTATGCAAAAATATAACGAGTTTATAATAAATATGCAAAACTGTTTATTTAATGAGTTTTTTTTTTCTTTATTGAATAGTACATGTATTCTGTTATGTTTTTTTTCTTCTTCTTCTTCTTCCTGCAATGAAAGCTATATATAAAATATGTGTAGGCTGCACACATTATATTCGTAGCAAAGTTTACATTATGAAGAAATAAATTGGAGTAATACTACACATCTTAGCTTGAGATGTATTACATTAATTGTAATATCTTGAATGAATTGTGGCATTATAATTGAAAGAAACAAATTTAATAGCAAACTAATTCTGCATCCAACTCTTTTCAATTAACTTTGCATTTAACGTAGCAAATATAACCTTTTTCATTCCGTAAAACAAATTGAAAAAAAAAATCAAATGTTAAATAATTTCAATATAAGATTGATGTGATTTTAAGGGATTATCTATATAAAATTAAGTATTTGAAAATGGGTATCACACAAATATTGAATTTGGTAAGAATTGTACACATATATAATATGACGATGATTTACATAATTTCACCATTAATATGTGTCATTTTTTGATTACTTTACGTCACCTTTAAATAGTTAAATAAATTCAATTAGTACATAATTAATGTACAATCATTGTAGGTTTAAATTAAAATAAAAAAATTTATAATAATTCTCTTTAATTTAATATAATGAATGTATTAATAATTTGATATCTACCTATTTCGATCATTAATATATCTATTAATATCAAAATAATATATTATAAATCAAGAAAATATTATGATATTGTTCTTGATTTAAGTCTCTCCATTCATCACTATAAATTATACTTTTTTATGCCTTCTACAAACAAACCTCATATATTTTTTTGACTTTCTTCACTAGTAAATGAATTGAATGTTCTTGTGAAGAGTATAGAGAGATAAGAAGAAAGAATGATTTAATGTTGTATTGGTGTGTTTAGAATGTACATAGAGAACCTTATTTATAGGATTGTAACAAGTGTAGTACAAGTGAAATAGTGGAAGTGTAGTACAAATGTAGTACAAGTGAAATAGTGGAAGTGTAGTACAAGTGTAGTACAAGTGAAATAGTGGAAGTGTAGTACAAGTGAAATAATACAAGTGTAGTACAAGTGAAGTAAATTACAATATCAAATATAACTTAACATCCCCCCTCAAACTCAAGGAGGAAGAGAAACAATCAACTTGAGTTTGGAAACTAATTCTTGAAATCTACCTGGTAGATGAGATTTGGTGAAGATGTCAGCTGTTTGATCTGTGGAGGATATTGATTTGAGACAAACAGTGTCTTGAAGAACATGTTGACGAACAAAATGACAATCAATCTCGATATGTTTTGTTCGTTCATGAAATACATTATTGTGAGCAATCAATAAGCACTCGATTGTCACAATATAGGATAGTTGCAGTTGATTGGAGAACACCCATATCAGCAAGTAACCAACGGAGCCAAAGAAGTTCTTGAGTGGTGTCAGCAAGAGCACGATATTCAGCTTCAGTGCTGGATCGAGAAGTGAGAGATTGTTTCTTGCTTCGCCAAGATATAAGAGAGTTTCCAAGAAAGAAACAATATCCAGTGGTAGAGCGACGATCAGTTGGGTCACCTGCCCAATCAGCATCAGAGTAGGCGGAAAGAAGAAGATTAGACTTGTTGGAGAAATGGAGACCGTGAAACATAGTGCCTTTGATGTAGCGAAGAATGCGAAGAACCGCAGTATAATGGGTAGACCGTGGAGCAGACATGAATTGACTAACCAGATGAACAGCATAGGCAATGTCAGGACGAGTGATTGTGAGATAAACAAGGTTGCCTACTAGTTGTCTGTATAATGTGGCATCTGAGAGAATAGTACCATCTAATGGAGTAAGTTTGACATTGGTTTCTAGAGGTGTTGATGCAGTTTTACAATCAGTAAGGCCAGCCCGATTAAGAATATCGGAAGAGTACTTTGCTTGAGAGATAATATCCTCGAGAATCGATGAGATTTCTAGGCCCAAGAAGTAATGGGAGACGACCAAGGTCTTTCATTTTAAATTGATGACTCGAGAAACCGGCTGAGATCAATAATTCCATTAGAGTCATTCGGTTATGATCATATCATCTACATAAAGGAGTAGAAGTGTCACACCAGTGGGAGTCTTAGAATAAAGAGACCAGGAGTCATAAGAACTGGAAGTGAAACCAAAGTCAAGTGTAGAGTCGAATTTGGAAAACCAAGCTCGAGGAGCTTGTTTGAGGCCATAGAAAGCACGGCGAAGTCTCGCATACTTGATGAGGTGAATGAGTATATCCAGGAGGAGGTTTCATATAAACTTCCTCGGTTATGTCTCCATTGAGAAAAGCATTTTTGACATCCATTTGAAACATGTTCCAATTTCGGCAAGAAAGAACAAAGAATGATACTTCGAACAGAGGTGAGTCGAGCTACAGTGCAAAAGTTTCTTCATAGTCGATTCCATATTCTGTGTAAAACCCTTTGCAACCAGACGAGCTTTATATCGTTCCACGGACCCATCCGAATGAGTTTTGATTTTGAAGATCCACTTACAACCAATCAAAGATTTATTAGATGGAAGATCAACAAGATCCCACGTGTATGTGCTTTTGTTAACGCACGTAATTCATCCGTCATAGATTGCTGCCAATAAGCGTTAGAACTAGTTTCTCTATAGTTTTGGGGTTCATGATGAGACAAAATAGTAGAGAAACATTGGTAATCACGAAGATCAAAAGCAAGACTACTTACACGAGTGTAACGACGAAGTAATGACTCGGACAATCGGGTAGTTGGTCTTCGAAGATGTTGTTATGGTAGGATCGGCGGAAAGGAGCGGCACACATCGGGAGAAGCCGTAGTGGACGATGGTGGAGGTAATGGAGCAATGTCAGGAGGAGATAAATGAATAGTTGGGTCATTAAAAAATGAGAGTGAGGTAGGAGATGAGACATGAAATGAAGAAATAGAGGAAAACATTTTATGTTCCCAAAAGATGACATGACGAGAGATGCGCAAATCGTTGTAGAGATAGGGTCCCAACAACGATAGCCTTTGTGTTCTATTCCATACCCTAAGAAACAACAAAGACGAGAACGAGGTTCTAATTTATTGTGTTCATGAGGGTGAAGAAGAACAAAACAGCACAACCAAACACTTTGAGTAGTTCATAAGATGGAGAAGTACTATGTAGACGCTCATAAGGGGATTGATTGTGAATAATAGGCATGGGAATACGATTGATGGTATAAACAGTAGAAGAGTCGCTTTCACCCCAAAAGCGTTCAGGACAAGAACTAGAAATGAGGAGAGTACGAACAGTATTAAGAATATGTTTGTGTTTTCGCTCAGCTCTTCCATTTTGTTGAGATGTGCCAGGACAAGAATATTGAGAAAGAGTCCCATTTTGTCGAAGAAAATTTAAAAAATTTGTTTCTTTATATTCCATAGCATTATCAGCTCTAAGCACTTTGATATTTTGAGAAAATTGGGTTTTAACCATTTGGGCAAAATCATAATAAATTTTGGGTAATTCAGATCTATGTTTCATGAGAAAAATCCATGTGAATCTTGAATAATCATCAATAAAAATGACAAAATAAACACATCCCCCCATAGTAGGATGTGGGGATGGACCCCAAACATCAGAATGAATTAAGTCAAAAGGGGAGACAGAAGTAGAATCACTTTTATTAAAACATAAAGCAGGTTGTTTTCCCAATTGACAAGGCAAACAATTTACATTATCAGAAATAGAAACAGATCCTAATTTACCAGAAGATGCTAAGGGACGAAGACGTCCTATAGACGTATGGCCTAGACGAGCATGCCATAGGTTGATAGGAGTGGTAGAAGCAGCAACGGAAGTGTGAGGAGAATTGGGTAGATGAAGGTTGATAAGTTCAAATAATCGTCCAACCTTACGGCCTATCGCAAGGATCTCATTCCGTCTGTGGATCCGGCCCATGAAAACCAGAAGAGGAAAAAGTAATAGTAAGACCAAGTTCACATAATTGACAAACAGAGATAAGATTTAGAGTAAGGTTGGGAATATGAAACGTGTCAGAAAGTGATATAGAAGATGTGGAAACTTGTCCTACAAAGATTAACATGCATATGTGAACCATTGCGCTTTGAATTAAAGGTTTGGAGATGGAAGATTGTGTGGGAGAGAAGATGTGAGTATCATGAGTCATATGGTTACAACAAGCAGAATCAAAATACCATAAAGATTTACCTGATGTGAGAGACAAGGCAGTAGGAGAAGCATTACTAGATTGTGAGAGAACATGTTTAAGAAGACCTTCAAGTTCTTGAGTAGAGAAAGTAAATTTGTCATGATTATCCTCAGAAGTAGCAGCGGTGATAGATGAGTTACTATTTTTACCTGAAGCATGTTGAGAGGGATTCCGAGAGGAATACTGAGAGGGATTCCGAGAGGAATGCTGAGAGGGATTCCGTGAGGAATGCTGAGAGGGATTCCGAAAGCAATCTCTATTAAAGTGTCCTGGACCCTTCTTGTGACAATATATACATACCCGAATGGGACATGTAAGAAGCTCATGATTGGGGTTGTGACAGTAGGTGCAGCCTTGATGTTTGAAGTCCTCTTTAGAACCTCCTTTAGGGCGATAAAAGGGGGTGGCAAGAACAGAATCTGTATGATGAACTTTGAAAACCCCCATCCGAGTTTCTTCAGAGCGAAGCTCGGTCACAGCAGTATCTAAGGATGGAAAAGGACTCCGATGGAGTAAGGAAGCCCGAACAGGTTCAAATCGATCATGGAGAGCCATGAGAAAAATAACAAGACGTTGGTGATTACGGTAAGTTGCAAACATCTCAGCATCAATCTTGTTCGTCCAAGTTGGTTCAGAAAGAGCGAGTTGATCCCAAATAGTATGCATTTCAGAGAGAAATTGGTTAATGGTTTGATCAGCCCTTTGGCGTTTGGTATGAAGAGTTGTTAAAAGTTGATATTGGTTGGCTAAATGCATTTGTAGTAAAGCGAGCCTCAAGAAATTCCCAAACTTCTTTGGCAGTGTCAAAACGCCCAAATTCACCATGAATGGAGGGTAAAGTGGTGTTACGGAACCAGGTAATAATTTGATGATGTTTACTCTCCCAGTCTTCAAGGCGATCAGCAAATAAGGAGTTATTTTCAGTGGTTTCTTGGATGGGTATAGAGATATCACCAGTTATGAAACGCCATAGCTTGCGTCCTTTCAAGAAACTTTTCATTGCTTGTGCCCAGGCTAGGTAGTTAGTATCATCAAGGGTGGTAGAGATTGGTTTTAGGATATCATTTCGGTCCATTTTAACGAAATAATGGAGGAGATATAAAGCAAATATATAGAGACAGTATAAAGGAGATATCCTTAAAAATGAAAAAAAGGAGTTGAAAACAAGCCTGGAACCGGGTTGAGGTGAGCCGGGTTGAGGAGAGCCGAGTTGAGGAGAGCCGAGTTGGAGTGAGCCGAGTGGAGGTGAGCCGGGTTGGAGTGAGCCGAGTTGAGGTGAGCCGGGTTTGGAATGAGCCGGGTTGAGGTGAGTCGGGTTGAGGTGAGCCGGGTTTGGAGCGAGGAAGAGAGGCAGAATTTTGATAGAAATTTTAGAGGTATATGAGAGGCTCTGATACCATGTGAAGAGTATAGAGAGATAAGAAGAAAGAATGATTTAATGTTGTATTGGTGTGTTTAGAATGTACATAGAGAACCTTATTTATAGGATTGTAACAAGTGTAGTACAAGTGTAGTACAAGTGAAATAGTGGAAGTGTAGTACAAATGTAGTACAAGTGAAATAGTGGAAGTGTAGTACAAGTGTAGTACAAGTGAAATAGTGGAAGTGTAGTACAAGTGAAATAATACAAGTGTAGTACAAGTGAAGTAAATTACAATATCAAATATAACTTAACAGTTCTAATCGATTTGACCTAATGAATAAACCAAAAAACATTCCTAGTGTTGTTCACATTTTTTGTTTTGATTATTACGTTCATTACCTTTTTTCTCTTATAGATCATGTGTTGATTTGTTGAAATTTCACGATGAGTTTCCAACAAAATTTTGATAAATATCCTTCTACTTTATTAGAGCATGAGTAGGATATTCCCTACAAAAGTGAGGCTTCACCTCCTAAGAAACTCAATAGGGTAAAGAAGTGCAAGAAACCCAAAAAGCCCAACATGGAAAAGAGGCTGGAATGTTTGGAATAGATGCTTGAGTAATTGATGCAGTTGATATGTCTATTGACATTTCAAATGCCCTAAGACAAATTGACAACTAAGCCTAGCGAGGTCATCATCAAACTCTTAAGAACAACAATAACTCTATTAGTAGTAGAGGCCCAGTCCATAACAAATTGGGACCCAAGATCCTAAAGCTTTTAGCACTTCAAAGGGTTGACAACGGCGAAGACCAACTAACAATCACTGTCCAAAATGACAAGAACTGCATTGGATAGGAACATTCACATACTGGACCCTAAGAACTGAGGGAAAGACTTGAGATTAGGCACCATACTTATTCTTTCCAAGGAAGCATCACTGAGGACGATGTAGATTTTGGCCTTAATCACCAACAATTGCTAGCAAGGGTAATTTCCATCTAAACACCCTCCAATGGAAAGCATAGAGTTTCAACTTAAGAAAATGGCGTTAAAACTCAATGGCAAGAAGAATAACCTGAACTACCCAAAGTCTACCAAAACACCTTTCACCTTGAAAGTAATGTCTACTCCCTAAGAAAAGAAGTTCAAGTAGCCAACTTTCTGTTGGGTTTTCCTCTTGGTTTGGAGGAGCCCATGGAGTAAGAAGGGCAATTGTGTCATTTCATTGCTTTAATTAATAAACCCATTTAGGGTTTGTTGTGTGAGAGATTCTTCAGAGTTTTTAGAATTGTAGCAGCAAAGGCAGCAGCTAGTAGAAAAATTGAGCAGTTAGTAGAAAAATTGAGCAGTTTTTCCCTCTCCAGCCA
Organism: Hippophae rhamnoides; assembly: GCA_033030585.1. Lineage (NCBI taxonomy): Eukaryota > Viridiplantae > Streptophyta > Magnoliopsida > Rosales > Elaeagnaceae > Hippophae > Hippophae rhamnoides. Next base: position 38,077,283 of record CM065428.1, on the reverse strand, counting down.
GTCTTTATCAAGTGCTACGATCGAAGGCCGTTTGTGGTCCGATTAAGCTGAAATTTTGCAGACAGGTTCACGACTCAAGACTATTTAATCCGTGCGGTGGGATTTGGATTTGGCTCACCGGTTTTGGAAATTACGAGCAGTGAACAGTGACTACAAATTGGGTTAGATTTCTCCATTTTTCTTGAAATAATTGTTAGTTTCCAAGAAGTGTATTCTTGATGATGTTGTTGATTGTTTGCCTCTAGTTATACCTAGAGAGAACTGTTGTACAATTGTTTCTTGATAGTGGAAGTTTTGGAGAGGAGTGCCGTGGTTGTTTCCTTCCTACACCAGGAAGGTTTTTCCACGTAAATTACTTGTGTTGATTTTGTGCATGTTTCATTTTAAGCTCTATTTATTTGTTTCCTAAAATATTCACACAAAGAAGAAGAATAGGTTTAATTCCTCTGTTTAGAACTTGATTAAGTTTGTATTGAAATTGTGATTCTCCTAACAAAGTGGTATCAGAGCTGTGGTTATTATTGTGGAATTTCTTGTGTTGAATAATGGAAGCAAAATTTGAGTAGAATGATTACTTTGAATGGTTCTAATTATCATACTTGGAAAGGAAAAATGAAAGATCTCCTTTATGTCAAATAGTTTCATTTACCAATGTTTGCCTCTTAGAAGCCACAAAAGTTATCTGAAGAAGAATGGACTTTGTTACATCGACAAGTCTGTGGGTATATAAGGCAATGGGTAGATGATAATGTTTTGAATCACATTAGTGGAGAAATACATGCACGGTCACTATGGAATAAACTTGAAGAGTTGTATGCTCGAAAAACAAGAAATAATAAAATATTTCTTATAAAGCAGTTGATGGCTTTAAGGTACCAAGATGGAACTTCGTTGACAAATCACTTGGATACGTTCCAAGGAATAATCAATCAGTTAGCTGGAATGGGTATTAAGTTTGATGATGAGATTCAGGGGTTGTGTTTATTGGGTACGTTGTCGGACTCTTGGGAAACATTTAGAATGTCATTAAGTAACTCAGCTCCAAATGGTGTAATCAATATGGATCTGGCTAAGAGTAGTGTTTTGAATGAAGAAATGAGAAGAAAATCACATGGGTCTTCTCAGCAGTCAGAGATTTTGGTTACAGAAAGAAGAGGGAGGAGTAAAAGCAGAGGTTTCAAGAACAAAGAAAAAGGAAGAAGCAAGTCTAGGTTTTCTAATATTGAGTGTCATCACTGTGGCATGAAAGGGCACATCAAGAAATATTGTAGACAACTGAAACAGGATAACAAGAAGAAGACAAAGAACAAGAGGGTGATGTTGGTAAAGAAAATGATCGAGTTGCCACCACTAGTTTAGAAGACTTTCTCGTTGTTTATAATGAAGATGTTGTCAATGTTGCATGTCACGAGGTCAATTGGGTTATTGATAGTGGAGCCTCCATTCATGCTACGTCTCTAGAGGACTTCTTTACATCCTATACATCAGGTGACTTTGGGACAGTGAATTTGGGTAATGATGGCTTGGTTAAAGTCATTGGTATTGGAGATGTGTATTTGGAGATGAATAATGGCACGAGGCTACTTCTTAGAAGGGTAAAGCATATTCCTGAAATTCGTTTGAACTTAATCTCTGCAGGTAAACTTGATGATGAAGGATATTGCAATACCTTTAGTAATGGTCAATGGAAACTTACTAAAGGTGCTATGGTTGTTGCTCGTGGGAACAAGCATTCCAGTTTGTATATGCTTCATGCGAGACTCTTCAAAGGCGTTATTAATGCTGCGACAGATGAGCTCACATCAGAATTATGAAATAAGAGACTTGCTCACATGAGTGAGAAAGGCTTGGTAGTATTGACTAAAAATAATCTTCTTTCTGGAATGAATGATGTTTGTTTAAGAAGATGTACTCATTGTTTGGCAGGGAAGCAAAATAGAGTTTCTTTCAAGAGTTCCCCTCTTTCAAGAAAACAATTCATACTTGATTTGGTACATTCAGATGTATGTGGTCCTATGAAGACAAAACATTTAGGTGGTGCCAGTTATTTTGTGACCTTCATAGATGATTGTTCAAGAAAGTTATGGGTGTACACTTTGAAGAGCAAAGATCAAGTATTAGATGTGTTTAAACAGTTTCAAGCCTTAGTGTAAAGACAAACTGGGAAGAAATTGCGGTGCATCAGAACAGATAATGGGGGAGAGTATTCAGGTCCTTTTGATGAGTATTTTAGGCATCAGGGCATTCGACATCAAAAGACACCTCCCAAGACTCCTCAGTTAAATGGGTTGGCTGAGAGAATGAACAGGAAATTAGTTGAAAGAGTAAGATGTCTTCTTTCACAGGCTCAGTTTCCAAGATCTTTCTGGGGTGAGTCTTTGAATACAATTGTACATGTTATTAATCTCACACCATGTGTTCCTCTTCAGTTTGATGTACCAAATAGAGTTTGGACTGGCAAAGATGTTTCTTATGATCATCTTTTCTTTTTTGGTTGCAAGGAATTTGTGCATATACCAAAAGATGAGAGATCTAAGCTCGATGTGAAGACACGATAGTGTATCTTTATTGGTTATGGTATGGATGAATTTGGCTACAAATTTTATGATCCAGTTGAGAAGAAACTGGTAAGGAGTCGTGATGTTGTGTTTATAGAAAATCAAACTATATAAGATGTTGAGAAGAAAGAAAAAGGAGTCCATCAGTATAGCGATGATTTGATTGACCTAGATCTAGTTCCTTTATCAGTACAGATGGAACAAAATGTTCAAGATGATCAATAGGGTTCAGATGATGCAGATATGCAAGCTGAAATAGATCATTAGACTACTGATCAGTTACCATAACCAGAAATTCCACCCAGGAGGTCTACCAGAGACCGACGTCCTTCCACACGGTATGATACAGATGAGTATGTGTTATTGACAGATGATGGAGAACCTCAATGTTATGCAGAAGCGATGGAAGATGAAAATAGAGCACATTGGGTTGGTGCTATGGAAGATGAGATGCAATCACTGTATGACAATCACACGTTTGAGCTGGTAAAGTTGCCTAAGGGTAAGAGAGCTTGAAGAACAAGTGGGTCTACAGGGTGAAGCAAGAAGAACAAAATTCACAACCACGATACAAAGCTAGACTGGTCGTCAAGGGATTTAGTCAGAGAAAAGGTATTGATTTTGATGATATTTTCTCTCCTGTTGTGAAGATTTCTTCCATATGTGTTGTTCTAGGTTTAGCAGCAAGCTTGGATTTAGAAATTGAGCAAATGGATATGAAAACTGCCTTTCTTCATGGTGAGTTGGAGGAAGAGATTTATATGGAGCAGCTAGAGGGTTTTGAGGTTAAAGGTATAAGAAGTTTGAGTCAGTTATGGGGGATCATGGTTACAAGAAGACTACTTCTGATCATTGTGTTTTTGTGCAGAAATTCTCTAATGATGACTTTATCATTTTATTGCTCTATGTTGATGACATGTTGATTGTTGGCAGAAATTCTTCAAGAATTGATAATTTGAAGAAGCAGCTGAGTAAGTCCTTTGCCATGAAGGACTTGGGGCCAGAAAAACATATTCTTGGTATTTGAATTTGTCGAGACAAGAAAAGAAAGAAGTTGTACATGTCACAGGAACGATACATCAACAAAGTACTTGAAAGGTTTCATATGGATAAAGCTAAAGTGATATCTTCTCCTTTATCTAATCACTTTAAGTTGAGATCGAGTCAAGGCCCTTCAACAGATAAAGAGAAGGAAGATATGGAAAATGTTCCATATGCCTCAGTAGTAGGAAGCTTAATGTATGCAATGGTGTGTACGAGGCCAGACATAGCTCTTGCAGTTGGATTTGTTAGTCGTTTTCTTTCGAATCTAGGAAGAGAGCATTGGGATGCAGTAAAGTGGATTATGAGATATCTTCGAGGTACTTCCAAGTTAACACTTAGCTTTGGAAGTGGAAAACCAGTGTTAGTTGGATACACTGATTCAAATTTAGCAGGAGATGAAGATTCTCGTAAGTCAACTTCAAGTTATCTAATTACTTTCTCTGGTGGAGCATTTTCTTGGCAGTCAAGATTGCAAAAGTGTGTTGCACTTTCTACAACAGAGGTGGAGTTTATTGCAGCAACAGAAGCTTGTAAATAGTTGTTGTGGATGAAACAGTTCTTGATAGAACTTGGTTTCAAGCAGCAGAAATATGTGTTATTCTGTGATAATCAAAGTTCCATTCACCTAGCGAAGAACTCGGCATTTCACTCAAGATCAAAGCATATTGATGTGAGGTATCATTGGATAAGGGATACTCTTAACAATAAGTTGCTTGAACTTGAGAAAATCCATACTAATGAGAATGGATTTGACATGCTAACAAAAGCAATGTCAAGAGAAAAACTTGAAGTTTATTATTCAATTTTCGGGATGGCAGATCCCTCCATCTAATCGGAAAAGGGGGAGATTTGTTGGGTTTTCCTCTTGGTTTGGAGGAGCCCAAGTGAAGCCCATATGGCTTAAAATCCCATGGATTAAGAAGGGAAATTGTGTCATTTCATTGCTTTAATTAATAAACCCATTTAGGGTTTGTTGTGTGAGAGATTCTACAGAGTTTTTAGAATTGCAGCAGCAAAGGCACCAGCTAGCAGAAAAATTGAGCAGTTTTTCCCTCTCCAGCCAGTCTTCATCAAGTGCTCCGATCGAAGGCCGTTTGTGGTCCAATTAAGCTGAAATTCGGCAGAGAGGTTCAAGACTCAAGAATATTTAATATGTGCGGTGGGATTTGGTTTTGGCTCACCGGTTTGGGAAATTACGAGCAGTGAACAGTGACTATGAATTGGGTTAGATTTCTCCATTCTTCTTGAAATAATTGTTAGTTTCCAAGAAGTGTATTCTAGATTTTTCATCACTATCACAATATCTAAAAGATTAAATCCTAGATCTGCACTTGGGAACCCATTATAGTGTGAGGGATAAACAAATCTAACAGGTGCAAGCAACTTGAAATTTTTTCGGAATGTTCAAAACAAATAAAAAAAATAGCCCAGGGGTATTTGCTAAGGTATGTGTTAGCATAGGCAGTTATATATAAATATGATCCTTGAAATTAAAAGGACAATATAAAACTTTCTTAGAAGCATAGCATGGTTTGTTGGTACTCTAGTGGCCGTCCTGTTGGGTTTTCCTCTTATTTGGAGGAGCCCAAATGAAGCCCATGTGGCTTAAAAGCCCATGGAGTAAGAAAGGGGCAATTATGTATTTACATTGCTTCATTAATAAACCCATTTAGGGTTTAATGAGATAGGATTCTGCAGAGTTTTTAGCAGAAAAACTTAGCAGTTTTTCCCTCTCCAGCCAGTCTTCATCAAGTGTTCCGATCGAAGGCCGTTTGTGTTCCGATTAAGCTGAAATTTTGCAAGCAGGTTCACGACTCAAGACTCTTTAATCTGTGCGGTGGGATTTGGATTTGGCTCACCGGTTTGAGAAATTCTGAGCAGTGAACAGTAACTACGAATTGGGTTAGATTTCTCCATTCTTCTTGAAATAATTGTTAGTTTCCAAGAAGTGTATTCTTGATGATGTTGTTAATTGTTTGCCTCTAGTTTTACCTAGAGAGAACTGTTGTACAATTGTTTCTTGATAGTGGAAGTTTTGGAGAGGAGTGCCGTGGTTGTTTCCTTCCTACACCGGGAAGGTTTTTCCACGTAAATTACTTGTGTTGATTTTGTGCATGTTTCATTTTAAGCTCTATTTATTTGTTTCCTAAAAGATTCACACAAAGAAGGAGAATAGGTTTAATTCCGCTATTTAGAGCTTGATTAAGTTCGAATTGAAATTGTGATTCTCCTAACACTTTCAGCACCTACAATGGGTCTACTAACTCCCTAGATCAACTGGAGTCATTCAGGGACTAAGTGAACCTGTATGCCCACAGCGATGGTGTCAGCTATCTTGTTTTCCTAACAACTTAGACAGGAAAAACTTATATCCAGTATCGAACCTTGAAGCTAAGAACTATTAGAAGCTTTTCAGAAATTTTCAAGTAGTTTTCTACTCATTTCTCAGCCAATAGTAGTATATCAAAGACATCTACACACTTGATGTGACTGGTCCAAAAGACAAAGAAACCCTTAAAGATTTCTTCAACCGCTTCAGCAGTGAAAAGAACAAGGTTAAGGATCGCTTTGATTCCTTTGCAATCAGTGCCTTCTTGCAAGCTATTCTAATAGGGCCCATATGGAACAAATTGACAATAAAGCTCTCTACGTTGACATATATGAAGATGAATATAATAGTGGCATTAACAATAAAATTGGAGGATATGGTTAGCCACCATTAGAGTAGGTAGAGACATTGTGCCAATATAACAAGGATCACCCACCATTTTTCCCATATACCATAGCCACTCAATACCTATCAACCCACATCATGATTGACCAATCCCTAATTTTTCAACTGACCAGCCATCGTTATACTGTTGCTATCGATCAACCAACTAGCCATTGCCAATCCTACCTAGTCTACTTGTTCTTAGTGCCATCCTACGCCACCCTTGCTTGGTACTGCCCATGTCATAATGACTTGATCTTGCCCATGCCACTATCCATCTAGTTGGATACTTTTGGAACTTGTCTTGTTTCCAACCGTGATGCAATGCTACATGCATTGTAAGCCGCTAGGGCTCCTCTAATTCTGGATTTCAACCTTGTTCTCCAAAGAGTTACGAAAGATGCTAAGTATTTCCCGAGCGTCCTTCAAGTTACCAACATATCAACTTGGCAAAAGTCCTAACAAAATATTACTTCAAGTTGCAAAATAATTTTCCAAGTATTGGCTTAATGGAAAATTATGTCAAGGGAATAAATCTCAAGTGCAGGACATATAACTACATAACCAGTGATTAAAAATATTCATAAGTAATTATAGAGAGCAAAAGTTTCAAGAAAATGATGAAGAAACAAAAATTAAGTCTTTATTATTGATAAAAAAGATAAAGATTTTGGAGCTACAAGCAAAATGCCAAGTGATTTACTTTAGCATAGAAATAAAAAGAACTATAAGTAAAGTCTAAAGGAAAAACAACGAAAATTCCCAGGGTTGATGAAGCTTGCTATCCTCGATGTCATCCGAGATCATTACAATAATTGGATCTGCCTAGTGAGTCTCACAAGTCGATTGGGGCTGAGGCTCTACAATATTCTCAATTCCCACTAGAGCCTAGGGTGCCATCTCAATAGTAACTTCACCCTTATCACGTTCGAGTTGTCATTATACTCATTATGCTAAGTTACAAATCTTGAGAATTTTGGTAAATAATGAAATAGAAGGATGTCAATCTTCAGTTCTCAACTTCCAAGTTCTTACTATGAGCCTATACTTGGGAAAATCTTTTCTCCAACTGGCTCTTCAATGCCTTGGTAGCTTCAAAGGCTTTCTAAATGACATCATGTATTGCATTGATCTTATCAATGACTTCATTCAGTCGTCACTTCTCTTCTTAAGCTTGATGTAGTAAATTAGTGACTCTGTCCTTCTCGTACTCAACACGTTTTATTGTAGCTTCCAAAGGTCGAATGTTACCTAATTCCTTATTGCAAAATGCCTTAGTAGTAACCTTGAATATCTTGAACCTTCCCTCAAGATCATCTATCTGAACATCTTCTTGGTCAGTCTTACTAGGGACAAGAATGAAATTGTAGATGGTAAGTGTGGATGACTCCTAGCTAGTGGAACCATTCTCGTAGTAGGGATCTCAACTGGGAGAAAAACTTCAACAATGCGAGGTGTCACGCCTACCATAGTCACATTGACCTGGCCAACTACCATATGGTACATTCTCTTTCTCCCCAGTATGCAACTGCTACTTGCTTGACTTATTGAACTACCTTCCAAGTGAGGGAAAATGAAACGGAAGACATTTAAGGATGCATTCTTCTAAGAAGTTGGATTCCATGAAGACATGAATGTAAAAAGAAGGTCTGAGGATTAGAACAAGAAAAAGTAAAAAATGTTTCAAGTATATGTTAGGGTTTTTGAATTTAGGAACACAACTGAGGAAGAAGATGACACGCAGAGAGGGAAAAATAAGCCTTGATTCTCATTAACTTTCTATGGATTCCTTGGCCCTTTATATAGCCTTACAGATCAGATTTATTGAAAGGAAATTACATAGATTAACATAAATCAGTTGGATCGTAACAGAAAACATCGGGAATGGTATGAGCCTACCTTTGCGCCCTTCACACCTGTCAGAGATTCTTCTAACAGCTTGAGTGGTCCTTCCTAACAGATTGGAGTGTTCCCCTCCTCCTCCGAGCTTGATCGTGGCTCTAGGTTGGATCCATATGCCTCTTATCTCTTCTTTGTGTGTGCACGTTGGGGTTGGGTGCGTTTTAGCACCCATCAACTCCTCCCTACCTGAGAATCCTTGTCCACAAGTATGAAGGATGGATATGTCTTAGAAAAATGTCATTCGTTTTCCCAAATAGCATCCTCTATCGATGCTCCAGCCCACTTCACTAAAATTTATTATTTTGGTCGATAATAACCCATTTGATCACTCTTCGGTCCAACACAGACTCAGGCTGAGGAAGCATTGTAGAATTATCTGAGATAGGAGGTAGGATCGCGAGGGGTGGGGTGTAATTCCCCAAGTGTCTCTTGAGCCGACTAACATGAAAGACATTGTGTATCTGGGAATCAAGAGGCAATTCCAGCCTATATGCCCCTAATTTGTGCTGTGATTTTGTAAGGCCTATAGAAACGTGGAACTAACTTTATGGCAGCTCGGAAAGCCACATATGTTTGTCTATATGGTTGAAGGCAAAGGTATACATAATCACCTACTGTAAAGGATACTTCTCTACGGTGTTGATCAGCGTGACACTTCATACGGTTCTGAGCTATCATGAGATGGTGGCATAGATCAGGCAAAATGGTATCCCTATCATGCAAGCATTCATCCACCAAATGAACCTTGGAAGTTCTAGGAATGTAGGCCAATAAACGAGGGGGTGGGTGGCCATAAACTACCTTAAAAGGGTGTCATACTTATGGAAGAATGTGTCGATGTATTATAACTATATTCTGCCTAAGGCAACAATTCTATCCATTGGCTTGGCTGTTCTCCAGTAAAACAACATAGATATTATTCCAAGGTGCGGCTGACTACTTCTGTCTGCCCATCGGTTTGAGGGTGGTAACTTGAACTCATACATAGCTTAGTATCCTGTAGTCTGAATAGGGCATTCCAGAAGAAACTTACACAAATATTTTGTCTCTGTCACTGACTATTGAAGCAGGAATGCCATGTAAGCGTACTATGTTTGCCACAAAAGCCTTAGCAACAGTTAGGGCAGTGAAAGGATGTTTCAAAGCTATGAAGTGGGCATATTTGGTCAAGCAATCCACTACCACCATAATCACTGTATGCCCTTTGGAAGGAGGTAGCCCTTCTATGAAATCCATTGAGATATCTGTCCAGCTTTTATGAGGAATTGGTAAGGGCTGCAGGAATCCAACTGGTTTTACACAGTCATACTTGAACCTTTGACATATATCACATAAATGTAGGAATCTTTTCACACCTTGCTACATGTTGGGCTAGATAAAATTTTGTTTAATGCGGGAAAGTGTCTTGTGGAATCCAAAGTGCCTTGCTGTTGGTGATGAGTGACATTTATTCATAAGCTGAGGAATTAGGGAGGACTGTGGGTTTAGATAAACCTTGTTTTTTTTTAACCAAACCCCATCACGTTGGCAAAAAAATTGTGTCCCCCCCGTGGAGATTCTGGCTTGCAGTTTCTCAAAAAATGGTTCTTGTTGGACTTCTTTTTAGAGGCTAGACCACCAGGCTGCCTGAGGTTGTGAGATGGAGATCAATTGAAATTCCACCCTTCTTGACAATGAATCTGCTACTTGATTCTCTAAGCCCTTCTTGTATTCAATCTGATAGTCATACCCGAGCAGCTTAGGTAACCATCTTGCTTGAGCTGGGGTGGTAATCCTTTGCTCTAAAAGGTATTTAAGGCTTCGTTGATCTATGTACATGATGAAAGGTTTTCCCAACAAATAGGGGCACCACATCTTGATAGCTTTCACCACAACAAACATTTCCTTTTCATAAGTTGACAGAGCCAAAGCTGACCCCTTGAGGGTAGCGCTGTAATAAACCACTAGATGGTTTTCTTGGGTCAAAACTGCTCCTAGCCCTATGCCACTAGCATAATATTCAACGACAAAGGGCTGAGTGAAGTTAGGTAACCTTAGAACAGGAGGGGAAGTCAGTGCTTCTTTCAATTTTTGAAAGGCCTAAGCTGCAGCCTCATTCCACTAGAACCCTTCCTTTCCTAGTAGGGAGGTGAGAGGTGTTGTTATCCCACCAAAGTGCCTAATAAATTTTCTGTAATAGCCAGCCAATCCTAGGAATCCGCTGACCCCCTTTGCTATGGTTGGGGTTGGCCATTCCATTACAGCTCGATTTTTTGCAGGATCCACGGCAACCCCTTGTTTTGATATCAGGTGCCCTAGGTATTCTACCTATAATACACCAAAATGGCATTTGGAAGGTTTAACAATTAAACTGTTAGTTGCTAACACCTGCAAAACAGTTTGTAGATGTAGTGTATGATCCTCCCATGATTGAGAATACACTAAAATGTCATCAAAGAAAACCAATATAAACTTCCTGATGTAAGGTCTGAAAAGATCATTCATTAAACTTTGAAAGGTCGCTGGGGCATTAGTGAGGCCAAAAGGCATCACAAGGAACTCATAGTGGCCTTCATGTGTCCGGAATGTTGTTTTTGGGGTATCTTTTTCACAAACCCTGATCTGATGATACCTTGATCGAAGATCCAGTTTGGAGTAGACCTTGGCTCCATGCAATTCATCCAATAACTTGTCTATGACCGGTATAAGGTATTTGTCTTTGATAGTAATGGAATTCAGAGATCTGTAATCCATGCAAAATCTCCAAGTTCCATCATTTTTTCTTACTAACAATACTGGTAACGAGAAAGGGCTATTGCTTGGTTTAATCAAGTTGGAGTGTAGGAGCTCTGATACCATTTTTTCTATCTCAGTTTTCTGGTAGTAAGGGTAACGGTAGGGTCTTACATTTATTGGTCCTGTTCCTGGTTGCAGAGGAATACAATGATCATGTAATCGTTTAGGAGGAAGGATGGTGGAGGGTTCAAATACTTGAGGGAATGCAGCCAATATTTCACTTATCTTAGGTGAAAAAGTTATAGTTTGTTCTCCCGAGGGTTTATTGGAAAGTATCTGAAGGAACAACCCTATATCTGGCAAGCTATGGGTTTCCTTATAGGTTAGGGCTATAATGTTTGTGTGCCCTAATCCTTAAAGCTTATGAGAAGTAACTTTCTCCTGGAAACTGATAGTTAGCTTTTTATAGTCCATCTCGATAGGATCCAAAGTCTCAAGCCATTGGACACCTAACACCAGTTGGCATGCTACAACAAGAAAGACATAGAAATCTGTAGTTACCTGATACCCTTGTATGGTAAGGCTAAGGTTGCAGCATTGCCTTGTGCATTCCACCTTCTCACGATTGGCCACCATTACTTCCAGCTTCTTTCCCTTGGTGATAGTTATTCCATATTGGAGAGTAAGAGCTTGATCAATGAAATTGTGAGTACTTCCTCCGTCAATCAGCACTATCACTCTCTTTTTTAACTGCCCTATTCCCCGTATGGTTTGAAGATGTTCAGCTCCTGGTATAGCATGAAATGAGATTTTAGGCATTACCTCTGGTAATTCTTGTTCCAACTTTTCTTCAGAGTTTCCTGAGAGATTTTGTTCCATCTCCTCTATCATAAACAGTTGTGGACGTGCACGCCAATGGCCAGCTGTGAACTTTTCATCACAATAGTAGTATAGCCCCTTATCTCGGTGCTCACATGCCTCCTAATTAGTGATGCGACGAAAGGTATTAACTGAGGCAATTAAAGAGTTGGTTCTTTGTTGGAGAGGGGGTCCTAACACACCAAAAATAGGGGTTAGTGGAAGTCCTTGCTGCCACAGAGGGTGTTGAGTATCGTGGATATTGATTGGCCTTCCTCTGGAGTATATTATTTTCTTCAATCAATCTTGCCATCCCTATAGCTTCAGCCAACGTCGTGGCTTCTTAATTTTTATTTCAATTCTGATCTCATCTCTTAATCCAGCGATGAAACAACCTATCAAAAATTCTTCTGGAAGACCATCCATTCTGTGAGAGAGTTTCTCAAATGTTTCCTGGTAAGTAGCTACGCTTGAGGTATGTTTGAGTCTGGTTAGGGCTTCAGAAGGATCTTCATAATCAGTTGGGACAAATCTCAGCTGCATAGCTTGGATGAATTCCTCCCAAGTGAGTGGTCCATGGAACTTGGTGATCCATCTATGCCACTGTAAGGCAATACCATCCAAATGAAACGATTCTAACTGCACTCGTTGTTTTGGTGTAGTATTTGTGAATTCAAAGTATTGCTCGACTTTGTATATCCACCCAATGGGTTCTTCCCCTATAAAGGTAGGAAATGATAGCCTAAAGTGGGAACATGGTGGCTCATTAGGGTTTCTAAACCCACCATTTGGGCTTGGATTTTTTTCTCATGCGAACGGGTTTTCTTCAGGTAAATTCCAAGTGGCACAAAGTCCTTGTAACTCAGTGAGAATAGCTTGTAAGGTTACGCCTATCTGATCAAAGCCTGATTCATGCCTTGCTAGGGTTGCCATTACTTCGCTGTGAAACTCAACGTTGGATTTACCCCTGGTGTCTATGGCTTTGATACCACTATTAGGGTTTTTTAATTTAAGAACAGAGCTGAGGAAGAAGATGACACACAAAGAGGGAAAAATAAGCCTTAATTCTCATTAACTTTCTCTGGATTCCTTGGTCCTTTATATAGCCTTACAGATTAGATTTATTGAAAGGAAATTACATAGATTAACAGAAATCAGTTGGATCATAACAGAAAACAGCGGAAATGGTATGAGCCTACCTTCGCGCCCTTCACACCTGTTAGAGATTCTTCTAACTGCTTGAGTGGTCTTCCCTAACAGATTACAGTGTTCCCCTCCTCCTCCAAGCTCGATCGTGGCTCTGGGTTGGATCCATATGCCTCTTCTCTCTTCTCTGTGCGAGCGCACTGGGGATGGGTGAATTTTAGCACCCATCAGTATATTCATTAGGTCGGATTGTGTATCACCTGGGAGTGTTGAGGAAATAAGTCCCACATCGACTAGGGAACTAGTAGAAGAGCTGGTTATAAGCCTAGGCAGTCCTCACCCTTGCAAGCGCATTTTCAGGGGTAGAGTTAGGCCCAGGTGAATCAACATGGTATCAAAGTAGGGACCCCTGGCGGTGGAGGAGCTACCCGGCACTACCACCCGTGGCAACCATAAGACCACCATCGTCCGTCGACACAATCGATGTGAGGGGGAGTGTTGAGGAAATAAGTCCCACATCAACCATGAAACCAACAGAAGAGCTGGTTATAAGCCTAGGCAGTCTTCACCCTTGCAAGCACGTTTTCAGGGGTAAAGTTAGGCCTAGGTGAATCAACATGGTATCAAAGAAGGGACCCCTGGCGGTGGAGGAGCTACCCGGCACTACCACCCGTGGCAACCATAAGACTACCATCATCCGTCGACATAGTCGATATGAGGGGGAGTGTTGAGGAAATAAGTCCCACATCGACTAGGGAACCAGCAGAAGAGCTGGTTATAAGCCTGGACAATCCTTACCCTTACAAGCGCGTTTTCAGGAGTAGAGTTAGGCCCAGGTGAATCAACAGGGAGTCCTATCCACTCGACTGATGTGTATGCTTGGTCAGTTGGTAGGCTCAAATATTTAGTCGGCAAGTTAACCTGCATGGTCAGTTCGACTTCTCTGGTTGATTAGTCGATGATCCATTTGTTGAAAATCAACACCAAAATAATAATTGAAGAGGTAGAGAAATAAATGAAGTAGTTGAAGGTTTTAGAAATAAATGAAGTGGTTGAAGGTTGTAGAAATAAATGAAGTAGTTGAAGGTTGTAGAAATAAATGAAGTAGTTGAAGGTTGTAGAAATAAATGAAGTGGTTGAAGATTGTAGAAAAGAGAAGTGTGTAGATAAGATTTGTATGGATAGTATTATTTCTTAGTTTTATATTTGTGTGGTGTAGATTGCATGGTGAGGACTATAAATAGCCTACCTTGCATTTGGTTTAATCATTCCATCAAAAAACAAATAAGTCTTTGTATTCTTAGTTTGAGTGTAAGTTAAGAGCTTTCTCTTTGAGTGTTTGTATTTCTCTTCAATTTGTGAGTTGTCTTTGAAAGGTGTTATAGTGAGTATAATACAAGTAGTTTGTTTACTTGTTTGGATATAATATTAGTAAATTTAGAGTTGTTCATTCTAAATTTTACTCAACAATTGGTATCAGAGCGGGACGGTCAGAGATCGTTCTTAGTGGAGTTATCTTGAGTCGTGAGGAGTTTGGTACTCAGCAAGTTTATTAGTCAAGCTTGTTCAGTATAGTCGAAGTCTTGCTAACACGATGGGTGAACTTCAAGTAGTTGGAGGAATCAAGAAGCTCAACAACAAAAACTATAACACATGGTCAACATATATGGAGTCTTATCTACAAGGTCAAGACTTGTGGAAGGTTGTTGGTGGTGATGAAGTTACACAACCAACATTGGAAGATGCAAAAGGCATCTTGCGGAAGTGGAAAATTAAAGCAGGCAAAGCGATGTTTTCTTTGAAGACCACAATTGAAGAAGAAATGTTGGAGCATATTCGGGATGCAAAAACACCAAAGGAAGCATGGGACACTCTTGTTACGCTCTTTTCAAAGAAGAATGATATAAGATTTCAACTTCTGGAGAATGAGTTACTATCGATGGCGCAACGCGACATGACGATTTCCCAATACTTTCACAAGGTAAAGTCATTATGCCGCAAAATTTTAGAGTTAGATCCAAAAGCTCCTATTGGGGAAACGAGGATAAAGAGAATAATTATTCATGGTTTGAGACCCGAATATCTAGGGTTTGTTACCGCTATACAAGGATGGCCGACACAACCATCTCTTGTTGAGTTTGAGAATCTATTAGCTGGTCAAGAAGCTATGGCTAAGCAAATGGGAGGAGTCCAACTGAAGGGTGAAGAAGAAGCGCTCTACACTAGCAAAATCAAAATCACTTTCAAGCGGTACAATGTAAATGGATATAAAAATGATGGCGATAAAGGAAAAAATTCTCAAGGAAAGGGAGGCTTTCATCCAGGGGGAGCTTGGAAGAACCGCAATAACAATAGAAAATTTGACGGTGAATGTTACAACTGTGGAAAGATGGGTCACATGGAAAAATATTGTTGGAGTAAGAAAAAACCTGTTGAAAGCAATACAGCTACTTCCAGTTCTAAGGAGCATAGCGAAGATGGTTGGGATGCTGAAGCATTATTCGCTACAGAGGAAGAAGAATTGGCTCTTACGGTGACAACATCAAAACAGATTGACTACAAGAATGACTGGATCATAGATTCGGGCTGTTCAAATCATATGACATGTGATAAACATAAGTTGGAAAGCATGTCTGAGTACAAGGGAGGTCATGTAGTGGTGACAGCTGACAACTCAAGGTTACCGATAGCCCACATCGGTAAGACGATAGTTACGCCTCGATATAGTACTAACCAAGTACCACTTCAAGATGTTTATCATGTCCCAGGAATGAAGAAAAATTTGCTATCTGTGGCTCAATTAACATCATCAGGCCACTATGTCTTGTTCGGTCCCCGAGACGTGAAGGTGTATCGTGATCTCAACATCTCAGAAACACCGACAATGGAGGGGCAATGATTGGAATCAGTCTACGTGATGTCAGTAGAATCTGCATATGTAGACAAGACAAGAAGAAATGAGACAGCAGATCTATGGCATATGCGGTTAGGTCACGTTAGCTATTCCAAGCTAAATATGATGGTGAAGAATTCGATGCTTAAAGGACTTCCTCAACTAGACGTGCGAATAGACACAATCTGTATAGGATGCCAATATGGTAAAGCTCACCAATTTCCATATGAGGAATCAAAGTTTAAAGCAAAAGAACCATTGGAGATAGTTCACTCTGATGTATTCGGTCCTGTCAAGCAACCATCAATTGGCGGTATGCGATACATGGTAACATTCATTGATGACTTCTCAAGGTATGTGTGGATTTTCTTTATGAAAGAAGAATCTGACGTATTCTCAAAGTTTAAAGAGTTTAGAGAGTCAACTAAAGGAGAAGTTGGAAAGAAGATCCGTTGTTTGCGCACAAACAACGGTGGAGAATATAGCTCAGGCGAGTTCTCTCAATACCTAAGGGAATGTTGAATACGTCATCAGTACACTTGTGCCAACACGCCACAACAAAATGGTGTAGCAGAAAGAAAGAACCGGCATCTTGCAGAAATTTGTCGGAGTATGCTACATGAAAAGAATGTACCTGGGAGGTTTTGGGCTGAATCAATGATGACTACAGCCTTTGTGATCAACAGACTTCCTCAACCAAGGTTAGAATTTGTTTCACCCTTTGAGAAACTATGGAACATGAAACCTACAGTTAGCTACTTTTGAGTATTTGGCTGTGTATGTTATGTATTTGTTCCTGATCATTTACGGAGCAAATTTGACAAGAAAGCTGTTAGATGTATCTTTGTGGGATACGACAGCCAAAGAAAAGGATGGAAATGTTGTGATCCAACGAGTGCAAGATGCTACACTTCACGAGATGTGGTGTTCGATGAAGCATCTTCTTGGTGGTCCTCAGAGAAGGAAGCATTGCCAGACTCAAGAGAATTTGGAGATAAGTTGCAACAAAAGATGGAGGAGCATACTATAAAATTTCAACCAAGTTTAGATGAATCCAAAGATCCAGACAATGATGGTGCCGAACAAAGAGTAACTCAGAATCCTTGGCAAACTGGCATATATCAACAACTAAATGAAGAAGGTGGGCCTAGTGAAATAGAAGAATCAACTCCACAATCTTAACTCTGTAGGTCAATAAGAACACGAAGGCCAAATCCCAAATATGCCAATGCAGCCATAATTGAAGAAGCAATAGAACCTGAGACGTTTGAAGAAGCATCGCAAAGATCTGAGTGGATGAAGCTATGAGAGATGAGATCGATGCACTTCAGCAAAATCAAACTTGGGATCTGGTGCAAAAGCCAAGAGATGTGAAACCCATATCCTACAAATGGGTTTACAAGATAAAGCGTAGACCAGATGGGTCAATCGAGAGATACAAGGCACGATTGGTAGCTCGTGGTTTCTCTCAATAGTATGGACTAGACTATGATGAAACATTTAGTCCAGTGGCAAAACTTACAACTGTTCGAGTCCTACTTGCACTTGCAGCAAACAAAGATTGGAAGTTGTGGCAGATGGATGTGAAGAATGCTTTTCTTCATGGAGAGTTGGATCGGGAGATCTATATGATCCAACCAATGGATTTTCAGAGCCAAGATCATCCTGAATATGTGTGTAAGCTGCAGAAAGCACTTTACAGATTAAAACAAGCACCGAGGGCATGGTATGGTAAGATTGCTGAATTTCTAACAGAAAGTGGTTATTCACTAACACCTACAGATTCCAGCTTATTTGTTAAAGCCAATGAAGGAAAGCTAGCTATTGTGCTAGTATATGTGGATGACTTAATCATAACTGGTGATAATGAGGTAGAAATTCTTCGAACAAAGGAGAATTTATCAGTCCGTTTACTGATGAAAGAACTTGGCCAGCTCAAGCACTTTCTTGGTTTAGAGGTTAATCACACACAAGAAGGAATATTTCTTTGTCAGCAAAAATATTCTAAAGATTTGATAAAACGGTTTGGAATGCTTGAATGCAAACCAATTTCGACGCCGATGGAGCCAAATGCCAACATGTGTGCACATGAAGGAAAAGATTTGGAAGATGTGACAATGTATCAAAAATTGGTAGGTAGTCTGATCTACTTAACCTTAACTCGGCCTGACATTTCTTATGCAGTTAGTGTAATGAGTCGGTATATGCAAAATCCAAAGAAGCCACATTTGGAAGCAGTTCGACGAATATTGAGATATGTGAAGAGTACAATTGACTATGGTCTTTTGTACAAGAAAGGTGGAGACAACAAGTTAGTTGGTTACTGCGATGCAGACTATGCAGGAGATCATGACACCAGGAGATCAACAACTGGGTATGTGTTTAAGCTGGGTTCTGGAACAATTTCTTGGTGTAGCAAAAGACAACCAATAGTATCATTATCAACCACTGAAGCTGAGTATCGAGCAGCGGCAATGGCAGCTCAAGAGTGTACATGGTTGATACAGCTAATGAATAATCTACATCAATCAGTAGATTATGCAGTACCGTTGTATTGTGACAATCAATCAAAGAATTGCTCGCAAGAGAATCCGGTCTTTCATGCAAGAACTAAGCATGTTGAAATACACTATCACTTTATCAGAGAAAAGGTTTTGCAAGAAGAAATTGAAATAAGGCAAATCAAGACAGATAATCAAGTTGCAGACTTGTTCACAAAAAGCTTAAGCGTTGACAAGTTTGAAATGTTTCGCCATCAGCTTGACATAGTAAAAATAGTGAGAGTTAGTGTTGAGGGGGAGTGTTGAAAATCAACACCAAAATAATAATTGAAGAGGTAGAGAAATAAATGAAGTAGTTGAAGGTTGTAGACATAAATGAAGTGGTTGAAGGTTGTAGAAATAAATGAAGTAGTTGAAGGTTGTAGAAATAAATGAAGTAGTTGAAGGTTGTAGAAATAAATGAAGTAGTTGAAGGTTGTAGAAATAAATGAAGTGGTTGAAGGTTGTAGAAATAAATGAAGTGGTTGAAGGTTGTAGAAAAGAGAAGTGTGTAGATAAGATTTGTATGGCTAGGATTATTTCTTAGTTTTATATTTGTGTGGTGTATATTGCATGGTGAGGACTATAAATAGCCTACCTTGCATTTGGTTTAATCATTCCATCAAAAAACAAATAAGTCTTTGTATTCTTAATTTGAGTGTAAGTTAATAGCTTTCTCTTTGAGTGTTTGTATTTCTCTTCAATTTGCGAGTTGTCTTTGAAAGGTGTTATAGTGAGTATAATACAAGTAGTTTGTTTACTTGTTTGGATCTAATATTAGTAAATTTAGAGTTGTTCATTCTAAATTTTACTCAATACCATTAGGTATGATAGGCTAGTGATTGGTTAATCGACCAACTTTTTGCCCACATTGGTCCTCTTTTCTATAATTTCCATGCAACTGTCCCACTCTTTCCTAGTATCCATCTCTACAAGAGAAATCAACAAGGGAGACATTGCACATGTAAGGAGCACATCTTTTAGACAATTTACTGGCCTACCAAATGGGGTCTCACAAGTGTAGTACGTATAAAAAGAATTATTGATCATGTTCTTTATGCTCATGCAAAATTGAAGAAGAGTAAAACCATCATGATCCAAGGCCTTAAGATGGAGGATATATTTGAAAATCTAATCAGATAATAATAAAATTTAGAAGTTAAAATGTAGGATTTTTATTGACTTTTCTCATTAGATTTTGATCGGTCATAAGTTTTTAATTGGTAGTTGGAGCGAGACATTGAATGAGCCGTTGGAAAGCTCAAACCTATAATTTTTTATTGTGCAAGATAGTTTGGGATACTAGCTGTACATTTCAATCAAAATGTCCCAAATTTAGATGTAATTGTGGCATCGTACCCATGTAAAGTAGTTAGACCACCTCAAGGAGGCTTTAAGGGTTGATGTCAGGGAAAATTTTCATTAGTTACATATGACACCTTTTGATTATTATACGAACCTTTGAATAATAAAATGGATAAAATCAACATATGTTCAATATACCATCAATAGAGATTTGAATTCAAATCGAAAGTATTTATGTTAATCATCTTTAATTTAAATATAATAAATATATTAGTGATTTGATATTTTCATGTATAAAAGATAATTAATATATTTATTAATATCAAAATAATATATTATTTATATTATAAATCAAGAAAATATCATCATATTACCCATTATCTAAGCCTATATATAGACCTTTTCAGTTAGTTTTTAAGGTATGTTTTTCTAAGCTTTCTACGAACAAAGCTCATATCTTGTATGACTTTTTTCAATTAAATCTTTTAAAAATTATCTTTAATAACGTAGTAGTTATGATACACTGAAATGATTCCTTAGTTAGCTCTTCCTTCTAATAGTTAGTTCATTTATATTAGGATACAGATAAATAATTTAGTGGTGAACAAAATGAGTGTAAAAATTAGATTCGACGATGTACAATTAATTAAATAAATTATGACACTATAAATAAATAAATAAAAAATTTAATAGCAAACTAAATGTGCATGTAAGTTCTTTTAAATTAACTTTGCATTGCAAGCTACAAACCTTTATGTAGAACTTCGAGCATGGGCCTTCCCGTTAGTGTTTCATTGATAATCTCAAAAAATAGCCTATGATTCAAATATTAAGTAATTTCAATATAATATGTTATAGTAAGGGATTATCTATATCCAATTAAATATTTGAAAATGGGTATGGCATGAATATTGAATTGGGCAAGAATTTTACACATTTATAATGTGATGATGATTGATTTTTCACTTTCTCTTATTCTCTGTAATTTCTCTTTATTTACTTAGTTTGCTACAAGCTAAATTCATCACATGTTATTGTTTTCATGAATCAATAGCAAACTTTGTTGTATATCTAATTTTTAATTATTATTATTATTGGCTACATTAGGCAAGGGAGAGAGTTATTTGTAATATTTTATTAACACTTTTTGTTTCTTTTTATCTTTGTGTAATTTATTATTTTTATTTTTAAATTATATTTTATTTATATTTAATTTTTTATACTAAGTCAATAAATATTTTATACTATTTTTTTATATTTAATTTTTAGAGTTAGGAATTTGATATTAAGACATACTTGAACGTAAGTCATTGATACAAATTAAACTTGTTGGGATCCCCTTTCTCTTTGAACAAACCATAGGAATGATATTAATATTCTCTTAGTTGTTTGCTTCTCTGATCGCAATTTTAGGTTGTTAATATAATTGTAATTAATCAAATATTTAATATTACATTTGAGTAATAATCTTAAATTTATCATGTGCCCGGATAGAAACATTCAAACATATATGATTAAGATTTAAAAGGAAGCAAAAATATTAATAAATAAAAGATTTAATTTATTAAATCTTATATAAAAATAGTTATTAGTATTTCACATGGAATATTTCGGTTTGTTTGTTGTATAGTATTTGTGTATCAGATAAAATATAATATTATTAAACTGAATTATATTAAATTATTTTGTAATTATTTTGACGACAACTTGTAATATTGGATAAAACTTCTACTAAATATTTTAATAAAGTAATATATATATTTAAAATATTATGTAATTTATTTTAATTTTCTTAACTATCAAAAATAATTTTATTATAAAATATATTTAAATCAATATTTATTTTATTTTTTATATTTTTCTTATATTTTAAAAATAAAAAAATATTTTTAATTTAAGACAAAAAAAAAACGTGAAAAAATTAAATTTTTTAATAAACTAAGATAAATATCCCATATTATATAGAACCATACTTTTGATTGTTAAAATTTATACATAATCACGTCATTTTTATTTTATATTATATAATCTAATTTGAAAAACTAAAAGATTATGCATAAGTTATATAATCAATATTTTTTACTATATAATAAACATGTCATTAGTTTGTAATAATATTAATAATAAAAATATGTCACAAGCTTATTATTATTATTATTATAAGTTTGTAATGATATTAAAAGAAAGTTAGTTTAGTCATGAGTTTTCTTTATTTTCAAGATGATAATAAGAAATAAATGTATAGTATATTAATTATTATTACAGTTAGAAGAATACTTAAAGTTTATTAATTATATTTGTGAGTAATTTAATACACTTATTTTAAAAATGTAACCCTAGAAGATATATGGTTCATTTTTTTTAATGTTTTTTTCTCATTCTTTTTATTTTTAAATAATGTTTATAGTAAAAAATACTTGAATTATTTACAATAATTTTTTTGATAAAAATAAAATAAAAGTCGGAACCTAAATATGATATTATTTCCTTCTACAATTACTTTTTAAAATCAGTGTCATATAAAATAATCAAATGATAGTATATATTTTAAATTTAAATTTAAAAGCATGCACCTTCTCACTTTCGAGTTTAGTTTTTTTCCATCCAACTAAAGAGTTTAATTAAGGAAGGTGATATAACCAAGAACCAAATGGTTCAGCCCATCTACGATGTTAGTTTTTGTTTTGTTTTGTTTTTTTACATTTCACCCCCTTTTATTAATAAATTTTTATTCTTTTCCAGTTTATATATGTTAGTAAATATGGATAAAATGATATAATCACAAATTTTCCCTCTCAAGATCTTTCTTAATAGAATATCAAATAATAGATAAATAGATAATACACAACACAAGAATTATAGTAGAAACTCAAAATTAGAGAAAAACTACTTTCGTTGTCAAAAGACAACCATAGAAAAATTCACTATGTGAACAATTGTTACAACCACACTCTCAGTAATTTTCTCACACACCCAAAAGACAAGAGCAATTGCAAGCCCAAGAGAATTTTCCCACACCTTTTTTCTCTCACTTAAGAACTTCTCATACAAGCTTTTCTCTATTTTTGGGATCATAATCAATGAAGAAATGAAGCCATATTTATAGCCTTCAAGTTCTCATTTCATATGCCAAACATTTCTTCATTCAACAAAATTAGGCTACCTAATTTTCCTATTCTTTATTCAAACAAGGTTAGGCACCTCCATCTTTGACAATATGGTAAGCCACATTCCATGAATTTTCTTCTAAATTAGGCACCTCCTATTTTGACTAACAAACCTAATATTATTTTTAATCAATAATAACAATCTCCACCTTGATTAAAAAATAAACATGGTTACCACTACAACACTGTCTATTCCAACAGTCATAATTCTCTATACTGAGAATTATCATACTCCACCATGAAGAGTACACCCACTTAGAATTAATCACCAATTCTAAGAATTTCACATCGGCTCATGTCGAAAAAAAAACTTGCTAAAATTTATGGTGCAACTCTCACACTTGGTTTTCCCGAGAGTTCATCAGCCATCGACATCCTTTCCACCACACACCTTGCATCTATACCAAGCCAATGCCCGTGTGCAAACTTGTGGATGTACACGCTCTTTTCAAAGAGCATCACTATAGTCTTTGAAAACAGACATACTATTAGCGTCACCGTCGGTATTTGAGCTTCTTGCAGGATCAGCTCTACCCTTTGGACAATTTCTTTTGAGGTGCCCAGATTGTCCACACCCCCAGCACACTATCTTCTTTTTCATGAATTTTTTTTTTCTTTCGGTTGTCAGCTACCAATGTTGAGTTTTCAGGCGAAACATTTCTTTCACCACTCAGGCTTTTTTCTTCAAAAAACAACTTGCTAGTAACTTCTGAAAAAATTATTTTCTCCTTTGCATGAATCAAGATAGGTTTCATGTGATCATAAGAATATGGAAGAGACCAGATGAGCCTTAAAACTATATCTTCATCATCAAGTTTAACTCCAATGGTTTCCAGTTCAGAGACAATACCATTGAGAACACTTAGATGGTCAGACATAATAGTTCCTTCATTCATACGCAAAGTATGAAACTGCTCTTTCAAATACACCCGATTTGAAACGCCTTTTGCCTGATACAATTCTTCAAGCTTTTCCCAGAGTTCTTTGGCCATAGATATTCCATGCACATTTGCAAGAATATTTTTGGCCAAACAAAACCGAATTGCACTTGCAGCTCTTAGATCAAGATCTTCCCAATCTTCATCATTTATATTGGTTTTACTGGACTCAATACCAGTAACAAGGGCTGGTTTCCCCTTTAACGCCTTATGTAACCCATATTGGATCAAAAAATCTTTGACTTGTACTTGACACAAGCCAAAATTGATTCTCCCATCAAATTTCTCAATGTCAATCTTGACTCCTGACATTTCTCCTTCTTTCTTTGAAATTGGCTCTGATACCAGTTGTTAGGAAATTTGGATAAAATGGCATAATCACAAATTCTCCCTCTCAAGATCTTCCTTAGTATTAACGCCTTATGTAACCCATATTGGATCAACAAATCTTTGACTTGTACTTGACACAAGCCAAAATTGATTCTCCCATCAAATTTCTCAATGTCAATCTTGACTCCTGACATTTCTCCTTCTTTCTTTGAAATTGGCTCTGATACCAGTTGTTAGGAAATTTGGATAAAATGGTATAATCACAAATTCTCCCTCTCAAGATCTTCCTTAGTAGAATATCAAATAACAGAGAAATAGATAATACACAACATAAGAATTATAGTAGAAACTCCAAATTAGAGAAAAACCACTTTCGTTGTCAAAAGACAACCAGAGAAAAATTCACTATGTGAAAAATTGTTACAACCACACTGTAAGTAATTTTCTCACACACCCAAAAGACAAGAGCAATTACAAGCCCAAGAGAATTTTCCCACAACTTTTTTCTCTCACTTAAGAACTTCTCATACAAGCTTTTCTCTATTTTTGGGATCATAATCAATGAAGAAATGAAGCCATATTTATAGCCTTCAAGTTCTCATTTCATATGCCAAATATTTCTTCATTCAACAAAATTAGGCTACCTAATTTTCCTATTCTTTATTCAAACAGGGTTAGGCACCTCCATCTTTGATAATATGGTAAACCATATTTCATGAATTTTCTTCTAAATTAGGCACTCCTATTTTAATTAACAAACCTAATATTATTTTAATCAATAATAACAATATATCCTTTTATCTTACACGTCATACTTATTTATCCTAATAAGACTTTTTGATTCGATTTTCTTTTTCTTTGATTTTTAGTTTCGTTTAGTATTTGAGTTCTGAAGCTATGGTTATCGTATTGCAATAATACGTGTTTATTAATTCATAATGAAAAATAACGAGAATGTAAATAAATTTGAATCAAAATGGAGAAACAAGTAAAAATTAACTTCTTTTTTTTCTGGGTTTACTAAAAAATCCTAAAGACGCAAAATAAAAGTTCTAATTTTCTTTAATATCCTTTTAAAGCTAATAATAAAAAATATAAAATAAAATATTAAAATAAGTAATAGTTTTGTAATTAAATTTAAAAATAAAAAATCAATACCAACGAGAATAAAGAAAAATAACACATAAATTTTACGGGTTATTTTTCCTTTTCCACCACATTGCAAGAAGTATGTAAAGGCATACGAATGACTCCCTTCTCCCTCATTCTCTTTCCTTATTAGTAAATAAAACTTAAAGTAAAAGCATATTATAAATCAGTATTAATATCTCCAGAATTTCTTTTGCTCAAATTTATAGATATAAGATACCGAACCTTTTAGGTGTTTAAGAATCAATACTTGAAGAAGGATATATGTAGTCAATAATATGAGAAAAAATTGATACTGTTTCTCTTTCTTTTTTTCACTAGCATTTAAAACTGGTGATTGATTGTTTGATTTGGCTTAGATAATTTTATTTGTTATATAAAAAATTGTATGTGAAAAAATTAAATTACTGTTACATTGAATTTTTACAAATTAATTTTGTATCTATAATCATGCGGTTTTTATTGAATATTTGTAGTATCATTTCTCCTTAGTTTCTCCTTAATACTTTCTATATAGTTATGGATATCGAAAATGATCTTATCATACTTCATGAGAGAAATCTGAGATATGTGAGAAATTAATGCAGTGTCAAGAAGTTCAAAAGAGTGATATTATTTTTCATTTACTTGGTAACAACTTTGATACTTGTGAATCGCTGCTTCTTGAAAGTATGAGAGATGCTCTCTCAATAATGTGTAAGCAATATCTATAAAATAAAAATAAAAAAATTCAAAAATGAATAGATATGTAAGTATTGTTTGTAATCGAGGTGGTTATTATAAGGGTATTTTAGTCTTTTATTCTTTTTTGCTTATATTGTTTGTAATCGAGGTGGTTATTATAAGGGTATTTTAGTCTTTTATTCTTTTTTGCTTATATTTCCATTATTTCTCTATTTTCTATATTATATTTTTGCATCTATCCTTTTTCAATAGAATCGATCTCTTCTTTCTTCTTCTTCTTTACATTTCTTTGTTTTTTATCTTTGCATTTGAGTAATTCACATGGTATTAAAGTTTTAAATATGAAAGTTAATTTTTATCTTTTCAAGAACAAGGGTAAAATTTGAGGGTTCAAGATTCTAATTTGTTTCAACTTCTTCACTTTGTCTTGTGTTTTTAATCAAGTAAGGATTTATTATTCTAATATTTGGTAATCAATTTCTATTTAGTTTCACAAAGATCAAGCATGTTTGCATGAAGATGGATCCTAATTTTGACATATTAGAATTATTTCGAATTTTTGATTGTATTTTGGATTGTTGCTGTTCTAATGAGAAATTGATTCTGGAAGGAAAATATTCTGGTTTTGGGTACTCTATATTGAGGGGATTGGAAGATTTGTAGGGATCATCTTGTCAAAATTTTAGCATTATGGGCATATCTTTAATTTGTATAGAGATTGTGATATTTTCTATAATTACTTAAAATTATGATGCTTTTTTTGTAATTTTAAATTTTTTTGAGATATATTTGTAATTTTTTAAACAATAAGGGTTCATTTGGAATTTCAAGAAAGTATAGAAGTGCATTTGATATTTCAAGAAAGTTCAAAGGTATATTTGCAATTTTAAAAAAGTTCAAGGGTTTTTTTTTGCAATTTCTAGAAAAACTCTGTGGCATATTTTTTATTTTTAAAATTTTGGGTACTATTTGCTTTTGTGATGGTTAGTAATAGAAATGATTCGCTACAAGTGATAAGGTAGAGTACGAAAAACTGTTAGATAATTGAGAAGTTGATAATTCAAAAGTTACCACTTGGATAAACAATTTTGTTGAACACTCAATAGGTACTCAATTGAAAAAGTATGAAACAACAAAGGAGGTTTGACAATATTTGGCAAGATTGTATACACAGTCTAACTTTGCAAAACAATATAAGTTAGAATATGATATTCGATCTCTTGAACAGAAAGGCATGAGTATTCAAAAGTTCTATATGCAATGAAAGATCTTTGGGATCAGTTGGCTCTTACAGAATGAGAAGAACTACGTACTTGTAGAGAAGAGCAACGTCTGATTTAGTTTTTGATGGCACTTTGTGATGATTTTGAGGGTCTTCGTGGCTCCATTCTACATCGTAGCCTGCTTCCATCTGTCGATTCGGTAGTTAGTGAACTCTTGGTTGATGAGATACGTCTTAAGTCTCAAACAGGAAAAGGAATTATCCAGGTGCCTAATTCATTAGTTTTTGTGGTTCCTTCTAGACCTCATTCTCACTCAAGTGTTGAGATTGATGAATGCAGTTTTTGCAAGAAAAAAGGACATTAGAAGGTTCAATGTCCTAAGCTATTGAATAAAGTACCACAACTATACGAACAAAGGCATCACTTCAGGCCTCCACGGTTTGGAAGTCATTTTCAAGCACGATCATGTCATCCTCCACAGGTTAACACTATAGCAGTTGTATCACTATCTGATTCTTTTCAATCTGGAACCTTATCATCCGCAAATCCCGCATTTACAACCCTTTCTGAACAGTTTCAGAAGTTTCTTGCTACACAGTCACGTGTTATATCCATTGTTTTTTCGTAAAGTAAATTCATCTCTAGCTCTTCAGGTATGTCATCATCTACATGGATTTTAGATTATAGAGCTTCACATCATATGTCTCCTGATTTGAAATCCTTTATTTCTTTATGTTCTACATCCTTTGTGTCTGTCATGACGGTTGATGGTACTCCTCTGCCATTAGAAGGAGTTGATTCTATTGACACACCTCATTTGTCACTTTCTAATGTTTAGAACATTCTTAAACTTGCATTTAACCTTATTTCTGTTAGTCAGTTGTGTGATTCTGGATATTCAGTGTCATTTTCTTCTACCTCTTGTTATGTGCAGGATCTGCAGTCTCAGAAGTTGATTGGGACAAGTTGTAGGTGAGGGGATTATATGTTTTGGACGAGCTAAGATTACCAATATTTGCAGCTCCTAGTGTTGTCTTATCTTCATTTAGTTTTTCTCCTTCATCCCCTTGTTTTTATTTATGACATTCTCGTCTTGGTCATGTATCATCTTCCCGTTTAAGATTCTTAGCTTCTACGGGTGCCTTAGGAAATTTGCAAACTCATGGTATTTCTGATTGTAATGGTTGTAAACTTGCAAAATTTTCTAATTTGCCTTTTCATTGAAGTACTTCTTATTCTATTGCACCATTTGATTTAGTCCACTCTAATGTATGGGGACCTTCTCCTATTGCTACAAAAGGGGGGGTCTCGATATTATGTTTCTTTTATTGATGATCACACTCGTTTTTGTTGGATTTATCTTATGAAACATCGTTTTGACTTCTTTTCCATTTATAGTAACTTTCAAGCTATTGTAAAAACTCAACATTTTGCAGTTATTAAGTGTTTTATATGTGATTTGGGTGGTGAATATACTTCTAATAAATTTTGTGGTGTACTTTCTTTAGATAGAACTATTCGCCAAACTTCTTGTACAGATACTCCTAAGCAAAATGGTGTGGCTGAAAGAAAATATAGGCACATTATTGAAACTGCTCTCTCTCTTTTGTTTTCATCTTCAATTCCTAGTGAGTTTTGGGGAGAAGTAGTTCTTACTATAGTTAACCTCATCAATAAGATCCCTTCATCTCATACTTCAGGTTTGTCACCTTTTGAAAAATTATATGGGTATGCTCTTGATTATTCTTCCTTGAGAGTCTATGGTTCTACTTGTTTTGTCCTTCCTCATGTAGAGCGTACTAAATTCTCATCCCACTCAACCATGTGTGTGTTTCTTGGTTATGGTGAAGGGCAAAAATGATATCGTTGTTTTGACCCAATGTCATGAAAACTATATTGTTCTCATCATGTTGTGTTTCTTGAGCATATACCTTTCTTTTATATTCCTACCACTAATCACAAGTTTACCAAGTTTTATCTCATTCATATCGATCCTTTCTCTAACCATACATATAGTTTATCTTCACATGTCCCTTTCACTACAGACTCTGACTCATCTATTGCTCCTATAATCCTTTTTCCTCTTCATTATACTTGTAGGGTTTGAACTGTTAGTTCTGGAGATACTGGTACCTTGTAGTTTGGAACTCTTGATAATCTCACTCCTTCTACAATTGCCCAAGCTCCTCTTAAGATTGTGGATTCTACTCTTGTTATTCTCAGCGTACTCGTAAGTCTACTCACCTTCCAGATTTTGTTTACTCTTTTTATTCTAGTTCATTTTCCTCCTTTTTAGCATCTATTCATTATCTCTTTGAGCCTTTATCCTATAAAGAGGCAATTCTTAACCCTCTTTGGTAGTATACTATGACTGAGGAACTTTCTACTTTGTAAAAAATTGGTACTTGGGATTTGGTACCTTTATTTTTTGGTAAAAGTACAATTGGTTCTTGTTGGGTATATAAAATTAAGACCAAGTTTGATGGGTCTATTGAGCGTTACAAAGCTAGATTGGTAGCAAATGGGTTCTCTCAATAGTATGGTATGGATTATGAGGAGACTTTTGCTTTTGTTGCAAAAATGATTACTGTTTGTACTCTTATTGCAGTTGCATTTGTTCGTCAGTGGCATATATCTCAGATGGATGTAATAATTCTTTCTTGAATGGTGATTTACACGAAGAAGTTTACATGATTCTTCGCTTGGTGTTTCTCATAAGCATGGTGAATTTTGCTAGCTTAAGAAAGCTCTATATGGTCTCAAATAGACACCTTAAGCTTGGTTTGAAAAGTTTTCTATTGTTATCACTTATCTTGAGTTTTCCTCCAGTTATCATTACTCAACTTTTTTTGTCAAGTGCATCACTACTGGTCGTATTTTTCTTTCTCTATATGTTAATAATATGATTATTATTGGTGATGATGTTGATGGAATTGCAATATTAAAGTTAGAATTAACTTGTCCGTTTGAAATGAAGGATTTGGGCCCTTTACGATACTTTCTGGGTATTGTAGTTGCCTTCTCTCCAAAAGGCTATCTTCTCTCTCAATCTAAGTACACTCCTGATATTCTTGAGCATGCTTATGTTATTGATACTAGAACTGTTGATACTTCTTGTGAGCTCAACGTTCAGTATTCTCCTTCAGATAGTAATCCTTTTATCAGATCCTACCTTATATCGCACTATTGTTGGCAGTTTGGTCTACCTCACTATCACTCATCCAAATATTGCATATGTTATTCATATTGTTAGTCAATTTGTTACTTCTTCTACTACCGTTCATTGGGAAACTATTCTTCGTATTTTGTGGTATCTTTAGGGTACCATTTTTCATAGTCTTTTACTACCATCCACTTCATCATTGGAACTGTGTGCATATTCTGATGGTGATCATGGTGGTGATTCCATAAGTCACAAGTCTGTTACTGGTTTCTATATCTTTTTGGAGGATTCTCTTATTTTGTGGAAATGCAAGAAACAAACAGTTGTCTTTCAATCTTCTACTGAAGTAGAGTACTGTGCTATGACATCTACTACCAAAGAGATTGCTTGGTTATGTTGGTTACTTGCCGATATGGGTGTTTCCCTTTCTTCTTCCACTCCTATGTATTGTGATAACAAAATTACTATTCAGATTGCTCACAACTCAGTCTTTCTTGAACGGACTAAGAACATTGAAATTGATTGTCATTTTATTTCTCATCACCTCAAGAATGGCACCATTACGTTGCCTTTTGTTTCTTCATCCTTGCAGCTTGCCAACTTTTTCACTAAATCACATTCTACTTCACGTTTTTGTTTTCTAGTTAGCAAACTCTCGATGCTTCGTGTAGCTGCATCACGAGTTTCAAGGGGTATTAGAGTAATTATTATAAGGATATTTTAGTCTTTTAGTCCTTTTACTTATATTTCCCTTACTTCTCTATTTTCCATATTGTATTTTTGTATCTCTTCTTTTGCAATAGAATCGATCCCTTCTCTCTTGTTCTTTGCATTTATTTTATCTTTCTCTTTGTATTTGAGTAATTCAAAGTTGTTATCAAGATAAGCATAATATTTCAAAGGAACATCAATAAAAGGAAACATCATCACTTCTCATTAAATGTCCTTTTCAAAATTAGTGGTAAAATACAAGTGGGTGGATACTATATACTTGAGATAAAAAAGAGGGGTCACATAATAATAAACCTTCCAATGATATGTCCGATCATCTCTCTTGTCGTCGTTTGTGAAAGAAAGAGATTATAAGGATTGAAGAAATGACAGTCTAGAATACCAATTTACCTAATCCTTTCATCTCTTTGTCAAAGGAATCCACAACTTCAAGCAGTATCAAGAAATATTTGCAGTACGAAGCATAAGGTTCAACAAGAAAGTTTGGCACGTCAAACAATGGTTCAAGACTTATTTGACGAACTTAATCAAGCTGCTTTCACTTATTATATTGTCCATGATCAAATGTTCACTTGACACATTTGTTTTTTTTTTTTTGCTCATCCCATCTCATCTAAGGCAAATTAACAAATAGCTATACAAATATTTTAGTGATACATTGCACGTACAAATCTAATAAATATAGGATGTCATTACTTGAGGGGTCTCAAGTTTTACTACAACTTTATACTCATATTTGGCTTTTCTTGTAAAAGGGACATATGAGGATTATACATGGGCTCTAAATTGTTTATGTGATATGTTGGGTTTAGAAAACTTTATGTCATTGTATTGCTAGAAAATTAGCATTGATGAAATCTATGAATGTTGTATTTCCAGTAATGATACGGGTTTTTATTGTGTGTGGCATATTGAAAAAAATATATTATATAACACTCCAAACCCCAGTTTGAAGCACAAGAGGATTGAAAAGCATTTTTGTCTGCATGGAAGAGAGTCATATAATCTGCCAGTGAAACAATATATAAAGAAGCTTGGAGTAGCTTTGTATGGTCGTACAAAGAGAAGAATATTTTTGACAATACTGAAAATACATGGCTTCCATATAAGGAGAGATTAGTTATTGTATGGACAGAAAAATATCCTTACTCTAGAAATCGTGTTTCTACTCTTATATTAAAAAGAATTATAGTATATTACGGGTTTTTTATTTGTTTAAATAGAAAAGGAATAGAATAATGCTACAAGGGAGGTTTAACACCTAAACTAATAATAAATATTGATCGAGTTGGCTTGAGTTATTGTGTCATGCTTGATTCATTTAGCAAACAGGCTAAAACACTCAAAACTTTCCATATTGAGTTATTTCAAATATGAATCTTCATACCATTATTCATTTTGTACAATTAGTTAATGATGTTTGGATTAATAATTTCAAATACTAGTCATTTACTCAAATTGGTTGTTTTCTTTGTATAAAACAATGGATAATTAAATAAATTATAGAAAAGAAGAGGGGATCGGGGGCATTGAAATCATGAATGAAGAGAAAAGAAGCAAAAAATTCATATTATGAAAAAAATTATAAACTTATTAAAAAAAGGAGAAGAAGAAGAAAAAGAAGCAAATGCATTTCAGTTGTGATTATCCTTTAGTATTTTGTTCGAAAGGATAAAGTAGTAATCTCATTTGCACTATGCTATGCTTGGGCTCAAATGCATTTATGATCTACAGGGCTAACTTAAATATTACCAGCCCATTGGACTACATTTTAAGCCCAAGGTTCAGTTGTGATTTGCTAGTTTCGAGGGACAAAATGGTAAATGATTGAATGCTATATATACACTACTCTCAGCTCTTTTAGGTCAAGTCATCTCACTCAAGTCTTTTTCTCTTCCTCAAATCTTTGGATATGTCGATGACCTCAAATTTTTATAAAATCGAGGTCATAATGTATGTCTATGACATTGATTTTTATAAAATCGAAATCATAGGATATGTCTATAGTCATAAATTTAAATAAAAGTGAAATTATTAATTACAATATAAAAGGTCAATATAAATTATAATAAATTTATTAATTACAATATTCAAAGTTATTGCATTAAAATTAAGATTGCAA
Organism: Hippophae rhamnoides; assembly: GCA_033030585.1. Lineage (NCBI taxonomy): Eukaryota > Viridiplantae > Streptophyta > Magnoliopsida > Rosales > Elaeagnaceae > Hippophae > Hippophae rhamnoides. The sequence goes on along the minus strand of CM065428.1, from coordinate 38,044,101 downwards.
TTACATTTGAGAGTTTATACACTAAAACATAATGAAACTTTACTAATTAATTCTAATATTTACAATGATTGTGAATAATAGCCTCTGAATAAGCACACATAATAGGTGAACATTCAACACATGCGCAACGGACTGAAGCATAACTCCTCTTTTAAATGAAGAAGAAAAATATATTTTAAACAATGAAGCAAAGCTAGATTGCCATTACTTACCTTCCATGGATAAGCTCAACCTCTCCGTACCACTTGAGGAATGCTAGGTCCTTGCTTAGTCCAAGTAGGTCGAATCCATAGTCTCTAGTAACCTGTATATTACAAATTCTAGATCAATCTTCAACTTCATATTTCTTACATATACAAAACTACATATGTGTACATATAGTAGCTATGAATTTAGTAAAGTTTATATATGCATATCAAAGGCCAATAATCAAGATTATTTGATCTTGATCATCCATAGGCCTAACAGTAGCCAATTCATCATAAAATGCTTTCATTTGATCAAAATAATCCAATACATATAGATTATTCAAGGATGATTTTATATGATGTAAGGAAAAATCTTTGTATATTTGCAATGTTAAAGGATAAAGTTTTGTATTCCTGTATCAATACATATCATCCTCAATTGATTAAATAGTAAGAGTTTGAAGAATGTTTGGCAAGAACCACTTATACATTAATTCTCTCACCTGATGCAAGCATATAAAGAATAAGAATATGTTATTGTCCCTTTGAACAACTAAGCTGCAACCCTGTAACAATAAAAATGTCAAATAAGTAATTCTCATCATATATTAAAGGCCATCTTAAAATCCACAATGCCTAAAAGGATAAAAAAATAATGAAAATTCTTCACTTTTTTACTCAAAAAGAAGAGAATTAAATATATATACAAGTGTGAGAAAAGCATACTAGTCTTTTGAGAATACGATCATAGTGAATAAAAGGATGAGAGAATGCAATGAAAATAATGACAGAGTGAGAGTAAGCATAAAGAAAGCGCTTGATTAGGTGGTAAAATTACTCTGAATAGATGCATTAGAAGATGAAAGAGCTACATGCATGTCATTATCAGCAACAATAACACAAGTGTTAGGATCAACATCGAGTGACAAAGTTAAAAAACAGTTGTTCCTTACAACTATTTGGATGTTTTGATTAGAAGAAAAAACCTTGCATTTGAAGAAATAGCCTATATAGCTTTGAGAACATATGTTGAAAATCGGTAGAAAAAGTCCCAAGAGTTGATTTGTTCATGAAATAATGAAAGACAGGAGCTTCCATATTAATATTTGGTTTATGCTATTTTTCAACTGAAGAATTCTTAAGTCTTCATAAAAAATAAATAGCTCTACATTTTTTATGCATGTAGAGTGTTTGTGTAGAAAAGAATCACACTTAAAACATATATAAGGCAACCTTTCAAATTTAAATGGTATCCAAGAAACAATATTATCCTCCTTCAAATGACAACAAATTTATAAAAAATAAAATTTAATTGAATTCTATATAAACAAAAATGGAAAATCCAACTAAACAAATCAAATAAAAATAAAATCTATATAAGCAAAGTATTGCTTATTTTTGTCTAGGAGCCGAACTTGCTCTATAGTAAACCTGCATTTATCAAATGATGAAAAAACAGTTATGACATCTTTTTAGCATAGGGACCAGTCTAACATTCAAATATATAGAAAATAAGAAAATGATATTTTCCAAGTGAAAAGGTTCCTTTGCGGTCCATGTTCTAAAATAGAATGATGCCAGAACTAAGATATTTGCTCTATTGAATAAATGAAACTTTAAGCATCATCACAAACTAACAATCTTTATTGTATAGTGCAACATGATCAATAGTGCTTTGAATTAGAGAAAAGGCGTTGTGTGTGTACTAAAATGTTTCAATACTAAAATGTTTCAATGAGACTTATGAGAAGTCAAAGCAACATGTAACGTCATGATTAAACAAACCAAAAAGGACTTTAGATGATACAAAATATATATTTCTTGGTCTAACCTCTCTTACGGTAGTAACCTCTACATGAGCCATTAGGTCATTATTTCTCAAAACCATATTATGGCAGCTTACTACTACTCCATCGTTACAAACAATAACTACACCAAATGGACCTACATCTTCACGGTCAACCCCCTTGTAAGCTTCTTCCACTGCTAGTGTTAAGAATTTGTGGTCTATATCCTATATAGTTGGTTAAAAAATTAAAAGATAAAAATATCATGATGACTTAAATGATCTGAGGGTGGTGATTGTCCAAGAAATATTTTTTAAGTTCCAATGCAAGCAATGTGCAAAATGAACATCATTGTCAAAACATGAGCATGCGTTTCTCTTAGTTTATCTACAAAAGAGGAGTTGATAGATACTAATATATGGGAAAATAATGCATTAGTGATACAAAGTGCATAACATAGATTAGTGATCTAGGTGATGAGATTCATTTCCATTTCGTATTTGAACAAGCATGCTGGTTATCTATATAAAAACATATTGAATTCTAGCTGCAATTGATTCTAACATTTCATCTGGTTTCTAAATTATTGTTATATTAGTATGGTTGTATATTAGTTACTAAGTTATAGCTCTGTTACCTATAGATGATAATGAAACTACCAACTAGGAAGCCAAGCTTGAAGGATAAAATGAAAGTGCTTCGAGAAATTGCTTCTAAGAAAGGCATTGCTCTACAAATTGAGGAAGATCCTTCCTTTTAATACTAAGGTATACAAGTTAAAATACAGTATTAGAATAAATAAAACACTATGATTTAATACAAAATTTTGAAATATGCTCAATATAGGATAAGGACAATAATCAAAATCAGTTAACAACAAGCCAATCTGGCAACTTGAGTGGCAATGGATCAATGAATAATTTGCAAGTCTTGTGAGAGGATATTGTGAGAGGTGATAAGTTTCATAATTGATAAATGCAAGAAAGAAATATAGGGATGTTGTTGATGTAGCTCAGGAAGCTTTTGTGTCTGCAACTTATGTAGCAGAAGTTGCAAGAGCAGTTGTGGAACTCTTTAGGTTTAGATCCCATGATCTCGATAATGATGATGGTCCAAGTTCTCCTTAAAAACATGAGGGTCCAAGTTCTCCGTACAAACCTACCCCTTTTCACTCTATTTCCATCTTCAGAACCCATCATTGTATACAATATAGAAAATAAGAAAACAAAATATCAGAACATATATAGGAATTAGGAAATAAAGATACAATTTTAAGCTTCAAAGCATCACAGAAATAGCAAGGCGAATTCCAACATTTAATTTCCTGATCTTGTAACTTACCATTGTAAATTCTACAAAGGTTATACGAGTTGAGTGCATGTTATTTCCTAGAAGCCTCAAACGATTAACCTAAAGGAAAAAAGAATGACAATGTTAAAAACGGAAACATAGTTACAGCCAAGAGCATCATACATACTCAAAAAGTAATAGACAAACAAAATGATCTTGAAATCTTGGTACCTCACCACAGGTTCTTTCAAAAAAATTGTTCGCTTCAACTTGAGAAACCGACAATTACAAAAATAAATTTTCATGGTAAAGTCATTTGATTGTAGCCACTATATAGGAATTATGAAAAACGCTATTATGAGTTTAGATTAATGCATATAAATTACTATGTTAAAGAAATAAGAATGAATCTGTGCTCCTTCCATAAATGAATTTGTAATAGAAATTGCTATAATAGAAATTACAGTAATAAATATTTATAGTAATGAATCTATAATAGAAATTTTAATATCACACATACTCGATGTTGGGTCGAGCGAGCGAGCGAGCTGGGGAAAAGGAAAAGAAAAAAACAGAGAGAAAAGAAAGGAGATCATTTGGGGAAAATGTGATGGATCGATGGATTTGCTGTGGAAGGAAAATAAAATAAAAAAGGAAGAGGGAAAATCCCGAGGATAGAGTTGCGCGATGGTGGGGAAGGAAAAGAAAATAAAAAAAAGAGAGTCTTCGGTAATGCGTGAATGATGCTTTTGGTGGGTGTAAGAAAAGAAAATAAACAAAACAAGAGGGAGGGAGAACGGAAAAACAAAAAAGAAAGGGAAAAGGTAAAATAAAAAAGAGAAAGGAAGAAAAAGGAAAAAAAAATTGCAAGAGATAAAGAAAAACATTTGATATAAAAATTTGGTGTGTAGTATAAAATAGATGAAATATATGAAATTAAATTAATAGAAAAATGAGAAAATTGTAAAGTAATTTTTGTATTTTTTAAATGAATAACACATAATTTATTATTTGATTTCAATTTTAAAAAGATTAGAAACTCTATTATTTTAATTATGATAATGATCATTTTGACTATATAAGTTTATTTATATTTAAATAATTTATGTAGTTTAAATTATGGGCATGGTTACTGATAAAATCGAGGCTATATGTATACAATATACCCTCGATTTTTATAAGACTGTAACCAAAACCATATGGCCTCAGTTTTTAAAATAATCGAGGCTATTCCTGTGTATTGTAGTAGTAATCTATCCCTATGTATTGGTTTTCTGAGTTGTGTCCTGTAATTTGTAACTTTGATTAATTATAGTGGATTGTTCTTCTCCCCCTCCCGTAGATTGGGGTGTTGGTACCCAAACCATATAAATTTCAATGGAATATTCTTCATATGCCTTTACTTTTATTTGTTTTATTATTTTTATGTCTGAATCACAAGTTTCATTTGTTCGAGTTCTCAACATTATTTTGAGCTGATGAAGAGCATAGATTCCTAATAATCTAGTATCAAAGCCAACCTTTTCATATTTTGGTGAGTCTCTTGATACATTTAGGGCTCATTATGGTTTCGAAATCGATTATGTGTCTCTCTAACTTTCTTGAAGTCTTGAAAACCTAAGGTAATCCAAATAAATTTCTTTGATCCCTATTAGGTTTTCTTTGTGAATCTTGCTCTTAGGTTCCTCTTATGGTTTCTTACTAGTTTATGGCTGGGTCACGGCTCCTTCAATGTAGTATCAGATTATCCCTATTAATGGATTTGATGACTTTTTTATGGAAAAAGATGATGAGTGCCCATTAGTACAAGAGGAGATACATAGTGCTTTGAGTGCTAATGACTTTCATGATAAGGCTACTGAAGAAACTTAAAAAAAGGTGGAACAAAAAGCCTTCTCTACTTTGCTACTATCTTTCAGACAAAGTACTCAAAGAAATCTCTGAGAAAATAACTATTGCTTTGGTAATATCTAAACTTGATTATTTGTATCTTAAAAAGTAATTGTCTGGTAAAGTTCACATGAAACGTAACTTTTATACATCTAAGATGGACCAGTCTAAGAATCTTGAGAAAATGCTCGATTAGTGATCTTATTTCTGTTGACCACAAAGTTTCACATAAAACTCAAGCTCTTATTTTATCAAACTCTATTCCTAATATGTACCTTGACTATAGCTCTCGTAGTTCATCCAAATATGTGCACTTATAGGAGCATCTACTTTATTCTATTACAAATGAGAAAAAATTAATATTCAATATATAGTTGATGCAATTTACAAAATATTATTGAAATGAAGATATATAAATTAAAAAACTTACATGTAAGTCCATAGTAGATGTTGATAAATTTGTATAATTTAATTCATCAACTTCATAACATAATACTTGTTCAATTTGACACCAATTTTCTTTGTACACTATTAAAATTAAATTATGTTAGCTAAATATTAAGCATTTACTACAAATTATTAATAAAATTAATTAAGTGTAAAATCTATAAACTTACATTCGAGTATAACCATACCAAAGTTTATGAGCCTTATAAAATTCAAATGTAATATTAATAAATATGTATAATGATTTAATATTTTAGGATTATAATGCTTAATCAATTAAACTCAACTAATAAATAAATTATGAACATCTTCCATACAATAGTCTTTCAAAGAATCCAAATAGTAGCATGTATGAGTATATGACTCATAGACAACCAAAACACAATGATTATTATAATAGTTAAACAAATAAAGTTATATATATTAAAATTATAGCTCTATTATAATTAAGTCACAATATAAATTAACTATCTTGCATGATACGGAATAAGTAGGTTTTGATTTACTCGTAGCTCTAAACACGTATTGCATACTCTAGTAGCTCGATTTAATATTGATTTATGTCTAATTTCATCTACCAAGTATGGGTCAAAGATCTTACATAATTGAGTTTCATCTATTAAAATTAAATTATCATATAACTTCCTACATTGAATATAAGCAAAATATAATTATAATAAGACATGATTATTTAATAAAATCATATATAGATATATGTTCTAAATGTTACCTAATGCACACTTTAAATATATCTTGGCCAATACATTCCATTTCTAAGAAAGATATCAAGCATTCAACCATCAAATTTACGAACAGAATGTCAAACTTCAAAATGTGTCAATCGAATGGAACCTTCCAACCGTCGGTAAGTTTACGAGAATAATTTACCATGACTATTAAAACCACTAAGTTTTGACTATAATCTTGGGCATATACAGCATTGTACTTTTTTCAGCATTTCTTCTTTCTTGACCCTATTATCCCTAACTACTTTGGGAGGTTGATGGTTGTTTACCATAAGCCATTTTAATATCCATTTGACGAAATAATTCCTTAAAACGGGCCTACATATAAAACAATAAAAACTTAAAAATAATTTATTAAATAAATTTTATGAATATTTTAATAAATTAAATGAAAATCTAATTGTATCACGATATAGATGAACTAGATGAAGATGCTAAGTTACAAACGAACCTTCTAGCTTTCTAAATGTTTCATGATAGCTTTTTGAAACTGGCAATACACACTTAGGTCCATAAGTCTTCTCTACTGAGGTCCTATAATTATTATCAATAGGCACTTAATTTAAGAAATCTCGTTAGGTTGATGCTATGGATCCAATAGAAAAATATCTCTTATTTATTAGATCTTTTATGATACACCTTTTATCCTAAAGCTATGTACAAAATTAATTAGTTATTAATTATAATATCTAGTTTGAATATTATAAATTAATTTATTAAAATATTAAAAATGTAAAATGGAGGCTCGGTGTACTAAGGAGTTGTAATTGGTATCATGTTGGAGATAGAGGGACTAACTCCCGTAGGTTGGAAGTTATCATTTTTATTGGCTTGAGAGGGACTAGCATCCATAGGTTTGAAGTTGGCAGTTTCATTGGCATAATTATATACAATGTGATCTCCAAACCTCTTATCAACTCTTTGTATTAGCACTATGAGCTTTTATTCCAATGATTTATACATATTTACCAAGCTTATATGTACCTTCATTGGAAAATATTTGGGCTTTTCCCTATGAACATTATGATATTGCATTGGTCTCACATATTGTGAAGCACCCCTCACTCGTTCCGGGTGATCTACACTAATTGTTTAATACAAAGTATCATTTCTAGGTTCATTTGAAAGTTCACCTTTGCTTGCACACCTTTCTTCACATTCCTATCAGAAGTCAACTTCCACCTTGAACCACCACAAATAGGACAACTTGATAAATCCACATTTTCCTTTCTTTAAAGAATGCCAAAATGATTTCAAATTCCCATCAGAATTCATCATTTAAACAAGAATGAATCTTCTTATATTTAATGTCAAAACAATTTTATGTCTTCTTAACTTCATACATGGATGAATGCAATCATTTCCATGAAGTAGAAAGTCCATAACTAAATTGAAGATTCCCATACATAGGAATAATTACACAAAGGATAGTTATTCTTTCGACTCTAATAGGTAACCGAGATCTAGATAAGGGGTGAAAATGCCAACGTATATAATATTTTTGCAATATTTATATCAATTCTTCCAAGTAGGCGTCACAATGTAAATTAGGCAATTAACATAGTAAAAGTACAAAACAACATGCTCAATTCAACACACAACAAAAACAACTAGTAGATGCAACAATAACGATATACAAAATACATACAAGTGACAGTGTGCTTCACAAGGTCTTGTCCAAACTAGTAACATGAATACATGGAAAACAGTACACATCTTGTGAAAACATATTTGGTAAATGATAATTGTACTTTCATATCATGCAATTAGACATACATAACAAACCATAATAAGGAGTCTAAGACTTGATATACAATCAGGTTAAAGAGATATTGATTTCTTAAAAACTCAACCCAACGTCACAAATACGAATATAAAAACACTAAGGGATAATCACAACTATAATATAAATAAATACAAACAAGCAATATAATAAAGTAGCAGATATAGAATTCAAGAAATAGAAAGTAGATGATAAATATTAAAAGGTTTCCAATCATAGTTTAAACTTCAGTATATGGAGACATACACCATTTAAACTCTGATTGTACTATCCATACATTCGATCATGCATAACATCAGATATAAAAAAGATAAATCCACATAAAAAACCTATATATGTGGTAACATCATCGGGTTACTTAAGGCAACCACTTAACAATAAACAATCCACTAAATAATAAATCATTTACAACTCTGAAAGAAATAAAAATACTATTACCTTTATCAATCAGATCCTCTATTCAAACTACCTATGTTTGCTCTTGCTTGCTGCTTCCGTAATGACCCAATTTGACACACGAACCTTCCTCTTATCCAAAGCCAACACTACCCAAAGTGGTGTGATCAATAATTGAAAACCAGTAATGTGTAAAGTGAATAAGAAAACATAGCATAAAGGCAACCATATGTTGACACATGGGTTATATACGACCCACTCATAAACACCATCTCAAGTACTCACCACTCACAAACACCATCTCAAGTACTCACTACTCACAAGCATAATTTTGCTCACATGGTCATGAATCACTAATAGCGAATAGCACTCAAGGTATTAGTGATTTAAAACTAAAAAACTAGATGTCAATTTAATAGAGCTCCGCTACAATTTTCTAGATACCAAATAAGAAGAAATATGGAGCATTTATAGAGCCACGGATGGACACCTTGCAAAAGGTGGTGGCGAGTTTTGTGGCAAGGTGCTAAACAAAAGATATTTTTTCATTTCCAAAAATACCGAATGAATTCCACAAATATCAACACTCAAAATAAAACAAAAAGCATAAGAAAAAACATCGGCTTGCTCACATACTAGCTTGCCAAAAACCAATACTCTATCTAGCATGTATAATACGAAAATTAAACCAATGGTGTGTGTAAACATCCTTGCATACAAAGTGTTTCTAACTATATGTGTATGTGTATCATCGATCCATAATAACCAACCATACATAGAGGAAGATAGATAAACTAAGTAAAATAATCACACCCTGTGTTTTGTATATGCATGGGAAGCTAACACAAGCACGAGTACAATAGGACTAGCATTCTCTTCTTTTGGCTTTCCGAGTCAAAATATTGCATAACTACTTACATATGGATATTTGTCATGAGATAATCATGAAGATGACATAAAGTTGTTTGTTTCTATGAACAAAACATCCACCCATACCTTAATCCGAAAAAAACACTTAAACTAAATGCATCCATCCAACCAACTTTATATATCAACCTATCTAACCTCTATCGCTTCTGAAACACAAGGATCTCAGCACCACTACATGTACATAGCCAAAACAATCCACACTGATAACATGCATTCATGAAACAAATACATATCCTTCATCGTATTATGTAGAAACATTGTGTAGCTATCCAAAATACTATCATGTTACCAATACACATATATACATAATAGGTTGAGCACAGTTAACATGTAGTATAGACAAACATAATCTACATGCAACACAAATATACAAACTACACAATCTACATGCAATATAAATATGTAAACAGCCCCTAAACATATGCAATACTCCCTCTAATTCTATGCATATTAGATAAACATAATGCAGTGCAGACTACACTCACCATCCCTTGCAACAAATAACATGTTAAAATAAATATAATTTGTGCACACTTTCCCCCTTTTTGACATGAAAAGTCAAAGAAAGCACACACAAGTATGAAACATACCATACGTCTATATGAAGGAGAGAAGTCAAACATAAATGTAATAATCTTAACACTTATGCAACAAATCATAGAAGATTAAAGCAAACACAAATATACTCAAGCAAGAAATACAAAGAATAATACGAGGACAATAGCAAGGTAAAATCATGTAACGAACAACTTAAATGCATAGATAGGTCATGAGTAGTGGAGAAAGAAAACATCACCCTAATATGACACATAGGATAGAGCACATGGAGCCTCACATCTATATGTGCTATGAGAGGGCATAAAGTGACTTTGTAATATGCATACAACACATCGACATGATGGGTTATCAAACACCAATGGCATAAAAGTATGTCAATGTATCTATAATAAGATGTTGTCTAGGAGTCAAACTATCATTCAAGTTGGCACACATCTAGTGACTCAACAATCTTCCCCTAAACATCAATGCCACCTAAATGTATCAACAAATTGCTAAGAAGAAGTTGAATAGAAGTCCATCTATCTTCCAAGTTGACACACTCTTAGTGATTCAACTATCTTCCCCCAACAACACTTAGGTGTATTCAATCCTGTAACCTCACCTTATACTATGCACACGTATATAGAAAGACATTGCAATCTACCAAAGAAAACAAGTGTCGTGAATTCCAACGAGAAATACCAAGCTATCAACTACAAGCGATAAACATGCAATAACTCACTATAATAGGGATGTTGGTAAACACATAGGAAGATGTGTGAAAATAAAAATTGTAAATAATGCATGCAATAAGTCATGCTAACAATCTTATTTATGCATGGTTCATAGAAAGTGATGTAAAAAAAAGAGAGCATTATAAGAACACAACAACATAATATAAACTCATAAATAGAACAAACAAAAAGGATGCCAAGCATACATATGACTCTTCCTAATACCATGCAAATGACAAAAATATCCTATAGAAGTATGCATGTGAGTCAATAAACATGTTATGCATCATACTCTTAAAACTCCCCCAAAATAGAAGCATCTTGTTTATAGAACTAGAGGGTCATTAGAGATAAACTAATACATTCAACGTAAATATCCATATAGCCATTAATCCATGATGTACTCATGTAAGGATGCGACTACATTTTTAATAACATACTTTGTATATGTTATGCCAAACTTCTTTACTCGATATGCCATTAAGAGAATCTCATGTGAACCAAGAAAATAGAAATATAGACTCAAATTGTATCAAACTTCATAGGTCCACATGTAGTCTCTTTCTCTCTCTTCAGTAATGCCAATGCAAGCTCAAAATAAATCAATAGATCTTTCATAGCTTGTAAGAGTAGGCTCAGGTTTAGGTAGGAGAGAAAAAATATTTAATCAAAGGTAAATCTTTAGAAAACCATACTTTTATTTTAAGAACAAATCTCACAACCATAAAAGGTACTCCTTTAAACTTAGGATATTTTCCTTGTATTTCTAAATTTTGAAACATATATAAATTTTCAAACTAGGGATTTTTTTTAATAGCGATTTATCATTCATTTATTGAACCTCCTATTTTTCTTTTCTTTTCTTTTCAAACTCTTTCCTTTAATTCAACAAATCAAATATGAAATTCAACAAAATGAGTACCAGGTGAGTGGGATTTATTATTTTAGCTAGGTTGGTAGGTGCAAAGAAACAAAAGTATAACATAAAAGCTCAAGAGGAAAAATTGGGGATAGGTAGAAAAGAGTGGCAAGAAGGATCAAAAGGTTAAAATATGGTCTAAATCATCTTTCCATTAAAGCAACACCTAGGATTTTGCAACAAGAGACACTAAACGTGGATTCTAAAGCTTATGAAAGGCATACAAATCATTTAAGAAATAAATCCACACAAACTTCTCAATAATATCCATAAAATTCACAATATTAAGACATGTATAAGAAAAAGTTCATTTCCAATAAAATTAGCCATACATACGTTTAATGAATACACATATCAAGATAGTTATATTTCTATTTAAGTCAAAAGCATGACAATCATATATCACCAAAGGTCCCTCTTAAATTCATTTTACATGAAATGGATAGTAGGATAGAAAGACATGCATAAAAATTCTAAGAAGAGAGAGAAAGAGGGTGTCAAAAGGTCAAATACAATAAACAAGTGAGATGACAAGGATGACCTCAGAGGAGATCATAGGTCAAAAAGACAAGGATTTACATAAATAGAGATTATTAGCACAAACCATACATTGTTGCCTTTATAGAGAGACAATGCAACAAACTACACATAGTTGTCTCAAAAGAGATATTCGACAACACTCACATGATCGCTAGTTAATAGAAAAAATTGACTAACTAATGAGAAACATAAGTAACATCCCTATTAGAGAGAGGTTCAAGTTCTAACACAGAAACAAGAGACATGCTTAGATAGGGTCAACACCCCAAACACTAGGAATGCCAACAAAACATGCAAGCCTAGTCATATCAATGCATGTAAGTCAAGAGTCCTAAAGATAGGTAGATAATTTTTATGCATGTGGATGTATAAGGAAACCATAAACTAGCATAGAAAGAGAAACACTCGTGTACTCAAGAAAGTAACACACCTTAGTTTGATGAGAACATGTGACATGATGCTCATGCAAATAGCCGAAAAAGAAGAAGTAATCGATATGCAAGGAAAACACACCAAAAGTGCATGCCAAACCAACTAGTAGGGGAACACTAGTAAATGATCAAATATTCATGTGTGGTAGCAAGTAGAAAAATTAACATATTATGTAAGACAAAGAAGTAGGGAGAGAGAAAAAGATATGCATGAACAAGAAAATAGGGAACATACAATGAACAAAATTTCATAGAGATACACAACTTCATAGAAGAAGAAAAATCCACTCCAGGTGATAAAAGGGACAAAAAGGTATGTGTATGTGTAGATAGAGCTATAAGATTGAGCACCTAGGCGGTTAAACCCAAATAAGGGTTATCCACTCTAATACCAATTGAATATTCTCATATATAGGAACAATTACACGAAGATCAATTATTCTTTTGACTTAAATAGATAACTGAGACTTGGGTGAGGGGTGAAAACGCCCATCCATGGAATATTTTCATGAGCTATATATCAATTTGGCCAAGCAGGCCTCACAACATGAATTAAGCAATTAACACAATAAAAGTACAAAACAATATTCTTAATTGAATGCATAATTAAAAACTAACATATGCAACAATAACAATGAGTAGAATACACACTAGTGATTGTGTGCCTCAGAGGTTCATGTCTAGACTAGCAACATGTATACATGGTAAACAATACACAGCTTATGATATAAGCATACATATTGAAGAGCTAAAAATATTTTCAATCGCTTCAAGACGTTATATGTGGAAACATATTCGGTAAATGATGATTGTACTTTCACAACATGAAATCATACATACATAAAAAACCTTAATAAAGAGTTTGAAACCTAGTAAACTTCTAAGGTAAAAAGATATATACTCTTTAGTGACTCACACTAAGAATGTATACAAATAAAAGACAGAGTATACTAATATATAATTCAAACATGCATGTCTACTAAGAAGAAATCCAAGACTCGATATATAATCAGGTTAAGGATATGCCAACTCCTTAAAAACTCAACCCAACCTTACAAATAATAAACAGACGGTATAATAAAGTAGCGGATATAGAATTCAGTAAACAGAAAATAGGTGATAAATATTAAAATCTTTCTAATTAGAGTTTAAACTTCAGAATGTAGAAACATATACCATTTAAACTTTGATTGCTCTAGCCACACATTCGAGCATATATAACACTAGATATAACGAGATAAATCCACATAGAAACTCTATTATGTGGTAAAATCTTCGAGTTTCTTAAGACAACCACTTAAAAACAAAAAATCCACTAAACAAATTAGTTACAACTATGAAAGAAATAAAAGCACTATTATCTCTATCTGTTAGAACCTCTATGTGAATTGCCTATTATTGCTCTTGCTTGGTACTTCCACAACCACCCAAGTTGACACATGAACCCAGCTCTCCTTCAAAGCCAAAACTACCCAAAGTGGTGAGTTCAATAATTGAAGACCAATAATGTGTAAAGTGAATAAAAAAAACATTTCACAAAGGCAACCACCACCCGAAGCACGACTTACATATGAACCACTCGTAAGCACCATCTCAAATACTCACCACTCATAAACATGATTTTACTTACACAGTCACGAATCACTAATACCGAATAACACTCAATATATTAGTGATTCAAAAACCAAAAACTAGATGTCAATTTGACAGAGCTTCGCTACATTTTTTTGGATACCAAATAAGAAGAAATTGAGAGATATTTATAGAGCCATAGATGTCCATTTAGCCAACCACTTCACCAAAAGTGGTGGTGTGGGTGGTAGTGAGTGTGGTCATAAGGTGCGGAGTAAATTGCATGAATACTCGCTTAAAAAAACAGAAATACCAGCAAAAATATCAGCTCGCTTGCCAAAAATAAATAATTCACCTAGCATGCACATTATGAAAACAAACCTTGTGGTGTGTGTAAACATACTTACATATAAAGTGTTCCTAACTATGTGTGTGTATTACTGATCCACAATAACCAACCTTATATAGAGGAAGACAGATACAATAAGTAAAATAAACAAACACTGTGTTTTGTACACAGGAAGCCAACATAAAGATATGAGTACAACATGACTAACATACACTCAACATTTCAGTAAATCTAGTATAAGTTATTCTATGTTTTACCTTGACATTATATATCTTTATCAATCCAGACAACTTAGTATTTCTTATACAATTTGGATATAATGGCTTCTCTACATCTTCTAACATTGTCATAAATACGTTTGGATTTTCAACAAACTTATTTTGCATAACATGGACCATTTCATCCATTTTTTCATGTACAACAACAACAACATCAACTTCAACTTTATGTATTGTTGATCTCCTTGATTGATGTGGTATTTTATTATCACTATCCAATTTCATCTCTTCTCCTTGAAAAAATCAATTATCAAAACTTATTAAAATACCAATACATACTAGACGGTCCTTTATGTCCTTCGTAGGAAACAAATATCAAATTGTTGCATTTAACGCAAGGGTATCGAATCATATTCTCATCATTCGTATTTTTATGAATATATTATATGAAAAAATTAACTTCTTCTAAGTACTCTTTAAATATCTACGTCGTTATATCCAAGACTTATCCATTCTATATAATTATAATAGCTTAATGGAGTTAGTTTCAGTGTAATCATTAAGTTATAATAGTTTTAGAAGAGTGTAGAACATGTAAGGGTTTATGCGTGAAAAGAATGAAGTGATGAACAACTTTTTTTCTTAGTATATTTCATTTGATTTTCTTAATTCTTGATTTTCTCTAACCAAACAATACAGTTTGTGAAAACTCTCCTGATATCTTGCTGTCTTCATCACCATCGCTGTCATTATTTTATTTCAATCAAATTAATATTAAGCATGTTAGCAAGAATTATATATGTAAATTTTGTTGGCGTGTGCTGGAAAAGCATGTTGCACAAGTATGGTAGACATGTTGTGTGTTTTGGAATACACATAAAATCGTGATCGTTTCCACGGAGATTTGTTACTATAGTTTGTTGACTACTAAAATTGTATCTCTCTGATTTTATCCAAAACAATCGTTGATTAATAAAATGTTTAAAAATAAAATAAAAGAAATCTAGGATTGCAGTTTTTCACCAAACTATTCCACTCCAATCATATTATTTTCTCTTGATTTATATTTTTTTAGTACATTTAATTTGTCAACCGAAAACTTCTATTTTCATCCATACATCTCTTCCGAGCTCCGTATAGACACACCTCGTTAAATTAATTCACTATATCTCTATGAGAATTAAATTTAATAAGATTCATTGCGTTCTAAGTTTTCAAATGGCCACACATACAATTAGGGTATATTCCTATCCTTCATCATACATGTCATTCTATCTACGAGCAATATACATAAAAATGCCTCTCTCAAGTTTATTAATGTGCCACAAATCGTTTTGATAAAATTCGTAAATAATCAAAAAACATTAAGCACAAGATAGAATGAACAAATCGAACTTCTTATAAATCCATAAAAAAAATAATTAAAATCAAAGTTTCATAAATTCAGATCAAATGCAACCCTAGAAAAATTAAATTACTTCATTAATTTAAAATAAAAATTACAACAAGGAAATTAAGATGAAGAACACAGAAGATTTAAACATCACCTAAAACAAATATTTGGCACACATGGAACACAACAGAAGCCAAAAATGGCTTCTGCGTGTTCCACCATCCAACCCCTAATACCACAAAAATTCTAAACTGCAAAAAACTCTAAAAAAAACTTCCTTAAAACTAAAAACTATCTCCTATTTATAGCAAAACAATACATCTAAAATATTACATTTTTTTTTCTTTTCGGAAAAGCGTAAAGAATATTACCTGGAAAATAAAATCGTCGCGTTTCAAAATTTGATATCGAAAAACGGTAATTAAATATCATGCGTAGACAAGGAGCCGTTCTGACTTTTTTTTAATTTCAAAGTACATGCCACGTGTCAGCGTTTGATTCGTTACATGAAATGGTGGGACACGTGGCCGCATATAACAGGATAGAAAGGATGGGCTCACGGAAAATTGCCACACCTGATTGCGGGGCGAGAAACGTGGGAGATAGCTCCTGAGACGCATCCGGGATTCCGCACTTTTGCGTTCACCGAAACATGCCACGTGTCCTAACATGATTGGATGATAGATTAAGTGGGAAACATGGCAGATTCTAGTTTGCGAAATAACCGGGCAAATGTAGAGATCAACGCACGGGATCAGAGGCACGCGTAAGTGGGGAACAACGGCTGCAACGCGTCAGACACGTGGGTCCCACTTGTACGCTGGCCTGTGCGGCAGGTGGGCCCCACTTGAGCGCCGAGCCGCGTAAAAGAATCTACGCACATGCGATTTGGTCGGGCTTGATCTGGACGCACGCATTGTAGCCGTTTATTCTTTGATCGGACGGTCCACGGTTGGCGCTTGTTGTTGGCACGTGTTTCTTCTAATCTGCGCAGAAAATTTAATTTTCTTAATTGTATTTTAACCCACAAATATATTTCAAATTACATTTTAAACTTTGGTTAATTGCAATGTAGCCTTTTTGGTAATTTAAATTATATTTTAAACTTTTAATAATTAAAATTAAGCCCAATTTTAATTTAAATTATATTTTCAGCATTTATAAATTGCAATTAATCACTCTTTTATTTGAAATTATATTTTTGGAAACAAATTTATCATTTAAGAACATTTTTGATACAATTTATTTAATTTTCTTAAAATATATAAAACACAGTAAATACTAATTTATTAAACTAAAATTAACTAAAAATAGAGAGAACATAGCAATTATAATTAATAAAATAGGTGAAATTAACTATATAAAATACAGTTATCAGTAGACAACATCCATGTTTAGTTGAGCACAAAAGTATGGCAAACAACATCCATGTTTAGTGGAGCATGAAAGCATGGGTGTAGAGAAATTGTTATGTTTCTTAGTATAAATATATATCATTCTTTGTACATGAAGAAAAAATGAAAAGAGATTGAGTGGTATTGATAAATAACTAATGAAAATACCACATTTGATCATGGTATCATAGCAATGGTTATTGCTGATGTAACAAAATAAAATAGCTACCTACTCCTCGACGCTAGGTTGCTGGTACTCTGATGTCTCCTTGGCAGGGGGTTTCTGATGTGTTTTTTGTCTCTATGCTTGTGGTTTGTTACTTCTTCGTTTTGGCTAGATGGTACTTGCTGCGTAGTCATTGGAGTCGTACCAATTCTATTTTCTCAAAGATACGTGAATCACAAAGATGAATAATGCTGCACCATAGAAGCTGTTCTCGAAAAATTCAGAGTGAATGTCTTTTAGTAGAGAGGCCCCTTAACATCACCGTGCACCTTGTTTGTGTGTATATTTGGTTGGAAAATAAAAAAACCGATTAGTTGCAATGTTGGAAAAAAAAACAAAAAACCCGACCAGTGCTACGACCATCTAGTATTCAGAGTCGCCATTTCTGCTCAGCGTCATTTCCACCATCGTGACCTCAACAGAACCCTTTAGGGAGCTGTTGTAGCCTCATTGTATTTCACGCCATTTCTACTAGTTCGAGCCGTCGTAGTTTCCCAATGTCACTTGCTCGTTGGGCCCGTTGTAGTTTCTCTATGTACTAGTCTAGCTGCCATCATGGGCAGCCATGGAGAAAACTTGGAATGCAGCAAAAGAAGAGCGCCGCTCCACAGGAAGGCTGCGTGAATGGAAAAAAAATTAGGGTTACAGTTTTGAGTTATATATATATATATATTGGGTAGCAAGAAATCCACCGTCTATTGACATGAAATGTGGCCATTGCGGAAACTCTAAACACACCCGTGAAAATTGCTTCAAACTACATGAGTATCCAGAATGGTGGAATGATCTTCAAGCACGAAAGAAACGGGAAACCATTGGGAGAGCCACTGTGGCTACCAATAATGCATCACTATCCCTTATTCCTCAGGCTGAATCTTTCTAGGATCTAGGTATTTCAAGTAAAGCATTTTACATCTCTATTCGTAGTGATAATGAGGATTGGATTCTAGACTCTGGAGCTACAGATCATATGACATTTGACCCAAAAGATATCTCCAATACAACCCAGCTGAGACGGAGGCGTGTTGCCAATGCCAATGGGGTCACTTATCCAGTTATAGGGGCTGGAACAGTGACTTTATCTCCTTCATTATCATTATCTAATACATTACTTGTACCCTCTCTTTCAAACATACTAATGTCTGTAAGTCTAGTCACTTCAGATCTTAATTGTGTAGTATTGATGTATTCTACCTTTTGTCTTCTATAATATATTCTCACCAAGGTGATCATTGGGTATGGTACTAAGAGAAAAGGGTTATATTATATGGATGACCTCGTTCAGGAAGAGCCAATCACATGCAACACACCGTTAGTAACAAGGAACGACAGATTTGGTTATGTCATCGTCGATTTGGGCATCCATCATTTGGGTATTTAAGGCATTTATGACCTAGTTTATTTTCAAATGTTACATACTCAGATTTCAAATGTGATACCTGTATCTTAGCAAAAAGTCATAGGGCATCTTATCCTATGAGCATGCATAAAAATATGATTCATTTTGCTTTAGTATATTATGATGTTTGGGGACCTTCCCCGATCACTACATCGTCGAGTCATCGTTGGTTTGTGATGTTTGTTGATGATTGTACACAAATGACATGGCTTTACCTTCTGAAACATAAATATGAAGTATTTTCTACATTTCACTTGTTTCATACCATGATTCAGACACAATTTTCTAAAAAAATTAAGATCCTTAGGTCTAATAATGAGGGGGAGTATGTTAATCAACAATAAAACATACTTGGAAAACCATGGTATTCTCCATGAAATCTTGTGTTCACAAACCCCACAACAAAATGGGATTGCGGAGAGGAAGAATAGGCATATTTTAGAAACTTCCCAGGCCTTACTAATCAGTGCACATATGCCTCGTAGATATTGGGGTGATGCTATTACTACAACTGTGTATCTACTAAATTGCATGCCCATAAAGACCTTACAATTTCAAACTCCATTACAGGTATTATCCGATCATGTTCTGCTGCCTACTATTTTGATGCTTCCACCCCAAATTTTTGGATGTGTTGTTTTTGTCCACCTCTACAAAAATCAACAAACTAAGTTGGATCCATGTGCTGTCCGATGTGTATTCTTGGGGTATGGAGTACAAAAAAAGGGCTATTGATGCTACGATCCGATTACTAAAAGAACCTATATTACTATGGATGTCACTTTCCTAGAATCTTAATGTTTTTTCCCATCCCCAATATCCAATTACCCTCTTTAGGGGGAGAGTTATGGTGAAGAATGAAATTGGATTGATTTTGAAATATTAGACACTAGTAACAATCTAGCATACTCGGATCATGCCAACAATATGGAGGATCCAGTACCTAGACCCAAACTCTAACTTCCAAGAACTGAAACTGAAGTAGTAATTGAATCTTCAGAAGATGAAGTGGTTGATGCACCCCTCTACTCTCTAGTACCCAATGATCCTCCTACTGAGAATACTCCCACCAGGATATACTATTACATCAGGAAAAGAAACTGCATGTAGATTACAACGAGCACTGTATGGATTAAAACAATCACCTCGAGCACTGTATGGACTAAAAAAATCACCTCGAGCATGGTTTGGTAGGTTGAGTTCAGCAATGAGGAAATATGGGTTTCAACAAAGCAACACTGACCATACTCTGTTCCTAAAACATTGACGGGGAAAAATAACAGCCCTTATAGTCTCTGTAGACCACATGATCAGTACAGGGGATGATAAAGAAGAAATCTCTAGGCTTCAAGAATGACTATCAAATGAGTTTGAAATGAAGAACTTAGAAGGGCTCAAATACTTCTTAGGCATTGAGGTAACAAGATCAAACATGGCATATTTCTTTCCCAAAGGAAATATACTCTAGACCTACTAGCAGAGGCAGGATTACTCGATTGTAAACCTATCGATATTCCAATGGTCCAAAATCATAAACTTGGAGAATATGTGGACCTAGTACCAGTAGATAAAAAGAGATATCAACGGTTAGTAGGTAAAATCATATATTTATCTCATACTTGACTTGATATTGCTTATGTTGCGAGTGTCGTGAGTCAGTTCATGCACTGCCCCAGTAAAGACCATATGGATGCCGTCATGGGAATACTTCGTTATTTAAAATCTTCCCCTGGAAAATGACTTATGTTTTGAAAGAATGGTCAATTGAAATTCGTTGGATATACAAATTTGGACTGGGCAGGGAATATCAAGGATAGGAAATCTATTGCTGGGTACTTTACTTTTGTGGGGGCAATCTTGTTACATGGAGGAGCAAGAAACATAAGGTAGTTGCCTTGTCTAGTGCTGAAGCTGAATTTCAAGGAATGGTCAAGAGAATATATGAGCTCCTTTGGTTGAAAAAACTTCTAACTGAGATTGGTGTTGCTCCTAACTCTGAAATGAACTTATTTTGTGATAACAAAGCAGCTATTGCCATATCCCACAATCCAGTCCAACATGATCACACAAAGCATGTTGAAATGGATCGGAACTTCATCAAATAGAATCTTGAGGAAAAAATTATTCAACTTCCATTTGTTAAATCAGAAGATCAATTAGCTAATATACACAAAATTCCTGTCTGCAAGGAATTCTACAACTCACTTGACAAGTTGGGCATAAGAGATATATATGCACCAACGTGAAGGGGAGTGTTAGCGTGTGCTGAAAAAGCAGGTTGCACTAAGTATGGTAGACAACATCCATGTTTAGTGGAGCACAAAAGTATGGCAGACAACATCCATGTTTAGTAGAACATGAAAGCATGGGTGTGGAGCAGTTGTTATGTTTCTTAGTATAAATATATATCATTCTTTGTACATGAAGAAAAAACGAAAAGAGATTGAGTGGGACTAATTAATAACTAATGAAAATACCACATTTGATCAAATTTAGCTCTAGAAAATGTATATACTGGAACATATTAAAGGTTTTTTTAGTATATTTTGTAGCAAAAAGAAAAATTGAATTTATTTTATTATATTTTTCTTTTCTCTATTTTCACTTATAAATATTTCAATTTCTGTAATGATTATCCCACTTCTATAACATTTATATTTTTTTATCTCAATTTTCCTACTTTATTGGATATTTAACTTACAACTTCTATAACATTTATCTTTATCTTTTTTTCTGCTAATGTCGTTGATTATCAATATAACTTAATAATTTTGAGTATAATATATATATACATATATGTAACAGATTCAAAATATATTAGAAAAATATAATGTGTAATAAAAATAATTTAAAATATTACAACAATAATAATATTCAACCACAACCAAGTGATTTATAATATTATTTATGCATAAAATAATATTTTACATGGAAGAAAGTGATAAAAAATTAAAAATAATAATACAAAGAACTTGTACAACAGAGGCGATTGGGCAAGCACGAATGGGTCGATGACGGGCTGGATCGGCATGGCAATGCCTATGGCAAATAGGTTGGGCAGGCAGGCAGCACAGGTTGGGGAGAGAGAAAGTAGATTTAAGAGTGACCGAAAAAATAAGCTAGGTTTAGTGTTTTGTGTCGGTTTTTTAAAAATCCATGCAAAATGTATTATATTATGTGTTTGTTTTTCCCACAAACCAAAGAAAACAATTTTTTTTAATTCGATCATTACGCGTCGGTTGTCTCGATTAACCAACACAAATAATAATTCCTTGTACATTAGTTATCTGATACAGTTGACGCATAATTTTTTAATTTATTTTTGCATAGTTTATTAGATAAAATTGACACAAATATTTTTTATATATTTTTTACAGTTTATGCATCAATTTTTACGGGAAAAAAAGACATAAATAATTTTACCTATTTTCATCTTTATTTCTTAAAATGGACACAATTAACAAGTTTTGTATTAGTGGTAGCCTGTTACTAAATCATTTGTCAATCTCATTACGTCATGTCGTATGTCATATAGTAAATATTATGAAACCTAGCACGGCTCTTTAAATAACCGGTTACAAATTGATAGCACTTACAAACAGTTTGACTTAAATTTATGTTATTGAAGTACTACAAGAATACAAATTAAAACCATTGATTCCATGCATCTTCTAAAATAAGAGGGCAAAAAAACTTCTCCAGCTTTTGGGGCATAAAAACTTCTCAAGCTTTTGGGGCACAAAGAATGATATGAACTTCATGACAAATATTGTGTTTATCATAATTATCATATATATTTCATATTATTTCTGTTTTGTTTCTGTACAAGAGTTTAGGTATATATATACAAGGAAAAGCGAAAACTAAACAATAACCCTAACTGCTATACATCCATGTTTTATGGCTTCATTAATATTATTGTCTGCTCCATGTTTTGCTCCACTAAACATTAGTGTCTGCCACTGTTGCAGCATGCACCACAACACACACCAACACTCCCCCTCAAGTTGGTGCATATATATCTCTTATACCCAACTTGTCAAGCGAGTTGTAGAAGTTCTTTGCAGACACAGATTTTGTGAGTATATCAGCCAATTGATCTGCTGATTTAACAAATAGAAGCTGAATAATCTTTTCTTCAAGATTCTGTTTGATGAAGTTCCGATCCACTTTAACGTGCCTCGTGCGATCATGTTGAACTGGATTATGAGATATGGAAATGACTGCTTTGTTATCACAAAATAAGTTCATTTTAGAGTTAGGAGCAACACCAATCTCAGTTAGAAGTTTTTTCAACTAAAAGAGCTCACATATTCCCTTAACCATTCCTCGAAATTCAGCTTCAGCACTAGATAAAGGAACTATCTTTTGCTTCTTGCTCCTCCATGTAACAAGATTTCCCCACACAAAAGTAAAGTACCCAGTAGTAGATTTCCTATCCTTCATATTCCCTGCCCAGTCTGAATCTGTATATCCAACGAATTTCAATTGACCATTCTTTGAAAACATAAGTCCTTTCCGAGGGGAGGATTTTAAATAACGGAGTATTCGCATGATGGAATCCATATGGTCTTCACTTGGGCAGTGCATAAACTGACTCACGACACTCACATCATAAGAAATATCAGGTCGAGTATGAGATAAGTATATGAGTTTACCTACTAACCATTGATATCTTTGTTTATCTACTGGTACTTGGTCCACATATTCTCCAAGTTTATGATTTTGGACCATCGAAATATCGACAGGTTTACAATCTAGTAATCATGCCTCTGCCAATAGGTCTAGATTATATTTCCTTTGGGAAAGACATATACCTTGTTTTGATCTTGTTACCTCAATGCCTAAGAAGTATTTGAGCCCTCCCAAGTCCTTCATTTCAAACTCATTTGACAGTTGTTCTTAAAGCCAAGAGATTTCTTCTTTATCATCCCCTAAAATGATCATGTCGTCTACATAGACTATAAGTGCTGTTATTTTTCCCATTCGATGTTTTAGGAAAAGAGTGTGGTCAGAGTTGCTTTGATGAAACCCATATTTTCTCATTACTGAACTCAATCTACCAAACCATGCTCGAGGTGATTGTTTTAGTCCATACAATGCTCGTTGTAATCTACATGCAGTTTCTTTTTTTGATGTAACAATATATTGTGGTGGAATATCCATGTAAATCTCTTCTTCAAGGTCACCATGAAGGAAGGCATTCTTCACGTCAAGTTGGTGCAATGGCCAATCTAAATTTGCTGCAAGAGATAACAAAACTCTCAGTTTTTAGTTTAGCCACAGGTGAGAAGGTTTCTTGATAATCTATACCATGTTTCTATGTATACCCTTTTGCATCTAGCCTCAGCTTGTATCTATCAACTGACCCATCTGCTTTATACTTAATGGAGAAAATCCACTTGCATCCTACCATCTTCCTCCCTTGAGGCAACTTACTTAACACCCATGTGTTATTCTTCTGTATTGCCTCAAATTCTTCTTTTATAGCTTGAGCCCAATTTCGATCAGATAAGGCTTCTTCAACGTTGCTTGGAATTTGACATAAGGAGAATCTTTGTGCAAAATCCCTGATAGGTTATGATAACCCTTGAGTAGATACATAATTGGCTATTGTATACTTAGGTTGTTGTTCCTCTTTGTCTGGAGAGTATCATTTCAGAGGTTTGCCTCGATTGTGTATAAAAGGTAGAACATAACCAACAGATGTACCTATAGCATTAGTTTGTAAAGGTGTGATAGGAGAACTTATCTCAGGAGTATTCTAAGCAGAAGGATCATTGGGTACTAGAGAGTGGAGGGGTGCATCAACCATTGCGTCTTCTATAGATTCAGTCACTAGTTCAGATTCAGTTCTTAGAAGTTCAAGTTCGGGTCTAGGTACTAGCTCATCCATATTGTTCGCATTATTTGAGTATGTCAGATTGTTACTAATGTCTAATACTTCAACATCAAGCCAATTCCGTTCTTCACCATAACTCTCCCCATGAAGAGGGTACTTGGATACTGATGATGGGAAAAATCATTCAGATTCTAGGAAAATGACATCCATGGTAATGTAGTTTCTTTTAGTAATAGGATCATAGCATCGGTATCCCTTTTTTTGTACGCCATACCCCAAGAAAACACATCGGATAGCACATGAATCCAACTTAGTTCGTTGATTTTTATGGAGGTGGAAAAAAACAACACATCCAAAAATTCAGGGCGGAAGCATCAAAATAGTAGGCAAGGGAACATGATCAGATAACACCTTTAATGGAGTCTGAAATTGTAAGATTTTTGTGGGCATACGGTTTAGTAGATACATAGTTGTAGTAACAACATCACTCCAGTATCTACTAGGCATATGTGCACCAATTAGTAAGGCTCGAGCAGTTTCTAAAATATGCCTATTCTTCCTCTCTGCAGTCCCATTCTATTGTGGGGTTTGTGAACACGAGGTTTCATGGAGAATACCATGGTTGTCCAAATATGTCCAAAATTTTTGATTAACATACTCCCCTCCATTATCAGACCTAAGAATCTTAATTTTTTCAGAAAATTGTGCCTGAACCTTGGTGTGAAACAAGTGAAACGTAGAAAATACTTCATCTTTATGTTTGAGAAGGTAAACCATGCTTAAGGTGATTGTTTTAGTCCATACTTCATCTTTATGTTTGAGAAGGTAAATCTTCCAATATGAAATTGGTGGTTAAATCTCTAGATTCTACCATGAAATCTAAAAAAAAATTTCCTTCCTTTTTTTCCTTTTTTCCTTTTTTTTACACACCAGCCACTATATAAATATAAATAAATTAGAATGTAACCCTAATTTCCTATTCGCACAGTGGTACCCTTCTTCTTTTGATCTTCCTACGTGAATTGATCAAGATGGTTGAACCCTTTTCTCTTCTCTCAGATCCGCCGAAATGGTGCAGCCGGAGGTTTAGATGGTTTCAGCCCTCCACCTGGTCCTCCGTCTCCGTCTCTGTGAAGAGGTGCTCTTCTTCACTGCGTTCCACGTTTCTCTGAGACAGAAGAGTGGTATGGCTTCCCATTACGGTCGATAAATGGGTGCAACTCCAGTCAACCAACCATAATAACTAATCTATGAGAGTTCGTACATAAGCCAATGGACACAGCTACAAACTACGACCTCAGCGTCGTTTATCACTGCGAGCTCTAGCCTAAAAGTCTGAGTTGCGTTCTGTTTCTTTTCAAAATGATAGTTTTCTCTAGAAAACAAGTATTTCTGGATACTAGATCGTTCTCTCTGTCTTTTCTTCTTCTTCTTCTTCTTCTTCTTCTTCTTTTTTCGTTTCAATTCAAATTTCCAGAACACAAAAATGCTTTTTTCCTTTTTTTTTTCAATATTGCAACTGATCGTTTTTTTTCAGCCAACTATACACACAAACAAGGTACACGGTGACGTCAAGGGGCCTCTCGCCTAAAATATGTTCACTTTGAATTTTTCCAGTACCACTTCTATGGCGCGGCACTGCTCATCTCTACGATTCATATTTCTTCGAGAAAATAGAATTGGTACAATTTCATGAGTAAAACAGAATTGCCACACCAGAAATCAGAGATCAAAAAACAGAGGGTAAGTGTAAACCATAATGGTCACACCAGAAATCAAAAATCAAATGGTTTGAGAATAGAAATCAATGTAGCAAGTAATTCCATTAGTAAGCAATAACTTGCTCTAATACATTGACAAATATTGTGTTTCTGATAATTATCATATATATTTCATATTATTTTTGTTTTGTTTATGTACAAGAGTTTAGGTATATGTATACAAGGAAAAATGAAAACTAAACAATAACCCTAGCTGATGCACATCCATGTTTTATGGCTCCACTAATATTATTGTCTGCTCCATGTTTTGCTCCACTAAACATTGGTGTCTGTCACTGTTGCAGCATGCATCAAACATACACCAACACTTCATCCAAGTATGGCATGGATAATAAAACAAAAATTAACGAACACATCTTTCTCAAAAATAATACAATCTTTATTCTGGATTTAACCAATTGAAAGTAACATATTTTCAAATATTAATCATAAAACTACCCAAGTAAAGTATTGAGAGAAAGTTGAAAGTTAAGATTAAGTTAAAAAAAATTCAGAATATTGGCGATATTAGTACTTGATTAATCTGTGAAGAATTTTTATACCCTAGTGATTTGCATGCTCAAGCTAATCCTTTAATCTACTTGTGATGATATTAAATAGCTGTCTTAAGCCATCAAAATATTTGGTTTCTTAATGATTCCTCTCCTTTCCAATGATGGTGTGATCGTAGAATGCGACATTGTTGAATAAAATTTAGAATATATAACTCTAAGTTATTAATATTGGATCTAAACAAGAGTAAACAAACTACTTGTATTATGCCCACAATAAAAGATACTATAACACCTTTAAAAAAACTCACAAATTGAAGAGAAAGATCTCAACTCATACTTAAACTAAAAATACAAAGGTAAGCTATTTATAGTACTCACCATGCAATCTATACTACACAAATATAAAACTAATAAATAATTCTATCCACACAAATATTATCACATACTACACATTTTTTTTACATTCTTCAATCACTCCATTTATTTTTCTACATCTTTCAATCACTACATTTATTGAGCTGGTATTGATTTTCAACCGACGCTACATTTATTATGGGTTATTTTTTAAAGATCTCCCGTAGAAAAACATTATGCATGCTTATTTCTATTTACTTTCTCTTTGGATGGCACTGTTTTTAAAGCTTACTTTCGTGTAGTGTTTAACTTTCCAGCTTCTTTGATTTCTTTACCTATCATGCCTCTTGATCTTCTTTCTACTGATCATCATTCTGTTGATACTCTTTCTACTGACTTTTGCCTAATCTTTCCATCCAGAAATATTGTGCTAAACATTCCTTAATTGGTAAATTATGAAATCCTGAAAAAAAATCTATAGAGCCCATGTTTACATCTCCTTTAGGAATTCCTAGAATTTATTTGGAAGGCTGGTTGTTACTAAAGATGATCAATTGTTCAACACTTTTATTTTTTTCTTTCCAAGTTGTTGAAGACAAAAGAAAGGTGTGGTAAAAGAGGGTATGGAACTTAGATGGTTCTTTGATAGTGCTATAAGAATTCGATTATGAGGCTGATATTAGAAGCTATAATTTCATTATGCTACCATTTTGTATCCAAATGTATGGAATCGCCCCAAAAACATATGTTAATTTGTAGACAATATTGCTAAATAGCTAAAAGTGCTAGCCATCTTGTGAAGATAGAAAAGAATGCTAAAATAATGAAATCGCTAATTGGAAATTTGTTCTTAAAATGGTTCTTATTAATGTTACTTGCCCTCAACCTACTGGAAAAACACTAAAGAAGAGAACCAATAAAGATCATCCAGTTTGGATTCAATTTGGATATGAAAGGATAGCTGATCTATGTCATATGTGTGGCATGATTACTCATGTCACAATTTAGTGTAATGCGCTTAAGCCTA
The DNA here is from genome assembly GCA_033030585.1 of Hippophae rhamnoides. NCBI lineage: Eukaryota > Viridiplantae > Streptophyta > Magnoliopsida > Rosales > Elaeagnaceae > Hippophae > Hippophae rhamnoides. The sequence continues at coordinate 38,015,431 of CM065428.1, read as the reverse complement.
GTTGTATTTCTTTGGAAGATGGTGCTTAATTTCATTTTTATGGTAATTGTTTAAAAGCTATGTAATCGATCATCCGTTTAAACTCTCCAATTTTCATTTTCCTTTTTCTTTAACGGATTATCTAATGGTCCAAAGGTTTCTTTCATTGAAGTGCTCGTTGGTTATGATTGGAGCTAGTAACAGTGTCGATTCTTTGATGGAAAATACAAATATAAAAGGAGTGTTATGGTCCTTAAGCTCAACACAAAATTCGAGTACAATATACCATCTATTTGAGTGATGTAAAGAGCTTAGAAATTCCTAACATAGAGAACAAATTAATTTTGATTAGTTTTGAGCTTTAAGAACAATATCAATGGCTGGTGGTAAAATCTTTGTTTTACTTATTTTTTTATCCGTTTAGTTTGTTTATTCCGTACTTGGGTCGATTAATTTATAATTATATTTGGTATTAGAGCCTATATTACCTATATCTTGATCAGTTTAGAATGATCTCTATTTTGCTCTGTTTCACCGAGCACCTTAAAATTGGGTTTTTTGAAAGGCTCAGTTTTGATGCATATGAAAATTATAAATGATTTCATTACTGATTTTTCAATGATTTTGTTATTGAAATGTGAAAACCATGAAGAAAATCATTCTAATTTTCCGTTCACGCTTATTAGAATGTATTAATTAAATTTTTATTTAAAATAATGTTTTTGATTCGAACTGAGACCATGAATCACTTGAAAATTTAATTATGAAAAATTTGATAAAAATAATCATGAGATACGATCGGGTATCCGTTTGCATCATAATCAGGTCGGGTTGACCTGGTTGGAGGTTGAAGATGACTTGCGAAAAAAATGGGTGTTACTCGTTGGACTCAAACTTGAGTCTTCTGGATGAGAGTTAAGCACTCAGACCACTAAACCACAACGCATTTTGTAATATAATACATACATGGCTTATTATTACATGTATTTAAAATTTAATTTTTATAAAAAAAATGTAGTTTTATTGGGAATTGAACCTCAATCTCTTGAAGGCATAACACCCTGGCCATTGGACCATAGATGATTTCTAATAATTTTATGTACTAAATGCTTTATATATATATATATTTATTTATTTCTTGAATTAAAAAATAAAATTTTAGTGTAATTAATTTATTTAATTTAGGTTTATCATGTGTAGAATATTTATTATACATGTGATATTTATTTAAATAATTTTGACACATTAAAATTTATTTATGATTAAATACATTATACTTAAATTATTTATTTTAGTATTTATATGTATAAATTATGCATATGAAATTTGGTTAAATAATTTATGCATAATAGAATTAATTTTTAATAGCTATTTATGAATTTAATTTTTACTTATATTATTTATTTTTCTTGAATATTTTATTGTCATTTCTTTATACATATTATCTTAAGATAGATAATATTTGTACATTTGGAATTAAATTAATATTATTTATGATTTTATGCAATAATTAAGTCTAAGGATTTAGTTAATGTTTAAGTGATTCAAATAGTTTAAATGATTAAGGAGTAACCACAGTATATTTAATTACTTAAAACTATAATAAGGTTTATTCATGATCACATTTAGAAAAATAAATATTAATTGTGATTAATCATATGTGATATAATAAATATTATCCCACAAATTTTTTTATTATATTTAGTGTTATTAATTAAGATAAAATATCAAATTAAATTTCTAATTTATCCATAGAGATTAGGAAAAAGAACATAATTAGATAGTTTTATCGTAAATTTAAGATGAATCTAATTGAATTAGAACTTTAGCCCACATGCAATTTTTATGTCACTAGATTCATATTTTTTTATGATTTACATTGATAAAGAATGACTTTAATTTAGGTCTCAAATTTTAATGAGCATATAATCTTTAATCACAGCTTCACAACCTCTCAATTTTTCTGATATTTGTTGTGACATTCCTGAATTAAAATGGGATAATTATAAAGTATGGAAAGAAAGAATTCTCCTTCATCTAGAGTGGATAGATATTGACTATGCTATTAGGAAAAATAAACCACCTAAAATTATTGAAACCAGCACTCCAACGAATATCACGCTTTATGAACAATGGGAGTGATCTAATCGCCTTAGCGTGATGTTCATTAAGACTAAGATTTATGTTGATATTATTGGTTCTATTGATCAACATAACAATGTTCAAGACTTGCTAAAGGCCATTGATGATCAGTTTTTCACTGCATATAAGGCTTTGGCAAGAGCCCTAATTACGAAGTTCTCTTCCTTAAGACTCACTAGTGGGAAAGGAAAATCTCAAAATAAATAGAAAGGGAAAGAGATATTTCCACCTCATGCGGATATTAAGAAAAGGGTCAAGTATTTTTTCTATAAAAAGAAGGGACACATGAAGAAGGAATGTATCAAACTCTAGAAATTGCTTGAGAATAAAGGTAATCCAACCTCGTTTCTTTGTTATGAATCTAATATGATTAATGTTAATATTAACATTTGGTGGATTGATTCTGGATCTGCAATCCATGTTGCAAACTTCTTACAGGGTATGAAAAACCTAAGGAAGGCAATAGGAAATGAGCAATTCATCTTATCCAACAATAAGATGGGCTCTCATGTGGAGGCTGTAGGGACATGCAGTTTGATTTTAAGTAGTGGTTTTGTTTTAGAATTAGAAAATACCTTTTATGTTCCAAGTTTCTATAGAAACTTGATTTCAATTCCAAGACTTTTACCTTTTGGTTATTCCTTTCACTTTTCAGAAACATTTTTCAATTTATTTAATAAATCTGATTATGTTGGGAATGATATTTTGTCTAATGGTCTTTACTGCATTAATTTACAAAATAATTCCATTCATAATGCTATGCATGTTCAAGCTAGCACTAAAAGGTGTATTATCAACGATGACTCTTCTAAATTGATATTAGGACATATCTCTATAGAAAGAATTAAATGATTAGTGAAAGATGGGGCATTTAGTACTATAGATTTTACTAATTTTGAGACATGTGTGGACTACATTAAGGGAAAATAGACTAACAAGTCAAAGAAAGGTGTCAATAAGAGTTCAATCATATTAGAGATCATAAATACTGATATATGTTGTCCAGACATGGACATACAAGATCAGGAATATTTTATCACCTTTATTGATGATTTTTTCTAGATATATGTATCTCTACATGCTTCATAATAAGAGCGAAACCTTAGATGCCTTCAAGATCTTTAAGACTAAAGTAGAGAAGCAATGCTAAAAGAAAATAAAGCTCGTAAGATCAGATAGAGGTGGTAAATATTATGGTAGATATATTAAGAATGGGCAAGCGCCAGATCTGTTTGCTAAGTTTCTTCAAGAGCATGGGATAGTTTCCCCATACACTATGCCTGGTTCACTAGACCAGAATAGGGTAGTAGAAAGGAGAAACCTAACATTATTGGACATGGTACAGAATATGCTTAGCTATTCCAATCTTCCTAAATCCTTGTGTACTAAAGCTTTAAAGACGGTTGTATATATATTAAGTTGAGTTCCAACCAAGGTTGTCTCAAAGATGCCATTTGAATTATAGAAAGGTTAGAAAATGAGTTTCCAACATATGTGTGTTTAGGGATACCTATCTTAAGTGAGGATTTATATTCCACAATAGAAAAATCTAGACTCAAGCACCATTAGTAGGTATTTCATTGAATATGTCAAACCATCTAAGGGCTATATATTTTATTTTCTATTTCATAGCACTAAGTTTGTGGAATCAAGAAATGAAAAATTTCTTGAGTATAATCTGATTAGTGGGAGCGATCAAATCACGAACATAGTTTCTGACACTGATCATTTAGAGTCTCAACTTTCCACTTCAGGAGATAGATTTATTATTTTCCATAACACCCCTAAAGTATAAACTGGTGTTGAACAATCAATAATTGAAATTCCACAAGTTGTTGACAACATTCCAATAGATCAAACTATTTAGGAGATTCCTGAAACTTTTGAACAACAAGTTGAACCTCATACTTCCCAAGAAGATGATGGTGTGACATTAAGAAGATCTACTAGAACTAAAAGGTCAACAAATTCTAGTGATTATGTTGTATATATACAAGAATATGGCTGTAAAATTGGAATTGAGAATGATCCCAAATCCTTTTCACAAGCCACAAGTAGCAAAGAATTGGAATTATGGTACGATGTTATAAAGAATGAGATGAGTTCCATGAAGAGTAATGGAGTCTAGAATCTAGTTGAGTTGTCTAATGGTGAAAAAGCCATTGGATGTAAATGGGTCTTTAAGAAAAAGAAAGACACATTAGGCAACATTGAGAGATACAAGGCTGAATTAGTTTCCAAAGGATTCACTCAAAGGAAGGGAATCGACTACACAAAGACAGTTTATCATATATCTAAGAAAGATTCACTTCGTGTGATCATGGCATTGGTTGCCCATTTTGATTTGGATTTGCATCAAATGGATGTGAAAACGACTTTCTTTAATGGCAACCTAGAGGAAGAGGTTTATATGAAACAACCTGAAGGATTCTTTTATAGTGATGGTGAGCATTTGGTTTGTAAGCTTAATAAATCCATATATGGATTAAAACAAGCTTGCCATCAATGGTATTTAAAATTCCATAACATCAACACTTCATTTGGTTTTGAAGAGAACGTCATGGATCAATGTATATACCAGAAGGTTAATGTGAGTAAGATTTTTTTTGGTGCTATATATGGATGATATTTTACTTGTATCCAATGATAAGGGTTTGCTACACGAGGTAAAAAAATTCCTCTCTAAAAATTTTGATATGAAGGATATAGGTGAGACAACTTATGTTATTGGCATTAAGATCCATAGAGATAAACTTTGAGGCATCTTGGGTTTATCTCAAGAAACCTATATCAATAAAGTTTTAGAAAGATTTTGGATGAAATATTTTCACCAAGTGTTGCTCCCATTGTGAAGGGCGATAAGTTCAATTTGGACCAATGCCCAAAGAATGATTTTGTAAGAGAACAAATGAAGAACATTCCATATGATTTTGGTGTCAGAAGCCTAATGTATGCTCAGGTTTACATAAGGCCTAAAATTACATTTTCTATTTGAACATTGGGACGATATTAGAGTAATCCAAGTTTGGACCACTGGAGAGATGCAAAGAAAGTGATGAGGTACCTTCAAGGAATCAAGGGCTATATACTCATGTATAGACGAACTGACAATTTGGAAGTAATTGGCTACTAAGATGAGGACTTCATTGGATGTGTTGATTCATTCAAATCAATATATGGTTACATTTTCATGCTTGCCAGTTGAGCCATGTATTGGAAGAGTGCAAAACAATCCTTGATTGCTACTTCCACTATGTAGGTTGAGTTTGTGTCATATTTTAAGGCCATATCACATGGTGTATGGTTGAAGAGTTTCATTTCCATGCTTAGAGTAGTTGACTCTATTTCTTGGCCATTAAGATTGTACTATGGAAACTCAGTTGTTATATTTATGGCTAAGAACAACAAGAGTGGTAGTTGTAGTAACCACATCGACATTAAATACTTGGCCATAAGAGAACGTGTTAAGGAAAAGAAAGTGGTCATTAAGCACGTTAGCACTAAGTTGATGATTATTGATCCTTTGACTAAAGGCATGCCAGTACTAAAATTTAAGGATCATGTAAAGAAAATGAGAATTGGTTCCATTTTGTAAAGGTATATATAAGTTTTTTTTTACTAAAACTCTTATATTTTATTTTCTCATATTCATATGCACCTTAATTTATTTGAGAAAATATATTTTGTATAGGACCAAGAATAAATATAGGATTTATTCATTAAGTTGTGTTACCATATAAATGTAATACTTGAGAAACTAAATACATTGTTATATATGAAAGATAATACTCGCTCTTTGAGAACCTATCACAATGATTCATGTGCTTATTTCTTAAGAAAAATAATTGATGGGATTAAGTTGAACGCTTGGACTAAGTGGGAGAATGCAACTGATCATCTATTTAAACTCTTCAATTTCCATTTCTATTTTTTCTTTAACGGATCATTTAATGGTCCAAACATTTCTGTCATTGAAGAACTCGTCGGTTATAGCTGGAGCTGGTAACGGTGTCGATGCTTTGATGAGAAGCACGACTATAAAAGGGGTGTTATGATCCCTAAGCTCAACATATAATTCTAGTGCAATACACCATCTATTTGAGTGCTATTAAGAGCTTAAAAGTTCCTAACATAGTGAGAAAATAAGTTTTGATCAATTTGGAGCTTTAAGAACAATTTCAATGGCTGAAGGTAAGATCCTTGCTTTAATTATTTTTTATTCCTTTAGTTTGTTTATTTCTCACTTGGGTCGATTAATTTATGCTTACAAGCTACTCTTCGGTTGCATTTACGTATAGCCTTATACATTAAAGAATGTGTTTTTTAGGGTTCTAATATGTCAACTTTAATCCTTAGAATTGAAACTTGTGCTGAAAGTTCTAACCATACTCAGAGATTGCAACATATGCCAATACAAAGTGAAAAATCAGCCTAGAAATCTAAGAATATTGCTAATGCAACTACAAATCATCCTCTTCCTATTACCTTGATAGAATCCGCTATTTCAACCCGAACCAAACAAAATGACATTGTAGAAATTCCTCGAACTGAAATCCCCCTAAAACATTTGAATGACTTGTTTCAAAATAGGAAACCTATCTTGACTAATGTGGATCTATGTGAAGGTAAATCTAAACAAGGGGAATTGGAGATTTTAGCCAAAGAAATTGGTCAACAAAACCATAAATCTCCTGAATTGCAAAATAATTTCTTATCTACTACTCAAATTATTCATGAATAAATTAAGACTTTAAGTGAGAAGATGGAAAGTCCTATTGGTTATTTAAATGACGAGCCTATGAAAATAAATATAATGAACCAACATGTATCCTCTTTTGATTTTTTCAATCCATGCATAATTGGAATCATGCCTTAAATTGGGAAACATATGAACATGCACATATTATGAAAGCTTTCTCAAATGAGTTGAACCTTCTTGCTTTTACTTCTACTTTACTAGAAATGGTATCTTCTAGGGCTATTTCTAACCTTCATTTCAATTATGAACTTGATCTTATAGTAAACTCAAAATCTTCTCTAGTCCCACAACTCAACCATTCCTCTTTCATGTATCTCTACTTCTACCTAGCCAATAGTTTCTCATCAACTTCATCTCCCTTTAAATTGGAAGTACTAAGCCTAATCAAAAACCAAATCCTCAAAAAAAAAAAGAGTTGTGATGAAACCTTTTGCTATTTGTAAACAAAAAGGTGCAAAAAATAAAAAGAAATCTAAGAATGTTTCTACTTCAAGTGTGGAAAGTTCAAAGAAAAGAAAGCAACAAGATGAATTACTCAACTCTATAACCAAGAAGGATGTCATGTGATAACTTTCACTACCTCATTCTCAATTTTTTCTAGACAAAAGCATAATTGAGAATTTTGGAGGATTTATCACAAGAGTATACTTCAATTTCTTATAGGCAAAGGACTAATCAAAAGAGATGATGAACTATTGAAATTTTTTAAAGACAAAGTGGATGATAAGAAAACCAAATGGACATAATTCATCAAAACTAATAGCATTCTTGGAGTATGTTCTGAGACAAACTCATAATTAGTTACTTTTAACAATTTTCTTTGCATCATTATGACTGAGGGTGAGGAGGTGACCCCTAACTTGCCCACACCTCAGCTATAAAAGTACTATCTTGGAACACTCAGGGTATTATGAAGAAAAAGCATATGTGGAACTTAGAAGACAAAATAATGAGGAAAAACCTAATTATATTTGGATAACGAAAGTGAAAGCCTCTAGTGTATTACTAACCAGCTTACTGTTAGTCTTGGTTTTAGATTTTCCATTTCTAGTTGTATGTTTCATTGTACTCGTGTCTATGTATTGGCTTCATATATGCAAAACACGGGGTCTTTTTTATTTTACTCAGTATTCTATCTTCCTCTGTGTAAGGTTGGTTACTGTAGATAAGAAATTCACACACACACTTAGTTAGGAACACTTTGTATGAAAGCATGTTGACATACACTACAGGGTTGGTTTTTGTAGCATGTATTCCAAGTGGAGTGTTGGTTTTTGAAGAGCGAGTCAATGTTACCACTTGTGGTTTTAGTTCATTTCGAGTGTGGGTATTTATGGATAGTACTCATCAATTTTTGGAACAAAAAATGTGACTTATGCTACTCTCCACCAAGATTTCCACCAAGGTCACCAACCACCTCATGCCACCACCCTTGGTGAGGGATAAATCTGATTTCTATAAATACCCATCATTTCTTCTTATTTTGTATCCAAAAAATGCAGTAGAGCTCTATCAAATTATCATCTCATTTTTTTCTGGATCACTAATACCTTGAATGTTATTCGATATTAGTGATTTATGATTGTGTGAGAAAAATCATGCTTGTGAGTTATGAGTACTCGAGACGGTGTTTAATAGTTAGAGAAAAATAACATTCTTAAGCTGTGAGTGCTTAAGGATATTTTATCAATGTTGTGAGAACTTCTTTGTGAGAGTGAGCTAAGTTAAATATTTTTGACTTCTCATATCTCTTGTTGTATGTAATAAGATATAAGATGTTGGAATTTGAGGGTGGTCTTCAAGATTGTGAGTTGTTACACTTCTGGTTACTGATCATACCACATTGAGTAGTATGGGCTTTGGAGGAGAACTAGGTTCTTAAGTTGAACTAGGTTGTTGCAAAAATAGTAATAGGTAGCTTGGACAGAGGTCATGACTGATAGAGGTAATAATGGTTTATTTCTCTAAGAGTTGTAACTATTTTTATTATTTAGTGAATTATTTGCTACTGAGTGGTTGCCTTAAGCAACTTAAAGATGTTACCATATAGATAGAGTCTCTATGTGGGTTTACCTTGTTATATCTATTATTGTGCATGCTCTAATGTGTGGTTAGTACAATTAGAGTCTAAATAGTGTATGTTTCTACATACTAAAGTTTAAACTCTGATTAGAAAGTTTTTATTATTTATTAATAACTTTTGAATCTTGAATCTTTCTTCTGCTTTATATTGTTTATATGTTATTATTTTTTCTGTAGCTGTGTTTATATGTCAGGAATTTATCTCTATCTGTTATTTTCCTATTTAGGTTAAGTCCTTAAGGAGTTATTATATCTTTAACCTGATTGTGTATCACGTATTGGACTCCTTCTTTGTAATCATGCATGATTAGATTATATGTTCTTATAATCTACATTTTTACCTGCATATGAGTTTGGTGTGAGTCTCAAAAGATTTTTTATCTCCTTACCTTGGAAGTGTACTAGGCGTCAGACTCTTTCAGGGTTTACTATGTATGTTTGAATACATGCTGTGAAAGTAAAATCATTAGTTACCGAATATGTTTTCATATACGAGGTCCTAAAGTGATTAAAAATCCTTTTAGTTTTTCAGTATGTTTGTGAGACACACTATCATTAGTGTGTATTCTAGAGATTCTTATTATTGCATTTGCTGGTTGTTTATGTTATGTATTGAATTAAGCATGTTGTTTTATACTTTCATTATATTAATTGCTTAATTCACGTTTTAAGGTTTGCTTGGTCAAATAGAAATAAAGCTCTCAAAAAGATTCTACGGGTTCACACTTTCACCCCTCATCTAGGTCCCCGTTACCAATTTGAGTCAGAAAAACAATTGACTTTCATGTCATTTTTCCTACATATGGGAATCTTCACTAGTTCTACTTTCAATTTAGTTGGTGGTTTTAGTCTATTTGTTAATTATGGTTTTCATTTTGAAGTTTTAGAACAATTTGATATATTGCTAGTTGTGGAATTCTCTAGTTTACCTACTGTACTAAGCAAATGGCTTTTAGTTTGTACTCATGTAACTCTTTATCTAAATGAAAAAGAATTGTTCTGGTTGTACTTTTCTGGTTTAATTGCTTCTTACAATGCAGATTAGATTGCAATTAGAGATATTAATGAATCTGTTGATGAAAAATGAGGAGGATGACTTACCAATATTCAGAAGAGTTATCTCAGACATTTCATGGATTCTTTTGGCATTGTTGATAACATCTCTAATGGGCCAAAATTCACTTGAACAAACAAACAATCCAACTCTAGGAAGATTAAACAGAAATTGGATATAGTTATAACTAGTAGTGGTTGGTTTTTGATTCATCCAGAGGCCATGGTTTTAAATAAAACCTTTAACACTTGAAAATATTGTGCTATCATCTTAGATTTTTTCAAAGAAAATATATTTCTTCATATGCCTTTTCATTTCTTTGAAGCTTGGAATAGAGACCTTGGGTGTAAAAGAGTTATCAAGTATGTTTGGAACAAATCAATTTAGGGAAGTTGGGCTGATAAGTTATTAAAGAAACTAAAGGTTACTACAAAAAAAATTAAAATATTGGAACACTTGTGAATTTGAAAAGTGTCATACTCAAATCAAGCAAATTGAAATGCAAAAATTACAAACACAATTATAAGAGTGCTTACAAAAACAAGATCTTATTGGAAACAAAAACCAAGAGAAATTTGGGTGAAAGATGAGTATAAGAATAATAAGTTCTTCCATTTGTCTACTTTATATAGAAGAGAGCAAAATGCTATTATGGCTCTCCAAGACATTCATGGAAATTGGCTTTTTGATAGACAACAAATAGGTGGTAAAATGTGTGGCATTTTCAAGTACATTTACCTCTTCTACTATTCAGGACCTCTCTTCTATTGATCATATTTTCCCATCTATAATCACTTTGGAGGAAAACTTAGAAATATGAAAATTACCTGAATAACAATAAATCAAAGCTACTTTATGGTCTATTCACAATATTAGAAGTCCTTGCCCTAATGGAATGACAATTGGATTTTACAAAATGTACTGGCACACTGTTAAAAATGTATGGTAATTCATTTTGTCCAAGAATTTTATTATTATTGAAAGTTTACACAAGGATATTAATGATTATTCTACTCTAAAAGAAAAACCAACCAAGTTTAATCTCTCACTATAGGCCAATTAGTCTTTGTAATGTTTCTTATAAGATCATCTCAAAAATTCTTATGGGAAGACAGAGGCCTTTTTTTGATAAATTTATATCTCCTTTTAAAGTTGCTTTTGTTCACAAAAGATTGATCTTTGAGAATTCAATATTAGCTCAAGAATTTTTACATGCTACCAAGAAAAAATAAGGTAGATGAGTCTTGATGGGAGTCAAAATTGACATGAATAAGGTTTATGACAAAATGGAATGGGATTTCATCCTTTTTATTCTAAGGAAAGTGGGATTCAATGATAAATTTTGCAATCTTATTCACCGATGTTTATTTACTATCTCTAGTCAATCCTTTTAAATAATTCCCAATTTAAAGATATTAACCCATCTAGGGGTTTAAGACAAGGAGATTGAATTTCACCATACCTATTCGTTTTAGCTATAGTAACAATAACTCTTTCAAGAGTAATTATGGAAGCTGGATCAAGAGGGTAAATTTATGGTATTAAAATTTCTAGATAGAGTATTCATATCAATCACTTTTGTATGCTAATGATGTATTCACTACTATAAAAATGGGCATTAAAGTCAGTTAGAAACTGACTTTAAATAAATTTAAAGTCGGTTTGCTGAACCGACTTTAAATTCAGTGACTTAAAATGTAAAGTCTGTTCACACGATGAACCAACTTTACAAGTAGAGTCGGTTCATCGCGTGAACCGACTTTACACGTAGATTTTATGAATTGTTTTTATTTTTATTCTCATTTTTCGTAATCAATATTCAATAAATAGCATAAAAAACTAAAATATAAATAATAATACAAATAATTAAATATTTAAATATAATTAATTACTTGATAATTATATTTATTACAAAAACAATAATGTATATACAATAGATATAGTTAACTTAAATTACAAAAATAAATAATGTATATACAATACAAATAATTTTAACTTAAATTACAAATAAAATATCGGCAAAGTGTAATTGGATTGTGCGAGCAAGCTTGGTTGGCTTAGAATCACTAGTATTATGACAAGGAAAGTAGACAAAAACAGTTGATCCATATAACAATTCATATTCCCCTACATAAATTAGCATAGTTTATCCATCAAACAAGTAGTCTAAATCAAAAATTTATACAAAAAATAAACACAAACTGAATAATAAGCTACAAAATTAATAGAAATACATACAAGAATATTATCAAATGACTAAATGAAGGAAAGAAGAAGAAATGGTGTTTTGTAAGTGAGAATAAGTGAAAAAATGGGTATAAGTTTTTGAGTAGTTCGCTCAAAAAAATAGTAGATCTGAAAGATAATGAGAAGAGGAATATAACCCACAAAATGGTGTTGCAAATGGTGGTCGGAAGTGGCCGGAAATTGAGAAAGAGGGTGGGTGTGAGCTCGGTTTTGGGAGAAAATGGAGAAGAGAAATGAAGTTTTGGGTTTCTGCATAGAAAAAATGAGCTGAACGAATATATTATGTGGATAGCATCGGTTGACGTGTCGAACCGATGCTACCCACGTATATAGCGTCGGTTCGACACGTTAACCGATGCTACGCTACGTAGATAGCATCAGTTTACCACGTCAACTGACACTACGTCCACGCATAGCGTCGGTTCGACACATCAACCGACGCTACATCCTACGTGGATAGCATCGGTTCTACACCGAACCGACTTTACTTATCGACTTAAATACCTATTTTTGTAGTAGTGATTACGTTTTAAGAAAGCATATTTACATAAAGGACAAGAATTATATATTGATAATTTTACACCTTTATGCTAGAGTTTCAGGTCAAGAACATAATTTCAACGAATCTAGTTTATTATTCTTCTCAAAATATGTTTCTTCATATCTCAAAAGACAACTTTCTTCTCAATTTGGAATCAATGTTTGTGAAAGTAATATTTCATACTTAGGTAATCCTCTACTCAAGAAAAGTAAAAATAAAAAAGAGAATTCAACAAAATTTTGGACAAAATTGCTTCAAAGACTGAAGCTTGGAAAGTAAAATTTCTTTCTTATGCAAGGAAAGACACTTTAATCAGGTTTGTGATTCAATCTTTACCTATTTATAGTATGAGCACATTTAAAATTCCTATGTCAATATGCAAGAAAGCTTATTCAATGGTAAAGAAATTTTGGTAAAATTTCAATATGAATTATCGAGAATCACATAATTATTTGGCAATTCAAAAATGGAACATCTTTTGTTGGAATAGAGGCTTGGGTTTTAAAACATTCTATAATATAAACCAAGCTCTTCTCACAAAACTTGGTTGGATAATGGCCACTGAGATAGATAAACTTTAGGGTAATGTCTTAAATTTAAAATATTGCCAAAATACTCATTTCATGGATGTGCATGCATGTTAAAAATGATGATTGGATCTTATATTTGGAAAGGAAATTATATAGTACAAGAAACCTTTTACAAGAAGGTATATATATGTTTCAAAATTGGGAATGGTTAACAAGTCAAGGCCCTAAAATAACCATGGGTACCTGGTATTGAAGAAATCAAAATTTGAAGAAATAAAATAAACGTTTTTCTCCGTATATATTTTCTTAATTTGTATCGGATATGTACATTGTTTATATAAACAAATATCAATTACTATTTCAACAACCACCATGATTAAATTACATAGTTTACAGTTGCTTGGTAGGCGCCGTGTATATTGGTAGGCACCGTGTATATTGGTAGGCGTTTGGCGTCGGTGAATTATTTGTTGAAAAAGAGTTGCAGTGTTTGTTGAATTCAACACTCCCTCTCAAGTTGGTGCATAGATGTCTTTCATACCCAACTTGACTGAAACTTCTGTGAATACTCGATATGAGACTACTTTAGTGAGGATGTCAGCCAACTGATCTTCTGACTTAATTTTTGGCAATTCCAATTAATTTCTTCTAACTTTTCCTTAATAAAGAATCTATCAACTTCAACATGTTTTGTACGATCGTGTTGAATTGGATTATGAGAAATATAAAATGCTGCTTTATTGTCACAAAATAACTTAATTGATTCTTTAGCAGGATATCCCAAATCTTTTAAGAGAGATTGTAACCACAAGGCCTCACAAAGCCCAAGTGCCATGCCTCTGTATTCAGCCTCTGCGCTTGAACGGGCAACAACATGTTGTTTCTTACTTCTCCATGTTACAAGGTTTCCCCCTACAAAAGTGAAGTAGCCTGATGTAGATCGTCTATCATTTATTGATCCAGCCCAATCAGCATCAGTATATACTTCAATTCTAGAAAAATATGAGTTTTTAGTGAACAATATTCCTTTTCTAGGAGCAGACTTTAAATACCTCAAAATACGAATAACTACATTCATATGTTGCTCTCCAGGATTATGCATAAATTGGCTGACAATACTTAAAGCATAGGCAAGGTCTGGTCTTGTGTGTGCCAAATACATCAACCTTCCAACAAGCCTTTGGTATCTTTCTTTATTTGTTGGAACTTGATCAACCTTGATACATAACTTTAATCCTTCCTCTCCTAGTGTATTATCTCGTTGACATGCCAACATACTGGTTTCTTTTAATAAATCTAAGGCATACTTTCTTTGAGATAAAAAGATTCCTTCTGTTGATCGAGAAACCTCAATCCCAAGAAAATATTTTAAGGAACCAAGGTCTTTCATTTCATATTCTTCGGATAAATAAGTTTGTAGCGCTTTCCTTTCTTCGAGATCATTTCCTGTTACTATCATATCATCAACATATACAATAAGTGTAGTGATCTTACCATACACTTTTTTTAGAAATAAAGTATGGTTTGAATTGCTTTTCTTGTAGCCAAATGCCTTCATTAAGCTTGGGAACCTGCCAAACCATGCTCTTGGGGATTGTTTCAATCCATATAGTGATTTTTTTAATTTGCACACCTTTTCATCATGGATTTTGGATTTCTTGATTCCTGGTGGTAAATCCATGTAGACTTCTTCAATTAAATCTTCATGTAGAAAGGCATTTTTTACATCAAACTGATATAATGGCTAATCTAAATTTGCAGCTAGAGATTCCAAGACCCGAACAATGTTAATTTTAGCTACAGGTGCAAATGTTTCTGTATAGTCGATCCCATATGTTTGAGTGTATCCTTTTTCCACCAATCTTGCTTTATAGCATTCAAACATACCATCTGCTTGGTACTTTACTAAAAAAATCCATTGGAATCCAACAATTTTCTTTGTTGTTAGACGATTGACAAGTTCCCAAGTTCTATTTATTTCTAAGGATCTTAGTTCTTCGTTCATAACATCTTTCCATTTTTGGTCAGCTAAAGCTTCCTACACACTGTTAGGAATAGATACAGTAGATAATTGATTCATAAATGATACGTTTGATTTTGACAAATGATGTTTAGACATATAGTTACTCATGGGATATTTGACATTACTAGAAATCTCAGGTTCATATATGGCTATAGGAATACCTCTGTTAGGACGTGATGGAAGTATTTTTCTGGCTGGTTCAATAGTTGGAACATCCTCTGCAAACGATTGGTTAGGTATATCAGCAACTTGTGGAGAAGGAAACTCGTACTCACTTAGTGGTTGTAAGGAACTTTCTTGATGATCTTGAAGTTGATGAGGACTTGATTCTATTTCCATTGAGTCTTTTCTATATTAAGAGTTATTACCATCTAAATTCAAGTTATTTGTATTTTCCTCACATATAATTTGTCTTTCTTCATAAGGAAACAATTTATATGTAAGGGTCTGAATTTCAGCATGGTTGTACTCCCCCTGAAAGTCAGGTGTAGAAGAGAAATACATTGTATCTTTATGAAAAATAACATCCATGGTAGTAATCATTTGTTTTGTAGAAGGATGATAACAACGATATCCTTTTTTGTTGCATGGCATATCCCATAAAAACATATCATATTGCTCGTGGATCCAACTTGCTACGTTGTTGTTTATGTAGGTGTACAAATGCCACAAAACCAAAGACATGAGGAGGTAAATTAGGAACACTTGGTGCAACAATTGCTTCAGTGATGGCTTGTAGTGGTGTTTGGAAGTTAATGGGACTGGAAGGTACCCAATTGATCAAATATGTAGTAGAAGTAATTGCTTCTCCCCAATAAGACAATGACATATTAGCTTTGATCAATGAGGCACGGAAAACTTCCAACAAGTGTCAATTTTTTCTTTCTGCAACTCGATTTTGTTGAGGTGTATCAACACAAGTAGTTTGATGAATAATCCCTTCTGATTTAAGATATTCTTGAAGCTCAGAACTTTTATATTCTTCTCCATTGTCACTTCTTAGAACTTGAATCTGTGTTTTATATTGAGTATGAACCATTTTATGAAATTTTCTAAATAATACGTTTACCTCACTTTTAGATTTCATTAAACAGACCCAAGTCATTCTACTAAAATCATCAATAAATGTAACAAACCAACGTGATCCTCCCAAAGTAGAGACTTTGGAAGGACCCCATACATCAGAATGTATAACCATAAACGGAAATGGACTTTTATTTAAGGTTACAGGAAATGAGGAACGATGACTTTTTGCTAGTTCACAGACATCACACTTTAAAGTAGAAAGATCTAAGCTCAAAAATAAACTTGGAAATAATTTCTTTAAATATCCAAAAGAAGCATGACCCAATCTCCTATGCCATAGCCATATATTTGATTCATCCTTGTTAGATCCAGTTGCTACCAATGCATAATTTGTTGAATCTAAGTCCAAATAATACAGGTTTCCTTGCCTAACACCATGACCAATCGTTTGCTTTGTTTGAATGTCCTTGAACACACAAAAGTCAGGCCAAAAAATAACAAAACAAGATAAAGCAGTGATTATTTGAGAAATAGATATAAGGTTATACTCTAAAGAGGGAACAACTAGTACTGAGTCTAAATTCAAAGTACTAGTGAGAGACAAAGATCTTTTCTCAATGATTGGGATTGTGTTACCATTGGCAGTGCAAACAATTTTGTGTGAGGATGGTTTTGAGATTTGTCTAGAATCGAATGTCATATGATCAGTTACACCTGAATCAATTATCCATGTATTATTAAACACAGGAGAAAAAATTATAGGAGTCAAATTATTGCATTTTTGTTATGATTTAAAGGTTGATATTTGTGTGAAAATTGCGTTTTATTTTATTATTTAATCCACAAATGTCATTTCATGGGTATTTCGTGTTTAAAGTGCAATTTCAGGTAAAATCATAATTATGGAGAAGTTTGGGACAAATTTCAATGACCGGGATTGAGTGCAAATAAAAAGAAAACAAAAGTTCAACATTTGGAATTTTGCCGCCGGCGAAAATCGAAACAAGAAAATGTTGAAAATCACGCAGGGAGCACAGATTTTGGCAAAGCAATTTCGCTGCCGGCCAAGTACATCTTTCCACTGGCCAAATACATCTCGTCGCCAGCCAAGGGCATCTCACCTCCGGCCACTATAATCCCGCCGCCGGCAAGATTTAGCGGAACCGAAATCGTAAGTTTTCCAGAAATCTCGCCGCGGCGAGAATAACTTCGCCTCCGGCGAGTTTCATTAGAAAACATTTTTTATGTTGTTTTGTTCCAAAATTGCCCTCCAAAACCCTAGATCTATATATACATTATGATGGAGAAGGAGGGGACGGCAAAAAGCAGAGTTCAAAGGCATTTTTGGAGAAGAGAAGGAAATTTTGGAGAAACTTGAAGGATCTTCACCATTGTTGCTACCAAGCCTTCATCTTCTAGAGTTTTTCATCTCTTCTCCTTAGTTTTTATATTCTGCGATTTATTGATATTTGTTATTCATGGATTCAATTGAAATAATGGTTGTTCTTATTTCCGTTCTGAACTAATTCGTTTTTTTTTTTGCTAAGGCTATGATGTAGTTAGATCAAGGAAATCTGATTTCTTTTGTTATGGTTATATGAATTCATTGTTTTCAAGTCGAGTATTTATTTCCATGCTTAATGCTTTTAAATTTCTGATCAAGATTTAGATGATTTGTTGCATTATATTGAGACCGAGAGGAGATGTGTAATGAATGCTTCTTGCGATAAATACCATATGTTGAATGCGAGTTTGACACCTAATGCATGATATGTATGTGGTTATTCAGGAAATTCCATAAATCGTAATGTGCTTATTTGTGATTAAATCTTCATAGAAATATAGTCGGTTTTCATAGATAAGTAATTCTAATATAACTTGAGAAAGAGTATTAGCTAAGTTTGGGTTTTTCAACCATCACTTTTAGCTTTGATTTTCATATAACATGACTTGAAATCGGATTGAATTGATTTAGCGAAATCAAATGCCTTAGCGTTTTTAATCATTTGTGAACAACATTAAATTTTGTTATTTGCGTTTAGTTTTATGTTAATTTGCTTTTAAAACAATTTCAACAATTTGGTTTTCAAATAAAATTAGGGTTAGTCAATTTCGGTACTTAGTAACGCCATTCCTTGTGGGTTCGATATCCGTACTTTTGTACACTTTATTACTTGAATGATTCGTACACTTGCGAAAATAAGTATAAAAAAACTTTAAGCATCTTACCAACATTTGCTGAAGAGTTTGCAACATGATCCTTTGTTGTTTCAGCAATGGTGGCAGTAGACATCATCGTGGATTTTTCTTCAGAGTCACCGGTTGTGATCCCGCCCAATCGGGATATCCCACACCGAGTTCAAAACATCATTCTTTTGTATGACCCTTTTGATGACAATGGGTACATTTAAATGATGATTTATCAGTCACCCTTCGTTCTTGCTGATTGGAAAAAGAACGATTTTTAGATATCCTGGCGGAAGCGTCAACATCTCTAGATTTTTCCTTCAATGAGATTCGACGTACTACCTCCCATCGAATCAAGGAATAACAACATTCTAAATCTAGGATAGTTTCTTTTCGCAAAATTTCTCCACGAACCTACTCAAATTCATCATCTAGAATCGAATGTCATATGATCAGTTGCACCTGAATCAATTATCCATGTATTATTAAAAACAAGAGAAAAAATGATAGGAGTCAAATTATTGCATTTTTGTTATGATTTAAAGGTTGATATTTGTGTGAATATTGCGTTTTATTGTATTATTTAATCCACAAATGTCATTTCATGGGTATTTCATGTTTAAAGTGCAATTTCAGGTAAAATCATAATTATGGAGAAGTTTGGGACAAACTTCAATGACCGGGATTGAGTGCAAATAATAAGAAAAAAAAGTTCAACATTTGGAATTTCGCCGCCGGCGAAAATCTTACCGAGAAAATGTTGAAAATCACGCAGGGAGCACAGATTTTGGCCAAGTACATCTCGCCGCTGGCCAAATACATCTCGTCGCCGGCCAAGGGCATCTCGCCTCCGGCCACAATAATCCCGCCGCCGGCGAGATTTAGCGGAACCGAAATCGTAAGTTTTCCGGAAATCTACTTGTGGCGAGAATAACCGCCGGCCGTGAGTTTAAGTTAGAAAACATTTTTTTATCTTTGTTTTGTTCCAAAATTGCCCTCCAAAACCCTAGATCTATATACATTATGATGGAGAAGGAGGGGACGAGACGAGAGTTCAAAGGCATTTTTGGAGAAGAAGGAAATTTTGGAGAAACTTGAAGGATCTTCACCATTGTTGCTACCAAGCCTTCATCTTCTAGAGTTTTTCATCTCTTCTCCTTAGTTTTTATATTCTCATAGCTTTATTGATATTTGTTATTCATGGATTCAATTGAAATAATGGTTGTTCTTATTTCCGTTATGAACTAATTAGTTTTTTTGCTAAGGCTATGATGTAGTTAGATCAAGGAAATCGATTTCTTTTGTTATGGTTATATGAATTCATTGTTTTCAAGTCGAGTATTTATTTCCATGCTTAATGCTTTTAAATTTCGATCAAGATTTAGATGATTTGTTGCATTATATTGAGACCGAGAGGAGATGTGTAATGAATGCTTCTTGTGATAAATACCGTATGTTGAATGCGAGTTTGACACCTAATGCATGATGTATGTGGTTATTCCAGAAATTCCATAAATCGTAATGTGCTTATTTGTGATTAAATCTTCATAGAAATATAGTCGGTTTTCATAGATAAGTAATTCTAATATAACTTGAGAAAGAGTATTAGATAAGTTTGGGTTTTTCAACCATCACTTTTAGCTTTGTTTAATTTGCTCTTTTATTTCATTTATCATAAAAAAGAAGAAGGTAACTTTGTGTTGTTTTTGTGCTAGTTAATTTTCTGGTTGTAGGATTGTTGTATGAGACGTACAAGAAGCCTTAACCAATTTCCATTTGACCCAGAGATTGATAGAACATTTAGGGGTCTAGCCAGAGAGAGGCGTTCAACCTCACCTCACAATAGACAATCAACTATGGATCCACCATTTGTTGAGGGAGGTGGAAATCATAGAGCTTTGAGGGATTATCTTTGTGCCTAATGTTGCTTTGGAACTACTTCGGTTATAAGGAGGCCAATTTGTTCAAGCAAATAACTTTGAGATAAAACCATCCTTTATCCAAATGGTTCAATCAAATCGGTTGGGGGAATGTCAAAGGATGATCCAAATGCACATATTGCTTACTTTCTAGAGGTGTGTGATCTTTACAAGATAAATGGTGTGTCACGAAGATGCTATAAGATTGAGGGTTTTTCCTTTTTCACTTCGGGATAAAGCGAGGAGTGGCTAAATTCATTACCACCGGGATCAATTACCACGTGGAATGAGTTGGTTCGAGAAATTCTTGTCTAAGTTCTTTCCTCACTGCTAAGATGGAAAAATTGAGGAATGAAATCACATCTTTTACACGGTATGACCAAGAATCATTGTATGAAGCTTGGGAAAGATTCAAAGAAATGTTGAGTAAGTGCCCACATTGTCATGGTATACCAATTTAGCAAAGTCTCTACATTTTATAATGGGTTGGTTTCAAACTATCGTGCAATGATTGATACTTTGCCGACTAGAGGGTCTTTAATGGGAAAAACAGGAGGATGCTCATGAAAGTTATTAGAGATTATGGCGGAAAACAATAATCGGTGGCATTCGGAGCGGGTAATTGCAAAAGACCGGCGACGGTGCATGAAATTGATTCGATGAATGCTTTGTCGGCTCGAGTTCTTGCTTCTTTCAAGAAAGATGGATTCTTTGTCATCCAAATTCGAATCCAAATCAAATACACTATGTGATTTATGTGGTGGAAATCATGCTAGTATCGAGTGCCAAGTCGAAATCCATTTGCTTCACCAATCTTTGAGCAAGCAAGTTATGTTTCAAATTTCCAAAAACCTCAACATAACCCATATTCGAACACCTACAATCCAGGTTGGAGGAATCATCCAAATTTGTCATGGGGAAATAACCAAGGGGGATTCAAACCATCATCATCTTCCTACCAACCCCAAGAGAAGAAACAAACAGATTTGGAAGGAATTTTGGGAAAGTTCATTGAGGAGACAAGAACAAATTTCAGAAATCAAGAGGCAATAAACAGGGACATCCAAAACCAACTAGGGCAGCTTTCAGCAGGTTAGAAAGGTCTCAAGGATCATTGCCTAGTGACACAATAAATCCCAAAGAGCATGTAAAGGCTATCATATTGAGAAGCGGTAAATAGCTTGAATGGCAAGGGAAATCAGAGAAAATGATGGAAAAATCTAAAGAAAAGCCATCAACATCACAAGATGTTCAACCTTCCCCAAATGCGAAATATGAGCCTCCTATCCCATATCCTCAAAGATTGAATAAGAAAAAGCTTGATAATCAATTTGATAAATTTTTGGATATTTTTAAGAAATTGCATATTAACATTCCTTTTGCAGAGATGTTGGAACAAATGCCAAAGTATGCAAAATTCATGAAAGAAATTCTATCAAAGAAGAGGAAGCTGGGAGATTATGAAATTGTCATGCTAAATGAGGAGTGCGGTCTGATTCTTCAAAGAAAACTGCCATAGAAATTGAAAGACCAGGGGAGTTTTACTATACCTTGTACTATAGGAAGTTGCAATTTTGATAAAGTCCTATGTGATTTAGGACGCAAGCATTAATTTGATGCCACTTTCTATTTTCGAAAACTAGGCACAGGAGAAGTAAAACCCACTTCAATCTCTCTACAATTAGCGGATCGATTGGTGAAATATCCTCGAGGGTAATTGAGGATGTTTTAATTAAA
The DNA here is from genome assembly GCA_033030585.1 of Hippophae rhamnoides. Classification (NCBI taxonomy): domain Eukaryota; kingdom Viridiplantae; phylum Streptophyta; class Magnoliopsida; order Rosales; family Elaeagnaceae; genus Hippophae; species Hippophae rhamnoides. The sequence continues at coordinate 37,993,205 of CM065428.1, read as the reverse complement.
GTTGACAAATTTATTTTCCACTGTAGATTTCGTGGTGCTTGTGGAGGAAGATAGAGGTACCGTTGATATTGGAGACCGTTCCTTGCAAGGAAGAACATTGATTGATGTTCGGCAAGGAAAGCTCCTTCTACGGGTGCAAGATGAACAAGTGACTTTTGATGTTTTTGAAGCAATGAAATTTCCAAGTGAGGTACATTCTTGGTTTCAAATTAACACTCTTGACAGGATAATCTCGGAAACTTTTGAAGAGAGAACTCATTTTCTAGCACTAGAAGCTTGCCTTGTAAAATCTGCAACAATTGAGGAGGAAGATAAGGGAGTGAGACAATGTTCGAGTGCGGCACCCTTGATGAATATTTGTTCGGTGATGAAACATTCAAGGAGTTGGGAACAAATGAAACTCCAACCTGGTGGTAAAGAAGGAAGCGATAAGATTGAGCTAAAGCCATTGCCGTCTATCTAAGGTATGCCTCTCTTGGAGCCTCAGAATCCTATCCTGTTATTATTAACAATTCTTTGAATGGTGAAGAGGAAAACAAGCTATTAGGAGTTCTTCGGACTCACAAAATGGCAATTGGATGGACAATAGCGGACATCAAAGGGATTAGCAACTCTATTTGCATGCATAAAATCTTGATGAATGAGGATTACAAGCCTGAATTCACCCATAGTAAGGCGCTTAAACCCAACAATGCAAAAAGTGGTCAAGGATGAGGTGATTAAGCTTTTGGATCTTGGGGTAATTTATCCAATTTCGAGATAGTGCTTGGGTAAGCCCAATTCATTGTGTACCAAAGAAAGGAGGAATCACAGGTTGTAGAAAATGAAAACAATGAGCTTATTCCAACAAGAATGATGGTTGGGTGGGAGAGTATGTATTGATTATCGAAAAGTTGAACAATGCCACCGAAAAGATCATTTTCCTTTGCCATTTATTGATCGGATGTTGGAAAGATTGGTACGGACATCTTATTATTGTTTCCTTGATGGATATTCGAGTACAACCAAATTGCAATTGCACAGGAAGGATCAAGATAAGACAACATTTACATTATGGTACTTTTGCATACGAAGGATGCCTTTCGGTTTATGTAATGCACACTGACTTTCCAAAGATGCATGATAGCAATTTTCTACGATATGGTTGAAAATTTTATTGAGGTTTTTATGGATCATTTTTCTGTTTTTGGCCACTCTTTTGATAATTGCTTGCATACTCTCTCTTTAGTCTTGCAGCGTTGTAAAGACACAAATTTAGTGCTAAATTGGGAGAAATGTCACTTCATGGTTCAAGAAGGAATTGTTCTTGGCCATCGGATTTCATCAAAGGGATGGAAGTGGACCGTGCAAGGTGGAGGTGATCGAAAAATTACCACCTCCAACAACGTAAAGGGAATTAGAAGTTTCTTGGAACATCTTTGGGTTTTATAGAAGATTTATTAAGGATTTTTCAAAAATAACAAAACCTCTTTGCGCAGTTTGTTAGTTAAAAATACAGATTTGATTTTTCTCACGGCTTGTTTGAAGGCTTTTAACCTTTTGAAGGAAAAGCTCACTGGCCCCTATAATTTGTGCACACGATTGGAGTCTTCCATTTGAGGTAATGTGTGATGCTAGTGACTATGCTATAGGTCTTGTTTTAGGCCAAAGGAAGAATAAGTTCTGCACGTGTGATTTATTATGAAGCAGACGTTGACATATGCACAACTTAATTATGCAACAATTGAGAAGAGCTTTTGGCAAGAGTGTTTGCATTTGATAAGTTTAGATCTTATTTAATTGGGTCTAAAATCATTGTTTATACTGATCATTCTTCTCTTAAGTATTTGCTAGCCAAGAAAGATGCCAAACCGCGATTACTAAGATGGATTCTTCTCGTGCAAGAATTTGACTTAGAAATCCGGGACAAAAAGGGGACCGAAAATTTGGTTGCTGACCATCTGTCTAGGTTGGAAGAAGATTACCTTGAGGTTGAAGACCAAATTAATGAAACATTTCCTGATGAGCAATTACTTGCTATCCGACAGCTCCGTGGTTTCTTGATTATGCAAATTATTTGGTCAAGAAAATTTTACCTCCAGGACATGTCTTATCAACAAAAAAAGAAATTCTTTTTGATCTGAAACATTATTTTTGGGATGAACCTTACTTGTATAAACATTGTGCAGATCAAATTATTAGAAGATGTGTCTTGGGAGGAAGAAATGGAAAGCATTCTTCATCATTGCCATTCGAAGGAAGTTGGGGGACATTTTGGTGGAACAAAAATCGCAGCAAAAATTTTGCAATCCAGGATTCTATTGGCCTTCATTGTTTAAAAGATGCTTTCAAGTTTGTTTCAATGTGTGATGAATGCCAAAAGGAGCGGAAATATTTCACGGAGACATGAAATGCCCTTAAATAATATTTTGATAATTTATTTATTTGATGTTTGGGGTATTGATTTTATGGGGCCTTTTCCTTCATCTCATTCTAATAAATACATTCTTGTTGGTGTAGATTATGTCTCTAAATGGGTGGAAAGCTGATTTGCCTTGCCTACCAATGATGCTAGGGTTGTGATAAAATTTCTCGAGAAGAACATATTTTCAGTTTGTACTTTTACAGAGCAATTATAAGTGATGGAGGTAAGCATTTTGCAATAACCAATTTGAGGCTTTGTTGTAGAAATATGGAGTAACACACCGGATAGCAACACCTTACCATCCTCAAACAAGTGTACAAGTTGAAGTGGCAAACCGAAAGTTGAAGAGGATCCTTGAAAAGGCCGTAAAAAACTCACGCAAGGAATGGGCAAGGAAACTAGATGATGCACTTTGGGCACATGGGACAGCTTTCAAGACACCTTTTATCGGCATGTCTCCATACCGATTGGTGTATGGAAAGCTTGTCACCTTCGATTGAATTGGAACATCGGGCATATTGGGCAATTAAAATTCGAATTTTGATCTTAAGGCGAGGTGAAAAGAGAGGGTGTTGCAATTGAATGAGATGGATGAAATGAGGAATGATGCTTATGAGAATTCCTGAATATACAAAGACAAGGCGAAGGTTTGGCATGATAAGCACATTTTGAGGCGAAACATTGAAGTGGGACAGAAAGTGCTGCTTTATAATTCCCGTCTCAGACTTTTTCCGGGAAAGCTTAAATCTCGTTGGTCAGGACCTTTTCTAGTAACCAAGGTGTTTCCTTATGGAGCATTTGAGATCAGTCATGAAACAAAGGGAACTTTCAAGGTGAATAGACAACGGTTGAAGCCATATTTTGACGGAGAATTCAACAAGCAGAAAGATTCTCTAGAGTTACAACAACCGCAGTAAAGAATGACAAAAAGTCTAGCTAATGACTATAACTTAAAGCGCTTAATGGGAGGCAACCCATCAGATTTTTTTTCTCATCTTTTATCTCATTTTATTTTAGAAATTTTAGATTCTGCACTTCATTTTATGATAATTTTATTTTTTAATTAAATTTGCTTATTTTATTTGTCTTGCAGGTAAAAAAAAAAGAAGCCACTTACAGTTTTTCTTCTTACATTGAGGACAATGTAAGGTTTTGGTTGGGGGTGCGGTAAACGGTAAATCTTTTCTTCCCTTCATTTTTATTAGTTTTGTTTGTGTGTTTATTTGTGTTTAATTTTGATTTTCCATTTATTTTTCTGCATTTTGATTTAATTTCTTTTATTTTTATTTTTTATTTTATTTACATTTTACTTATTTTAATTTGCACGTTGATGATAATAATGTGATTGTGATAACATGTAGCTTTTAGAAGACATTAAATTTTGCTTCGGTTTAAAGATAATTTCAAATGTTGATTTTACCTAGTTGGCCACTCTTTTGGTATGTGGTATGATTTGGTTGATTAGTCTAAATGCTTAGAGAAGTCTTATGTGCAAATTTTTCATGGACATTTTTGTGATCTCAACAAACTCTAGAACTCATTTGAAAACCTCTTGAGGCGAAATAATTTGGGATTGCACTGTTTAGGAGATGATGTAGGCCATTTTTGGATCGATTGTGCCATTTTAAGCCTACCTTGTTATCCTTATATCACTAGTTACCTCTTTGAGCCTATTTAAATATATTGTTAGCCTTATTTTTCTTTATTTTTGCCTTCTATAACCTACCTTTTACTGAGCCAAAAATATATATATATAATTCCTACCTTATTTGTTAAGAGCACTTAATTTTGAACACAAACTTTTCAAGAGCAATTGGAGTAAGGATGGAATAAAAACAAAAGAGAAAAATTAGACATCTTCCACATATATTGGAAGAAATTGGTTGGGGGTTATGTTTAAAAAAAAAGAGAAAAAAAGGGCCTTCACACTCTAGTAAATAAAAGAGTGTTAGTAATGGATGTACCGAGGTGAAAGATTGAGGAAGAATTATTGTTTATCTTTGGAAAAGTGGGTTATGATCGGAAGAAACAATTTGGGTTAAATGGTGTTACTCTTTTACTTAATTGGTTGTGTTTAATCTAATAAGTGCTATTATTTGTATTTTGACACTTCCCGTTCTTTCTTAACCAAATACCTAAGCCTAACATTACAAGCCTAATAAGTCCTATTGATCCGAAGCGGGGCATTTTTCTTCATTAATGGAGAGAGTTTTGAAGAGTGAGCCTATGGAGTTTGAGATTTCACCTTTTTGTTTTTGGATGTTATGCATAATATTATCTGGGCATTATGGCTATTGGTTTGTGGTTTGATGGATGTTTAAGAATCAATAACAAAAGTGAAATTGGCATTTGAGATTTCTTAAAACTTAGGTGACATTTAATTATTCTATATGTTGGGTGTTATTTACAATTTTTGAGACATTTGTGCAATTTTTTTTTATGTTATGTTATTGTTTTAAGTTAGGATAGTTATAGGTAAGATGTTTGTGGGTGTCATCACTGGAAGCCCTCACGAGACTACAACTCGTCCTACTAGGGCCGCCTAGGGGTTTAAAGGCTTATTGCATACGCTTAATGTAAAGTAGTAAATAGAATAAATTTCCTTTGAATTTTTCTTTTAATGTCTCCTTTGAAATTATTCATAGATCTCTTTTCTTGCTAGAGACTAGTAAGAAGCTGGTTGGGGGTTGTTGATAGGAGTCAAATTATTGCATTTTTGTTATGATTTAAAGGTTGATATTTGTGTGAAAATTGCATTTTATTTTATTATTTAATCCACAAATGTCATTTCACGGGTATTTCGTGTTTAAAGTGAAATTTCAGGTAAAATCATAATTATGGAGAAGTTTGGGACAAATTTCATTGACCGGGATTGAGTGCAAATAAAAAGAAAACAAAAGTTCAACATTTGGAATTTCGCCGTCGGCGAAAATCTTACCAAGAAAATGTTGAAAATCACGCAGGGAGCACAGATTTTGGCAAAGCAATTTCGTCGCCGGCCAAGTACATCTCGCCGCTGGCCAAATACATCTCGTCGCCGGCGAGTTTCGTTAGAAAACATTTTTTTATGCTGTTTTGTTCCAAAATTGCCCTCCAAAACCCTAGATCTATATATACATTATGATGGAGAATGAGGGGACGGCAGAAAGCAGAGTTCAAAGGCATTTTTGGAGAAGAGAAGGAAATTTTGGAGAAACTTGAAGGATCTTCACCATTGTTGCTACCAAGCCTTCATCTTCTAGATTTTTTCATCTCTTCTCCTTAGTTTTTATATTCTCCAGTTTATTGATATTTGTTATTCATGGATTCAATTGAAATAATGGTTGTTCTTATTTCCGTTATGAACTAATTCGTTTTTTTTTGCTAAGGCTATGATGTAGTTAGATCAAGGAAATCTGATTTCTTTTGTTATGGTTATATTAATTCATTGTTTTCAAGTCGAGTATTTATTTCCATGCTTAATGCTTTTAAATTTCTGATCAAGATTTAGATGATTTGTTGCATTATATTGAGGCCAGAGAGGAGATGTGTAATGAATGCTTCTTGTGATAAATATTGTATGTTGAATGCGAGTTTGACACCTAATGCATGATGTATGTGGTTATTCCAGAAATTCCATAAATCGTAATGTACTTATTTGTGATTAAATCTTCATAGAAATATAGTCGGTTTTCATAGATAAGTAATTCTAATATAACTTGAGAAAGAGTATTAGATAAGTTTGGGTTTTTCAACCATCACTTTTAGCTTTGATTTTCATATAACATGACTTGAAATCGGATTGAATTGATTTAGCGAAATCAAATGCCTTAGCGTTTTTAATCATTTGTGAACAACATTAAATTTTGTTATTTGCGTTTAGTTTTATGTTAATTTGCTTTTAAAACAATTTCAACAATTCAGTTTTCAAATAAAATTAGGGTTAGTCAATTTCGGTACTTAGTAACGCCATTCCTTGTGGGTTCGATATCCGTACTTTTGTACACTTTATTACTTGAACGATTCGTACACTTGCGAAAATAAGTATAAAAAAACTTTAAGCATCTTACCAACATTTGCTGAAGAGTTTGCAACATGATCCTTTGTTGTTTCAGCAATGGTGGCAGTAGACATCTGTCGTGGATTTTTCTTCCGAGAGTCACGGTTGTGATCCCACCAATCAGGATATCCCACAAGTTCAAAACATCATTCTTTTGTATGACCCTTTTGATGACAATGGGTACATTTAAATGATGATTTATCAGTCACCCTTCGTTCTTGCTGATTGGAAAAAGAAAGATTTTTAGACATCATAGCGGAAGCGTCAACATCTCCAGATTTTTCCTTCAATGAGATTCGACGTACTACCTCCCATCGAATCAAGGAATAACAACCTTCTAAATCTGGGATAGATTCTTTTCGCAAAATTTCTCCACGAACCTACTCAAATTCATCATCTAATCCAGCAAGGAAAATATGTATCCGTAGTCTTTCAACACACTCTTGATATGATATTAGATCATGAGGGTCTTTCATGACCACCTTATCACGATGGTCTAGCTCTTGGAAAATTTCAGTCAACTCTCCATAATACTCTGAAAGTGATTTTCCATTTTGTCTGGAAGTAAAGGCTTTTTGGTTTAAGACAAATACCTGTAATTCGTCACTTCCATCATAGAATGCTTTTGCCAAAGCATCCCAAATTTCAAGAGCAGTAGGTATGCGTAAATATCGCTTCATGATTTCTAGACTCATTGACATAAGGATCCATCTCTTCACTTTTTGATTTTCTGCATACCACTTGTTATAATTGTTTGATGTTTTTTCTGGTTGCAAATTTTTGTCATGAATATAAGAGAGTTTTTCTCTCTCTGCAATATGCATTTTCATTATTTGAGACCAAACATCATAATTAGTCTCAGTAAGAACAATTCTAGCATTAAACACACCTTTAGACTGAACAGATTGTACAACAATTGGAGTTGATTGCTCCATATGTAATGAAATTATGCCCTCTGTCATGATATTATGGTAAACAAACTAGAAAATGGTGTAATAATCTTAGAACTGATTTTTTTCTCCTTTTTTTTAATGCACTAAACCGGATAAAAAACTAGAAAATTGGGTAAAAATTGGTTTAAAAGCTTGAAAAAATGGACCAAACCGGTTTTAGAAATCCAGAACTAGAAAAAAAATCGGGTTCAGACCTTTAAAAGGGACCGAATCGGCCAAAAATGGAAAAACTGTGAAAAACCGAGAAAACCGGATTCAGACCGAACCGCTGGTTGAACCAACCTGAGCCGAACCAATACGGGCCGGCTATGCCCTCGAGCCGAGCTGCGTCGAGCCGCACCAAACCGAATCAAGCCGCGCCGAAACAGCCGACCAGGCCGCACCGAATGACAAGTCATCCTCTTCAACCTCCAAACGGCGCGTGGAGCGCGTGAAAAATGTTTCCTTCACTTCAGGCGGCGCGTGGGGGCGCATGTTGAACTTTTCTTCTACTCTATTTTTACCAAAATGTTCACAATTGTGTTTAAAATAATCTGGTAAAATTAGGTGGGACAAATACCGCTTCAAAAATGATGCTTGTAATTAATATTTGTAAGGGTGTTTGAATGAGATTTTCTTTTCACGAGAAGAAATATTTTTAGAGAAAGAAATCTCTGTTTTAGAGAAAGAAATCTCTGTTTTAGAGAACAAGAGTTTCAAATTTGTATAAAGCAACGACTTGGCTCTAATACCATGAAGAAATCAATATTTGAAGAAATAAAATAAATGTTTTTCTCCGTATATATTTTCTTAATTTGTATCGAATATGTACATTATTTATATAGAAAAATATCAATTACTATTTCAACAACCACCATTATTGAATTACATGGTTTACAGCTACTTGGTAGGCACCGTGTATATTAGTAGGCGTTTGGCGTCAGTGTAATATTTGTTGAAAAAGAGTTTCAGTGTTTGTTGAATTCAACAAATACTAGGAATTTTAAGCCAACAAGGATATAAGGCAATGATCAATTAAATGAGAATCTCATAATAAGTGATATGGTATCATCCCCTTCATTACGATATTTATTTGATACTAATATAGTCCATTTTATTAGTAGACTTAAGAGTTCAAATGTGAGCTTAACTAACATATTTTATATGGACACCAAAAAAGTCGATCGGGTAAACTCACAGTCTCATCTGCCTACAACTCAACAGTGCTTTATTCTAATCTACAAGGACCTCATCCAACTTGAAAAGCCTTATGAAAAACAAAAATTCATGAAGGTGTAAGATTTTTTATTTTATTTTTATTTTTATTGAGATTGATAAAAAATACTTTACTTTTGAAAGTGAACTTAACTAGATTTTTTCCTCAGGTAGATCTTTCTTGTTTTTAAGAGATGCAATTATTTTCATTCCTTGTGGAATGTCTAAAGATGTCATGAGGTGAAACTTTTTTCCTTTTAAACATCTAAAAATTCATATTTTTTGCCTTTATGTTCACAAACCCACCTCCTAATTAACCTTTTACTAAAGAATGTTACTTAATTCAACTGATTTTATTTTAGCGGTCACTCTTACAATGATTACAATTTATGAGAAGGAGGAATAATGTAATTTTCAGAAATAAATCTCTTAATTTTCATGAAAATTGTGTATGCATGGTTAATAGCTTCATTCATCGAGTTCAAAGCAAGTGTAAACCTAATGATATTTCGTGTCTATCCTATCTAATTAATTTCAATTATTTTAGTATTAGTTAGCTAGCTAGATTCATCGAAGCTGTAATAATTAATAGAGCTAATGAATTAGCCAAATGGTCTCTTTAGGAAGAAAAAAATAATCATTTTCTATCTATTAAATTATAGTTTTTAATTATTTATTAAAATTAAGAAATGAAACATTATCATGCAACATGCAAAGATAATAATATATATACATATTTGTTTTTGCAGAATCAATATATGTATTAGAAAGTCAAAGATCTTCATATTCCTACTCTAATTAATTTTATACATGCATATAAGTTAGAGGTTCTGGTCTATAGAGGCTAGGGCATGCTATAAGAACGACCAAATTAACTCTATAAAGTTGATAGAATATTGATTCTAGAACTTAATTATATGTTGTATTAACAATAGAAAAATCTTAATAGTCTTGAGAGTGGTGATTCAATGAGTCTATCAAACATACTAAAACATTTGTTACGTTCTATCATGAATCTAAATTAACATTTGGTTCATTATATAATTTTTATCTCTCCTATCTTTAATATAATTTTATACCAAATTTTTATTCATGTCTAATCCACGATACTAAATATTACCTTAAAAATTATATATATATTTTTAAATTAGAATATTCATTTTATTACACAAAATATTACACCAAAAGTTATAGTTATATTTAGTGATTTTTTTATTAATTTTGTATTATATACTTGATTTTTATTTATTATATGTCATTGAAAAACTATAAAAAATTTTTCTTTAAAATCAAATTATTTGTAAATCAAAACTTGATTACTAAAAAAAATATATTTGTAAATCAAAATTTTAAGATATATGTGTAAATTTTAAAAAATTTAAGAATTAAAAACGTTTTATAAATTTGAAAACCAAATCACATGTTTTAAAATTTTAGAGACTTATTTATAAATTAATTTAAAATTTGAGAAATAATGATATAGTTTAATACTGTTTTTAATATATAGTTTGTGGCAAAGATTCTAATGATTTGGCCAATCTTTGTATTTGAACGTAAAAATGTTGTCCATTACTATGTTCGGTCCACAACTCTACGTACCCAGTATATATGCAATTAAATTATAGACACATACATTTTATTATTTGGGTCATTGCAACGAATCGGTTAATACTGTTTTTAATATTAATTGATCGGTTAATTATGATCAACAACGAATCGAATATAATAATAACCGAACATCTTGGGGTTATACCGGTTGTAATTTCAGAATTTACAAAAAATTAATTATATATTTTTTTGAACATTAAATAAATATTTTATTTATAATAATATATCGTGTCTAATTATTTTATTCATATTTTGATATATCTTCGTATATTTTAACAATTTTTACTAGAAATGGACAAAAGTGACATTTTTCTCAAGTATTTGACACCCATGGAATTACAAACAAAAGTTATTAAAATGGTTAAACAATAATATTTTTATTCATATATTTAATAAATATTAATTAGTTACGCGCATAAAATTATATAAAAATACTTCTTAGATTAATATGATGAAATCTAAAAATATTTGCTATATTTAAATTTAATTTTTGATAATAGAATATCAGTGTTAAAAATTATAAGAATTAAAATGAAAAAAAAAAAGAAAATGGGAAACTTCAAACTAAATCTTTTAAAATTTTTGTTATTCATAGTAAAAGTTTTTTTATATTTTGTTTAACTCAAGTTTTATTTCTATCTAATATTATATTATTTCACATTTTATTTTAATGATTTTTTATTTTATTTTAAATTTTCTAATATAAATTTTTTAATATTTTTCATAATTTTTCATTCATTTTTATCGCTATACAAAATTTACTTATTTCATTACTTCTATAAAAATGATGAAACATTCGTAAACAAAAAATATATATATTTGTTAGTTTTTTATTTTTTAACAATATATAATTTTAAATATAATCTCAATATTAAAATCATAAATCATATCTTATTCTTTATATTTTAATATATTTATTTTAATTTTAGTTTTTAATACTTGTATATGTGTGATATTAATAATTATTAAATTATTATAATTTTATTTTTTTATTTATTTAAGATAATTTTCGTTATAAGTTATAATCTTGTAACTCTATTTTTCTATGGGATAAAAAAATTTCATTTAATATGATATGGAAATTTTTTTCTTTACCTCAAAAGATAACTTTATTTTATATTAAAGGAATTATACTTCAACCCGTTAAATTATATTTCTGGCTATGCACGCGTGGGCGAATATATATATATATATATATGCGCGCGCTCTCTCTGATAAAGGGACAAAATCATCCAAGCATGCCCAGAAACCTGATTACCCCATTCACAACAACTTGTTCGATGGACTTAACTAATTCATGATGCTATCTGTCGTAATTAGTCAATCCTCATTCACGTTATTAAATTGAACATGATCGGAACTATTTATATGGTTCTCATTTAGATACCTACCCTTTACCCAACATAATGTTGGGATTTTCCTTTTGTTCTCTGCTTTTATTCAACATAATTAACATTGTATATTTTACTGGTTATACGTGATCATTAGGTTTCTAGCTTAGCTTAGTTAAGAATCATGATTAAAATGTTTAGAATGTTGCGTTATTGTTGATAAAATATTTAAAAGTAATTATTTTTTTTTGTTAAAATATGTAAATATTATAAATATTATCGTAAAATTGTTATCAAAGTGTAAAGAAATAACGATAAAATATTTTTTATATTAATTTTTTTATTTTCTAAATAATTGACTTTAAAATTTATTTATTTATAATTTTGTTATCTTCAATTAAGTATTATTTATTTAGGACAATATTTTTTATTTCTTTTCGTGTATATATATATATATATTTATAAGTCATTTTTACATCAATTTATTAGTTTTATTTATATAGTTCTTTTTTTCATCATTTAAATTTTATTATGTAATTTCGAGATTTATTTATTTATAATAATGTTAAAAATTTCAATCTATATCATTGTTAATTTTTATAAATATATATATTAAATAAAAAATTAGTTTAAAAATACAAGTAGTCGATTGTTTTAATATTTTATAAAATTTTATAAATAAATTCTACTATTTTGATAGAGTTTTTGTAGTTTTCTATAAAAAAAATATTTTTTTTATAGAAAACGATAATATTTTCTATATTTTTGTAAAATTTAAGTTTCTATTTTTACATCAATATCCATATTTTAGAACTTCTTTAAAAATAATGAAATGCCAATTCCATACATGTACTCGTGCATTGTGATTTGGAGCCGATAATGATATGAAACGAAGTTTTATGGACAAAACAAAACAAAACTTAGAGTAGAAAAGGCCTGAACCTCTCACTGATTTAGGGTCCACAAAATCAGTACTCTGAAAAAGCATAATTGGGTTATAAGACCAATGATGCCGTATTTATGATAATAGAAAGCCTAGTGTCACGATCTTAAATTTCAAATAACGATCGTGTAGCACTTAGCACGGTCTGTTGCATTAAGCTTGCCTTTTATCCGAACGAAACTCTCCAAAGAGATTAGAAAGAAACTTAGAGATTAAGAGGATTCAAGAGCAAAAGCAAGAACACAAGAGAATTTGTAAAGAATGCCTTGTATTACTCTAGAGAGAGATTATCTTACAATTTCCCAAGATTTCCAAGATGAATAAAAATGAAGACCAATGGGTCTATTTATAGTGTGGCTCCAAGCTTAAGACTATACCATAACTTTCTAGATCATTCTAAGTCTAGAATGTACAAGAGTGTTCTAGTTTTATCTACAATATGCCACAAGGTTCTAGGACCTTCTAGCAAACTCTAGAGTCTTCTAGGATTGTCTAGTTCCTCCATGCAAGTTCTAGGGTGTTCCATAAGCGTCTAGGGACTTCTACATCCTTCATGAATCATCTAGCACATTCTTGAACCTTTCTATGTAATTTTTCAATTTTCACAAAGAGTCTTCAGGTTTCCAACTTGCCTCTATATTCGGGACATTCTTCCACTTGACCAAGTATTCCCGATAACTTGGTACACCCCTGTGTCAGATTAGGCGGTCTGTCAAGATAGAGTCCACTTCTCTATCAAAGGTGGTTACTACTGTGGTAGGCGCCTTCTTTGATTCTTCCCGACTTATGTCTTCCTTGTCTCCATGATAAGGCTTCAGCATGCTTACATTAAAAACTGGATAGATTTTAAGCTTCGGAGGGAGTTGTAATTTGTAGGATACCTTATCGACTTGCTTGAGGACTAGAAATGGCCCTTCATACTTCCTCACCAACCCCTTGTGAACCTTCCATAGAGATTTGAATTGTTGAGGCAATAATTTAACAAGGACCAAATCTCCTTCCTGAAATTCCACTATCCTCCTTTTCTTGTCAACCCATTTCTTCATCTTCTTAGATGCCTTGTTTAAATAGGCTAGGGCTAACTCAGCTTGTCAGTGCCACACCTTGGCAAATTTGAAGGCAGCGGGACTCTTCCCTTCACAACTCGTGGCCAAAGCATGAGGAATCATGGGTTGTTGCCCCATGATGATCTTGAAGGGACTCTTCGTGGTGGACTCGCTCCTTTGTAAGTTAAAAGAGAATTGGGCTACATCCAGCAACTTAGCCCAATCATGTTGGTTGGCACTAACAAAGTGCCTGAGATAAAGCTCTAGTAATGCGTTTGCACGTTCGGTTTGTTCATCGCTCTGTGGATGAAAGCATATAGAGAAGTTCAATTCTGATCCCAACAACTTGAACAATTCCTTCCAAAACTTGCTAGTAAATCGTGGGTCTCGATCACTCACGATATTGAATGGAATTCCCCAATGCTTCACAAAATGTTGAGGAACAATCGTGCCGTCTCATCCACCGTACAATCCGTTGAGGTAGGTATGAATGTTGCATACTTGTTGAAGCGATCAATGACTACTATGATGCTGCCAAAGCCCTCTGATTTTGGCAAGCAAGTGATGAAATCCATTGAGACACTATCCCATGGTCTCTCTAGAATAGGTAGCAACTCTAGCAAACCTCTCGATGCATGCTACTTTGTCTTGTCCTGTTGGCATACAAGATAAGTCCTCATGTAAGATTAAACATCATCGTGTAGTTGAGGCTATTAGTAAATTGACTTGATCAAGGCAAGGGTGTGTCTCATTCCTAAGTGTCCAACCCATAGTGAATCGTGGTACTCCTTAAATGAGCTTTTTTCTTAAATTCCCCTACTTTGGCACAAAGATGCGATTTTGCTTGGTATAGAGTAGTTCGTCACTTAGCCAAAATTGTCTTGTCTTTCCTTCCTTGACAAGGGCAAGTAGGTTTTGAGCCAAGGCATCATGCTCAAGCCCTTCTTTGATCCTTTCCAACAAGGGACTACTTGGTCTACTCAAGGCTACTAACTCCGTCTTTCGACTTAGCGCATCAACCAATAAGCTTATGTTGTGCCATTCTGATTTTTCCACCTGATAAGGACTCATTGTTGATGGTCTTGTGTCCAAATCCAACTCAATTTTATGGTCCAACTCCCTCCCTTGGAGGTAATCGTTTGGACAATGCCTCAGACATCATATCATGAAACTTATCTAAGACAACTTGCACTTCCGTCGGCAAGCTTGGATTTGGTGACGCCTCCTCCTCATCGTACTCCTTTAAGATGGCCAAGTAACTCTCTTCTTCCCTCTTCAATCCCTTATTGAATTGAAGTGCTGAGAGAGCTTGGGTAGTAGGTCTGGTGGTCCTCTCCGTCGGTACCACGCAAGCCTTTGATCCATCCATGATGCACATGGAGTTTGAGCATGGCATAAGGAAAGCTCTAACCTGGTCCAAGAACTCCATGTCGAATACTACTGAGTAGTCATCCATAACAACCACTGATAAGTCCACTTGGCCAGTCCAAGCACCAAGACTGACCTTAACTCTACGAGCAACTCCTTGCAAAGGTAGTGCTGCCGAGTTAACTGCTTTGAGTGATCCTCCTCCATTGACAACCTTAAGGCCGAGTCTCTTTGCTTCCTCTAATGAAACAAAGTTGTGAGATGCACCTGTGTCAACCAAAGCTTTGACGACTATCCTATTGACCATGACATCTACAAACATCAAGCCCTTTGGGGTCTATGGGGCACTCTGCAATGTACCAAGTAGGCGCAAAGAACCCATCTTTACACCTTCGTCCATCTCACCTCCATCCTATTCATGAGTGGAAGCAACTAAGGCACTCAATGCCTTTCTTTTTGGACATTCATGTGCCCAATGCGGTCCATCGCATATGAAGCACGTCACACGGGGCTTCAAGGCACCACGATCCTCCCTTTCCTTCCCCTTATCTCGTGATTTGAATGAGGAGCCTTCTTTATGATTTTTGGGACCCTGACATTTGGCATGGCCTCCCCTACTCTTTCCTCCACCAAAATTTCTATATGTGGCCTTTGAGCTCTCTTTGTTTGTGGAGTAGTCAATAAAGCTCTCAGCAACAGCAATGAGCGACGATAAGTCTTGGACACCATGTCGCTTGAGTTCCAGATTAGCCCATGATTGAAGATCATCCATGAACAAGAATAAAGCATCCTTGTCTGAAGTGTCAGGGACTTCTAGCAACAAGGTTGTGAACTCCTTCACATAGTCCCTTATGCTACCTGTTTGCTTTAATTGTCGCAATCGGCCCCTTGCCTCCTCTTCAACATTTACAGGGAAAAATTGGATTTTGAACTCCCTTTTGAAATCATAAAAGGTGTCAATTGTGCATACCCCTCGTTGCACATCACCATGCCTTCGTCTCCACCATAGCATAGCAGTGTCAGACAAGTATATGGCAGCAATTCGGATATTTTTGGCATGATCCGTCATGCCAGTAGCCTCGAAATATTGTTCAAGCCCCCATAGAAAGTTCTCAACTTCCTTAGCATTCCTAGCACTATTGAAGGTATTTGGCTTGGGAACATCCACCTTCTTGGCCTCAATGATGGTGGTTGTGCTAGTTCCTGCGGCCATAGCCCGCTTACAAAGAGCTAGGTCACCTCTCATATCCTCCATTCTAAGTAACACATTAGCAATTTCTCTTTGGAAAAGGTCTCGTACCTTGGAAAGTTCGGCCTTCAACCCATCGATCTCTTACCTTAGCCTACCATCTAGCTCGTTGAGGGACATCTTGACTACTACATTGATCTCCACATCCTCGGCCTTCAAGCCGTTGCAACGTTCCTCCAAGTTGTCCACCCGGTCGAATAGCTCCCCTAAGCTGTCCTGCGCACTCCTAACACGTGCTTTTAAGCTAGAAAGCATGTCTTTCAACTTAGTTCGAGACTCCTTTGGTGGTTTCTGAACTTCCTCACGCCCATATTCCATTAGTGGAACATCCACATTTGGTGTAGCTGGGGCATTGTTCTTCATTATGCCAAGGATAGTAACTATCAACCTAAAGCTCTGATACCAACTATCACGACCTTAAATTTCAAATAGCGATCGGGCAGTACTTAGCACGGTCTGTTGCATTAAGCATGCCTTTCACCCGAACGAAACTCTCCAAAGAGATTAGAAAGAAACTTAGAGATTGAGAGGATTCAAGAGGAAAAGCAAGAACACAAGAGAATTTGTAAAGAATGTCCTGTATTACTCTAGAGAGATATTATCTTACAATTTCCCAAGATTTCCAAGGATTTCCCAACATTTCCCAAGATTTCCAAGATGAATACAAATGAATACCAATGGGTCTATTTATAGGGTGGCTCCAAGCTTAAGACTATGCCACAACTTTCTAGATCATTCTAAGTCTAGAATGTAAAAGAGTGTTCTAGTTTTATATACAATATGACACAAGGTTATAGGACCTTCTAGCCAACTCTAGAGTCTTCTAGGATTGTCTAGTTCCTCCATGAAAGTTATAGGGTGTTCCATAAGCTTTTAGGGACTTCTACATCCTTCATGAACCATCTAGCACATTTTAGAAAATTCCGACACCTTTCAGCGTACTCTAAAACATTCTAGAGTCTTCAAGGCTTGAGTTGTCATCTAACTCTAGTTCCTTCTAGACATCTCTAAACTACTCTATAACTTTTCCATGTAGAAAAGTCTAAATCCTTTAAACAACCACCATTTATTTGGATTTTAAGGAACATTTGGGCGGGACGTAACACTAGACTCAGTATTCATAGTGATCTCTGTTATCTCCTCCATAGGATTTCAAGCAGGCTACTTGCAATTCTTATGGCTTTACGGCTCAGTATGCTGCTATATTCAAAGCAGGTCATCCCCTTAATTTCCCTGGCATCTAGGTAGAGGGTATATTGGTATGTGAAGTAGGGATTCTGCTTTTATGCCTATTTTAATTGGACATTTGTTTCTTTAATAAGAGTCCTAATGGGTATCTGACACGTGTCATGATCTATATTGTCATTAATTTTAAAAATGAGATGTATCTAATTTACTATGCACATACTTTTATTCTGTCAAACATGGTAAGGTAAGTTTTTATTATGTCAAACCAGCCAGCAATATAATTAGTTATTAGGCAATATAAGCATCAAGTTAGGATAAAAAGACAAAGGGAAACGAAATTGCCAATGAGCTAAAGACTTTATCCACGAAAACTACAAAATTAATTTATGGTCTGGATCAATTTTCCCTTATTTTGTTTTTTTTTTATTTTAGTTAATGTACTACAACATAGAATTTAACTTTTTGTGTTTTCATCTCGTCCTCTAGCCAAGAAAATCATTCTCTTGCCATATCAATTTTTATAATCATTATCCTTTTATATCAATACTAGTTTTTGTGGAAAGTGCAAGACACGTGCACCATGTTATATAATTACTTGATACAAAGTCAAGTTATTATCATAAACATCAAAGCCTTAAATTAATCCTACAACATACAATTCTTATTATTTATGTTACATAATTATCAGATTTGAAACATTATTAAATTACATAAATACTTTTGAACCAACCAATAAATGAAAAAGCAATCTTCAAATGCATAAATAGCTCACTTACCATGGGCTTTGTAATACAAAATGTTTAAGTCAAGCATTGTAAGTATGAAAGAATTTGGTGATAAAAAAGATAAAAGACTAATATATATATATATATATATTATCTATTGGATCTTAGATTTTGTTATGTTAGAAACTCAAGTTTAACTCAATCCAATCTTATAAACAGTATTGTTGTCTTATTTTTAGCCAATGTGGAACAAATATACTTAATAGTCCTTTTTCACACAACGGATAAAGATGAACATAAACGTCACAGTGAGATTGTGGTAGAGCCTAGGGTCTAAGTTCATAGAGACTAGGAGTAGAGCTCTGATAACATGTTAGAAACTCAGGACTAACTTAACCAAATAAGATCTCATTGGGTTAAGTTAGTCCTAGGTTTCTAACATGGTATCAGAGTTGAGTCTGACTTGATCAGTGACTTGGGTTTTGTCCTTAACAGTCTCACTTTGGCTTTGTAAGACCACCTCAGTCTATGTGGAGGGGGCTGTTAAGTTTCCTTCAGTCCCACATAGGCCAAGAGTTCGGCAGTAGTGTTGCTTATAAGATTGGGCAACCCTTAACTTAATGAGATCTTATTGGGTTGAGTTAGGCTTGATTTTCTAACATGGTATCAGAGTTGGGTCTGGCTTGATCAGTGACTTAGGCTTTGTCTTTAACAATCTCATCGTGGCTTTGTGTCCACCTTTTTCTGTAGTGTGGGGGAGGGCTATTAAGTATCCTGGTCCCACAGCGGCCAGAAGCAAGGCAACAAAGTTGCTTATAAGTCTGGGCAACTCTTAACTTAATTAGATCTTATTGGATTAAGTTAGGCTTGGGTTTCTAACATGGTATCAAAGCTGAGCCTGGCTTGATCGGTGACTTGGGCTTTGTCCTTAATAGTCTCATCGTGGTTTTGTGAGACCACCTCTGTCCGTGTGGATGGGAGCTGTTAAGTTTCCTTCAATTCCACATCGTCCAGGAGTTGGGTATGAGTGTTGCTTATAAGCTTGGGTAACCCTTAACTTAATGAGATCTTATTGGATTGAGTTAGTCCTGAGTTTCTAACATGATATCAGAACTCTACTCCTGGTCTTTATGTGCTTAGACCCTGGGCTCTACTATAGTTTCACCGTGACACTTATGTTCACATTTGTTTGTCATGTGAAGAGGGGCTGTTAAATATTTTTGTCTCACATCGACTAGAAATAAGACAAAAATATTGCTTCTAAATTTGGATAACCCTTAACTTAATGAAATCTTATTGGGTTAAGTTAAACCTGTATTTTTAACATGGTATAAACGGACTGAATATGTGTGTACCCGATTTAATTTATTTAATAACTATCTAAATAATTTTATTTAAAAGAAAATTAATTATTTGAATATTAATGAAAACAACTAATTGGGTTTTTCTTCTTGAAAATAATTTAATTTGATGTTATATGAAAAAAGATAGAAATAGGAGTCAGAAGGACAAAAATAGAGTAGAGAATAAAAGATAGAATAAAAGGTTAATATAAATTGATTATTCTCTCCGATAAATAAATTTTTTTTTATAAAATTCATAAATTTTAATCCTTTTGATATTAAAGTTTTTCTAAAATATAAATCACTCAATAATAATAATAATATCAATTTCATTGAAAAAGGTATTCCCTAAATACTA
This sequence comes from Hippophae rhamnoides, assembly GCA_033030585.1. Lineage (NCBI taxonomy): Eukaryota > Viridiplantae > Streptophyta > Magnoliopsida > Rosales > Elaeagnaceae > Hippophae > Hippophae rhamnoides. The sequence goes on along the minus strand of CM065428.1, from coordinate 37,973,456 downwards.
TTATAATTATTTTTAATTACTCTATATTAGTATCTAGCCATTATAAGTATTTTCGTAATTATATATATTTTAAATGCATAAAATGTGAAAAAATATAAAGAACTTTTTTTTAAAAAACATAATCCTTAATTAAATTAGTTGTTCAGTTTTTTAAAATAAAATTATATCATTATAATCTATATTCTATAATATTATTTATAATTTTTCGTTGAACCATAAAAAAGTTATGATTTTTTAAATTTTTGTTAATGGTACAATTGTTATGTGAAGAAGATAACATAAGTTTTACGTTATTTTTCTCGCCATAAAGAAAATAACAGAAAATTAAGACATAACCAATTATGATTTTGAATCCGCTGTCAGCGTATATATCCACTTGATATTAAAAAAGAAAAAGAAAAACAAAAAGAAAAAGAAAAAGAAAGAAAAAAGAGAGAGAAAAAAAGAAAGAAAAAGAAAAAGAAAGGACAAACGACTTGTTCGAGGTCATATTTGATGTCTTTGCTCTGCAACATTAATGATTTGTTTAAGCAAGTCACTTAATATATTAAACAGAAATCTGACAGTTTAATGTATTTATTTATTAAATATGTTTCATATATTCTGATTTTGATGAAAGTTATATCGAAGAAAAAGAAAAAGAATTTGACTGTTAGATTTTTCTTTTAATATATTTGAGAAAAGAATTTCAAAATTAGGATAAGAAAAAGAGGATATTTTTGACGTAATGTCTTTAAATATCAAGAGATTTATCAAATCGTATTAAAAAAATCTATCCCATTAAAATCTGACATGAATGAAGTTGAATTTATTGTTATATTAAAATCTGTGTATAAATATTAAGAAACTAATATTTTATTTATTATTACTATCACTGATGCGGTGAGCGTGTTGAATGATTTGATATAAGAATGATAATAATAACATGATTATTTTTATTATTAATATTATTTTAATTAATATATATTCAAATATTAATGTGAATATAGCTTTAAATATTTGGATGAATAGTAAATTTTTTATATATAATTTTTTTATGATTATTTATTTATTATTCAAGTTAACGTTGTATTGAAAATATTTGCAAAAGTATATTTGTTTCTGGAATTATTTTATGAATATATAATTATATTGAAATCATACATAATATGTTTATAAATATTATGCTGTATGGGAGTTATTTCACTTCAAAATTTATTTTCCTTTATATCAATTTATTTTTTCATATAAATTAAATAATTAACAAAAATATTCATTTTGGCACAAGAGATTATTATAAACATAGCAAATTTTTGATGGTGTGAATCATGATTTATTTTTTTTGGTAATTATTTAGATTTATAATATAGTTTCTAAAAATATTATAATAAGGGATGAAAAATTGAATGTTGATAATTATGATATTTAGCATCGTAAGATTCAATATTCCTTCAATGGATAAAGTATTCTTAAAACATTTAATTATAACATGACGAGGCTTGAGGAAGTTAAGATTGCTCAACATTGTCATAATAGTGATACTTATGGGGTTGACAAATACCATAGTGCATGCAACTACTCATGAGATGTAGTTGACCATCAAACAAATGTTTTGGGATTACTTTGTTGACTCGATTACGAGGCTTACTATGAAGTTTGATTCTTATAAGAAGAAACCTAATTATACAATTATACAACATATGAGAATAATATCGGGCATGATCTATAATCGTATTATTGAATAACATGGTCAAGCTGTAATTCACTCTCTTCTACCTTCTTGGAAGTGAATGAAACAAAACGTGATGCACAATGAAAGTGTAAAAACATTCAATGACATTTCACATCATTTAGAGCTTGAAGAAGACAACTTAGAGGCTGTATCATGGAATGACATTTCATCCTATTTTGATAGCTCTACTTTGGTTGTTAATTCTGGTTCTTGTTGGACATATGGGTCCAAATGCATGAGAGTTAGAGGTGCGTCATAGAAAAGATGAGGAGGTGGTGATAGATATGCTTCAAAGGGAGATAAGAATGCAAGAGAGGTAAGAGAAGTGACAAAAAGAAAGATAAATCAAAACTAACATGTTTTAACTGTGGCAAGTTGGGACACTTTGCTCGTGAGTGCACTACGAAAAATGAGGTATATCTTAACTTATTTTATCACTTTGAATGCTTTGTATCTAGCCAAGCATTAGTTGTTTATTCTCCTCATTTTTTGGTTTTAGACTCAAGAGCAACTGACCATATAGCGAGGACAAGGAATGGATACGTAGAGTATCATCGAGTTCCTAGTGACAACAAAAGAATTTATATAGGCAATGAATCTAGTGTAGAAGTACTTGGCATTGGCACTTATAAACTGAACATAAGTGGTGGATGCACTTTATATCTCCATGTTGTCTTGTACGCTCTAAGAGTTCGATGGAATATACTCTTAGTTAGTAGCATGTTAAGTTTAGGATTTGTATTTAAGTTTAATGAACATGGTGTTAATATTCATTTAGAATGTGCTTATTATGATTGTAGTTATATTTCTAATGGTTTTATTGTATTAAAAATTGAATACTCTAGCTATAATAATGTCAATGACTCTATTTGTTTTACTTCACATTATAATGTTGATTCTATGACATGACATGCTAGATTAGGCCATATAGGACAAGAAATAATGACTAGATTAGCTAAGGAAGGCCTTTTAGGCCTACTTACTAAGGTCATCTTATCTATATATGAATCTTGCCTTATGGAAAGGCAGCAAGGAAACCATTTGAAAAAGGGAAAAGGGCATCCGAACGATTACAACCTATCCATTTTGACATGGCCTAATGAATGTAAAGACAAGACATAATGCTTCCTATTTCATCATATTGATAGATGATTGTACACATTTTGGTCACATCTACTTGATCTCTCATAAGTTTGAGGCATTAGATTGCCTTAGATGCTATATTATAGAAGTTGAGAGTCAATTAGAAAAAAAAACATAAAGCTTTAAGAACTAATAGAGGTCATAAGTATCTATCTATGTTATTCAAAAAGCTTTGTGAAGCAAAAAGAATCATAAGACAATTGATGATGCCTTACACTCCGCAACAAAATGGTGTAGTGAAAAGGAGGAATCATACAATGTTGTATATGATTAGGTCGACGATGGCTCAAGCTAATCTTCTAGTCTTTTATTAAGGAGATCCTTTATTAACAACTATCTACATCCTTAGCTAAGTGCCTCCAAAATCAGTTCCTTCTACCCTATAGGAATTATGGATTGGTAGAAAACTTGATCTAAGTGTTCTACAACCTTGGGATTTGATAGCTTATATACATAATATTTCTCATAAATATGAAATATTGGGTCCTAGAGGTAAGAAGAGTATATTTATTCATTACTTTGAACACTTAAAGGGATTTGTATTTATTGGTGAGTGTGCAAAAAGAAGTGTAATTGAAATTGAGTCATATGATGCAGTCTTCTTAAAAGAAGAATTTCCTACCAAGGGTGAAGTGAACAATGACTTAGAGTTATATGAACTTGAGGATCCAAAAAATTTTGCTCTCAATACTTCAGTCAATGTTGAAGAAGAATTTAATCATACTCTTGGGAATAGTAGGAGCGATATGCCTAATGGTGGGCAAAATGATTTGGATTCCTATGAACTTGAGTTGATTAGAAGAAAACATGGGAACATTCTCTATTATCGTTTTGAGATTGAAGGAGATGTTTTCATGGTAGCTCCACATGATAAAGATGAGCCTAATATAGTACATGAAGTTTTTACTTCTTCTCATAGTGAAAAATGGATTATTGCGTTAATGGCTAATGAGATGGAGTCCATGAAAAAAAAATCATGTTTGGGATTTTGTTACCCTTTTCCCTGGGCATGATACTATTGAGGATAATGGATATTGATAATTATATGCAAAGTATATCATTCCATTGATAAGCATAAAGCTCGCTTAGTGGCAAAAGGTTACACTCAACAGGAAGGAGTGGATTGAGGAAAATTTTTCACCTGTTGTTAAATTTGATATGCTTTATGTTAGCTATTGTTGCACACCTTGATTTGGAACTACATCAAATGGATGTTAAAACTATATTTCTTAATGGAGAACTAGATGAAGAGATCTATATGGATCAACTTGAGGGCTACATGGTGAAAGGACAAGAGCACAAAGTTTGCAAACTTCATTGATCCCTATATGGCCTAAAAAAACATCTAGGTAGTGGTATTTGAGATTTTATTAAGCTATTATTTATTTTAAGTATACGTTGATTGATGAAGACCATTATATATATCTTAAAATTTCTAAAGACAGTTTCATAATTTTGTCATTATATGTTGATGACATACTACTAGCTAGCAAAAATAAGGAGATGATTGTCACCATTAAACAATGGTTATCTTCCAATTTTGAGATTAAAGACACAGGTAATACAAATTATGTGCTTGGAGTTAAAACAGTCAAGGATCGAGCTCAGAGACTACTTAGTTTGTCTTAAGAGCCTTATATACATAAAATCCTTGAAAGATTCGAAATGAAAAATTGCAAACCCATTGTTATGCGGTTAGACTGGTTAGTAGATATCAGTCTAACTTTGGGCTTGTTCATTGAAAAGCAGTCAATAGAATATTAAGATATCTCAAAGGGACTACTAATTACATACTTTGTTATCAAAGTTCAAATTTGGATGTAGTTAGGTATACTGATGTTGATTGGAGTGATGATATAACTGAGTGCAAATCTACATCTGAATATGCTTTCCTCCTTAGTGGAAGAGCTATCTCTTAAAGTAGTAAAAAACAATCACGTGTTGCCTTATCTACTATGGAGGCAGAGTTTGTGGCTTGCACTACTGTAATGCAAGAAGGAGCTTGGTTAATGAGGTTTTTTTAGTACATTGGAGTTACTGCTAATGGTTCGAATCCTATAATGATTCGTTGTGATAGTACAGTGGTATTAGCATATATTAAGGATCATAAATATCATGAAAAAACCAAACTTATTGATATATAATACAACTTCATTAGATACATTGTTGTAAGTGGAGAAGCGACTTTGGAATACATATCTACTAATTATATGGTTGCAAATCCTATTACTAAATTATAGCCATAGATACTTTTATGGCTTATACTAAGACATTAGGGCTATGTAGATTGTGATTTATTTATTTCATGTTTCTTGATTTGTTCAAAACTATTTACATTATATATTAAATTCGAGGCATGTTCATATACAATTTCTTGCATTATATATATATGTTAGAGCTCTCTCACATGAGCAATCACCTTATTACGCTTTAGTAGGAGTGAATAAAGATGAGACACCTTAAGCTATTGCTGTGATAATAGATAATTAAGTAATAGTATTTCCTATATAAGATCTATTTAAAAATGATCGATAATAGGTATACCTACTACCCATTAAACTTGTATCTAGTGCCGGATGTGAGTTCCAAAGGTAGGTATTATCATGATAGTATATTTAAGAAGTCAAATTAAGCACTATGGAAGCATTAAAATCAAGATCAGTGTAGTGTTTTTTAGTATTGGCATGGTTCTATATTAGTAGGATAATTTTACTATAGCATGTATTTTATACTTCATGTGCTAGTGATCACATATAGAGATGAACGATTGAATCGCTATTTCTTTATCATGTGAGTCCTATAAATCATTATAAATGATTATTGGCCTTTTATTCCCTTTAATTGTGTCATAGAGTAAGGAATTGGTGTTGAGCTACTTTTATCTATAGTCATGCTTGATTTGACTTTATGGGACTTTGTTGGAAAAACTGTCAATTCTAAGTAAAGTGATATGAGAGAAATAGGAAGTGAAATTTTATAAAATATGGACCTAATTAATCCAGGGGTGAATAGGTTACTTTAATTTTTATTAATTTATAATTTAATAACCTAAACAAAGTGGATAGGTATGCAACTGCTTGTAAGAATAAAGTACAAAAATGAAAGAATAAGACATTATATTTTTAGGTGGAAATAACATAGGTCATAACCATAAACTAAGAGGAAAACTACTGATCCATCGGATCACCTAACTTTTCACTATGAAAAACAAATGTTCAAGTATGAACTCGATCTTATGCTACCCTTTCTAAGATACTGGCCCAATGTACCTTACTTACGAGCCCCTGCTTTGTTTTTACAATTTCTAATATTATCATGAGTGGTATCTAGACCAACGTTCCAATAAAATTCGCGTCAATGAGATACATTCACGAATCAACTACAAAAGGGTTAGCACAAAAGCACAAGTATCTATGTGTATTCTAGAACAGATTTAATAATGAAAAACCCTAAATAGATAATTTAATAACTATATTAGATAGATTAAATCAACTATCAATCCTAGAACAATCATCTTAAGTAGAAGTTCATTAATGATAGCTTCTTTAAAGATTAATAATCAAATCAAATAATTATGATGTGAGATACACAATTATTTAATCTAACAATTCAAGAACAAAAATAAAGAAGAAGCTATAAGAACATATGATCAAAATATCATAAAATAATTAGGCTTATTAATCAATCAAACACAACCATCAATGGTTTATATATTAACCAAATAAAGAAGCCTAAAGAATTGTGATCTTATATTTGCAAAACAAGAGAGAGATATTAAGAAGAAGAGAATAATGCTCTTGTGTGGTTGATTGAAACAATAAGCAATGAGTTTTATTTATAAGAAAAATTAAAACTCTTAATCCTATATAATTGATAAATATATTTTATATTACAAATAGGATTATCAATACTCATTAATCAAGAAGAATATTATTTAAATAATAGTTCTTTTAAAGTAGACTAATTACTTAAGAAGACTCTTATTTAAATAAGAGTTCTTTTATAGTAGACTCATTAACAAAAAAAAACTCTTATTTAAAGATGAGTTCTTTTTAAAGTACATTTTAGGCTATCTTTTAGGTTAAGATTTAACCTATAATTTAAGCTATATCTTATATAATATTTTAGCATATATATTATTCTATATTTTAGTGTATGTCTTATCCTATATTTTAGCCTAAAAGTTTGGATATATATGCAAAACAATGAAACACATTAAAGAAAAGGCTAGGTGATAATTTCATAAATTGATTTAAGTTTAAATAAATATTTTAGTAGAAAAAATAATTCCAGATATATGAACATGTGCTATTAAATGCATAAGTACAATCTTATGTGTCATATTTATAACATATATACGTGAAGTACGACTATATGAAATTCTAACATTTTTTGACTTTGCTTGATAGACTTGATAGCAAGCTTAAAAATAAGTTTACATGCAAATATTTTGTCCACAAAATAGTCAACACTTATAATCCATACAAATTCACCCTTTGGCATTTTCTTGTGGAAAACCCTCTCTCTCACTACAGGACACTTATAAGAATAAGATAAAAATACAATGATGTCCTAGACTTCATAGTGGAATTATCCTATGGTATGGTGAATCCTTCTTCACTACAACTTGACAAGCTTGTAATTAAGTGAAATGACATAGAGTAAGTATACGAAAACTTGGCTTGAAATCCTAATTGTACATAAAAATAAGCAAAGCGTAGAGAATAATCATGTAGTGCATGCATTTATACCAATCAAGATTAATATAAGAAAAAATCATGAAAAATATTCTTACCCTAAATATATTCTCACCTTATATACATAACAAAATAAAACATAAAAGTGAAACACACTTTCTCCCTTTTTAACATATGAGAATGACAAAGCATTGGTTAAGCAATGGAGCTAAACTCTCCCTAAAGATAAAAAATAAATGTGAAAATAAATTAATGCATAAGTGCAATAAGGTTTAAACTCTCCTTAAGTTCTATGACTCCCTAATTTAAAAACCAATTAAAAAGTTAATAAATAAGAAGAAGATGTCGATAAATAAAAATCTTATTTTTTTTAATTTTCATAAATAACCACACAAGGTATTAAACTCATTTAATCACAAATGAGCACACAACCAATTGAGAATTCATCATTTTTTAACTCAAATTTTGATTATATATTGTATAAATAAGCAAGTAGAGTAGAAGAGGCACACAAGCACATATAATGACATATTGACATTTACTTAAAAGCAGTATATATGTTTAAACTCCACAAATATGTCAATTAAGTCATTTATGATCAATTAAGAAAGACTCAAAAGAAAAAAATATCACCTATCATGTAAAATTATAATTGAGTCTTCAATCTAACAAAATAAAATATATCTACCAAATGAGAACTTAAATCTTTTTATCTTTATCTTATAAATGAGGCACATGATTTTTTTTAACCTCTATTAGCCCTTTTTTTTTGTACATGCCAAATACTAGTTTTATAAGCAGTCATTTTTTGCACAATTTTTTTTTGCATGAACCAATCTAGCATGATGAATTTCACATTAGTTGTGAGGTAGTCCTCTCTGCTCACTGTCGTAGCTTCATATATCATAGTAGGTAGCCCTCTCAATACTAGGAGCCTCTATACAGTAAAATTTTAGAAAGTAAGAAATAAAACTTAACAAAATTTTACAATCAAGATTAATTGAAATCCTAGAGTCTTTCAAGAAAATTCATAAACTTTAAGCATAACATATATGTGTATTCATGAGTGTGTGAGTAAGTTCATGTCAATATTGATCATCATATTTACAAGAATATGTGTGTGTGCATAAGTCAAAATTGTGAAATAATTTACACAATAAATGTCAAAATGAGTTAAGTCACTAAAAATAAAGTTATATGTATATAAGTGTTGAATAAGTTTAATACCTCGTTCACTAGATAAGGATTTTTTTAAAAATAAAATTTGGAATTCAATTTGAAGGAGAGATTCTCAAGGCATTCTAAAGATCTTTAAAATTCATATGACCTAACTTTCGTGTCATAAGGTAATTAAGTCATTACCAAGTAGGTTACATGTTACTATAGGTGTTGTGTCAATACAATAACAATAGTCATGTGATCTAATTCCATTAATTATACAATCACACTTTGAATATGTTACAATGCAGTGATTGTTCATAAATTGTACATTGAAATCATTGTCACATATTTGACTTATGCTAATCAAGTTTGCATTGAATCTTCCACATATAAAACTTCATCAAGTTTAGGGATACTCTTTATTTGAATAGATCTTTTCCCAACAATTTTAGATATTTTATCACCACTAAAGGTAATTGTTCCTTGATTGTATTCTTTAAAGGTGTTAAACAAAGAATGGTTCTCAATTATGTGTTTAGAGAATCCACTATAAAAATACCACGCAATATTTGATTTAGCTTTAAAAAATATATGTGTGACAAAGCAATGCAACTCAGACTTTTAAACCCATCTACTTTTAATTTTGCAAGTTTGAGCTACTAGTTTATTATATTCCTTTTTTATGTAGTTCTTGCAGTAAAAATTGTAGGTTTGGAAAATTTTTTAGGTATCTTAGAAAAATTTGTATTCATGATAGAATAATCATAGGTATAAATAAATCTACACTTAGGTCTAATGTATCATTTCCTACCATAATGATGATAGATGGAAAAAAACTGAATATACTCAGAGTGATAAGGTGTAGAAAATACCCTCCCTGCTAGAGCAACGATGGGTTTTACAAATTGAGTTTTGGATGATGAAGGTGTTGACTATTTATCTATGTATTCAATGCTTCTCTTATGTCTACGTGGCTTTTCATAGTCTACGACATTGGTCAATTTTTCAGCACCTATGATCAAATTCCTCACTATCTCTTTAGAAATACTAAATTTTTTCCTAAGCTTTTTGTTTTCATGATTGGTTTCTAAAAGACTTAGATTCATGATATTAATATGTTGAGACAATTCCTTTTTGTCTTTCTCTAGGATAAATAAATTTGTTTTGTGAATATTGATGATATCATTAAGTTTAGTTACTTTAATAAGTAATTTAACTCTCTTTTCTGGCACCTAGACCATCTATGAATAGTTCATCATAATTCAATATATTAAACTTAGATAATAAGATATAAGATAGAAGAGTTTAATTCCTCATTTTCTTCATCCGAGTTAGAGTTGGAGTCATTGTGGTATGCTTTGGTAATTGCGATGAAGGCACGATAGTTAATGCTATCATCCTCTAAGTTATTAGCATTATACTCCTCACTTTCTGTGTCATTGAGTGTATCATTAAACGATTTTCCAACTTTATTTTTATTGTTTGCACTTTCTGTAGAAATATGGACAAAGCCCCACAAGTAAAGTATTGAGGATTAATGGGCTTAGTTTTCTTACCATCAGAGCTAGCAGGCTTGATTTCTCTTGAATTTTTGTCTCTTGAACAAATGGATTAACCCTTGTTAGATTGATTATTCTGTTGACCCTTCTTCTTCAAGAACTTTTTAAATATTCGTGCTAACAAGACTAGTGAATCATCATTCATATCCTCATCATTACAAGAGATGTTCTTTTTCAAGCTTTTGAATGATACATCCTTGCTTTCCTATATCATAGTAACTTTCATCTTGTAGTCTGCTATTGAGGAGCTTAGGATTTTACATACTTGTATAGTTTATGGAATTTTCTCACCAAGGTTAGAACAAACATTAGTGATATCACAAAAGTGAGTATAGAATTGACCAAAAGTTTCAGTGTCGCTCATTTTAATGGAATCAAACTAAGATGTTAGCAATCTCAATTTGGTTTGTTGCACTTGGGAAGTTCCCTCATAAATAAGAGAAAATTCATTCCATGCATCTTTAGCAGTTTCACAGTCACATATGCTACAGAACTCATCCATCAATAGTGCAGCAAAGATTAAGCTTAGACCTTTTTGGTTTTCCCTACTAAGGGTGTGTTCTTTAATGGTCCAATCTTTTCTTGGCTTTATAATAGTTACACCATCTTTCATTACCGAAGGTGGTTCCTACCCACCAAGAATAGCATCACAGACGTTTTCATCTTGTTTGAGAAAGGCTTGCATATAAGCCTTAAAGTAAGGATAATTATACCCATCAAAGAATGGGGGTCTAACAGATGAACTACCTTCTTTCATTTGTTCTATAAGTAAGAGTATGGGTCCCTAAGGATCAAACTCACTAAGTGTGTCTAGTAGTATTTGCTTTGATACCAATTGAAAATTTATAAAATATAGATCTAATTAATCTAGAGGGTGAATAGATTATTTTTAATTTTAATTTATTTATAAATTAGTAAGATAAATAAAGCAGTCAGACATGTAATCGTGTGTAAGAATAAAGTATGGAAATGAAAGAATAACACAATATTTTTGGGTGGAAACAACCTAGGCCATAACTATGACCTAATACTACTACAATATGTGCTTTTGGTCTCGGGATTTTAGCCTCGATTTTTTTTAAAACCAAGGCCATAGGGCTTTGGCCACGATTTGATAAAAACCGAGGCTATAGTGTATACATATAACCTCGATTTTATCAGTAACCATGGCTATAAGTTAAATTACAAAAAATATTTAAATATATGTAAACAAATTTATATAGCCACGATTATTAAATGATTGTGATTATAATTAAAATAATAGAGTTTTTAATATTAAAATATTGTATATATATGTCCTTCATTTAAAAGAAATACAAAAATTACCTTACAATTTTTTTTATTTTTCTCTATTATTAATTTAATTTAATGTATTTTTATTTATTTTATAATATATATATATATATATATCAAACTTTTTCACTCTTTTTTTTCTCCCTCCCTTCTTTCTTCCTCTCTTTTTTTCACTTTTTTTTCAGAATTTTCTAATTAATAATTTCGCTCAACGCGTATGCCTCTCACGCACGCTAAGTAATATATACTTTCTAATTAATATATATCATATGTTTAACATATTAATTCCAGTCCCCAGTCCAATCTCTCGTTGTCCTCATCTCGCCATCCTAAACCATCAGGTTAGATTATTTCTATGTTTTGTGCTCCGTTCTTGTTGTATCATCCTTTAAGAACAAACCCAGAAATTAGATATGAGTGAAGCTTGAGTCTTTGGTTAAGCTCTGGTTTGTTTTTGTATCATCCTTTAAGAACAAACCCAAAAGTTACTTTTGAGTAAATCTTCAGTCTTTGGTTCATTTCTAGTTTGTTTTTGTATCATCCTTTAAGAACAAACCCAGAAGTTAGATCTAAGTAAAGCTTCAGTCTTTGGTTCAGTTTTGGTTTGTTTCTAAGATTATCTCTTTTGTCAGTGCTCTGCCTACAGTTGGTGAAAAATCAATCCTACATGTGACATCTTTCAATGAGGTTTGAGTTTAGCCTTTACCCGTTTTGAATATTTGGTTTTCTGGGAAATTTAATATGTATTTGTTATTTTTCTATGGTGGGTATTGGCAACTTATTGATTCTTTGGTCAATCGTGTGAATTTATTGTTGAATGATGCTCATGAGGCATTAATAAGTGCTTTTCTTATGTTGTTGAGAGCCAAAGCAGAGACTTACGAGGAAGTGAGTTATTTTTTCTATTTTTTCATGATATACTTATATTTATTTTTATTGTTATTATCCTCACATTAAGTATTCCCCATTCAAAAATCAATCCAGAACCAGAACCAGAATTCTACACAAGTGTATACATTGGTATTCTAATCTACAACAAAGTGATATCCCAAAAGCTGAGCGTTTTTCTTATTCTAACTAAAATAGCAGTTATTTTGCTTAAGACTAGTAATTCAGTAATTTTCTATGGTTTATAAATGCAGTTTTAAATATTTTGACGGGAAATACTTCATGGTTAAGATTTTAGACGTATATAAATTTTTTATTATCTGTAGGTGTGCACAAATGATAATTTTTCCCTTTTTTATTTAGTATAAACAATGGGCTTACAAGAACCTAACAGGGTTAGCACTTCTTTCTTATGATAATTTTTTCCTTCCCACCATGGGAAACAGAGAGGACTGAGAATTGTTTTTGACGAATAATGGCATAGACTGAATTTTTTAGCTAACTCTTCATTTTAGGGCTTTTGGGTTTTCATGATTAAGACATTTTTTAGCTTTGGATTGTATTAGTATGCTAGCTAAACTAACGATGGCCCTACACAAGCTATTATTAACACAACATCTTTTGAAGATCCTGATAAATTCATATTAGAAGAAGCTGTAATAACCGTACAGGCTGCTTATAGAGGCTATGTGGTATTTCTTCAAACTGTGTGTTTAATTATTACTTTCTATGTTGTTGTATTTAATGTAAAGCATTGCACTCTATGAATTTTCTCACTAGTTCATTTTATTTTGGCCCATTTTGATGCTTTTGTATGCTAGGAAAAGGAGCTTATTGGCCCTTTGTTGGAACTATAAATTGAAATTGATCTATCAGATAATATCATCTTCTCTAGATTGCACTATATGATGTCTTATCAGTTTTTTTCTTCAAAAATAGTTATGTACTCTATTTATTTCAAGCAATGTCATCTAAGAATTACAATTTTATGTGTATGCTATGATGTGAAGTATGACTCGCTAAATGAACAAAGAATATTTTTCCTATAAATTGTTTGTTGTTACTTTTAGCATGTGGAATGTTTCATAGATTTTTGCAAATGTTTTACTTTTATTGATGCTTTTATATTTTTCTTAAAGGTGCGTTGCCCTGGTGCTAGTGATGCACTATCTTTGATGCTGGTGCTAGTAGACCTTGGTACTAGTCTTGATGCTTGGTGCTAGTCTGCAGTACTAATCTTTGGTGCCTTCTGGTCTTCGGTGTCTTTGCATTGGTAAACTAGTCCTCACATAATTTGGATGCTGGCAGTCTCTTGAATGCTCTTGTAAATGATGCATGTAATAGAATTAGAAGTAAGAAGATATATGTTAGACTTCTTTTGAGCATTGACCGTAGGGAAACCACAGAGGTTGTAATGGAAATTGTGTATGAAACTGGGATGTTTGAGGATGTTTAATGTGTTTCTATAATTACAATTCAGTTTATTATTATTCTTGCTTAATATTGCAGGTGATTTAGGTAGAAGAGAAATATTTCAGTTGGCAAAAGATATAATCGAATATACATTTGCAGAAGATGGAGTCAAGAAAGACTTGAGAGATTTTTCAATCAGTTGAAAAGCAGGAATTATCATTATAATAATTTTTGTAGCATATTTATGCTTGTAATTAATAGTAAAAAGTCAGTTTGTAATAGTAAGTTTTTATTATGTCTTAGTGTATAATAAACTCTCGAATATAATTATACTTTTAATTTTAATATACTATGATTTTTAATATTTTTTTAATAAATTTATTATAATTTATATTGATTATTAATATTATAATTATTAATTGTATTTTTTTAAAATTTCTACCCTATGGCCTCGGTTTTCTAATAACCGAGGTCATAGGTCGTTATCTATGGTCTCTCATTTCTTATAACCGTGGCCATAGACCTACGGTCATGGTTAAAAATCGAGGCCATATATACTTTTTTGTAGTAGTGTAAGAGGGAAACCATCGATCAATCGGACTACCTAACTTTCCACTAAAAAAAGCAAATGTTCAAGTACAAACTCGATCTTATGCTACCCTTCATAGGATATTGCTCCAATGTACCTTACTTACGAGCCCCTACTTTATTTTCATAATTCCTAATATTAGCTTGAGCGGTATCCAGACTAATGTTCCAATAAACTTCCCGCCAATCAGATATGTTCACGAAACAAATGCAAAAGGGTTAGCATAAAACACAAGTATTTGTATGTGTTCTAGAACAAATTTAATAATGAATATCCTTAAATAGATAATTTAATAACTATATCAGATAAATCAAAATCAACTATCAACCTTAGAACAATTAGTTCAAGCACAAGTTCATTAATGATAGCTTCTTTAAAGATTAATAATCAAACCAAATAATTATGATATGCACACACAATTATTTGATATAACAATTCAAGAACAAAAATAAAGAAGAAACTATAAGAACATATGATCAAACTATCATAAACTAATTAGGTTAATTAATTGATCACACACAATCACCATTGTTTGATAGATTAACCAAATAAAGAAGCTTAAAGAATTATGATCTTATATTTGCAAAACAAGAGAAAGATTAAAAATAAGAGAATAATACTTTTGTGTGGTTAATTGAAACAATGAGCAATGAGTTTTATTTATAGTAAAAATTAAAACCTTTAATCCTATGTAATTGATAAATATCTTTTCTATTACAAATTGGATTAGTAATACTCATTAATCAAGAAGACTCTTATTTAAATAAGAGCTCTTTTAAAGTAGATTCATTAATCAAGAATACTCTTATTTATAGAAAAGTTCTTTTTAAAGTAGATTTTAGGTTATCTTTTAGGCTAAGATTTAACTTATAATTTAGGCTACATCTTATCTAATATTTTAGCATATATCTTATTTTATATTTTAGCCTATATTTTATCTTACATTTTAGCCCAAAATTTAGGATATATATTCAAAACAATGAAACACATTAAAGAATAGGCTAACTGGTAATGTCATAAATTGATTCAAGTTTAAATAAATAATTTAGCAGCCAAAATATTTCCACGTGTAGTATAGAGCTCCCATATGAAAGTGTTTTTCAACGATCATACGATCCATTAGCTTGTATGAAATGTTTTGTGAGTGTGATAGATTTGAGAAGAAATGACATAATATTGTGTACATCATATGCAAGTATGAGATGTTGGAATTTAGACTTTGGTCCAAACGGGTCTCCATAGGTGTACACGATCCAACTTATTTAATAATTATCCAAATAATCATATTTAAAATAAAAGAATAATTCTTTTGATATCAATGAAAACAACTGCAATAGGTTTGACACTTGGAACCGACGCTACATCCACGTGTAGCATGGGTTCTACACCGAACCGACTTTAAATTTATTAAAAGTTGATTTTTTTCAAAAATCGACTTTACATATAGACTTAAATACCCCTTAGTAGTGTATATTCTTTAGAAAAAGATAGAGACAAATGTCTGAGAGACAAAAGCAAAGCAGAGAACGAAAGATAGAATAAAAAGTTGATATAAATTA
This sequence comes from Hippophae rhamnoides, assembly GCA_033030585.1. Classification (NCBI taxonomy): domain Eukaryota; kingdom Viridiplantae; phylum Streptophyta; class Magnoliopsida; order Rosales; family Elaeagnaceae; genus Hippophae; species Hippophae rhamnoides. The sequence goes on along the minus strand of CM065428.1, from coordinate 37,957,443 downwards.
AGCTTTTGGATTGTGAAGTTGACAAACTTTAATCCGGTATTAGAATTTTTCCATTGATTGTATTGGAATTTTAAAATATTTAAAATACTCATTTATAGGTACTATCAATTTCATTGGTGAAAGGTATTCAACAAATATTGTTATAAATATTTTAATTATTCTACTATATTTAATGGTCAAGAAAACTTATTGATGAATAATATAATTGCATCATTTGCATGCTTGGTTATGATTTCTAGAGTTGAGAAAAATATATTTACTAATAAGCTCAAACTAAGTCCCACATCCAAAGGGATCTACACGCACTTGAAATCAGCAAACAAAAGATAAAACAATACCTTTGTTGAGAATAAATTAGGTGTGAACCTAGATGAAATTAATAGTTGTTGAAGGTAAAGTGAGAATATTAGAGAGTAGAGACATAGGGAGTGAGCACAAAGCTTTAATACCAATTACTAATAGCAGTACTAATATTGCAAACAATATCTACCTGTTAATGCAATGCTATTTTCCCTCTTCCTTCCTGCTTAATTAATTAACTGATCATATACTTACTAAAAAAATTGTTCATCATTGATCTTCTGCACTATTACATCAACTTCTTTTGTTGGAATTAAAAAGCCATTATTTTCATCAAATTATACATAGAAATGAACTAATTAAAATAGCATTAAAAAGAATATATCAAATATTGTCCACATTTGGGAGGCAACATGATCATTAACCCACACGTATCTAGAAAAAAAAAACTCAGAAACAATATCAGTTTTGAATAAAATCAAAGTATCAGCTATTTATTTATTTTTTCAAATAAATATCACCAGTCAACTCGCTAAAACTTATAATTAGAAAAATAATACCTTATATCTAACTCTTACATTTTCACTATTAAAAAATATCTAGTATATAAATTCACATTAAAAATAATTCAATTAATACTGTTCAAATTTAACTACAATTATTTAAACACATTCGATATTAAATATAGTCTAACTAAACTCCATTTAATATTATTGAAATATTAACTACAATTATTTAAACACATTCGATATTAAATATAGTCTAACTAAACTCCATTTAATATTATTGAAATATTATTTTTACTGTTATATAAATATTAAGAATGTTACTTTTTAAAATAAATAAATCAACAAAATTATCAAACAAAGTTAATTATCAAATAAATATCACAAGAAAACTCTTCTTTTTATATAAAATAAATAATAGAAAAGTTAATAGATAATATTGAATTGAAAAAAAGTATCAAGCAAAATTTTATCAAATAAATAACTCTAAGCAACTTTCTCTTTTATATAAGAGTATAAGATGTTTCATCACTCCTCTGATAATAAGAAAAAGACTATCATTCTTCTCCAAATAAAAATAATTTCACTAACTCTTTGACGAGACTATAAAATATAGATATGAACATACATGTATGATTTTAAATTCTAATCTCTTTTCCTATCAATGAATTTATTTATTTAATTTTATAATATATCATTACTATATTTGATGAATCAACCTAGTAAATATCTTTGTTTCTATTTTCTATTATAATTTTATTCTTCAATAATTTTTCCATCACCAAAAGATAGCATTAGTAGTTTGTAATTAATTTATTTTATTATTTTAATTAAATTTTATGATTTTGACATTTTAATTTATACAATAATAGATATTGTTGATACTATTGATACAGAACATCTTACGGGTGATTTTTTGATGATAAATTTAAAACTCGAGAGAATTTTTGTTTAGTTCGTTCACAATTTCTTCTCAAAACATGACTATGCAACATCTATAAAAGACTCAAAGAAAGACAACATTACTACAATACATACATATTATCTCAGTTTTTAACCGTGATAGTAGGTTTATAGCCACGGTTATAAGAACCGAGGCCTAAGTGAGAGAGACCATAGATTGTTACCTAGCTTTGATTATTAGAAAACCAAGGTCATAGATACACCATATGACCTCGGTTCTCTAATAATGGAGGCCATAAATACACCATATGACCTCAATTTTCTAATAACCGAGGCCATAGACTTGTAGTCATAATAATATCTATTTTATCGGTTACATTTAAATCGGGACCATATATATCTCAATTAACCTCATTTTTAAATATAAATTAAAATAAATTGAGAAAATTAAGAAAATTATATTAAACTTAAGAGGGATATTACATTAATTAACAGTTTAACAGATACACTAAACATAATAAAATTTTAATAGAACTAGCTAATTAAAGTGTTCCAAAAATATAAAAATATCCATGAAATTTTTTACTAATATAACTAATCAAATTGTTTACAATGTAAATCAATCTTAAAATATTTACATGTCCTATTATAGTGCTTTTCCTCAAAATCTTCTTCATTAAGAGCATCTAGAATAACGTATGCTAAGACTTGCCTGTTGAGGGTACTGAGCATAACCAGCATATGCACTGTATGCATATAGTGATGGATCAGGAGTTGTTCCGTAAGCATAGGCGTCATAGCCTTGCCCATGACCATAATAAGTAGCCCATTGACTTAGATCTGCTTGTTGACCCAAGCACCAGGCAAGTCCTACAGGGTATAAATACTAAAATCATATCACCGGGTACAAACATGAAATGTTAGCTCGAATGGAATATGGCCTAATATTAGCATCACTTGCATAAGTTAAGAAGAAACATTAAATTTTGATTCTATCAACTATGCCTTCATAGAGATACATGATGAAAGAATACAGGTTAAACGAAACCCAAGTCGAAGATCCTTATCTTTTTCTCTCCTTACAACTTAAGGCCAAATCAGTCACCAATGTACTACAATAATTTTAGTTTCTAAAATTAATTCCTAAAATTTAATATTATTAATTTATTCATTGTTTCATATACAAGGCATTACAAGTCAGGAAATAGAAATAACAGATAAATTTTATAGTCATATCAAAATGGGCATTTTACATGGAAAATCTTTAAAAATGCAATCACTTGTTTAGCTGTTGGGCTCCTACCCCATGATATGTGGACTATTTGTTGACCAATCATCTTTCTATGCATTCTTTGGATGGCTTCTTCAACAGATACCCTAAATAGAAAAAAATCTTGGTGAGAGATTTGAAAAGAAGAAAATAAGATGACCAAATAACAAGAGAATATATGACAAAAGAAAAGTAAAACGTAAGAACCAGAGTGAAGTACAAATAGACTGAAGTTACAGATCCTTTATTTCCTTGTTTCTTTTTTTAATTTTGACATACCCATACTTTGCAACTTCAATTTGTCCCAAAAAAATAGATGTGATCAAGAGCATAAATACACTAAATGTCAGAGAAAGAATAGATAAGGAAAAATAAACCTCATTCCAAACTATATAAATCCACGTCCTTTGCCTACAGGAATCTTAACATAAACAATATCACCAAATTGTAAAAATGTTTGTTTGAGTTCCTCCTCCGTGACATTGGGATCCAAGTTACCAACATAAAATTGTAACAAAAACAGATTATAAGATGAAGGAATTAATTGAAAACCTATAAATACTAGAGCATGTTTCGTTTACAGTGGTGTTATTTGCATCATAATCTGCTGGAAGCACAGGCACAACCGTGGTAGTATATGCTGGAACTGTTGAATATTGGCTCTAAAAGTAACAAATTAGTGGCATAATTTAGGGAAATTAGTGTCCTGATTTGTGGCATGATTTAAGGAAATTAGTGGCATAATTTAAGGAAATTGGTGGCCTAATTTAAGGCTTAAATTATGGCACACTTTAGGGAAAGGGAGTCTTTCTTCATCTATAAATAGGGAAGAGTTCATGCATTGAAGAACAAGGCAAAAATCAGAAAAAATCAGAGAGAGTATAAGCAAACTCAAAGAGAGAAAATACTTGTGAGTTTTGGGAAACACTTGAGAGATATTATTAGTGAGGAAATATGTATCTGTATTCTGTATATTTCCTACTCAGTTCAAATAATATCTGCTGCCTCCCGTGGACCTAGGCGAATTGCCGAACCACGTAAATTCTGTGTTCATTTTATCGCTTTGATATATTCATATACCGCTATTTATTGCTTCCGCCCACAACAGGAACATGATACACCGCTAACACAAAATTTCAAGTGTAAGTACCATAGAAGATAGTGAGGTAAAGGGCATAGAGGATCAATCAAAAGATGCAAATCATAATCAGACAACCAAACCATATGCCTCGATCTTTACATGAATCAATATTTCAACAATCATCCATTGTCGAAGATCACATTATTCAACTTCTGTATTAACTTTTACTTGCTCTTTTTTAATATGCAAACATATGTTTCACTTTATTTTTTTAACCTTAACTACAATGTTGGACTCTAGAATCTCAAACCTACATCTACTATGTCTCATTGCAACTATTTCTCAAGCATCATATAACATACATAATACTTATCACTTAAGTCCAATAAGTTAAAGACCATCGGATAATTCTCAATGTTCTTTTCCATTGTAATTGCTGCCCAAACCTTTTGGTACTCTTCCCTTGAGGCTCTAACGATGCACAACTTATTTATGCCAAATACAAATGCAACTAATTAGATATCAAAATTTATGGTTCAAATACGTCTTTAGTTTTGATCTATGGTATTTTTACATTTAAAGTTCAAATCTTGAAAAAAAGACATGTGTATATATTCTAAGTCACCATCAATAATAGGTTTGGTAATCAAGCTTCCAATATACTAAATGAACTACAGAACCTTTCACATACCAGTAGCAGATGTTATACAAGAGCCTCAAAAATATAGTTTATTGTAAACCACAAAACCAAGACATTTCAACACTTGTCTAATTTTTTATTCAGCTTAAAATCATTTGGACTAGCAATCTCTGAAAGACATGATCGATAAATGATCGATATCATATCAATTCCAAATTCAACCCTTGTCTAATTTTTTCATTGTTAATTCAAATTCCCCATCTTCTTTAACATATCAATTAATGATCGATAAATATAGATTGAAGAACGAATCTTTCTGATCTTCATCTCGCTAAAGAGTCTGATTGATTCCTCAATATTTCCAAAATGACCAAAGCTCTAAATCAATGCAGTATAAGTAAGCAAATCTGGCTCAATTCCATTATCACCCATTTCCTTGAAATATACAGCATACAAGTCTACTCTTCCAACCTTCTCAGACCATTTAATAATGTATTGTAAGATATGACATCTGGAAATATAGCAACCTCCTTCATGGATGAAAATAAGAGGATCATTTCATCAACACAGCCTGCATGACCCAAGATATCTAAAACAATATTATATGTGATCAAATCTGATTTGCATTTCATACCCTTGATCTGGTCAAATATTAGAAGAGCCAGATCAATTTTCCGACATTCACCAAAAGAAAATATGATTCTGTTTAGAACTATCATTCTTGGCAAGGTAAGCTTGGAAATGTCTTTGACAAATCTCTATAGCTGGGCAAGATCATTTTTTTTTTGTTGCAAAAGCCTTTGCAATATTAAGATAACAAGTAGAAGTCAGAGATGCAGAATACTGCATCTTTAAACACTTGACATATGAGGTCAATATCATTCTTTTCACTAGTTGACAACAGTAGGAGGTTCACTACATTAGAACTGACATAAATGTGTCGATCGCTTAAAGATTTAAGTAATTTAGCAGCAGCCGAGTGTTGTTCAGATCTACAGAATTTATCAATATAGGAACTACATATTTTAGCCGTAGGTTTTGGAGCATTTTCTATAGCAGCAAAAATTTCATCCAAGTTCGCTACTTAAAAGTTTTAATAGTAAGTGATCGAGCTGTGCTAATATATCGGCTTATATTAGTAAAGAATAATCCAAGCTGAGAGAAATAAAGTGGATTAGATGTGATATGATCCTGCAATTATTAATTACATATAACAGGAACAATTAAACACCAATTTGATGCGATGTATATAACAAGATAATAAAAAAATAATTTCATCCTCTACTAACATGTATTAAATTCATCTAAATAGATTGTGAACATATATATAGAAAGTACAAACTCCCTTGTGGTACCAAAATATTTCAAAGCGGTGCAAGTCAATGTTAATAAAAGTTCAAAAGTTTGCTTGCATGTCAGACTGCTCCAGTACCATGTGTACCTTAGATAAGCATCCTTGCAAACATTTTTCTCTTATGTATTTGAAGCCCTAAAATACAAAACAGAAGTAAAGAACAAGAAAAATCGAACAATGGAACGAACCCTAGATCTTGAAAATATAAAATCAAGTTAACAACGAGTGAGCGAGCTTCTAGTACTAGACGCGATGGAGTTGCTGAGAAGAAAGAGAAATTTGTGAGAGAGCGATGCTAACTTGGGGAGAGGGTGATCGGCGCAAAACGACAAGTGCATAGTATCGTCTTTAAGGATTGGTAACTTATTTTTGATAAATACTAAAATTATACTAATCTTAATTTTATCTAAAGAACTCACTAATGTTATTGTAATTGAAATTTTATCTAGAGAACTCACTAAAGATATTTTCCAAAGATCAAATTAATTGGAAGAAAACTTCTAGGAAATCGATTTCACCTAATCCATCACTATGTTTTACTCATCTAGATAATTGAATTTAATTATCTCTGTTTGTTAACAATCTTCAAAAATATCCAAAAGCCTCTTTCGATAGTCAAATGGAAATGATCTTGTTCATTAATTTACATAAAAGTATGCAATTTAATGAAGCAAGAAAGCATTAAGACCAATAATTTTTAAAACTACATAGGTTCATACAAGTCTTTCGATCTCTATATTTACTTATGTCGAAATATTCCAGATTTATCCTATAATTCTTTCTTTCGATAGTAAATCACAAGACTAAAATCATCTAATTAATGATCAGTTAATTAGAAGCATCAAAATCAGAATAAATCAGACAAACATGAAGAGAAATAATTCATATTAACATAGAAAATCAAGTATAGTTCAAAATTAAATTACATCTTTTTCCTAGAATAAAGAAAAATTAGTTTATGCTAAAAAATAAATTTACATAAACGAATTCGCCATAATTTTCTGAGAAAAATTGATAGAAAATTAACTCATAAAAAGATTCTACTTTCGTGTCTTCTCCCTCTGTTTTTCTTTCTCTTTTTTCCAGTTTCAACGCTGTTTTTTCTATTTATTTTTTTTCTTCCTTCACCCTCTCTCTGGTCTGTCGTTGTTCCTTTTTTTATTTTTTTTATTTCCATTCTCCTTGGCGGCGGTCCTCCCTCTTTTGTTCTTTTTTTTGTCTCCCCTCGCGGCTCTATCGATGTTTCTTTTTTTTTTGTCTCCCCTCGCGGCTCTACCGATGTTTCTTTTTTTTCCTCTACGTTGCGGCCCTCCTCCCTTTTACTGTTATATATTATATATATATAATACATATCTTCATCTTCTTTTATATATTATATATCTCCCAGCATCATATTATATATATATATATATTAATTTAAATCTTAATTTAAATTTGATAGTCCTTAAATGATATGCTTATAAAATTTTAGATCTTCATTATCTTCAAATCTGTAATAAAATTTAAATAATAATAATGAAGTCTAAAATCAATAAAAAATAAAAAAGTTAAAGTTGAAAAGTGATAAATTATGTCAAATTATGCAAGTCATCAAACAACCACAAACTTAAAACTTTGTTTGTCCTCAAACAAAAAGAAAATAAAAGAAAAGACAATTGTAAGCGGTGTCAGCAAGATCCCATAGAGAACTACCATTACTCACCAAGCCATGATTTGAATTTAGATTTCATCACTAATAATTTACTCTTTTTACATCAAATATAGCAAGAAAATCAATCAAAATTCAGTAAATTTTCAAGTAAGAGTTAAGAATTTACTTCAACCTAAAGCTAAGTCCTTGAGTGTGTGTGTGTGAAATAGTCAATTTAACTCCAAACCACAAACAAATTCAGATAAAAGTAGAACAATTGAAATAAGAAGAATTCTCTCAAAACTTAACTCCATAAGTCCAATTTTCAAAAATCCTCTCCACTAATGTAATCAAATACCAAAATCAGATATCAAAAGGTCATTAATTAAGGTTGTAATGATAGGCCATAGGATGAGGGCTAAGAAAGAAACAGATATAGAAAATCAAAACAAATTGGGAAAATACTTGGTAGAAAGAAACAATAAAAAGAATATTCATAGAATTCACACTAAGACTTTTTCTCAACAATATGCTCAAACTAATGACAATATTGTTGCCATACTCAATAAGGGAAGAATTTCTTTTTATTTTTCTTTTATTTTTTACTTTTTTCCCTTTTTTTTCACCTTAATACTTAATAAGTGGGGTGCTTTTTTACTTTTCTTCTTCTTTTTTGTGTTTGGTTGCCTTGATAATCCTAGTCTTTACTAATTTCAACCACTTTTATTCTTGTTTTCCACTTTCTTTCTTTCTTTATTTTTCTTTGATCAAATAGAGCAAGCATAATGTGAATTATTGAATTTGAACTAAATTTTTCTTTAAATTCAAATTTCCATCAAGATATTTGTTCAAAATTTTGGTAAGTTCATGGTTTTTTAGGCTTAGAATGAGAATGATTTATGTAGTTAAAAGAACAAATAAGGCTTACGTAAAATAAGGCTCAAGGGAGTTGACTATGGGAATACACCATGCAATGATGGTGTGATAATTAGGATGGCTGGGAAAGCTTTTTGGTTGTGACAAAAAACATTGCCTAGATCATTTCTCTAATATTTGGTATTAATTAGGATTTCGCCTCAAGGATTCATCAACGGAATCTAGAGTAAAGCAAGATTGACCTTTCCTAACCCAGTTAATTCAACTCATTCTTTTCATAAGCAAAATGGTGTAGAAAAAAATTTACTATGTGCTCAATTATTTTCAAGGACAAAGATTTAAATCAAAGTACCCACAAAACTCTAGCTAACATAATAGCAGTTTTTGAAAAAACAATTCTCAAAACCATCCTCAATCACAAATTTTAGAGTCATGACGAATTCAATCATACTCAAATACATGCTTGATAAGAGAATTCAACAACTCAAGACTTTAGAAGTTGACACCCCTAAACTTAAACTAAACAATGTCCTCATTGTAATTCAAAAGTGAGATAGATAGAAGATATGAAAGGAACTTTCCTGGTTTTATGATGGATCTACATTAGTTTTTAATTTTTAGCTTTTTATTCTTGCAAAATAAACTAGCATCAAAATCCAAGCTATTCAAATAATAATAAAATAATAAAATAATTTTTATGGGCTACCTCCCATAAGCGCTTGTTTTATAATCTACAACCAGACTTTTAAATATTCATCAATCAGGATTTCGAAGAGGAATAAATGCATAATTCCTTTCCACTTGTTCTCCATAATAATGCTTCAATCTTTGACCACTAACTCTGAATATATTCCCTGCCTTGTCCTTCAAGTTTATTACTTCAAAATTAGAAACTTTGTCAATTGTATAAGGACCTATCCATCTTAATCTTAACTTACTCGAGAAGAGTTTTAGTCATGAATTGAAAATCAAAACCTACTGTTTTGGCACAAAATCATGCCTAAGAATTTTTTTGTCATGCCACTTCTTTGTAGATTTGTGTATTTTCATACGCATCATTCTGAAATTCTCAATTTCATTCAATTGAAGATGTTGTTTTTCTCTTGTTGCCTTCAAATCAAAATTAAACTTATTTATAGCCCAAAAGCTTTATGCTCTAACTTAACAAAGAGCGGACATGCTTTTCCAAAAGAAAATTCATCCATGAAAATTTATATTATATCTTTCACCATATCAGAAAAAATAGCTATCATGCAACTTTGAAATGTTGTTGGGTCATTGCACAATCCAAAGGGCATCCTTCTAAAAGAAAATTTTTTGTAGGGGCATGTGAATGTTGTTTTATCCTAATCTTTAGGGGCTATGGAAATTTGGTTATACCCCGAATAACCATCTAAGAAGCAATAATAGGGATATTTGGCCAATTGATCTAGCATTTCATCAATGAATAGAGGTGGAAAATGATCCTTCCTTGTTGCTTTGTTCAACTTGTGGTAATCCATACATACACGCCTACCCGTGACTATTCTTGTAGGAATAAGCTCATTTTTGTCATTTTTTACCACCATCATTCCACCCTTTTTTTTGTACAACATGCACTAGAATTACCCATGAGCTATCTGAAATAGCATAAATAATTCCAGCATTGAAGAGCTTTAAAATTTCAGCTCTCATAACTTCCTTCATTGTTGGATTTAATCTTCTTTGGGGCTCAATTGATAGTTTGTAAGGTTCCTCCATTAGAATCTTGTGCATGCAAATGAATGGACTTATACCTTTTATGTAAGAGATAGTCCATCCTAAGGCTTTTCTATGCTCCCTTAACACACGCAGTAACTTTTCCTCTTCTTCAAGTGTAAGTGATGCCGCAACAATCACCGGAAAGGTGTAATTATCACTCAAGAACGCATAGTGAATATGCTCAGGGAATCGCTTCAGCTCTCCACTTCTGTGCTAAATGATGTACCCTGCTGGAAAGATTGTTCTAGGTGATCGGTTGGTATATCTTCTTGAAAGTATTTTAGTTCACATTGTTCAATGATATCTACTCGAAAGAAAGTGCTTGGATCTTCTGGAAATCTCATGGCTTTGTAGATGTTAAATGTAACCTCTTCCTTGTACACTATGAATGTTAACTCATCCTTTTGAAGATCTATTAAAGCCCTTCACATAGCCAAGAATGGTCTGCTAAAAATTAGTGGGACATTTTGATATTCGTCCATATCTAACACCATAAAATCAACAGGAAAAATAAATTTATCCACCTTTATCAATACATCTTCTATGATTCCATATGGATACTTGATGGATCGGTCTACTAGTTGTAAAGAAATTATTGTCTGTTTCATCTCTCAAATCCCAATTTCCTATAAACAGAAAATGGCATAAGATTAATGCTAGCACCAAGATCACATAAAACTTTCTCAAAAAATGAATTTCCAATAGTACAAGGCAAAGTGAAACTCCCTAGATCTTTTAACTTTCGAGGCAATTTCTTTTGAAGAATGGCACTACATTCTTAAGAAAGCTTCATTGTTTTGAACTTTTCCAACCTTCTCCTCTTGGAAATGATGTCCTTCAAAAATTTGGCATAATTTTACATATGTTCCAAAGCTTCTACAAAAGGAATATTTATGTGAATCTTCTTAAAAATATTCAAAAACTTAGAAAATTGCTTATCTAATTTTTGTTTTTGAAAACGTTGAGGATAAGGAAGTGGAGTAGAGAGAATAAGAGGATTGTCAGGAAATGAAATTTATGGAGGCATGTTAGCCTCTCTTAGTGTATCATCAACAATCTCATTTTCTTCTACTTTATTTTTGCCTTGACCATTGTTTGGAGCTATAGGGGTGGACTCGGTTTCCTTTGATGGTGATTTCTCAATTTCTCTTCCACTCCTAAGTATAATTGCCTTGCATTGTTCCTTTGGATTCACTTCTGTATTGCTAGGAAAAGTTCCTCTTTATTGAGCATTGATAGTTGTGGCTAGTTGCCCAATTTGCACTTCAAGATTTTTCATAATGGCTCCCATATTGATACAATGAGTCTCAATGTTATCCAACAATGAATCACTCTTTTTAAACCTTGCTTTGGTCTCCTTCACAAGGGAAATCATGGCATCCTCAAGTGACATCTTATTCTTGCTTAGTTGACTATCAAACTCTGGAGAAGGTTATAGCACATTCTTTGTGTTTCCATAAGACAAATTTTCATGATTTTGAAGCCCTGGATGATAGTAATTTGGCATAGGATCACCACAATAATTGTAGTTCTGATTGTTGATGTATTGAACCTGCTCTTGACTCAATTCATTCATCGGAACTACCATACTTGAAGTTGCAATATATTCTGCACTTTGTGGTATTCTTTGAGTTGTCAAGGGAGAAATATGATGAGATAGAGAAGCTACTTAAGCTAAAAGGGTAGCAAACGACTCCAATTCATGAATCCTGGCAACTTTCTTAACCATAGAGCTTTCAGTTGGCCATTGATAGTTGTTTAAGGCCATTTCTTCCGAAAGAGAAGTAGCACCTTCAAATGTCTTTGATACCAAAGTTTCACCAGAAGCAACATCAACTATAGTTCTAATTTTCCCATTTAACCCATTATAGAACATCTGAACTTGCAACCAATCTGGTAATCCATGCTGAGGGAAACACCGAATCAAATCTTTATATCTTTTCCATGCTTCATAGAGTGTCTCAAAATCATTTTATCTGAATTAAGCAATCTCACTCCTGAGTTAGGCTATTTTTTGTAGGTAGAAAGAATTTAACAAGAAACTTTTCTACCATGTTTTGCCAACTAGTTATGCTTCCCAGTTGTAGAGATTGTACCCACCCTCTAGCTTTGTCCCTCAATGAAAAAGGAAACAATTTTAGTCTAATGGTGTCTTCAATAACACAATTCATCTTTATACTGTCACAAATCTCCAAGAACATTGCCAAATGAATATTGGGGTCATCAAATGGCGATCCTCTAAATTGAGCTTGTTGCACCATTTGATCAATGCCGGTTTCAGCTCAAAATTATTGGTATTAATGGTTTGGCGTCTTACACCTGAGTAGTTGTCATTCATAATTGGCCTTACATAATCCATCAAGGTGCATGGCTGTGCATTCTGTTCTACTTTAGCCATGGCTAGTACTTTCTTCATGATCTAAAGGTTCTTTTACTCTCCGGATCAAAAGGAATAATATTTTGAGTTCTTGCCGGGCGCATCTAACATCAAAAACACACCTAGAAAAGAAAAGAAAACATAAAAATAAAAAATATAATAAAAAATAAAAATATAATTCTAAATTAAAACCAAAATTACTTTGTATCGATACTGGCAAAAAAATAAGAAAAAATCAATCCCTAGCAACGGTGCCAAAAACTTGATCGGTGCAAAATGACAAGTGCACAATATCGTAATTTTATAATAAAGTGATAAGAAGAGTATCGTCCTCAAGGATTGGTAACTTATTTTTAACAAATACTAAAATTATACTAATCTTAATTTTATCTAGAGAACTCACTAATGTTATTGTAATTGAAATTTAAAATAAAATCAATTTAAATAAAATGCGCAAAAGAAAATAAAGATATTGTTCAAAGATCAAATTAATTGGAAGAAAACTTCTAGGAAATCGATTTCACCTAATCCATCACTATGTTTTACTCATCTAACTAATTGAAATTTAATTCTCTTTGTTTGTTAGCAATATTCAAAAATATCCAAAAGCCTTTTTCGATAGTCAAATGGAAATAATCTTGTTCATTAATTTACACAAGAGTATGCAATTTAATAAAGCAAGAAAGCATTAAGACCAATGATTTTTAAAATTACACAAGTTCATACAAGTCTTTCGATCTCTCTATTTACCTATGTTGAAATATTCCAGATCTATCCTATAATTCCCTCTTTCGATAGTTAATCGCAAGACTAAAATCCATCTAATTAATGGCCAGTTAATTAGAAGCATTAAAACCAGAATAAATCAGACAAATATGAAGAGAAATAAGTCAAATTAACATAAAAAATCAAGCATAGTTCAAAATTAAATTACATCTTCTTCCTAGAATAAAGAAAAATTAGTTTATGCTAAAAATTAAATTTAACATAAACGAATTTTCCATAATATTCTTAGAGAAATTGAAAGAAAATTGACTCACAAAAAGATTCTGCTTTCGTGTCTTCTCCCGCTGTTTTTCTTTCTCTTTTTTCCGGTTTCAATGCTACTTTTTCAATATATATATATATATATATATATATATATATATATATAATATTAATTTAAATTTTAAGTTGCTTCTAAAATTTTGGATCTTCATTATCTTCAAATCTGCAATAAAATTTAAATAATAATAATGAAGTCTAAAATTAATAAAAAAATAAATAAAATTAAACTAAAGTTAAAGTTGAGAAGTGATAAATTATGTCAAATTATGCAAGTCATCAGAGGAAAAACGTGAGGGGGGGAGAAAAGAAAAGAAAAGAGAAAAAAGAGAGAGCAGGTGCATGCCAAGAAAAGAAGGAGAAAGGGAGGGAAAAAGAAAAAAAGGAGAATAAAAAAGAGAGAAAAAAAGAGGAAAAGAGATGAAAAGAGATAAAAAAGAAAAAAATTGATATATATTATAAAAGAAATAAAACACATTAAATTAAATTAATAGAGAAAAATGAAAAAAATTGTAAAATAATTTTTGTAGTTCTTTTAAAAAAATAGCATACAACATATTATCTTATTTTAGTTTTAAAAATATTAAAAACTCTATTATTTTAATTATAATCACAATCATTTAATAATTGTGGTTATATAAATTTGTTTATATATATTTAAATAATTTTATAATTTAACTTATAGTCACGATTACTAATAAAACCAATGCTATATGTATACACTATAGCCTCGATTTTTATTAACCGTGATCAAAACTTTATGACCTCGATTTTTAAATAAATAGAAGCTAAATTTTTGAGACCAAAGACATGTATTGTTATAGTGTAAGCATGTTATTATTTGTTGTTATAGAGGTGGTTTCTTATCGACAATGAAATATCGCATCATGTCTTATAAATTTTCATTTCAAAACTCAAGGAAAGAAAGAGGTTAATGTTTTTAGGACACTTGATTTTAGAAATTGGTCACAAAATCATTAATTTTTAAATGACAAGTCTGTTCATCCTTCGTGCCGTTGATTGTCAAAAGAAGAAACCATGGATATTAAAAATATATCAAGATCTGGAATATCATCATGTTAAATTATTTCCTATCTTCGTCAAAAGAATCCAATGTTTCAAGTAGTATCTAAGACTATTTGTAACATGAAACATTCTAAGCATTTAATTTTTTTAGCCATAAAAATATTATTTATTAAATAAAAGAAATAAATATTAAGTAAAAAAGTGCGCTAATGATTCTATTTTTTTTATAGAGTCATCACATTTCAAAACTCAAGCAAAGAAACACATTGAAAGTTTTTGAATACTTAATTAAGAAATTGGACACATAATTATCAATTTTTAAATGACATGTCATGTCATCCTTCATGTGATGGATTGTCTAAAGAAGAAATCATGAATATTAAAAAAATATTAAGATATGAAATATCATTATGTCAAATTATTGACTATCTTCGTTAAAAGAATCCAATGCTTTCAGTAATATCTAAGATTATTTGTAACATGAAACAAAAGATTGATAAAGAAAATTTGGATATCATATTATTATTCAAGATTTTTTTGATGAATTTAATAAGATATTTTATTCATGTTTTGTTTTATTAGCAAAAGAAGGAGATGATGATTATACATGAGCTTTGAATTATTTAAAAAAAATATCAAACTCTATCCAATCTTGTGTCTGATAGAGAATTAGCTTTGATGAAGGCTCTAAATATTTTATTAGCTTTGATGAAGGCTCTAAATATTGTATTCCCAACCATTATAAACCTTTTTTTTTACATAGCATATTGAAAAAAATGTTTTATCACATTCTAAGCCTTTATTTGAAAGAAACAATGATTGAAATTCTTTTTTCTCAAAATGGAACGAAGTTGTATACTCTTCGAAGAGAAATTTTGATATATCATACAAATAAAAGAAAGATATTTTGTGTTGTCTTACAAAAAACGCTGCATTCTTTGCAATAGAGGTTTGTCTCACTATGAACCGAAAAATATTTGTACTTTAAAAATCATGTTATTCAAGGGTAAAAAACGCACATGTCAAACTTAAAAGTATTTACAAGTTTCTACTAGTGACCTTGTTCTAAGTGAAAGGAAAAAAATGTCTTGGTAGTTGATCGGTCTACATGTGATCTTTTCAACGGTGCTTACAAATTTTTTATTTTATAATTTTTGTTATAAATTAATAAAATTTATGTTGAAAATAAAATAAATTAAAATTTTGTTTAATAAATATTAAATGTAGTCTACAAAATATAATTATAATTAGAATGTTTATTTTGATAGTTGTTAAATAATCAAAATAAAATTTATTTTTAATTATAATATTGTATTTTTATAAATAAATATATAAAAAAATTATATTTATGATCTAATGGGATGAAAAGTGTAATCCCTTGATCAGGTTATTCCCATCAGTTAAAAATTTGAATTTTTTCGACAGTTACCTATCTCGATGAAAGCAATTGACAATATTCATACCTTATTTAAAAAGTTCAAAATTTATATAAAAATAATAAGATATATTTGCAAGTTGAAGAAGAGACTAATACTCCTTAACAATTGACAAAAGGCAAATTGGTCCAGTCGATAAATTAATTTCGTAGTTACCGTGGAACAAAGCTTTTAGCTACTTGGCAATATCCTCCCCCAAAGACGAATATAATTAACAAATTTCTTCCCTTGTTTCTCCTCCTCCAAGATCCTCTCTACTGTCACTAACTTTCCCCCCTACTACTAATTTCATGCCCATCTTGGATATATGAATTAAAAAAATAAAAATCAGAAGTAAAATATAAGTAAAATACAAAATAAATGTCTAGACAGAGAGAGAATAACATAACACATGATATACAATCATACAACATAGATGTCGAGTGCCAGTGGCTACTTCCATTTAGTATAGAAATGGCAGCAATACGAATATATACAGGTTACAGACACACAAAACGAAACACTTGAGACTGGACTATGCATTGTTCATCAACTTATCCAGCACTACATTAACCTCAACTGACTGCCTATTTTCGATCATTTTCCTAACCATAGCTCTCACAATGTCCCTCCTAAATCCCATTGCTACCACATTGTCAACAACATCATCCACTCGTTGGCTATTTCCAGTCTCACTAGAACCTGATTCACTATTCACATCAGATGCCATAGGCAGTGCATGTGGCAATATTTGAGCCTTTGGCAGTTGTGACAAGTTGGTTGCACTATCTTTGACCATAGAAGATGATGGAAGTTGTGAATCTCTCATTTTCGTTGTACTGTATTTAGAAGGAGATCCTGTATAGAAATTATCGTATGAATTGGAATTACCATATGATTGCATATGCTTGAGAGGAAACTCTGATTGATGATTGCTTAAAGGTTGTTCATGAATCTTCGGTATAGAGCCCGAATACGTATGTTGACTGCTTGGTTTCATGGCAGGTGCAAATGTAATAGGGATTCTCTGGGAGTAGCTTTGGTATGGCATATGAGAAATTTCTCCAGAATTTTGGGCTACTAATGGATTATATGATGCCTGTTCAAAAGCCCTGTGAGAGGGGTGCTGTAACTGTGAGATAGGAAGCTGTGAAGGTTGATAAGGCTGATATAAAGCTGCAAATTGTGGCCACATCTGCTGTGTTGTGTATTGCTGATTAGGGAAAGAGTGGTTTTGGTCTTGAGGTAAATGGGAAGGAAGCTTTGTTACAGTTTGTGTCGCTGTTATATTTGCTCGAGATAAAGTTGGAGAAACATTTGGAAGGAGAGGAGGTCGTTCAACAGAAACAACAGGAGTTAGATGTGGTTGGTGGTTTTGATTTGGAACAGATGGTAAAACTCCTTGAATGGAGCCACTATCAAAACTGCTTTTCTGATTTTCTGATTGCTGCTGACCTTTTAACATTTGAAGCTTTGCAAGTTGTAGACGAGCCTCTGATATTTCTTGTTTATCTCTTAAGTCCTGAATACCACCTTGAACCTGTGAAACGATGAAATCATAATGCCAAAGAGTTGCTATATATTAATGTTTTTTTTAGGGGGGGGTGAACAAAATAGAATAAAGTAAAACTGTTTTTTATCAACAACCCAGAAACGAGCCAGCATATGATTCTCATTTGTTTTTAAACAGTAATAAGATTCGCTAGTTACATTCCTTTTGAAAAGAGATATACCATTTAAAATTGTACTCAGATCTATAAAAGGGGAATTTTGCTTCATATTTCATACATATGACTGCCATCACTTCCCCACGAGTTTTATGTCTTTTATTATAATGCCACCATGCAACTCAGATTTCATTCTACAACAGACCAAATGTACAATATGAATTATGGAGACATAGTGAAGAAAGGTCTTTGGTCAAAATTGGGCTTCAAAATAATTCAAGGCCATACATTCTTCCAACTACTAATTTTAAGTTGATACTTTCAGTTTCATACTTTTACGATTAGATACTTTGGTTATCTAAATTAATACTTTTATTATTCAAATCATAGCAATTACCAATTAGGTACTTCGGTCTGGTTTGAGATTTTTACAATTGCAAAAGTGACAAGTTGAATGGAAAATGACTAAATTAGCCTAAAAAAATTTCGAGTGAGACACATGACTAGAATTTTTTGGCAGTTCCAAATCAATTTGGATGGAATTTTTAACGGAATAGCTAATTGCTATGATTTGAATAAAAAAGTATCAAATTCTGATAAGAACTACTGAAAGTAGAATTTTTAAAAGTTCTACCTTAATATTAGTAGTGAGAAAAGCATTTGCCCAAAATTAAACATGTAAAATCACTACAAAATCAACCACTAAGTGCAATTTAAAATGTTAAATAACATAAGTTTCTACTTAATTTGTTTAGAGGTTAATTTCTATTGAATTCAACAAACACTGCAACTCATTCAACAAATACTGCACCGATGCTAAACGTTTTTCCAATATACACGGCGCCTACCAAGCAGTTGTAAACCATGTAATTCTATTATGGTGGTTGTTGAAATAGTAATTGATATTTAGAAAATTTCATAAAAATGGTTCGTACTCAATATAAAATACAGATTCAAGTTCTAAGAAGTGAAAATGGAGGAGAATATAAAAGTTCTGAGCTTCAAGAATATCTTAAATCAAAAGGGATTATTCATCAAACTACTTGTGTTGATACACCTCAACAAAATGGAGTTGCAGAAAGAAAAAATCGACACTTGTTGGAAGTTATCCGTGCCTCATTGATCGAAGCTAATATGTCATTATCTTATTGGAGAGAAGCAATAACTTCTGCTGTATATTTGATCAATCAGGTACCTTCCAATCCCATTAACTTCCAAACACCACTACAAGCCATCATTGAAGCAATTGTTGCACCAGGTGTTCCCAATTTACCTCATCATGTCTTTGGTTGTATGGCATTTGTACACCTACATAAACAACAACGTAGCAAGTTGGATCCACGAGCAATACGTTGTGTTTTTATGGGATATGCCATGCAACAAAAAGGGTATCGTTATTATCATCCTCCTACAAAACAAATGATTACTACCATGGATGTTATTTTTCATGAAGATACAATATATTTCTCTTCTACACCTGAAATTCAGGGGAAGTACAACCATGTTGAAATTCAGACCCTTACATATAAATTGTTTCTTTATGAAGAAAGACAAATTATATGTGAGGAAAATACAAATAACTTGAATTCAGATGGCAATAACTCTCAATATAGAAAAGACTCAAGGGAAATGGAATCAAGTCCTCATCAACTTCAAGATCATCAAGCAAGTTCCTTACTACCACTAAATGAGTACGAGTTTCCTTCTCCATAAGCTGCTGATATACCTAACCAATCGTTTGCAGAGAATGTTCTAACTATTGAACCAGCCAGAAAAATACTTCCATCACGTCCTAACAAAGGTATTCCTAAAACCATGTATGAACCTGAGATTTCTAGTAAAGTCAATTATCTCATGAGTAACTATATGTCTAAACATCGTTTGTCAAAATCAAACGTATCATTTGTGAATCAATTATCTATTTTATCTATTCCTAATAGTGTGCAGGAAGCTTTAGCTGACCAAAAATAGAAAGATACTATGAATGAAGAACTAAGATCCTTAGAAATAAAAAAAACTTGAGAACTTGTCGATCGTCCACCAACAAAGAAAATTGTTGGATGTTGATGGATTTTTTTCAGTAAAGTATCAAGCAGATGGTATGATTGAACGCTATAAAGTAAGATTGGTAGCAAAAGGATACACTCAAACATATGGGATCAACTATACAGAAACATTTGCACCTGTAGCCAAAGTTAACACTGTTCGGGTCTTGGTATCTTTAGCTGCAAATTTAGATTGGCCATTATATCAGTTTGATGTAAAAAATGCCTTTCTACATGGAGAATTAATTGAAGAAGTCTACATAGATTTACCACCAGGAATCAAGAAATCCAAAATCCATGATGAAAAGGTGTGCAAATTAAAAAAATCACTGTATGGATTGAAACAATCCCCAAGAGCATGGTTTGGTAGGTTCACAAGGTCAATGAAGGCATTTGGCTACAAGCAAAGCAATTCAGACCATACTTTATTTCTAAAAAAAGGGTATGGTAAGATCACTGCACTTATTGTATATGTTGATGATATGATAGTAACAGGAAATGATCTTGAAGAAAGGAAAGCGCTACAAACTTATTTGTCCAAAGAATTTGAAATGAAAGACCTTGCTTCCTTAAAATATTTTCTTGGGATTGAGGTTTCTTGATCAACAGAAGGAATCTTCTTATCTCAAAGAAAATATGCCTTAGATTTATTAAAAGAAACCGGTATGTCGGCATGTCAACCAGCTAATACACCAGTAGAGGAAGGATTAAAGTTATGTATCAAGGTTGATCAAGTTCCAACAAATAAAGAAAGATATCAAAAGCTTGTTGGAAGGTTGATGTATTTGGTACACACAAAACCAGACCTTGCCTATGCTTTAAGTATTGTCAGTCAATTTATGCATAATCCTGGAGAACAACATATGAATGCAGTTATTCGTATTTTGAGGTATTTAAAGTCTGCTCCTGGAAAAGGAGTATTGTTCACTAAAAACTCAAAGTTTTCTAGAATTGAAGTATATACTGATGTTGATTGGGCTGGATCAATAAATGATAAACGATCTACATCAGGCTACTTCACTTTTGTAGGGGAAAACCTTGTAACATGGAGAAGTAAGAAACAACATGTTGTTGCCCGTTCAAGCGCAGAGACTGAATACAGAGGCATGGCACTTGGGCTTTGTGAGGCCTTGTGGTTACAATATCTCTTAAAAGATTTGAAATATCCTGCTAAAGAATTAATTAAGTTATTTTGTGACAATAAAGCAGCATGTGATATTGCTCATAATCCAGTTCAACGCGATCGTACAAAACATGTTGAAGTTGACAGATTCTTTATTAAGGAAAAGTTAGAAGAAAATTCATTAGAATTGCCAAAATTAAGTCAGAAGATCAATTGGTTGACATCCTCACTAAAGCAGTCTCATATCGAGTATTCACAGAAGTTTCAGTCAAGTTGGACATGAAAGACATCTATGCACCAACTTGAGGGGGAGTATTGAATTCAACAAACACTGCAACTCATTCAACAAATACTGCACCGATGCCAAACGTTTTTCCAATATACACGGCGCCTACCAAGCAGCTGTAAACCATGTGATTCCATCATGGTGGTTGTTGAAATAGTAATTGATATTTGTCTATATAAACAATGTACATATCCGATACAAATTAAAAATATATATATGAAGGAAAACGTTTATTTCTTCTTCTGATTATTTTTTCAAATATTGATTTCTTCAATTTCATCACTTAGTTATCTTTCTCCCCAACAAAGTTAAATGGAAAAACTGTCAAATTGAGTAGTTATGTTGGTCCTGGTCTTGAACTAAGTAAGAAATCTTAATATTACAGACTTTTTACTTCAAAGTAAATTCAATATAAGATGAAGAAACTAATAAAATTCCAACAGCTAAATATGGTTGGATGTCCTTAATTAAGAAAAAACATAAGCTATAAAGTTGGCATAAAAATGGATATCAATGGAGTTACCTCTCTTATAATATTCTCTAGATCCTTCAGATTTCGATCAGTCCTTACATGAATAAACTCAGTGGAAACCTTCAAACTGTCAATGGATTGCTCTATTTGCTGTGTTCTACTGTCCAGCCGACATAGTCGCGTGCAAAGACCCTCCACAACATTTAGCAGTTTCTCTGTATGCTCCTCCATTTTGCAGTCAATCTTGGAAATCAGTGTTTCATGACTAAAAGTCCCAGCACTCCCCCTACCAGATTTCGCAACATCATTGTGGTCCATGGAAGAATAATTCTGTGATTCACAAGGGAAAAAATCACTTGAAACTGTTCAAGCAACAGAACAGATATAATACGACATTATGATTATGAAATTCCTTTCAGAGAGCTTTTCAGATTTCAGCAAAAACCAAGCTAACAACAGCCTTTTAATCCTAGTTGGTATCAAATTTAAAAGATAATTTTTTCTTGTAAATTCATATCCAGTACAGCTCTTTAATACAAAGTGGGTTTTGGTTCGAATTACCAGTAACACACTATTGTTTTAACATTGGTATGTGACGCTAAGACCCCAATATCGTCTGCCTTTTACCAAAACTGTGAATTCCCTTCCCTCAATAATTTCAACTCCATCATTCAAATATAATAAACCCAGGAAGAACAAAACTTAATAGAAAAACACCCAAAAAAGAATGAAATCGCAACATAAGCAAGCGAACCATCAAAACAAAAACATACCCAGAAAGCCGAAGAGCGTGAAGGCTCCAAAACAACAGGTCGGATAGGTTCAAAACAGAAGCTGGAATTAGAAGTGAGCATGTTTAACCCAAAGAAGTGATCATCATCGTCATCATCACCATCTTCTCGGAGGTGAGAATAGGAAATCTCAGAGAGGTCGTCTGAGTGGGATCGAGAAAGTTCCTCAATTCGCTTATCCATGAACTCCGACGTCTTCATCTTCATAGTGGGGGAAAAATAACTTTTCTTCTGACAATCCCTATGCGTTCTATTTCCTCGCTGCTTTTTGACTCTAGTGAAACGATCTTAATTCCCTTTGGCTTTTCTTTTTCTTGTATAAATATTCGAATATTTAATAATATTATTTTTTGAAAACAATAAATACATATTGGAGTCAAATTTTAGTCTCTATTTTTGGTATCTCACAAATTATTAATGTGATAAATGCATAATAAATTTGATTAAAAAAACCTTTTTTATCAAAAATAAATTATTTATTTATATATTTATTAATTATTGATGATATATTAAAAATGAGATAAATAAATTATTTATTATATATTTTTCAAAATATAAATTTATTCTTAAAGGTTAAAAGTTTTTAAAATTTAACTACTGTTTTTAAAGAAGTAATTAATAAATTAAAATATATTTTTATTAAAAATAACGAAATTTTATTATTATTTATAATTTTTTTAAAATTTAATTATAATTTTTTTTTCTAACGAAGTTACAGCTATTTTGTGGCCATAAACAAATAGTTAAACTCTTGGTCAAACACATTTCCATAAATCCATTTTATCCAAAATCACATGACTCTCTACTCAACGGGAAAAATGGGCAAATTAGTCAACGCACTCAAATGGCTTGATTTTCAAAGATTTTTTTTCCCTTAAAAACTGAGAAAATGATTTGGTATTCATCTTAAAAATTAGTATTTTTTTATCAAAAAAATCTAATTTAATGTGATTAAATAATTTTAATACATAAGTTTAATTTCAAAAAATTAAGTTAAGAGATGCATTAATTGAATTTCTTAAATTAAACACACAATTCAAAATTATTAATTTTAAAATTATTTAACAAATAAAAATATTAAATTAAAACCTTTTAAAAATATAAATAAAAAGAGATACAACTTTTAAACATAGTTACTCCGCAGTACCAAACTATATGCGCTATAAAACAAATTGATTTGTTAATTTTAATTTCACATTAAAAAAATTAAAATGTGTATGTTTTGGATAATATCTGCATACAGAGACACAATAGTGGGAAGAGCATATAACACATACTTAATTTATTGTTCATAGGAATTAATTTTAGACTTTAGTTACAATTATAATGCTGTTAATTTAATTTTCCTTAAATAAAAATTAGTATAAATTTATTAAATATTTAAACAAAAAGAGTTAAATTATATGAATTAAAAAATTAAAAATAAAATTATAATATCTTACATTAATTTAGAACATATACATCATAAAAAAAGTTAAGATCAAATACTTAAATAGATAAACCTTCTTTTTATTATTCTTCTCTCCATATTGTTGGGATTCGATATCTTATAAAGAGAGATTAGAGAGAGATGAATGTAAATGACTTAATGTGTAGATTCTCATGAGTGGTCTATCTATTTATAATACATCTATGGGTACAAGTGTTAGCTATACAATGTATGCATGTAACTACATGTCAGGAGGACATGATTAACCTAAAATACAATGTGTCGAGTATTACTCATGCTATCAACGAGCTCGTGTTGTTCTTGGGCTTGGTCTATCTAAGGCTCGAGCTGACATTGGGCTTGGTCTATCCCATGGGTGGGATGTCTAGGGTACTTCATCTTTCGTCTTGGGTTGGACTTGGCTTGGGTAAGGTTCGGTCTTTGGGTCAGTCTAAATGTCCAAACATCAAGTCCCCCTACTCTTTCAACTCGAGCTTCGGTCTGAGGTGGAAGAGTGAATATCGAGCACAGGATATGAACTATTTGACTCCCACCATAAATGTGTGTTAGTTGATTGGAGAGAGAAATCCAACACTCCTATATAAAAGGGTGTTTGGGCTGGGAGTTATTATTGCTTACCTGCAAAATTGAGGAATAGTGAGAGAAAACGCTCTTTCGTTTCTTTTCGAGTGGTGAAAGATTTTTAATTCAGTGGTAAGAATTCAGCTCGTACTATAATATTCTATGTTCGGCTTTTTAGCATCCAAGCGTTGAGAACCTAACGATTTGCTACTTGCTTTTCAGGTCGGTTTTTAAGAGGAACAATTTCTTTTACTTTCAAGTCATCTTTAGGTAATCTCTTTTTCTCGTACCTTACCACCTACTATTGTTTTGTCTTTATTTATTTTCTTTGTAGCTTTTATCACATTACAAAGAGAAGAGACATCTACTTCTAGCTCGGGCTCCTGGGAGTTCCCAGTATGCTAGTTGGAGCTCTGGGTCTTCTAGCTCGGGTTCTTCTAATGAAACACATCAATCTATACCACAACCATCTACCTCTTCCCCCCGCCGCTAGACCATGCCGATTCTAAAATTGAGCGTGTCTCATACTCAGATTTCAATGTCTAGGACATGGATGAGAAAAAATAGGAATATAGGATCTGGAAAACCGACAGGTCGCAATGAGGGCTAGGTGGTCATTCCTAAGACTTGTGGGTTGTTTCCCCAGGATGAAGAGAGAATACGAAAGACCTATGACATCCCTCCAACAATTCACATAATGATTCCTTCTTAGGGCGCCTACGATAGTGATACACCTCCAACTGGGTGGACTATTTTCCATGAGAAAGCTCTATGGTTGGGAGCAAGGTTTCCTTTGTATCCTCTCATCAATTGCACCGGGGCAATTGATGCCTACTGGGTGGAGATATCTGCTCTACCTAACACTTATATGTCAAGAACTAAGGGTGAATTTGGAGATGGTCGAGTTTAATGAGATGTATGTTCTAAAACAGAATCCCACAAACCCAATGAGGGTGTATATGTCGATGAAGCAGGATTGTGGTGTGAAAGTGTCGCTCCCTGAAAATGAGAAAAATTGGAAAGAGTATTTTTTGTAAGTTTCACATCTATAGGAGTCCCCCACAAGTGATACTAGATTAGTAAGATGTGTCTAGAATGATACTAAGGTCGTGATTAGGAATATGACCTCTATGATCACGACCTTGAGTCTTGATGAGAAGGAGAGGTTGGTTGATATCCAAAACTATCTTCCTAAGGAAATGAATTAGAGGACTCTTTTGAAGACTCTACGTTTTGTTATGTGTGGGTTAATGAGGCACGGTGCCATGGAGCCTTCTCTTAGGTTGACTCGCAAACCCCGAACTTTTTCGAGTGCCTGAGCTTCTGTTAAATGTAGGACTTCTTCTACAGATTTTAGGGGACGGTTCAAAGTGGTGCCAAAAGATGGCGACTATTAGTTTCTCTTTGTTGTTACCTTATTTGCACCCCCTTTTTATTTTTTATATATATATATATATATATATATATATATATATATATATATATATATATATATATATATATATATATGTTTTATTTTTTATTTTTATTTTTATTTTTTTGAGGTGTTCAACTCGTGTTATATATATATGTTCAACTCATGTTCACCAGTGCCTGTATTTTGTCAGGATTGGCCACGATTCCTCTTGCTGATACGAGGTATCCTAGGAATTTTCCTACAGCCATACCAAAGATGCATTTTTTGGGGTTAAGTTTCATGTCATACCTTCGTATTACCTCGAATATCTCCTGTAGGTGTCTGATATGGTTCAGGGGTTGAGCTAACTTAACCATTATATCGTCAATGCATGCTTCCAGGTTCCTGCCCAACTGCCTTTTGAACATTTTGTTGACGAGTCATTGATATGTCGCACCTGCATTTTTTAGTCCTAATGGCATTCTTTTGTAACAGAACATTCCTTCTTCTGTTATGAAAGAATTGTTTTCTTCATCTTCTGGGTGTATTTTGATTTGATGATACCTAGAATATGTGTCTAAGAAGCTCATCAACCCAAACCCAGAAGAGGCATCTACCAACTAATCAATGCTTGGGACGGGGAAATAGTCCTTAAGGCATGCCTTGTTTAGATCAGTGAAGGCTATGCATATGTGAGATGCACCACACGCCTTTTTTACTAGTACTACATTTGAGAGCCACGAGGGATACTTGACTTCCCTAATGACCCCTCCCATTTTGAGGCCAGTTACATGTTGTTTGATTGTCTCATTTTTCTCTCTATGGAACTTTAGTTTCCGCTATTGAATAGGTCTGGCTTCTACATTGACATTTATTCTATGGGTTATGACTCATGAATCAATTCCTTATATGTCTGTAGGGGTCCACGCAAAGATGTCTGCATTGGCTTTTCGAAATGATGAGAGCTCCTCCTTGAGCCCTGTTGTTAAGTCATCATTGATTTTCACCGTGTGGCCCTTTCCCTTCTTATCAGTTAGGACGTCTTTTACCTTATTCAGAAAGACCGACCTCGTTATGCTCTTATTTCTTGTTCGCTTTGGAGGGAGGCCTCTCAGTGATTTCTATTTGAGGGTAGCTCCCTTCATTGTACATTATAACAATGCTTGGCATTCTTTTTATCTCTTCTCAACTCTTCGAGGCCTTCAACAGTAGGGAATTTAATTACTTGATGGAAGTGGATGGGACTACTTTCATTTTGTGTATCCAGGGTCTTCCGAGGATGGCATTATAATGTGCTGAGGCGTCGATGATGACAAAATTGGTCATTACTATCGCCCCTTTTGCCATGACGGGTAAGATCATCATTCCTTTTGTGTAGGTAGTGATGTCGTTGAATCCTACGAGAGGTAGCTCTGTTTTGACAATTTCCGTGTCCCCTAGCCTGAGGGCCCGGGCAGTCGTTAGGAATATGAGGTCTACTAAACTCCCAGTGTCAATCATTACCCGTCAGACATCACAAGACCCAATCCTCAGGGTTATCACCAGAGGGTCCTCATGATGGGATACAATATCATCCTTCTCTATGAAAGTTATTCTCATAGGGGGTCTTGCTTTATCCAAAGCGTATACGTGGGGTGCATTGTGTAGCTCTCTTGCAAACTTTTGTGAGCATTGTTGGAGATGTCGCTGACTCCTGACCCTCCATGTATGGTGTTGATGGTTTTAATGTTGGGCCCCCTACAAGGCTCTTTTCTAGTGCTTGATGAGTATGTTGGTCGAAACATTCTTCGTTCGCCTTGGTAGCCTCCTCTTCTATCTTTATTCGTTGTGTCGAGGTTTTTGCAGTATCCTCTAGCCAACAATGCCTCCATTTCTCTTTTGAAGTTTCTACAATCTCTTGTCTCGCGGCCACCTAGTCTTGGGCTCCCTCTCCATTTTTTGTACAATCTGGGTTAAATCGAATTTTAAAGGAAGACCCCTGAAGGGAGATAATGCTCTTCCCCAGGTTTCCCTATTTTCCAGGCAGCTTTTGTTTACCGCCCAGTTTCTATTTACCAACCAATTTCCTACTTTCCTGTTGCATAGAATAAATCATTTGTTTTTGTAAGTTTGGTCCGAGCTCATTCTCTTTTTTTCTTTGTTTGGTGTCAGGATCAACTCTCCTCCCATTCGACGATCCTTGGCTAGGTTAAGCTCCCTTTTTAAGTTGACAAACTTTCTGGCCTCCCCATATGTTTCCTCCAAGGTACGTGGTACAGTTTTAGTCAATTCCATGAACAAGTTAGAGTTTTTTAGTAGGCCCTACCTGAAGGCATCTATAGCAATAGAACTGAGGTAGTTAGTGATTTCCAATTTTTCTTCTCTGAATTGCTTCATGTATCCTTCAATGGGATTTTTTCCCCCTTGTATAATTGAAAAGAGGTGATGAGATTCTTTTCTCAAGGATTTGTTACAAGCGTAGTTGGTGATAAATAATTTGGTGAACTACGGGAAGGAGGCTATGGGCTTGGGAGGTAGATTGTTGAACCATTTCTGTGCGCCGTCGTAGAGGGTGGCTACAAACAGCTTGCACGTCATCGCGTCTCTCTTTGCTTGGGTGAGGCTCATGGGTACCATGGAAGTTTTGATCACTGGATCCTTCATCCCAAAATAGTCAGGGCATTTGGGAGCATTGAACTTGGGCGGAGGTTCATCATTTTCAATTGCATCTGAGAAGGAAGAGATGTACAATTGTTTGCAATCTCTGTCCACCTCGTAGGGGGCTTTTCTTGTTTCTCACTTACTTCTTTCAAAACCTCATCTTGCCTCTTGTTGTTCTCTTCTAAGGCTTGAATCCGTGTTTCACAGCTCCTTTTTCTTGGAGCCATTGCTCCTCATCGGGATGAGCCGAGCCAAAGAGGGGGTTTCTCTCAACTTCATGCTTAGCAAATTGGAGCTTGGATTGACCGCGTCCTATTACCTCTCCATTAATCAGTTTGACGGTAGGATTTTCAGGGATTCTTTCCTCTACCTAAGATCGTAGAGCTCTATTTTCTCTTCTAGTTTCGTCGAGCTCTTTCTTAAGCTCGAGCAACTGACGAGATAACTCTTGATAGAGGGTGTTGTCTTCTACCTTGGGCTCATTGGTTATTGGTGGTGTATTTCCTCGAGCAGCCATTGTTTCGGGATCGATTGAATTAGACCATCTTTTAGACCTAGTTGTAGCCATGATTTTTGAATTGCCAGTAGTGCTCTATAGACTTTCCTAATTTCTCTCTAAGATCGAGGTGAGTCCTTACAGGATATGGGGTCAAAAACTTGTGATTGACCTCAGAATCTGATCCCCACAGTGGGTGCCAAAATGTTGAAACTCAATATCTTATAAAAAGACATTAGAGATAGATGAATGTAAATGGCTCAATGTGTGGATCCTCATGAGTGGTCCATCTATTTATAGCATATTTATGGGTACAAGTATCAGTTATACAATGTGTACATGTAATTATATGTCAAGAGGGCATAATTAACCTAAAGTACAATGTATCAGAGATCCAAGTCTAGTATTACTCGTGTTGTCAACAAGCTCGTGCTATACTCGAGCTCGTGTTGTTCTTGAGCTTGGTCTGTCTAAGGCTCGAGTTGACATTGTGTTTGGTCTGTCTAAGGCTCGAATTGCCATTGGGTTTAGCCTGTTCCATAGATAAGATGTCTAGGGTATTTCATCTTTCGTCTTGGACTGGAGGTGACTTGGATAGGTTACAAAGTCCGCTCTGAATATACAAACACATATTAAAATAAAAATGAATTTTTTTAAAAATATTATCTGTATTAAAAAATTAGTTTTATATTATCCAATATTATTATTTTCATTCGGATTGGACTCACAACTTGAATAATATCTATAATTTCAATTTTACCCTTTTATTTGCATATGAAATTGACTATCCATTAATCCATGTCTTTCTCTCCTATGTCGTTCTTCGCTTATCGTCATTATTATTATTACTTGTCGCTGACCCCAGGTCAACTCTCATTACCATTGCCCCTTTATGTTTGGTTCCCGGGAAAGTTGGTGCCTTTTTAATTTGCATGTCTTATATTGAAAGCACGCCAAAGAAGGCAAAACCAATATGTCAATGTTTTTTTAGCAAGCTTTACTGGGAAAAAATGTGTTTTGAAGGTTCAATTTGTAGCACAAAGTCAAAAAAGGGAATATTTTTCTCTAAATAAGTGAAAATTTTAATATCAATTGAACTCAAATACAAGCTATCTCTTTGATACATAAATAAACTCGACAAGTGTTTTTTACATTACAGCTGTTGTCGAGGGACAAGAAAAATATCAGTCGAAGAGCCTGGGGTTGCCACTGCTATACGGATTCTGTTGAATTGCTTACTTTTATATGCCACTTGATACAATCTCTGTCCTTGATGTTCTTGTGGTCTAACGCCTCCACCTTCAATCAACACGTATGCAAATAGACAATTTCTTCGGTTTATAATATATTTAGTTTTGATAAACACCGTTTCTTTTGTCAAGAGCTCTCCACGCATTCTATAGTTAAGCATGACACAAATGGATTATTATCTCACCATAATGAATACACATTTTGATATATATCCAACTAGATACAAGAGTTAGACATATGTTCAACAAAAAATCATAACCTTATTTCAAAAACATGTGTTCAATTTTACATAACAAATTCAGACAATTTTCCAACTAGTTTAGTAGGATTACCGGCCAATCAAAATTTAACTTGTTATACAAGTGTCCAATTTAATTGGACAT
The DNA here is from genome assembly GCA_033030585.1 of Hippophae rhamnoides. NCBI lineage: Eukaryota > Viridiplantae > Streptophyta > Magnoliopsida > Rosales > Elaeagnaceae > Hippophae > Hippophae rhamnoides. The sequence goes on along the minus strand of CM065428.1, from coordinate 37,926,720 downwards.
GTATCCAACTCTGCTCCAACAAGTAGGTTTACTGACCAATCAAACTCTGATCAATTAGGCAACTGTTCATTTAGTTGAATAAGTGTTCAATTCAGTTCCATTGAGTGGGATTACCTTCCGTTCAAATGCAACTAGTTGAACATGTCCAATTTAATTAGATATATGTCTAACTCGGTTCCGACAAGTAGTGTCATCAACCAAATAAACTTTGACCAGTTGGATAATTGTCAAATTCAATTGGACATGTGTCCAACTTGGTGGTAATTAAAGTCATCAGCCGACTAAACTCCAAAAAGTTAAACGGTCGTCTAATTTTAACCTATCAAATTAGACAAATGCCTATCAAAATTAAACCATAATTGGTTAATAAAGTTTAAGGGTACTTTTGTCATTTTGTGTGAAAATTCAAGTGGAAGGTGATCATATCTGATTTTTGACTAATATGGGTCATCATAGTATATAACCCTAACTTTATAACAATAAAAATAACATTTAAATAATATTAAACGGGTTTCAATTGGATAACTTTTAACATTAAATGAGTCTAAATAGTTATAATTGAATTTGAATTACATTTCAAAGTAAAAAGATATATTATATTTTTTAATAATAAATATAAGATGACTATACAATTATAATTTTTGTAGTTATAAATTTTAAATATGATATTTTGGATGTTTTCAACAACCGTATTTGGAATCATACAAATCTTTACAAATTCATTGAATACATATCTTGGCATCAAAAGAAAAGTTATTCATTATACAACATAAATTATTTTTTGCTTATAGAGTATGTGATGATATGGTTTTTTAGGTTAATAAAATTCAAGATTAGTATAATTTAAAAAACATATATACAATAAAAAATGGACAGAGAAAATAATCTAATTGATGAATAACATGCTCCAAGAATAATAAATCACACCTTCATCACACAAACAACGTTACGGTAAACTTTTTCTTTACTATTCTCTTTTCAAAAAGAAGTGATTTAATTTTTTATTCTTTCATAATAAAAAAAATTATTCTTTTTTTTACCTCCAGTATGATTTTTTTATAGTAAAAAGTATTTCATTAATGTTTAAACAATTTCAAATAAAAATATAAGAGAAATATCAATTATAAACGGCCACCTAATGTCAAAAAGATTTTCTCCATCACCTAAAAAACCTTAGTAGTCATTTTCTCTATCTACTATTTATCTTTTAATTTTTGCTTTCAATCTGGGATAACACGAGAGAGTTTTCTCCGTTAAGACTCTCTTTTTAGAGAATAACTCTCTCTTTGGATAGATTTTTTTGACTTCATATTGAGTGTAATTTAATACATATCACATGACGAATAAAGAGTAATTTTAGTCAGTAAAAAGTCTTATTAGTTAGCTCAATAAGTATTAAGTGATCTGATAAACATAACTACCAAAAAAATCTCTATAAATAGATAAATGACCAATAAAATCTATCTGCATGGATAAGGGATACATATTAGGTTACTAGATAAGGTGATCCTGGGTTGATGGTGAATGATAGCAATGAAGATTTTGGGTCTTTCTATTTTAATTTCCAATATTTTTTCATAATGACCATTTTGCCTCTATAAAAAAGGTCACATAAAAGTCATGTGAGGGGATATTGTCATTTTTATGACTTTTTTTAATGGTTTGACCTTTTACAAAAAAAAGACTTTTTCAACCCTTTCCAATTACAAAGGGACTTAAGTATACCTTTCGGAAAAAAATGGATCTATACTACTCTTTTTCCAAAAGAGAACGATAGTCGCAAACACTCTATTTCCTATTCATTACAGAATGAGACCTAGATCTTCTCTAAATTCTATAATATCATTACTAACTTAAGTATCGAAGAGCTAAAGGCCATCACTGACCTCTGTTCGTCCTAGGTCCTAAGAAGTTTCCATGTCTTGTAGATCCACGGAGAGCAATCCTACCTAGTCTTGACAAAAATTGGCATTAATATCTGGCACTAAAAAATATATTATCAGGTTGAATTAATCAAATCTTTAGGATGTTTATAAAGTGTTCTTCGAGTTTCCATCTACAAAAATATATAGGTTTTTGGAAAGAGATTAAACTACGAAAAAGTTTTCAAAGAGAAGGCCTTCCACCTATCTGATCAAAAACTTTTACTAACTTTAGTCCTCTATGCTTCCAAAAGGAACCATGAACCAATCAAATATTTCTAATGCTTGGGCTTTAAGTGAAAATCAAGAGGTCTAGCAGACTTTCCATCCATCATTCCTCGTGGCATCCCTATGATTTGTAAATCCTACACCTGTACTTGCCCATCTACAATGGGATGACCGATCAGAAGGATGAGAGCACGGGCTCAAAATCATCTAGACATTATAGAAAATACATTCCAGGACATCCTGCAGCACCTATTAGAGCCACTAGCTCTTAAACTAGGTTCCATCTTAAAATAAGTCCCTATGAAATCCTCCAATGCCTAGAGCCTACAAGGTGAGACCCATAACTTGGCAGGGTTTGATCGATAAGTTGACGACCACAATAGGGTTTGGCTAGCCGAACAAAGTATGCTTAGACATCCTGAAGTCATCCAGCCACAGATGCCCGAACAACTTACCTTCATCCATCCATTATGTACTGGTTGGGACCAATTCGAGTAGCTTGTGTCCATCGTGATCTATACAACCACCTCATGGCCCACATTTAGGGTCATTCTATCCAAGCCAACCATTCTACTTATATGGCTTCAGTAGCTAATGACTGCCCTACAAATAATCACTCTAATGAGGTACCAACTATCATTCATCCAACCATTGACTAGTTTGCCGAGCAATTACAAGAAGTGTAGCAAAAGCTGAACTGAGATAAACTACCAAACTTAATATCACTTGAGTCCCCATTTATGCAAGATATCATGGCCATCTCACTTTTAAACAAATTTAATTTTCCCAATATGGGCACATATAATGGCACTAAAGACCTTCTAGACCACCTTGAAAACTTCAAGGGATAAATGGATCTCTGCACCTATACTAATGCGGTTAGATGTCAGGAATTCCAACTAACATTAATGGAAAATGTCAGAACTTAGGAAGTAATTTCTCTCACATTTCTTGGCCTAAAGGAAAAGGCTAAAAACCTTGGTGTACCCTATCACATTGCAATAGGGAAGGGATATTTCTTTGAAAAATTCAATTCATAAAAAATACAGTGGTCATCAAGACATTCCACAAGCTATACACTAAGGAGTCCTTTGAGGGACATGACAAAATATTTCCCTATAACTTATTTTAAGGCCACCAAACAAGTCAACATGTACATAAACGTGGAGGAGATGGTCAATAATAGAAAAAATCATCAATGCCCTCAAAGGAGGTCGATGAATAGAAGCATAGGGATAAGATGAGCTCATGCACCATGAAAATAAAAGGTTCTAGCCAAACCAAAAGGAAAACACGAAGACAAGGGACATAAATCTCAGTTATCTTAGGAAAGGTGTTCAAGCTTCTACCTATTTCAACATAACAAGATATGTTATATTGATGTAAATCAAGCGCCATCGTCTACTATGTTGGCCTAGGAAACAAAAAAAACTATCTTGGAAAATTCCTAATATTATAGATTCCATAAAGATACCAGCAATTCATTTTAGGGATATTGTGAGCTAAAACATGAAATTGATTATTTGGTCAAAAAAGGTATCTCGAAGAGTTTTCAAATAACATAAGGCCACAATAGCTACAACCACTATGACAAGCCTTCCTACTTGAAGAAAGGGAAAATTCGAAGATATAATGGGAAGAAGTATAGAAGTACAAAAGGTCATAGTTATAATGGGAGGTCGTACTAGGGGAAATTAAAATAATGCTCTAAAGGCATTCATCTTAGAGGCCAATTCAGGCCAAGAGGTCCTATAAGTTTCCTTTACATGTAACACGAGTAAACACCCAAAATTGATAAGCATAGATATAACATTCTCTAAAATAAAATCTTATAGGTTGATTCATCTTTATGTTAAGGCAATTGTGGTCACCCTTCCTATGGCCAACATAAATCTAAATCAAATATTAATCGACATCGGTTGCTTGGCTGATGTTCTATTCTTTGAAGCCTTGAAACATATGAAGTTCTACTACCCTCTCAAGCCGGTAACTATCCCTATGGTAAGATTCTCTAAACTTCCACTTATCACAGAAGGCATGATAAACTTGCCTATCATAATTAGACAAGGCACCAACATAAGAAAAGTCATGGTAGATTTTCTCATTATGGTTTGTTTATCTTCATACAACCACATTTTAGGAAGGTCATTTCTATATACGGCTAAGGCCATAGCTTTAGCATATCATCTTACCCTAAAGTTTCCTATAGACATGGTAACAGAGTTTGTGCTTGGAGAATAGAAGGTAACAAGGGAATGCTACACTATGGGAATCTGGATGGGACAAAAGTAGGGTCACACAAAGCTGAAAATAGATAGTGCTCCTTTTATTAGTTTTCTTTTAGTTTTTGTAATTTATATTGTTGCAACATTTAGTGGAATATAGATCCCTTAGCCAAACTTTCAATTTATGTTTTTATTTTATTTTAAAGTTTATATGTAGTTTGAGTTTTTTATTAAGTAAAATGAGCACTTAGACCATGTATGACCATCTAAATTTGTAAAGTTTACAATTGAAAGATTGAACAAGACATAAAAGTCTAATAGCAAATCAATAATGGGCCTGAGCCATCCTAACTCCAAGGAATCAAAGGGGCCCTTAGTACGACATCACTAGGGATTGAGTTGTCTAGACTCTAATGAGTACAAGAGACTCTTAATGCCCTGATAGGGCATGCAGTCCTACAATGAAAGGAATAAAAAGTATTTAAACATGCAAGCTCTTTGCTTTCAAGCCAAAGTTCAACCGAATAATTCACAGAATCTAAAGCTCAATACATTACATATATAACATACCCTAACCCTCTACTCTATATTACAAAGTTATAATTAATGTAGAAAGCAGCTTAACAAAGTTTCCTTCACCTCTTAATTTTCATAGACCCTAAAAAGCCAACCTAGCTCAAATGCCATGATCTTAGGTCTAGGAATCATTTTGGGCTTTTTCACCAAGAGAAAATGTAAACTTAAGTTTGTGGAATTTTGATGAAGAGACCATAGGTCTATAACAAAGAGGTGATGTAACACCATGGAAAGAATGGAATGCATATACACCCACATAGGATGGAAAAATTCAATAATTCAAAACAAAAAGCTTTTCTAAAATGCGAAACATCGCATGCTTGGACCACTTGATAATATCAAATACTCTAAGCAAAGGGCTGATAGAAAAATATCACACAAACATAACAAGGTCCAAATAGAATACAAGGGTGAAAGTACACAAGTTAAGACCCTCTAGACATTCAACCATAAGTCATCAAACCTAATGGATGCGTAGCCCAAAAACAAAATATCCACCCAACTAGATGAAATGTGGTCAAACAAAATATGACAAGCCAAACAAAGTGTGGCAAACTGGATAGGATGTGGATAATCAAATAAGGAGATGGCCATCTAGACAAGCCCAAGCTTTAGGCTAACCCTGTCTGTCATGAATTGGTTTGCCTTGGGTTCCCAACCTACACTTCATCCTCTGTCAATAGATCCTCATACTCTTGCGCGTCGACTCGATGGACCATAATCCCTAACATGGGATGGAATTTGAATGGCTAGCAATCTTATAGACAGATAAAACCATGATTACCTTCAAAAATAAGACCACAAGTCAAAAAGATAGTGCAAAAGCAACATAAGTAAAGAAGTACAACAAATCAGACATGTGTTATAGGTGTGTGTGTGTGTGTGTGTGTGTGTATGTGTGTCTAAAACATCCATATAGAAAGTAAAGTAAGTCCACCAAGTACATGCTCTTTGATGGAAACTCTGATGGAAAAAGGTATATCAAATTTGGACAACTAAAAGATAGTCTACCAGTATCTACATCTCATTGCATTATAAGCTGAACCACCGCCTACAACATCATTATCCTCTATTAGGGAAGTAAATTTTTCTTGGTTTGACCAAATCCCGAATGACTCAGCCTAATTTAACTTAACTTGAAGTCCAATTAGACATAAGTAAGTTTGTCCTAGTCTTAGCTAAATAATTTTAGGGCTAGGCTTAGAACCAAATATGTATATTATGATTCCGACGTCAAGTGTGAGTTAAGTTTAAATTTTATAAAATATATGTATATTTGAATATGATATGTCATTATTTTATAATTTTTTGTATCATTTGAACTCGATCACTTACTTAAGTCAATTCAAAGTTTTAAAAATTCAAACTCAAGTCTTCCCAAATATTTTTGGGTTGGGCTTTAGGCTTGCATTTAATAAGGAAAATCTAATCCGACCAGACCTAAAAATATATATGGCTCGACAATACCTTACCCAAGTCCAATCCAAACCTAACGTTTTGGGCTCAGTCTAGCTCATCCTACCTAAATCTACATCCCTATCCTCAATCTCCTTAGAGTTTTCTCTATCTGACAAGCTGGAACCATCATCCCTTTAGTCAAAGTAAACCACATCAAATTAGGAAGCACTTCTCTCTACATCTGAAAAGATAATCTCAAAAAGAGAAATATTTCGATAGACTCGTATGAACCATAACCTTATAGTCTAAAAGTAATAAGCCCATGCATTCAAAGTATTCCTAACGTACCTGGTGGAATCATAGTACTTGATAATTGCCTACACCATAGTTACCCTTACCTCAGTGGTGAATGTTTGTATCCTTTCATGTGCTAAATATAGGCTCTTAGATAGCTTCTCAATCTATTTCCTCTCGTATGTCCAAGTGGTCTATTGCTCTACTAATGTATCCTCCAATCGACTAACCTCTTTCTCTAAATTTCTTCTTAATTTGCCACTATACTAACTAGGAGTGTCCAAAAACTAGACCGAACAAAATTAAACTGAAAAAAAAGACCAAATCAGACCAATCTAAATAGTTTTATAATTGAAACGGTTTGATTCGGTTTGTATTAACTAAAATTGTTTTTCAAATGGTCCATTTCAGTTATATTAATTTTTAAACAGGTAGAACCAGATCGGACCGATTTTAATAATATATTAAATTGCTAATATCACTTCTCACAAACTGTTGATTAAATTTCATATATTTTAATCAAAGGTATATCATTAAGTGCATAATATTTATGTATTATTAACAAGACCAAACCATTGAAAACTATTAACCAAATTGAACCAAAACGTTTGGTTACAACATTTTTAATAACCAAACGGTCCAATCTAGTTTGGTTTGAGCAAAATGAACAGCTTGATTCGATTAATTTTTTTTACTCAAACCGGATCGTGGACACCCCTAATACTAACATGCATCCTATCAGCTACAATAGTTTCCTAGTTGGACTCTTCCGACTTCATCTATAACTCACAAAAAGCATCCTCAGAAGCATTCCAAACATTAGGTACCCTATGAAGTACTTTGATAGGGGCTTTTAGTTGTCTTTTAAAACCAACACATGCCATAATGGCCCGGTCTAAATCATCAATAAATGTTGAGCTCTACTCACCAAAATATTAATGACATCGTCCTTGGGTATGATAGGCTCTAAAGTATCTGGGATGATAGAAGGTTCATGCAAACTCATAGTGACATCATCCAAATTAATAGGATCCAAACTTATCTCATCCATCTTTGGCTTAGAAAAAGTACTAATAGGTACAAAAGGAGACTCTACACTCTTGGGAGGTAGTTCAATGATAGTCACACTTTGCAAGATCCTACTATGGGCTATAATTCTTAAGAAAGTGCATAGCCATCTTACTCCTACTCTTCTTCCTATAAGGGTGTTTAGAAGTCATGTTAGTATGAAACAAAGAGTTAGAACTATAACTCAGTAATCAAAGAATATCAGTATCAGGATAATATACTATAAAATGAATGCACTATTTAAGTTTAGGGGTTATTTCTCTCCATGATATCTAGTGCTAGGTCTAGGCTCCAATTTGTAATTCACTAGGGAAGAATAAGTATGTTCTTTAGTGTCTCTCCATGAGGAGACATAAAAGTGAAACAAAAAAGTACTCTTGCTTGGGTGAAATATCACTTTGCTTCTAATTAACTATACACAAAAGGGATAAAGTAAAGCATGCAAGAAAAAACTAAGTCTCAAAATTTCTATCAAGTCTTGAGAAATCATTAAGCATGGGAGGAATATCTAGAGATGGAAGTTCAAAATTTCTCACTATTGTGTAAAGGGAATCCTTCCACCCTTTGTTACTTATCTATCAAGATATGGTTGATAGTCATAAAATGGAACCAATCCCTATTTCATAAAAATATGAGTAATAGTAGTACTTGAACTCTTCAATGGTTTTCTTTCTACCATTCTCCTTCTAGAGCACCCAACAACCCTATAATATCTTAGAACAATTGGGCAAAAGTTTACTTGAATTTGCATCAATATAGGCCAAGAATTTTCATATTATAAGTGGTAAGGATAGTTGTAATCTATAGGAAAACTGATAAATGGATGGTTGTTGGGTGGTTTGCAACACACAGAAATCGTGCAAGTATACACGGTCACAAGTAATAAAGATTTGTAAGTAGAGTATCGTTCCCACGAGGATTTGTTACTATAGTTTGTTGAGTACTAAAATTGTATCTTTCTGATTTTATCCAAAACAATCGTTGATTTAACAAAAATGTTTAAAAATAAAATAAAAGAAATCTAAGATTGCAATTTTTCACCAAATTATTCTACTCTAATCTTATTATTTTCTTTTGATTTATATTTTTTTAGTACATTTAATTTGTCAACCGAAAACTTTTTTTTTATTCATACATCTCTTAAAGAACTCGTACAAACACTCCTCGTTAAATTAATTCACTATATCTCTATGAGAATTAAATTTAATAAGATTCATTAAGTTCTAATTTCTCAGTAGCCCATGTGTCTGATTAAGGTATATTCCTATCCTTCATCATACATGTCATTCTATTTACGAGCAATATACACAAAAATGTCTTTCTCAAGTTTATTTTTATGCCACAAATCGTTTTGATAAAATTCGTAAATAATCAAAAAGCATTAAGCACAAAATAGAATGAACAAATCGAACGTCTTATAAATCTATCAAAAATAATTAAAATCAAAACTTTATAAATTTAGATCAAATGCAACCCTAAAAAAAATTAAATTACTTCATTAATTAAAAATTAAAATTACAACATATGCAGAAAAATTAGAAGAAGAAGAAGGAAAATTAAAACATCAAGTAACGAAAATATTTGGCATGAGAAACCTGAAACAAAGCCAAAAAATGAGCCTGCGTGTTTGCGATCCCAAAACTCGAACACATGAAATTTCTAAACTAAAAAAAACTCTTTAACTCTATCATAACATCACCTATTTATAGCTAAAAAATACATCTAAAATATTACATTTTTATTTTATTTTTTTATCAAAAACGCGTAATAATTTTTATCGAAAAACAAAAATCACGCGTATCGATTTTCGTATCGAAAAATATTATTTAATTCACACGTGAGACAGAGGCGCCGATTCTATATTTTTTAATTCATTGTGCATGCCACGTGTCAAAATCTGATTCGCTACAAGATTCCCTAGGGCCACGTGGCAGCATATCATTGGGTGAACAAACTAGTTGCATGCAGGAACGGCGCATAGGATTGGGGCGCCGAAAAAGTGAGGTAACGGCTGGAAATGGGGCGTGATCCAGCGCGGTCGCACGCATTGTAAAATACCACGTGTCGGGACATGATTTGCTTAAATATTAGTGGGACACGTGGCAGATTCTTGTGCAGCAAACACGCGAGGATGCACGCCACTCTGTAGCCGCGTCACACACGATTGTGACACTTAACGGTTCGGTGCTCGACGGCTTGGATCACGCGGCTTCCAGTACGGACCGTTCGAGAGATCGACGGTCGACGATGCGCCTCGGGAAATGCTGCGCCGGCCGACGTGTGGGAGCCCCCTGACAGCCGGCCGGCGCGCGACACGTGGGGCCTCTGCGCATCTGCTTACGCGAAGGTTTTACACCGATTTTGCCTCGTCTGGTTTGCACTCGCCAATCTGGACCGTTGATGCTTCGATCCGGACGGTGGGTGATGGACGTCGTGATTTGTGCGAAGTGCGATTCCTTTCTATGTGAGAAAATTCAAACTTTTATTAATTATATTTTGACCGACAAATTTAATCCAAATTACATTTTTGCACTTTTTTTAAATTCTGAGTTAAGTCCTTTGCTAATTTTAAATTAAATTTTTAAACTTTTAATAATTATAATTAAGCCCAAATTTAATTTAAATTATATTTTCGATTTTTATAAATTGTAATTAAGAAACTATATTATCATAAATTATATTTGTGGATAGAAATATGAAATTAAGTACATTTTCGATACAAATTATTTAATTTTATTAAAAATGTATTTTTAGCACATAAAAGGAAGATATTAATTTATTTAACAAAAATTAACTAAATATTAATAGAACATAGCAATTATCATTACTAAAATTGATGAAAATAACTATATAAAATACAGTTATCAATGGTGTAAATCTACTAGGAAAGGGATTGCTCAAAATTGTACCCGAAACCTAGGGAATCAATATCATAGACTCCGTAATCTAAAACAATTCCCTCATCTTATCCAAGAACTGGCTTATCATCACGAACAACACCAATTCACACAAAAAAAAGTAACATCATCTTGATCGGGACCATATTAGTATAAGGGAATGGCAATATAAATGGAACTCGAGTTTTCATAACTCAAAGACTCAATTTGTGTAGAATGACCATGTAGACATAACAAAAAGAACTGTGACATTAGGATGGCTCAGACCTGTTGCCTTGTGCAACCTATAACTGACCATCTCTAATCAGCCCGTGGTTAGCTAGAACATTGTTGGCCAGACCATCACTTTTCTAATAGACATCAGACAAAGAGAGGGCTACTAGACCACTACCCACTAAGGATTGATAGGCCATACTATCACTAGCTAAGGCCTCACCAGATGGAGCTTCATCACCTATACCATCACCTCCTAAAATCTCGTTAGTCATACCTCTATCTAATCTCCTCTTGGCTACCAACTTGCAAAGTCTGCTCCAACTTGTGTCTATCTTAGCATGCACCCATGGTGGCTAGACTCAACCCTAACCAATTTTCATTTTGATATCCATCACTCCCTATGCAAGTAAGTGTGGTATAAGTGTTGTGGAGTGTAAAGTATTTAGATGGTGGGAAAATAACTATTCTACACTTATACAACATGATGGAGGAAAATAAATAAAGCAAGAAGGTTGAAAGAAATACCTTGAAAGTTTCTCCCCCCTTATCCATTCTTCTATCTCTCAAGTATGAGCTGCCAAAAGTGAATATCAATTGTGTGGAATGGTGGGATTATACCACACAATTTCTTAGGCAAGCCTATTGACACCAAGCTTAAAATTCAAAATTCAAATTTCCCTCTAAAAGAGAATAAAGATTGACTTCATAAGTGCTAGTATTGACTTTGACATAACTCCCTAATCATGAGTGAGATTGAAATTCAGAAACACCACCTGCTATAGAAAGTCCTCAAGAACATTTTGAATGATCGAACACGGTGTAGAATCTTTCAACGTAATAAGTAAAACAACATAAGAGAAAGCACTAAACCATTAATGTTTTCAGAAGGGTCACAAACGTATATACGATTTAAAATATAATAAGACCTTCTCACCCATTTAATCAATGCCTTGAAGATCTAGAGGGCTAATTTTAGGTGTAATTTAATACATATTACATGGCGAATAAAGATTGATTCCAATCAACAAAAATCCTTAATAGCTAGCCTAATAAGCGTCGAGTCATCAAATAAGCATGACTATTGGATAATCTCTATAAAGAGATTAATGATCGAAAATTATCCCTTAAATGTTTGAAAGAGATATGTACAAAGGGATAATTACGATACTATAACAAGTCTATCTATATAGGTAATGGGTATGTATCAGGGTACTTCTACTCCTTATATATAATCACTATTGTATACATTCACATAGAACATAACTTCTTTATCATATCAGAGAACTACATACACAAACACTCTCTTTTATATTTATCATAGAGTAAGACCTATATTTCCTCTAAATTCTATAGTCTCATTATTACCTTAAGCATGTGAGGGCTAAAGGCCACCATCCTCCCCTACCAGGTAGTCCAAGGTCCTAACAAGTTTTTCTTTATCGCAAATCCACGGAGAACATTCCTACCTGGTGTTAATATATTTCGACATCAACACTTTTTTTTGCTTTTATGTTAGGTTTATTAAATTCAAAATAACTTGTGTAATTCTACCTAAATATCAATTCATTTTGATTTATTTCTCGCATAGACTTTTCGTGTACAATTTTTTGGAAAATATAGATTAGTTTTTGATATTTTTTTTTTCAATCTAGACCTAGATCTAGATATGTTATATAATCATTGATGTTGTTTCAACATTTGAGGCTAAAATCATAAAAACACCACAAGGTGCAATTCATACAAACAAATGCAAGCTTACTAAAGAAGTTATTATTCAAAGTGCTATCATCAGAAGGAAGAATGATGCTCGTGTATTAGTATATGTTGGGTATGAAAATCACCAAGTACACATAACGCCATTTTATTGGTCCATAGTGACATTTTAAAGTCAAATGGGTACAGTCAAATATATCTTTTATTATTTTAAACCAAAAATCTATATTAATGATACCATCCTATTATGAAAGGTCATTAATATAATAAATAATTATATATTAATTAATTTAATATTTAAATATTATAAATTAAATTATTAATTGATAAATAATAGTTATTTACCATTATACAATCCATCAAAACCCTTAAATAGGTCCTCACTAACTAAAAAGGTAAGTTTAAGTTCATGCCACAAACTCTCTCAATTTTCCTTAGATCTAAGTTTTTCTATACACTAACTTAAGCATCAAAGTGGATGCAACACCCATAGGTATTGTACCTTCTAACATGGTTTTATAGTGATTTATAGGTCTATATATCCAAAGAATGCAATGGGAAGAAATTGGCTTCAATATCTAACGCCATCTATGGGAAATAAATTTGGTGTTCAATTGATTGAGCTAGTGAAAACTCAAGAATATTCATAATGTTTTATGTGTTCTTTTCTCTGTTAATGATGTTCTTCATTCATTTTTATATGTTCTTTTCTCTGTTAATGACATTCTTCATTCATTTGTTCTCCTAACAATGCATTAGATTTAAAAAAATCACTAGAATGAGCTCCTAATATGTTCTTGATGATAATGCACCTTCCCACCAGGTTCATGACCAAGCTGACACCCATGCTCAACGCCCTATCTTTGGTATATTCCCTAATAATGATAAAAATATAAAAGAGCTATGTTTTCCTAATCTTGCGTTGCTACCTCAAGCACCTCAAATATAAGTCAAACAATAGCCTTTTAATGAGAAGTTCCTAAAAGAATTTAAGTAGGAGCTAAACCCAAGGCTAAGTCACACCCCAATCACGTAACTTGCTGAGGAGATCAGACATTTCATATTGTTAGAATAGGAACCACAAAAGGCTACCGAGGAGGAGCTAAATTATACTTGCTTGGCTTACCTTGAGAAACTATCCTAAGGCCAAACGACCAACACAATCATGATAGAATAACCACCTCAACGGCGTTGTTGATCTTGAGGTAAATCTCTATAGATATAGTTGTTAGACATATATTGCTCCAATAAAGTAGAGATTTATTGATGGATTAAATGAATCGTAAGACCGGCATTGCAAATACCGATCTTGCAAAAATTTACCCTTTTGTGGTTTTATTATTTGTAAAACTCTAGCAAGTGTACGGATTATTTTATAAAAAATGATAAGTACACTCCCAAGGTCGATCTAAGGAAGGAATTTATGTGGTTTTTAATTTATTATTCAAAATCTTAAGAACAAAATTAAATCCTAAACATCCTGTCACGATATTTTGGTTTGTTTGTTTCCTAATCTAATAATATAAAAATAAACATAAAATAGATATTGGTTAAATAAAAAATAATGCAAATTTTACCATTCATAACAGTGCAGTATTTAAAGATTAATAATTAAGTTAATTATGATTGCTCATATTATTTAGGTTATTAAATATATAAATTAATATTTGATAATGTTCTCTTTTTGGTATGAAAGTGTCCTTAGGCGAGGCCCAAATTCTTTTGTTTAATATTAACTAACTAATATCCTTAGGTAGGACCTATTAATTAATTAAATATTAAATTTCAGTTTTATTTCTAAGAAAATAGCAAACCATCTAATCACGGCTTTAGACAGAGTCAAATAATTAGACTTTATTCAAGGTGTCCAAATTAAACCCAAGAATTTAATTTTCCAAGTACTAACTTTCAAGTTTTAAAACCAATATTGAAAATATGTCGTCAATACATTTTCGAATAATAGTTCTTATAAAAAAATTGAAATAGAGTTTAACTCTAACTACCGAGTGATTATACTAACAAATAAAAGAGCACTACTCTAAATTAGATCGAATAATTAAACCTTAAAATCTAATTTTCAGATTTAAATTTGTAATGAAAAATAATATATTTCTCTCTAACATCCTTAATATAAAATCTTGAATAAAAACAAAATCAATTTATTTTATAAAAGTGTTTTACCTATTTAATATTTTGCAAGCATAACAACGTTATAATTATATCATATTTACAAACATCATGTCATGTTAAATTTAATTACATACAAATTAAATATAACATATAAGAATAAAACATAAAATGATAACTGTAACGAATCCATTAAAATAATACCTTAAAAGAAACCTTACAACAATTTGATGTTAATTCTATTGGTGAAAAACCTCCAAACGGATTTGCATATCTACTTATTGAATCACAAACTACAAATTTATAAAAAAATAACTAGTTCCTCTCAAAAAGAGAAGAACTTTAAAAATAAAAAATAAAAATAAAAAAATAAAAAAAAACTTTCTAGAGAGAGAAAGAGCTCAAAAATTTTTTTTGTGTCTTGGAATGAGGGAAGAGGGTCCTTTTATAGATGAGGAAAAGGACAAAAAAGGGGGGAAATATTTCAAAATTTGAGTTTGAGCACGTTTGAACAGGTTAGCGTGCGTATGGGGCGCGAAAATCTCGGCGGATGAGAGGTTGGCACACACAAGACATGGCGAGGAGTGTTTAGGTGCACGCGCGGCACGGTGTGGGACTCGGTGTGTGACTTGGTGAGGATCGGATGGTGCACGCAGAACTTGGCACGATGGGTGGCTACACATGCAATTTTTTCCTTTTTGACCCATTTTGTCCAATTTTCCATCTTTTTGGCTTTTTCTCATTTATTTTCTCAATATATTTGTGATTTATTACCTCTAATTTTTTTTTTCTTCGAGTGTTTAAGTTATTTTTGAACTAAAATATCTGAAAAACAATAAAACATAACCGTGATTCCGAAAAGATAAATTTATATAAAAATATGATAAAATCATATAAATATAAATCTATTTAATCAATTAAAGTATATTAAATCATGGTAATTTTAGTGCTTTTTAAGCACTCATTATTTACACATTAAGAAAGATAAGACCTTAGCAGCACACGCCATACTCTATGAGGCTATACTATCTAGAATGCTACTACCAAGGTTACGCTTTTTAGAATGCTACCTCCTTGACTATATAGTCTAGTAAGTTTCCACCTAGGTTCTACCAGACTTAATGGATTACCACCTTCTAGGTCATGATACTCACATAATCTACCTACTAGGTCGCACCACCTAGCTTGTTTTCCTCATAATTGTGGATCTATGCCATACTTAGTGACTGTGGATCTAAACCAAATTAAGTGATTGAGCATCCAGGCCATACTTGGTGCCTATAGATCCAAATGGCATCAAGTGACTGAACATCTAGGCCAAACTTAGTGGCTGAGGATCCAAACTGCATCAAGTGATTAAGCATCTAGGCCACATTGGTAACTGTGGATCTAGACCATATCAAGTGACTGAGCATCCAGACCATACTTGGTAATTGTGGAGCCAAACCACATCAAGTAACTAAGCATCCAGGCTATACTTGATGAAATAGATATGCTGCTATCCAAGAGGTGTCATCCTAAGTGATCTCCTTAGGATGATAACTTGATGGATTACTACTTTCTAGGTTATGCTACTTAAACAAGCAACCATCTAGGTCGTTGCTATCTATGACGTGCCAAAAAAGAAGTAACTTCTTGTTGCAACTTTAGAGATGTGACTAGTGTTTCATCTAGAACATAAAGTTACTGCAAAAAATATAAATGAAGGCACTTCCTAGGGAGGTCACACATCCATGATTTTCTACAAGTTAAGCATGCTTAACTACGGAGTTCCAAAGGAATGGTTGCCTAATTCTCCTAGAAATCAAATGTTGATTAGGAGATAAGCAATAAATAATTAAGCTTTATCTCTCTAACAAATATAAAGTTTCATCGACTATAAAGAAGCATGGATCTAGAAATACTCATCCAACACAAAACCATTATCTTAATGGTTTACCTCTTATGCAGGAAAGGAAATAGAGAGTAAGCTAGGATCATGACAGTGGAAACTATAACCTCAATTGTTTACTTCCTATGAGGGAAGGAAATAGGTCTCAATGCCTATTCCATACCCACAACAACAATAATTCAAGATCAAGGTAGTGGCAAACAAATATTGTATCAAGGAAAGATATACTTGGTGCCCTTGGAAACCAGAGTTTCGGGAAATTAGAGGGCATGCCTACTTATTCAATTACAAATACCTCCAAGTGAGGTAGAACTTAACCCATAAGCCATGAGTAAAAGTGTAATCCATAAGTAAGGGTTCACTTATAACCTCTTCCAAATGTTCCTGGATTGGGGAGATTCTGAATCTCACTACTCAAAAAAGGTTTTCAAGAAAAAACTCAAAAAAGTTGAAAAGTCATACCACCTTTAGATTATCGCTCTCCAAGCTACCATCTCCCTCTAATGGCTGGGAGCCATTTCATCTAAGTCATATAATCCCTAGATGAGTAGAACTTGTAGAATCTTTCATCAAAGTTTATATGCACTCAGAAAGTTAGCACTAACTACCTAAAGCTACCTAAGAAGAGCCAATTAGGCTAGGGTTCAGTCCCTATAATTTAGCTTGACTTTTTAGAAGACATCCAAATAGAATGTCAGAAGTAAAAGTTTACAAAGGAATCTATTTAACAAATTCATCTATGTCCGCCATTAAGGAACTTGAAAAGGCCACATTGGCTGACTAATTCTTCATTCAGACTCAGAACATTAAAATCAAAAAGGTACTAGCAAAAAGGGTTTACAGACTAGAATACCTAGGTTGGATAGATGTCCCAAATGCATGGAATGTACAAAACCTCAAGAAGTACTATCAATAGACATTATCCACTATTTACTTTTGTAAAGTGCAAGGTGAGGTCCTACCCGGCCATGTTAACAATAGTATATAAAAATATCATGAATAACTAAACATTCTAACCAACTTGGCATTCATATAGCTTATATAACTCAACTCTTCAAGCACCCAGCAAATTCTTGGCATCTAGAAAGGCTATAACATTAGAATGAGAATCAGCCACTCATATATAGTAAAAGTTAGACTTGTCCTACATTGGATGAGTACAGCCATCCTTTTATAAAATCATGTAGCAACCATCCTCGTTGAGACTTAGTTAATTTATTAATGGAAAAGGTCCCATGTGGACAGTGAAGTAGGGATTAGACCCCTTCCACCCATAACAATTGTAATCTAGGATTGAGATTGGCTCTATAAATCATTGTCTCAATGGATCACATTTTGTAGGAAAGGAAACAAGGATTAGGCTCCTTCCACTAATAGAAATCAAGAACCAGGTTCAAGACAGTGCAGCCAATGTCTTAATAGATAAAGTCCTGTGCGGAAAATGAAGTAAGTATTACACCTTCTTCACCCCAGTGACTTAGTCTAGAATCTAGACTGCTTCTACAAAACCATTATATCATGGATCACATCATGTAGGAAAATAAAAAGGGATTACACCCCTTCCATCCATAGAGAACATGATCCAAGATTAAGATGGTATACCCAATTGTCTCAATTGATCACATCTTAAGGGGACGGGAGTAGGGATTACACCCTTTCCACCCACAGCAATCTGGATCTAGGATCAAGACAGTTCAAACCATTGCCTCAATAGATCATATCCTATGGGAAAGGAAATTGGGATTACACTCTTTCCACCATAGTGATTGGGATCCATGATCGAGATAGTATAGCCAATGTCTTAATGGGAAAATTCCTATGTAGATATTAAAGAAGGGATTACACCCCTTCCACCCACATCAATTGTAGTCCAAGATCCAGACTGGCTTCACAAAACCATTGTTTGAATGGATCATATCCTATGGTAAAGGAAGTAGGAAGTACATACCTTTCACCCATAGTGATCAGGATCCAGGATCAAGACAATGTACTTAATTTCTCAATGGATCACATACTACAGGAAATGAAGCAAGGATTATGCCCCTTCTACCCACAGCGATCAAGATCTAAAATCAAGATAATTCACATAATTTTTTTCAATAGATCCCATCCTATGGGAAAACATCAATCAAAATCTAGGATCAAGATGGTGTAGCCAATGTCTTAATAGATAAAGCCCTGTATGGACAACAAAGTAAGGATTACACCTTTTCCACCTATCGCGACTATAGTCTAGGATCCAAACTAGCTCTACAAAACCATTATCTCAATAGATCATATCCTATGGGAAAGAAAACAAAGAGTATGCCCTTTCCATCCATAAGGATCAGGGTCCAAGTCAAGACAGTACCCAATTCTCTTAATAGATCACATCCTACTAGAAAGGAAGTAAGGATTACACCCCTTCCATCCACAACAATCAAGATCCAGGGTAAATACATATCAAACCATTGTTCTAATGGATCACATCCTATAGGAAAGAAAGTGAGGAGTATGCCTTTTTCGCTCACAATAATCAGGATCCAAGATCAAGATAATATAGCCAATGTCTTAATGGATAAAGTCCTATGCAGATAGTAAAGTAGGGATTACACCCTTTCCACCCATAGTGACTGCAATCCAAGATCTAGATTGGCTCTACAAAACCATTCTCTTAATGGATCCATCCTATGGGAAAGGAAGCAGAGAGTACACCATTTCCACCCACAGTGATCAGGATCTAAAATCAAGACAATGTACCTAATTGTCTCAATGGATCACATCCTGTGGGAAATGAAGTAGGGGTTCACCCCTTCTTCCCATAATGATTAGTATCTAAGATCAAGACAAATCAAACCATTTTCTCAATAGATCACATCCTATGGGAAAGGAAGTAAGGATTATTCCTCTTCTATCTTCAATAATCACGATATAGGATCAAGACAATATGGCCAATGTCTTAATGGACATAGTCTTATCTGGACAGTGAAGTAGGGATTACACCCATTCCATCAATAGTGATTGTAGTCCAGGATCCAAATTGGATCTACCAAACCATTCTCTCAATGGATGAAAGCAATAAGGATTACACCACTTCCCAATCATTCATTTTCAAACAATATCCTAAGTACTTAAGAGAATAAAAAAAATCTATTAAGAAATTAGGAAGTCTAGGAAAAGTGAGAGTTCATGAAAGATGGAATACATACTACCCACTTTTACGAAATTTCTTAAGGCACCTATGAGAACCAAAAAAACCTTCTAGGAACTTTGGGTGTCCAATGAAGATGGATTCCTGACCACTCATTTTCAAACAACTTCTAAGGCATTTGGAATAATAAAAAAAATCTCCCAAGAACTTAGAGAGTCAAGAGAAGATGGAGTCCACACCACTCACTCCTAAAAAATCCTCTAAGGTACCTGGGAGAACCAAAAAGACCTCCTAGGAATTTTGGAAGTCCCAAAGAAAATTGGAGTCTAGAGAAAGTGAAGTCTAGACAGAGAAGATGGAGTCCAGACCATTGACTCCTAAAAACTTTTCAAAGGCTCATAGGAGAATTAGAAACACCCTTCCACAAACTTGAAGTCAAAAAAAATTTGGAGTTTGTGTAAGTCATGTTAGGGAAACTTCACAGCATTGAAAAGATGGGACTATTGCTCTCTGAATTCTACCTACAAATGCCAAACTATTTTGGCTATATCTCATAATTCATTAATTGTAGAAAAACCATAAGCTACATCTAAAAAGCTCTTAATCTTATCTAAAAGACTTCAAAATTTGAGTTCAGCTATTAGATTGACTAGCCAACCAGCCAACCACTATTCTTCTAGCCGTCTCTTACATCATTGCCAAACTATTTTGGTCATATCTCACAATCTGTGAATAGTATAAAAGTGATTCGCTTGGTAATCTAGCGATAAAACTCACCCTTCTTCTGTTTCAAGTCACAAGTTCGATTAGTACAAAAGTATAATTTGGTCAATAAAAGAATAGTATAAAAAATAGAGACCATCGTTGGTACTTGGCTTTACTTTGTTGCTCAATGATGCGTATTTTCGCAAGTGTACGAATCGTTCAAGTAATAAAGTGTACAAAAGTACAGATATCGAACCCACAAGGAATGGCGTTACTAAGTACTGAAATTGACTAATCCTAATTTTATTTGAAAACCCAATTGTTGAAATTGTTTAAGAAGCAATTTAACTTAAAAATAAACGCAAATAACACAATTGACTGTTGTTCACAAATGATTAAAAAAGCTAAGGCATTTGATTTCACTAAATCAATTCAATCCGAATTCAAGTCATGTTATATGAGAACCAAAGCTAAAAGTGATGGTTGAAAAACCCAAATTTACCTAAGAATCTCCCTCGAGTTATATTAGAATTACTTATCTATGAAAACTAACTATATTTCTATGAAGATTTAATCATAAACAAGCACATTAAGATTTATGGAATTTCTAGAATAACCACATACATCATGCATTAGGTCTCATACTCGCATTCAACATACGGTATTTATCACAAGAAGCATTCATTACACATCTCCTCTCGGTCTCAATATAATGCAACAAATCATCTAAATCTTGGCCAGAAATTTAAAAGCATTAAGCATGGAAATAAATACTCAACTTGAAAACAATGAACTCATATAACAATAACAAAAGAAATCAGATTTTCTTGATTCAACTACATCATAGCCTTAGTGATGAGCAGAATCGGGATTGCCAAAAACTTTGATGCCATCCCCGGCAACGGCACCAAAAACTTGATGCCATTCCCGGCAACGGCGCCAAAAACTTGATGAGCGAAAACCGGCATCGTCGATCCTGCCAATACTTTGGTTTTATATTTATAAAACTCTCGCAAGTGTACGAATCATTTCGTAGAAAATGATAAGTATACTCCCAAGGTCGATCTAAGGAAGGAATGTATGTGGTTTTTAATTTATTATTCAAACTTTTAAAAACAAAATTAAATCCTAAACATCCTGTCACAATATTTTGGGTTTTGTGTTTTTAAGCTATTGACATAAAAATAAACATAGATTCAATAAATAGTTATGCAAATTTTATCATTTATAATAGTGGAGTATTTATGGATATAATAATTAAGTTAATTATGCTTGCTCATATTATTTAGGTTATTAAAGATATGAATTGATATTTATTGATTCTCCATTTTTTCTATGAATACCACCTTTGGTGGGGTTAGATATTCTTTGTTAACTAAACAAATCAATTAACACCTATGGGTGGGGTTGATAACTAATTTGGTTAATTAAATTAATTTCCTTTTCTAAGAGATTGAAAATGAACCATTTAAATGCCACCTTTGGTGGGGTTAGACAGTTTAAACTTTATTCAAGGTGTCCAAATTAAACCTAAGAATTTAATTATCCGAGTACTAACTTTCAAGTTTTAAAACCACTATTGAAAATATGTTGTCAATACATTTTTAGATAATAATTCTTATAAAAACTTTTGAAATAGAGCTTCACTCTAACTACCGGGCGATTGTACCAACAAATAAAAGAGCACTACTCTAAATCAGACCGGATAACTAAACCTTAAAATCTAATTTTCAGATTTAAGTTTGTAATGAAAAATAATATACTTCTCTCTAACATTCTTAATATAAAATCTTGAATAAAAATAAAATCAATTCATTTTAGAGATTTTCACCTATTTAATATTTCGCAAGCATAACAACGTTATTATTATATCATTTTTACAAACAGCCAGCACAGTTAAATTTAATCACAGACAAATTAAATATAACATGTAAGAATAAAGCATAAAAAATAACTGCAAAGAAAATAAAATCCTTACAGAACTTCGATGCTATTCCCGTAGCTGGAAAACCTCCAAGCGGAATTTGCACTCCCATTTATTGAATCAAAAGCTAATAAATTACAAAAACATAACTAGTTCTTCCCAAGAAGGGAAGAACTCTAAAACTAAGAGAAATTAACTAAAAACTAAGAAAAAACTAAAAAAAACTAAAAAACTAAGAAATGGAAGAAAGAAAGAGAGAAGAGAATGTGTTTTGAGGTGTGGTATGAAGTGAAGAGAAGGGGGGTATTTATAGGTGAGAATGGGTAGAAAAAGTGAGTGAAAAAATGTTAAAAAAATGTGAAAATGCGGAGTGCAATTGCTGAGGTCATTGATGACGTCAGCATGACGTCATGGGGGCGGCTGCGTGCGAAAATGGGGCGAAATGGGCATCGGCGCGCGCGGAGGGCAGCTGGGCGCGCAGGGGCACGCGCAGAAGCAGGAGTAACCCGCGCGCGGAACTGGGCGCGCGCGGCTTGGCACGGACGTGGGGCGCTGGCGCACGGGGCTCAGCGCGGTTAGGCGGCGCGGTAGCGCGATTTTCTCCTTTTTGACCTTTTTGACCCATTTTGTCCAATTTTTCCATATTTGTTGACCTTTCCCCATTTATTTATTAATATATTTGTGATGTATTACTTCCAGTATTCCTCTTTGAGTTTTTAAGTTACGTTTTTAAGCCAAAATACTTGAAAAACAATAAAAATACCCGTGATTCCGAAAAAGACAAATTTATATAAATATATGATAAAACATATAAATATATATATATATTTTTAATCAATTAATGTGCATAAAATCATGGTAATTTTAGTGCTTTTTGAGCACTCATTACTTAGCAAAAATGAATTAGTTCATAATAGAAATAAGAACAAGCATTATCTCAATTGAATCCATGAATAATAAATCTAAATAAAATGAAGAAAGTGAAAGCTAAGGAGAAGACATGAAAAACTCTTGAAGATTAACACTTGGTAGCAACAATGGTTATAATCCTTCAAGTTTCTCCAAACTTTCTCTCCAAAATTGCCTTATCTCCTCCAAAATGTCTCACACCTCCTCCTCTCTGTCGTCCCCCCTTTTCTCTATCTTATGGTATATATAGATCTAGGGTTTTGGGGGCAATTTTGGAAAAAAACAACATAAAAAATGTGTTTCGGATGAAACTCGCCGGCGGCGACATTATTCTCGTCGCGGCAAGATTTTTTAAAAAATTAATATTTTGGTTCCTCTGATTCTCGTTGGCAGCGAGATGCATTTGGCTGGTGGTAAAAGGTGTCTCGCCGACGGCGATATTTGCATCTGCCAAAACCCGTACTCTCGGTAAGATTTTCATTTGGCTCCTCTAATTCTCTCCGGCGGCGAGATGAATTTGGTCGGTGACTAAAGGTGTCTAGCTGGAGGTGAAATAATCTCGCCGGCGGCGAGATTTGTATCTGCCAAAACCTGCACTCTCGATAAGATTTTTACCGGCAGCAAGAATCTTCTCACCGGCGATGGGATTTCCAAATTTTGAAACTTTGTTTTTTTTACTCTCTCAATCCCGATCATTGAAATTTGTCTCAAACTTCTCCAAAATCATGATTTTACCTGAAATTGCACTTTAAACACGAAATACCCGTGAAATGATATTTTTGAATTAAATAATAAAATAAACATAATTTTCACACAAATATCAACATTTAAATCATAACAAAAATGCAATACTTTGACTCTTATCACTCAACAAAGTGTATATCCTAACTTCTATGTTATGTAGTGATGACCCCTATCAGCATCCTCTGACAAAATAATAGTAATGCGTATTACATCTATTGCTCCTTGCGTTCTAGTAGCTAATTGGGACAAGGTCTCATTCCCAGCATCAACAAAAGTCTACACTATCGCTCCAGATAAGATCTCACCCCTCTCAATATCTGAGTTGTCATCATACTCAACTACAACATTGGTGTAATTCAGCAAGTTACATGGAAGAATAGCCCTATCTGGATAGACTTTCTTGAATCTTCTCTTCACAGACTCAAAGTTGTGAGCTCAAGCGACTCCAGTGTCAGCCTTGAAGTCTTTTGGTTCCATGAAAGCTGCTTCAATAGTTTCACCTAGTTCTCTAATTTCATTAGAACAACATAAGCAACTTCTTCTGGTATTCTGGTTCAATTGGAATTGTATCAACAATTCCCTTATCATTAAGGAAGTTGGATGCCCAACTAGTCAGGAGTTTCACATCTAGGGACTATGGTCATCCAATTAGATCTTAGACACCTAGAAATCCTAACCTTTAAATACTTACTAAGCGTAAGTTGAAGTAGAAAGTTGTTCTCCAATCCTCCTTCACAAAATTAAAGTCTTAACATTAAAAGAAAGTGATAGGTGAAGTTGAAAGTGACCAGATCTATATATAGGCTAACAGGTTCAACCTCAACCTCTCAGAAGTTATTAATCTAAGGGCACAGATGAAGAAGAGATTTGATAGGATCAAACTTTGAAAATATGATATTTGGGAAAGTTAAACCAATGAACTTATAGTTGACTTTTCTCCCAAACTTTAATTGACCATAACTTGATTAAGACGTAGAAATAACCATTGGAATACTTGACCTCAAGTTCAAGATGTCATAAACATAAATCGATACCAAGTATACAATTCAACTAAGACACTCCAAAATCAACTATTATTAAGTCACCGTACTTAGGTAAGATAACTAGACTACCTAGCCCCACCCAACTAGCAATGGCCTAAGAGCATTGTATTGGATAGGAAATTCCCCAAGTACACATTGCACCGTTTAATTGGTCTACGATGATACTTGGAAGTCAAATAGGTGCAATAAGCACATAACCATTTATATCTTTCAAATTTTCCTTATTCTAAACTTTTCTAACATAAGTTGATTTATACATAAGAATAGATATGACACTTATAGGTATTATACCTTTTGAAGTGATTTTCTAATTATTTACAAGTCTACGTGTTAAAAGAACGCGACGAGTAGAAATCAACTTCAACAATTTATTTGTGAACTTTTATTATTTATATTCTTTAACCTACTACAATTTCAATAAATTAAAGCAAATTTTCATTTAAAGAAAAAGAAATCTAAAACATGAAGAATGTAAAATGTAAGCGTAATAATAGGGAATGTTGAATTCAACAAACACTGCAACACAAATTCAACAAACACTGTACCGACGCCAAACATTTCTTCCAATATACACGGTGCCTACCAAGCAGCTGTAAACCATGCAATTCAATCATGGTGGTTGGTGAAATAGTAATTGATATTTGTATATATAAACAATGTAAATATCCAATACAAATTAAGAAAATATACTCAGAAAACATTGATTTTCTCTTCTGATTATTTCTTCAAATATTGATTTCTTCATGGTATCAGAGCCAAGTCGTTGCTTTATACAAATTTAAAACTCTTGTTCTCTAAAATAGAGATTTCTTTCTCTGAAAATATTTCTTCTCGTGAAAAAAATTCTCATTCAAACACCCGTACAAATATTAATTACAAACATCATTTTTGAAGCAATATTTGTCCCACCTAATTTTACCAGATTACTCTAAACACAATTCCGAAACATTTTGGTAAAATTAGAGTAGAAAAAAAGCTCTCCACGTGCCTTCACGTGCCGCCTGAAGTAAAGGGTCCATTTTCCACGCGCTCCACGCACCGTCATGCGCCATCTGGAGGTTGAAGATGATGACATGTCATCTGCCTCGGCTGGCTCGGCTCGGTCCGGCTCGAGGGCATAGCCGGCCCGCAGCTCGGTTCGGCTCAGGTCACCTCGGTTCGGCTCAGGTTGGTCCGGCCAACGGTTCGGTTGAACCCGGTTTTCTCGGTTTTTCACAGTTTTTCTATTTTTGGCCGGTTCGGTCCATTTTAAAGGTCTGAACTCGATTTTTTTCCTGGTTCTGGATTTCTAAAACCGATTTGGTTCATTTTTTCAAGTTTTTAATCCAATTTTGAACCGGTATTGTGGTTTTTTATCCGATTTAGTATAAATATATATTTAAAAAAGAAAACAGAAAAAAAAATTTAGTTCTAAAATTATTACACCATTTTCTAGTTTGTTTACCATAATATCATGACAGAGGGTATAATTTCATTACCTATGGAGCAATCAACTCCAACTGTTGTACAATCGGTTCAGTCTGAAGGTGTGTTTAATGCTGGAATTGTTCTTACTGAGACTAATTATGATGTTTGGTCTCAAATAATGGAAATGCATATTGTAGAGAGAGAAAAACTCTCTTATATTCATGACAAAAATTTGCAACCAGAAAAAACATCAAACAATTATAATAAGTGGTATGCAGAAAATCAAAAAGTGAAGAGATGGATCCTTATGTCAATGAGTCCAGAAATCATGAAGCGATATTTACGCATACCTACTGCTCTTGAAATTTGGGGTGCTTTGGCAAAAGCATTCTATGATGGAAGTGACGAATTACAGGTATTTGTCTTAAACCAAAAAGCATTTACTTTCAGACAAAATGGAAAATCACTTTCAGAGTATTATGGAGAGTTGATTGAAATTTTCCAAGAGCTAGACCATCGTGATAAGGTGATCATGAAAGACCCTAGTGATCTAATATCATATCAAGAGTCTGTTGAAAGACTAAGGATACATATTTTTCTTGCTGGATTAGATGATGAATTTGAGCAGGTTCGTGGAGAAATTTTGTGAAAAGAAACTATACCATATTCAGAAGGTTGTTATTCCTTGATTCGGCGGGAGGTAGTACGTCGAATCTGATTGAAGGAAAAATTTGGAGACGTTGACGCTTCCCCCATGATTTCTAAAAATCGTTCTTTTTCCAATCAGCAAGAACCAAGGGTGACTGATAAATCATCATTTAAATGTACCCATTGTCATCAAAAGGGTCATACTAAAGAACGATGTTTTGAACTTGTGGGATATCCTGACTGGTGGGATCACAACCGTGACTCTCGGAAGAAAAATCCACGACAGATGTCTACTGCCACCATTGCTGAAACAACAAAAGATCATGTTGCAAACTCCTCAGCAAATGTTGGTAAGATACTTAAAGCTTTTTCTCCTGTTTTTAATAATACATGGATAATTGATTCAGGTGCAACTGATCATATGACATTCGATTCTAGACAAATCTCAAAACCATCCTCACACAAAACTGTTTGCACTGCCAATGGTAACACAACCCCAGTCATTGGGGAAAGATCTTTGTCTCTCACTAGTACTTTGAATTTAGACTCAGTACTAGTTGTTCCCTCTTTAGAGTATAACCTTATATCTATTTCTCAAATAACCACTACTTTATCTTGTTTTGTTATTTTTTGGCCTGACTTTTGTGTGTTCAAGGACATTCAAATAAAGCAAACGATTGGTCATGGTGTTAGGCAAGGAAACCTGTATTATTTGGATTTGGATTCAACAAATCATGCATTGGTAGCAACTGGATCTAACAAGGATGAATCAAATATATGGCTATGGCATAGGAGATTGGGTCATGCTTCTTTTGGATATTTAAAGAAATTATTTCCAAGTTTATTTTTGAGCTTCGATCTTTCTACTTTAAAATGTGATGTCTGTGAACTAGCAAAAAGTCATCGTTCCTCATTTCCTGTAACTTTAAATAAAAGTCCATTTCCGTTTATGGGGTCCTTCCAAAGTCTCTACTTTGGGAGGATCACGTTGGTTTGTTACATTTATTGATGATTTTAGTAGAATGACTTGGGTCTGTTTAATGAAATCTAAAAGTGAGGTAAATGTATTATTTAGAAAATTTCATAAAATGGTTCGTACTCAATATAAAACAAAAATTCAAGTTCTACGAAGTGACAATGGAGGAGAATATAAAAGTTCTTAGCTTCAAGAATATCTTAAAACAGAAGGGATTATTCATCAAACTACTTGTGTTGATACACCTCAACAAAACGGAGTTGCAGAAAGAAAAAATCGACACTTGTTGGAAGTTGTCCGTGTCTCATTGATCGAAGCTAATATGTCATTATCTTATTGGGGAGAAGCAATTACTTCTGTTGCATATTTGATCAATCGTGTACCTTCTAGTCCCATTAACTTCCAAACACCACTACAAGCAATTACTAAAGCAATTGTTGCACGAGTGTTCCCGATTTACCTCACTACGTGTCTTTGGTTGTGTGGCATTTGTACACCTCATGAAACAACAACGTAGCAAGTTGGATCCACGAGCAATATGTTGTGTTTTATGGGATATGCCATACAACAAAGGGTATCGGTGTTATCATCCTCCTACCTGAAAACAAATGATTACCACAATGGATGTTATTTTTCATGAAGATACAATGTATTTCTCATCTACACTGAATTTTGAGAGTACAACCGTGTTGAAATTGAGACCCTTACATATAAATTGTTTCCTTATGAAGAAAGACAAATTATATGTGAGGAAAATATAAATAACTTGAATTCGGATAGTAATAACTCTCGATATAGAAAAGACTCGAGGAAATGGAATCAATTCCTCATCAACGAGATGATCAAAGCAAGTTCCTTACTACCACAAAGTGAGTACAAGTTTCATACTCACAAATTACTAATATACCTAACCAATCGTTTGCTCGAGAATGTTCCAACTATTGAACCATCGAGAAAAATACTTCCATCACGTCCCTAACGAGAGGTATTCCTAAAGCCGTGTATGAACACGAGATTTCTAGTAAGTCGAATATCCAGCTGAGTAACTATATGTCTAAACATCGTTTGTCAAAATCAAATGTATCATTTGTGAATCAATTATCTCTTGTATCTATTCCTAACGGTGTGCGAGGCTTTAGTGACCCAAAATGGAAAGATGCTATGAATGAAGTACTAAGATCCTTAGAAATAAATAGAACTTGGGAACTTGTCAATCGTCCTTAACAAAGAAAATTGTTGGATGTCGATGGATTTTTTCGATAAAATATCAATGAGATGGTATGATTGAACGCTATAAAGCAAGATTGGTGGCAAAAGGATACACTCGGACATATGGGATTGACTATCTGAGAAACATTTGTGCCTGTAGCCAAAATTAACCTTTCGAGTCTTGGTATCTCTGGCTACAAATTTAGATTGGCCGTTATATCAGTTTGATGTAAAAAATGCCTTTCTACATGGAGATTTAATTGAAGAAGTCTACATTAGTTTACCACGAAAAGAATCAAGAAATTCAAAATCCATGATGAAAAGGTGTGTAAATTAAAAAAATCACTATATGGATTGAAACAATCCCCAAGGCGTGGTTTGGTAGGTTCTGAAAATCAATGAAGGCATTTATTTCTGACAAAAGTAATTCGAGACCGTACTTTATTTTTGAAAAAAGGGTATGGTAAGATCACTGCACTTATTGTATATGTTGATGATATGATAGTAACAGGAAATGATCTTGAAGAAAGGAAACCTCTCCAAAGTTATTTGTCCAAGGAAATTTGAAATGAAAGACCTTGGTTCCTTAAAATATTTTCTTGGGATTGAGGTTTCTCGATCAAAAGAATGAATCTTCTTATCTCAAAGAAAGTATGCCTTAGATTTATTAAAAGAAACTGGTATATCGGCATGTCAACCAGCTAATACACCAATTGAGGAAGGATTAAAGTTATGTATCAAGGTTGATCAAGTTCTAACAAATAAAGAAAGATAACAAAGGCTTGTTGGAAGGTTGATGTATTTGGCACACAAAAGACTAAATCTTGTCTATGCTTTAAGTATTGTCAGCCAATTTATGCATAATCCTGGAGAACAACATATGAATGCAGTTATTCGTATTTTGAGGTATTTAAAGTCTGCTCCTGGAAAATGAGTATTGTTTACTAAAAACTCAAAGTTTCAAAGAATAGAAGTATATATTGATGCTGATTGGGGTGGATCAATAAATGATAGGTGATCTACATCAATTTCTTGGCTTTTGTAGGAAACCTTATACTGTGGAGAAGTAAACAAATGTTGTTGCTGTTAATGATGGTGAATCTGAAGCGTAGCACTTGCAGAACTGTGGTAGCTTGTGGTTCTGATCTCTTGAAAGATTTTGGATATCATACAAAGAATCAATTAAGTTATTTTGTAATGATAAGCGTAATGTGATATTCTTTCGTAATCAGATTAACAACGATCATTACAAAACATGTTGAAGTTGATCGATTCTTTATTAAGGAAAAGTGAGAAGAAAATTCATTGAAATTGCCAAAAATTAAGTCAAAAGATCAATTAGCTGACATCCTCACTAAAACAATCTCATATCGAATATTTACAGAAGCTTCAGTCAAGTTAGGCATGAAAGACATCTATGCACCAACTTGA
Source organism: Hippophae rhamnoides (assembly GCA_033030585.1). Taxonomy (NCBI): domain Eukaryota; kingdom Viridiplantae; phylum Streptophyta; class Magnoliopsida; order Rosales; family Elaeagnaceae; genus Hippophae; species Hippophae rhamnoides. The sequence continues at coordinate 37,896,039 of CM065428.1, read as the reverse complement.
GGGGAAGTGTTGAATTAATAACTCCTATGGCGCCAAACATTTCTTCGATATCTGATTACTTATCAGCGGTAAAACCATGCAATTCAATCATGGTTGTTGGTGAAATAGTAATTGATATTTGTCTATATAAACAATGTAAATATTCGATACAAATTAAGAAAATATACTCAAAAAACATTAATTTTATCTTCTGATTATTTCTTCAAATATTGATTTTTTCATGGAATCTCAGCTATATCTCGATTCATTAATTACAAAATTAATTAACATTGAAAAATATAAAAGAAATTAAAATATAGCCGATTAATTGGATCCAAAGAAGTCAGAAATCACTTACCGGTCGGGCTATCTAGCATTTTTTTCCCAGATCATTGGGAGAATTAAATGCAATACAAAAACACGTAACAACATTGAAAACAACAAACAAAAATCTACTTTCACATAATAAAATACACAAAAACTTCCTAAACGATCGTGATCTTGTTATTTGCATTCCTAAACCTCATTTTTAAACATGAAACATGTCCTAAGGCTTCCTAAGATTGAATCTCTTCTCTAAGTTCCTGAATTTTCCTTGCTTTAGACAAGATGAGCAAAAACATATGGCTTTTGTGAGATTTAACTGCTTTTGGAGCCCATATTCACTATGTTGTGCTCAGAACTAAAGTTTAAACCCTAAAAGTCATAACAAAAATTAGTACATAAATTGGTGTACTAAACCTGCTTACAAGTCACACGACTTAAGTATCATTGGTTTATATCACTCCTTGACATTTACTCAAGTTTTGTTTGGATTTCCCAATTTTGACGTAGACAATATATGAAACATAAAATTAGCACATAAATCTAATAGTTGAATGCTGATGCAGTACATTAATGGCAGAGAGAAGGAAAAAAATACTTCCATGTATGCTACTGCACCAGTTACACACTTCACTTTTTTCAAGTTTAAGTCTAATTTTATTGGTGGAGGTGCATGATGTTCCGGTGCAGCTTTGATCTTCCCTGAGGCCACCCTAATCCAGCATTTCCAACATTTCCTTCAGCTTGAATTGGTTCAATCAAACCTTTTTGACTCTTGCCGAGTGCCTCCCCCTGCCCACAAGTGAGGAGAATGGTGAGATCAGATTGGCCATAAAATTTTAAATAAAATGTCATGTTAAGAATGACGTGAACATTGTGAAATGCATATAACTGAACCTTTAAACATTTTATATTTTGGAAGATAAACATTTGAATCCCCTAGAAATCTACCAATGATGTTAGAACCTTTATATACAGCTTCAAGGGCACCATTTCAAAATGTTACAAAACTTAATCGCTATTGATGTGAGTGATATACTTTGCTTACAGAGAAGATACTTTGAAATGTTCTATTCTATTGAATAGAAAATTGAAATAGAATATACCTCCTTCCAGCCCATGTTTTCTAGCATTCTTCTGGCATAACTATGGGCTCCAAATGACATGTTTAAAGCCTCAGCTGCAGCTTGCTCTGTGAAGCCAAAAACAGGTGGTGATGACGAATCAGTGTCAACAATCACCGAACTCTTTTGTCCTGGACCCACCCCGAAAGCACCATGCAAGGCTCTTCTCTCAGCAGCTCTGTCCCTATATGCACGACTTTGGTGCTGGCAGCCATTTAAAAGAAGAAAATTAGAAAGAACAAAGAGAATGCCAGTTCCAGTAAAAATAAATAAATAAATAAAAAGAATCATAAAACTTGATCAACCATACGCATGAAAAAGAAATTAATATGCCTAAGATTGGTAATACCTTCAACAAACTCAAATTTCAGTATTAAAGTCATTAACAGAACATGGAAAACAACCCAGACTTGCATTAGCTCTAGGTAATTAGATAGGATATTTCAAGCAGTAATTCCAAAATATTTGATGTTTGGTACTAGTACCGAATTGTGTTGTTTTTAAGCTAGACCCATTTTTCTTTTTCTCTTTTTTTTCTTTCTTTTTTTATAAAAAGCCCATTGGCCAAATAATTGGGGACATTCACAGAAGAGAGATAGTGAATCTTGAAGGAATTAGAATTGTATTAAGTGCTTTCAAAAGAAAGAATTGAGTGCTATACTTGTACAGAGTATTTATTGATAAACCTTCACAGCACTTATGCACAAAGCATAACTGATTTATTGAGTGCTATACTTATGCACTCAATAAATTGAGTGCACTTATGCACTTATGCTTTCAAAAGAATGAATTGAGTGCTATACTTGTACAGAGTATTTATTGACAAACCTTCACAGCACTTATGCACTCATGCATGATAGTGTTACACCATTAACTAGCTAACTGATTTAACTAACTCTCTAACTAAAACTATAACATTACATCACAACTGTTACATTCGGCAGCCCCCTCAAACTCAAAAACAGTAGTGCAGAAAGTGCTTTTGTTAAGGGATCTGCAAGCTGGTCTGACAAGGAGACATGATCACACAGAGATCCTTGCACAACTTGATCACATAAAAAATGGTGATCAATTTTAATTTGCTTGGTCCTAGCATGGAACAGAGGATTCTGAAAAGAGCTTGATGTCACGTCCCGCTCAGAATGTCCCTAAAAATCCAAAATAAATGGTGGTTGCCTAAAGGATCTAGACTATTCTACATGGAAAGTTCTAGAGTTGCCTAGAGAAGTCTAGAAAGGGCTAGAGTTGGACGGACTCAACTCAAGCTTGAAGACCCTAGAATGTTTTATAGCACGCTGGAGGGTGCTAGAATGGGTTGGAATGTTCTAGAACGTGCCGGATGGTTCGGGAAGGATGTAGAAGCCACTGGAAGCTTACGGAACATCCCGGAACGTGCATGAAGGAGCTAGACAAACCTAGAAGACTCTAGAGTTGGCTAGAAGGTCCTAGAACCTTGTGGCACATTGTACATAGACCTAGAACACTCTTGTATATTCTAGGCTTAGAATTATCTAGAAAGTGGTGGCATATTCTTAAGCTTAGAAGCCACACTATAAATAGACCAATTGGTCTTCATTTGTATTCATCTTGGAAACTCTCAACTATCCTTGGGAATTCTTAGCATCTTGTAACATAAACTCTCTCTAGAACAATACAAAGCATTCTTTACAAACTCTCTTTCTAGTCTCTTTGGAGTTTCATTCGGATTCAAAGGCAGGCTTAGTGCAACGGACGGTGCTAAGTGCCGCACGATCGATATTTGAAAAATAAGGTCGTGACAATTGGTATCAGAGCTTTCGGTTGAAGCATTTCTACCTTTGGCATAATGAAGAACGTTGCTCCATCTACACCAAGCGTCGATGTTCCACCTATGGAACGTGGCCGTGAGGAAACCCGGAAACCATCAAAGGAATCTCGAGCCAAGTCGAAAGACATACTTTCTAGCTTAGAAGCACGAGTGGGGAGTGCGCAGGACAGCTTAGGGGAGCTATTCGACAGGCAGGACAACTTAGAGGAACGTTGCAATGGCTTGGAGGCCGAGGATGTGAAGATCCATACAGCGATTAAGATGTCCCTCAACGAGCTAGACGGTGGGTTAAGGCAAGAGATCGATGGGTTAAAAGCTGAACTTGCCAAGGTAAGAGATCTTGTCCAAAGAGAACTCGCTAACGTGTTGCTTAGAGTTGAGGACATGGGTGGTGATCTAGCTCTATGTAAGCGGGCTATGGCCGCGGGAACTAGCACAACCACCGTCATTGAGGCTAAGAGGGTGGATGTTCCCAAGCCTAAGACCTTCAATGGTGTTAGGAATGCTAGGGAAGTGGAGAACTTCCTATGGGGGCTGGAACAATACTTTGAGGCTACTGGCATAACGGACCATGCCAGCAAGATCCGAACTGCTGCCATGTACTTGATTGACGCTGCCATGTTGTGGTGGAGAAGGAGGCATGGAGATGTGCAACGAGGGGTCTGGACAATTAAAACCTTTGAAGATTTCAAAAAGGAGTTCAAAATGCAATTCTTCCCCGTAAATGCTGAGGAGGAGGCAAGGGGCCGATTATGACGATTGAAGCAAACGGGTAGCATAAGGGACTATGTGAAGGAGTTCACAACCTTGTTGCTAGAAGTCCCCGACACATCTGACAAGGATGCCCTATTCTTATTCATGGATGGTCTCCAATCATGGGCTAATCTGGAGCTCAAACGACGTGGTGTCCAAGACTTGTCTTCGGCCATTGCAATTGCAGAAAGCTTTATTGACTACTCCACAAACAAGGAGAGCCCAAAAGCCTCAGATAAAAAGTTTGGTGGAGGAAAGAGTGGTGGAGGCCATGCCAAAAATCAGGGTTCCAAAAATCCTAAAGATAGCTCCTCGTTCAAGCCACGGGATAAGGGGAAGGAAAAAGAGGATCGTGGTACCTCGAAGCCCTATGTAATGTGCTTCATTTGCGACGGACCGCATTGGGCACGGGAATGTCCGAAAAGGAAGGCCTTGAGTGCCTTAGTTGCTTCCACTCATGAGCAGGATGGAGGCGAGTCGGACGGAGGTGCAAAGATGGGTTCTTTGCGCCTACTTGGTGCAATGCAGAGCGCCCCAAAGACCCCTAAAGGTTTGATGTACGTGGATGCCACCATCAATGGGAAGGTCGCCAAAGCATTGGTTGACACAGGTGCATCTCACAACTTTGTTTCAGTGGAAGAAGCAAAGAGACTCGGCCTGAAGGTTGTCCATGGAGGGGGTTCTCTCAAAGCAGTTAACTCAGCAGCACTGCCATTACATGGAGTCGCTCGAGGAGTTAAGGTCAGTCTTGGTGCTTGGACTGGCCAAGTGGACTTATCAGTGGCGCCTATAGATGACTACTCGATGGTATTCGGCATGGAGTTCTTGGACCAGGTTAGAGCTTTCTTGGTGCCATACTCAAACTCTATGTGTATTATGGATGGTTCAAAGGCTTGCGTGGTACCGATAGACAGGACCACCAAACGTACAACCCAAGCTCTCTCGGCACTTCAATTCAAGAAGGGATTGAAGAGAGAAAAAGAGAGTTACCTGACCATCTCAAAAGAGTACAATGACGAGGAGTCACCAAAGCCAAGCTTGCCGACGGAAAGGCAAGTTGTCTCAGATAAGTCTCATGAGGCGATGTTTGAGGCGTCACCAAAGTCAAGCTTGCCAACGGAAGTGCAAGCTACCCTAGATAAGTCCCATGGGGTGATGCATGAGGCCTCGCCCAAACGGTTACCTCCAAAGAGGGAGGTGGACCATGAAGTCGAGTTGGAGCTCGAAACAAGACCACCAACAATGAGCCCTGATCAGGTGGAAAAATCAGAGGCGCGCAACGGAAGCATGGTGGTTGACCCACCAAGTGGAAAGACGGAGCTAGCTGCCTTGAGTAGGCCAAGTAGCCCTTTGTTGGAAAGGATCAAAGAAGGGTTGGAGCATGATGCCCTTGCTCAAAACCTCCTTGCCCTCATCAAGGAAGGAAAGACGAGACGATTTTGGCTAAGTGACGACCTACTCTATGCCAAGCAGAATCGCATCTTCGTGCCAAAATGGGGGAGCTTAAGGAAGGAGCTTATCAAGGAGTGCCATGATTCACTGTGGGCTGGACACTCAGGAATGAGGCACACCCTTGCTTTGATCAAATCAATCTACTACTGGCCTCAACTACGGGACGATGTTGAAGCTTATGTAAGGACTAGTCTTGTATGCCAACAAGACAAGATAGAGCAACATGCACCCGGAGGATTCCTAGAACCGCTACCTATTCCAGAGAGACCATGGGAGACTGTCTCTATGGATTTCATTACTTGCTTGCCAAAATCAGAGAGCTTTGGCAGCATTATTGTGGTAATTGATCGCTTCAGCAAATATGCAACATTCATCCCTGCCTCAACGGATTGAACGGTAGATGAGACGGCACGCTTATTCCTTAAACATGTTGTGAAGCATTGGGGGATTTCATCCAATATAGTGAGTGATCGAGACCCCCGATTCACAGGGAAATTTTGGACATAATTGTTCAAGTTGTTAGGATCAGACTTGAACTTCTCTACAAGCTTTCATCCTCAAAGTGATGAACAAACAGAGCGTGCCAACGCGTTGCTGGAGTTGTATCTTAGGCACTTTGTGAGTGCCAATCAACAGGATTGGGCAAAGCTGTTAGATGTAGCCCAATTATCATATAATCTGCAGAGAAGCGAATCCACCGCAAAGAGTCCCTTCGAGATCGTCATGGGACAGCAACCCATGACTCCTCATGCCTTCGCTACGAGTTATGATGGGAAGAGCCCTGCTGCCTTCAAATTTTCCAAGGCATGACACGAACAAACTGAGTTGGCCCGAGCTTATCTGAACAAGGCGTCTAAGAAGATGAAGAAATGGGATGACAAGAAGAGGATGGTGGAGTTTCAGGAAGGCGATTTGGTCCTGGTTAAACTATTGCCCCAACAATTCAAGTCCATGCGGAAGGTTCATAAGGGGTTGGTGCGGAAATATGAGGGGCCATTGATGAGTGCTCAAAAAGCACTAAAATAACCATGATTTTATGCACATTAATTGATTAAAAATATATATATTTATATGTTTTATCATTTATTTATATAAATTTGTCTTTTTCGAAATCACGGGTATTTTTATTGTTTTTCAGGTATTTTGGCTTAAAAATACAACTTAAAGACTCAAATAGGAATACTGGAAGCAATACATCATAAATATATAAATAAATGAGGAAAGGTCAACAAATATGGAAATATTTAACAAAATGGGTCAAAAAGGTCAAAAATGTCAAAAAGGAAAAAATCGCGCCGCTGCGCCCCAGCGCCCAGTCGCGCGCGCTGCTACTGTTCATCCGCGCAAAGCTGCGCGCGATGGTACTGTTCATCCGCGCAAAGATGCGCATCCTGGTACTGTTCACCCGCCCCAAGCTGCGAACACTGGTACTGTTCATACGCGATCGCCCACGCCCGTTTTGCCTCATTTTCGCGCACAGCCGCCCCCACGCCATGATGACGTCATCAATTGCACTACTCCGCGTTTTCACATTTTTTCACTCACTTTTTCTCTCCATCCTCACCTATAAATACCCCCATTCCCTTCACTTCTAAACACACCTCAAAACACATTCTCTTCTCTCTTTCTTTCTCTCATTTCTTAGTTTTTAGTTTTTTTTCTTAGTTTAATTTTTTTTAGTTAGTTTCTCTTAGTTTTAGAGTTCTTCCCTTTTTGTGAAGAACCAGCTTTATTTTTTCTATTTATTTGTTTTTTGTTTCAATAAATGGGAGAGTTAATTCCACTTGGAGGTTTTCGGAATAGCATCAAGTATTGTAAGGATTTTATTTTCTTTGCGCTTATTTTTTATGCTTTATTCTTACATGTTATATTTAATTTGTACGTGATTAAATTTAACTGTCTTTACATTGTTTGTAAACATGATATAATAATAACGTTGTTATGCTTGCGAAATATTAAATAGGTAAAAATCTCTAAAATGAATTGATTTTATTTTTATTCAAGATTTTATATTAAGAATGTTAGAGAGAAATATATTATTTTTCATTACAAACTTAAATCTGAAAATTAGATTTTAAGGTTTAGTTATCCTGTCTAATTTAGAGTAGTCTTTTTTATTTGTTGGTATAATCGCCTAGGCTAGAGTGAAGCTCTATTTCAAAAGTTTTTATAAGAATTATTATCTGAAAATGTATTGACAACATGTTTTCAGTAGTGGTTTTAAAACTTGAAAGTTAGTACTCGGATAATTAAATTCTTAGGTTTAATTTGGACACCTTGAATAAAGTTTAAACCGTCTAACCCCACCAAAGGTGGCATTTAAATGGTTCATTTTCAATCTCTTAGAAAAAGGAATTAATTTAATTATTCAAATTAGTTATCAACCCCACCCATAGGTGTTAATTGATTTGTTTAGTTAACAAAGAATATCTAACCCCACCAAAGTTGGTATTCATACAAAAAATGGAGAATCAATAAATATCAATTCATATCTTTAATAACCTAAATAATATGAACAAACATAATTAACTTAGTTATTATATCCATAAATACTCTACTATTATAAATGATAAAATTTGCATAAATGTTTATTGAATCTATGTTTATTTTTATGTCAATAGATTAGAAACCCAAAAAAAACAAAATATCGTGACAGGATGTTTAAGATTTAATTTCGTTTTTAAAAGTTTGAATAATAAATTAAAAACCACATACATTCCTTCCTTAGATCGACCTTGGGAGTATACTTATCATTTTCTACGAAATGATTCGTGCACTTGCGAGAGTTTTATAAATATAAAACCAAAGTATTGGCAGGATCGACGATGCCGGTTTTCGCTCATCAAGTTTTTGGCGCCGTTGCCGGGGATGGCATCAAAGTTTTTGGCAATCCCGATTCTGCTCATCAACCATTTCCTGTCCTCAAGAAAGTCGGAAAGGTGTCATACAAACTGCAACTCCCTCCAAAGCTTAAAATCTATCCGGTCTTTCATGTAAGTATGCTAAAACCCTTTCATGGAGACAAGGAAGACATGAGTAGGGGAGAATCCAAGAGGGCGCCTACCGCAGTGGTAACCTCCTTTGACAGGAAAGTGGACTCAATTTTGGCAGACCGCTTGATCCGACGAAGGGGCGTACCAAGTTATAAGGAATACTTGGTCAAATGGAAAAACGCCCCAGATGTAGAGACAAGCTGGGAACCCGAGGAGTCTTTATGGAAATTCAAAGATGCCATAGAGAGGTTTCAGCTTGAAGGCGCGACGAGGGCGTCGCGAACTTGAGTGGGGGAGGGTGTCACGTCCCGCTCAGAATGTCCCTAAAAATCCAAAATAAATGGTGGTTGCCTAAAGGATCTAGACTATTCTACATGGAAAGTTCTAGAGTTGCCTAGAGAAGTCTAGAAAGGGCTAGAGTTGGACGGACTCAACTCAAGCTTGAAGACCCTAGAATGTTCTAGAGCACGCTGGAGAGTGCTAGAATGGGTTGGAATGTTCTAGAACGTGCCGGATGGTTCGGGAAGGATGTAGAAGCCGTTGGAAGCTTACCGAACATCCCAGAACGTGCATGAAGGAGCTAGACAAACCTAGAAGACTCTAGAGTTGACTAGAAGGTCCTAGAGCCTTGTGGCACATTGTACATAGACCTAGAACACTCTTGTATATTCTAGGCATAGAATTATCTAGAAAGTGGTGGCATATTCTAAAGCTTAGAAGCCACACTATAAATAGACCAATTGGTCTTCATTTGTATTCATCTTGGAAACTCTCAACTATCCTTGGGAATTCTTAGCATCTTGTAACATAAACTCTCTCTAGAGCAATACAAAGCATTCTTTACAAACTCTCTTTCTAGTCTCTTTGGAGTTTCATTCGGATTCAAAGGCAAGTTTAGTGCAACGGACGGTGCTAAGTGCCGCACGATCGATATTTGAAAAATAAGGTCGTGACATTGAGCTCCAATGTTATCCGTAAGCAAGGTAAAAGCACACAATAATGAAATGAGCGGACCAAATAAAAAATACTTCAACCATATCAATTCAGCATCTGCAAGAACCATTGCTCTATATTCACTTTCTGCGCTGCTTCTGAAGACAACTTTCTACTTGGAACAATGCCAAGAAACCAGTGAATTTCCCAAGAAAACACAATAGGTACTCATGCTCCTTCTATCACCAGGGAAGTTGCCCCAATTTGCATCACAGTATGCAAGCAAATCCAAGTTCTAAGACTTGGGCAAAATAAGAGCATATTGAACTGTACCTTTAAGATATCGCAACAACCTTTTAATAATTAGCTAATGAGCTTCAGAGGAAGAAAACATAAATTGACAAAGCTTGTTAATAGAAAAAACAATGTCTAGCCTTGTGAGAATCAATTATTGCAAAGAGCCAAGTAAACTTCGACATTCAGTGGGATCAGGGAGAGGAGTACCATCCACTTTGCTCAAAGGCTTGCCAGCAGATATCGGTGTGGAGGCAGGTTTAGACTCATCTAAACTAGTACCATGCAACAAATATGTGACCTTCTTCCTTTGAGACAGGTAAAGACACTCATCATCATCTATGTTACTCCGACTCGCTTCTTTACCTTGCCGTACCCATGTCGACACGACACAATGCCGGCACCGGTACGAGATATCTGTCCAATCCGGTGAAATATTGTTATACAGCAGAAAGACAGCCATGAAGAAAGAAAAAGAAAAAAAGGAAGAGAAACTGATAAAGAAAAGGGGGGGGAATGAAGAAAGGCCAATAGCCTGATACTAAGAGAAAGAATTCAAGAAGAAGCAGCAATGGAGAAGATGGAAACATGAAAGAGACTTCGGCTGGGCTGCAAGGCTTTATTTTAGAAAACAGTTAAAAATAAAAATTAATGATTAATGAGAGAGACTTTTCATTTCTTATTTGTATTTAATATTTTCGTTTCCAAGACAAAAGTTGCCGTTTAACACTTTATTTATTATAAATTTATTTAATATTTTCATTTCTCGTAGAATTGTAGCTGACTAGAATCTGATATATTTATCTTCTTCTTTTTCTACTTAATATATATATATATATATATATAATAAGTTCCTAATATTAATTAAGTAATTTTAGTATCTTATAACACATTAATACTAAAACTGTAATAACGAGAATATTTCTCTTATTAAAAGTATTCATTTTGTATCTCATGTTTTAACTTTTAATAATTTACATATATATATATATTATTTAATAACAGTATTCAAATATCTGCGTGCAAAAATTAGACACTTTATATCCGTGTCCAAGTGTCTTAAATTTGCAAATTTAACAAGTCCAACACTTAGACACATACCCATATCCAACACCTGTATCCGAATCCAACTAACATAGATCACCATACACAACCTCAACTCCCAAAAAATAATAAAGTTTACCCAAGTCCTTAAAAGAGAACTGCAAATTCAAATCATAAACAAGGGTCTCAATATGAGAAATAGAGGAGCCTGCGATAAAGATATCATCCACGTACACGAGCACAAATAATGTATGTGTCTTAACATGCTGAAAGAACAAAGAGCAGTTTGACTTACTATTGTGAAACTCCATACCCAACAAGGCTTGACTTAACTTGGAATACCAAGCCATTGGTGCTTGTTTCAAGACATACAAAGCTTTCTTCAGTTTACAAACCAGGCTCTTATTTGAAACTTTAAAGCCAGGAGGCTGAGACATAAAGACATCCTCCAATAATTCCCCATGCAAAAATGCATTGTTAACTTGCCTATTACCCTAGCATTTGCTGACAGCAAGAGATGGCACAGCTCTAATGGTTGTTGTCTTGACCATTAGACTAAATGTATCCAGATAATCCACACTAAACTCTAACAAGAAGCCTCTAGCCACCAAGCTAACTTTTGATTTATCTAATGCACCATCTGAAAGAAAGTTTACTCGAGAAAGCCATCTGCATGAGATAGGAGGACAACCAACACGTAACACAATCAGATCCCATGTTTCATTTGCTAGCAAGGCATCAATTTCTTTCTGCATAGCAGTTTCCATTCTGGACATTTAACACCCTCTTTCTAGTTTTTGGGTTCAGATAAGACACCATAAGAGACAAGGTAGCAGCAAGCAATTTAAGCTAATAGACATTAGCTTTAGACCTTGTGATCATTGAGTGTGAATTAGGTTTACTAATGTCAAGGCAAGAAAAGTAAATGAACACAAAAATTGAGTATCATTATTTGGGGTTGGGGAAATATGTATAGAAGGAACCAATGGTTCATGATAAACCACAAGCTCGTTCCCATGTGAGACAGAAAATTCAGACACATAAGCAGGTGTATCAACAGACACAACAGTTAGGTAGAGGTTGAAGGAACCAATGCAACGGACTGAGAGGAAGAAGAAGACAAAATAGGAGTAAAACCAGGAGGAGGAGGAGGAGAGAGATCAGAGGTGAAAGGAGACTCAGACACTGGTGGAATAAACTCTGGGAAAGTAGTTGCAACTGAAAACATAGCTCGAACAACTATAATAGACATAGAAGGAGATTCAGACGAGTCAACATTAGACAGAGAAGTAGACTTAGAAAAAGGAAAACAAGTTTCATTGAACACAACATGCCTATTGACAAGAATCTTACCAATAGCTTTGTCTAAACACAAATAGCCCTTTGACCCATACCATAACCAAGAAATACACAAAAGACAGACCTATGCTCAAATTTATGACTATTATAAGCCCTAACACATGGAAAACATTAACACCCAAATACTTTTAAGAGACTATAATCAGGATTTTTATTAAACATCAATTAAAAATACCAGACAGAATCTTACTAGGAAGCCTATTTAGCAAAAATGTTGCTATGCTCATAGCATAGGGCTAGTATATGATAGGTATTTGTGAAGTGTATACCACGCTCAACAATGTATCTGTATCTGCATTCAACAACCCCATTCTACTCATAGGAATGAGGGCAAGTAATTCAATGTAACACACCTTCCTTTACCATAGAAGAAATAAGAGTGTGAATCTTGAAGAAATTAGAATTGTATTAAGCTCTTTCAAAAGAATGAATTGAGTGCTATATGTGTAAAGAGTATTTATAGACAAACCTTCACAACAATTGTGCACATAACACTCGGGCATGATAGGGTTACAACATTAACTATCTAACTGATTTAACTAACTCTCTAACTAAAACTATAACAACATTACATCACAACTACTACATTCAACAGGAGAAAAAACGAAGAAATGAAAACACACTTAGAAGTGGAAACAAACATAGCAATGAAGAAGGATAAGAATAGGTCGATGAAGATGTTGATGAAGATGAACAAGACATTAGAATTAGATATGATGATGATTCAATGAATGATAAAACCAATAGAGACGAGGGTGCTATTAAATGATGAGCGAGGATTTTGAATTAATAGACTCAATAGATAAAGAGGAAGAAACTAACAATGATTAATATGAGGGTGCCAATGAGTGATGAACGAGGGCTTAAATCAATATACTCAAGAGATGATGAGGAAGAAACTAACAATGACAAATATATTAAAATATGTTTTTTGACTTATTTGTAGTTCATTTTGAAACTTTTTTTGTGACTTTATTTGAATCTTTACTTATGATTTAGACATTTATTTATATGGTTCGTGACTTTATATCTAAACTACTTATGATATTCTTACATTTTATGATTTTTCTTAAATTTTAGTGTATTTTTACTCTATTTAACAGGTTATTAATAATTTTAAGTATTGTTTTATTTTAAATGAGGTTTATGCCTCACATCGTCTTGAAACTTATGCCTTGCCTTATTTAGGGCAACCGCCTCAATAACTGTTTCTACCTTTTGGAAACTTGGAACCGATTTTTCCTTTTTCAATACATTTGAGAGTGGGGATTCGAAAAGGAGACATCCTAGAAAAGTGCCAAGCTTTCACCAACTAGTACTAACTTGCTACCAACTATCACTGATAATTAATAATTGGTTCAACCAAACATTCCAAGGGAATTGCTTTACAATAATGGATCTGTGGAAAGCAGAACAAATATTTACTAACAACTAATCCGAATATATCTTCAAGATCATCTTCAACACATGGACGGAGCTATTGAAGGGCATACAAAGGCCTTGATACAAATCTTTTATATATATCTTATTTTTAACTACGCTGCATTTATATGCCCCATGTGGTTGTAACACAATGGCACCAAAGCATCACTAAGAGGAACATAAATGTAAGGCTAGGGTTTGATCCGGGTGTATGAGTTATGAAATGTTATTTCCAAAAAAAAATGCATTTATATCAAACTTAAAATAGTATTTTGACCACTCAATACAACTTTTTCTCTCCTTTTCACTTATTCATGAGTATATTTGTAAATGTTAAAAGTTTAATTTTCTTTTATTTTCCTTCTTTTTTGTCAATGCTATAAGCCATTAACCTTAATTTTGATTAAATGTTTGATTCAATAATTAAAAGCTTTAAACTATGTTTCGTATAACTAGAAATGATGATTTTGCAAAATAAAATACGAAAAAATTTAAATGTAACTTTTATTAAAATCCATAAATTAGGAAGAGATTCAAATAATAAGAATGTGTCATTTTTCATTCATATATTCATAATAATAAATGTTTATTAGCATCAGTAGCTTAGCTATTTAATACTTTGTGTTAAACTTATATGTTGTTATTTGGCCAGAACCTTTTTTATTACTGATTACTGTTGTCTTCCACATGAGCTTCATTTTACAATATAAACGATAACTATTTTGGCAACTGTATGTGAGGAATTATACTAAATGTCAAATTTACCTTTTCAGAAAAGACGACCTGATCTGGTGAGAAAGGAAGATCATTGCTAGCTGAGAGTTCTGAAGTTTTTAGATCACTGCTTCCACTAAATATAGAGGAGACAACTTGTCTATTGACTGATACTTCAGGAAATCCCCACTCTTTGGTTGGATTGGAAGAATCATAAGATGACAAGGAAGCTAGGAACCTTGCACTTGGACTCCGCAACTTGTAGACTTGCCCTGGAATAAAAGTTACAACCATATAACATTTATTGTAATGCTTGTGTGTTCATGAACCAATAGAATTGACTTGTCCTTTTCCATCCTCCTTAAGCATCGAGTGGAACGTAAAAAAAGCAAATAGAAAACCAACTTGTTTGTATAGGAAAATGATTTTATACACCATTAAATGAAAAGGGGAGAGGCAAACCTGTCGTAACTCGTACAAGGTCAAGGTGTGCTTCACATATTGGAGAAGTTCTTAGAACACCACCACCAGTAGGCATAGAAGGATGAAGCCTAGCAGACTTCTTCATAAGTCTCCCAATAAGCTTTGCCCTATAACCTTTCCCATCTTTTCTAGAAATTTTGACCAGATCCCAGTCCCATAAGTCTATGAGTGGGATCTCTGGTTTTGCCTCTTCTGAGGATTGAACGACTTGACCATACTGAGCTCTCCAGTTCTCTTCATCCCATGAAGCAACTGTGGCAATTTTTTCTAATGAGATAGCCCATATTTGGTGAGCTGGAGTCAAAAATTTCCAAACAATACAAGTTGTACAGATTACTAATTAGGGTGGGTATGCACAGTGGCTTGTTTCAGAGTTGCCGGGCAGGTTTTGGGATATACAATCCACTACCTTATGGGTTTGTCAATTGTCAGGTTACTTATTATAACAAGCAAAAATGGATAATATACGCATTTACAAATCTTTAAGCATCATAAAGTAAAGCCTATGTCAAACATCAGAAGAAATGTGGACATTTGCATTCAATAATTTGAATTAGTACACCAACCATACCTTCATCAGCAGCACCTTGGCTTGATTCAGGTATCCCTTGATGGTCTTCTGGAATCCATTCACCTTCTTCAAGTTCATACATATCATTGTTCCCTAGAGCCCAACCAAGCAAACCCATTTAGGTCCTATTCAGCTATAGCAACCATTACCCAGAAATGAACAGGAGATTTTGGGCAGACCATCAGCTGGAATGTTGTCATCAACCTCATTTGCTTCTGAGTTCATTGTTGCATCCTCAGCAGCATTGACTGCTGAATTAGAATAATTACATAAATAAAGATCAATCAGGGTAGCTTCTAACCTGAAAACAGTCAACAACCATCGTTAGATAATAGACTTCACCACACTGGCAGGTTAATAACGATATGCCATGGAAAAAGTTGTATACCATTCTGATGGTGGAGGGGGATGTTCGGGTGCATGGCTACCACTGCTCTCTGTGTTTCCTGTTACAACTAGGAATATTCAATTGATTCAAGTTAAAGAAGGTAATGAGAAAATTAAATGTCCATAAGATCTTTCCAGATTCTGAATGCTACCATAAATAATCATAGGGAAAAGATACTGCTTATGCAAGGGCCTTCTGTGATGTAGAATTGATTGTGTGTGCAACTACATGGGTGAATGGTGACTTCACCAGATGTTTCTACCATGCACCTTTTATAATTAGCATAGGGCAAATGGCAGTTCAATTGACCTCTTTGCTAATATTGGCAGTGTCTTTGGATGACATTAGTAAACACATTTACAAAAGCAATGGTCCCCTTTGCAACATTGGCAGTGTCTTTGGATCACTTTATTAACAACATTTATGAAAAAAAAATGATTGTAGAGTATCACTTATATCTTCAGAAAAACTAAGATAATACCCAATTTTGACAAAGTTGTAAACCAAGGAATTTAATGATTCTCACCAGCATTGTGTTCATCTCTTGGACTAGCCTCAATTTCATCCCTATGGGACAGAGACTTATTCTCATTGTTGTGAAGAAGTAAATGTTCGCCTTGAATGAGCTTTTCTGTCGGATTAATTTCAGAGTTATCACCCTGTACAATATTTTATCAATAGAAATTAGGCTCTACTGTAGCTGATGATATGTAAAAAGAGGTAAAGAACCAAGCTAACAGTTTTTTTTCATTTGAAATATATATAATAATTCTTCTAAAACTAAAAATAACAACAATTAAGCAAAGGCAGTGGTACCTTAGCAGAATCAAGAAGCACATAATTTCCATTTTCAAATTTGTAATAAAGGCCATCTTTACTGCTATAATACCAACCAGCACTTGGGTCATGGTAAAATCCACTACTGCAACCCAGTTTAAGACACCATTTATATACATCAGAACTTAGATTAAACTATAAATTATAAACATATGTTCCAGTGTCATCGCAAACATATAAAGATGAGAACTCAGAGTAACCCTTTCATACTAACAAATATTTACACATATAAAGATAAAGGAAGAGAACAGAACCTGGCATGGTAGAAAAGCTGAGAATTTTCATCCCAAACAAAAGAATCGCTGTTTAGGGAGTTTGGTGAATTGGGTTCTGCAGAATCCACCATTTTCGGTTTTCCCTTCGATCAATATGGCTGACCCAGAACTCAAACGACGCTCCAAACCTGGAAGGTAACGAACGCAATAATCGATAGTCGATAGTTTCTCAGTCCGGTACTCTTGTTTCCTGTCAGACCAGAAATCCAAAACTGGACTGGGGTCTTTATTTCTTTAGGACCCTTTGGTGGAAATGAAATTCTCATTTTAAGATTAGAAAAATATATTTGTGTTTTAGACCTTAGGAAGTTAATTGGTTGTCAAAGGAGAAGACGCGTCCTTGTATTTTGTAATTTAATAATATTTTTATTAAATAAAAACTATATATTTAGACGAGTACAAGTCACATTTTCTTATAAAATGATCACTTTAATTATTATTATTTTTTATTGATTCACTCTAAATCATTTTTATTAAAATAAATAAATTTAGTTTAATTTATATTATTATATTTAAATTAAAAAAATATACAAATAATAAAAAATATAGTTAAAAATCAACTAATTTTTTTCATTTTTTGGAAGTATTTTTAAGCATATTTTATACATATTTGTGTAGTTTTATGAAGTTTTTTTTGTTAAAAAAAATTTGCATATAATATAAGATATTTATGAGTATGAGATTTTTGTGTTAAAAATACTATTTAAAAAATTAGTTGAAAATGAAATAGAATAATTGTGTTAGAAACAAGTTGATTTCCAATAATATCTTCTTTTATGCACGTATTTTTTCATAAATATAATAATATAAATTAAAATGAATTTAATTTTTTTAAATAACAAAATAACTTGAAGTGACTCCCTCAAAAAAAGTGAATACATTAATCTATTTAAAGTGACTTATACTACATTTCACTTTTTAGATTTATATTATCAAACTAATATATTAGTAGTCTTCTATTTAACAAAAAGGTATACGAATAGTCTATTTAAAAAAAATGAAACCTAATTTATAAATATATAATTTTATTTTTATGAAAATATTATTATTTTATACATTTTCTCATTTTTTTTATTCATTTCAATACAAAAATATATCATGTCATCTTAACAATAACAGTCAATCTCTACCATCCTTTGTAATGTCCCTTATATTTGTTTTTCCTATATCGGTCAATCAATTTTTACTATTTATTACAGAATAATCTAAAGTTGTATTTTTTTAGAGAATATGTACTTAGGTTACCACCAACTCATTTAAAGTATCAATCTGTGTCACTGACCATCATTACCACTAGTTTATTCTCTTTAATCTCATTAACCCTTTCATCATTTCTGATCATCTTATATTCGATCAAACGTAAGGAAAAATGACTTTGATCGAATGCAAGGTTTGTCAAAAAATGATAAAAGATCGAGAAGATCGAAGGAAATGAGTCAAAGGAATTGGTGGTTGCATAACTTTAGTTTAGATAAAAATTGCATTTTTGAATTGTCCATCAGCAAACTTTGAACGATGCTTGGTGGGTAAAATAAGGTGGTGTCACGTATAGGACAAAAATGATAGTAGAGGTGAACAAGGTTGTTACGGTGTACGGAGTTATTTTCGTAATGAAATAGACAAAAATATATCAAAGAAGAAATAAAATAATAAATATTTTTATAAAAACAAAATTATCCTCTTATAAATTTAGTTTCTTTTTTTTTTAAATTAAAGTATTGATATATATTTTGTTAAATTAAGGGATAATTAGTATACTAGTTTAATAATATAAAATATATACCATTTGTTCAATAAAAGTATCGTTAAAGTACCAAAACTCATTTCTTAAATACAAATATTTTCTTTAAGTCTTAATAAAATCTTATACTCATTCTTATATAAGAAATAAAAATTGATATAATATTTTAAGATGATTTTTAAATATTTTTAACTCTAATTTTAGCAACGAGGGAAAAAATATAATATTTTAAGATGATTTTTAAATATTTTTAACTCTAATTTTAGCAACTAGGGAAAAAATTTAAATTAAGTTATTAATAAATATGTAATTGTAAATAAAATTTTAAAACAATTATTATAAAAAAGGGACAAAATTTGTACTAGATTTTAAAATTTCGAAGTTAATGTCATGTACTTTCTAGATTGTGAAAGGTATTTTTAGTAATTTGTATTTTGAGAAATTTTATTAATTAAAAATAAATAATATTATTTAATAATTATTTATTAAAATATTATTATTTTTAAAATATGATTAAAATACAAGTAATTAATATAGGTAAAATTTAAATTTATATGAAATTATTTAAAGAAAAAATCAACAATAATAATATTTTAATAGAAAATTGTTTAAGTATATGTTTTTATTTTTCAAAAAATTTAAAATCATTAAATTATTAAAATTAGATAGTATACTAACAAACATTAAAACAAAAGTCTTTTGAAAAAACATTATATTAACTTTCACTTTACCATTATTAAAAATTTGAGTTGTAATCATGTTTTAATCACTTAACAAGAAAAATTAATATTTTAATAAAAATTATTAAAATAATAATATTTTCTTTAATTTTCCCATTATTTTAAGAAATAAAATTCGTATTTTCTAATACAAATGAATGAGTATACATTAATGTTTAATATGATATATTTGACTAGCACTTCTCTTTATTAATAAATCACAAAATAATAAGATTATTTTGAGTAATTAGTTTAAATAATTTTATTATAAGAAAATTTACTTTTAAAAAATAATAAAAAATATGGTGAATTTATAGTATTAGAATTGATAACTTATTTAAGTCTCAATTAGTATGTTTTTTATTTTTATTTTTTTGTTTTAATATATCTATATTTTAAAAAAATTATAAAAAAGAGGTATAAAATTTCAATGAATGAGATGAGAATTGCAATTTTTGTATTGGTCATGTCATTAAACAGGAATCCTCGTTCCCAATTTTCATTTCTCATTTTATTGTCTTCATTATTATCTTCAACTTGAAAATCTCTACAAGAATTTACTCGTAAAATTGACAACCTTATTATCAACTTATATTAACATTTTGTTCCTTGTTTTTTAAGTCACTTTATACTTATATAGTAAAATATATAGTTATATAGTGGAATAAAATGTATAAGAAAATAGTGCATAGTTTTAACACATTGGAGTAAATTTGGTGTAAAAGTTGTACTAAAATAAAGTTTAAGTGTAAAAATAATATACTTTTACAAAATGATATATTTTTTAGTATGATATTTAATGCTGTGGGTTGGGAAAAAAACTATTGTAATGAAAAACTTAGATTAAAATAGAGTTTTACATTTGAGATATTCTTACTCCTCGAATATCAAGCAAGAAAAATCTTAAATCATTTTTGTGAACTACGAGCCAAAAGGTTATTTTTGAGTAGGATGATATATTATTTTGAAAAAAAAATTTGATTATGCAAAATTTCTTTAACTAAAAATAAAAAAAATTGTACACAAAATAATTTATGTATATCATAATTTTTACAATAAAATATATTATATTAAAATTATAAAAACACTACAAGTACAATTAAATAATATAGAAGTTATTTATACAATGATTCAACCCATAAAATCATATATTATGACAGCGTACCGATAAAGTCATGTATAACAATTGTTGGATGGACAAATCACTTAATAAGTATGGCCCTACTTGGTTGGTCCACATCATTATTCAAAAGTCAAATGAGTACAATAAGCATAAAAGCAACTCAGGTTGTATTTAGCATAAGCATTTTATGGTAAATGTTTTGAATTTAATATAAAATATATATTAATGACTCAAATCCACAATTATAAAATATCATTATTATATTAAATAATTTATATTATTTATTAAATATCTAAATATATTAATTGATAAATATAAATTATTTACAAAACTACCTTTAGTCTAAGCCTACAAATAGATACTTTTCACTTTCAAAAGGTATGCATACGTAAACTCTTAAACTATTATCCTCTTTTATCTCAATAAACTCATTCAAATACTAACTTAAGTATCTGAGTAGTTACGACACCCTACGATATTGATGATTTTATGAAAGTAGAGTCATCAATGTACTTTTTTACTTAATATTTACTTGTTTTATTTAATAAATATTATTTTCAGGATTAAAAATAATAAAATATGAATTTTCTATTGAAAAGGAGTGAAAATATATTTTTTGAATTTTTTTTGAGATTTTCTATGAATTTTTAACGCATGATCAATAAGAAACTATCATGTGGATGCCATGCAAGCAGCGGAGTTGACGGAGCAAGCCACGTGGAAACAACACAATGGGAGAAGGCAAATCACGCAAAGTCGCATGTACAGAAGGAATGCGATGTTGACACGTGTTAAAGCACTGCATCACTCTACACACACAACTTTGAATGATTCTCCTTTTCTGATAATATGATATCCATGTGGCTTGCTCCATCATCTCCTCTGCTTACGTTGCTTCCACTTGCTAACTTCTAATTGGTCTTAGTTAAAAATTCATAAAAAATTTCAAACATATATATTTTCACCCTTTTTTACTAGAAAGTTCATATCTTAATATTTTTAATCCTAAAAATACTAGTTATTGAATAAAATGACCAAATATTAAGGAGAAAAGTGCATTGATGACTCTACTTTCATAGAGTCATCACACCCCCAAACTTAATTCTTTATTTGTCCTCAAGTAAAGATAAATCTAATAAATAGAATGACATGGGTGGTATATATATATATATATATTAATACGTGCATATTTAGTGAAAACTATCCCTCTCAAAATTCGTACAATTATATGACAAGGAGGTTCACAAATTCATCAATCAACATTCCATCAATACAAGTATATGCAAGGTTTTGAAAAATTAATTCGTATGTGTGCATTCGACGTGATATCATCCAAAGCACTCATTAAATTAACCTATATGAACATGCTAATCAATTCAATCTTAGAACAAGTCTCATAAGTGTATGTTTCACATACATCTCTACTAATATAAATATGCGCTTAGCTAAAGATCAATAAGGACTTTACATACTTGTAATGTAAGGTTTAACTTTTAAACTCTTTTCACGCCTTAGTTTTCTTTTTATTCATTATGCATTTTTTAACTACAATTGAGCTTTAACTTGATATTTTAGTGCATTCTTTTTTATCATCTTTTTCATATTCTTGTATTCAACATCTTTTTTTTTATAACTTCACAACACCCCTAAACTTATTTTCAATTTTATTTTCTTTTTCTTTAGAGAGATAATTCACTACAAAATTTCTCTCAATAAGAACACCAAAATCAATCATGAACATGTGCATAAAAATTTGAATCAAATAGTAAAAAATAGCAAGCATATCTCATGATTAATGTAAGTATCTTAACAAGTATGTTACATTCCTTATCCTAGTCATGACAACCAATTTTTATCATTGAGTTCATATGTTTAATATCAAGTATGCATGAATTTAGTTTTAATATATTTTTCAATTTTTACCTAAATCATGATTAAAAACATCCCAAAAATAAAAAATTTCCTAAAAATTAAAAATGCACGGTAAATACTAAAGTAGAGAATGAAGTTTTCTCCTTCAAATTTAAATTACACCTTGTCCCCCAATGTGCACATATAAATATGAAAAAGTAAAATAAAGGAAAACTCCATTCATCTTAGCACACCACATATGTCATCAAAATGTTGAATCTTGTTACAAAATTACTCTCCACATTAATTCACCTACAAAAAAATATAAGTCAAATAATGTTGGGTTGCCTCTTAACCAGTGTCACATTTAATGTCCTTTAACTAGAGTGTCATATCAACTCTTAAGGTATATCCCTGTGTGTCCATTTACTTTTGAGTTTACAAAAAAATAGTTTGAGTCTTGATTTGTTCAATAATACTTTATGTTTAGGTTTAAAAACAAAGTACTCATTTATCTTATCATGCCATTTTTTTTTCTTTTTATACTTTTTGATATTCTTATAAGAATTCCACCGTAACTCATCCAATTTATGTCTTTCTAGCATCTTTTTCACCTCTATATTGGACTCTTCCACTTGCCCACTTGATTGGAGATGGCAAGAGAAAGGTGTGACATTTAAACTTGGTGGCCCTTCAATAGATGGTTTGAACTTAGATCATATCTCAAAGTTCTCCACAACCATATTAGGTATACACATGGGAGGTACAACCTTCAAATAGTTCACATAATCAACAATATCAATCATAGATTCCATACTTCCAAAATTAAAATAGAGAGTTATTTCTTGGTGAGTTTACTTCATTGTCCATAACAACAGGTGTAATAGTCTTTAGTGTGGGCAACTCAACAGATTCTTTTAAGTTATCCTTACAATCAGTAACATTTATCTTAAAGCATTCATTAGCATTATCAATATCGAGGGGTTTAGATGCTTTGAAAACTTTACTTGCATTCTCATTATAAGATCACCCTCTTGTACACCAATGAATGTTTTTTTGGTTTCTATGAATGGATGACTAAGTATGATTGGAATATTATGGTCCTCTTCCATGTCTAGTACAATAAAATTTGTTGGAAAGATGAATTGGTCTACTTTTACTAACACATCTTCTACCATACCCCGAGGTCTCTTAATTGATTTATATGCCATTATAATGTTATTGAAGTAGGCTTAGCTTTACTAACTCCCAATCTCTTGAAAATTGATAATGGCATAAGGTTAATGCTAGAACCTTCATCACACAATGCCTTATCAAAATGGATGTTCCCAATAGTGCAAGAGATGTCAAAGCTATCTAAATCTTTCACTTTTTGAGGTAGTTTTCTAGCAAGGATGGCACTACAACCTTCAATCAGAATTATTGTTTCATTATGTCTAAGCCTCTTTTTCTTATATAAGATATCCTTAAGAAATTTGGCATAAGAAGGCATATGTTCAAATGCATCTATAAATGATATGTTTATATGTAACTTCTTGAAGACATTTAGGAATTTTGAAAATTGTGTATCCAACTTTTACTTTTGCATATTTTGAGGGAAAGGAATAGTGGGTTTGTAAAGGTTGCTCTTTTTTGGCTAAATTATTTCCTTTCCAATACTCTCTTTATCTATTAATTCCTAGTTCTCTTTATCCACTAATTCCTCCTCATCTTTGCTAATTTCCATTTCTTCCTTATCCTTTTTAGTCTAATGGTCTTCTTCATCCTTTTGAGTCTCATTTTCCTCTTCTAGAGTTTTACCACTCCTCAAGGATATGACGTTGTAATGCTCCTTGCATTCTCTTCTTAGGTTTATAATTGTGTCACTTGGAAGGTTACCTTGAGGCCTTTGACTTATGACATGGGAAAGTTGCCTCATTTGGTTATCTAAATTCTGAATTGAAGCCTCTTATGTGGACACTTTAGTATTTACTGACTAGATGAAGTCTTTTATCATCCCCATTAAAGTATTTGTATTGTCCTTAGTAGGTGGATTCTTCTCTTGAGCTTATTATTATTATGGTTGTTGAAAACTAGGTGGTGGAAATGATTGACTATTGAATTGATTACCACTTTGATTATTATTATTCCAAGATAAATTAGGATGTTTCTCCATCTTGGGTTATATGTATTTGAATGTGGATTATGCTTTCTGTTCACATTACCCACATAGAATGTTGATTTATGATTATTTGGAAAATTATCAAACAAATGGATTCTCCCACAAAACACACATGACACCCTTAATTCGTGAACATAGTTTATACTCGCTAGCGAGTTTTGAGCCTTCAAAAGATTAACCAAAA
This sequence comes from Hippophae rhamnoides, assembly GCA_033030585.1. Lineage (NCBI taxonomy): Eukaryota > Viridiplantae > Streptophyta > Magnoliopsida > Rosales > Elaeagnaceae > Hippophae > Hippophae rhamnoides. Next base: position 37,871,508 of record CM065428.1, on the reverse strand, counting down.
ATGACACTTGAGCTGTAAGTGTCATGATATCATTTACCTCATACACTCCAACTACTTTTCTTAAGGCTATAATTCTATCCATTGGCCATTGATAACTATTACTAGCCATTTTTTCAAGTAAATCATAAGCTTGATTGTAAGATTTAGCTAGTATAGCTCCATTAGCAAAGGCAAGAAATAATGGTTCTTGTTTGAGCATTAAGACCATTATAGAATGTCTCCATTTGAATCTAATGAGGGATACCATCATGAGGACACTTTCTAAGCAATTCTTTGAATCTGTCCCAGGCTTCATATAAAGATTCTCCTTCATATTGTTGATAAGAGGAAATTTCATTCCTAAGCTTGGCATTTTTTTATTGGTGGAAAGTATTTCATTAAGAATTTCTCCATTAAATCATTCCAATTTGTAATGGAATTAGGTGGTAAAAATTGTAGCCAAGTTTGAGCATGATCTTGTAAGGAGTAAGGGAACAATCTAAGCCTAAATGCCTTTTCGATCACACTACTAAATTTAAATGAATCTCCAACTTCAATATACAATCTAAGATGTAAATAAGGATCATCTATTGGTAATCCACACTGAACTGTCTAACTATTTGTAGCATTTGAAACATCATTGGCTTTAGTTCAAACTAATTACCTTGAATATTTGGTCTTGTAATACTCGGATTCAGCCTTTCCAATGTAGGTATTGCATATTCATTCATAGCTTTATCCCTATCATCCATTAAAGGTATCTGGTTGTTAAATTTTATCTCATTATTGTTTATTTCTAATGGATTAGTCATTTCTTTCACTTAGGTGGGTGATCATCCTAGGCCTACACCACCAATTAAGAAGTTTGAGCATCAAATCTAGAGAATGGAGCAATGATTGAATAGGGAAAAAACTATCTCAGCTACATAGATTCCACTCAGGCTATCTTCACTTCATAGATCCTTTCCACTCCTATAGGAAGAAAATTCAAGCTATATACGAGATTTACAATAGGCCTTCAGACATGTTGGACCACTTAGACTCTATTGGAGATTGGGTGAATCGTTATGTGTATAGTGATGCTGTCAATTGTAGGGTGTTCTCATGGCACTAGTAAGGAAGGCTCAAGTTTGGCACAAAACCCCAAAGTCAAGGACAATTGGAAAACTCATGCCCAAAATGGAAATAGGATAGGGTCATTATAGAATTCACAAGAAAATTGCATTCCCATTTCTCTGCCAATAGAAGGCTACCTAAGACCCTAACACATTTGAAGAGGCTGACTCAATAAGAGAATAAGTCACTTAAAGACTTGTTCTATCGGTTCACCAATGAAAAGATCCAAGTAGAAGACCATCATAATTCATTGGTCATCAGTACAATTCCTCTACTATCTTCAAATAGGACCTTTGATGCACTTAAAATGCAACAATAAATTTAATTCTCTTTAAAAAGTTATGTTCTAGTATAAAGAAAGCAAGATTCTTTCTTGTAAAATATTTTAGAAAATAATTCTTATTTACGAAATTGGGGAGTTTGATTGTGAAAATAAAAATAAAGCAATTAAGTAAAAACAAGTAAAGTAATAATAAGATTTAAAGAATATGATTAAAACACAATTGGATGATCATCCTCCACTAGTGGCATGAATTATAATTTAATAAAAGAAAATCCAAAATTCTGATTCTTTTGACTATACTCACTTAGAGAAATTCACAAGCTCGAAAGTCTCTACTTCTTCTTACTTAATTATTGAATTAAATAAATTATTAATTTATTCTCATTCTAATAGATAATATAGAATGATCTTTCTAGACATAATCTGTAAGAAGCATTTAATTTAAAGTAACATATCAGATCAAGTTTAAACTCATAAACTCGGTTTAATTATGTTGAATGTTAATTCTCATTGCAAAGAAATTTATCATTATTTATTTAAATCGATTAAGTAATTACATACCTAATCAACTAAATTGATTGTTAATCAATAAACTTCATTATTTAATTGTATACTTAAATAATCAAGAAAATCCATAATGATATTAAAATAGTAAATTTAACACGTAATAAAAAAGAATAAAAAATAGAACATAACATATTTTATTAATTAGTGCAATCTATATATAGGGCTTTGAAATCACCCTCAATTATAAGAAAATTTAGCTATCCATGAAGAACGAGAAAAGCATACTAATATTCATGAGATTAATAAAACAAATGAGTATAAATCTTAGGGCTCTTGTCAATTAAACTTGTCTCAAGCTCTCCCAATTACCTCTTAAGCTTTTTTTCTTAACATGATACAATTTCTCGACCCTAGTAAAATTTGTGGCCTCAATACCGCAATACCACATTTTTAATGCCTTAGCGTGATTTTTTTTTTGAACATCCTTAGTGACACCTATGGCCTCAATTCCCGATATAACATTTTTAATGCCTTGGTATGCTCTTATGTTTCCAACATCCATAATGATACCTGTGGCCTTAATGTCATGTCATCACATCTTTAATGCCTCATTGTGGTCTTGTTTTTCCCACATCCAGAGTGACACCCATGGCCACAATGCCTCGACATCTTGGTGCATTCTTGTTTTTCCTCAATGATGCTTATTGATAGAAGTTTGATGCATTTTGGGCACTAAAATGGCATATAAGCCCTCAAATGTTTGATATTTGGTGCAACAAGTGTTGAATCTTAAATTGTTTTAAGTTTGGCCCATTGCTTTCAACATTAATTATTTCATTTATATCTTTTAAAGACTAAAGCACCTGAAATACATCAAAACATAACTATTGATTCCAAAAACATATTTTGTAAAATAATTAATTAAAAATAAAATATTAAAACCTAATTCTCCCAACTAATTTTGATAAATCACAAGGTAAGCGTGCTTTTCAAGCACTTATCACAATCCTTAACTAGCTTATTCCTAATTCTTAGGAAGCTAAACGATTTAAATATGTTCTAAAAAAGGAAGTAAATAAATCCATCATAAACTAACCTAAATAACTTTTGTAGATTAATACGATTGTATTTAACATATATAATAAGGCTTTAAACCACTGGCAGTTCTAGATGATGAGTTATAGTCTAATGAAGGCTTCTAATGATGGCACCCATAAGCATTCTAACTAAACCAAAATAAATTTAACAAACAAAAACAAACTAAAAAGAACAAACATATTAGCTCTCGAGTCTATTCATATAATTGTCTCAAAAATTGCCTATAACATATGACAATTGAATAGTCAAATATCACTTGAGCTCAAAGATAATTCAAATATTAATTTCACTTTTGTAATCGACTCTTTAACATCCATCTAACCATAAAATGTTAATCTTAACATAAGATGATTTCATGTGTAACATCCATTGAAAAAAAAATTTGATCTCAAGATTATTCACATATGATATCTATGAACATTACAATTACAAATTCCATAGGCTTAATTTTCAATTCACTCCCACTAATGTAGATTGGACATACTACCTCGGATCAATGGATCTTTATCAAAATTGTAACATTAAGTTAAGGTGCGAGTTATAAAAGAGTAGGAAGGTGTCTCACAAACATAAGAGAACTTAATTAATTTCAAACCCAACCACTTTATGTTCTAAAATAACTCCAAATGTCATCTAACTCTTCCAGCCAAGATTTACCTTCACATATAAAAATAAGTACACAATCCGTACAATTTCATATTGTATCAAATATCACTATACATTTTTTTCATTTTTTCCTTCTTCTTTTTATTTGTAAATAATAAAATAAATAGCATATAAGTTTGCATTATTATAACCTTCGATCCTTTTTAAATCCAAAATTTACTTTCTACAAACACCAACCTATTATTTTCAATATTTTTCGAGTAAAGTATATTTCTACCCAAATTTCCACAATTTCTTCTTAGAGAGTTCATACTAAATTTGTGTTTATATTAAGTTCTCTTAAAGATTATAAAGGTAGGGAAATGTGTTTTCAGCTCATAAAAAAAGTAGGTTATAATAGTAAAAAAAAGAAAAATTAAGGCCAAATTTATAGTCTATATAAGCTTAAAAGGGTACTAGCAACAAAGAGATAAATGGTAGAATTGAAAAGGCTTAGACGGTCAAAATATGACCAAAATCATTTCCTAAGCAATGTGTATTCTATGATTTTACCTCGAGTAACTTTCAAACATGTTCTAGAGTTTGTTGAGATCTCAATAGTATCCATGAAAAATTCACACAAAACATTTCTAAGTATTTAGAATAAGTAAATAGTCTTAACATATATCATAAGAGTCTCAAAGTAAATGAAGATTACATCCAAATCATACATTAAATAAATCAAAATTTAAAGTCTTCTATATGTTAGTGTTATCACAATCTTATTCATATCATTGACATATGAATTGATAAAAAAATAAATAAAAATAAAAATAAAATAAAAATAAGGAAAACAAATAAATAAATCTACAAATATTTTGTAAAAAAATATTGAAACTTCTAGAATTTATAATTTTGAAGGAACTTTTTCCACCTCCAACCTAGAATCTACATTATATGCGATATACAAATGTAAATCCAAGAAAAAAGAAGAAAAGAAAAGTTACCCCCATTATAGTAGTAAAGTGCGAATAATCATGGAAATTCAATCCCTAATCTCGTTGCATTCCATCATCTAAATCAAGTTTTATCAAACATAAAGAGTTATGGTGCACCTTATATTTAACACATTATTAAATAATTATGAAATCATGGGTTCCAAAATAAAAATAATATTGTCTAAAGAAAAAATGAAAAATAAATCAAATTAAACTAAATAAAATAAAAAAGACTAAAATTAATTTAGAAATTTAACCTTCCATATCATCGGGTGATGCTTCATTCTCATCTTCAAGTGGCCTAAAAACGAACTTATGCACTTTATGCTACGTCACTACTCCCCTTAAATGGCTACAATCTGTACCAGACTACTAGAGTTGTAATCTTTACATCTCGTGCATTGATTATATATACTTAACTTGAAACCTCATTTGTCTTCAAAACATTTTTCCTACTAATATTGATATTCCTTTGGCTTTTTTAGCTCTTCATGCAACATGCTAAATTGATCTTTCGTTATCATTTTTGAAGAAAATGTTGTTTTCTTGTTCTATTGTGCAACTTTTATGTCACTAGTGAGGCTTCTCATATATGATAAGGTAAAAAAAAAACTTGATTGTAACAACACCTTACCAAGAGGGAACTTTACCCCTACTTTAGGACCTAATGGGTGGGCGATGTCAACTTGGAGCAAACAAAGTATTGCCAACTTTAATAAATATTTTTCAAGTATTTGTAATCAAGGTTATTGTATTTGTCATTTAGTATTTCCCATTATGCTCCCTCTACGGTTAAGGTTTGAATCACCTCACCATAATCGACATTCTCCAAATAAGCCTCATAATATCTATGCTCTATATCCCTTAACACATAGTATGAGTTAATGGTTGACTTACTAAAACCTACCTACACACCCCTAACCATTACTTTTTCATCCATGGATTTTGGAGCATTGGTAAAAATTCTCTAACAATTGACATGACTACTACCTTAAGACCCTTAAAAAACGGTCTCCATCCCAAGGCTGGAATTTTTCAGTTACTCCTAGATATCCATATTCCCCAAAATGTATACATCTTTCAACAATAAATTTTTATTTCTTTCAATAGCTTTGTAATTCTTTTTTAGCCTCAAAATTGTAAAATTTAGCTACACCAAATTCATCTTGTATAACTTTTATTTTTTCCTTCACACTAAGTTTTCTACCATAGTTAAAAATTATAGTATGTAAATCCTAAGCCTCAATCCATACAAGCTTCAAACACAATATTTCCCTTAACTAGCCCCCAAGTTAGGTTTAATAAATTCAAACTCTCCAATAAACACTTATAAACTTCACCAAATAATCACAAGTTTACCTCTTGAGAGAAATATAGTACTTACTTGTTAAGTATCAAGCCAAAACTCCATGGATAAAAAGAAACCAAGCTTCAAATGGCAAGAAATCAATATTGAAAACCCTAGCATGAAATTTGTTCAAGATAATGAAATTGATGTAGAATTCTAAAATTTGGGCTCAAAATTGAAGTAATAATGTTAGATTGTTGAAGGAAAAGGAAGAAAATTGAAGAACGATGGAAGAGAATGGAGGATTTTGAGAGAAAATATGTATAAAAAATGAAGGGTTTGAGAAGGGGTGGAAAATATTCTGCATTTTTTTTCCTTTTTCTCATATTGAGGGTGTTATAGTGTGAATTTTGTGACACGTGCTGTGACATTGAACATTTCATGCCACGACACAATTTGAAAAAAAATTCTCTAGCTAGAAAACCCAAGAGGACAATATCTTGGCCTCACTTTACCATACTGGATGTAAATTGAAAAAATTTATCCAGCCTAAAACCCGAGTGGACAATTCCAAGGCCTTTCTTTACCTTGCCACAACACCATTTGATCTTGAAAAATTCCCAATTTTTTTTAAATTAGAAAATTAATAAACTATAATTTACCCCAACTTAAATTGAGTAATGTCCATATTACTATCAAATAAAAAAACCATATAAAATTGTTCAAAAGTAAGCTAGAATGAAAGAAAATAAATTCTAATGGGTTTCTTCTCATTTAGCACTTAGTTTAGTGTCCTCAGCCTGACTTTGCCTCAGTTTTTTTGTTAACCATTCTCCATCATAGGCAGATTCAATTTTCTCTGTGGTTCTCTTGTCATCATCTCATAATCTCTTAATAATCGGATTAACTTCTCTTCTTGAATAATCATAAGTTTAGATGTTACAATTATGGGCCATATGTCTCCTTCTCCCAAGTACACATATTTGAGATGTTCAGTAAAATGCTTAAGCTCTAAAGTGGGATCCTTATTAATAGAATACATAAGATTGTCATTAGATAAAGGAAGGAAAATGTGAGAAAGCTTGTACCTTGGGTATATTTATGAAGAAATGCCAAGAGATGTGACAATCTCCTTCAATTCCTCTCATATGACAGCAACCATTTTTTCATATCTTAGTTTTTTGGTTATCAATCTGTTTATTATTACAACATCTAATAAGTCTTTACTTTTATTTTCAAACATTTTTTGCACTAAATAGTTAAGTATGCTCAAAGAAAAACAAGAATGATAATCAATAGGGTACCTAATTTGTTCAAAAATGCTCAAGTGAATAATCTCTTAATCAAACTCCATTGTCAGAGTTCCATCATACATATCTATCTTTGTCTAGGCTAGTCTCATGAAAGGTACCCAATATCAAGGGTATTTCCTTACTAGTGGAGTCATCTTTCATATCAAGAACATAAAAATCAATTGTAAAGATAAGCTCATTAACATGCACAAAAAAATCTTTCAAAACTCCTATTAGATAAGTGTTAGATGATCTGCAAGTTTAATAACTATGCCAGTTTCTTTAAGAAAGAATTAAGATATGTAGAAGCATGAATAGAACAAGGCATAACATTAATTGAAGCACCTAGATCTAGCATAACCTTTTCAAGTTTATTATTACCTATAATGTATGGTATGGTAAAGCTACCCAGATCCTTGCCTTTTGGTGGAAGTTTTCTTTCTAAGACCACTAACACATTCTTTCCCATACTTACCACCTCATTTCCTTTAAGTTTTTTCTATTTGGTGCATAATTACTTGAGAAACTTATCATAGTAGAGTACTTGCTTTATGGAATCCAATGTTAACTTGTACTTTTCGAAAGGTGTCAAAAATTTCTCACTCGTGCTCCATCTTCTTTGATTTTTCAAACCTGCTAGGAAAGGGTAAATGAGGTTCATTATTAGAAATTGGAACTTTAGATTGTACTTTGAGTGGTTGTTTTTATTCCTTGGAATTGGTTGCCTTGTCTTCCATATTATTAAATTTGCTTGCTTCTCCTTTAATTAGCTCATCATTAATCTCCTTATTGTCGATTGGTTCCTTGTAAGCTTCCTCAAGTTGCTTCTCGCTACTCAATGATACAGCACTAGAATTATCCCTAAGATTGAATATAGGTTGAGAGAAAAGTTTACCAGATCCTTGCACTTCTAATCTTCCAATAGTAGTAGCCAATTGGTTAAATTAATTTTCAAGATTCTTAATAGATGTCTTTGTATCTTGTTGAAACTTGATAGAATATTGCTGAAATTAAGTAGTGTTGATTGCTACATAACTCATTAATTCCTCTAGAGACTTGCCTTGAGTTTGATGAGTGCTTGAAAAGCATTAATATTTGGTGATTTTATTGCACTTAAATGTAATGAATAGTTTTGATTATAATATGTTTATGTCATTATTTATGCAAATCTATATGTTCAAAATCACAGTTATTTTTTGTTATATTTAAGGTATTTTTGTCTTCAAATATATAACTTGATCAACATATGAAAAATCACACCTAAAGAACTCAATTTGCACCCTAGGAGCTTTAAAAGAATATGACAAATGTATTAACTTAGAAAGGAAGTAGATATATTTCACCACTTTTTCTATCATAACTTATCCTATCATTTTAACCATCACGGATAATCTTATCCTTTTGACATATGGTGCACACTAATTCTATCTCCATCAGAATATAAGCCTCAACTATAAATAAACACATTATTACTAGGTTTTGTAAGCTTTTATATTACTATTCAGTAGGCATCTTTAGTTTTCATATGTAGCACTTAGGTTAGTTATTCCACTACTATGCACAAATATAGAGAGAACCTTCTAATTGTAAAGATGATTTAAGGATTTGAAGAAGGTAGTGACAACTCATTCAAAGATTATGAATTGTTTTTATCAAGAAAGGGTAATTTTATTTTTATATCTTTTATTTCTCTTTGTAATATGACGTATTTCATAGTTGAATTAACTTTTTTTAATATAACTATGATTGCATAATTATGTATATGGGATTTTAGTAGTTTTGCTTCAAATAATTATAAAAATAATTTTACAATTTGAATAAATTCGAGTTTTATTTATTTCTTTTTTATGTCCTTAAAATATTTAATTATAAATCAATGATTGACCTAATCTTGTTTATGATTAAAGAAAATCTTTTAGAATTATACATTAAAAAAACCATCTGTGGTTAATTATGAATAAGTGAATAATATTAATTATTAATTAAAACCAAGAAAGTTATTGATTAAATGAGATTATATTTGATGGTTAAAAAAATAACTTTAATTATAAATCAATGATAGACCAAATCTTGATTATTAATTAATTTCAAGTCTAATCAAGGAATTTATTAATTAATTGAGATCCTTGATTTATATATTTTTCTCAAGTTTGCCAATTAATCAATTTCAAACCTAACTTAAAAAGTCATTGATTAATTGAGAATTGTGTAAACTTGCCATGACCATAGGAGTTTACTTATTTAAAGAATAGAAAAAATCAATGAATATGACTCATTAATTATTTGAATTATTTAACTTGTTCTGTTTATAAAAGGATTATGTTCGCTAAAATCCTATATTTAACTATTATCCTAGGTTAGATTATTGTTAATTTTATCACTTTAATTTATCTGCTTTCTTAAATATAATTTAATTTAGACTTTATGATCCTTTACACCCACTAATAAATTGTTAGAATATTTAGCATTTGTTGTTTTTTCGTACCTAAATTAGAACATAATTTTACTTTTTAAAACCATTGCAATTCTCTGAGAGATAATTTTTAGAGTATATTTATCACTCAATATAAGTGATTTGTGAACTTGTGAGCTTTTTATAAACACAAAATTTGATTATCAAGTTTTTGTGTATCAAGTTTTTGACACAATTGTCACAAAATTAATGTTTTAAATTATTTAGTTGTTTTCTAATTGGTTATTTTTTGTGTTTTTTTGTTGTTTTATGAATTTATTTTTGTTCATGTGATCTTATAAATATTCATGATTTTTCTTTTGTGTTTTTTCCAAATATTTATAGGTTATTTAAAAAAAATTTAAAAATTATAAATATAAAAATAAATAAAAAATGTTTTTATTTATTTATATTTTTACTTTACTTTATTTTCTTTTATTTATATTTTTACTTTACTTTATTTTCTTTTATTTATTTATTGTTGTTTATTTTTTATTACTATTTTTTTTCTTGTTTGTTTTATTTCTTTTATTTTTATTTTGTATTTTGTATTATTTTCTTTTTTTATGTTAACGTGGACTCATGTCTGTGTTATTTAGAAGTGTTAAGCTCCTAATTTTTTGTTAAGATGTGATTTACGAGAAATATATATCATTTTTTTCATATGTGATATGATTGAACTAGGTGATGGATGCATCACATCACTAGGTGAGCTAAGGAAAATGGGTAAAAAAACATTTTTTTATTTATCTTTAATTTACATTTGATACATTAAGAAAATATAGAATCTAAGTTGGAATGGAAGAAAAATTACACATGAAATTAGGCATTTTAAAATTTTTATTAAATATATGTTGGTATTTATTTGATTTATTTATTTAGTTGTTTATGAATATTTTGATCCATTTTTAATTTTTTATGAAATTATTATACTTTTAGTTAATTTAAAATGAATGATTGAGTCTTTGTATTGTTAGTTTGATATCTTAAACAATTTTATGCATTATTATAAGATAACTGGTGTTTAGGAATCAAATAGCGGAGACTACTTTATGTAATATTTTTGAGTATCAATCGTTCTATTTTGAGTGATAATATTTTTTTCTACTCTTTTAAACATTTTTCTTATTATTTCAAATTGTTTGATGATCTCTATAAGTTTTGCCTTGAATATTAAATTTTTTAATATCTGATGATGTATCATGTACTTAATTTCATTATTAAATCAAATGATTTGAGTAGATATTTAAGTGTGTGATTATTTTCAATTATGCTATATATATATATACACGGGGTTTCCTAAAACCAATAAAAAAGCCACTTACCAAAATACATATATGTATACAGGTTCTCTTTCTAAAAAAAGAATATAAAAAATAGTATAAAAAAGGGAGAGAAAAAATAAATAGTATAACTAAATACTATGACCCTAAAGTTATTCAAGTAGTGAGATAGTTATTACAAAAGAAATAGGAAATAATCCCCTTTGAAGTCAATGCCTTTTTATTCATCTTGAGGCACATACTTCAAATTTTTTCTTGACGATTTCAATTAATGCATAAAACTGTTATGTGATATATTCAATAATCCTAACATTTGATTCATTTCATGAGATCAATATTAAAGCCCATTTGAGAATTTTCTTGTTTATTAATATGCAAACTTATGAGCTCATTTCTTTACATGGCTCATATTCGTATATATTTTTATTGAGTGCTTGAACCCATAGGATTAGTATGATATTAAGAGTATGTCTTGTGAGAATTATAGTCTATGTCTTGTGAGAATTAGAGTCAAAGCAAATTTAGATTCCTAACACTAGGATTGGGTGAGTCAAAATTGATATTTTTGTATTGGCACATGAATTTATGATTTGTATTAATTTAAACAATAATATGTGAACTTTTGGGATGTTAATTTAACTTATGTTTGAGATTTTGATCATAAATTGAACTAGCCTAAAGTATGAGAAGTTTTGTTATTTTAGTTTTTAGTTTTAGTATTTATTTTATTAATTTTAGTTTTTGCGTTGTTCATTTGGTGTTTGTTTTTATTTTTGTTATTTTTAGTTTTTTCATTTTAAGATGTTTATGGATCATCACTAAAAGCCCCCATAAGACTTAAATTTATCCACTAGGCAACTTAGGGCTTTAAAGGCTTGTTTCATACCGTAAATGCAACAATTTTAATCTACAAAAATGATTTAGGATAGTTTAATTTAGTTTTAGTTTTTTTTATCGCTTTTGCCTTATAAAAAGCTTAGGGGTTGTGACGAGTGCTTAAAAAACACTAATATTTCATAATTTTATTGCACTTAAATGTAATAAATAGGTTTGATTATATTATGTTTATATCATTATTTATGCAATTCTATATGTTTGAAATTAGGAGTATTTCCTATTAAATTTCATATATTTTTAGCTTCAAATATATAACTTGATCAATACATGAAGAATCACATCCGAAGCACTCAATTTTACCTTAAGAGCTTACAAAGAATAAGGCATATGGATTAACTTATAACGAAAGTTGATATATTTCAAATTTTATTCCTATCACAACTTATCCTATCCTTTTAACCATCGAAGGTTATTCTATTCTTTTAACATGTGGTGCACATTAATCCTGTCTTTACCAGAATACCAACCTCACCTATTAATCCTATCTGTTGCAAGCTTTTATATTACAACTTTTTAGTTTCCATCTTTTCTTTTTAGGTGTAAATTTAAGTTATACGTTCCACCATCATGTATAGATATGGAGCAAAAAACCATCAAATGTAAAGATGATACAAGGATTTGAAGAAAGTGGTGACATCCTATTCAAAGATATGGAATCTTTTTTATCAAGAAGGGATAATTTTATTGTTATATATATTATTTTTCTTTATAATCTAATGTCTTTCATAGTTGAATTAATTTTGTTAATTTAACTAAGATTGGCTAATTCGATATATGCGATTTTAGTAGTTTTTTGCTTCCAATAATTGGAAGAACAGTTTTATGATTTGAATAAATATTAGTTTTATTTATTTCTTGTTCATGTTCTTAAAATCTTTAATTATAAATCAATGATGGACCAAATCTTGATTTATGATTAAAGAAAATATTTTAGAATTAGGCATTAGAAAAACCTTATGTGTTTAATTGTGCATAAGTGAATAAGAGTTTAATTTAATTTTATTTATCAATTTCAAGCTCGATCAATGAAGTTATTAATTAAATGAGAATAAATTCGATGGTTAATAAAATAAATTTAAATCAATTATAGATGAAATCTTGATTTATAATTAAAATAATATATTTAATTTGGGTTTACTAATTAATTAATATCAAGGTCGATTAAGAAAGTTATTAATTAATTGAGATAACTTATTTATATATTTTTCTCAAGTTTGTCAATTAATCAATTTCAAACCTGACTTAAAAAGTCATTGATTAATTGAAAATTGTGTGAATTTGCCATGATTTTGGGAGTTTTATTATTTAAAAGAAAAGGAAAAATAGTAAATATAACTCATTATTTGAATTATTTAATTCGTTCTATCCATGAAGGGTTATGCTTGCTATAATCCTATATTCATCTATCATCCTAGGTTCGGCTATTGTTAATTTTATCACTTTAATTTATCTGCTTTCTCATATATAATTTAATTTAGACTTTATGATTCTTTTTAACCACCAACAAATTGTTTAGAATGTTTAGGATTTGTTATTTCTTAGGTATACTAGAAAATAATTTAACTTTTTTAAACTACCATAATTCGTTAAGAAACAATCTTGTGAGTATACTTATAACTTATTATGAGTGATTCGTGCACTTTTGAACTTTTTATAAATACAAATTTTGATTATCAAGTTTTTGTGCATCGAAAGAGGAGGAGGATTTTGTGACCTTATTTGATAAGGTTGTTGGACTCATGTATAGGAAACTAGGTGGATTGGTAGGGGCTGTAGCTTGATTGTTTCCTAAATAACTAAAATTTGGGTGATTCCTCCAATCGACATGATGGGTGTTAGAGAAAGGATCGTATATTTTTTTTGTCCTTAGGATCCTTCCACGGAATTTGCTTGTTCCCTATTAGGATCATGAATAGTAGGATACATATCTATTGGGTGCCCAATGTTTGTGCAAATTTCACAAGTTTTGACTTGCCCGATTGCTAATTTTAGTATATGTGAAGTAAGGGTGCTCAGTTGTTTCTCAATATTAGTAGAAATATCCATTTCACTAACCTTTTGTGGTGGATTGGATCGGGTGCCAAACTATTGAGCATTTGTAGCTATAGTTGCAAAATATTTCTTGTATTTTTAGGAATTTTATTAACCAATACACCACTACTCACTGCATTCATCATGCTTCTATTCATGGATATCAATCCCTTATAAAAGTATTAGAGTAAGAACTACTTATGTATTTTATAATAAGGGAAACTAACACATGGTTTCTTGAACCACTCCCAATATTCATTCAAATTCTCCCCGTTATACTATTAAATGACAAAAAATTCCTTCCTATTGAGAGTAACTTTAGAAGTTAGAAAATATTTCTCCAAGAAGAATTAGTTCATTGCATTCCAGCTGTTAATGATCTTAGATGGTAACTAATACAACTACTCTTTAGCGATGTCTGCTAAAGAGAATGAAAATGCCCTGGGCTTTACTTATTCTTTAAAAGTACCATTTATTTTCATGCTAAAACAAATCACATGAAATTCCTTTACATGTTTGTTTGAACCTTCACTCCTTACCTCAAAAAGTAGGAAAAAGATGAATCATGCCAAACTTTAAGTAAAAAACATCATCGTTTTTGTTGTATTGAATACATACATATTAAAGAGTTCAACTTTGATTATTTCTGATCATTTCCTCGTGATTAGAATAATTCAAATCGCCTGAAGAATCACTTCAAAGTTAAAGATTGGTATAAATTGCTTGCTTAAGTACCTCTATGTTAACTGCACGATAAATAGATTATGGAAAGGGAGGGATAGGCTCAATGCATGAATTAGACCTCAAATTGCAATTTTGGTTGATTGACGAGTTCGCTCTGCTTCGTGAAATCATTCACTAATTCTCTGAAAAATGAATAAAAATAAGAAACAAATTAAGTAAAAATATAAAAACATAAAAATAAATAGATAAATAAAAAGTTAATTTAACGAAAATTCCTAACAACACATTGCCAAAAAATTGACGCACTTAAAATGCAACAATCAATTTAATCCTTACTTTAATTCTCTTTAAAAAGTCATGTTTTAGTTTAGAACTAGTAAGATTCTTTCCCATATAAGATTTTAGAAAGTAACTCATATTTAAGAAAATAAAATTTAAATAATATGATTAAAACTCGATTGAAAGATCATCCTTCACTATTAGAATGAATCGTCATTTAATGAAAGTATACCCTAACTTTATATTCTTATGTCTATATCAACTTAAAGAAATTTACAAGCTTGAATATCTTAACTTCTTCTTACCTAATCATTGAATTAAATAAGTTCTTAATTCATTTTTTTTATAGACAATATAAAAAAAAGCTTTCTAGATTTCATCTATGAGAAGCATTTACTTTTAAGAAGCATATTAGATCAAGGTTAAACTCATAAGCTTGATTTATTTATCTTGAGTGTTAATTCTCATTACAAAGCAATTTATCAATATTTATTTAAATTGATTAAGAAATTACGTACCTAATCAACTAAATCAATTATTGATGATTAACTTAATTATATAATTTTACACTTAAATAATCAAGAACATCCATAATGGTATTAAAATAGTGAATTAAACATAGATTAAAGAGAATAGAAAGTTAGAACCTAAAAAATTTTATTCATTAGTATAGTTCATGTTTAGATGGTGAGTTTATGAAAGTAGAGTTATCAGTATACTTTTTTGTTAAATATTTGTTCGGTTTAGTCAATACGTAATAATTTTGAGGTTAAGAATATTAACATATAAACTTTCTAGTGAAAATGAATGAAAATATATTTTGGAATTTGTTTTTATTTTTTTAAATATTTTTATAGAGTTTTTATGAATTTCTTAATGCAAAACCAATCAGAAGATGCCACATGGACATCTTGTAAGCAGAGCAGCTGACTCGTCATTGCCACGTGAATTCCACACAAGCAAAGAGGGCTAATCAAAGCACATCGTGTGTACCAAGTGAGACATGCCTTACCATAAGTCTGCACGTCATTTGTTTGGAGTTTCGCTAGTGGTAAATGGATGTGCCATGCATCTTCACATGATTCATCCATTATTTCTACTATAGCACCACACAATTCATATAATTAATCACATCATGCCATGTGGTGCTGACTCAGCGTGGGTTGACCACGCTTGCTTCCCTCGCCATACGTCATACATTGATTCATCCACTGATTTCCCCATGCCATGTGTCGTAATCCTATTGGATTGTGTTGTTAATTTTTTATTTTTTCATCTTAGCCCTTGATTTGAAGCTCATTTGATATTCCATATTCCTTCTAAGCCTAATCTGACCCCCTAATTGCCCTAAAAACCCTAATGAGCCTAAATTACCAATTTTTTATCAGTTTTTTTAGCCCAAAAGAGAAAATATATAAAAAAATTCAAAAGGAGTGATGAATCTATGAAAGTAGAGTCATTAGCACATTTTTTTACTTAATATTTACTTATTTTATTTAATAAATAATATTTTTATGGTCAAAAAAATTAAAATATAAATGTTTTAGTGAAAAGGATGAAAATATAATTTTTGGGATTCTTATGAATTTTTAATGCAAACTAATCAGAAGCTACCACATGGCATGCCACGTAAATAGAGGAGATGACTGGGCAAGCCACGCGGATGTCACTCAATCACGGAGAGAGAATAATGTTACGATTAGTGTGAGGAGGACAAAACGAGTGCCACGTTTCAGCACGATATTCAATCCGAATTCAAAAATTGGTCAACGCACCATGCCAGGTGTCATTATGCCATTCTTAAGGGCGTTTTCTTTTCATATTTATATGTGCACATTGGGGAAAATGTGTAATTTAAGTTTGGGGAAGGGAACTTCATTCTCTACATTAGTATTTAGTATGCATTTTTAATTTTTAGGGAATTGTTTTTTTAATTTTTAGTTTGTCTTTAATTATGATTTTGGTAGAAATGGATAAATAAATGGAAACTAAATGCATGCATGCTTAATATGAAACATATGAACTCCATGATAAAAATTGGTTGTCATGACTAGGTTAAGGAATGTAACATATTTGTTAAAATATTTACATTAATCATGTGATATGCTTGCTAGTTTTTATTGGATTGATTCAAATTTTTATGCACATGTCCTTGATTGATTTTGGTGTTCTTATTGAGAGAAAATTTGTAGTGAGTCATGTGAGTTGATGAGATCTACCAAGTTTTATAATATATTTGATCATCCCTTGAGGCGAAAACCTAAATAGTATTTAGCAAGAGAAATGATTTAGGGCTTATTTGGATCGATTGAGCCTTTCAAGTTAACCATTATTAATATCTTTTGTCACCCATTTGAGTTTAACAAAAAAACCTTTCATATCTTTAAGCCATATTTAATGCCTACTTAATAAGTATTACCTTTACCCTTGCACCTTTAGCTTGTATGAAAAGAAAAAAAATGCAATCATGTGTTATGCTTTAGAGTAAGGTGAAATGTAATGCACCCTATAAAAAAAGAATAAGCAAAACTCACAATACAATTATCCCTCTAAAGAAGAAGAAAATAGAATTAAAAATAAGTTTGGGAGTGTTGTGAAGTTACAAAAAAAAAAGATATGTGGAATAAGATAATATGAAAAGATTAACAAAAAAATGGTGCACTAAAATATCAAGTAAAAGCTCAATTGCAGTTAAAAGGTACATGATGAACAAAAAACACGAAGGTGTGGAAAGAGCCTAAAATGTCTTTATTTATCGACCCCACCTAAGCCTTACATTACAACCATGTAAAGTCCTTATTGATCTTGAGCTAAGTGCATATTTATATTAGTGGAGAGGGATGTGAAAAATAGACTTATGAGACTTGTTCTAAGATTGAATTGATTAGCATGCTCATATAGGTTGATTTCATGAGTGCATTGGATGATATCATGTGCAACACACACACACACAAATCAATTTGTCAAAAACCTTGTATTGATGGAATGTTGATTGATGAATATGTGAACCTCTTTATCATATGTATTTACTAATAGAAGTATATTTATGAATATACTATCCAAGTTATTTTATTTAGTTATACTTAGCTTTAGTTGATGACAAACAAAGATTTAAGTTTGAGGGTATGATGACTCTATGAAAGTAGAGTCATTAGCAAATTTTTTTACTTAATATTTACTTATTTTATTTAATAAATAATATTTTTATGGCCAAAAAAATTAAAATATAAACTTTTTAGTGAAAATGGGTGAAAATATAATTTTTGGAATTTTTTTGAGATTTTTTAGAATTTTTTTGGAATTTTTATGAATTTTTAACGCAGACAATTTAGAAGTTGCCATGTGGCATACCACACAAGCAGAAGAGCTAACTGGGCAAGCCATGCAAGCAAGGAGAGCAAATCACATTACGGCATGTGTGAGGAGGACGAAATGTGTGCCACGTGTCAGCATAACATTCAATCTGAGTTCAGAAATTGGTCAATGTGCCATGACAGGTATCGCTACACCATTGCTCCATGTGCCATGCCATCCATTTCCGTGAATTACATCATGCCATGTGTAAATGACTCAGCGAGCGTTGACTCTGACAAGTCTCCCTTACCATGCACCACTCCCTAATTCGCCTAGTGAATTTCCCCTACCACGTGTCACGTTGTGATTGGCTAAAATTGTCAATTTTGTTTGTTTTGATCGTAGCCCTTGATCTAAAGCTGATCTGACAGTCTAGATCCCTCTTGAGCTTTATTTAAGCCCTTAATCACATCATAAACTCTAAGTGGCTTCCTTTAGCATAATTTTGGTCATTTTTTGGAGCTGAAAAGAGAGAAAATTATAGAAAAATTCAAGAGACAACACAATTTTTGTGGAGATTCAAAATGAGATTAGTACTACAATTCAAGAGATTGATTGTATTTATTTTTCTACTCTTTTATTTATCAATTTTTAAGTCTTTCTTTATGAAAAATATGAGTTTTATGAACACAATTATGTGTAGTTAATTTATTAATCTAGGGATCTTATGAACCTAATTGTCACCATGTGATGATTTAATATTTTACCCCAATTATAATTATAATTTAATTATATTATTTAATCTGATTTGTATGCTATTAATAGTTTGGCCAATAATTTATCTATAGAGGCAATTAAATAGATTTGAGAGAATTATTTAATTGTTTGTCTTGATTAAATAACATGCATAGTCTCTAGGCAAAGATGTATGGTTTTTATGTATGTGATCCATAATTAATGAACTTAATGAGCAGTATGTAATTTAATTGGCATGAGAGTGGGATTAAATTAATTACTATATAGTGTATAGTTTACTTGAGATAGAAATATATGCTAGGTTAGATTCAATTGATCATATAATTAATTGATATTATATTGGGGGGATTTTAGCGATTCGCGTGTTTAGAAAATTGGGGGATAAGTATTCCTAGACATTTTCTCTTATATCTTTTTAGTTACCAAATTTGATTTAATTAATTGTTTCTATTTACTTTTAATTATTTTAATTTTGCTTCTTAAAATATAAAAACACATAAAAAAATTGATTTTTATTTTTTTAGTTTTAAAAATTAGTTTCTAATTAAATAATCTCTATCGGAATAATTTTTTCTTATCATTATATTACTTGTTGCGATACGTATACTTGTGTATTCATTGCACACACTTCGTTTGTGGCAATCATGAGATATAGTTTCGGTGGAGATTCATGAAAACATTGTAGATAAAATTAAAGAAATTGATTGTGTTTATTCTTCTTCTCTTTTGTTTATTAATTTTTGTCTTTTTTTATGAAATATATAAGCTTTGTGAACAAAATTACGTCTAGCTAATTTATTAATCTATGGGCCTTATGAATTCAATTTTTTACATATGATGATCTAATATTTTATCCCAATTATGATTTCAATTTAATTATTTTATTTTATTTAATTTTTATGCTATTAATTATTTGACTAATAATTTATCTATAGATGTAATTAAATCGATTTGAAAGAATTATTTAATTATTTGGTTTGATTAAATAACATGCATAGTTTATAGGGAGAGATGTATGATTCTTATGTGTGTGATCAATAATTGATAAACTTGAGTAGTATGAAATTTACTTGATATGTGAGTGTGATTAGGTTAATTACTATATAGTGTGTAGTTTACTTGATAGACGATTGCATACTAAGTTAGATTCAATTGATTGGTAATTATATTGAAAACAATTTAGTGATTCACATGTTTAAAAAATTAGAAGATTAAGTATTTTTAGATATTTTCTCATATATCTTCTTAGCTGTCAATTTTAAGTTAATTACTATTATTTATTTTTAGTTCTTTTAATTTTGCTTTCTCAAAACATAAAAAAAACAAAATCGATCTTTACTTTTTAATTTCTAATAACATAATCTCTAATGGAACAATCTTTTTTTATAATTATATTACTTATTATGATATGTATACTTGCGTATTCATTATGCACAAGTCATGTCAATCAAGTTGTTAGTGCAGTTGCCAAGGATTATAAACATTAGAAATTATTTTATTTTATTTATTTTTCTTTATTTGTTTTTAATAATTTTAATTTTAATTTATTTATTTAGCTATTTATATTTAATTTTGAAATCTCTTTTAGTGCTATTGGGATTATAAACATTAGAAATTAGTTTTTATTTTAGTTATTTTTCTTTATTTATTATTCGTAATTGTAATTGTAATTTTAATTAATTAATGTTTTTTGACATCTTCTATATTGCATGAATAGAGTCTATAAGGGAGAAATTTTTCCTTCAATTCCAAAATCGAGCGTACTTTGAGATCAATAAAAAACCAAAAAGTTGTCATCCAAGTGGAAAAAATTGCTAATCCATTAGAGATAAACAATAATAAGCTAAATTTGAACAAAGAGATACCTTTAATGGATGATAGAGATGGAGCTATGAATGAATATGCATTATCTATGTTGGAAGGGCTAAATCTAAGTATTTCAAAGCCAAACATTCAATTTAATCAATTTGAACTCAAACTAGTGATATTTCAAATATTATAAACAATTGGATAATTCAATAGATTACCAACAGATGATCCTCATCCTCATCTCATATTTTTTATTGAAGTTGGAGATTCATTCAAATTTAATGGTGTGATTGAGGAGGTGTTTAGGCTTAGATTATTCCCTTACTCTTTACGAGATCGTGCTCAAGCTTGGTTAAACTCTCTACCACCTGATTCCATTACAACTTGGAGTGATTTGGCGGAGAAAGTTTTGATGAAATATTTCCTACCAACAAAAAATTCCAAGCTTAGAAATGAAATTACTTCCTACTAATAATATAAAGGGGAATCTTTATATGAAGCATAGGAAAGATTCAAAGAATTGCTTAGGAAATGTCATCACCATGGTATCCTTCATTGGATTCAAATGGATACTTTCTACAATGGTCTCAATGCTCAAATATGATGCAATCGCTAATGGAGCTTTATTGGCAAAATCTTACAATCAAGCTTATGAATTACTTGAAAAAATGGCCACCAATAATTCTCAATGGCCAATAGACAGAATGATAGCTACAAGAAGAGTAGCTGGAGTACATAAGGTAAATAATATCATGACATTTACAACTCAAGTGTCATATTTGGTGAATCTTTTGAAGACTCAAAACTTGCCAGTAAGTATAAATCAGGTCCAAGATTCATTGGTGTCCTGTATCTTTTATGGTGGAGCTCATTTATTTGATAATTGTCCAAATAATACTAAATTAGCATACTATATGGGTGATGTGAACCAAAACAATAATCCATACCTAAACACATATAACCCTGGATGGAGACAACATTCAAATTTCTCTTAGAGTAATAACAACAATTATGGTGGTAATCAATTCAACCGTCAATCATTTCCACCACTTGGTTTTCAACTGCCACAACAATCTCAAGTTTAAGAGAAGAAGCCACCTACTGAGGACAATACAAATACTCTAATAGTGATGATGAAAGACTTCATCCAATTAATAATACAAATGTGCCCATTCAAGAGGCTTCAATTCAAAGACTCAAATGGGGCAACTTGCCCAGGACATAAGTCAAAGATCTCAAGGTAACCTTTTAGGTGACATAATGATAAACCCAAGAAAATAAGGTAAAGAGCATTGCAATGGAATAGCCTTGAGGAGTGGTAAAACTCTAGAGGAGGAACATGAGATTGAAAAGAATAAGGAGAAATAGGAAAATAAAATGGATTATGAGGAATAAAATGGATAAACAGAATACCGAAAAAGAAATAATTTAGCCTTAAAAAGCAACCTCTACAAACCTACTATTCTTTTCCCTCAAAGACTGAAAAAGAAAAAGCTAGATACATAATTTTTAAAGTTGTTGAATGTCTTAAAGAAGCTACACATAAATATACCATTTGCAGTTGCATTTGAACAAACGTCTTCTTATGCCAAATTTCTAAAGGATATCATGTCTAAGAAAATGAGGCTTAGAGATAATGAAACAATAACCTTGACTAAAGGTTTTAGTGCCATCCTTGAATGAAAACTATTATAAAAACTAAAATATCTAGATAGTTTTGACATCCTTTGCACTATTGGGAACATCCATTTTGGCAAAGCCTATGTGACTTAGGTTCAAACATTAACCTTATGCCATTATCGGTATTTAAAAGATTGGGGATTGGTAAAACCAAACCCACTTCAGTAACATTACAAATGGTAGATAGATCAATTAAGCGAACCTAGGGTATGGTAGAAGATGTGCTACTAAAAGTAGACAAGTTCATTTTTCTGATGGATTTCATTATTCTAGACATAGAAGAGGACCGTAACATTCTTATCATACTTGATAGTCTATTCTTAGCAACCGAAAGAGAACTCATTGATGTAAAAAAGAATTCTTCAACTACTACTTTGAATCTCTAAGACTTCTCCTTCATACTTCTAGAACGATCACCTTATAATAGAATCTTAATCATGATACAAAAATAAGTAAGGAATGGCATACAAATAGAGCTCAAGTATAGAACATCGATAAGTGTCCAAAAATCACTCATATTTTGTGATTTTATTATGCTTAATTAAAATAAATAGGTTTGATTATAACTTGTTTATACATTTTTTTATGTAAATATATTTCTTTGGAATTACTGGTATATTTTGTTGTATTTTGGGTGTTTTCACCTTCAAAATAATAAACTTGTCAACACATGAAGAACAAAACTTACAACACTTATTTTGCACACTAAGATCTTATAATATCAAGGCATGTAGGCCTTACATCAAGAACCAACCAATTTGTAATGTGTACAAGGAAAAATTCAAGATAAACAAAGCATGCCATGAAGAAGAATTAAGTGTGCCACGGTGCACACCTCTTGGGACGAATAAGTGGGCATGTTAAACTTTGCATGCAATGACATGAAATATAGGGTTCCACTGAGAGGCTTTCTTGCGCAAACATAATTTTGATCCCAAGCCCTATGTACATGACTTTTTATTATAAATAAACATTAATTATTAGGTCTTTAAATAGGTTTTAATATACAATTTACTATCCATACACTTCATTTCAATTTTATTTCTTAGTTTTAGTTTTTATTTTTATACACAATTTAGATTGGACAAGAACAGATAAGAGGAAACAGTAGAGAGTTTTTCCATTTTAAGAAAGAACAAAAAGATTGCTGAAAATTTAAGATCACTTTGAAGATCAAGATCAAAATTTTAGAGTAGGACACATCACCCATCCATTATTGGTATTGAGATTTGTTTTGTATTATTATATTTTCATTTTAATCTTTTTGTATTTTTGATTGAATGTTGATTTTAATCCATTGATCATTGAATTCAATTTACTGATTTTTACATTGGGAATTTTGCTTTGTTGCCATGTTTGTATAGATTATTTAGGTGAAAATTTTAAAAATGTAATAAAGAAATATTATTTCTTCAGATTTATTTATGAATAATTTATTAGTTATTTATTCTTCATAATAGATTAAAATATAAGAATTAAGTTTCAGACACGTCATCTAGATTTAATTTAGACAGCTTGAATGAGAGTTTAAATTAGAGACATGATCAATAGTATTGAGTTAAACGATTTTTTATTTCCTTCGAAATTAGGTATAATTTAATCAATCAGTTAATGATCCTGACTGAAGGTATTAATTGGTTTGACTAACAAATAAGAATGATCCTAATCGAAGACACTTTTCATATTAAAAAGGGAAATTAATAATTTGAATTTATACCTAAATTAACCTAAATATTTCTAAACAAGAATTGTAAACTAGCTAAATATTCTCATTAATTCTCCATTTATTACTAAAAATATATCTACCTTGATTTTATTTGAGTCCAATCTATATTTAGTTATTTTAATTACTTGTTATTAGTTTAAGATTTTCAAAACACAATCACAATGATAGAATGTTTAGGTTTTATTTTTGTTTTTTTTAAGTTTTTCATAAATTGAGAAATTATCTAAAACCGCAATGACCTTGGGAGTATACTTATTAATTATTATAAGTGATTCATACACTTGCAAGCTTTTTATAAATACAATATTTATGCATCAAAGTTTTGGTGCCTTTATAGGAAAAGAATAACGTTTTAGATTTTTGTTATTAAAATTCTTAAAAACTCTATTAATATTTGTGATTTTTCTTTTGTGAATATTTGTGGTTTGTTTAGATTTTTGTTTATTTTAATTATTTCCTTTTTATTTGCTTTTATATGTTCATTTTTTTATTTTTTTTACTTTTCTTTTCATTGGTTATTTTGAGGTGCATGACTTTATTTGTTGTTTTCGTTAATATATGTGAGGTAGGAGATCTTTTGGAATTGACTTATGTCTTTCATAAATAATGTAAACTAATCTAAAGAGCATTTAAAAATGATAGATATTGAAATCCGATATCCTTGTTGAGCCTACAATAGAGCAACCCTATTTTAGAACCAATGGTTATAGGAAAAAATGTACCTAGAGAAGTTGCAATGAAAGAGTATGCAAGACCAATCATTGGTACTATTATTGCTTCTATATAGTTAAATGAGGTTGCTAGAAATTATAAATTGAAAAAAAATCAATATTGAATACTGCCCTCTTTCTATGGATTCCCTAAAGTCTTTGTCTTTCATTAGAGATTTCTACTTGAGTATCAAAACTTTTGCATTAAATGGACTTAATATGGATCAATTGAAAATGAGGTATTTCCTATACATTCTCAAGGATAGGGCTAAGGCTTTTCTAATAACTCTCACATTAGGTTCCCAAATAACTTGGGAGGGAGTCTATAATAAATTTATGGAAAAAGTTTATTCCTATCAAAAGACTTTCGATTTGAGAGAAAAACAAAATTGCAACATTCTATCAAATGGAATGAGAACTATTCCATAAAGCTTAGGATAGGATCAAACTTTTTCTCACTTAGTGCCCATACTATAGCTACCCACTGTAGTTGTAGAACCAATTATTTTATGATGGTTGAGACAATAGTGTCAATTCATCATTGATAACATTGTATGTGCTGCTATTGGGGAAAAGACTACCTTAGATGCTTATGATCTCTTTTAAATGTTGATATTTGTGTGAAAATTGTGTTTATTTGATTATTTAATCCACAAATGTCATTTCATGGGTATTTCGTGTTTAAAGTGCAATTTCAGGTAAAATCACGATTTTGGAGAAGTTAGGGACAAAGTACAATGATCGCGATTGAATGAAAATAAAAAGAGAACAAAATATCAAAATTTAGAATTTCACCGCCGGTGAGAGTATTCTTGCCACCGGCGAAAACCTTACGGAAAAAATGTTGAAAATCATGCAAGGAGCACAGATTTTGGCCAAGTGAATCTCGCCGCCGGCCAAAGTATTCTCGCCGCCGGCCATATTCATCTCACCGCTGGCGAAAATCTTCCCGAGAGCACAAATTTTGGTAAACTCATCTCGCCGCCGGCCAAATAATTCTCGCTGCCGGCCACATTAAGTTGGCCGCCGACCAAAGTATCTCGCCGCCGGCCACATTAATTTGGTCGCCGGCCAAAATCAGAAAAACCAAAATTTAATTTTTCAAAAATCTCGCCGTGGCGAGAATAATGTCGCCGCCGGCGAGTTTCGTCCGAAAACACATTTTTTATGTTGTTTTGTTCCAAAATTGCCCCCCAAACCTTAGATCTATATATACATTATGATGGTAAAAGAAGGGGACGGCAGAGAGAGCAGAATTGAGTTATTTTTGGAGGAGAAAATGCAATTTTGGAGAGAAAGGTTGGAGAAGCTTGAAAGATCATCACCATTGTTGCTACCAAGTCTTCATCTTCAAGAGTTTTTCATCTCTTCTCCTTAGCTTTTATTTTCTGCATTTTATTCAGATTGTTTGTTCATGGATTCAATTGAGAATATGTTTGTTCTTATTTTCGTTATGAACTAATTCGTTTTTGCTAAGGCTATGATGTAGTTGAATCAAGAAAATTTGATTTCTTGTGTTATCGTTATATGAATTCATTGTTTTCAAGTTGAGTATTTATTTCCATGCTTAATGCTTTTAAATTTCTGATCAAGATTTAAATGATTTGTTGCATTATATTGAGACCGAGAGGAGATGTGTAATGAACGCTTCTTGTGATAAATACCGTATGCTGAATGCGAGTGTGAGAACTGATAACTGTATTTTATATAGTTATTTGTACCTATTTTATTAATTATAATTGCCATGTTCTCTGTATTTTTAGTTAATTTTAGTTTAATAAATTAGTGTTTATTATTATTAATAAAATTAAGTAAATTATGTCGAAAACAGACTTAATTCCAAATTTATACCCAAAAATATAATTTCAAATAAAAGAGGGATTAATTACAATTTATAAAAGTTGAAAATATAATTTAAATTAAAATCGGGCTTAATTTCATTTATTAAAAGTTTAAAATTTAATTTAAATTACTAAAAGGGCTATATTGCAATTAAATAAAGTTTAAACTGTAATTTGAAGTATATTTGTGGGTCAAAATAGAATTAAAAAAAATTGAATTTTCTGCGCAGGAAATGAATGACACTCTCAACAATCACGACGCCCATCACTCACCGTTCGATCATCAAATCAACCAAGACCGGCGTAAATGTAGTGCATTCCGGGACAAGGAGAAGTCATTGCCCAGGATTTATCGCACGGCTCGGCGTGTCAGGTTGGGGCCCACCTACCGCACAGATCGACCGTGTGGTGGGACCCACATGTCGGCCGCGCGATTTCCACGAGGCGCATCGATCTCCGTTGACGAGTTGAACGGTCCCGACATTGGAAGCCGTTGAACCAAGCTGTCGCGCACCGAGCCGTTCGTGTACAAATCCCATGTGACGCGGTCCATCCAAGCAGCGTGCACCCTCACTTTTCAAACGGAAAATGACCAGCCATGTGTCTTATAAATATTCCAGCGAATAAAATGATGACACGTGGCATGTATTTGGTGAAATAAAAACGCAGAAACAACGCCCACTTCCAGCCGTTAACCACTTCCAATCCAAAAAAATCCTGTGCGACGCGTTCTTCATGCGCCCAGCTTACCACCCAATGAAAAGCTGCAACGTGTCACTATATTTCTCTCAGCGAATCAAATGATGACATGTGGCATGCGGAAAAAGAAAAAAAAATCAAAAAATGCACAGATTGTTAACGCGTGCTGCTCCCCATGTATTTTTGTTCCCCACTCACTATAAAAAAAATATAAAAAAAATTTAAAAGGGGAGATATATTTGTACGCGTTTTTTTTTGGGAGGAGGGATTTTTCAGTTTCGCATTTTTTTTGTTTCCTTTTGTTTTCTCTCGCAGTTCTTGCGAGGTTCTTATTTTCTTTCTTTGATTTCTCTCGCAATTCTTGCGAGTTAATGTTTCTTTGTATCATTTTCATTAATTTTCATATCTGCGTGTTACACAAAATACGCAGAGACGTTTATTTAACATTTTATGTTGTATTTTCTTAGGGAAATTACAGAGAAAGAAGACAACAAAGAAGAAGAAAAAGGGAAGAAATTTATTTTTCATTGAGGAATCGTGGAAAGAGTTTTTTTCCTTATCTATTTTCTTTTAATTTTTGCTTCTCTGCAATGTTTTATTTTTGTTGTGTTGTAATTTTAAATTCTGCTTAACTAATACATTTGTTCTAGGATTGCAGTAGCGTAAATTATGAAATTTGAATTAAGTATTTTTGAATGATTTATGAACTGTTTTAAGTTGTTTATTTTATCTCGTGTTTAATGCTTTTAATTATCGGAAGATTAATTAACTCGATACGTGACACTTAAATAAACTTGAAAAAGGCATTTTCAGGTGTCGTCAGATGAAATAACGTATATACATAAGAGATAGAAATATACTTTTATTGTATGTGTAATCAAGCTGAGAACTCAAAACTTAATAAATCTGGGTTGAATTTAATTCGCATAGGAATATAGTGAATCATTTTAACTAGACGTGGTGTCTAGTATGGGAGCCTTAAGAGATATATGGATAAATTAGAGTTCTTGGTTAACAACTTAAAATACGATAACATAAATCAAGATAAAATATAATGATTCAAGTGGATTAATTTGGTGAAACCGCAATCCTAGAATTTTCTTGCAACTGTTATAAAAGTTAGTTAGTCAAACTGCATCAAATTATCGACTGTTTGGATAAAGTTAGGTTGAAATAATTTTAATAATTAACGAATACTAGTAACAAATCTCTGTGGGAACGATATTTTACTTATCATATTATTACTTGTGACCGTGTATACTTGCACGATTTTCTGTGTGTTGCAAAACACAACAACAAGAACTAATGCATGATGTATGTGGTTATTCTAGAAATTCCATAAATCGTAATGTGCATGTTTGTGATTAAATCTTCATAGAAATATAGTCGGTTTTCATAGATAAGTAATTCTAATATAACTCGAGAGAGAGTATTAGGTAAATTTGAGTTTTTCAACCATCACTTCTAACTTTGATTTTCATATAACATGACTTGAAATCGGATTAAATTGATTTAGCGAAATCAAATGCCTTAGCATTTTTAATCATTTGTGAACAACATTAAATTTTGTTATTTGCGTTAGTTTTAAGTTAATTTACTTCTTAAACAAATTCAAAAATTCGGTTTTCAAATAAAATTAGGATTAGTCAATTTCGGTACTTAGTAACGCCATTCCTTGTGGGTTCGATATCCGTACTTTTGTACACTTTATTACTTGAATGATTCGTACACTTGTGAAATTACGCATCAATACGTACAGATCATATGTGGCAATAATAAAGGAGTCTTAGACCCGATATACAATCAAGTTAAGGAGATACTAACTCCTTAAGGACTCAACTCAAATATGCAAATCATAGGGAGATAAACACAAAACAGATAAGCACCAATTGCAATGCATATAATCAAATCATTGTTGTATAAATAACAATAGATATAGATTTCAATAAATGAAAAGCAAGTGATAAAAAAACTTTTTAATCAGAGTTTAAACTTCAGTACGTAGGAATATATATCATTTAAACTCTAGTTATACTTAACATAAAGTTAACCGTGAAAAACACCATATGTAATGAGGTAAACCTATATAGAAACCCTATCTATATGGTAACATCCTTGGGTTGCTTAGGGCAACCACTCAATAACAAATAATTCACTATACAGTAAAAAACTACAATCTAAGAGAAATAAAATCATCATTACCTCTATAAATCAGAACCTTTGACCTAACTACCTATTGCTTGTTTCTTCCATAATGACTAGGTATGAGACACGAACTTGGCTATCTTCCAAAACTGGTGTGATCAGTAACCAAAGACCAGTAAAAGTAAATAAGGAAATGTTGCACGAAGGCAACCACCAGCCGACACACGGCTTAACGCATATAACCTATTTCCAAACACCACCTTGAGTACTCACCACTTAGAAGCACAATTTTTCTCATATATTCATTAATCACTAATACCAAACAACGCATAATGGATTAGTGATTCATAAATAGAAAAAGTGAGATGTCAATTTGACATAGTTGTGCTATATGTTTTTGTATACCAACTAAGAAGAAATGAAAGGGGTATTTATAGAACTCAAAATTTCTACCTCACTAATCGCCTCTCCAAGAACCTCACCAACCACCTCTCCAAGGGTGGTGGCAAGCTTGGTGGTGAGGTGGTAAAAAAGTATATTTTTTTAAAAACCAAAAACACAAATGATAACATCGACAAGCGAGAATGGTGCGTGTAGATGTACTTGTATTCAAAGTGTTTCTAAACATGTGCCTGTATGTATTTTTGATCTATAGTAACCAATCTTACACAATAGATGACAGAACATTAAGTAAAATAAAATAGACATCGTGTTTTATACATGAAAAGCCAACACATACATACAAGAAGAATGAGACTTACACTCCTCATAATTTTCATCTCCAAGTGTTTTCAAGCCATCTTTGCTAGATTTGTTTTTCAAATATTCATTAAGTTCCTCAAGTCTTTATCTTTAAAGGGGTATTCCACAAACATCATCTTCTTTAAGGGGGGGGGGGGGGGGGGTTGCACAAAATCACAAGTGAATAAAACTTATAGAATAATTACTTGGAGTTATTGTTTGATATTTCTATATAGTTATTTTTTGAAATTTTGGATTTAAGATAACAAAATCATAAATTGGTGTAGAGATGGTGAACTGTAATTTTGTGCTATAATTTCTGGAATTTTTGTTGGTATTTTATTTTTTAGAGCCTGATTTAAATGGTTTCTAAAAGAAATAATGGTGAGAAAGAAAGGATAAGGAGGTTTTAATAGAGTATAATAGAGCTAAATTTGTTAGTCCATAGGCTAGACTAGGGTGTGACAAAGCTACTGAGATTAATAAAAAAAATATAATGGAATGGGGAATGAAATGTTGGCCAAGGTGAATATGAAAAATTGTTTGGATAATGTGGATGAAAAGTTACCATGCTTAATTAAAAAAAAAAGTTTTAACAATTTAAAAATAAAAAAAAATATTTAAAAATAAAAAAATATACTTTTTCATTTTTTTTGTGTGTTTGGTTTTATTTATATTTTGTGTGATTTAGTAATTTTTGGAATAAAAAAAAATTCACAAAAATTTATCTTTTCTTTAAATCAAATTTAAGTAAATAGTTAAGTCTTTTGTACTGTTAGATTAATTTTTTGAAAACATATCATGAAATATTTTGTAATTATTTTTGATAATTAGTTAGTTTTTGTCATAATTAGTATTTCTTGATAAGATGTAGAAATTATATTAAACCCAAAATCGGTGTTTATGAGTTTTTTTTTAGTGGAGACTACCTTTGTGAGATATAATTTGAGCCTAATTTCCTTTATTGTAGTGAAATATATATTTTTTCTACTCCAAACACATTTCTTATTTATTCAAATTTTGAGATGATCTCTATAGGTATTAGCATTGAATGTATGAATTTTTTTTTCATCTTAATAGAGTATCATATATTTTTGATTATTATTTTTGCTTAGATTAAATGATTTGAGGTAGAAATTGATAGTATATGCTTATATCTCATTTATGCATGACTACTACTACAAAAAAAAGACATATATGGGGTTACCTAAACCAAGATCAAACAGAAAAGCCACAAAATTAACCCATTCACTCACCAAAATCCAAAAAAAAAAAAAATGTCTGATATACATGGGTTGACTTCTAAAAATACATATATTGAGAAATATCTTGAGAAAAAAATAGAGAGATAAAGAATATATAGTATCATCTATATACTATAACCCACATTGCCTACAAAGTTGTGAGTAAAGGCTAATTACAAAAGAAAGATATAAGTAATTCCCTAAAAAGTCATTGCAATTTCTTCATTTGTAAAAGGCATATATCTTGAAATTCTTTCTTAATGAGTTTGATTTATGCATGAAAATAATTTTTATATATGATATCTTTATAATTTATACATTTGATTCCTTTCATGAGATCAATGTTAAAATAACACTTTGAGCCTTTATTCTTTATACATATGCGAACATATTAGTTCATTTCTATACATCAACTCTTTTCGCATATAAATTAGTATGAGTGTTTGAACCCATAGGATTCGGTGTTTTGAGAGTATTGACTTGTGAGGAATAGAGTCGAAGGCGAATTCTAATTCATGACACTGAAATTGGGTGAAATTAAATTGATACATTTTTGATATGAAATATGAAAATGATTTTCGACTAATTATTATAATAAATCATGATTGTTTAAAGAGATTAAAATAACTTATGCTTGAGATTTTAATTATGATCTTAAAGGAGATTAAAAAGTATGAGACATTTTTGTGAGATGTTGATAATTTGTGATTTTGTTGTAAATTTAATTTTTAAGTTGTTTGTTTTTATTGTTTCTTTTGTTTTTACATTTAGTACAATGTTTGTGGGTATCATTATCGAAAACCCTCACGAGACTCAAACTAGTCACTTTAGAGGCAACCTAGGGGGTTTAAAGGCTTGTTGCATAGGCTAAATGCTGGCAGTGTCAATCCACGGAAGTGATTTAGGATAGTTTAATTTTTAGTTTTTTATCGCTTCTCTTGCTAAGGGACTAGCGAGAAGGCAGTTGGGGTTGTGATGAGTGCTCAAAAAGCACTAAAATAACCATGATTTTATGCACATTAATTGATTAAAAATATATATATTTATATGTTTTATCATATATTTATATAATATATATTGATGAGCGAAAAGAAGAGAGAAGTGTGGTTTTTGAGGTGTTTGAAGGTGTGCTTTGAAGTGAATGGAAGAGGGGTATTTATAGGTGAGGATGGAGAGAAAAAATGAGTAAAAAAATGTTAAAAAAAATATTAAAAAATTAAAAAACATGTAATGGACATGCTGAGGTCATCGATAGCGTCGACGCATGACATCATAGAGCCGCACGTGAAAAATGGGTCAAAAATGCGTTAGGGCGCTGGCGGGCTGGCTCCTTGACGCGCTGCGTGAACAGATAACCAGCGCGCGCTGTCGTGATTAACGGTAACGCTGCGCGATCTTTGCGCTGCATGAGCGATAACCGCGCGCGATCTTGCCGCGCTGAGCAATAACCAGCCTTGCTGATCTTTGCTACATGAACGAGTACCCGTATGCGATTTTGGGCGGCTAGCTACGGAGTCTTTGAAGCGCCATGGCGCAGCGTTTTACGCTTTTGACATTTTGACCTTTTCGACCCATTTTGTCCAATTTTTCCATGTTTGTTGACCTTTTTCCACTTATTTATTAATTTATTTGTGATGTATTGCTTCAAGTATTCTTCTTTGAGTCTTTAAATTGCGTTTTTAAGCCAAAATACCTGAAAAACAATAAAAATACCCGTGATTCCGAAAAAGACAAATTTATATAAATATATGATAAAACATATAAATATATATATTTTTAATCAATTAATGTGCATAAAATCATGGTTATTTTAGTGCTTTTTGAGCACTCATCAGTGGACTATAAAGAGGTAATAGAAAACCTCATTGTGGAGGGGAGTGAATGAGATATTACTAATGAGAGACACAAATCTTTCGAAGACAAGTACTTAAACAAGGTCTCCCATATTTGGCAATATTTCATATGTTCTAAACTCATGCCTACCATACATTATAGTAGTTGTATAAAGAGAGGGATATATTACTCTTTGCCATAAAATCCACCAAGATTATGGATGTAGGGGAAATAATTAACCAAAGGATAAAACTTCTCACAAAAAAT
The DNA here is from genome assembly GCA_033030585.1 of Hippophae rhamnoides. Lineage (NCBI taxonomy): Eukaryota > Viridiplantae > Streptophyta > Magnoliopsida > Rosales > Elaeagnaceae > Hippophae > Hippophae rhamnoides. The sequence goes on along the minus strand of CM065428.1, from coordinate 37,837,991 downwards.
CATTGTTTGAGTTATTTCCTCCCCTAACTCAGTACAACTCTTGGTGCTAAAGTAGGGGTGAAATTTTCAAAAGGTGAGGTTTTGGTATAACCTAGAGAATTATTGACTCCCAACTACATAAGAAGACTCACATTTGGGACAAAAGGCACCCAAAAGGGTTAAAAGAGTTACCTCATCTTCCAAAACTTTCGTCAAAGACCAAGTTCAACAGTTAAAAAAAGAGTTTAATTATATGTGTAAGGTTTGTAAGTATTGACAATATTTGTGAACAAAAATATTTGTATGTAATATTAGTTTCTAGATGTTTCTTTCAAAAATAATTTTAAGCTGAATAAATTATCGAGCCTCAATGATGACATCTCAAGTATATCTCTATTTCCATGCACATTAGATTTCATATTAGACACATAAAAATATTTTTTAAATAGGTCACTTAATTGATCGAGTGATGACTAGATCAATCGAGCTTAATTAAAAATAGCTTTATAATTTTTTTAATATTATTAGATCGATCGAGATTAATGACTAGATCGATCCACTTCTTTCTAAATTAATTAATTTTTCACTAGATCAATTGAGATTTAACTAGACCGATTGAACTATTCATAGGTGATCGATTGAGCACGACTAGATTGATCGAGCGGTCAAATTTTCAAATATAACCTAATTTTTACTTGAACCAATTACTATTTTTACTATATTGTCCTTATGTTTTGAAGCTCTTCTAAATAATTTTAAGGACAATTTTATAATTAAGCTTTGACCTAGGGTTTCAATTCATGCTATTTAATCATATCATTGGCTCATAAATTTATTAACCACACAATGGTATTATTGAGCATTATTCTCTTCATCTTATTCTCTTGTTTTGTAAAAAGTTTTCAAGTAGGCTTTTTCATTGAGTTAATTTATCAAACATTTTTGGTTGTATTTGATGAATTACAAGTCTACAATATTTGTGATATTTTTCATTAAATTGATTATTCTAGGTTGTTAGTTGGTTTTGATTTATCTAATTTATTTGTTAAATCATATAGTTAGGATTCTTGATTATTGAATCTGTTCTTCTACACACATTTTGCACTTGTTTTATTATGATACCTTTTTAGATATCAACTATACGAGTTCGATTAACTTGTGTAACTCAAGTTCATTGGAACGTTGGTTTGGATTCTAACACCTTTCTTATAAAGACTATGATGAAAGCAGTAGCTTGTAAGTAGATTACTTGGGGGTATTATCTTGGTAAGTAGTTTGAGTCCTAGCCTTGTAATTATATCTTATTTTTCATAGTGGATAGTTAGGTGATTCAGTGGACCGGTGGTTTTCCTCTTAAGTCATTGGTGTGACCTAGATTATTTCCACCTAAAAATCTAGTGTGTCAATCTTTATATTTCTGCATTACTTTATTCACACACGATTGCATGTCTGACCATTTTACGAAATTTTAATATGATATACTTTCATTGATTATCTTCTCACAACCCTCTCTAGTTGACATGATCTATAACTAAACAAACTTTTTTCTCACAATATGAAATATTATGTTCAAGACTAACATGCCCAACAATCAAAATACATAAGAGGAAAGATGCACTTTAAGGGTGAATTCGTGCAAACTATCCAAGAGATGAAAATTTTACATCTATCTCATGTAGGAATTGATTTTAGTCAAGTGAGAGTACCTAAGAATCCTAGATGTGATTTTGTTTATAGACCACCTAAGCCCTCGCACGGTAATTAAGAAGAACCGAATGACATAGAGGATTATACTACAACCTTTTTCCGCTTTATTTTTATGTAATTTTAAATTTATACATTTTTAAATTTATTTTTATTATGTTTTCATTTGTTTTAGATTTCATGTACTTTATTTTATTTTATTTTTATTTCCTGTTATTGTGAAAAATGTTTATAATATTTTGAATTGTTAATTATATAACTATTTGATAATATGTGATTTATGAGAAGCACATTGGTTATCTTAGTGTAATATGACTGAGTTAGATGATGGATGCAACATAAGCAAATATTCATCTATTTAATCACATTGAGCTAATACAAATAGATAACTTTTCTTTTATGTTTCTCTTTTTCTTTTATTTACATTTGAACATTGAGGAAAATATCGATTCTAGGTTAGGGGTGAAATAAAAGTTACTTATAAAATTATGCATTTTAAATTTTATTAAACATGTGTTTGCTATTTTTTAGTTTAGTTAGAAATGAGAAATTTAGGTCTATATAAAAATATAGACATAAAATTATCACTTTTAGTTAATTTAAATTGAATAATCGAGTCTTTACATTTTTTGTTTGATGTATTAAACATGTTCATGGATTATTGTAAGAATTAATTCTATCCATAGTTTGTGTTTATACTTAGATGTTTAGATTGAGATAAACCCATAGTTGATGTTTATGAATCAAATAGTAGAGACTATCTTATGAGATTATTGAGCCAAAAGCTTTTTATTCTAAGTGATGATTTTTCTTCTACTCCTTTTAAACACGTTTCTTGTTCTTTTAAATTGTTAGATGATCTCTATAGGCATTTCATTGAATGATAGGATTTTAAACATATGATGAAGTATCATGTACTAATTTTCATTGCTTAGCTTAAATAATTTGAATAAAAATTAAAAGTGTGTGCCTATCTTTTTTAATGCTTGACTTCTAGTAAAATATATATATATATGGGGTTCCTTAGAGCAAAACGAGCCAAAATATCCACTTACCAAAGCACATATATGTATATGGGTATATTCTTAAAAAGAAAAAAGAAAAAAAAACATTGTATAACTAAATACAATGACCCTAACTTTTTGAAATTAGTGAGATCGTTGTTACAAAAAATAGGAATATCCCCTTGAAGTCGATAGCATTTTCATTTATCTAATGAACTTACTTGAAATTTTTACTTAATGATTTTTATTGAAGCATGACATTGGTAATGTTGTATATTCATAATCCTACAATTTGATTACTTTCATTAGATCAATATTATGCACATTTGAATCTTTCTTGTTTATTATATACAAACCTTTTTGCTTTATTATTTACTTAACTTCTATTCGCATAAACCTTGTTGAATGAGTCAAGCCATAAAATCAATGTAAAATCGAGAGTATGTCTTGTGAGGATTAAAGTTGAAGTGAGTTCAGAATCCTAACACTAGGATTGTGTGAGTCAATGTCGATATGTTCATCTAATAGGGTATGAATTTGTGATGTGTATTTGATTTAAATGACGAACTTTGATCATTTGGATGTTGAATAAACTTGTGCTTAAGATTTTAGTTATGAACTAAAAAGAAGCTAAAGCATGATAAATTTTATTTATTTTAGTTTTTATTTTGTTATTTTATTATATTTAGTTTTAGATTTTGCATGTTAGGATATTTGTAGATATCATCACTGTAAGCCATCATGAGACTTTAACTCCTCCATTAAGGCAACCAAGAGGTTAAAAAGCTTGTTACATATGCTAAATGCAATCATGTCAATATATGAAAATGATTTAAAATAGTATAGTTTAGTTTACTTATTTTTGTTTTAAGTTTTTAAATCACTTTACTTGCTATAGGCTAGCAAGAAACTGATCGAGGTTTGTGATAAAGGATTGAAAAGCACTCATATTTTGTGATTTTATTGTGCATAATTGAAATAAATATGTTGGATTATTGCATGTTTGTATGATTATTTATGCAACTCTATCTGTTCGAAATTATGTGTATTTTTTTTTGTATTTCATGTGTCTTTAGCTTCAAAATAGAAAAACTTATCAACACATAAAGAACAACACTTGGAGCATTTATTTTTCACCCTAAGAACTTAAAAAACTAAGGTATGTAAACCTTATATCAAGAACCAACCAATTTTAAGGTGTGTAAGGTAAAATTCAAGACAAACAAAGCATGTCATGGTGAAGAATTAAGTGTGCTATGATGCAACTTCTAAGGAAGAATAACTGGGCATGTTGAACTTTGAGTGTGGTGATGTGAAATACAATGCACCATGAAAATCCTTCCCTGGTTGAAATTGTGTGAGGTAATCAAACCTGGTACCAGGATGAGGAAAAAGTTTCCTTAGGGCATAGGAAAGTAATTTTGACTCGAAGTCCTCTGTACATGACTTTTCTTATAAATAAACATTAATCAATAGGTTTTTCGATAGCTTTTCAATATACAATTTACTAGTTGTATTGTGCATATAAGTTTTCTTTATTTTAGTTTTCATTTTTATACACAATTTAGATTAGACAAGAACAAATAAGATGTAACACTACAAAGTTTTTTCAGATCAAGATAGAAGAAAGACTGCTAAAAATTAAGATCACTTTGAAGATCAAGATCATAATTTTATAATAGGACACATCATCAATTGATTGTTGATATGGAGATTCAATTTGTATTATTATATTTTCATATTAATCTTTTTATATTTCTTGAATGAATGTTGATTTTAATCCACAAATCATGGAATTTAATTTAAGCATGTCTGGTTGATTTTTACAATGGGAAATTTGCTTTTTTTTCATATTTGTATAAATTATTTAGGTGAACATTTTTAATATTAAATAAATAAATATTTGTAAGTGTTGTTGTACTGTGTTTGTGTGTTGGATTCCCGTATGCAAAATAAGGTATTTGTTTTCTTTTTACTTAGTGTATTTGTCTTCATCTATGCAAGATTGGTTACTCCTGATTAGTAATTCACACACACAATAGCTAGGTACACTTTTATACAAGCATGTTTACACACACCATAGGGTTGGTTTTTGTATTGGAGGATAGTTGGATTTGAGTGTTGAACTAAACAATTGCAGAAGCAACAAGTGAAAAGCAGTAGTAGGTAGTTTGGATGGGCATCCTAGCTGATAGAGGTAATATTGGTTTTACTGTTATTAATGTTATAACTTGTTTACTATTTAGTGAATTATTTGCTTCTGAGTAGTTACCTTAAGCAATCCAAGGATGTTACCATATAGATGCGGTCTCTATATGAGTTTACATCATTGTATCGAGTATTATGCATGATATCTTATTGAGCTAATATAATTTGAGTTTGTTGTATGTATGTCTCAACATACTGAAGCATAAACTCTAATCAGAAAGTATTTATTGTTTATTTAATTTCTTCTTAAATATATAATATATATTATTCAAGTTATCTACTCTTTGATACTATACTATCTATGATTCTGTTATGTGATTTATGTAAGTGTTTATTTCTTTGTTTGGGTGCGTTAGAGTCGAGTCTTTTAGGAGTTTATATCTCCTTACCCTAATCGTATACCAGTTTGTGGACTCTTTTAAGGTTATATATTTATTCAATATTTGTTACAATATTTATTTACAAATAATTTATTAGCTATTTATTCTTCATAATATATTGAAAATATGAGAATTAGGTTTTAGACACACCATCTAGATCTAATTGAGACGGCTTGAATAAGAATTTAAATTGGTGACTTAATCAAGACCATTTAGTTAAATGGTTTATTATTGCCTTAAGCATTAGGCATAATATAACCAATCAGTTAATGATTATGACCGAATGGTTTAATTGGTTTAATTAATAAAGAAGAATGATCCTGACTGAATGCATTTTTCATATTAAAAAAGAAAAAATCAATAATCTAAATTTATACTTTAATTAACTTAAATATTTCTAAACAGACATCGTTAACTAGCCAAATATTCCCATAAATTTTTCATTGATTATTAAATATACATCTACCTCGATTTTGTTTGAGTCAAATCTATATTTAATTATTTTAATTATTTGTTATTAGTTTAGAACTTTTAAAACTCAATAATCATGATAGAATGTTTAGGACTTATTTTTGTATTTGTTTAAGTTTTTAAGAAATTAAAGAGTAATCTAAAACCACTACAATTCTTCATAAACCCAAAACCCAACCTTGGGTGCATATTTATTGTTTATTATAAGTGATTCTTGCACTTGAGAGCTTTTTATAAATACAAAATTTTTGCATCAAACATTCTCTTCCATAATAATGTCCTCAGATGGAGGTAGAATTTGGGTCATGTTGGGCATCATTGATGCCACGTCTTTTAGACCTGACGTGCCCTTTCCTTCCTAGCATTAAAAAATTAAATAAATAAAAATCATGAATATTTACTATAAATTTTTTTAAAGATTTTTGAATAAAAATTTAAAATTGTTATTCATTCTCGACAACAATGCCAAAAACATGATGCTCAAGTCTTGTATTTGATAAATAAATTTTAAATGCATGAATCAATTTGTAAAAAGTGATAAGTATACTTCTATGGTCAATCTAAAGAAGAATTACATGGTTTTTAAATAATTAAATAAAATTCTTAAAAGTGAAAAATAAACCTAAATACTCAGTTATAATTGTTTTGGTTTGAAAAAATTAATATAAAATTATAAAAGATAAAAGATAGATTGATTTACATAAATTACTTGCAAACATACAATTCACTAATCAATGTGTTTAATTATCATTTAAAAATATTCTTCTAAATAATTTATACAAGCATAACAACATAACTAAAATCACATCTTCATAATTAACCAAACATGTTAAAAATAATAAATGATTAGTAAATTATATATAACAAATTTAAAAAATATAACATTATTTATTGAAAATAAATAAATATATATATTAAATTTATACCTAAAAGATAGATAGATGGTTGTGCCTTGCTCCACCGAAAATGTATTAATCTTCACAATATTCCCTAGATTACAACAATTATTTCATATCACTTGATCTAAAACATATCCCTTTTACTATCTCTTATTTATGATAATCTAATTTAAACTGCTTATAAACTAAACATAAAATAAAATTTATTCATCTCTCAAAATTGAGAGAAGAACTTTGAAAGAAAAACTACACAAAAGCTACGTGACAAGCTACTAATGTCAGTTGTTATGGGATGAAGATTACAAAAGGATGAGGGGTTATATTTATAGTTGGAAAAAATGCTAAAATGAGAAGAAAAATGTGGATTTTGAGGTCGCGTGTCGAGACACACTTTTCAATCGTTATGGTGCGCGATAATTTTGGTATGCATGATAATTACGAGCCTAGATACCCACGTTATGGTACACAGATAATCATTTTTGTAACCCATGTTTTTCTATTTGTCTCCAATTTTATTTGTATTTTACCTCCCTACATCTTGAGTGATACATATGTAAGGCTTACATATGCTTGTTTTTAATTCTCCTAAGTTGCAATTGAGTATTTTTAAGTATAATTCTTCATGTATTGATCTTTTTAATTAATTTGAGGCTACAAATACATGAAAAGTAACAAAACATACATGTGATTCTAAAAACATAGATTTGTTAAAATACTGATAAAATTATGCAAATACAAACATATTTTTAACATTAAATTTCAAATAAATTACATAATATTTAGTGCTTTTCAAGTTCTAATCACATGCACCCTCAATTGTTTTGATTCCCAGAGTCATTATTTAAGTGCTGAGACACATTGGAATGTATGGGTCGATGAGCTATTCAAAGAAGTCACAAGATGGGATAACATATTTGAAGAAAAAATAAAGAAAGAAAAGAAGGTGTTTTAGACAACAAAGAGATACTCACAAAGTACAATATGATACAACAAAGTACATACCTTTGGGAGGAGGGTTGTTAAGAGTCCTGAGTATAGATGAAGAAAGTTGTAACACCTAAAATGCAACCCTCCCAACAGTGGACAAGTTCTCATAGTTGTGGTCTTAGGGAGCCAAAGAAAATAGTTTCTCAATGAAAACATCACGTCGATGAACTTTACAATGCATTGCATAAGGAGACAACAAGAAAAAGGTTAGCAGGAAAAACCAATGAGAAAAGTGTTCACATTAAAGTAAGTTAAACACATGCAAGTGACTCAACATTGAAAAAGAATTGAGTAGGCATAAGGCCAAGTTTAAGATAGTCCAATTGCTCTGAACTAAGATTGTTCCAACCCTTGTTAGACTTAGGAAAATTCTCAATGAATTTATGATTGTTGAATTATCCAACATTAAACTAGCCTTCATCTACAAATCGTGTATAGTACAAAGACTTTGAATTTTTCCAGAGTCATCTGCTTACCATGCTCTTTTCACAATACATAATAGAACACCAGAGCCTTCCAAACATTAAGAGGAAACTATTAAGGAGGTTTTTAATGAATGCTTAAATAGCACTAAATATTACGTTATTTATGTACACTTTAATGTCAACATATATTTATATTTGTATAATTTTATTGTTTTTTTAACAAATCTATGTTTTCAAAATTATGGATATGTTTTATTATTTTTTAGGTATATTTGCCTTCAAAATGATTCAATTGATAAACATTTGAAGAATTGTACTTGAAAGCACTTAATTACAACCAAGAAGAATAAAATAATAACATATGTACCAACCAAGTTGCAAGGGGATGAAACAAAAAGTAGTTGAAGAAATGCAGTTTAACTCGAGTTACGATGGTGAATAATGTGTGCCATGGTGCGAGATTTTTGGATCATAATTGAAACATGTACAAAATCAATGCATGACATGATGTTAATAGAAGTGTTTCGTGGCGTGCGACCTCACAATCCGCTTCTCTCATTTTCTCAGTATTTTTCCAATTATAAAAACATCATACCTCAGTTATAGACACACTAACAATAGCTACGAATTCCTCAATCTTCTCTTATATTTTGTTTAGTTTTCTTTCAAGTTTCTCTCAATGTTTTAAGCAATTTAGATTAAGTTATCACACATAAGAGGTAATAATAGAAAGTTATTCTAGTTCAAGCGATAAGAAATCGTTACTAGAATTTAGGGGATATTTTCATACCTCTTTTTGTGGAGTAGGATATAAATGTACATCTATATTTTTGGTATAAATCTAATATATATTCTTATTTTTTCAATAAATAATATTATATTTCTTGAATTTGTTATAACTAATTTACTAATAATTTATTATTTTTAATATATATTGCTGATTGTGATAATGAAATTTTAGTTATGTTGATATGATTCTGTAAATTATTTAGGGGAATGTTTTCAATAATAACTTAAAAATATATATTAACGACATATTTTTCATGATAAATTTAAAATATAAAAATAATATTTCAAATAAATGAATCTAGATATATTTTAAAATTATATTCTATTTCAAAGATTTTTATAAGATTTATTATTGAAAAATATATTAACAACATAGTTTTCGTAATAGATTTAAAATCTGAAAATTAAGTTTAAGATTAAAATCTAATTTAAACAAACTTAAATAGGAGTTTAAATTAACGACCCAATCGAATGTAACAAAGTAAATGATTTATTAATTTCTTAAAATATAAAAATAATTTAATTAAATTAAATAGTAAACCGATCAAATGTATAAAGTAATTTAATTAATAAATAATAATGATACAATCAATCATTTAAGTTTATATTTCATTAATTTAATTATACAAAACATAATCAACTAATTATATCCCATTAATTTTTCATTAATTAATTATTAATATGTCTACTTAAAATTTATATGAACTCATCCATTTTTTTAAATTTTATTATTTTATGTTACTAGTTTAGAATTTTCACAACCCAAACAAATTACGACAATATACTTGAGTTTACTTTTTATTTTTAAAAATTTTGTGAATTATTTATAAATTATTTAATTTCACTCTAGATCCATACTTACAAAACGATAGGTGTACGAAACTATTTATAAATATATAAAATGTATGTATTAAATTTTTGTGCATCAATATTCTTACCCTACGAAGAAATTGTCGCACCAACGGCGTGAAAGGAAATATGTGTCCGACAAACAGTTGATCTACAAAGATAGTAGTCTCTCTAGGAGGAAGTATGCAGGGAATGATGCCGCTACCAGGAAGAATGACTCCAATGTCATCGGAAATCTTAAATACTTCTCTCAACTTGTGCACCATAGGTTTGGTGTTAACTGCCACTAGAGAATCAACTTCATAACCAAGGCTGGGCTCATAGTCAAAAATTGTATCACTTCCAGGAACGCCCTCATCAGTAGCAGAACCTGTAGACTCGGTCTGAACAGTAGGATCATGATGGGGAAAATTAGATAGAACCCCGAGATCAACAATAGTGTCGAAGTCACCATCGATCGAATCCGCCTCCCTGCGTGCTCGACTTGTCGAGTGCTCCACCGATCGGCTAGCCAGCTGGCTCTCTGGTCGACTGGTTGGTTGGGTTCACACATGGGTGGCCCATTGGACTCGTAAATGGCTGGTTGGCCCAACCTCCAGTTGGTTGTTTGGCTCATTCGTCGGTCGACTGGTCGGCTCGATCATCGGACGACTGGTCGGCTCGATCATCGGTCGACTGGTCGGCTCGATCATCGGTCGACTGGTCGGCTCGATCGTCGGTCGACTGGTCGGCTCGATCGTCGGTCGACTGGTCGGCTCGATCGTCGATCGACTGGTCGGCTCGATCGTCGGTCGACTGGTCGGCTAGTTCCCCTCGCTGGCTAGTAAGCTAGGCTCACCACAGCATCTCACCAAGTCCCTCTTGTCACGTCTTCCCTACGACGAACCATCGTGAGCTAAACCCCCACTTATGTGACTGAAACCATCGTGTTACAAGTACACTTAAATGGTACCAAAGTTATTTATACGATGTTTCAACCCATAAATTTCATATATTTTTTTGACAGTATTAACAAAGTTATTTACTAACTAATCATGTAGACGTGTATATCAGCTAAGAAAATAATAGAAAAAAATATTAACAAAATAAGTGAGATTTTTTTTATTTAAATAAACTAAAAAGTATAAGAACAATTAATAAAATAAAAAATAAAAAGAAAAGAAAAGGACCGAATATGATGGAAAGAGATTAAATTGGTTTATGTGTATTGTTCATTTACATGAAATATTTTTTGCTACACTTTATATTCTTTATTTTAGTATTTTGATTTAATTTTTTATAATTATTTTAAAATAACTACATTATTAACGTACACATAATTGAAGCTTAAACACTAAACATTATACATACCCAAGTGATTATACCATTGAGCCATAAGTTCATTGGATTTTAATTTCACTTTTTAAATAGTCACTAAACTAATATCTTGTTCATTGGATTTTAATTTCACTTTTTAAATAGTCACTAAACTAATATCTTGTCTTAGTTTGGTCAGGATACAAATGGATTTTAAATATATACAATCTAGTTGAATATGTATTTATAGTTATAGTTAAATATTTTTCTTAATTTTAAAAATCACTCATTAATTTAAGTTTTTATAACTAATAACATGTATATCTTTAAATAGTTTCGTTCAAAGGTTATTATGATTTGTAAATATTATTTATCATAAGATATATATGAAAATAAAGATATATATATATATATATATATTTCACATATATCAATTACTTACATGTGTCAAATGAACTCATTAATCAATTCATTTAGGTTAATTTATAATTTAGTTCGATTCATCTAAATTTTTATGAGTTAAATTTAATTAAATTTATTTTTAAATGAGTTAGGTTTAACAACTCATAAGTTAGCTTATTTATATTCTTGAAAAATGAAACAAAAAAAGTAACAAATATTTAGAATTTTACTTGAAAACAAAATTTTTGGTATAAATATATCTTTAATTATCTTTTTGTAAAAAACAAAAAGATAGTATCTTTTAAATGCATTTTTTCACAATAATATTATAGTAATTATATTTTGACAATCACATTTTTTAAATAAATTTGTGAATTACTAGTATATATTTATCAGCTCATTAGCTCAATAAATCAACATTAATGAATTAGAGTTTGCTCATTTAACACATAATACTTTCATCCATGCTTAATTGCTAGGGCATAATCCTTACCTAAGAAATTGGTATGTAGTTCAAACATTTAAGTTATGTTTGATTGACATTAATAAGAATTATAATATGAATGATTAAATAGTGTTATTGTATTAGGTTTGAGCGTTAATGTAAAATGAAATGTAAAATATTCTAACATTAATAGAATGTTCATTCTTTTCATAATCTTTAAGATTACGTTAGAATACTCTATTTTTACCACGTATATATATAATCATTTATTATTTTTATCATTTTATCTCGTTTAAAAATTAAAAAAAAATTATTTTTTAATTTTGTTTCATTTCTAATTTCATAAATATTATTTTAATTTTTATTATTTTTATTATGATTTTACTACTTAAATAAATATAATAATATTATTATTTCTATTGAATACAATTCTTATTATCATTTTTATTTACTTATATTTTCGTTATACGAACCAACATGACCTAAAGACATTAAGGAAGCACTATAACCGACCATGGGATTCCCCTGCCATAGTATTTCTATTTGCTTGGTAGCATAATTTGGATCTCAAGTTTTTTTTTTTCTTTAAATAATATTTACACTTATATAGGCGAGTTTGAACTCACGTCCTCACATTACCCACAAAAAGTATATATTATTATTTGGATCTCTTATTAAATAGATTACAATTCACAACCTCCAGCCAAATAATTTATATTTCCATGTAACAGGTGTTGAAATCACAAGTTAATAAGAATTTGAATACATAATTAATTAGGAGATCAAAATTTATATATATATTATTAAGAGATTACAATAATTTAATGATGAAGATTAGGAGATTAAAATAGTCTAATGAAAAAGATAGAGAGATTACGATAGTTTAATTTAATGAGAAAGATTTGTACTACTTGTAATGGGATTTTTTTTTTAGCCTTTTTACTATAAATATGTATTAGGATAAATTGTAAATTCATTTCAATATTATTTCAGTTCTTCATTAACGTTTTAGATGGTGTTAGAGCAAATTATTGTTCCTAGCCATGTCTAATTTAGTCTTGCATATTAAGAGTCAGAAAAAAAAAAGCTTAGAAAACACCCATACCAAAACAAACACTCTATCCCCACAGTTTACCATTAAGTGGAAAAAATTATAAAGAATGGTCTCCATTAGTCAAACTCGTTTAAACGAGACTGGGAAAATGGACCACCAGATATTGGAGCTTTGAAGCCGGAATAATTAGATTAACTTTACAAGCTCTTTTTCAAATTTTAAAATTATGGTGGATAATCTACAAAATGTATTATATGCTTAGTTAGCCTACAAAGATACCCACTTAATTGTTATTGTCACCACTTCTCAACCCAAAATACGATGTATTATTGATTATAATAAGTAAAATCATATTATTAATACTTATCATTTATTTATCGTTTACTCACCATGCTAAAAATTTAAGTTCAAATTACATATAAATATCTCTCATCGGTCAAATGAGTCCAAATAAGAGTATTCGAATTTCTAATTCTATAACTCTAAATTTTATTCTTTACATACCAAACGTGTCTTGCAATATAATTTCTATTATCTAACTAACAAAAGCCAATAAATGTTTTGTCAAATATTTTCCATCTTATTGTGTCTTTTAGGACCAATTATCAAGGACAATAATTGGTTATGCTAAAGAATGTAAAGATTTGTATATTTTGTTGAAGCTAAAGCAATTACGTATTCTAAAATTGCTACTTATGATTTTGTTTATATTCCTAGATGAAAGAGTCCACAACCCGGTATATGATCAGGGTAAGAAGATACAGACTCTTAAAGGAATCGACTCTAACTCGTACAAACAATGAAATAAACATTTATATAAATGAGGCAAAAAACTAGTAAATAACAAATGCTCTCTAATCAAAGTTTATGCTTTAATATATTAAGACATATATACAACAAACTCTTGGCAATGCTGATCTTGCCTCATCAGTGAGCTTGTTGGCGAAGTGCTAAGAAGTTGTATTTTTCGTTTCAAAAAATGTGGAGTACAATCCATAAATACTCACACCTGAAACATGCCAAATACCAAAAGTGAAAACATCGGCTCGCCCACACGCTTGTTTGATGAAAACCAACAACTCTCAACCTAGAATGCACACTATGAAAATCAATCTCATAGTGTATATAAACATGCTTACATACAAATTGTACCTAACTATATACATGTATGAATTATTGATATGTAGTAACCAACCTTACACAGAGAAAGATAAATATACTAAGTAAAAAAAGACACCCTATTTTATACACGAGAAGCAAACACACAGATAAAAGAACAACGGGACTTACACTAAGGATATCTATTATGGCATTATAGATGGGACACAACTTTTAGTATTTAAACAATCATTTCCATCCAAGTTTTCTAATAATAAAATATTTAATTTTCAAAGTGAAATTTTTGAGAATGTAAAACAACAATGTACTTCTTTTCCAAAGGCCCTATATAAACCTTTCAAACTTTTTACCCTAATTCACACTGATATGTTTGGTCTATTGCTTTTTGTATGAAATTTTGGAAGCTATTGGTATGGGCCACAAAAAACTTGTACAACAAGATCCTTATGATATTAATAGTTTAAATATAACAAGTAGATCACTTGTTTACAAGAAAATGTCTAGACACGACGACTTATGCCTCATCAACTTCCCTGTTTTGGTCAGACACTCTAATAGCCTCTCTATTATGACAAAGTTGTGGTGCATTTTGACTTTGGATTATGGGCTTTTGGTTTGGTTGAGTATCAACATTAATGTATGGTCGCTTCCTGATCCTATCAAACACTAATTCCTTGAGCACTGCTTTTCTACGAGGCATCTTATTGTTCAAATAATCCTCCTCAAGGAATATGAAATTTGTCTACATAAATACCTTATTCTCTAAACTATTACAAAACATGTTTTTTTGTGTTTTTACAATATTCAACAAACATACATACTTCTGATCTTGGTTCCAACTTTCCATACTTCTCTTTAAGCACTTTACTTGTCATCTTCGGAAGCAATTTGGCGTAAAATTTATTTGTGGCAATCCACATGTCCAATGGAGTCTTAGGGATAGACTTAGAAAGAATCACATTCAACAAGTATGCCACTATTTGTAGGGCATATTTCCAAAACGGTATGGGAAGTGATGCATAACCATCTCAAGAAATGTATTGTTTCTTCTTTCAAAAACAACATTTTATTGTGTTGTACCAGCTGTTATGAGTTGTGAGACTATCTCGTGCTCTAACAAATGGTCCTTGAACTCATTGTCAACGTATTCCCTGCCATGATTTGATCCTAACATCTTTAATGACTTACTAAGTTTCTTTTTAGCTTCAATATGAATTTCCTACAACTTTTCAAAACTTTTCTACTTCTACTACATTAGGTAAATATACATATATCTCGAGTATTCATCAATGAAAGTGACAAAATACTCATATCCCCTGATAATCCTATGAAAGTAGAGTTATTTAGCCACTTTACGCTAGATATTTGTCTTATTTTGGGATGAATATTGTTAAAAAGATATATCAAATGTTCAATTATGGTAATGTAGGTAAAAAGACATCAAAAGGAGCAACATAGGAAAATTGGGACAAATTTAGGATCAATAAGGTTGATAGATAGAGATACATGTTAATCGATCGAACAAGGATTGATACAAGAAAAAGGGCATTATGCCTTAGAACGGGAAAAGTAGAGTTATATCAATTGACAAGGGTATCGATCGATAGAGTTGGATTAGATTGATTGAGCTTTAATTGAGTGCTCTTGGATTAAAACTATGACATAGTTAGATCGATTGAGCTAGGGTCTCGATCAATCAAGTAGAGCAAATTTTGACATATTAGCCCTGATTTGAAGTCCAACTTTCAATATCAACCATTGGATCAAAGCCAATAATAATCATAATCTAATTAGGACAAATTTCACTCTATTTAAACACCATTAAGAGATTTCAATTAACAACTAAGAAGTGAGGAACATAGAGATTTCATTGTACAAAGAGAGATCAAGTAAAGAAAATTAAAGAGACAATTGAATAGTTAGTAAGGGAGATTAAAGAAAATGTTGAATTCTTCATCAAAGTTAGATCTACATCTTTTCTTCATCATTTTTGTAACTTTTATGCACTAATATATTTTAATTATGAATTTTAGAACTATAAATGACTAGGCTCTTATTTGAGATTTTTAATGAACCTAGATACAAAACCATATGATTGATTTTAATTTAATTGAATGAATTTCTCTATTATTAATTGATATAATAATTTTCATATTAATAATTTGATTGTTTGGTCAATAATTATATGATTTGAGATGCATATCCTAACTTAAAAAAATATATTTTTAAATTTGTCAGAGAATTATTATCACATGAATTAAAATAGTATGACGATATGATTAATGAATGTGTAGCATGTTACATGTGATCATAATTGATGTGTGAATGACATAGCATGACTTGCACATTATCCAAAAGAATAGTTGATAAAGATTCATAGGTACATAAGAGCATGTAACCAATCAATTAGATAAAAAAAATAGTTCAACGATATTTGATATTGTATGTTAAGTGTTTAGGAGATTCAAAGATCCTAAGTCTTTAAACATTATTTATTTACTCATCATTTGTGTCTTTGAATCAATTATAGGTTTAATTAATAGTTTAGATAATTTTCTTTTATTACTCATTTAGATAATATTGCAACTATTTCCTATTATTACTTAGTTATAAAAAGACAAATTACTCTCTATGTAATGCTAATTGTGCTTAACACACTTTATTACTCGGAAGACTCATATACTTAAGGAATCGTTACCATCCACCTCTTGCTTGGACATTCATAGGTCCACATATGTCTAAATGTATAAGTTCAAGTGTTTTATAGCTCTATGTTTCTTTATTGAAAAGGGTCTCTTGGTCATCTTACCCTATAGATAAAAATCATAGACTAATAGAGTACCAACACTTAGTTATCTAAAAGGATTATTCTTTAAAAGTCTTTAAATCTAATCAAGGCTAACATGATCAAACCTTAGATGTTACAAATAGATATCATCATTAGGAGAGTTTTTTTTTTAAATATTTCAAAGTTTAGTAGTAGGTTAAACTTTGAGTTCTATACATATAAAGCATTTTTCAAAAATATCGTACAATAGATGTTTCATTTTTTGTAACCAGTCATAATATTATTATGAAATTTTTTAACATTCTTCGAATAAGCTTTTTACAAACTTAATTAATAGTCACAGAGTAATTTTATCATTTTACTTCAACTCAATCCTCTTGTGTATATACTAATACATTGAATTTAAACCATATAATAATAATCAAAGATTCTCAATTCTTTATTTAAAGAATATAATAGCTTGCTTTCTCTTCTACATTTATGTGTGATTATCATTAAAAATAAATAAAAAATCTCAAGATATATGCATTAATAAACATGTCATGATGTAATATTTTGATTTATTTAAATAATAATTGTATACTCAAATATATATATATATATACATATAATGAATCCGATTTCACACTATTTTAATACCAAATAATATATATTTTATTACAAATAATTAATAATTTTACCATTATTAATAAGTGAGAATATATATAATTTTTTTACTTCTTTGATTTAGGGGTGGGTTCTAAAGATTGTGTGAAGAATAGTAAACACTAAATAGGCCAACATTTAACGAAAACACAAAAAAGAAGTTTTTTTTATATAATAAATAAAATATATCTCTTATTTATTTTAATTTTAGCTTAATTTAAATATAAGCACCTTTATATTTAAGGTTTCTATCCTAAGAGGATCCATCACATATCCCTAATTGCATTCACAATAAGTGATTTGTTAGCTTTATTGATTGTTATACCTAGGTTTGTTAGGTATATATGTTCACAAAAAAACTAAGATTCGAAATATTTCTATTACCTTTCACGCAATGACTCTAAGCCAGTTGCAAACTCATAACTGAATCCTCAGCACTGATAATCACACAAATTATTTCAACTATACCCTATAAGACTATCTTCAAAACCATGGGATAATACATAAAAGTTTTTGTGTTGACACTTTCCAATAAAATAAGGGTACTTAAACGAAAGAATAGAGATCTCTTCAAAGTGGATCGAGCTTTAATGTTTACTACCAACATACCAAAAAATCAAGAAATCAAGGGAGATGCCTATGTAACTTTCTTGTATTTCACTAATCAAATGTACAACTATATTCTCCCTTTTGAAACACTACTTCAAAAATTGCAACACTTCTTTACGACATCCCATCCCAAGTCTAATCTGACTCTAAAAGTGTTTGATTGTACTATATTTGTTCAGGAGCATAAAAAAAGGTGTAAAATTTATCCAAAGGATATTAATCGTGTTTTTATTGGTATTATCCTATTCAAAAAGACTTCAAATGCTATGGCCTTTTACCATCAGGATCTTTGTCAATCTCAATATTATATTATTTAAAAACACCCTACTACCAAAGGCCTTTCCTCGGGGGAAGAATAGTATAAGAGAGGATAAAACTTTTAGTCAATATCTGAACTTTGGTCTCACCCTCAATCTTAACTAAAGTAATGTATCTAATAACCTAAACATAGAGTATGAGTTAAACACACCTTCCCTTATTACTCTACCATCTACAAAGAGTAACTTAAACTTAGGAGAAAAACAAAATAACAAAAAGACAATTACTTATTCAAAGAGATCAAAGTTAAAGGCAGAGAGAACTTCATACTTAAAACACAAAAAGAGTCTAAAAAGGTGACAAATCCTAATTTTCACAAGTCTACATTGAATCCAAGTAACTCTAAATCCCTCATGTCTCCTGAGTTACCTATTATTTTGTATAGAAATTTTTCTTTTGGATTATATATTTTTACCTCTAACCTTAACTGAACAAAAATTTCAAAAAATATCCTCGAGGCCTTGGGAATCCCATAATGGGAAGAAGTTGTTATGGAAGAAATTAGTGGTGTCAAATGAGTTGAGTTGGCTCAGCTCGCTTAGATGAGTTACAATTTGACTCAACTCATCTAAATTTATGTGAATCAAATTCAATTAAGCTCAATTTTAAATGAATTGGACTGAATAGCTCATAAGCTGACTTCGTTATTTCATTAAAAAATAAAATAAAAAATATTTATAATTTTATTTATAAACAAAAATGTTAATTTAAATATTATATTTTATTATAATTTGTAAAACATATAAAAATAAAAGTATCTTCTAATTATGATATTCTATAATGGTATTATCGTAATTATAAAAATTTTATAATTAATAAAGACATTTTGTTAAATGAGCTCATGAGTTGCTTATTAACTGGTTGAGTTAGCTCATTTAAATTCTTGAGTTAAATGAGATAGGTTTTTTCAATTTATGAGCTCATTGTATCAATCTTAAATGAAACTAGGTTTAGCTGCTCATTTGATACCACTAAAAGAAATAAAGGCACTTGATAAAAATGAAACATAGGATGTAACGAAACTACCAAAAAAACTAGTTTTCTGTAAGTGGATTTTCACAATATAGTATAAGGTTGATGTGACAATAAAATGATATAAACCTATTTGATTGCAAAAGGGTTTACACAAAACTACAAAATTGACTACACAAACATTTGCATATGTGGCTAAATTGAATACATATTGGGTTCTTTTGTCTTAAGCTGTAAAATTTAAATTGAGCACTTCATCGACTGGACATAAAAAATGAACTTAAATGAAAAACTAGAAGAATAAAGTCTTTATAATCATGCCTCCAAAAATCTATATAGGAGAAAACATTATGTATAAACTAAAAAAAATCACTTTATGGCATTAAAAAACAACCCAGAACTTGATTTGATATATTTTCAAAGGTTAGGAAACAAGAGCATCAGAAGAGACAATCAAATCATATAATTTTTTTTTCGCTACACTATAAGTTAGAGGAAAATAAATTTGATATTGTGTGTATGATATAATCTTGAATGGAGACGACTTAAAAGAAATTGAGAGATTAAAAAAAACTTTGACAACATAATTTGAAGTTAAGGATCTAGAACAAATACAATACTTCTTAAGAATTGAGATTGCAAGATCAAAAAGAGAAATTAATGTCTCTCAACGAAAATATATTCTCGATCTTCTCATTGAGACTAAAATGCTTGTGTGTAAATCAAGTGAATCTCCAATCGAAGTTAGAAAAATATCAAAACAACTAGGAGAGCCAATGGATATAGGTATCGACAATTAGTAGGAAAGATGTTGTATATGTCTCATACTAGAACTGGCATTGCATTTGCAATTAGTATGGTGAGGTATGTAACACATCTGTCCCCCAAAGGAGGTTCATTTTGAAATTATTTACAAAATATCTAAAAAGATTACCAAACAAAGGTTTGTTTTTTAAGAAAAATAAAAACAAAAGTATAAAAGCCTTTATCGATTCCAATTGGGCTGGCTCGATAGGAGAAATAATATTTACTATTAGATATTGTATCTTTGTATTTGAGAATTTATTGTTTTGAAGAAATAAAAAAGCAAAATGTAGTGATTAGAAACACGTAAGCTAAATTTAGGGCAGCCTAAATAATAGCATGCTAAGTTATTTGGTCGTATTTTTGACTTCTCCGCTGCCCAAATAAACTTGGCCCTGTTGGCATGTGTGTGCCACCAACTACTACCATCTATACTTCAAATTACAAAGGCTATTACTACAGTCCTCAAACTAATTTCTTAACATCCTTCAATCTTTCCATTTCAAACCGTCAAAGATCAGTAACTAAACAATTAAGTATTAAAAAAAATCCAATATTAAAACATTTTGGGTCTAAAATATAGGCGAATGCACATTGTGTCAATCTACCGTGACTTTAAAAAACCTTCCATGAAACAAAGTATGCTGACATTGCCAAGCCTTCTCAAAAAGGCAATGCAGGGAAATTGACATATATGTTTCTTTTTGACACAACAAATCTTGCGTTTCTTGCATATTTATGCAAGAGTTAGCAAGGTAGGCCATAATATATACGGGAATAACAGAATACAACATTAGAGATAATAAGACTACTTAAGCTACTAGATTATAGTAAATCTACATGATACACTTATACCTTTAAGCTTAAAGCTTTTCTAGTTTCTCAACAATTTTGAGCATTCATTAGATAAGCTTACAATGGCATCATGCATTAGAGTAAGAAAGCAATCAAAATATGGCTTCAACATAGAATCATAAATAAATTAGATAAAAACTAAAAGAAACAGATGAAGATGATATAGCCTTAAAAGTATATGACTAAACCACACACAGACAGCCTCATAAGATTTCTGCTTTACAAAGAAGCTTATATTTCACCTGCATGGATGGCTGCTTCAATTGAGCTCTCAAATCATGGACTGCACGATGTTCAATAAACAATAATTGGCTTTCATATCAAAAATTAAATCAAGAAAATTAACATTCAAAAGGCAACTGGAAAACCTAACCCCAAACAGCATGCAAGAATCACATTGGAAAGAGAAGCTGCCCTGATAAGAGCAACCGGAGATTTTTGTTAGGCACAAACAACAGGAAAGCAGTTCATTAGTGGTGCTCAACATGGTTGTCTAACAAAAGAAGATGATTGCATTTCATGGATAACCTTTTTCTTTAGCTTAACTTCAATTGACACAAACTGAAACCTGAACTGCTATGCAACCAGAGGGAAACTCGAAGGAACCATTTGGATCTCTAGTGCATTATCAAAATTCCTTGTTTCTACTGTATGCCATAAAATCTAAGGAACATATGATGGGTTCCCAGAAAACATTTATCTTATGAGGGGTTGACACAAAGATCGGCTTTCTGAAGTTTTAGTAGACTGGTTCTCATTTGTTTTACTAAAGTGGTCCCCCTAGAGTATTGCAAAATCTTCTACTTCCTTACAAAACACAGAAAATTACTATATTGTAATGTCAATTATTATTCAGGTTCACATGAGAGCCACTCAAAAAATAAGTGTGGACATATTAACCAGTACATTTTAAATTATTTTTTCGATCACATATTCTTTCATCTCTTAACCATCTATTTTGTCACTCATCCACCATTTGTAAACCAATTCCAGCCCCTAAAAAATGTCCCTTAACTAAACCACTGAAGTAGAGGATTCCCTATCAACTAGAACAGCCTCAAAGTACAGGATGCACTACCATTTATAAAAAAAGCCTCTACAAGTTAACAAGTTCTCACCTTAAGATCTGCTATTTCCTGTTCCGGTTTAGCAAATGTTATGATGAATGCAGCTTCCTTCTTTTTGGCATTTTCTAACTGAAAAGGTTAAGGTGAAAAGATAATAATTAATGTTTGCACAACCAAGATAATATCTTAAGGAGCAAAGAAAGTGATTTCCAAGACCAAACCTGTTCCAGCAATGACTCCTCAGAGTTCTTTAGGGTCTCAAGGTAATTCAGCACTAGTTTAGGTTATGCAAAGAAAGGCTGAAATCAACATCCTCGTATTTCAAAACAGATCTAAAGTAATTAAGCATAGCACAGAATTAAGTCAATCTTGGCGAGTCAAAGATGAGCCTGACCAGGTTTTGTCCCAGAAGGTATGAAAGATTCTTCCTGAAAAGAAGAACGTCACTTTTGAATCTCAGATTTTGCTGCTTCAAGTTCCCTCTGTGAATAGAATTACCAAAATTGAGTAGCTCATAAGTGATTAGAAGGAAAACAAATGAGAAAAAAACATTTTTTGTCATTAATATCAAGTATTGATATGTCAAGCATCAGTATTTATACATGTAGTATTTATCCATGTGGTGAAACTGAATAGTATGCATGTTTCCAATGCAAACCAACTAGTAATCTAAGTAATATTCACTTATAAGGTTTAAAATAAAAAATAAAAAAAATGCAGAAATCATCAAGATAATGGAAAAGATTATGATACAAGATGAAATGATTTCAGAGAAGAAACTACATACTTGGCAAGTTGATAATTGAAAGTTTATAAAATATATAACTCATTAACCTAGACAATTTATAAATTAATGAGTCAAAACTACCTTCTACACCACAAGTGAATCCTAAAGTGTTACTAAATGCTATAGTTAAGAGTTTCCTCAAAGACACTCCAAAGGACCTATTGATACTTGTACCCATGCTCATAGAACAAGCGCCTGAGGTAATTACTCATACATCTTTAGTGTGTCCTTTACTTTAAGAAATTTTTGATCTATTACCAAATGAGCTACCATCATAAATCCCACCAATGAGACAAATTCAGCATCACATTGAGTTCATACCAGGCTCTATCCTACCTAACCTTCCTCACTACAAATTCAGCCCTCAAGAACATGAGATCTTATAGGGTATTTTAGATGGCTTACTCAAGAAACATTTGATACAAGAAAGCTTAAATCTATATGTAGTGCCCGAATTACAAGCGCCAAAGAAAGATGACTTGATAAGGATGTGTAAACAGTTAAATAGTGAACAAAATAACCATTAAATATAGGTTTCATATGCCCAGTATAGAAGATATGTTGGACAAGCTACAAGGAACCATGATTTTCCCTAGGCTTGATCTAAGAAGTAGGTACCACCAAATATGTGTAAGACTTGATGATGAGAAGAACACAGTCTTTAAGACAAAGAAAGGTCTATATAAATGGTTAGTGATGTTGTTTCAATTATGCAATGCACCTGATACATTTATGATGCTTATAAACCAAGTTTTGAAACCTTTCACTAACATTTTTTTGGTAGTTTATTTCAATGATATTCTCGTCCATAGCAAAGATGAAATGTCACATATCCACCACCTGAAAGCTATCCTACAAGCCTTTAGAGAAAACAAACTCTATTTAAACTTAAAAAAATGTGAATTTTCCTCATCAAAATTGTTATTCCTGGGGTTCATCATCAGTGCAGTGGTTATATTTGTAAGTCCTTCCTACATTTAAGAGGAAGAAAACACAAATGGTAGGTGCAACCATAAATAGTAGGTGCAACCACCAATGGTAGGTGCAACCACAAATGGTAGGTACAACCACAATGGTAGGTGCAACCACAATGGTAGGTGCATCTAACATTGATATGCAATTTTGCCTATAAATAGGCAATGTCTTTGCCTTAGAGAAACATCAACACACCAAACAAGAAGTGAAGCAAAGCAAAGCCAAAGGAACAATTTCCTTTGAAGAAAAATAGTGTTGTGTGTAAGAAAGTGGGAGAGAATATCTTAGAAAAATATTGGGATATTTTTCTAAAAGGGGAGTGACAAAATAGTGAGTTTGGGGAAAACTTGTGTGACACTATTTTGGGTTTATCTCAATTTGTTGTATTGCCTCTCACTTTGTACCCATTAATCTTATTAGTGGAAGAAATATTTTCGGAGTTTGTCCCGTGGACTTAGCCCAAATTAAAGGGTGAACCGCGTTAAATTTCCGGTATCATTATTCTACTCTGTTGAATTCATTTTATCTTTACTCGTTGTGCCCAACAACTGGTATTAGAGCTGGTCTAGTAAAATTCTTAATATGCTCTGTTGTTGCAGTATAGACTGATCTTTCACATCAGAAAAGATTTTATTAGGTCTAGAGCATATTTATTTGTAGAAAAAGAAACATAGCAAAAAAAAATGTAAAGCCAATAGATATTGAAAGATTTAATGGCAATAATAATTTCTCTTTATGGTAAAGGAGGATGAATGATATTCTCATTCAACAAAAGGTCCAAAAGGCGTTAAAAGAGCAACCGAGGAACAGTGTGAGGAGATAGATGAGATTGCAACCAGTATAATTCGTCTAAATCTCTCAGACAGTGTCTTGCAAAATATTGAATCAAAAAATTACAAGATTGCAAAAAAACACGGGAGACTCCAAAAAACATGTACATGTCAAAAAACCTTGCCAATAAATTTTATTTGTAGAAGGAGCTATATCAGATGAGGAAGGAAGATAATGTGAGTATGATGTAACACGTTAGCGATTTCAACAGCAAGATTTCTCACTTAGCAAGATTCAATGTGAGTTTCGGTGATGAAGAGAAAGTTGTGATGTTTCTGACATCACTACCATTGTCATATAATCATATCACAACAACTCGACTTATGCAAAAGACAAGATGGAGTTTGAAGTTGTTGTAGAAGCCTTGTTCTCATATGAGAAACAAAACAAGGAAAGAGATTCAGAAGCACAAGCCCTTATCACAGAGTCTAGAGGAAAGAGATTGTACAAAGAACAAAAACCCAGAAGCAAGAGCAGAGGCAAATCAAACAAATTTGCCAATGTTGAATGCCATCATTGTAAGAGGAAGGGCCACATTAAGAAATT
The DNA here is from genome assembly GCA_033030585.1 of Hippophae rhamnoides. Taxonomy (NCBI): domain Eukaryota; kingdom Viridiplantae; phylum Streptophyta; class Magnoliopsida; order Rosales; family Elaeagnaceae; genus Hippophae; species Hippophae rhamnoides. The sequence goes on along the minus strand of CM065428.1, from coordinate 37,812,783 downwards.
TTGTCGAGTGTTCAAAAAGGAACAAGAAACGAACAAAGGCAAAGTAACGAAGAAGGACGAAAGTAGTGATGATGAGCAAACAAATACCATAGACGAGTTCAATATCGTTTATGATGAATATTTTATCAATCTTGCATCACACGAGACCAGTTGGGTGATTGATAGTGGTGCTACAGTTCACACTACATCGCGTAGAGAATTTTTCTCATCATACACACCTGGAAGTTTTGGTGTTGTTAGAATGGGAAATGAAGGCCTGTCAAAGGTAGTAGGCAAAGGAGACGTTTGCTTGGAAACAGAGAACGGAACTAGACTATTTCTGAAGGATGTCAGGAATATTCCAGATATGCGCCTGAATTTGATCTCTGTGCGCAAACTTGCAAATGAAGGATATTGTAGCTTCTTCATTTATGACAAATGGAAACTTACAAAAGGCTCCTTAGTAGTGGCTAGACATGAGAAGCATACAACTCTATATATAATGCAAGCAAAGCTCTCCACTGACACATTAAATGCCATAGAGAAAGATAGTGCAGCTGAGTTATGGCATAAGAGACTCAGTCATATGGGTGAAAAAGGTTTTACAAGTCTAGCCAAAAAAGAAGATATTACCTAGAATGGATGAAGTACATTTGGAGAAATGTGTTCATTGTCTAGCAAGAAAGCAAAATAGGGTTGCTTTCAAGAGCTTCCCTCCTTCCAGAATGAATAATATTTTAGATCTGATTCATTCAAATTTGTGTGGACCAATGCCAAAGTCACCTGGTGGTGCTCAATACTTTGTGACTTTCATTGATGATCATTCAAGGAAGACGTGGGTATATCTTCTAAAGAAAAAGGATCAGGTGCTAGATGTCTTCAAAGAATTTCATGCCTCAGTGGAGAGACAGACTGGAAAGAAGCTGAAGTGCATCCGGACAGACAATGGTGGAGAATACACAGGACATTTCCATGCTTATTGCAAAAAGCATGGTATTCGGCATCAAATGACACCTCCAAAGACACCGCAGTTGAATGGCTTAGCTGAGAGGATGAATAGAACTTTGATGGAGAGAGTTAGATGTCTACTCTCACATGAAAAGTTACCTAAAACTTTTTAGGGTGAAACCATACTCACAGTTGCACATGTGTTGAATCTTTCACCCTGTACTCCTCTCAAGATGGATGTTCCAAATAAAGCGTGGTCAGAAAAGGATGTTTCCTATGATCATCTGCGAGTGTTTGGCTGCAAAGCATTTGTTCATATCCCCAAGGATGAGAGATCCAAACTTGATGCCAAAACAAGACAGTGTATTTTTATTGGCTATGGTCAAGATCAATTTGGCTATAGATTTTACGATCCAGTTGCAAAGAGACTTGTCAGGAGCCGTGATGCTGTATTTGTTGAAGATGAGACCATTGAAGATATTATCAAAATGAAGAAAGATGTTCCTAATTCCAATGGTGACTCATCAGATTTGGAATTAATTCCTCCAACATTAATGCCAAGACAAGTTGGAGATGAAGACCAGGTTTATCCACCTAATGAAGATGATGCCCCCATAGAAGTTGGTTCTGAAGATGAGAGAAATGATGATATTCATTATCCAGTACCAACACCTGTGGCTTCTCCTGTTCCACTGAGAAGAAGTGATAGAGTGAGACGACCCTCTATCTCATATCCTCCAGATGAGTATGTAACTTTCATTGATGGGGGAGAACCTGAGAGTTATGAAGAGGCCATGGATGACGAATCCAAACAAAAATGGATTGAAGCCATGCAAGATGAGATGAAGTCCTTGCATGAGAACAAAACCTTTGAGTTGATGAAGCTGCCCAAAGGGAAGAAGGCCTTGAAAAATAAATGGGTGTTCAGGGTGAAGCATGAAGGACACAGTTCCAGTCCGCGATACAAAGCCAGATTGGTTGTCAAAGGATTCAGCCAAAGAAAAGGTATTGACTTTGATGAGATTTTCTCTCTAGTTGTAAAAATGACATCCATCCGTGTTGTGCTAGGGTTAGCAGCAAGTCTTGACTTGGAGGTTGAGCAAATGGATGTCAAAACTGCCTTCTTACATGGTGACTTGGAAGAAGAGATATACATGGAGCAACCAGAGGGTTTTCAGCAAAAGGGAAAAGAAGATTATGTCTGCAAATTGAAGAAAAGTCTCTACGGCTTAAAACAGGCACCAAGACAATGGTACAAGAAGTTTGAGTCTGTTATGGGGGAGCAAGGCTACAAAAAGACTACTTCAGACCATTGTGTTTTTGTGCAGAAATTGTCTAATGATGATTTTATTATTCTTTTGCTCTATGTGGATGATATGTTGATTGTTGGCCAAAATATTTCCAGAATCAACAACTTGAAAACACAGTTGAGTAAGTCTTTTTCCATGAAATACTTAGGACCAGCAAAACAGATTCTTGGCATGACAATTATTAGAAACAAAGGCGCCAAGAAATTATGGTTGTCACAGGAGAAGTACATTGAGAAAGTACTTCAGAGATTTCATATGAATAAGGCTAAATCGATTAGTTGTCCTTTTGCTAATCACTTTAAGCTAACTTCTAAGTAGAGCCCTTCTACAGGCAAAGAGAAGGAAGAGATGGAAGAGGTTCCATATGCTTCAGCAGTTGGAAGTCTAATGTATGCCATGGTTTGTACACGGCCAGATATCACTCATGCAGTTGGAATTGTGAGTAGATTCCTTTCAAATCCTGGAAAGGAACATTGGGCTGCAGTGAAATGGATTTTCAGGTATCTTCGAGGTTCTTCCAAAATATGCCTATGTTTTGGAAATGATAAACCTGTGTTAGTTGGATACACAGATGCAGATATGGCTGGTGATGTGGATTCCAGAAAATCTACTTCAGGTTACCTAATTACATTTGCAGGGGGAGCTGTGTCATGGCAATCAAAGTTACAAAAATGTGTTGCATTGTCCACTACCGAAGTAGAGTTTATAGCAGCAACGGAAGCATGTAAAGAGTTGCTATGGATGAAAAAGTTCTTGAAAGAACTTGGGTTGCAACAAGACAGTTATCAGTTATTTTGTGATAGTCAGAGTGCTATCCATCTTGGAAAGAATGCCTCCTTTTATTCGAGATCAAAACATATTGATGTGAGATATCACTGTATTAAGGATGTAATGGAGAAGAAGCTATTACAACTTGAGAAGATCCATATAAAAGAAAATGGATCAGACATGTTAACAAAAATTCTCTCGAGACAAAATTTTGAATACTGTCGTTTAGCTGATGGATTGGTGGAGCCCTCTATGTAGACGGAAGGGGGAGATTTGTAAGTTCTCCTACATTTAAGAGGAAGAAAACAAAAATGGTAGGTGCAACCACAAATGGTAGGTGCAACCACCAATGGTAGGTGCAACCACAAATGGTAGGTACAACCACAATGGTAGGTGCAACCACAATGGTAGGTGCATCTAACATTGATATGCAATTTTGCCTATAAATAGGCAATGTCTTTGCCTTAGAGAAACATCAACACACCAAACAAGAAGTGAAGCAAAGCAAAGCCAAAGGAACAATTTCCTTTGAAGAAAAATAGTGTTGTGTGTAAGAAAGTGGGAGAGAATATCTTAGAAAAATATTGGGATATTTTTCTAAAAGGGGAGTGACAAAATAGTGAGTTTGGGAAACACTTGTGTGACACTATTTTGGGTTTATCTCAGTTTGTTGGATTACCTCTCACTTTGTACCCATTAATCTTATTAGTGGAAGAAATATTTTCGAAGTTTGTCCCATGGACTTAGCCCAAATTAAAGGGTGAATCACGTTAAATTTCCGGTGTCATTATTCTACTCTGTTGAATTCATTTCTTTACTCGATGTGCCCAACAATATTAGCTGATGCTAAGAAGGTAGAGCCCATAAAACTTGGCCAACACCAACTATTATGCATGATATGAGAAGCTTATATAACCTAGTTACTTTTTATAGGAGATACATTCAAGGATTCAACATTCTTGTAGTCCCTATTATAAATTGTCTTGAACACTGAAATTTTCATTGGGGACCAAACGAAGAGCAAAGCTTCCAATTGATCAAAGACAAATTGAACACAACACCACTATTTGTCTTACTTGAGTTTAACGAGGTTTTTGAGGTAGAGAAGGATTCCTCTTTGGCAGGCATAGAATTTATACTAATAGAAGATGATAGGCCAGATGAATATTTTAGCCAGAAACTAAGCGAAGTAAGGAAAAAATGGACTGTTTGAATAGGAATTATATATTATAGTGATAAGTGCTCAAAAAGTACTAAAATTACCATGATTTTATGCACGTTAATTGATTAAAAATATATATATTTATATGATTTTATCATATATTTATATAAATCTATCTTTTTGGAATCATAGATATTTTTATTGTTTTTCAGGTATTTTCGCTTAAAAACCTAACTTAAAGACTCAAAGAGGAATACTAGAGGCAATACATCACAAATATATTCATAAATAAATGAGTAAAAGTTAAAAAATATGGAAAAATTGGACAAAATGGGTCAAAAAGATCAAAAATGTCAAAAAAGGAGGAAATCATGCAAGCAGCCACCCAACCGCGCCGAGCAACGTGCGCGCAGCACACCCACTCCATGTGTGCCTGCTCTCCACTCTATGCACGTCGCGCACGTCCATGCTCCTTTCCGCGCACTCTTCTATGCACCCCTGCTCCAGTCTGCGCGCATCGCTGCCCATCTGCCCTATTCGTGCGTGCCAACTCGCCCTACATCACCATGACGTCATCATTCACTACTCCACGTTTTCTTCATTTTTAATTATTTTTTCACCCATTTTTTCATCCTCTCCTCACCTATAAATACCCCCATTCTCTTCACTTCATACCACACCTAAAAACACATCTTCTTCTATCTTTCTTTCTCTCATTTTTTAGTTTTTCAAAGTTTTTCTTAGTTTTTAGCTTTTCTTAGTTTTAGAGTTCTTTTCTTTTTGAGAAGAACTAATTATGTTTTTGTAATTTATTTGCTTTTTGATTCAATAAATAGAAGTGAAAATTCCATTTGGAGGTTTTCCAGCAACAGGAATATCATCAAAGTACTGTAAGGATTTTATTTTCTTTACAGCTATTTTTTATGTTTTATTATTACATGTTATATTTAATTTGTCTGTGATTAAATTTAACTTTGTTAGCTATTTGTAAACATAATATAATAATAACGTTGTTATTCTTGCGAAATATTAAATAGGTAGAAATCTCTAAAATGAATTGATTTTATTTTTATTCAAGATTTTATATTAAGAATGTTAGAGAGAAATATATTATTTTTCATTACAAACTTAAATATGAAAAATTAGATTTTAAGGTTTAGTTATCTGGTCTAATTTAGAGTTGTGCTTTTTTATTTGTTGGTACAATCGCCCAGTAGTTAGAGTGAAGCTCTATTTCAAAAGTTTTTATAAGAATTATTATCTAAAAATGTATTCACAACATGTTTTCAGTAGTGGTTTTAAAACTTGAAATTTAGTACTTGGATAACTAAAATCTTAGGTTTAATTTGGACACCTTGAATAAAGTTTAGACTATCTAACCCCACCAAAGGTGGCATTTAAATGGTTCATTTTCAATCTCTTAGAAAAATGAATTAATTTAATTAACCAAATTAGTTATCAACCCCACCCATATGTGTCAATTGATTTGCTTAGTTAACAAAGAATACCTAACCCCATCAAATGTGTTATTCATATAAAAAAGTGAGAATCAATAAATATCAATTTATATCTTTAATAACCTAAATAATATGAGCAAGCATAATTACTTAGTTATTATATCCATAAATACTATACTATTATAAAAGATAAAATTTGCATAAATTTTTATTGAATCTATATCTATGTTTATTTTTATGTTATTAGATTTGAAACAACAAAAACCAAAATATCGTGACAGGATGTTTAGGATTTATTTCCGTTTTCAAAAGTTTGAATAATAAATTAAAAACCACATATATTCCTTCCTTAGATCGACCTTGGGAGTATACTTATCATTTTCTACAAAATGATTTGTAAACTTGTGAAAGTTTTAAAAATATAAAACTAAAGTATTGGCAGGATCGGCGATGTCTGTTCTGCTCATCATATAGTGAGAGCATTAAAAAGGTGGAAACATTACCTCATTCAAAAGGAGTTTGTACTCGATATGACTATTAAGCTCTTAAGTTTCTCAATTCCTAGAATGCATGATAGATGGGTTACATTTCTCCAAAGGATCTCTTATGTCTTCAAACACAAATCAAGGCAATACAAGAAGACAATTGATGCCTTAAGTAGATGACACACTATCTTAATAGTACACAACACTAAGCTCACTAGCTTTGAACAACTACCAGAGCAATATGGTGAAGAAAAAGACTTTAACACTACTTGGGAAAAGTGTAAAAATTATGAACAAACAGATAAATTTCATATTTAAGGGGTTTACTTGTTCAAAGGTAAGCAAATATATATTCCAAATACCTCGTTTAACTACAACCAATTAAGGAATTACATGAAGGTGGTTTAGAAACTCATGCAAGGGGGCATAAACCAAATCTCTTCTAGAGGAAAGGTATTTTTGGCCTCACCTTAAGAAAGAAGTGTTAAGATAGAGCCTTAGAGGTAAAGGATTTTTTTTAAAATTCATGTTGTAATTAGAATAAATAAAAGGAACATTTTATTTACTTATCTGTATTATTTTATTATTCAAATAAATCATAAAATTATTTATTATTCATATTTGTTTAAAAGTTAGTATATCAGTATATATATATATATAAGATGATTAGTTTTAAGTAAAATAATTAAATTATTTATGATGATTAATTAATGTTTATATAATACAATCTTTAATTAAGTTACTAGTATATTCCATATCCATTTAGAATAGAGTGATCCTTATCTCGGGTGTGATAATATAAAATTTAACCAGATTTCTTGGCAACAGTGCCAAAAACTTAATGCATAAAATTTTCATGTACAAATTTTGTACGATTTATAAAATAGCTAGCAAGTACACAAATCACTTTAAAAAATAATAAGTATACCTCTAAGATCAGTTTAAAAAGGAATCATATTATTTGTAAATCATTCATTAAATTCTTTAAAATGAAATTTAAAATATAAACATCTGGTCAATATTGTTTAGGTTTAGTATCTAAACTACGAACATAAAAATAAAGATATATTCAATAAAAATTTAAGTAATTAAATACTTATCATGTAATGGAGAATTTATGGGATATATTAGTTAGTTAATGATGCATGTTCAATATTAATTAGGTTACTAAAAATATAATTAAAATTATTGATTCTTCCTTTGGAATTAGAAAATATCCTCAAGCATGGATCAAAATTATTTTGTTAATAACAAACCAATAACATCCTAAGATCGAGATAACTAATTAATTAATTCTTAAATTTTGATTTATTTTTAAGAAATTAATAAATCATTTAATTATTGTCTAAGGTTGGGTATGTAAGTTAGACTTTTAATCAAGTTGTCAAAGTTGGATTTATGATTGAAGTATCTTAAACTAACTTTCAAATTTTAAAGCTATTATGAAGGATATGTCATCAATATATCTTTAATAATAACTCTTATAAAAATATTTGAAATACAATTCACTCTAACTATACATTTGGTATAGATCAAAAGATCTAAGAGCACTACTATGAATAAGATTTAGATAATTTAAATCCTAAATCTCTCTCTCTCTCTCTTGTTCATTTACAAACTTTGTTTTGATCTTGATGAAGAAATAAAACTTAATTCATTTTATAAAAATGTTTAATCTACTTTAATATTTCGCAAGCGTAACAACATTACCAATATTTCATATTATTTATAGTCAGACATGTTTAGTCATATAAATGATAAATAAGTTAAATATATAGCATGTAAAACAACACTTAGAAATAATATGAAAATAATATATTTAAATATACCTCAACAGAATTCTTTAGAATTGTTTCTATTATGAAAATCCTCCAAACATAATTGTTACACTAGTTATTGAATGAAACTAAAAACTATTACATAAACTAAATTTATTCAATTCTTAATTGAGAGAAAAACTTTAAACTAATAAAAGAAAACCTAAGAAAGAAATGCTAAGGAATCAGCTAGATGAGAGCTGATGAAATTCTGAGATGATTTTTATAATAGAAATAAAGTTCTATTTATAGGATGAGAAAATGTGAAAAATTTAACTTGACGCTGTGGCATACAACTTTTTCACATCATGATAAACCTAACATGTACACGGTTTTGGGCATGATCTACTTTACTCACACCATGGCATACAATATTTTCATATCATTGCCCACATCATATTTGGGACACATTTGATTTTTCCTTTTAACTTGCACAATGGCTCACTATAAATTCATGCCACGACATACTCCAATCTGCATCAATTTGGAACCCTTTTTTGTATTTTCTTTTTCCAATTTTAAAACATATGTAATGCTTTACATATATTTTCTTTTTAATCCTATAAGTTATAATGGAGTGCTTCAACTATAATTCTTAAGTTGAATCATTTTAAATATAAGAAATACCTAAAAACTAACAAAATATACATGTAATTCTAAAAAGATAGATTTTTGTAAAATGATAGTAAAATAAGCAAATACAAATATATATAATCACTTAATATGCATAAAATCACAATAAATTAAGTGCTTTTAGGCACTTATTAGGGTGGTTTATGTGGAGACATTTAATTGGAGATATTTTTTATAATAGTTGAGTATACTTGACTAGAATAGCCATAATAGAAACACTATTAATATATGTTTACTCACAGTTATTTTTCAATGTCACTTGATGACCATGTGCAAGACGTATATGACTTACTTAGTGATGCCTCAAGTGTCGGGCTAAGATATCTTATATCTTCATATCTTGGTGTTTATAGTGGGTTAAGAGATTATCTCATAAGATGTGAAATTCACTTTCTCTTTACATAGATGTTGGGTAACACTTCCCTTATTTAAGGATCTAGAACTTGAATGAATGCACACAATCTATAATATGATTATAGATAGTCGTTCATATGCATTATGGGTACTCAAGAAAAAAATATAATAGAAGAGGTAAAATAGACTTAATGACCTTGATCGTATTATGAACTTGGCAGTGAAAGATGAAGTCTTACCTAATAGTTATATTAATTTATTACTCATATACATAGTGTTGGGTAAATAACATCTACGATATTTAAGAGACTTCAATCTCAGGCTTATAATGGAGTATCTATAATATTAGTAAAAATTGATAGTTAGTTAAGGGGTTAAATAGTATATCAATGCTTTATTTAAATTTGAACTAATAGTTCCATCAACTCTCAAGTTTGCTCCATATTCCCCCACATATGGTGGCGAGCCAATACATAGAAAATTGTGAGAATTTGCTAGCTTTCAATCGAGAAAATTATGGGAAAATAATATTCAAATCAAATCCATAGTAATTCAAGAAATTGTTCTTGATAGAAAATTATTGGTCTTCAATAATAGACTTCACATAATATGGGTTTTTAGTTGGAAAACTAGAAACTAGTTTTGATCAACTTGGAGTTTGCAAGGATTCCCACAAATCTCATTCTTCCTCGCTGGATGATAAGACTTAAAAGTTTGAAGGTTCTAACTATTTGTTCACAAGTTATAAAAGTATGTTTCTTATTCTACTTTATTATAATTAATTACTAATATCATAAAATCTTTCTTGGGAATTTTTTATCAAATACCAATCATTTCAGTAAATTTTGTTATTATATTAGATATTTTGAAAAATAATTTTCAAAACCAACAACTAGTAATAGAGTAAACTTGTGATATTATAATTTAATTGTGTATATGAATAATTATTAGGGTATGCACTAAATTATTTGTGATGTGATTTGCTTATATGAATTTTTCTTTAGATGAAAGGAATTATTTGTAAGAGTTAATTGTATTATACTTTTGTGTTCTTGCAATAGAAAATTGATGTACACTGCAGCTGAGGGTATATGACTTTTGTAAAAATTATTATTATTTTTTATTTTTTGGATTTCCTATAATTTTGTGGAAAGTTTTATATATCGCATCTTGCTATTGTATCACGATTGGATGAAACTACATACTTGTTTGTATCAAAAACTTGGGCTACACAAATCGAAAAATATGAGACCAGAAGTGTTGTAATCATCGTGATGTGCTCTTTCCAAGTGGTGGCACCATTTGATTAGACCAATAAGTTGATTGGGGGGCCTTTTTCAAGTAGGGAGGGATACCATCTTGGCCAGGTGTGGTGGCTACCTTACAACAACTACTGAGTTGGCTATTGCATCATTGAAGATGAAACTAGTTCGATCAGGTAAGTCTTTTAGAATTTCTTTGTTTCGATTCGATCTCAATTTTGAATAGAATTTGATATCGTTTTAAATTGAGATTATTTGGGACAAAAAGAGTTTTTTGTTGGTTTCAAAATGGATTGGGCCAGGCCTATTAATTGAAAAATTATATATTTTCAATTGAAAATATATATGTAATTAATTTTATGTTATTTATTGTTTAACCCAAAGAACTCGGTCATAAATAAAATAGTATTTATTATATTTCTTGTATATTAGTTTTTGTATTAATAGTTCATGACATGAATAATATTGACATGTATATGACATGTCATATAGATTTAAAATGTATACCCATAGGATTTAACTTAATTTTTGAATTAGATATATGTAATATATGCATGCAGATGAATGGTTAATGTTTTGTAAAAATAACTTTATGTAATTTTTTTAACATGAAATATGATGATTTAATGTTATTTAATTGATAAAAGTAAAACACGTGAATAATTTTACATTATTAAACTAAATTATAAAATTTATAATTTAAAATAGTTTAGGTTAAATGGAAAAATTAATTTAAATTTAAAGTTATTAGAAATTTAAATAGTTTAGATTGTCTAACTATAAACACGGGATGATTTTCCAAAATGAAATTAAACCATTTAGAATATTGAGTAAAAGTGAAAAGGATTCGCAATCTTCTTATGGACTCTTCCATTAATGCATACTTGTGAAAAATCAACTGGTTTCTTATGATGTAATAGAGTGTCCTTCCAAAAGAGAGTGTGCAATTAGGGTTAGTAACGACCGTAACATTCAAGTTGGATATGGAAATACTATGAAAGCCAAAGGGTGATACCCAGAAGTAATGATCCTTCCTTAGAATAAGCAATGGGATCCAAAATTGTGGATTATGCTCTATAAATATAATTAAGGAGTTAATTATATTTGGATCAAAACTCTCAAGCATTCTACCTTGCCAAATAGAGCCCTCTTCTCTATGGTTTTTCATCCAACTAGTCTCCCAAACTGTGTTTTTTGTTTTACAAAAATCAACCAAAATTATTAGATTTTCATCATCCAATGGCTCATAATGTTCATAGTTATTATGTTACCTATTTATGTTGTTTTAAGACTCATTTGAGCAAATCTTTGCACAAAAATTTGAAAGAAAAACATCAAATTGTAGCAATAACTAAGAGAAGAAATCAATTATTGTTGAGCAATTATTTCAAGTTCTTTGAGAAGGAAAATCAACTAATTCAAGAGTTTGGGTATTTATGTCATCAAGAGTATTTCATTTTCTAGTTTTATCTAATTTGGATTGTAAAGATGATACATTTGATAATTTTATTCATAATTTTAAGTTTAATTATGTTTGGCTAAATACATTTATAGGATTTTAATTATGCTATTACGATTATTTTGGATTGCTAGGTTAATTACTTTTTAATAAAAGTTTCATATTATTTCTTGATATCTTTAAATATGAATTATCGATTGATCAAATCTTGATTTATAATTAAAAAAAATATTTTTTATTTTAGTTGTTAGAAACATCATCTAGGCCTAGTTGTACTCTCTTGGACAATAATATCAATTAATTTCATGATTATTGTATTAGTTTAGATGATTTTATAATTTCATTGTGTTTATTCCAATTTATTAATTAATTGTTTGAATAAGCTAATTGGTTAATTGTAAGTAAAAATTAATGTGATCGTTGGAATTTTTTAATTTTAGTGAAAAATAAATAATATTAACTTAGGACAATTGTTAAATTATCCTAATAATTCAAAATATTGTGAACTAAAATTTACATTAATTTTCTCATCTTTTTAATTAAAACTTCCTCACTTTTCATTAACTTAATTATTTTATTCTATTTCCTAGTTTTCATTATTTGTTTAAAATATTTAGGTTTATTTTATTTTATTAATTTATTAGTTTAGATAAATAAGTATATAATTTAAAATCACTATAATTACGTGATAGATCGACCCCATAGTAAACTTATTGTTAGGTTATTAATAATAAATATATTTACAAGTATTTATAATTTACAATTCAAGTTTTTGGCTTTTTTGTTGGAAAATTAGAGCTTTAAATTCATTATTTAATATTATTTTTGTGTGTTTTTTATATTTTATATTTTTAATTTTTTTTTCAAGTTTTATTAGTTTATTTTTATTTTACTTTATTATTTTATTTTCTTTTCTTTCTAGTTTTTTTCTTTAATTTTTTTAGATCTTTTTATTTATTTTTTAGTTTATTGATTTTCCTGCTTTATTTCATTTATTTATTTTTCTTTTTTTATTTAATTACTTTTTGTTTTTTTGGTAGATTATTTTTTTATCTCTTAGGTATATCAAACAACAAGAATGTGAGAGGAGAGTGCAAGAAATTATAAGTTTAAAAATATTACTTATTCTATTAATCCTTTTTATAGAATTTCTAATACAGATATACTAATCTTTATTAAAGATTTTTATGTTATTATACAAACTTTTCCTTTGTATGGGCTTAATGGATATCAGTTAATGATGAAGTGGTTTTTGTACACACTTAAAGATAGAACTAAAGCATAAATGATGACTTTTCCACCTAGTTCTCTTATAACATGGGATACGGTATATGATAAGTACATGAAAAAGTTATACTTTCACCAAAAGATTACTGATCTTAGAAAAAATAAAATTGACGCATACACATAAATGGAGGGAGAACCTTTCCATGAATCTTAGGATATGTTTAAGTTGCTTCTAATTCAATGCTTACATCACCACTTTCTATTATAATTACATAACCAATTCTTTTATGATGTGTTAATACATGAGTATCAATACACAGTTTATAATAGTTTATAATGTTGTAGGAGGAGTAATAGAAGATAAGATAACTCATGAAACTTATGAAATGTTGGAATTGTGAATGTAATTTAAAAAGATTGTATTAAAGGTTTAATAAAGGTAGAATTGGCAATCTATTTTATACATATTTTGTGAAAATATGAATGTATAAACTGTGCTAAACTATTCAAGAAATTTGATATAAACAAATTGTGCTTAAAATGTGATAAAACATATTGTGTTTATACTATGCAAACAATTTTAGTGGAAAATAGTTTGCGTTAAAAATGTTTTATTCTAAAATTATTTTAGCATATTCCCATTCATTTTACTTCTCAAATGGGAGCAAAAATAAGTTTTTTTTTAAATCAAATATTTAACCAAAAAAAAAGGGTTGTGACAAAAAATAGAAACAAAAAAATGAGAGAAGGAGAGTGGAAGGTGAAGTAATACTTATACAATTTTTTTAACAAGAATTTGGTGACAAATACTCCCTCACTAATGGATCGCATTGGTCGAACTAGTCATTTTATAGTTATTTTGGATTAAATTATATCTATTTAAAAAAATAAGATTTTTAGTGTGTATCTCCTAAAAGATCTAGTACCCTGTATCTTACCCCCACGAAAATAGGAGAAAGCCAAAATAACCTTGCACTATAAGTAATAAATTAATTTTTGAGTCATAATAGTGGCTATGGAAAAAAAAGTGAACAAAGAGAGAAGAATACTCTAAATCTTCCAAGTGGTGAAGTCTCTATTACAAGCTGAAACATCATCTTTGAAGTCAAGTTCATGTGAATGTCCATCCATCTTTAAGCACATGTTTAATATTACTTAATCAAAAAGCTTGGTTATAATATGATATAGACAACATGATATATTTGCAATTCTAATGTTTGATTCCTTATGAAATCTACTTTATTGCATTTAAGCTTTTATTCTTTATATACATATGTTAATCTTTAATTTGCTCTTTCTTATTTACATAACTTCTATTCGCATATATTTGATGAATGTTTGAACCCTAAGATTAGTGTATTTTATAGAATAAACCTTAGGAGGCTTAATTTCAAAATGAATTTGGATTCTTGACATTAAGTTTAGGTGATTTGATATGAACATGTTAGATCATTAAGTATGGATGAATGAAGTGAATTTGATTTGCATGGTAGACTTTGATGTATTAAGAGTTTGAGTATGATTAGACATGAAACTTGGTTATGATCAATAAATAAACTAAGGCATGAAAGTTTTGTTGATTTAAGTTTGTAAGTTTGGTTTTAGAATTTTATTTTATTTTTATTTTGGTTTGGTCAAGGACTAATAAAATCTAAGCTTAAGGAAATACGATAAATCAATATTTTTCATAGTATTTTGTTGTATTTTTAAGCATTATTTTCACAATTATTTAAGAATTTTTTTTCTTTTAAGGTTAGTTTTTTTTTATCATTTTTCAGGTGAATAAACATTTGAGTTCTACAGTTTTTTTTTTTTCAATTTATAGAGCTGGTGGCTGCATTTAGAAATTATCGTGGCTGTGTCTAGAAGAAAGCAGGGGCAAAATTATAAAATCAGGCGCATAGATCCACACAGTTAGCACCAGGATTTACTTAGAACACTCACCATAAAACAGCGTTGCTTTAGCGAGACATGTACGCACCACTTTTTCTCTGAAGACGTCATTTTCTCCAGCCTTCTACTTTGCCAAACGACGCCCTTTTCCCTGTCATTTTTTCGTCCAGCCAACGCCCCAAAACTTGGGTTGTTTTTTATAAAAAAAAATCAAACATAACCATCAGATTTTCATCATCCAATGGTCCATAATATTTCTAGGCTATTATGCTACCCATTTATATTATTTTAAGTTCCATTTGAACAAATCTTTATACAAAAATTTGAGGGAAAACCACCCAAATTGTAACAGAAACTAAAAGAAGAAATTAAGGGCATTATATTTTCTAGTTTTATTTAATTTAAATTGTAAAGACAATACTTTTAACAATTTTATTGGTGATTTTTAGTTTTATTATGTTTAGATAAATATATTTATGGGATTTTAGTCATGCTATATAATTATTTTAGATTTATAGTTTAATTATTTTTTTATTAAAAGTTTAAGATTATTTTTTATTTATATTTCTTGATATATTTGAAGGTGAATTATACTTTTGGTCCATTAATTTTATTGCTTTTGATACTTTAACCCCTTAACAAAATTTTGGTAATTTTTTTACAACTTGTTTTTTATATTTAACAATTTCAATTTAAATTTAAAGATATGAACTAAATTTGTTAAATTTTAAAAGTTAATAAACTAAATAGTTTAAAAAAAATTTAACATGTTAATTATGATTATTACAGTACAATTTAGTGTAATTTTTAAATTAGATTAAATATATTAAACACAAATAATAAATCGGCTAAAAATTACAAAAAAAATTGTTAAGAAAACAAAGTGTTAAAAGTAATAAAATTATTAAGAGAAAGTGTACTTCTTTTTACATTTAAATAGTATTTATTGATGTATTAAATATTAATTTATAATTAAAGTAAATATTTTTAAATTAAGTAGTTAGAAGCACAACCTAAACTTAATCACGATAATAATCTAAATTAATTATATAATTATTATCTTAATTTAGATTATTTTATTAATTTATTAGTTTGTAAAATATAAGAATAAAATTTAAAACACTCAATTTCTTAAACTTATTGTTACACGTCAAGAGCCCCGAGAGTATTCCTCTTAAGTTGTTTTCCATATTGTCGTTTAACTAACAAGTGTCGTTTGTTCCTTTATTCTACTAAAGATATTGTTTTTATTTTGTTAGTGTTGACCTAGCTCATAAGGCCGTTAGCAAAGGTGCATGATGATTGGCTGACAATTTCTGCATTTTGTTAGCTAACGACTCTAGTACATAGGAGAGGAAATAGGAATGAAAATCAAATGATGAATTTGATTATCTAGTAATAGCTTCTTTGGAGCTAAGTTTTTCTTTGTACGAACGAATTGAGCCGACGAGCTCTTTCTTAATTCTTTGCCCAACTTGAGTTTTAGGATTGTTTTTTTACTTCTTGTGTCAAAAGAGCTTAGAATTTTTTTTAAAATAATTATATAATCATATAATTTAATTAGGACTCAAATATCAAATATTTTACATGTCTAAAGTAACTATATATCATTGAGTCACAAGCACATTAACAAATGATTTGAACCTATCAACAATAAGTGAAAAAATCTCCCTTCTTTAATTTCATTGTTTTTTTATAAATAAAATGTTTTAAAAATCTAATTATTACGTAAGATTGATTAATTTAGTCTTACTATTTATGTATTTAGTCTCCTAATTTATGAAAATGAGACATTTTAGTATAAAAATTATACTTTAATTGTGGGACTGAAGTTCATGATTTTAAATAATTATGAAACTAAAATTCTTAGTTTTAATAATTATGGGACTAGGTATACTCACTTTTCATAATAATATAATTTATAATACCTAACACAAAAACAACGTAACTAAATTGACACATTTCGCATGAAATGGAACCATTACTTGCCCACGCCTATTTTTCTATCCTATTCTTTTTCTTTTTTGTTTTTTTCTTTTATTAGAATAATCTATCATATTCCTTTTCTTCCACTATTAACATCTTTTTTTCGCTTGAAATAATCTTTTATCATTTTCCTCATGTAATTGAGTTTTTATCATAGTAGTACCACAATTCTACTTTTAGTATCTTTTTTATCTATATTTTTGAGGTAGTACCTTAATACTACTCTCATTTTCAAAAATGAGTAATTTACTATATTAGTAGGAAATTTAGGTTATATTTTTTTTATTATCAAAATCACTACCAAGGTGAGGGTCACTATTGTGATAAGATATTGTCTTATTATGTTAAACCTTACCATAACATTGGATGCTAGTGGTAGGCCTTTTCATAATAAACCAATGCCTTCCCGTACCTAGGCCAATGTCGTATTACAAATTCCATTTTTTATCAAAATCACTCCAAGATAAGATTTATTGTTGTTGTGGTATTGCATTTCCTTGTCATGGTAAGCCTTCCCACATTAGAAAATTTCTTTCTTTTATCAAGTCAATGTCTTAATGCAAATTCTATTTTTTTTCAAAATTGTACTGCCAATGTCTTATCGTTGTTGTGGTAAGCCTTATATCTGAATAATTTTAGGAAAAAATAAAATTTTACCCAAAATTAAGAAGATTTTCTAAAAAGGTACCAATATAATGCAATTTGTCATCTAATTGAGAATTTTTTACATGTACAGTAATACATGTGTGATATTTAGAAGATATTTTTGGATTATCAATTAATTTAATGATATTCAAATGATATTTTCACATAATAAATAAATTAATTATTAGAAAATTTTATTTGAATATCACACGTATATATATGTAAAACATATCTAATTAAATGATAAATTATACTATATTAATATCTTTTTTTGAATAAGATACCTATAAGATATCACCTCAAAATATTGGTAAAAAAATAGTAACAAAAGTAGAATCTTGATTCTCATAGGCTAACAAACCCATGTAATTCATTCATATTCACTATTATAAAACATGGATTTGGTGACGATTATAATTTTAAAAAATTCGTACCAGCATCGGCATAAAATTAAGAGAAATCAATCTTGATGGCTTCTAAAAAAAATTAAAATAAATACCCATAGCACTTTAGTTATTCGAGCCAAACTCAAAAACATCATACCTTAGCCCTTAATTTCTTCTTACCGTGCGCATTTATGGGTTGATGTTACCAACTTTGGGTGTAAATTTTCAGCCAAAAATAAGATTTTTGTCCTTGTAGTCTCCATTTTAGCTTCCACTACAACTTGCCTCAAATTTTATTCCAACATGTTTATGTCTCTGATGACTTGAAATGTTTTTGATTTCTTTCATAAACTATCGAGTTAGAATAACTTTTGTTAGAAATTTATATATCTTAGAACTCTAAGTTGCTTGATAGTTGACAAGAATGCATATATCTTATATCTTTGACATGTATACTTGATTACAACCTGAGATTAATGAAAAGTTGTGT
Source organism: Hippophae rhamnoides (assembly GCA_033030585.1). Lineage (NCBI taxonomy): Eukaryota > Viridiplantae > Streptophyta > Magnoliopsida > Rosales > Elaeagnaceae > Hippophae > Hippophae rhamnoides. Next base: position 37,794,522 of record CM065428.1, on the reverse strand, counting down.
TTTATGTCTTACTTCAACAAAATTTCAAGGATCTTTGTTTTGATCCTTTGGGAAAATGGGTTTATTTTCTTTATTCTAAGTAGTTACTATTCACAAATATTATAATTTAAATGAATAGAATTCAAATTAGCCCAAAAAAATAATTCTATTGGAAATATAATGCTAAAATAAACTAAAACATATATTAAATAAAATATTAAAGCAAAAAAATAAGAACACTCGAAATTTAATAAGGTTCGGTATAGATGTTACCTACGTCCTCGGGCATCGCTGACCACTTCTACTACCTTTGAATTAGATGAACTTCAAAAAATTACAACTAATTGATCAAGATTGAGTTAATCAATTACCCATAAAAAAGAGAGGAAAAGATGCAAATTTTTGGGATGATTTCAAAGTGGAGAAATGAGCTTTATTTATAGCCCAAAATACAACACCCACCATGGTTCCTAAAGCATGTGTGATTTTTTTTTCAAATTGCTCAATAAGGAGCCATACAAAAAATCTCCACCTTAGTGACTTAGTGATTCTCAAATGATTTCTTCAATCTCTAGATCAATGACACCAATGTGAACTCAAATTTGTAGGATGTTAATCAAGTCGAAAAAATGTTTGAACTTGATCGTTGTCACTACTTTGGTAATCTTTTGAACTTGTACTCCACCTTCTTCAATAATCTCTCGTACAAAATGGTAACGAACATCAATGTGCTTTGTACATGCATGGTAGACTTGGTTTTTTGCTATATGAATAGCATTCTAACTATCATAAAATGCCTTCATATACTTCTGACCAACTCCTAAGTCTTCAAGCAAACCACGTAACGAAATAGCTTCCTTCATAGCCTCTATAACTATCGTATACTCTACCTCTATAGTAGACAAAGAAACTGTGGACTACATGGTAGACTTCCAACTAACTGGTATTCTAGTAAGAGTAAACACATAGCCAGTAGTTGACGAACGCTTATCTAAATCTCCTGATAGTCAGAAGCACAATATCTAACTACACATTGACCAACAGTATTATCCTGTTCAAATACTAAAGCAACATCTTCAGTATTTAGAATGTACCATAGAATCCATTTCACAGCCTACCATTGTCATTTACAAGGATCATGTATGTACATGTTTACAGCTCTAACTGCATGTGAAATGTCAAGTCTCACACACACCATTACATACATCAAGCTACCAACCACATTAGCATAAGGAACCTTTGCCATGTATTTTGGTTCTGCATCATTCTTAGGAGACAATTGAGCACTAAGCTTGAAATGAAGAGCAAGTGGAGTCCTTATAGGTTTTGTTTATTCATTCATACCAAAACGTTGTAGCACCTTCTTTGTTAGGAAATCCATCTTTCTTTGCATACACTGATTTGCAACCAATTACCTTCTTGACCTTAGGTAATTGTGTCAATTTTCATGTCTTATTCTTCTGAAGGGACTACAGTTCTTCATCCATTACTTCCTTCCATCTTTCAACTTCAAGATTTCTGATTACTTTTTTATATGTGGAAGGAACATCATCATGCACAACTGAAAGTGCATAGGCTATCGTATTCTTAAACTCAACAAGTAGATCTTCCATTTCCTTATAATGAGTATGCATCTTGACATTTTGTTATCGTGACCTATCAACTGTAATTTTTCCTTGTTACTGTGGGGGTTCTTGGGTTAAAACCTCTTTTTCATCTAATTCATCTTCTGCCAACGGAGGATCAGCTTTTGTCTTATCTCCACCAACTGCGTCAACGATTGTGCTTTCAAACTCCACCTACTTCAGAGTTTGGTCCATCTACTACAAAGTGTCATCGATCTTCTTAGTTACCTTTCTCAGCAAGGTATATTCATCAAAGGTAACATCTCTACTAAAAACTATCTTTTTTATTTCAAGGCACCATAGATGATACCCCTTAGAACAAGAGGCATTCCCAGGAAAAATAGCTTTCTTAGCTCTTGAATCCAACTTTGATTTCATTACATGATAGTATGCAATAAAACCGAACATATGTAGGAAATCTTAATCTTTAATAGGTTTTTTAGACCATACCTCTATAGGAAATTTTTCTTCAAGAGTAGACGATGGTAGATAGTTGATAACATGACACATATACATCACTACCTCAACCCAATACTCTTTCCTAACCTAGCATTTGATAACATACACTGATAAGAGCTAAATTATTGCATTTTTGTTATGATTTAAATGTTGATATTTGTGTGAAAATTGTGTTTATTTGATTATTTAATCAACAAATGTCATTTCACGGGTATTTCGTGTTTAAAGTGTAATTTCAGGTAAAATCATGATTTTGGAGAAGTTAGGGACAAAGTACAATGATCGGGATTGAATCAAAGAAAAAGAAAACAAAATTTCAAAATTTGAATTTCGTCACGCAAGGCGAGAACCTTACGGAGAAAATGTTGAAAATCTTCCCGGTATACCTGATTTTGGCAAATCAATCTGGCCACGCCAAGTACATCTCGGCCAAATACATCATTCGCCGCCGACAATAATTCGGGCCGCGGCGAGATTTAGCGAACCGAAATCGTAAGTTTTCCAAAATTCGCCACGAAGGAATAACTTCGTCACGGCGTAGTTTTCGTTCGAAAAACATTTTTTTATGTCAGTTTTTTCCAAAATTTCCCTCCAAAACCCTAGACCTATATATACATTATGATGGAGAAGGAGGCCACGGCAGAGAGAGTAGAATTGAGTTATTTTTGTAGGAGAAAAGGAAATTTTGGAGAGAAAGGGTGGAGAAGCTCAAGGATCATCACCATTGTGCTACCAAGTCTTCCTCTTCAAGAGTTTTTCATCTCTTCTCCTTAGCTTTTATTTTACTCGCATTTTATTCAGATTGTTTGTTCATGGATTCAATTGAGAATATGGTTGTTCTTATTTTCGATTATGAACTAATTCGCTTTTTGCTAAGGCTATGATGTAGTTAGATCATGAAAATCGATTTTCTTGTGTTATCGTTATATGAATTCATTGTTTTCAAGTCGAGTATTTATTTCATGCTTAATGCTTTTAAATTTCTGATCAAGATTTAAATGATTTGTTGCATTATATTGAGAGAGAGGAGATGTGTAATGAACGCTTCTTGGATAAATACCGTATGTTGAATGCGAGTTTGACACCTAATGCATGATGTATGTGGTTATTCCGTAAATTCCATAAATCGTAATGTGCTTATTCAGGATTAAATCTTCATAGAAATATAGTCAATTTTCATAGATAAGTAATTCTAATATAACTTGAGAAAGAGTATTAGATAAGTTTGGGTTTTTCAACCATCACTTTTAACTTTGATTCTCATATAACATAATTTGAAATCGGATTGAATTGATTTAATAAATCAAATGCCTTAGCGTTTTAATCATTTGTGAACAATATTAAATTTTGTTATTTATGCGTTTAGTTTTATGTTAATTGCTTTTAAAAAATTTCAACAATCGTTTTCAAATAAAATTAGTGGTTAGTCAATTTCGGTACTTAGTAACGCCATTCCTCGTGGGTTCGATATCCGTACTTTTTGTACACTTTATTACTTGAACGATTCAGACACTTGCGAAAAATACGCATCAAGTTTTTGGCGCCGCTTTCCGGGGAATGGTTTGATTTTATTAATATCGATACTACCTAATCTTAGTTTTAATTTGAAGTTAATTTTCTTTATCATTGTTTCATTTTTAATTTTGTTTAATTTTCTCTTTTAATTCATTTATCATAAAAAAAAGGGTAATTTTGTGTTGTTTTTGTGCTAGTTAATTTTCTGGTTGTAGGATTGTTGTATGAGACGTACAAGAAGCCTTAACCAATTGCCATTTGACCCTGAGATTGCTAGAACATTTAGGCGTCTAAACCGAGTGAGAAGACGTTCAACCTCACCTCCTAATAGACAATCAACTACGGATGCACCATTTGTTGAGGGAGGTGGAAATCATAGAGCTTTGAGGGATTATGCTGTGCCTAATGTTGCTGGAACTACTTCGGGTATAAGGAGGCCAACCGTTCAAGCAAATAACTTTGAGATAAAACCATCCTTTATCCAAATGGTTCAATCAAATCAGTTTGGGGGAATGTCAAAGGATGATCCAAATGCACATATTTCTTACTTTCTGGAGGTGAGTGATCTTTACAAGATAAATGGTGTGTCTGAAGATGCACTTCGGGATAAAGCCAAGGAGTGGCTAAATTCATTACCACCGGGATCAATTACAACATGGAATGAGTTGGTTCAGAAATTCTTGTCTAAGTTCTTTCCTCCTGCTAAGACGGCAAAATTGAGGAATGAAATCACATCTTTTACACAGTATGACCAAGAATCATTGTATGAAGCTTGGGAAAGATTCAAAGAAATGTTGAGGAAGTGCCCACATCATGGTATACCAATTTGGCTGCAAGTCTCTACATTTTATAATGGGTTGGTTTCAAACTATCGTGCAATGATTGATGTCAAGAAATTTGGAGGGTCTTTAATGGGAAAAACACCGGAGGATGCTCATGAATTATTAGAGATTATGGCGGAAAACAACAATCAAGGTGGTATTCGTAGCGGGTAATTGCAAAAAGACCAGCAAATAGAAGGTTGCATGAAATTGATTCAAGTTGAATGCTTTGTCGGCTCAAGTTGTCGGTTTCTTTCAAGAAAGATGGATTCTTTGTCATCCAAATTCGAATCCAAACCAATCGCATAATGTGATTTATGTGGTGGAAATCATGCTAGTATTGAGTGCCAAGTTTGAAATCCATTTGCTTCACCAAATGCTAAGCAAGCAAATTATGTTTCAAATTTCCAAAAACCTCAAAATAACCCATATTCGAACACCTACAATCCAGGTTGGAGAAATCATCCAAATTTGTCATGGGGGAAATAACCAAGGGGGGATTCAAACCGTCATCATCTTCTTACCAACCCCAAGAGAAGAAACAAACATATTTGGAAGGAATTTTGGGAAAGTTCATTGAGGAGTCAAGAACAAATTTCGTAAATCAAGAGGCATTCAACAGGGGACATCCAAAACCAAGCTAGGCAGCTTTCAAAGCGGTGCGGAAAAGGTCTAAAGGATCGTTGCCGGTGACACAATTAATCCCAAAGAAAGATGTAAAGGCTATCACATTGAGAAGTGGTAAAGAACTTGAAATCCGGGGGAATCGGAGAAAAGATGGAAGAATCTAAAGATAAGCCATCAACATCCCAAGATGTTCAACCTTCCCCAAATGCGAAATATGAGCCTCCTATCCCATATCCTCAAAGATTGAATAAGAAAAAGCTTGATAATCAATTTGATAAATTTTTGGATATTTTTAAGAAATTTCATATTAACATTCCTTTTGTAGAGATGTTGGAACAAATGCCAAGGTATGCAAAATTCATGAAAGAAATTCTATGAAAGAAAAGGAGGGGAGATTATGAAATCACATGCTAAATGAGGAATGCAAAGTAGTTCTTCAAAGAAAATCGCCACGTAAATTGAAAGACCCGGGAGTTTTACTATACCTTGTACTATAGGAAGTTGCAATTTTGATAAAGTCCTATGTGATTTGTGAGCAAGCATTAATTTGATGCCACTTTCTATTTTCAAGAAACTAGGCCTGGGAGAAGTGAAGCCCACTTCAATCTTCTACAATTAGATCGATCGGTGAAATATCCTCGAGGGGTAATTGAGGATGTTTTAATTAAAGTTGACAAATTTATTTTCCCCGTAGATTTCGTGGTGCTTGACATGGAGGAAGATGTAGGTACCCTTGATATCAGAGGAGACCGTTCGCCTGCAACCTGGAAGAACATTGATTGATGTTCGACAAGAAGGAAATCTCATTCTACTGGTGCAAGATGAACAAGTGACTTTTGATGTTTTTGAAGCAATGAAATTTCCAAGTGAGGTTCATTCTTGTTTTCAAATTAACACTCTTGACAGATAATCTCGAAAACTTTTGAAGAGAGAACTCCATTGCTTTACCACTAAGCTCGCCTTGTAAAATCTGCAACAATTGAGGAGGAAGATGAGTGAGTGAGACAATGTTAATTACTAGCAGCACTTGATGAATATTTGTTCAATGATGAAACATTCAAGGAATTGGGAACAAATGAAACTCCAACCTCGTGGTAAAGAAGGAAGCCAATAAGATTGAGCTAAAGCCACCGCCGTCCCATCTAAGGTATGCCTATCTTGGGAGACTCGTAATCCTTTCCGTCATTATTAACAAATCTTTGAATGGTGAAGAGGAAAACAAGATATTAAGAGTTCTTTGGACTCACAAAATGGCAATTGGATGGACAATGGCGGACATCAGTGGATTAGCAATTATGTGTGCATGCATAAAATCTTAATGAACGAGGATTACAAGCCCACAATTCAGCCTACATAAAGGCGCTTAAACCCAACAATGCAAAAAGTGGTCAAGGATGCAGGTGATTAAGCTTTTGGATGCCTGGGTAATTTATCCGATTTCAAATAGTGCTTAGGGTAAGCCCAATTCATTGTGTACCAAAGAAAGGAGGAATCAGTTGTAGAGAATGAAAACAATGAGCTTTATTCCAACAAGGATAGCGTGGGTGGGAGAGTATGTATTGATTATCGAAAGTTGAACGATGCCACTCGAAAAGATCATTTTCCTTTGCCATTTATTGATCGATGTTGGAAAGATTGGCTGGATATGCTTATTATTGTTTCCTGATGGATATTCTGGGTACAACCAAATTGCAATTGCACTGAGGATCAAGATAAGACAACATTTACATGCCCTTACGGTACTTTTGCATACGTATGATGCCTTTCTGCGCTTATGTAATGCACCCGCAACTTTCCAAAGATGCATGATAGCAATTTTCTCGATATGGTCGAAAAGTTTATCGAGGTTTTTATGGATGATTTTTTTGTTTTTGGCCATTCTTTTGATAATTGCTTGCATAATCTCTCTTTAGTCTTCAGCGTTGTAAAAGACACAAATTTAGTGCTAAATTGGGAGAAATGTCACTTCATGGTTCAAGAAGGAATTGTTCTTGGCCATCGGATTTCATCAAAGGGGATGGAAGTGGATCGTGTAAAGCGAGGTGATCGAAAAATTACCACATCCAACAAGCGTAAAGGGAATTAGAAGTTTCTTGGGACATGTTGGTTTTATAGAATATTTATTAAGGATTTTTCAAAAATAACAAAACCTCTTTGCATTTGTTAGTGAAAATACGCTTTGATTTTTCTCCTGGATCAAGGCTTTTAACCTTTTGAAGGAAAAGCTCACTTCGCCCCTATAATTTGTGCACCTGATTGGAGTCTTCCATTCGAGGTAATGTGTGATGCTAGTGACTATGCTATAGGTGCTGTTTTGGGCCAAAAGAAGAATAGGTTGCTACATGTGATTTATTATGCAAGCAGGACATTGACAGATGCACAACTTAATTATGCAACAACTGAGAAAGATCTTTTGGTATTAGTGTTTGCATTTGATAAGTTTAGATCTTATTTAATTGGCTCTAAAATCATTGTTTATACTGATCATTCTCGCTTCTAAGTATTTGCTAGCCAAGAAAGATGCCAAACCGCAAGGATTACTAAGATGGATTCTTCTCTTGCAAGAATTTGACTTAGAAATCCAGACAAAAAGGGACCGAAAAATTTGGTCATTGACCATTTGTCTAGGTTGGAAGAAGATTACCTTGAGGTTGTAGACCAAATTAATGAAACATTTCCTGATGAGCAATTGCTTGCTATCCGAACGTTTCCATGGTTTGCTAATTATGCAAATTATTTGGTCAAGAAAATTTTACCTCCAGACATGCCTTAGCAACAAAAAAGAAATTCTTTTCTCGATCAAACATTATTTTGGGATGAACCTTACTTGTATAAACATTGTGCAGATCAAATTATTAGAAGATGTGTGCGAGGAAGAAATGGAAAGCATTCTTCATCATTGCCATTCGAAGGAAGTTGGGGGACATTTTGGTGGAACAAAACTGCGACAAAAAATTTTGCAATCCCATTCTATCGGGCCTTCATTGTTTAAATGTGTGATGATTTCCAAAGGAGCTGAAATATTTCACGAGACATGAAATGCCCTTAAATAATATTTTGATAATTGATTTATTTGATGTTTGGGGTATTGATTTTATTGAGGCCTTTTCCTTCTTCTCATTCTAATAAATACATTCTTGTTGGTGTAGATTATGTCTCTAAACGGGTGGAAGCAGTTGACTTGCCTACCAATGATGCTGTGGTTGTGATAAATTTTCTCAAGAAGAACATATTTTCCAGATTTGGAACACCTAGAGCAATTATAAGTGATGGAGGTAAGCATTTTTGCAATAACGAATTTGAAGCTTTGTTGGTAAATATGGAGTAACACACCTGATAGCAACACCTTACCATCCTCAAACAAGTTGGACACGTTGAAGTGTCAAACCGGTTGAAGAGGATCCTTGAAAGGAAGTAAATAACTCACGCGAAGGATTGATCAAGGAAACTAGATGATGCACTGGGCCCATAGGGACAAATTTTTCAAGACACCTATCGGCATGTCTCCATACCGATCGGGTGTATGGAAAAGCTTGTCACCTGCTCGAAAGTTGAATTGGAACATCGGGCATACTGGGCAATTAAAATTCTGAATTTTGATCTTAAGGCGCACAGGTGAAAAGAGGGTGTTGCAATTGAATGAGATGGATGAAATGAGGAGGAATGATGCTTATGAGAATGCCCGAATATACAAAGACAAGACGAAGGTTTGGCATGATAAGCACATTTTGAGGCTTAAACTTTGAAGTCGTGACGTAAAGTTTTGCTTTATAATTCCCGCCCCGACTTTTTCTGGGAAAACTTAAATCTCATTGGTCGGACCTTTTCTAGTAACCAAGGTAAGTTTCTTACGGAGCATTGAGATCACCATGAAACAAAGGGAACTTTCAAGGTGAATGGACAATGATTGAAGCCATATTTTGACGAGAATTCAACAAGCGAGAAAGACTTCTCTGAGTTACAAAAACCAAAATAAAGAATGACAAAAAGTCTAGCTAATGACTATAACTTAAAGCGCTTTTAACGGGAGGCAACCCATCGCATTTATTTTCTTATCTTTTATCTCATTTTATTTTAGAAATTTTAAATTCTCGCACTTCATTTTATGATAATTTTATTTTTAATTAAATTTGCTTATTTTATTTGTCTTCGGTTAGAAAAAAGCCATATACAGCTTTTTCTTTCTTACATCGAGGACAATGTAAGGTTTTGGTTGTGATTAAACAAGAATCTTTTCTTCCCTTCATTTTTATTAGTTTTGTTTGTGTGTTTATTTGTGTTTAATTTTGATTTTCCATTTATTTTCTCGCATTTTGATTTAATTTCTTTTATTGTTATTTTTTATTTTATTTGCATTTTACTTATTTTAATTTGCAGCGTTGATGATAATAATGTGATTGTGATAACAAGTAGCTTTTAGAAGACATTAAATTTTGCTTCTATTAAAGATAATTTCAAAATGTTGATTTTACCTAGTTGGTGACTCTTTTGGTATGTGGTATGATTTGGTTGATTAGTCTAAATGCTTAGAGAAGTCTTATGTGCGAATTTTTCATGGACATTTTTGTGATCTCAACAAACTCTAGAACTCATTTGAAAACCTCTTGAGGCGAAATAATTTGGAATTGCACTGTTTAGGATAGGATATAGGCCATTTTTGGATCGATTGTGCCATTTTAAGCCTCCCTTGTTATCTTTATATCACTAGTTACCTCATTGAGCCGATTTAAATATATTGTTAGCCTTATTTTTCATTCTTTTTGCCTTCTATAACCTACCTTTTATTTAGCCAATATATATATAATTCCTACCTTATTTGTTAAGAGCACTTAATTTTGGACACAAACTTTTCAAGAGAAATTGGAGTAAGAATGGAATAAAAAAAAATACATCTTCCACATATATTGGAAGAAATTGGTTGGGGGTTATGTTTTAAAAAAAACAACGAAGAAAAGAAAAGAAAAAAAAAGAAAAGAAAAGAAAAAGAGAAAAAGGGCCTTCACACTCTAGTAAATAAAAGAGTGTTAGTAATGGATGTACTGAAGTGAAAGATCGAGGAAGAATTTTGTTTATCTTTGGAAAAATGGGTTATGATCGGAAGAAACAATTTGGGTTAAATGGTGTTACATTTTTTTACTTAATTGGTTGTGTTTAATCTAATAAGTGCTATTATTTGTATTTTGACACTTCCCGTTCTTTCTTAACCAAATACCTAAGCCTAACATTATAAGCCTAATAAAGTCCTATTGATCCGAAGTGGTGTATTTTTCTTCATTAGTGGAGAGAGTTTTGAAGAGTGAGCCTATGAGTTTGAGATTTCACCTTTTGTTTGTGGGATGTTCTGCATAATATTATACGGGCATTTTGGCTATTGGTTTGGGGTGTGATGGATGTTTAAGAGTCAATAATAAAAGTGAAATTGGCATTTGAGATTTCTTAAAACTTAGGTGACATTTAATTATTCTATATGTTGGGTGTTATTTACAATTTTTGAGACATTTGTGCAAATTATTTTTTATATTATGTTATTGTTTTCAGTTAGGATAGTGATAGGTAAGATGGTTATGGGTGTCTTCACCGGAAGGCCTCACGAGACTACAAATCGGCCCTACTAGTGGCCGCCAGTGGTTTAAAGGCTTATCAGACACGCTTAATGTAATGTTGTAAATAGAATAAATTTCCTTTGAAGTTTCTCTTAATGTCTCCTTTGAATTTATTAAATAGATCGCTTTTCTTGCTAGAGACTAGCAAGAAAGGCATTGAGGATTGTTGATAAGAGCTAAATTATTGCATTTTGTTATGATTTAAATGTTGATATTTGTCGAAAAATTGTGTTTATTTGATTATTTAATCCACAAATGTCATTTCACGGTATTTCGCGGTTTAAAGTGCAATTTCAGATAAAATCATGATTTTGGAGAAGTTAGGGACAAAGTACAATGATCGGGATTGAATCAAAGAAAAAGAAAACAAAATTTCAAAATTTGAATTTTCACAATACGGCTAAAACCTTACGGAGAAAGAGAAAATGTTGAAAATCTTCCCGAGAGCACGGATTTTGGCAAATCAATCTCGCCGTCACATAAGTACATCTCGGCCATTGCCAAATACATCTCGCCGCCGGCCACAATAATCTCACCCGGGCGTAGATTTAGTGAACCGGAAATCGTAAGTTTTCCAAAAATCTCGCCGCGGCGAGAATAACTTTCGCCACGGCGTAGTTTCGCTCGAAAACATTTTTTATGTCTTTGCTTTTGTTCCAAAATTGCCCTCCAAAACCCTAGACCTATATATACATTATGATGGAGAAGGAGGCCACGGCAGAGAGAGTAGAATTGAGTTATTTTTGCAGGAGAAAAGAAAATTTTGGAGAGAAAGGTTGGAGAGGCTTGAAGGATCATCACCATTGTGCTACTAAGTCTTCCTCTTCAAGAGTTTTTCATCTCTTCTCCTTAGCTTTTATTTTCTGCATTTTATTCAGATTGTTTGTTCATGGATTCAATTGAGAATATGGTTGTTCTTATTTTCGTTATGAACTAATTCTTTTTTGCTAAGGCTATGATGTAGTTAGATCATGAAAATCTTATTTCTTGTGTTATCGTTATATGAATTCATTGTTTTCAAGTTGAGTATTTATTTCCATGCTTAATGCTTTTAAATTTCTGATCAAGATTTAAATGATTTGTTGCATTATATTGAGACCGAGAGGATATGTGTAATGAACGCTTCTTGTGATAAATACCGTATGTTGAATGCGAGTTTGACACCTAATGCATAATGTATGTGGTTATTCCAGAAATTCCATAAATAGTAATGTGCTTATTTGTGATTAAATCTTCATAGAAATATAGTCGGTTTTCATAGATAAGTAATTCTAATATAACTTGAGAAAGAGTATTAGATAAGTTTGGGTTTTTCAACCATTACTTTTAACTTTGATTCTCATATAATATAATTTGAAATCGGATTGAATTTATTTAGCGAAATCAAATGCCTTAGCGTTTTTAATCATTTGTGAACAATATTAAATTTTGTTATTTGCGTTTAGTTTTTTGTTAATTTCTTTTAAAACAATTTCAACAATTCGGTTTTCAAATAAAATTAGGGTTAGTCTATTTCGGTACTTAGTAACGCCATTCCTTGTGGGTTCGATATCCGTACTTTTGTACACTTTATTACTTGAACGATTCGTACACTTGCGAAAATACGCATCATACACCGAGCCTTCTCCAGCAAAGTTTGGTTCATACATTTTGTTGTGGTGTTTTCTGAATAGTGAAGTGTCGCATGATACCTTCTTCTACATAAACTTTCATAAATGGGTCATTTGTGTACTCAGTGTCATTATCAGACCTCAGACACTTGATCTTTCTACCAGTCTAAGCCTCAATCATCTTCTTCCACTTGAGAAAAATTCTCAGCACTTCATCATTCTTCTTCATGAGATGCATCCAAATTCTTCTTAAGAATTCGTCGATGAAAGTGACAAAGTAATGTTTTCCACTCATGGATGGAGTTCTTGTTAGCCCCTACACATCAATATAAATGTAATCCAAGATGCCCTTTGTGTTATGGAGTGTAGTGTCAAAGCTTACTCTTTTCTACTTCCCCAATACATAATGCTCACAGAACTTCTGTTGGGATTTCATGTGTATGCCTATATGGTGAGAATTTAAAATTTTCCTATCAATACTTGGCTCAATACAAAGGACCTCATTTGTATAACAATTGCAAGCAAGATTTTCTCCTAGGCAACCAAACACCTAATGTGCACTAAATAAAATAAAAAAAATCTCATCTACCTTATTGCTAGAGATGAAGAATATTTCCTTTACCTAAAGAAATTTTCAAATCTCTTGAGTAGAGGGAGTTTGATTTCCCTTCTAGATTTCTTGTAAACCACCTTTCTTTTGGGAGCACCTCTTGGTTCACCTTGAACCTAAACAACAAACTGCCACACTTCTTAGATAGATGGAAGTAGAGTTTAAGGCTTAGATCCAACCACCTAGCAAGAAGAGATAAGAGAAGAGACTTTCGACCTAGGGTTGAACCACCTAGGTTTTGGCCTTAAGCAAGCCTTTCCAAGTTTTGGCCTAGAAGAAGGAAAAATGTGGCTGCTGAAAATGGAGGGTTTCGGCTAGGGTTAGAAGCAGCACATTTTGATAACATTTTCCTCAATTATGCCTCCTTAAATAGGCTAGGGTTAGAACAACTCTTTGTGTAAGGTTTGAATCAATTACACAAATGCTACTAGCCTTGTTTAGCCATCTCATGCTCTCTTTAATATCAACTTGTGATTGGTTTAACAATTTAATTTATGAACAAATAATATTATTCATATTATTCTATTATACAATGTCTTTATTATTCTTATAATGAATTCAAATATTATACTAAATAATATTTGCATAACTTCACAAATTTATTTATGATCTAAGCATGTCAATATTATGATATTTTATTTTAGTATTTCATCTCATGTATTATACATCGTTATGAAATGAAAAATACTTGTTGTTTCTCTTTAGTTGGTGTGACCGTATAGAGGATCTATATCATCTTGGAAATAATATAAAATCTTATATTATTGACTATAAGAGGTTTTATCATTACCTTATAGTTTTTCAAATGACATAGTAATTATTTACTTTATACACTAATTTTATGTCTATCCTTGTCACATGATATTATGAGTAATATGCAAAATAGGATCGTGTCACTTGTGCATTATATTCGTTTTCTTAGTCTCTCAAGTGAATTATAATTATAACTACATCAGCTATATTGTATGCGATATAATTCCTCTTTATGAAGAGGCCCGGTAATATCATAACTCAAAATCGAGGGACAATGATAATATTAACATATAGATTTCTTCCACACAGGTTGTACACAACGAACTACTATTTCATTCCTATCATAAGGTAGTATTTCAATAGCAATCACATTATATACTTCTCATGTGAAAAACCTACACATCTCATATCTAAGATTCTAAAGACACAATAGAAACATTAATGACATAAAACACAATCCATATAATGTTCCATCTAGTTAGGTCATGTTCAGTATATAAAATACACATTTTATATATCATGTCATTAAATGATAACCCCTTATCAACATTTATAGAACTACAATGTACTTTTAATCGACATGACAATCTTTCACGGTAATTAATATTCCTCCTTAATTACCACAATTGTGAACATATTTAGGATTACATGTTTCTCATTTGAAGAGTTATATGGTTCAAGACCAAGTGCATCTTCTTGAACACTTCCAAAATATAACATGTTAATCTCAAGGAACAAGAATACATAATATTCAAAATCATGAACAATACATAAATCTTTATAAAAAGAATAACTTTAAAAACATACATCCTTTAGTCTCGCACTTGTTTTTAAAGTTTCTCATATACATAACAAATGCATAAACTCTAAAACTAGGATTCCCTTTTAGTCTTCAAGCCACTCCCTATGGTCTTGTAGACCCATGGACTCAAAATGAATTTCGCTTTTGGCTTGTGATAAGGGATTAGCGAAGGGATCAGCTCTGTTGTTGTTGGTGTCAACCCATAACAATGAAATTTTTCCTTCTTCGATGAAGTCACAAGTTACAAAGTACTTTATATTTTCGATGTGACTTTGGCTCCTTAATTTGTGAAATAGATGCACTATTATCATAAAATAGCTCTAAGGAACCTTCACTGGATGAAACGATGCCTAGTTCCTCAAGGAACTTCTTTATCCAGACTCTCTCTTTGCTTGGCTCTACAGCCACCATGACTTCTACTGCAGTGGTTGAGTCAGCCGTAGTTGATTGCTTCCAACTATGCCAGCTCACATCTCTACCATTTAGAAGAAAGATGTACCCAGACTAAGTTCTTCTGTCATCCGGGTTTGTCATAAAATTAGCATCAAGGTAGCCTTTTACAATGAGCTTTCTTTGATCACCATAGATAAGAAACTTGTTCTTGGTCCTTTTTAGGTACATAGAATATTCTTGACCATAGTCCAATGATCAGGACCAGGTGAAGCTTGATGACAACTTGTCATGCTCAAAGCATACACTACATTGGATCTCGTGCTAGTCATAACATACATGATGGAGCCTATGGTTAAAGCATAGGAAAAATTCTTCATGTATTCAATGTCTTAACGTCTTGTGGCACACTGCAACTTGCTAAGTTGTACAGACACACTCATTGGTACATTTCCTTTCTTGGACTTTTCCATATGGAACCTTTCTAAGATTTTGTCAATATACACATTTTGACTTAGACCAATGAGCCTACGAGACCTATCTCTATATATCTTAATACCTAAGACATATTGAGCCTATCCCATGTCTTTAATTGAAAAGATCACTTTCAATGAGTTCTTTGTTTGCTCCATCAAAGATTTTTTATTACCTATTAGAAATATGTCATCGACATATAAGACCCAGAATATAATATGGCTCCCACTGACCTTCTTGTATGCACAAGGTTCTTCCTTGCTTTGAATGAATCCAAGGGTTTTAACCTCTTCATCAAAGTGCTTGTTCCAACTTCTTGATGCTTGCTTCAAGCCATAAATGCCTCTCTGAAGCTTGCACACTTTTTTGCTATTTTTTGGTTCTTCAAAACCTTGAGGTTGTACCATGTATACATCCTCATCTAGCTTCCCATTTAGGAAAGTTGTTTTGACATCCAATTTCCATATTTCATAATCATGAAAGGTGGCAATAGCTAGCATAATCCAAATAGATTTAAGCATAACAACTGGTGAAAAGGTTTCATTATAGTCAATCCCTTGGATTTAACTAAAACCTTTTGTTACAATTCTTGCCTTGTAGGTTGTCATGTTACCATTGATGTCCATCTTTCTCTTAAAAACCCATTTGTTTCGAATAGGTTTTGATCTTTCAGGAAGATCTACCAAGTTCCATACTTGGTTGTCATACATGGATTGTATTTCAGATCCCATGGCTTCCTGCCATGCTTTGGAGTCTTTTCTTTCCATTGCTTCTTCGTAGGTCAAGGGGTCGTCAGTATCCATTACCAAGACCTTGTGAAAACCCATGTAAAATTTGGGTCTTCTCCTTTCCCTTGTTGAACTTTTAAGCTCTCTTTGTTCTTATGACTCATCTTAAGCTTCCTGAACTTCTTCCATAATTTCTTGCATAATAGATTCATGCTCAATTCGAGTTAGACGAACACTAGGTGGAAAATTCTGAGTGTCTTCAAAAATTCTTTGTGAAGTTTGACTACTTGTACTCCCACTGATTAAAAGAGCTTCTTATTATATTTCACGATCATCTTGAATGTCATCATTCATCTCATGATCACTTACTAGTAGGTCCTTTTGAGTTTCCTCAAGTGTCACCCTACTCCCACTACTTTTGATTCTTTCGAGAAACTTTCTTTAAGAATACTGCACCCTTCTTAACGAATATAGTATTCGTTGACTTGTGCCAAAAGCTATACCCTTTTGTTTCTCTTGGGTATCCAATGAAGAAGCACTTGTCAACTTTGGGTTCAAGTTTTTTTGACATCTTATGCTTGATGTATGCCTCACAACCCCAAACTTTGAGAAAAGATATATTGGGTGGTTTTCCCATCCACAACTAATGTGAAGTTTTCTCAATGAGTTTTGATGGAACAATGTTTAGTGTGTGATCCACAATTTAGAGTGAATGACCTCAATAATATAAAGGTAGTTTCGTTTGACAGATCATTAAATGAACCATATCAAGCAAGGTTCGATTTCTCCTCTCGGAAACACCATTCCATTGTGATGTCCCGGGTGGAGTGAGTTTTGGTATGATGCCACACTCTTTCAAGTATGTGTTAAACTCATTGCTCAAGTATTCTCCTCCACGATCAGTTTGTAGAGCCCTAATTCTCTTGTCGAGTAGGTTCTCTACTTCATTCTTGTATTTTTTGAATTTCTCAAAAGAATCACTCTTGTTCTTCATAAGACATACATAGCCATATCAACTATAATTGTCTATAAAGGTAATGAAGTACCTATAAACATCTCTTGCACTCGTACTCATTGAACCACATACATCCGAATGTATCAATTCCAATAAGCCACTCGCTCTTTCATCCTTCTTCTTGAATGTTAATTTGGTCATCTTCCTAGTTAAAAATATTCACATGTTTCAATTGCTTCACCATAAAGCGAATCTAGAAGATTTGCTTGTTGCAACTTCTTTATGCATTTCTCGCTTATGTGACCAAGGCGATAGTGCCAAAAGAGTGTCTTATTTGAACGATACATCTTGAGTCTCTTGTTTTTGATATTCAATACATCTTTATCCTCATCTAAATCAAGCAAATATAATCCATTTAAAGTGACAACATTTGCATAAAATAGACCATCCTTCTAAATAACCATACGTGAGTTATCTATTACAAAAAAAGCCTTCTGCATCCAAGCATGAAACAAAAATAATGTTTCAAAATATAGAAGGAACATGATAAACATCTTTTAAACTTAAACATAAACCACTAGATAGGTGAAGATTAATGGTGCTAACAGCGACCGTAGGGACACTTGCACCATTTCCAAATTTCAACACAAATTTTCCTTTTAAGAGAGGTCTCCTATCCCTTAGTGCCTGCATATTAGAGACTAAATGAGCACATGATCCGGTATCCATTACCCAATCTTGGATAGTTGTGGCTAAATTTAAATTTAGTTCAATAACAAGTATACCTTTAGGGCGCTTGCATTCAACCTTGCTTTCATCCAAGTCATGCTTATACTTGGGGCAATTCATTTTGAAATGTCCCTGCTCGTGGCAATAGAAGCACTATGTGTCGGAGTTAGGAGCATTTCCTTTCTTGCTTCCCTTGGAGGTACTCGCATGAGCCCATCCACTCTTGCCCTTGAGTGAGGAATGAACCTTACTTGTCTTACTCTTTGCCTTGCCTTTATTCTTGACAATCTTTTTGCTATTTGGCGTGATGACAAGGACAAATTTCTCCTTTGTCTTTCCCATTTCTTTTGTTCCTCCTTTTTTGTATCAGTTGGCTTTCCTTTCTCTTTCTCTTCTGGGCAACTTCCATCTAGAATGTGTGAGAGATCCTCTAAGCGCAACACAATGTTCAGTTTGAGGATCCAATAGGAATAGTTTGACCCATCATTAGCAAGGGGTTGTTTTTTTATCATAGAATGCTGAGAATTAGGAAGTGTAGACATAACTACAAAATTCATTTAGGGATATGTCAGTGTTCATGTATTTAAAATTTGTACTAATCAAAAATTAAAGTTTGTCCATTTTGTTAGTCACACAAGACCTTTTTCAAATAAATAGACTCATCTAAAATATTTGTTCAGGTAGGTATCATTTACCAATCATAACCTTTAAGTAAAACTTAACTTTATGACTCTTGTCATTTTCATTAAGAAAGAATAATCCAATTTCTTAATAAAACTCTCTTTCCTAAAACCCAAGCCTAGATCTTGGTGATTTGTATAAGAAAACTCATTTTATTGGTCAACAAGTATGAATAAGTCATTCCCACATAATGAGTAAGAAGATGTGCCACACATAACTCCCACTTACTTATGGCTTAACACCGAATTCATACAAGTTTCACAATTTCTAGTAATTCAGATCACACTCCTGCTTATTCCTAGTTACTAGCTTAAAGTGGATAAAATGAGAAGAAAAGATACTCTTAAATTTTTCATGGACATAGAAAATATATGATGACTCTGATAATTTTGGCAATTTTGGTAGGCCATGCATTCATACAATAATATCTTATCCTAACCATTAAAATTATCTTGTATATTCTTAAGCTTTATGGGTTGTATGGCTCCCGCTTGCATTCTTGTAGCTCCATCAATCACCTTCATGAAAGATACAATTCTAAGCTACAAACACCCACCCAATTCTTATTATATCTTTAGAACTATGCTAAAATAAAATGAAAATTACATTTAGAATCACCCAATCTTAAATCCTATGTGGCATGCAAGCAATGAATTAATACAGGAATGGAAACCTAATATTTTTGCCATAATTTAATTATTCTAATTAATTTTCAGTGGCACCTTAGGCCGCATTACAAACATTCATGCATATCATTCATTACAACACACATGGCATTGATAATCTTGAGCCATACTAACCCACTAACCTCCTACATAGCAAAATTAGTACACATATACAATCTTGCCGCACTATTCAATCTTATTTAGTTAAGCCTATATCTTTCAAGTTCTCGGTCCATCTAAATCAATTTAAATCCCAAAAATTATTTCTATTTCTAATATCCATGTACCCCATTTCAAATTTTTGAAACTTATATGAAACCTTTAGAAAACATAAAATTATTTCTTAATTGTCATTATGCCTAATTAAAATTAGCATTCACATAGGTAAAAATAATCTTAACTACTTATCAATTTTGACATATTTGGATGAGCTCCTTTTACAATAGATTCTACAAAAACAATCCCTTTTGCAAAAATGAATTTTTATTGTGATGAGACCAAAAATTGTCTCGCTGTCTAGTTTTGGTTTGCTACGCATCAGTCATTGTTCCCCCTACTCAAGAGTGTGTATTCTGAATACAAATTCAAGCCATATATTTATGAAAACTATACTTTAATTCCTTTCTGGATATATAAAGAATTCACAAAAATATTCAGCAGTTTGTGAGAAAATTACATTTGAATTGCTGGTTCTGGTTCCAATACTAGAGATCTGATCGTAGTACTTCTGTAATTTTAATTTTCACATAAAATCCGTAATATTTTATGTTAAAAAATATAGTTCTTCAGAAACTACACTTCATTATCTTTCCAATGATAGGTGGATCACAAAAATCCATTCATTCAAACTCAAGTTATGCTATTTTGAATATCAGTAAAATAGAAAATTGGACACGACAATTTTCCAACGCTATACCCGTTTTTCCATTTTTGGTTTACCTTAATAAAATGGCCTAAAATCCCTGTTTTATTTTATAATATTAATCCACACATCATAAACTAATGTAGTAATTTTTAGATCCACAAAAATCGTGATTAAAAAATTACTAAAGTGACCAAATGCCCTAAGGACCCAAAATGACAGATTTATGAACCATGAACTTGAGAGATAGTTAACCAAACACTTAAGCACTTAATCAAGCTCAAATTAAATAGTATGATTGTCACAAAATCAAGCCATAGATTTGATAACACTTTTGGGATTTCATGTGTATGCCTATATGGTGAGAATTTAAAATTTTCCTATCACTACTTGGCTCAATACACAAAGAACCTCATTTGTATAACAATTTACAAGCAAGATTTTCTCTTAAGCATTTCAACAAACACCTAGTGTGCACTAAATAAAATAAACAAATCACATCTATATTATTGCTATAGATGAAGAAGATTACCTTTACCTAAAGAGATTGTCAAATCTCTTGAGTAGAGGGAAGTCGATTTCCTTTCTAGTTTCTTGTAAACCACCTTTCTTTCGGGAGCACCTCTTGGTTCACCTTGAACCTAAACAACAAACTACCACACCTCTTAGATAGGTGGATGTAGAGTTTAAGGCTTAGATCCAACCACCTAACAAGAAGAGATGAAAGAAGAGATATTCGACCTAGGGTTGAACCACCTAGGTTTTGGCCTTAAGCAAGCCTTTCCAAGTTTTGGCCTAGGAGAAGGAAAAATGTGGCTGCCGAAAATGGAGGATTTCGGCTAGGGTTAGAAGCAACACATTTTGATAACATTTCCCTCAATTATGCCTCCTTAAATAGGCTAGGGTAAGGGCAACTCTTTGTGTAAGGTTTGAATTAATTACACAAATGCCATTAGCCTTGTTTAGCCATCTCATGCTCTCTTTAATCTCAACTTGTTATTGGTTTAATAAATTAGTTTATGAACAAATAATATTATTCATATTATTCTATTATACAATGTCTCTATTATTCTTATAATGCATTCAAACATTATACCAAATAATATTTGCAAAACTTCACAAATTTATTTATGATCGAAGCATGTTAATATTATGACATTTTATTTTAACATTTCATCTCATGTATTATACATCATCATGAAATGTAAAATACTTGTTGTTTCTCTTCAATTGGTATGACCGTATAGAGGATCTATATCATCTTGGAAATAATATAAAACTATATATTATTGACTATAAGAGGTTCTATCGTTACATTATAGTTTACCAAATGACATAGTAATTATTTACTCGATCCACTAATTTTGTGTCTATCATTGTCACATGTTATTATGAATAATATGCAAAATATGATCGTGTTATTTTTAAATTATATTCAATTTTTTGGTCTCTCAAGTGAATTATTATTATAACTACATCAGTTAAATTCCACGCAATATAATTCCACTTTACCAAGAGGCCCGGTAATATCATAACTCAAAATCGAGGGACAATGATAATATTAACATATAGATTTCTCCCGCACATGTTGTACACAACGAACTACTATTTCATTCCTATCATAAGATAGTATTTAAATAGAAATCACATTATATACTTCTCATGTGAAAAACCTACACATCTCATATCTAAGATTCTAAAGACACAATGGAAACATTAATGACACAAAACACAATCCATACAATGTTCCATCTAGTTAGGTCATGTTCCATATATAAAATACACACTTTATATACTCATGTCATTAAATGATAATCCCTTATCAACATTTATAGAAATACAATGTACTTTTAATCGACATGACAATCTTTCACGATAATTAATGTTCCTCCTTAATTATTATAATTGTGAACATATTTAGGATTACATGTTTTTCATTTTAAGAGTTCTATGGTTCAAGACCAAGTGCATCTTCTTGAACACTTCCAAAATATAGCATGTTAATATCAAGGAACATGAATACATAATATTCAAAATCATGAACAATACATACATCTTTATCAAAAATAATAACTTTTAAAACACACATCCTTCAAATTCAACTTGTCGGTTGTTGCACCTTTCAACAAGCCTTACTTTACCAGAAGCTATAAAGATTTTTCACCAGCATGTCTAAAACGCATATGCCACAGCTTTGTAGTTTCTAAATCTTTCTCTTCCTTTAAGACTTTTGCTAATGCTATCACAATAACCTTAGTACCAAGGTAGTAGTACAAGTAATTCTTGCAAACACTTTTCATTGCTATAAGTGCTACAAAGGTAAACTTCAATCTCCCATTTTGTATGGTCATAATGAAGCCTTTTTATACTAAGATTCCCACAGAGAAGAGATTCTTCTTCATATCTAGAACATAATAAACATCCGTCAAGACTCTGGTTGAACCATCTTGATTCTTCAAACGAATTGTACCGATCCTCAAAATTTTGCATGGATAATTATTGCCCATGAAAACAACTCCATCATATAGTTATTCAAAGTTAAAGAACCACTCATTATTAGGAGACATATGGAAGGTACATGATGAATCAAAAAACCAATCATTAGGATGGGATGCCATTGACGAACCTACCAATGCAAAATCTGAATCTAAACTACTTTTAGCTACACATGTATCAGGTGACAACTTTTCATTTCTTCTATAGCTTCAAGCAGTTTTTCTTCCAATGGCCTTTTTCGTGAGAAAGGACACATTCATCTTTACCAAGCCTTACTTTTATACGATATCTTCCTCTCCTTCCTTTACAAAGTAGTGCAAACTTCATTAAAAGGAACATTATCCTTCCTAATGAGTAAGCTTGTAATAAGATGATCAAACTCATCAGGAAGGGAGGCTAACAATATTAAGGATAAATCTTCATCTTTAAAAATTTAATCCATATTTAACAAATCTGCTAATAATCGATTGCAAGTAGTAATGTGGTCATTTATTGTGGTACCTGGAAGGTAATCAAAATAGAACAACTTCTTTTGTAAATAGAGTTGAAGCACTTCTTCATGAACTTGTTCTTTAACGCCTTCCACAACTTACTTACGGATGTCTCCTTCATGAATGTGTACTTTTGTTCTCTTGAGAGACACAAATGGATTATACCATATGCCAATCAATTAATATTTTTCCACTTGGCTTCATTTTCTCCATCTGGTTTCCTTTCTTTAATGGCGATGCCTAGACCTTGTTGAAACAGGGAATTTAGAACTTCTCCTTATCATTTTCCAAAATGAACAATTCCATCAAACTTCTCTACCTTGAACCTTGCATTCATCACAATTATTCTACCCAGTATAAATGACGTGCATGGTTGGCCTTTTTTTTAGGGAGACTTTTTGATGAGTGCTTAAAAATTACTAAAATTACCATGATTTAATATACTTATAATTGATTAAATAAATTTATATTTATTGATTTTATCATATTTGTATATAAATTTGTCTTTTTGTTCAAAAATAATAATTTAAAAATTCGAAGAAAAATACTGGGGGCAATAAGTCACAAATATGTTGAGAAAAAAATGAGGAAAAGTAAAAAAAATGGACAAAAGTGCCCAATCACGTGTGCATCGTGTCTGTCTCGTGCACAGCCGCGCCCATTCACATCGAGTCTCACACGCTTACGCCCAGCACACGTATGCGTGCGTAGCCAACATAGCTAGCACATGTTGGGCTGATTTCCGTATGAACTAGCACACGCCCACGTCGTGTTCCACACGCACCAGCACACGCCAGCACCTATCCCATTGCACCAAACACATGTCTGCCACAAATCTCACCCCACACCTATGCCAGCCTATCCAAACGCATCGAAAATCAATTTTTGAAATATTTTTCCACTTTTTTGGCCTTTTCTTCATCTATAAAAAAAACCCTTTCTCTCATTGTAAAAATTACGTCTTAAATCTCTCAAAAATCTCTTCTCTCTTTAGGTTTCTCTCTTTAGTTTTTAGTTTTAAAGTTCTTTTTTGAGAAGAACTAGTTATGATTTTATAGATTTTTTAGTTTTTGATTCAATACATGGAAATGCAAATCCGTTTGGAGTTTTTCTAGCAACAAAATTAACCTCAAAGTTTTGTAAGGTTTTTTTTGTGGTATAATTTTAAAATAGATTCTTTACAGTTATTTTTTATGTTTTATTCTACTATGTTATGTTTAATTTGTTTGTAATTGAATTTAACATGAATGGTGTTTGTAAATATGATATAATAATAATGTTGTTATACTTGCGAAATATTAAATATGTAGAACATTTCTATAAAATAAATTTATTTTATTTTTATTCAAGATTTTGTATTAAGAATGTTAGAGAAAAATATATTATTTCTCATTATAAACTTAAATCTAAAAATTAGATTATAAGGTTTAATTATCCGGTATGATTTAAAGTAGTGTCATTTTATTTGTTGGTACAATTGTGCAGTAGTTAGAATGAAGTCCTATTTCAAAAGTTTTTATAGAAACTATTATTCGAAAATATATTGACGACATATTTTCAGTAATTGTTTTAAAACTTGAAAGTTAGTACTTGGATAATAAAATTCTTAGGTTTAATTTGGACACCTTGAATAAAGTCTAATTAACTGACTCTACCTAAAACTGTGATTAGAAGGTTTGCTATTTTCTTAGAAATAAAGCTAAAATTTAATACTTAATTAATTAATAGGTCTCACCTAAGGATATTAGTTAATTAATATTAAACCGAAGACTTTGGGCCACTTTCATTCCAAAAAGACAAAATCAACAAATATCAATTTATACTTTTAATAACCTAAAGAGTATGAGCAAGTATAATTAACTTAATTATTATATCCATAAATATTCCACTGTTATGAATGATAACAATTTGATTTATTGTTTATTGAATCAATATCTATGTTTATTTTTTTATGTCATTAGATTAGGAAACAAAAATCAAAATATCGTGATAGGATGTTTAGGATTTAATTTTGTTTTTAAAAGTTTGAATAATAAATTAAAAACCACATATATTCCTTCCTTAAATCGACCTTGGGAGTATATTTTTCATTTTCTATAAAATGATTTGTGCATTTGTGAGATTTTTACAAATATAAAACCAAAGTATCTTCAAAATCAATATTGCTAACCTGATGTTGGTTTTGTATCAACACCTTTCTTCCATCATTTATTCAAATTACAACAACTAGCAACTATATTCCAATAGAAAAACAAAAAAATTCTTAGGTAGAAACCTTCGACTCTGATACCAATTGTTGAAAAAACCGGGTATATTTTTCCTATTCTAAGTAGTTACTATTCACAAATACTATGATTTAAATGAATAGAACTTAAAATAGCCCAAAAAATAATACTATTATAAATATAATGCTAAAAGAAACTAAAGCAAATATTAAATAAAGTATTAAAGTAGAAAAATAAGAACATCATAAATTTAACAAGATTTGATATAAATATTACCTATGTTCTTGGGCATTGCTAACCACTTCCACTATCTTCAAATTATATAAACTCCAAAAAATTACAACTGATTGGAAAAGATTGAGCTAATCAATTACCTATACATAATAGAAGAAGAGATACAATCTTTTGGGATGGTTTCATAGTAGAGGATGAGGGGTTTTATTTATAGCCCAAAATACATTACCCACCATGGTTCCTAAACCATGTGGGATTTGTTTTTCAAATTGCTCACTAAGGAGCCATACAATGTGATCCCATTAACTACTTTAACTATTAAAGAATTGCAAACTTTCGAGTACTAGCCTAATGTGGTAGTCAATTGGGATGCACTCTATCTATCTGAGGAACGTGAAGTTGACCTTGTTACTATTATACATATAAATGTTCATAACTTCTCTTGTAAATTGGTTATTAAGCTTTGAAGAGGGCATGTCAAATCTAATCCATTTTTCAACTAATCAAGGTAGAGTTTTGTCGAGCTTTTCCACTCTTTTGTTAATTCATTTGTTTGTATTTATTGATTTTGAATGAGAAAAGATTATAGAGAGAGAGAGAGAGCTATGTTGAGTGCATATTCATTTTATGAAGAATTAAATTCGTTTTAAAATAAGAAAGATGAAACTATTCTAGTAAATGTATATAGGAAATCAAAACGTTACAACATAGTAGTTTATTTCCGAAAAATGCTCAAAAGTGAATGTATATAGGAAATCAAATGAATAACATATGATAAATCCATAGTTAGTTAATTATTAAAAAGATTTTCCTATTAATTTACTTTTCTTAATTTATGTTTCTTCCTTTTTGGTCTTGAATCTTGGCTAACTTTATGAGTACATGTAACATTTATGAGTGTTAATGATATTCGTGAACAAAATATCTAAATGTAATTTAGTTTTTAGGTGAGTCTTTTAAAATCAATATTCAAGCTCAAGAAACTATCGAGCTCCAAACAACACATAGGAATATCTTACATATAAGTTACTTCATTTATTGAGTAAAGACTGCATCAATAGAGAATATAGATCGATTGAGAATGGATCTACCTTGATTAAAAGTCCCCTAGGAATTAGTTTTTAAATGAGGTAGATCGATTGAAGTTTAGGGTCTAATTGATCGAGAATAGAATTGATCTCATTCAATCTACCTAGTCTTGGGTTTTATTTTTTGATACCCTAGATCAATCAAAATTTGGTTAGATTGATTGATCATCTTTTTATTGTTGCTTGGATCGATCAAAAAGGATTTTGATCAATCAACTTTATTAGTTTGATCGATCGAGCTCAACGTAAATCGATCGAGTAGGAAGTGTTTCAACTTTAAACCTAATTTTTGCTTGAGGAAAATTGTTTTATTACGATATTTCTCTTACTTTTTAAAGATCTTTTAAATGAATTTGTGGATAGGATAGTAATAGGCCTTTGACCTAGGACTTCAACAAATTCTATTTAAACAAACCTAAAGCATACAATTTTCTCAACTACAATTAAAACAATTTTTGTAACTTACACACTCTCTCTAAATTTGTTTTGCAAAACTACTCTTCTAGTATTTTTTTTCATTATTTAATCCATCAAACATTTTGTGTTTGTATTTGATTAATCAATAAGCCTACATTTATTTGCGATATTGTGCTTAATCATTTTTTCTATGGGATTTTGGTTTATCTGTCATTCTGTTAAATCATCTAGCTAGGATTGTCTATTATTTAATCTACTCTAGGACTTACATTGCACTTATGTTTTTGTGCTAACATTACATGTACCAATTGAACAGGTTTGATAGCTCGTGTGACTCGAGTTTATCAAAACATTGGTTTGGATCCAAACACCTTGCTTATGGAGAATGTGAAAGAAAGTAGAGGCTTGTATATAGATTACTTAGAGATAATACCTTGGAAGGTAGTTTTAGTCCTAGTCTTATAATTAAGCATATTTTAATAGTGGATAGTTAGGTGGTCTAATGGACTAGTGATTTTCCTCTTAGGTCATAGTTATGGCCAATGTTATTTCCACATGGAAATATCATGTGTTGATTTATCTTTCTGCATTATTTTATTTACACGCGATTTAATTTCTAGTGGGTCACTAGATACACTTAGTGTTTCCTTGTGCCTTGTTATGTATCATTTGGGAGAGGGTTCATCTATAACCTATGTTATTTTATTTGATGGGTATAACTACCCATATTGGAAGGCTCGTATGAGAGCCTTTTTATAGTCTGTAGATGAGTGTATGGAACTCTATTATTTATGGTTAAGAACACCTAGAGTTACCAAAGATAATGTAATCACTTTTAGACCTAGGAGGGAATGGACCACTGATGATAAAACTGATAGTAATTGGAATCAAAAAGGTATAAATGTTATCTTTAGTGTTGTGTATGTAGACAAATTTTGTCATATATCTGATGTTGAAACTACCAAGCGTGCTTGGGATACTTTAGAGGTTACCCATGAGGGCACCACTCAAATTAAAAGAAAAAACTTTGCATGCTTGGTACTAGGTTTGGAAATCTGAGAATGGAAGAGTTTGAAATATTTTCTAAATTTTATATTATATTATGTGATACTAATAACTCTCCTACTAATCTTGGGGAGAAAATTGAGGAATTTAGATTGGTTCGAAAGATACCATACTCTTTACCATATTGCTTCCATGCAAAAGTCACTACTATTGTTGAATGGAAAAATATAGACACCATTAAAATTGAGGAAGTTATGGGATCACTCCTCAGGTTTGAGATGAGCTTTCGAAATAGCTATAATTGAAGATGGTGACAATGATGATAAATAGCTAGTACTCATAACCAGAAGATTAAGGAAATATTCAATAAAAATAATCCTCAAAGCAAAGAACAATCAAATAGGTTAAAAGATTAGAATCAAAGAGAACTTAAATCTATGAGTTTGGAAGGCAAGAAAACTAAACCCGATGGACCTTAATGTTTTGAGTGAATGGGTTATCATCACTTTGCAGTGATCATGCCAACAAGAAGAACAAAACTGGAAGAGCCTTCAATGCTACAATTACTGACTTTGAAAGTGACAGCGACAATCCAGTTGAATAAAAAAATAGTGACACCAACTTTCTAGCATTTACGACAACAATTGGTGGACATTCTAGTAAGTCTGATATTGATTCAAATAATGAGAAAAGTGACTCTAAATTTTTACTGAATAAATTTAATGCCACTAGTATTGATGAATTGTTCATAGATTTAGTAGAATGTAAAAAGGAAATTGATAGGTTTCTTGTAGAAGTAACTAAACTTAATAAAAAACTAAATTCCTATGAAATAAATTATTCAATGCTTGAAAAATAAAAACTTAATTTGTGCGAATGTATTAATGATATGAATTCAAGTCTTGTAGTTTAAAATAGGAAAAAAAGAATATGGTATAGGAACTTAAACAATCTAAAGAAGCTATAAAAATGCTAAACATTGAAGCTAAAATGTTGAACAAGATTCTTGAGTATGAAAGACCTACTAGAGACAATAGATTGCTAGACTATGTAGATGAGCATTCTACACCATCTTCTTCAAAATTAACAAAGTTTGTAAAACCTTCAAACATTTCTTTCTCACATGTTACACCTTCAGTATCAAGAACTGATTTGGTAAGGTTATCTAACCATATTCCTACTATTACTTATTATGCACAAAGAATAGTTGCACTTATGATTGAAAAACATGTTAAATATATGCATGTTTGTCATAACTATGATAGGAAAGGTCACATTAGACGTAATTAAAGATTTCTTGTGACATCTCATTATTTTAATAACGTCTTTCATGCTCGATTCTCTAGAATTAATTTTCATCATCCATGCATGAATGTTGCATCCCCTTCAATGATGAATGAGAAAGAAAAGAAAAAATAAGGGTAAATCCAAGAACATTCCAAAGATACTTAAGTCAATTGAACCCAAACCCAAAGATATAAAGAAATCAAAATTCAAGAAAATTTAGGATAAGAAAGATTTTTTTACCCTCATAAATTGATCGTCTCTTTTTTTCACCTAGGTATTTTTATTTAATGCTCAATTGACCCTAGGTGAACATGTTAGTTTGATTATTTTAATTGTTTGTTTCTTAAGTTGAGTTTAGTTTCTTGTCTCTTAGTTTTATTTCAATTCATTCAAAATTTTCTATTAAAAAAAATTTAAAATTTTTAATAAAGTGATTATAATTATTCTAACATTGAAATAAAAATTATTTTGAATCTAAAAAAAATTATTTTCTGTAACTTGATTTATTTTGATTGATTCTTTGCTATGTAATTGAGTATCTTGTCTTATGCATATACATTATTTCCTTGTATCAAGTGATCAATGTTAATACAAACTCACTCACATACTCACTAGACATATAAGTATGTCATGCTTGAAGTCTATGATTGACATTGTGAGATTTTAGGGCTTGAGATAACCTTGACTAGTAAATTATGGTTGAATTCTATATTTTAATTTTTAAAATGCTACTATAGAGAGACACCTAGTTTTAAGAGGCTACCTACTGTGATGTGTGAAGCTACTGTAGTAAAATGAGATAACTACCTCACAACTAGTGTAAAAGTCATTATGATAGGTCTTTTGGCTCATGCATAATTCCTTCGTATAAGAAAAATCAAAAGAAAAATGAAAAATACAAAAGTAATTGCATACACAAAAAGAAAGAGCCAAAAATGGTTATGTGAAAAGAAAAATAAATAACCAATCTCTCATACAAAAAGTTATAATAAATTATGAGAGAAAATACAAAAGAAAAAGTTAATTAAGTTCTCTCGTATTAAGTAAATTTTATTATGTGCAAGTATGAATTCAACTGTAATCTTTTTATGATAGATGATTCTCTTAAGGTGTTTTCAGTTCTAGAGGCATTTTGATCTTTTCTATTATGTGCTTGGTTTTTAGATGGTAGCTAGACGAAGAGAACTCTCTTAAGGTGCTCCTACCCTATACTCATCTCAATGGTGGGATAGTATATCTCAATTGAGGTATCAAACTACTATGTCTAAATGGCCTATTTAACTAAAACGTGGTATAATTGGATAGAATTTCATGAGATAAGAATTACACAAGCCATTAGGGTTCTTAGTAAGAAATCCTTATTTACACCATCAAAATAATGTTGTCTACCCTAGTTCGTAAGTTCTATGCTAATATTAACCCTATACTTCATCACCCTTAGCCAATGAGTTGGAGGGTATTTTTCCCCAAAAAAAAACTGTTAACATCTTGGCCCATAGAATTAACAACTTCTTGTCAATCACAAACACTAAGGATGTCAATTTTCACTTAGAATGGTATGGAATTTTGAATGAACAAAACATATAAAGATAATTTAGTTTCTAGGTGAGTCTTTCAAGAACAACATTCAAGCTGAAGAAACTACCAAGCTCTAAACAAATACATCTAAGGTATATCTCTATTCTTATGCATATTAGATTTCATATTAGACACGTAAGAATATTTTAAATTAAATATAGATTACTCAATTGATCGATCAAAGTTTAGGGCTCAATCTATCAAGGATAGGATCAATTGAGAATCGATATCATTCGATCTACATCTCAATTATTATTGTTTGATACTCTAGATGGATTGAAATTTGGTTACATCGATCAATCATCTTTTGATCGTTCCTTGGATAGATCGAAACAGGTTTTGATCAATCGAGCATGGATAGTTTTTACTTTAGATCTAATTCTTACTTGAATTAAATTATTTTATTACGATATTATGCTTACTTTTTAAAGCTCTTTTAAATGAATTTATGAATAGGCTAGTAATAGAAGTTTGGCATAGGGCTTCAAAAAATTATAATTATACAAACCTAAAGCATACAATTCTCTTAACTACAATTGAATCAACTTTTGCAGCTTAGCAATCTCTCTAAATCTATTTATTAAAAAATATTTTGCTAGGTTTTTTTCATTAATTAATCTTTTAAATATTGTGTGGTTGTATTTGATTGATTAACAAGCCTAAATTATTTGCAATTTGTGCTTAATCATCTGTTCAAGGGTTTCCTAGTGATTTTGGTTTATCTTCCATTATGTTAAATCATTTAGTTAGGATTGTTCATTGTTTAATCCATTTTAAGACACATATTGCACTTGTGTTTTTCTGCTAAGTTTTCATATGCCAGCTAAACGAGTTCGATAAGTTCTGAGACTCGAGTTTATCGAAATATTGATTCGGATATGAGTACCTTATTTGTGGAGACTATGAAAGAAAACGAAGGCTTGTAAGTAGGTTAGTTGAGGGCATAACCTTGGAGGATAGATTGAGTTCTAGGCTTGTAATCAAACATATTTTAATAGTAGATAGTTAGATAGTCTAGTGGATTGGTGGTTTTCTTCTTGCGTCATTGTTGTAGCTTATTTTTTTCTACTTAAAAATCTTGTGTATCGGTTTATCTATCCAAATTATTTTATTTACATGTTTTTGTTAACTATCTATATTCACCCTATAGCTAATTAGATTTATAACTTAAAAAATTTCGGTATAGAATCATGATCTATTAAATACTTTGTGTACCAAAATAAATGTTTTGAATTTTTTACATGAGTAACATTGTATCGAGCCTATTGTGTCCATATAATCAATGAGTGGATTGATAGTTTCCTCTCAAGAAGAAATGCAGTTGAATTCTTTTCATGATAAGTTTCGTTGCAGGGTGTACGTCAAGGATGTATCTTGTCCATCATATTAGCTTTGGAGAATAAATAAATATCAGGCCAGTATTAATGTTATAATATCCATGCTTATGTACAATTTATGCTATTAAAAGTGGTGCTCTGTTCTATACCTTATGTCACCCTCGTGAACATGCCGACAATTAGCTCCACCAAAATATTTTGAGTTAGTGTGTCACACAAAGATATGTTATGTTATTGGTATTTTTTGTTGGTAAATATATGCTGCTTTATTTTCAATTTATGAGTGTTTTTTTATAACTTTAATATATTATGCAACAAATATTTTTTCACAATATATAAATATATAAGTAAATATCAATCAAACTCATTAAAATCCTTTATGATGAGAATAACAGAGAATAGACTTAAAGTTTCTCTTATATATAGACAACCAATGTGGGGCTAAGTTTATTGCGAAGGTAAAAATCAACCACCACGACTATACACACGTAGCCCTCTCTAAAACGGCACATAACCTTTTTGGTTTCTTTTGTAACGAGAAAAGCAATCAAACCCATTAAAAGCTGTTATAATGAATATTAGGCAATAGTTTTGTTCTTTATCATTTATGAAAGTTGCAATAAGGCTATAAGATATCAATAAAAGGCAATTGTTGTTGCCATGTGCATCCTACTTTTTTTTTTGTTTTGGCTATGCACTTTATGGATGGTATGATATTTGCATCTCATTATTGTTTTAACTAAACATATTGGTTACTTTTTGATCAAGAAATATAATGAAAATGTAAGTAGTATAATTCTCATTGCGTTGAAATGTTAAAAGTTAATAAAAATTTCATTTTTTTTAGTGCTCACCAAATATTATTAATATTCCAACCTATCAACACCATTCAAATCACAGGAAATTTTTGGCAACTAAAGGTTTATCAATACAATAGGTTACTTAATAAAATTTAACTACTTTACATATTTATATTTTTTTTAATGATATTTATATCATTGTAGGTCTCACAATAAGATAAGAAAATAAAATGTTTATTTTTTGTCATTAATTGTATGATATCACATTGTATATAACTTTGAGCGTGATTGTATATATTTGATAAGTAGAACTTTATTGGAGTATAAAATCAATTATGAAACTTAAAACATATTGTTTTATTTAATAAAATATCGTAAGGAATTGGGAGATATGTTTCTTGGATGCATGTCTGTGTAATGAATGTCAAGAGTTATACAATTTTTGTAATATATATATATATATTGTTTGGGAAATTTACCAAAGTATGGTCACACTTTTAATTGGTTCACGTTACTTTTGATTAGTCAAAATGAATACAATTCGTGCACGATTAACCTACAATCATCACGTAGGTTTTGTAAGTTCTATAAATCCTTGAATTTTTGTTAGCGTTCCTGTTAACATAATAAGGAGTCTATTTTAATTACTTATTATCTTGTTATTCTTTATGTAGGGTTTGTTACTGATGGTTAGTGTTGTACACACTCATGTAGTTGATTATACTTTGTATGTTTTCATGCTTTACACACACCACGGGGGTTGATTCGTAAGTATGCATGCAAGATTATTTTTCATGCTTTTGTTTAAGTTGTTTTGTAGAAATTTGCCTACTTGGAAAATTTTAGAAACAAAAAATGAAATTTTTTGTGTGCTTATCGGGGGTCTTGTCACCCCTCACCACCTTAGCTGTAAATGTGTAATAGTTATTACCCTCATTGAGTAATGGTTATTACCCTTGCCACTATTGGCACCAAGGTGGGCAACGAGGGGCTAGCAAGCTATCTGGATTGCTCAATTTTTTTTATATATTCAACTTCTTTTAATTTTTGAGTAATTAGGAAAAAAGTGGTAAATCTCTAAAAAATTTGAAACTTTTTGTTTCAAAAGTAAAATTATTTTATGATTTTGGATTGCTAATACCTCGAGTGTGGTTTTGATATTAGTAGTTGATGTGACTTTTTTTATCATAAGTGGATTTATCAAAGTTAGGTTA
This sequence comes from Hippophae rhamnoides, assembly GCA_033030585.1. Lineage (NCBI taxonomy): Eukaryota > Viridiplantae > Streptophyta > Magnoliopsida > Rosales > Elaeagnaceae > Hippophae > Hippophae rhamnoides. The sequence goes on along the minus strand of CM065428.1, from coordinate 37,760,462 downwards.
ATTAAAAGTAAAATTAACATCCGAGACTTATATTGCTTTTAGGTTATAGAGCTTGGATATGCCTACCCATATGATTCACACATATTGATCATTGGTGACTGATCTTTCCACTATGTGGTGGTATGAATAATGAGGAGAATTATATCCCACTTGGATCATAGTAGTTGCTGAAGCAACTACTGAAGGCAATATAGGACTAGTGAGGGTATGTGTTCTAACTGATAGAGGTATTAGATGTATATTTTTGTCGAGTTGTAAAAAGTTTTTATTCCATTAATAGGTTATTTGTTGTCGAGTGTTTGCCTTAAACAACAAAATATTTTACCACATAGGTAGAGGCTATGTGGGTTTACCTCGTTGTTTATTTGTGTTGACATGCACGTATGTTTGGTTAGTATAATCATTGTTCTATCCAAATATGTACAATATATGCGAAACTTATTGTGATTGGAAAACTCTATCTTCTATTTTCTTTTTCCTTGTTAAATTAATCTATTTTCTTTTCTAATTAATTTACTCTATTGCTTTCTATTGTGTTAATTGTCTTACGTGTTTTCTAAAGTTCTTCCATTGCTTAAGAGTTGGGGGTGAGTCTTCCAAAGTCTTTGACTTCTTATCCAGGTCAATGTCAGGTAGTTGACATTTTCAATTAGTATTAAAGTGGGTAAACCCTTTTTTAGCTTAACTGCTCCGATGTTAGTTCTTTTCTCCCTTCTTGTATGTTTAACTCATTAATTTTCTAGATGTTTTATGTGCGAGGATTGATATGTAGACTTCCTCAATTTAAAGAAATTATAAAAACACATAAATTTTATATGTTAATATGCATTTACATTGGTTGATAAGGATCTTTTATTAAAATATCATCATTAAGTAATATTAGTAAATATTTTGTTCTTAAATATTTCATTTGTTAACATAAACTATATATGTTTTGAGCAATATATCATTTTTTAAGTATAATGTAACATGTTACATTGATATTATAAAATAAAATAACATGTTACATAATAAAGACTATATTATTGGACATAATGTAATGGGTTAGATTGTTGTTACAACACAATATAACATGTTACATAATTAATACTTAAATATCAAACATAAGGTAACATGTTATATTGATATTATAATACAATGTAACATGTTATATAATATGGTTAACACATAATGATTTGAACAATTTTTAATACACAAGTAGTAAAATGAAAAATGTGCCATTAAAATTCAAATCAAAGTAACAAAAGAAAACTATATCCATCAAACCATTAAAATCAGAAAAAAAACACAAACATTACATACTAATATATTCATATTTCAATCAAGACAATAATATTCCAACTACAAATGAATTTCTACTATTCTCCCAACCTCCTGATTAGCAAGCTCTAGCAATCCATTATTACGATGAAATTGTACACAATATCTATACCTAATCTTCAAAAAACTAATTAAATTGACCATGTCTAATGTCAATCTTTTTGTCAAAAACTCTACAAATTTGAATAAACAAACACCATAATCATGGATGCAATATAAAAAAAAGGAATACATTAGGATGAATTAAAAATATATTATAAATAAAAAGTATTAACAAGAAATAACTAAATGAAATCACTACAAATGAGCCTACTTTGGAACCCATTTTACCACAAAAATTAGCCATAGAGTGTATAGATTGACTTAACGATTCCACCATATCCATAAAATATCCAAAAAATACAAGAAGATGGGTACATGATTGCTATATGGTTACACTTTTCCTTCAGATTAGATGTATCTGAAGAATCATACAACTTGATAAATTGTTTGTCTAAATATATTACTTCGTATATTCAATAATTATCGTCAAAATTGATTGGTACATACAATACGTCCAAATTCTTCCAAATAATTTACCAATGTTCAATTCAATTTAGTGACAAAGTAGCAAATTGAACCAAATAATTATTGGCATTTAGATGGATATTATTTGTAATTTCATGATATGTAGTGACCAAATTCAAAGACTCTACCTGCACAAAAGAATATATAACTTAAAATTAAAGCACTATTAAATATGATGAATAGTAATTATTATATAAATCGATAACATGTTAAAAAGTAATCTGTATCATAATAAATCATTTTTGATATGCTATGTAACACATTACATTCTTTTTAAATTGTTATGTAACATTTTACATCATCTTTGAATACAATATAATATAACATGTTACATGACATCATATATTGAAAAAATAAAAACCAATGCAGCACTTACATAGAAACAAGTTCAAAGTATAATAATTTTTACACTAAACTATTATGTAACATGTTACATTGTTTGTTAACTCCTATGTAACATGTTACATAGTTTTTGAAATGCTATGTAACATGATATATTGTAACTGATATATAATGTAATATTTTCATCACATCATAAATTGAGAAAATGAAAATCAATCCAATACTTATACCAAAAAAAGTCTTCAAAGTAAAATAATTATTCGATCCAAAGTATATGGATATTGGGACCTCCATACACGTATATTATACAACACACCATCCAAGTGCTATAAAACAACAAATAAATACATGCAACTATTAAACTATATGATACAAAAAAATAGTTCACCATTATTAAGTTCAAACAAGAATAAATTGTAATACTTACTATGCCATGAAGCAATCTCTTAGCTCTCTTCAAAAGAATAATGAAATCTTCCATATCAATGATCAAGTCTTGATAATGAATTTTAATCAAATCACTAGTTAGAGAAAAGAATAATGTCAATAAACCATCCAACAAACATATAAATATAATGTAAAATAAAAAGATAAAAATACATACGTAGATCCTATTCTAAACCATTCATTGAAACGCTTCTCCCAATCCTTGAGAAAAGGTTGGTAAGGCAAACTTGAATTCTCTGACGCATCATCATCCTCACAAATATATGTAAATCAATACAAATAATCAACATAAGAACTCAATCCTATAGGCTTAAGAGAAGGCTTCACTTGTATTCTACCATAATCAAAAGACACACCCTTTTTAGAAGGACAAACATAGGGACTAGAAATAACTCTTGATGATTTAATTAATCTCATTTCCCTCGCCAACATAAAAGTATATATAGATTTGTAAGTTGAGAAGTAAGGATCAAACCTTATCTTATATCCATAATGATACAATTGAGCATAATGATTCAATTGATCAAATGTATCATTATTAAAATTTGGATTGCAAGATGGAGAATGTGAAGTCTTCCAAATAATTTTTGAGGCTTCCGAATCTAGGCCAAGATCAAAATAAAGTATGTATGCATCGTTAGCATTAGATGTTCTACCACAAACATCACCCTTTGTAGGTCAAACTAGTGTAATATAGACCTTAATTAGAATCTTGTATGATTTAGAAGTATGTTGTATCTATACAACAAATAAAATTCAAAATTTGATCAATGATAAAATTGATTACTAATTTAATAACCAAAAAAAATAATAATATCAAATAATAATTTATAACTTGTGGATTGAGAAAAAATCAAAGAAATCATTATAAACTCTGCATGGAGTCCATCAATGATATCTCCATGCTCATCAAAACTCTTATCAAAATAAGCTATTTATTAACTAAACTTGTCATTAATATATGAAATTGGCTTGTTATAAAAATCATTGAAGCCAACATTTGATGACTTCAACTCTTCATCCCTCTTCCTGACACTTCTTTTTATTCTAAGCTAACTTCTCCTTCAACAAAATATCATTAACAGGTTCATATTATGAAGCTTCAGAATGACTTTGGTACAAATCTACCTTATCATAATAAATTACTTCAACATGCGACAACAAAAATTTAAAACAAGGAGCATCTTGATGTGCTAGTACCGTATTTAAAACAAGGAGCATCTTGATGTGCTAATACTGTATTTATGTGAATCTACCAAAAAAACACAACATAATGAGCAACTTTGTCAAAATAAAATAAAAATAAGCTCAAACATACTAATTCAAAAGCTATTTAACAAGTTATATTATATATAACATATTATGTAGGATGTTATATACAATATAACTGTTATGTAATATATTACATTATACGTAATAAGTTATATAATATGTTACATCACGATGCATTCAAATTTCCCCCTTAATAAAACATGTTATATTATATGTTCACAAATAATATAATATGTTACAACAATGTAATATTTTGATGTAACATGTTATAAAACATAACAAAAATAATATAACATGTTACATATGACGGAAAACAATGAAAATAGTGTGTTTAATATTTAAAACAAACAATCAAAATACAACAATCAAAAAATAAAACATTATAGCGTAAGGCTTATCAAGAGTATCCTTGACTTGAGCCAATTTTGCCTTGATAATAGCAGACCATCTCACCATTGTTGGAAATTCTTCATTTAAGCAAAAAGTTAGTTCATTCCCGATATTTGGAATGACATCATATATCCAAACTTATAACCCTAAACTAAGTCCATTTATTTGATAACAAACTATATCGTCCTTCTTTTATTTTAGCTTAGTTTTGTTCTTTTTTTGATTCATTCCCAATGACATATTACACATATGTTTATAATCTTTGTTCAAGATGTTAAAGAGTAAGTTGGACACAATGTTACCCCAAGGATAAGAATTGAAAGTATTCCAATCACCAGCTAATATCAATGCTTCTCTACAAACAAATAAAGTTTTCAATTTCTCAAGTAAATTGCACTCTAAGAAGTAAATCAAACAAATCATAATGACTTCTTCTTCTGTAATCTCAACAAACTCAAAATCATAACCAACAACTTACTTCCCTTTAGAAGCCTTACTACTTGAACCAACCTCTTTTTGTTTCGTACCACCCTTCTTCTTACAGGTAGTAACAAAGCGAGGATTAGGCCTCCTAATACAATCCACCATAAATTCAAGATATTTGATGGTACAACACTTATTAAAACACTTGTTAATAAAAGAAGTCGAATCCTTGTCAACATTAATAGACTCATCTTTGTTCAGGAAAATGAGACCAGTAGTGATAACAAATTTTGTGCGAGAGAACCACAACACCTTAGCATTATATGGAAGCATATCTCCCTCACAGATTTGCAAGGGAGACATTTCCTTAACAACAATGAGTGGATCAACTACCCACTAAATCTACAGTTTGATAAATTATAAAATTTGTCAAAGTATGACTCTTGAAACTTTAATTTTTGACCCTCGTCTTTATACGGGTTGTGACCTTTTAAGGTATGGTATTATAGCCATAAAAAACACTAAAATCATTGTTAATACCAAGAAGGTTAGGGAACAGAAAATTATCTTCGAGGTAAGAAGCCTAAAAATGAAAGAAAAAACATATTAGGTGTACATCTAAAACTAAAAAATATGTAATAAACTACAACAAGATTAAAAATAAACAAAAAAACACAAATAGTGTAACCATATATAGGAAATATGGGAAAAAACATGTAAATGTTCATAACAAACTAAAAAATTTAAACTAGTTTAGTATAACAATAAAAATATCATTGAATGCTTACCATGAAACTTTTTACATTAATATTCAACTTCAATGTAACAACATACATTAAAAACATACCAAAATTCCCTACAAAAAATACCATTCAAAAGATTATAAAATCTAAAGATATTTGGAAAAAGTATAAGGTATACAAAATATACTAGAGATATATATTATATTTAAAAAAAACAAAAAATAATGTCAGAAAAAGAATAACGCAACTTGTTACATTAAATACTACTACAATGTAACAACGTACATTACAACCATAAACAATTTACAAGTGTGGAAACAATTAAAGAGATCAGTTAAAAAAATTGTAAGAAGAAACTGAACCTCACTAATGTTATCCTCTAAAAACAGATAGTCTTCTTAGGTTGATTTGGTAAAGTCGTATCAACACCTTTCCTATTAAATACCCTACAACAAATTCAAATTCAAATAAATAAAAATGTATATCAAACATAACAAAAAAAACCTATAAACTCAAAAACCACAAAATCTTTTCAAAAATGAGATAGCAATAGGTAAACACATAAAAAATAGAAAAATCTTACTTTGTATTGATTAAACTTCAACATACACCAATTGAGAACAAACACAAATAAACAAAAAATCAACCAAATGATAAAAAAAAATATAATATATGAGAAATACACATACTGAATAAAAATTAAGAGAGATCAGTGAATAAGCTTAAACAAAAGTCATCTTAGTTAATGACAAAAAACATATAAACAATAACATAAAATCAAACACACAAAATAAGCTTTTTGTGTAATATAATATAATTGCACTGAGTGAATAAAAAAAATTGAAATAAAAAATTTCACAACTCTGTGAAGAATACAAAGATAACTTATACCAGTTACCTATATACAAAATAACAACAAAAAGACAGGAAAATAAATAGAATATATGATAAATACATATACTGAGAATAAATCAAGATAAATGAGTGAATAAATTCAAGAAAACTTATCTTGGTAAGGAATAAAACATTTCAAGATGTAACAAAATAGAAATTCAAACAAAAATGAAATCACAAACAATTAATGAAATATACCAAAATCACATAGAAATAATTAATAAAATCAAATGATTTAAACACCTATGAATCAAACAATATATACACAGAGCCTCTTAGAAATATAATGAAACGATAAGTAAAACAAGAAAATAAACCAAATGAAACACAAAATTAGACAGTCGAGAAAAACACACCTTTTTGCAATGAAGAAGAAAAAAATAACACTGAAAATCTAAGAAAATGGAAACAAAAATGGAAAAAATGAAGGAAAAGATAGAGCTGGATACGAGAGAGAGAAAATTAAATCAAATAGAAGCGTGAAAGAGGAAAAATAACGCATGTTAACCAATATAGTATCCAAGGGAAAAAAACATCTTTTCACTCCACAAAAAAGTGTTGTGTCGCGATATAAGGCAAAAAACCAATCTCATGAATGTTGGCTATATTATGAGCCATTTTCACCATATTTTTAAACATAGTATACTAATAAAAGATTGAAGATAGTGGATACTTACACCTAACTACAAAAAAAAAGATAAAAGTAATATATTTTATAAACAAAAATGATAAAAATAACATGTTTAATGATTAAAATGCATAATTTAAAAAACTGAATATATATATTAGAAATATTAAAATGACCATAAATATAATTGATTTACGATTAAGGAGGTTTAGGTTTAAAGATTTGGAGTTTAACATTTAGGATTTGGGGTGAGGGTATATGATATAGGATTTAAGATTTAGGATTTAGGATTTAGAATATAGGATTTAGTATTTAGGATTAAGATTTTGGGTTTAGAGTTTAGGGTTTATTACTTAGGATCGATGATTTAGTGATCAATAGAGAAATATTACTAATAAGTTAATTATTTTTTTAAAATAGTGTATTTTAATTATTAACATTTATTTTTATCTATTTTACTTTTAATTATAAATAACACTTATATCAATTTCTACCTAATATATTGAGATAAAGACAAATAACTTTTTTTCCAAATCTTACCATAAAAGAGTCCCGTAGAAATAATAATATTAAATATAAAAATATATTATAATTATAATTAATATTATAATTTTTATTGAACATTATTTTGTATTTATAATTATTTTATATCATTTAAAATTTATATCAAATTTTAAATATTTGCTTTAGGAAGAAAAAAACATATTAATAGATTTGTGTTTGGTTGTTAGTTGCTTAACGTGATTATCATAATTTTTTTTAAAAATAAAAAATAATAATATCGTAACAATTTAATTTTTTATTATTATAATAATAATTTTATTTAATAATAATATTAAAATATAATAAATAATAGGAATAGATATATTTTTTCATATATTTTTATTATAACGTTAATAAAAAGAATTTGAACAACATAATTAACCAATAAAAATCATAATTAATGTTAATAAATTACTTTAAATTATAATATAAATTAGTGGTATTATGAAGGACAACACTGGCCTTACTTTGTGTCAACTCTCCCCCGTGAATGGCTCTTTTGTTGGTGCGGTGGTGTCCCACTTTGATGGGAGCCACTTGTCAATAAGTGTTGGAGTGGGGCACGTGTGGATAACACTCATTCGAAATGCAATATGCAAGGGCTCCTTATTTCCTTTAAATAACCTTTTCTTATTGTTCATGTTTGAGAAATTGATTGATATAAATATTAACGATCTGAGGGAAATTTTGGATTTGTCAGCAATTTTATGTTTGAGTTTTTTTTTTAATAGACAAATCTTTAAGGTTTGTTGGTCCGAGGAAATTTTTTTTTAAATCTTTTAAGTACTTTAGTAACAATCTAAAGGATATTTATTTTATATCTCTTTCTCTCTCTTTTTTTACTCCTCTAAACTAATCTTGAGGTTGGTTGAAACTTCAAAAAATGTATAAAAGTTTAACAAATTTTTGTAACATATATTATAATTTTATTAATTATTAAAAATTATATCATTTAAAATTTTAAAAATATCATAAATAAAATACGTGAATATATATATATATATATATATAAAAGTTAATATATGTTTCTTAAACCAATTACAACTCAAAAATTATATACATTTAAATACATAATAATTTATTTTAAAACAAATAACAATTTAAAAAATATAAATATGTGTCTTCACGTGTTATATATTTTTATTTGTCACTGCACTTAATTGAGCAGCCATTTATTCGTTGGATTTGCATTGATTTAGCGAGTTGTTGAAGATTTCGGGAAGATCATAACCTGTATTAGCATGGGCAACGTATTTTTGTTTTTAGTTTTTGAAAAAATAGATTCATGTGTTTTTAATAGAATATTGGCATCAATTTTTTTTAATTAAACTACATGGATTGATTGGGATGTGTAACATAAATTCTTTAATGATCATAACATAAATGAGTCACATCTTAATATAAAGTTTTTAGGGTATAAAAATTGATATGATTTAAATTTAATTTAAAATAATTATAATAAATAATATAAATCAGTTTTTAATAAGGTATGGTTGTCTTATTCTTTTCTAATAGTATATCTTTAACACATAGATGAAAAGTAAATAAAATATATATTACTTTATATTTGATTTAAATTTTGATGTTAATATTACTTTAATATTTTAATTCTATTCATTTATTTTTATTTAGCTTATGTTAAAGTCCCACGTCGACTAGGGATCGCGCACACGCTGCGCATATAAACAAGAACAATCCTCCATCTCACAACCTGGGTTTTGAGATGGAGTTAGGCCCAAATTTAACATGGTATCAGAGCAAGTTACCCGGTTGGTGCAGTTGTTTCGCCATTGGTGAGTGATACATTCCGCCACTTGGGCTCCATAAGCTCAACATCCCCGTCGGTCTCAAGGGGACAGACCCTTGCCGATATGAGGGGGAGTGTTAAAGTCTCACATCGACTAGGGATCGCGCCCACGCTGCGCATATAAACAAGGGCAATCCTCCATCTCATAACTTAGGTTTTGAGATGGAGTTAGGTCCAAATTTAACAGCTTATAAAGAATGATGATCTCATGGTTCATGTATATTAATGTTCTGATTTTTTCAATTTATTATATAATATTTATATTTTTTTACGTTAGAATTGCCCTACTAATTATTAATTTTGTCTATTTTTACATTCATATGTAAATAATTTTGTTTAATAAATTCGTTTTTCACACCTAAGAAAATAAATGAATGAGATAAGTTTAAATTTCTCCCGGATGTTTGAATATATACATTAAAATATTATGGTATAGTCTGGCTATCTTGGAAAATATTTTTGAGTCTATACATTCAAATAAAGAAGACATACAAGAATAGTGGATTTAAATCAAAATTTTAAATAGAAAATTTGAAAATTTGAAAATTTATATCTATTAAATTCAAATATTCAAAGTATTTTTTTTAAATAATTCTTTAGTCTCCCACTTAAAAAAGCATTTTAATCATGTAAAATTTAAATCCTTAGTGAGAAATCAGAACATGAATTATACCCAAATTACTAATTTGCCTCATTTTTTTTGCATTGTAATAAAAAAAACAACACAAAATATTAGGTAATAGAAATTGTAATTATGTGATTTATATACTTTAGTTTTGTAATTTTTTAAGAAAACTCCCTTAGTTATATAATTTAAAAATATAATCAATTAAGTCAAAAAATTTAAAAATTATGTTTTTTTAAGAAGTAAAATGATAATATATATTTTATTAATAAAAAATTTAAAAAAACAATAGCACCTTCCCCTTTCTCTCGATTTCTTTCTCTCTTCCTTCCTTTCTACTATTTCTCTCTCTCCATCTCTCTTTTCATTTTACTTATTCTCTCTTCTACTCAGTCTTTTTTTGTAATTTAATTTTTATTTTTTATTAATAAGATAATGATAAAAAAAGGAGAAAAAAAGAGGAAAAAAAAGTAGATGACGGAGAGAATTTTTATTTTTTATTAATAAGATAATGATAAAAAAGGGAGAAAGAGAGAGAAAAAAAAGTAGATGATGGAGAGATAGTGGGAAGGGTGATTGCTATTTTTTTTAATATTTTTTATTAATAAAATATATAATTCTCATTTTTCTTCAAAATATCTCAATTTTTTAAAAATTTACTTAATTGATCATACTTTTAAATTACAGGACTAATAGAGCTCACATAAAAAGTTACAAGAATAAAGTGTATTAATTACATAGTTATAAGACTAAAATAATCACGCATCCTAAAAGATCAATAAATTTATTGATAATGATAATATGGTAACCTATGAAAATGTTAAAAATTCATGGTTAAAAGGTACTTTATGTAAATTATGTACTACTTTATGTCTGTGTGTTAGCTTTTCGTGTGTAAAACACGAAATTAGTTTATTTTACTCAATGTTTGATATTCCTCTATGTAAGTTTGGTGACTGCGAATCAATAATGCACCTACTCGCTCGTCAATGTTGTGGCTCATGATTTTAGCTCGATTCGGGTGTGAGTATTATGGAAATTACTCGACAATTTTTGGATCCAAAAAATGTGATTTTGGGCATCTTGATGAGGTCCTTGACAAGGGCCTCATCAAACCATTCGATGGACCCTTAGCAAGGTGATCGGCAAGGATGGATATGAGCTTGGGTGACTATGATCTTCGGTGACTTTTATAAATACCCCATTCTTTTTATGTCATTTATCTAAAAAAATGTAGGAGAGCTCTGTTAAATTGACATCTCATTTTTTTTTATTTTTAGATCACTATTACCTTGATTGTTATTTGGTATTAGTGATTTATGACCGAATGAGCAAAATCGTGCTCTTGAATGGTGAGTACTCGAGGCAGTGTTTGCATATGAGTTTTTATATGTGAGCCATGTGTTAGTTGGTAGTTGCATTCGTGGAACATTTTCTTATGTGAGAAGCTTGTATAATTATGAGTCATGTATTGGTTGGTAGTTACCTTCGTGCATTTTTTTCATGTGTGAGAACTACACTGTGAGAGTAAGTTGGGCTGAATTATTTGAGTTTAAATATCAATGTTCTTAAATCATTGGCTATGTGCGATACAAGGTAAACTGTGTGTCCTATATAGAATATTTATGATTTATGGTTGAAAGTGGTTCTCACGGTGGTTGATGAGTATTCATGATTAAAGATAGTCATCACGTTTGATTATTCACTTCACATTACTGACCTACAATGACAAATCACACTACATCGAGCGGTGTTGACTTTGGAGGAAAGTTAGGTTCGTGTGTCCAACCAAGTCGTTGCAAAGGTAGTAAGCAAGGGTAGCAATATATAGTTTGGATAGAGGTTGGGATGATAGAGGTAATAGTTGATTTATTTCTGTCAAGTTTGTAATTGTTTTATTACTTAGTGGATTTGTTTACTGCCAAGTGGTTACCACCTAGAAAAGGGTTCTATTTGAGTTTACCTCGTTATATCTATTATTATGCATGATTAAATTATACTGTTAGTATAATTTGAGCTTCTATCTTATATATGCAACATTTTAGGTTTAGACTATGATTAGAAAATTTATTTATTTTGTGTAGTTGCATGCTTTCTTTCCTTTACTTGTAGCATGCCTTTAGTTTTATGTTTACTACTTTTGCTATATTAAATTAATTTGTATGCTTCTTGATTAATTTATATTACTTAATTTTTTTATTTGATGTAAGTTTGGTGTGAGTCTCCAAGGAATCAATATCTCTTTATCCTTGTTGCGTACCAAGTGTTGGAATCTTTAATTGGTTTTCTATGTTTTTTTAATTGAATATTGTGAGAGTACAATCATCATTTGTCAAATATGTTCTCACATGTGAGGTCTTGAAGTGATTAAAAATCTTCTATAGCTTTTCAGTATGTATAACTGTTTTGTGTGCTATGTGATTTTTGTTATATTTATGCATACTATTAGCTTAGATAAGAGCTTGTGGGGCACACCATCACTAGTATATATATCATAGTTTGTTCTTCCTTATTGTTGGTTGTTTTTGTTGTGTTGAATTGAACTTGTTATTTTGTACTTCCGTTCTATTATTTTCTTAATTCATATTTATAAGGCTAACTTGGCCAAATTAGTGTGGAACTCTCGAAAAGATTCTATGAATTAATGTCTTCATTTTTCATCTAGGTCATGATTATCTATTTAAGTTGAAATAATAAATTAACTTTGAGTAATTATTACTATATATGAATATTTTCTTTTTACAACCACTCATTCTTTTATCACATTTTTTTCTAATTAATTAATAGACCATGACTATAGTTAAAAATTGTGTTAGGAGGGATCTATTGTAATATGCTTCGAATTTAGTTGACATATGTGGGTTATTAATAAAACGTGTAATGAAATACACCCTAAGTGACTTTTTTTTTAAATTGATCATTTTAATTATATTTTTAGTAGTCCATTTCAAATCATTTTGTTTTTAAAATGAACAAAATTACTTTACTTTATATTATTATATTGAAATTAGAGAAAAAAAATATCCGTATGAGAAGAGTTATTGTTAAAAATCAATCAATCTTGTTTATTTTTTTTAGTTTTTTAAATATATTTTTTATGCATATAACTTTACAAAGTTTTTTAATATATTATGATATATTTTTTATTACGATTAGGTAAAGATAATGTTTTTTTTAAATGATAAAAAATAAAAGTGATTAATTCGTTTTTAAATATATCATATCTCGTGTGAATATTTTTTTTTAATTTAAATATAATAATATAAATTAAAATAAATTTATTTATTTTTAAAAATAAAACTATTATGGATGAATGGCTAACATTTCATCGTAATGCAAAGTAAATAAAAAAAAACAAATAGCATATGTACTATTGTTTTTTACGGCAGTGTTTTTTTTTTTTTAAAAAAATTGACTTTGTGACGCTGAGTAAATTTTATGCCTTTTACCTCCTTTTTTTTTTATGTTACTACCGACACAAAATGAACGACACGAATTGAAAATATTGGAGACTTGTATACCTGTCAAGTATTAGTGTAATAGCTTTCGTAAACGACAAGCATGTGCATTGGGACTCTACTTTCAAACTTAATCAATCCCAAATACTTTTAACACTTTAAAGGGCATATATGTCAATGAGTGAAGCAAAGTTGAAGATAAAGATCAACCGTGAAACCAAGAGAGAGCAAAGTAGCTAGTGCTTTGAAGAGTAGTGACAATTTGATGACAAGTGTATTCAAATTAGGAAACAAAACATGGACCCCTTAAATTAGTTATACATCACCAATTGTTGAGGAGTCAACCTCAGTGTTCTCTTTTAGTTCCTTAAAGATCCAACACTGCCCATCATTACTCAAACCAACTCCCAAAGAACTGAAATTTTTACAAATATTGGCCTCTCTTTGTGGACAGAAAAGAAGACGTGAGCGTGACATATTGGTCGCACCACGAAGCAAAAGTGTTTCTGTTTCCAACTTATACTCTCTTTTCTTTCATCGACTTCTACTGTTCATGTCTCCATATTTTATTCTTTAATTAATTTCTGTCATGCAATTTAAATTATTAATAAGATTGAAATTCTATTTTTCATACATAATTATTTCTAGATGTGCACGTGTGTCAGCTTTGTACTATGATTTAGTTAAATATAAAAAAAAATTGAAAATTAAAATTATAAATGAAGATAAATTCTCCAAATTAAATAAGTTTAATTGTATAATTTTAAAGAAATAATTCAACAATTTTGATAGAAATCAAATCAACTAGTAGTAATGTATGTTCATTCTCAGGAAAGTTGAAAAAACTAGCTTATATTCAAATTAATTTCTCTTCAAGAGCTCAAAACTTTAGCTACTATCTAATTATGCCTTAAAATTAAGTTATTTTAAAAACCGAAAAACATTTTATGTTAATATTTGGGATACTCTGAATTTTTAGAGCGATAATTTAGAGAGAAGTCAGACTAATTGATTGACTATATGGATCTCTAATCCATGCATATATATAGAGTTTTACATAAACAAATATTAATTATATAAACAAATATTAATTATATAGAGTAGATACGTGTTAGTGTCAGGAAAAATAGAAAAAGTTAAAAAAATATGTGGTTGACTATCCTAGGGCTCGTACTAGTGGCTGACCCCATAGATATGTAAGGTGGCTCAAGCTGTCTTTTAGACTCATACTGTCTTCTGGACTAATCTATGCATTAAAACATCAAGTCCTACTCTTTCAGCTCGAGCTTGGGGTTGAGGTGGAAGAGTAAAACTTGGGCAAAGAATCCAAACCACTTAGCTCCCTTAATAAATGTATGTTAGTTTATTAGAGAGAGAAAAATACGAGAAACTATATAAGAAGGTGCCTGGGCTGATCCATTTCACCATTTAGAGTACAAGCCTAGGTTGATCCGTTTGCTTGAGTTTTTAGAGCACAAGCCTCGAGAGTCTAGCACTTTTCTACTTTCTTTGCAAGTTAGTTTTTAAAGAATCACTTCCTTTTATTTTTCAACTCGACCCTAGTTAATCCCTTTTTCTCATACCTTACCCATCCTTTTTTATGTTTTGTGGAATTTTTATAGATAATGCGTAAAGAAGAGACCTCAGGCTTGGGCTCCTATAAAAGCCCTCAATACCCTAACGCTAGTGACGACTCAAGGTCTTCATAGTCAGACTCTTCCAACGAGGTGAGTCAATATCCACCTCAGCCTTCCATTTCTACCATTCACCCTCTAGCCATTCCAACCATTAGGTTGAGCGTGACTTAGACTCAAATATCAATGGTTAGGATATGGAGGAAGAAAACAAGAAACATAGGGTATGGGGAATTTACAAGTCGTACCAATGGTTGGTCAACCAAAATTAAAACCAGTGGCCTAACATCCCAAGATGATGAGAGGTTGAGGAAAACCTACAACATTCCCTCCTCTGTTCAAATAATGATTCCACTGGAGGAGACCTATGATAGCAACAAACTTCCATCTAAGTGGACGGTCTTTCATGAGAAGGCACTATGGTTAGGTGTGAGGTTCCCCCTATACTCTTTCAAAAGGAGAATTTTTGTTAGGACTCAGCTCACGCTAGGATAGTTGATGCCTAATAGGTTGAGGTATTGACTCTACCTAACATTGATATGTCAGGAACTCGAGGTGGATACGTGTTGAAGCAAAACCCCACAAACCTAGGAAGGGTATACATGTCTGTAAAGCAGGATCGGGGTATAAATGTGGTCTTCCCTAGGAATGAGAAAAATTGGAAAGAATACTTCTTCTACTAGCGATACAAGACTGATATGGAGCATTTGAGATGACACTAAGGTTATGATAAGGAATATGTGTTCCTTTATCATGATGTTGAGTCCAGATGCGAAGCAATGCATGGCTGATATCCATAACTATTTCCTTGAAAAAACCTTGTGGAAGCATTTGCTAAACACCCTGCATTTTGTTACATGTGGGTTGATGACACATGGTTTGGTGGAGCCCTCCCAAAGGATTATTCGTAAACCTTGAGCTCCTTCTAGGCATCAAACCCCTCCCACAGTCTTTAGGGGATGGTTTGAGGTGGTTGTTAATGATAATGAACTAGCCCTAAGACTTTAACTCTTTCTTTTTATGGTACAACCTGATGAAAATAACATCTCTTCACTTTTGTTTTTTAGGTCTTACAGAGTTTGCTGCCACCCAAATCATATCTCATTTATAGAGTAAGGTCGCTTTCTAAGGGGCGAGTTCTCATAAAGGTACATTTTCAGTTTCTAGGAAGAACTCCTCTAAAGATAAGAAGAAGGGTAAATCCTTTGGTTAGGAAGGTCGCCATATGCCCTCTAAAAAGAAGAAGAAAGTGACCATTGATGAGCCTGAGCTCAGCCCAGAGCCAATGAATGTCTTTGAGTCTCTATCTATGTCGCAAGAGCAATATGGTACTCTACCTCCCTACTCGGGTCCTAAAGAACCTGGCCACCCTATATGGGATTTGAGGGAAAGAAAAGGGCATTCTTAATGATCTTACCATTGACATGGATGGGATAGCACTATATTAGGGCTTAGCACTAGAGCAGCTTAAGCATTACCTGAGCCATTATCCTCCTGTAGCGTATGAGAATTAGCTCGAGGCCATCTTTAAGGATACAGGCTCTATAAACACCTATAATAGGTATGTTACCTCGTATTTTATGTTCATGACAATTTCTTTTACAATTTTGACCTCACGACATATTTTTTTTACCTTGGAACCTTCATTTTTCAGTTGTAGCTACTCTACCATTTTGATAGGGCTCGATGTATAGAGTGTTTGAAGAATGAGTTGGTATAGGAGAAATAGGGCCTGCATCTACTTGGTTTAGGTATGTCGTGTTGTTGGCGAGGGCAAAAAAGTGGGAAGGTGAGGGCATTGATAAAGAGGAAAAATTAAATAAGGCCTCGATTAAGCTGAATGAGTATGCCAAACGCCTTACATAGATCGATGAGGCTCATTGGCGAGCTGAGGGTGAAATCGAGAAGGCTTAGAAAAGAAACGTGGTTGTAATTGAGGAGGCCCAAAAGGCAAAGGCCAAGCTTGATGCTATGGCCAAGAAGCTCAATTCGACCGTAGAAAAGGGGTACAAGTTGGCCATGGAATCCTTTACGATGGAGGCCAAAAAGAAGGACCTAGATGAGTACTATTATTGCATTCTAAATATCCTAGTCAATCTTCCATTTATGCCTACTCCTTCTCAAGAGGGGGGATAAGAAGAGGGGTCAGGTTCTATTGGGAATAAGCATGGGCCCGAGACGACAAGTGTAAAAGGAGGGCACAAAGATTATTAATTTTCTAGGCCTGATTCTTTCTTCCTTTTCAAGCTTGACGCCACTTCTATTTATGTGGTCACAAGGTCAAACTTTGTAATCCAAACTTTGTAAAATAAAAAATCAATTTTATTAATGAAACGTTAATTTGTCTTAATCATTGTATAATTAAGATGTTAACCTACTTATTTGTTTTTAGGAACATGTTTCATCTTTCTTTTTCTCAACATCATCCCTATAAAAAAGGGTTAAGGATACTTGTTTAATCCGTGCAATATAAATTTTTGCTAATTCCTCCATCCATTTTGGTCAAACATTATTGATTCTGATTGAACCAATAGAAATTAAGTTCAAGCTTTGAGAGTGGAAATGATAGGCTTAAAAGCGAGGTTAGGGAATTAAAAAATGAGGTGCTCAAACTTGAGGGAAATTTAAGTCCCGTTATGGAGAACAAGTGTATGCTCATTTATTGTAAAGTATAGTTAATCCAAAATTAATCTAGATAGGAGGACCCTCACTAAAATGACCACTTTTGTAGATAGGGAATCATATTGGGCAAATTTCTATATGAAGCGATCTGAAAGAGTGTTCCTCAAGATGATGGGGGTCACTGAGGAATTAGAGCGTGCAATGCTTTCAATGAGATCTGCTCATCTCAAAGTGGTGACCTATGTATAGAAGAAAATCATCGAGATTTAGGCCAAGCTGTTATCCTTAGTGGAAGAAACTGATGATCTAGAGACTAGTCGTGTGTCCAAGTTTTTAAAGAGTTTTTAACCCTCTGAGAGGAAAAACTTTGTATTAATAATTTTTCAAAAGAATTTTAATTTCAAATAATAAAAATATTCTTGGTGGCATGCACTTGCGATGCTTAAACATTGTATATTTTTTATTTGGGCATGAAACCTAAAATTGTCGGGCCGTTCTCCCTGGTTCTTAACTGAGGTGACCAACCCATGGAAAAAAAATAGTATGAGAGGGAGTTTTAGCTAGTTTTGACTTAGGTATTCATCTTTCCCTTCAATATTAGAGCACCAACCTGGTTCCTGAATGAGGTGGACAACTCATGACTTGTGTTAGAGAGCTCTACCTAGTTCTTAACCGAGATGATCTACCCATCACATAAAATAGTATGAGAGGTAGTTCTACTTGGTTCTTGACTGAGGTGATCATCTCTCCTTTCAATGCCAAAATGCCAACCTTGTTCCTAACCAATGTGGAAAACTTATGACTTTTGCAACTGTCAGGGCGCTCTACCTGGTTCTTAACCAAGGTGATCCTCCCATGATGTAAAATAGTGGGAGATGGAGTTCTACATGGTTCCTGACCAAGGTTTTCATCTCTTCCTTCAATGTCAAAGCACCAACCTAGTTCCTAATCGAGGTGGACAACTTATGACTTTTGCAAGTGTTAGGATGCTCTACTTGGTTCTTAACTAAGGTGATCAACCTGTGACATAAAATAATGAGAGGGCCATTCTATAGATATGCATGTGATGATGGTATATGAAAGTGGTAAGTAATATACACTAGAAGTAGTATTTCTTCAAGTGTCTGGCTTTCCATCTTATGTCATCCTCAATTCCTTCAACAATTTTCAATAAGTAGGTTCCTTTTAAAATGGTCTAGGTTATCTAATAAGCTCCTTCCAACTTTGCACCCATTTTACCAACCCTCTGCTCCTTCTTTTTAGGGAAGACCCATCTAAAAACCCAATCATTAGTGGAAAATACTTTTAAATGCACAATCTTGTTGTAATAATTTGATACTTTTCTTTTTTACTAGATTATCCTCCTCAAGGCTTCATCCCTTTTATTATTAGTGAAGGTCAATTCAATTTCTCTACTCTCTTCATTCTATTCTTTTGTTAGGATTAACCTGGCATTGGGTATTGCAACTTCAGTTATAGACTAAGGAAAATGGGGTCTCGTTAGTGCTTCCCTGAGGGCTAGTCCTAATAGCACATAATTTCCCGAGAAGCTCCTCAAACCATCTTCCATTTTCCTTCTCTAACCTTTTCTTTAGTAGTTTTATTATTAATTTATTGGAAGATTCTACTTGACCATTGGCTTGGGGATAGTATGGCATTGAGTGGCATATCTTGATGCTATACTCGATGGTGAACTCATTAATTTTATAACCTATAAATTATCTCCTATTATCAGTAATGAGTTCTTTGGGTAGACTGAATCGACAAATTATAAACTTCCTAATAAATCGAATCACTTCCTCTTCCAGTATTCTTCCTAGAGGTTCAGCTTCAATCCATTCCAAAAGTAGTCAATGTCCACTAGTAGAAACTTATTTTGGCCCTTAATTAGGGATAGGGGTCCCTCTATGTCAAGCCACACTTGTAGAAAGGCCAAGGGCTTACCACCCATGTTTTGACGTTTGGAGGAGTGTGTGACAAAGATGTAAATCTTTGACACTTATCACATTTCTATGTGTATTTTGTATAATATTCCAACATGTAAGCTAATAGTAACCATAATTTATCATTTGTTGTGACAGCCTTCTTCCACTTGAATGAGAGTCGCACTCTATTTTGTGTGCATCAAACACCAATCTTGTAGCTCCTTCTTTGGCTATGCATAAAAGCCCAGGTTCGAGTGCAGTTCTTTTGTATAGCCTACCTACTTCAATCGTATACCACCCTACCTTGGCCATAATTTATTTTGCTTGTTTGTGATCCTTAGGTAGGTGACCTTTTTCTAGGAAGTTATAAATCAAGGTGAACCATGAGTTGGTAGAGGCATCCACATAACCAACTATTCTTTTGGCCTCTTATAAACTCACCTCTGCCAAGATCGTAACTGATACTACTCGGGTGAGGTTGGCCTCCCTCATTGATGCTGCTTGATCTTACACTTAGAAAATTTTGAGTACTCTCATTTCAATCGCTCTAGATACCCCTTCATCTTTCCATCTTTAGCTTCAAATGTCCCCAAGAATTGGTTGACCATTAGTCTGGAATCACTATATATGGTGACCTTATCTGCCCTAAACCTTTTTGACATTATGACTCCAAATATAGTCACCTCATATTCTATGATATTATTAGTTGCCTAGAAATCAAGCCTGACTACACATTCAAAGAAATTTTTGTTGTGATCAATTATAACCACCCTTATACTAGTATCGTTGAAGTTATGTGCTCCATCAAAAAATACTTACCAAGTTGACATATCCTTTTGATGCACCATACATATTTCCTTTTTCACCTCATTTTTTACGACTTCCAATGTCTCATTGAACTCAACTACAAACTTATCTACTTCTTGTCCCTTGATGGTTGTTCTATCCATGTATTTGATGTCATATTCTCCCAATTCTATGGATATCTGTACTAACTACTTCTGGTCTCATGAATACATTTTTCAATGTTTAGGAGGTAAGTACTACTACCATGCATGAGCCAAAGTAATTTATAAGCTTTTGTGCACTAACTTTGAGAGAAAAAGTCAACTTGTCAAGAGTTGGGTATCTACTTTGAGAGTCTATTAGGATTTGACTGATGTAGTAAGTAGGGTGCTAAATTTTGTTTCTTTTGGCTAAGAGTACGACATTGCAAATCTGGGGGGCCATTGCCAAGTATAAATAAAGTGTCTCTCCTAGAAGAGGGATGACCAAGATAAAGGGTTTCTCAAGTATCTTTTGATTTTTTTGAAGGCTTTTTCGTAATCCTCGTCCTAAAAGACTAACATGTTCTTTCTTAACATCATAAAGAATGGAAACATTTATTCGTGCATTTAGAGATAAATATATTTAGTGCCACTCTTCTGCCATTAAGTTGTTAGACTTCCTTCAAGTTGGTAGGTGGCTTTATGTTCACCAAAGCTTGTATCTTGTATGGGTTGGCCTTAATCCCTCGGGCCGATACAAGATACCCTAAGAATTTTCCTACATCAACACCAAAGATACACTTTTTTGTGGTTAAGTCTCATACCATACCTTCATATTACTAGAAATACCTCTTCTAGGTCTTTGATGTGGTCCAAGAGTTGAGCTGATTTTACTACCATGTCATCCACATAAGCCTCTAGGTTCCTCCCCATCTGATCTACAAAAAATTTGTTAATAAGATATTGATATATGGTGCCGTGTTGTTTTAGTCTGAATGGAATCCTTGTATAATAGAAGCTCCACACTTCCTTGATGAAAGATGTTTTTCTTCATGTTCGAAATGTATACTAATCTGGTGGTACCCAGAATATGTGTCTAAGAAGCTCATCAAATTGAAAAAAGCATAAGCATCTACTAGTTGATCAATTCTTAGGAGAGGGAAGCAATCTTTGGGACATGCCTCATTTAGATCTGTAAAGGCTACACACATGTGGGGTGACCTGTATGCCTTTTGTACCTACACCACATTTGACAACCATGGAGGATAACTTACCTTCCTTATATCTTTAGCCTTTTTGTGGGAGGTGACTTGATGCTTGATCACCTTGTTCTTTTCCCTTGGGAATTTCCTTTTCCTTTATTGAATAGGTCTAGCCTCTAGATTGACATTAAGTTTGTGCGTTATTACTTTTGGGTCAACCCCAGTCATATCTGTCAGATTTCGTGTCAAGATGTCTAAGTTCATTTTGAGGAATTTCTCCTTTACCTCTTCCATTGGATCCCTACTTAGTTTCAAAGGGTGGATTTCACCTTTGTTTCCTATTATCAGATCTTTCATCATATTTAGATTGATGTACCTCATTAGAATTTTTTACCCGACCTTTTTTGAGGGAGACCCATCTGTGATTACTACTTATGGGTGACCTCTTTCATGGTGGTGTTATAGTAGTTCTTGGCCTTTTACTGGTCTCCCCTTATCTCTCTTAGGCCCTCATTAGTAAGGAACTTGATTAACTGATGAAAGGTGGATAGAACTGCCTTCATTCTGTGTATCCATGGCCTAGCCAAGATGGCATTGTAGTGAGTTGGGACATCGATGACTACAAAATTAATCAACATTATCATCCTTTTTTCTATAATGAGTAGCACCATCATTCCTACTGCATAGGTGGTACTACTATTGAACTCCACTAGGGGGAGTTCTATCTTAACAATATCAAACTCATCCATTCCTATGGCCTTGGCAGTGGACAGGAAAATGAGATCCACCGAGCTCTCTATGTCAATCATTATTTGGCAGACATTGCAAGGCCTTATCCTCAAAGTGATCACTAAGGGATCCTCATGATGGGATAAGGTCTCATCTTTTTAATTGAAAATGATTTATGAGGTTAGTCTCACCTTATTTAAGGTGTACACATGGGGTATTGTGTAGCTCTCTAGCAAACCTTTTATATGAGTTATTCGGGGTCCCATTGATCCCAAGCCCTCAATGTATGGTATGTATAGTCCTAATGTTGGGCTCATTATGGTGCTATCTTCCATTGCCCGATAAGTTTATTGACTTTAGTGGCTCTCACTTATTTTGTTGGTTTACTCTTTCACTGTTTCCTCCAACGAGGTCCTTCAGATATCCCTTACATAACAACTCATCTATCTTATTTTTTAGGTGTTTATAATCTCTTATTTCTTGAGCCACATCTTTATAGAGAGGATTTCATCTTTGGGAGCCATCTGATGCTTGGCTCCTCTTCCATTTTTAATAAAGCTTGGGCTAGATCCACCTTCAAAGATGGCCCTCTAAAAGGAAAGAGTGACCTTCCCCAAGGTCCCTTATTTCTCAACCATTGGCCACCTCCCCTATTGTTTGGTGCAAAATGTTTACTTATGTTGCTCTCATTTTTTTGATTTTCCCTATTTGGGCTTATCGTCCTCTTTTATTTTTCTGGTATGACTTCCATGTTAATTCGATAGCCCTCAACTAGGCCTAACTCACTTTCAAGGTTGATTAACTTTCTTGCCTCCTCGTATGCTTCCTCTAAAGAACAAGGAATTGTTTAGGTTAATTCCCTTATCAAGTCATAATTTTTTAAAAGACCACGTCTAAAGGCTTCTATAGCAATAAAGTTAGGACATTTAGAGATTTCCACTTCTCCTCCTTGAATCGCTTTATATATTTCTCTATAGATTCACTCCTCTCTTGAATGATTAAGAATAGGAAATGTGATTATTTTCTTAAGGGCTCGTTGTAAGCATAGTTTGTGATGAATGGCCTGGAAAATTGGGGGAAGGATGTTATAGAGTGAGGTGCCAAGTTAATGAACCATTTATGTGCGCCTTCATAGAGGGTGGAAGAGAAATATTTACACATCATGGAGTCTCTCTTTCCTGTGTGAAGCTCATAGGGACAATGACCATCTTAAAGTGATACAAATGTATTATAGGGCCCTTGGTTCCAAAATAATCGGGGCATTTAGAAGCATTGAACTTGACCGGTGGTTCATCGTTCTCTATATCATCAGAAAATGGAAAGAGACACAATTTCTCATAATCCTTATCCATATCATAAGGGGTTTTACCTTTTTCATGTTTATCATTGGCCGCCCTTAAGGCCTTGTCCTATTGTTTTATAGCCTCCTCCAATGCTTGAAATTGTGCCTCCAAACCCTTTCTTTCCTGAATCCATTATTCGTTACTAGGTCTTACCAAGATGGAAATGGGGTTCCCTTTGACATCTAGTTCAACTTGGTTAGTTTCAGGTTGGACACACCCCGATCAATTTCTATCGATCGGGTCAACAGTTCGGTCATTAGAGGCCTCTCCTCCTAACTGGGAGCATCCACCTATTTTTTCTTCTAGTTTCCTCGAGTTCTCTTCTTAAGTCGAGAAGTTGACAATATAATTCTTGGTAGAGGTTAGCCTTTGTTATGGTCTCATTAGGAATCAATGAGATGTTTCCTGGTGTCACTATTGCTTCCTCATTAGCTAGTCTCAATCGTCCCTGATGAGTGCTTAAAAATCACTAAAATTATCATGATTTAATGTATTTTAATTGATTAACTGAATTTATATTTTTATGATTTTATCATATTTTTATATAAATTTGTATTTTTGAAATCATAGATATTTTTATTATTATTATTTTCAAGTATTTTCATTCAAAAATAATTTAAAGACTTGACGAAAAATATTGGAGGCAATACATCATAAATATGTTGAGAAACAAAAATTAGGAAAAGTAAAAAAATGGAAAAAAAGGAAAATGGATGAATTCGCACAGCCAACATACACCAACGCACGACAATGCCCGTTAGTCCAAACGTGTCCAAAACCAATTTTTGAGATATTTTTTCACTTTTTTAACATTCTTCTCACCTATAAACGGGCCATTTCTCCTAATCTCAAACCACACAATTTCTTAGCTCTTCTCTTTCTCTATGGTATTCTTTCTCTAGAAATCTTTCTTTGTTTTTTAGCTTTTTTTAGTTTTAAAGTTCTTCTCTTTCTGAGAAGAACTAGTAATAATTTTGTATATTTCTAGTTTTTGATTCAATAAATGGAAATATAATTTTATTTGGAGGTTTTCCAACAACAAAATTAGCATAAAAGTTCTGTAAGGATTCTTTTGATGAATAATTTTAAAATGAATTCTTTACAGTTATTTTTATGTTTTATTCTTATATGCTATATTTAATTTTTCTGTGATTAAATTTAACGTGGCCAACTGTTTGTAAATATGATATAATAATAATTTTGTTATGCCTACGAAATATTAAATAGATAAAAAATTTCTATAAAATAAATTTATTTTATTTTTATTCAAGATTTTATATTAAGGATGTTAAAGAAAAATATATTATTTTTCATTACAAACTTAGATTTGAAAATTAGATTTTAAGGTTTAATTATCTAGTCTGATTTATAGTAGTGTTTTTTATTTGTTGGTACAATTGCATGGTAGTTACAATGAAGATCTATTTTATAATTTTTTATAAAAATTATTATTCGAAAATGTATTGACAATATATTTTCAGTGATAATTTTAAAACTTGAAAGTTAGTACTCGGATAATTAAATTCTTAGGTTTAATTTGGACACCTTGAATAAAGTTTAAAATATTTTATCCCACCAAAAGTGACATTTAAATGATTCATTATCAATCTATTAGTAAAAAAGAATTAATTTAATTAACCAAATTAATTATCAACCCCACCCTTAGGTGTTAATTGATTTGTTTAATTAAAAAATAATATCTAATCCCAACAAAAATGTTATTTATATAAAAATGAGAGAATCAATAAATATCAATTTATATCTTTAATAACCTAAATAATATGAGCAAGCTTAATTAACTTAATTATTATATCTATAAATACTCCACTATTATGAATGATACAAATTTTCATAATGGTTTATTGAACCAATATCTATGTTTATTTTTTTATGTTATTAGATTAGGAAACACAAAAAAATCAAAATGTCGAGATATAATGTTTAGGATTTAATTTTGTTTTTTAAAAGTTTGAATAATAAATCAAAAACTACATATATTTCTTCCTTAGATCGACCTTAGGAGTATACTTATCATTTTCTATAAAATGATTCGTGCACTTGTGAGACTTTTACAAATATAAAACCAAAGTATTTTTAAAATCGGTATTGCTAACCCCATTCCGATTTTGTCTCATCAACTTTTTGGTGCCGTTACATGGAAAGGAATAACATTTTTAAATTATTTGTCAAAATTTTAAAAAATTGATGTGTAGTAAATAATTGTGATTTTTTTATTTAGTAAAAGAAATTTAAATATAATTTATTTAATTATTTTTTTTTCTAAAAAAAAATTAAAAAAAACTTTTTAACTTACAAAAATTAATGAATTTTTAACTTTAACTTTTAATTATAATTTTAAAAAAATTAACTATGTAATAGCATGAAAAGTAAAAATATAAAAGAGTTTTATCTAGTAGACTAGGTCTTGAAAATCTTTGTGCCATTAGTCTTTTTTGGGAACATTGTTTTATTTAGGATGATGGTTTTTAAGGTGGCTTTGCCCCACCATTCTTTCCTGTGAGCACTCTTGGTTAATATTGATTATGTTATTTAACTTAGAGATTCACATAACTTGTTTGTTTAGTATTTTTGTATTAAATACTATGTATATTTTCTCTTAATTTTTGTATAATTATTCTTTTCCTCTTTAATTGATAGGTATTTTAAATTTACGCTTTCACTAGTCTATGCATGGTAGGATATCCTTGGAAAAC
This sequence comes from Hippophae rhamnoides, assembly GCA_033030585.1. Classification (NCBI taxonomy): domain Eukaryota; kingdom Viridiplantae; phylum Streptophyta; class Magnoliopsida; order Rosales; family Elaeagnaceae; genus Hippophae; species Hippophae rhamnoides. The sequence continues at coordinate 37,734,067 of CM065428.1, read as the reverse complement.
TCTCCTACACCATATATAGATAATATTCATAAATTTAAACAATTGTCCACAAGGTTGGATTCTAACCATCATGAATGGGTTTACATGACTAGTAATTGACCCAGAATTATGGACTTGAGGCTACTCTTAATTGTGACTTGAAAAACATTTATTTTTCCATGCTTCCTTCATTCTATGGATTGCATAATGAAGATTTTGTTTACTTCATTAGGGACTTATATGCCATGCATAGTCCAAACCTTCCCCCCCAGTATTGTAAACGAGGATCAGCTTAGAATTAAGTGTTTCCTCTACACCTTGAAGGACATAGGAAAATCTTGGTTCATGTCACTCCCTTCAGGTTCTATGATGACCTGGGAGGATGTTTACAAAAAATTCATGGGAAAATTATATTCTCACAAAAAAAATCAAAGTTTAAAGCATAGATTGCCACTTTCTCTCAAATGGAAGGAGAACCATTCCGTGAAGCCTGGGATAGGTTCAAATTATTCCTTACTCAATGCCCCCGTCACAACTTCCCCTTGTAGTTGTAGAACCAATTCTTTAAATATGGACTTATGTAGCAATGCCATTTCATTGTCGACAATGCTGCCAGAGGAGCTATAGAAGAGAAGACAGCCTTAGAGACGTACAACTTGTTCATGAGATGTTGGGTGTGAATTCCCAACAGAAAAGCTCACAAATGGGAAGAGTTGGAGTTCATGAAATTGATTCTAGTAATGAAGTTCAATGACAACTTGTTCCATTGATCAAGCAAGTTTCTCTTCTCACTACGCAAACCAACACCAACACCAACAATGAACATTGTGGTTTATGTAGCAACATAGGACATGGTACTTAAGCCTGACCATATCAAGAAAAAGCACCAGCTAGACCTTAACATATTAATGTTTTGGGAGCATATCAATAGGGACCAAGATTTGACCCCAATTTAAATACCTACAATCTTAGCTGGAGAAATCATCCCTACTTTTCCTAGAAGCAAAACAACCCTCATTTCACCCAAAGCTCAAATCAGCTAGGCCAGTAATTCCATCGGTCCATTCCAAGAAGCCTTCCTAGTATACCAACCCTATAGGACAACTTCAATTCTTTTATTTAAGTCTGTAGAGATAATTAGTCTAAATCCAATCATGGTTGGACTTTGTGGAAGCTTCTATAAAAAAGGTGGAAGTCCAAGTGAAATAGTTAGTTGATTATTTGCAAAAACAAAGCTAAGACTAACTAAATGGTTAAATTGGATTAGATAATTTCAATGAAGAGGAGACATTGAGTTTTTCATTCTAAAATCGTTAAGCAACGTCTCACTAGAAAATGATAAATTTTAGTCATTAGTGGGATGTCACCTGTTATTGTATTTTCCTTTCTTTTAATTTGTTTTGTTTTGTTTTTATTTTAAGAACTTGTAATAAAATTCCAATGAAATAATAAATATTAATTTGTTTAAAAAATTGTGTATTACAAAAAAAAAATAACTTAAGTTCCCTGCATTTTTTTTATTTAAGCCTATACATTTTGTCAAATGAGAAATCTTTCTTAGAGAGTTCTACTATTATTCAATTCAGGAGCTAGATGTTGACACGCAAGAGGAGAAGGATAAATTTCAACTATAAATAGCCATAGGAGATGTTGGAGATAGTTAGAAAATGATGAAGGACTATGCAATGCCAATCATTGGCAATGCAACTTCAGACATACAATAGTAAGAGGCTATAAGGAACTATGAATTGAAAAAGATTCATTATTCCTTGTTTCCTTCCTTTTATGGTATCCATAACGAAGACCCTTTGCATTTCATTAGAGAATTCTATGTTATTGTCCAAACCTTTCCGTTGTAGAGAATTGATGAATACCAACTTAGGATGAGGTTTTTTCCTTACACCCTCAAGGATAAAGCTTTTTCATGGTTCATTACTCTACAATTGGGTTCTTTAACAACTTGGGAGGTAATCTATGAAAATTTTATGGATAGGATCTATTCCCATCAAAAGACTATTGATTTAAGGACGAAGATAGCAACATTTTCTCAAATGGATAAAGAACCATTTCATGAATCTTGGGAAAGATTCAAACTCCATTTCATTCAACATCCTCATCATAGTTTCCCATTATAGCTATAGAACCAATTCTTGTATGATGGATTGACAATGCAGAGTCAATACATGGTTGATAATGCTACTGGAGGAGATGTGGGAGAAAAGACCATAGAGGAAACCTATAGTCTCTATGAGTTATTATATTCTAATTGCCAATAAAGAAGTACTAGAAGAAGGAGAGAAGGATTCAATAAAGTTGGCTCTAATAATGATATGACCTTGTAACTTATTGAATTGACTAAGCAGGAGCAACTTCTCACTACCCACCAAATGCCAAATCAAAAGTGTGTGAAGTGTGCTTTTCAATTGGGCATGATGCTCGTAATTGATCATATACTTGTGATTCTAGTATGGATGTCACGGCGGAAGTAAATTCCTTTCAAAGGTATCATCCAAACACCTATAATCACCCTAACCATCATTGGACACCAAACCATTACCAACCCTATACCCAATGTTGTACATTGAGGCCAAATAAAAACCATCCATGCCCATCAAATCAATCTTTTAAGCCAACCTTAGAAGATAGCTTGAATTCTTTTATTCAAGTTAGTCATGACAACCAATTAATAAATAATCAAAGGTTGAGTACCATGGAGGCTTCAGTTAAAAGGATTGAAGCTAAAGTTGGGAAACTAGCTGAACAAATGCAAAGACAAGAGCCATGAAAGTTTCACAGTCAACACGAATAAGCGAAGGATGTAAGAACCCTTCGAAGTGGTAAGGTAGTCAATACTATTTTACCTGAAATCTCTAAAGATCTACCTTGTAGTTTAGGTAACAAAGAAGGTGAAATTATAATCTCGCAAAAAGGAGAGACAATTAAGTGCTAAACTTGACAAACCTTTGGAAAATTCATTGGGCAGTCATCTGATATCCCCAAAATTCAAAAGACAACAAAACCAAACCAGCTACAAGTATCTTTTTCACACCGAAAGAAAGAATCGAAACAAGATAAGCAATTCTATGATCTTTTTAATATACTTTCTATAGTAAATATCATTTTACCATTATTAGAAGTGATCATGAATGTGCCCTCCTATGCTATGTTTTTCAAAGATTTGAACACTAAGAAAATGAGGTATGAACTTAATGAGCGAGTAGTAGTATCAGAAATTTCTAATGTTGTACTTCAGTACCAACTTCCCCTTAAGTTGAAAGACATTGGAAGTTTTATCATAAACATAACTATGAGGGATAAGAAGGTCTCTAAATCAATGCATGATTTAGGTGCTAGTATAAACTTGATGCCCTACTCTATATTCTTACATGTCGATTTAGGAGATTTAAAACCCATAACTATGTCCCTTCAACTTGCAAATAGATCTCTTAAGTATCCAAATGGAATAATTAAGGATGTGCTGGTACAGGTAGACAAACTTATACTACCTATTGACTTTGTGAAACTAGATATGCAAGAAAATCCAGCCTTGGACAGAAAGCACATAATACTACTTAGTGGACCATTTATGGAAACTACCAAGACTATTATTGATATCCAAGATGGAAATTTGACAATGATAGTCTTAAGAGAGACTGTTCATTTTAATGTTTTTGATTCTTCACTTATTCCTTTTATTTCTACCATCGATGAAATATTAGATGTTGACCCTTTGAATACTCTTGTCCAAAACACCTTTTCCCGAACCAGAATATAAGACAAGCTTGAAACTATTGTTTCACTTGAAGAGATCGAAGAAGATTTAGATGAGAAAACTAAGGGGTACCTTGAACAACTAGATAGTGATGAACTAATGACAAAATCTAGTAAACTTTTAAATATACCCAGTTCCCCATCTAGTAAATAGGAAAATCCACCTGAACTTGAACTCAAAGACTTACCTAAGCACTTCAAATATGTGTTTCTAGGAGAAAGAGAAACTTATCTAGCGATAATTTCTTCAACCTTGACCAATACCCAAGAAAAGGAACTTATAAAAGTCTTAAGAAGTTTTAAAAATCCATAGGTTAGAGTATCGGGGATATAGGAGGCATTAGTCCTACCATGTGTATGCATAAGATCAACTTGGAAGATGGTGTTAAACCAGTACAAGAGGCCCAAAGAATAATAAACCCAAACATGCAAGAGGTAGTTAAGAGAGAAATTCTTAAATTGTTAGAATAAGGAATTATCTACCCTATAACTGATAGTAAGTGGGTTAGTCCAGTGTATATGGTACCTAAGAAATCTGAGATAAAAATTGTTAAAAATGACAAAAGTGAATTAGTGCCCACTAGAATAATCAGTGGATGGAGGATGTGTATAGATTTTAGAAAAATGAATTTATATACTAAAAGGGATCACTTTCCTCTTCCATTCATTAATCAAATTTTGGAAAGAGTAGCTAGGCACGAATTTTACAATTTTTTAGATGGACTATCTGGATATTATCAAGTACCCATAGCACTAGAAGATGAAGAAAAGACCATATTTATATGTCCTTTTGGGACATTTACTTTTCAAAGAATGAAATTTGGGTTATGCAATGCCCCCACCATGTTCCAGAGATGTATGATTTCTATCTTTTCGAACATGGTGGAAAAATTCATTGATATTTTCGTGCATGATTTCTCTATCTTTGGAAATTCATTTGATGATTGCTTACATAAATTGATTTTGGTTTTAGAAAGATGCATTGAATGCAATCTAACCCTTAATTGGGAGAAAAGTAATTTTATGGTTCAACAAGGGATAGTTTTAGGACATATCATTTTAAGCAATGGTATTGAAGTTGATAAGGCAAAAGTTGAACTAATTTCCAAACTACCTCCCCTATGTCTATTAAGGGGATAAGAAACTTATTAGGACATGTAGGATTTTACAAACGATTTATTAAATATTTTTCTAAAATAAGTCATCCTTTATGTAACCTGTTATCATAAGATGTTTATTTTGATTTCAACGAAGACTGTCTTATTTCCTTTAATACCTTGAATTATAAACTAACATCTGCCCTTATTATTATGGCACCAAACTGGTCTTTACCCTTTGAAATAATGTGTGACACTTTTGATTAAGCTATCTGAGTAGTCTTCAGATAGAAAGTGGATAAGCATTTGCATGTTATCTACTATGCTTGCAAAACACTTAATGACGCCCAAATGAATTACACCAACACTGAAAAGGAATTCTTGGCTATATTGTTTTCATTAGAAAAATTCAAGTCTTATTTAGTAGGATCTAAAGTGATCGTACATTCTGATCATGCTGCTTTAAGATACCTATTAAGTAAACTGAATATCAAGCCAAGATTAATCAGGTGGGTCTTACCCTTACAAAAATTTGACCTAGAAATCAAGGATAAGAAAGGTAGTAAAAACTTAATAGTTGACCATTTTTCTTGGTTGATTTTTGGCTTCAATTCTCTTAAAGGTGAGAGTAAAGAAGATATATTTGAAACCTTTCCTCGTGAACAATTATTTTCAATAGGTCTAAACCCATGGTATGCTTATATTGTAAGCTATCTTTCCATTGGTGTTTTGAGACCTAGCACTTCATAACAGGACAAGAAAAGGTTTTTTAAAACAATCAAGGATTATTTCTTCGATGACCCTTATGTATACAAGATTAGTCAATATTAAGTCATCCGGAGATGTGTACCTAAAGAAGAACATAAAAGTATTCTAACTTCTTTTCATAAACTTCTTTGTGGGGGCCATTTTGGTGGCAAAAAGACATCCTATAAGGTGTTACAGTTTGGATTATTTTGGCCCACTCTTTTTAAATATGCTCATATGTTTTATGCACAATGTGATAGATGTTAAAGAATAGGCAACATAAGAAAAAGAGATGAAATGCCTTTGACATCTAATTTAGTTGTTGAACTCTTTGATGTATAGAGGATTGACTTTATAGGTCATTTTCCCACATCCAATGGTCTTCAATATATTTTGGTTACTGTGGATTATGTATCCAAGTGGGTGGAGGCTATCCCCACTAAAATTATAATGCTAATGTTGTTGTAAAATTCTTGAAGGATTCAATATTTAGCAGGTTCGGAACGCCTAGAGCTATAATAATTGATGGAGGTAGCCATTTTTGTAACAGAATCTTTGATAAAGTATTGAAAAAGTGCAACATCACACATAGAGTAGCTACTCTATATCATCCTCAAATTTCTAGTTTAGTGGATGTAAGCAATAGGAAAATCAAGAGAATATTGGAATGCATTGTGCATCCTTAAAGGAAGGACTGGGCATTTAAGTTGAATGATGCCTTATAGGTGTAGCATACAGTTTACAAAACATACATTGGGATGAGCCTTTATCAGTTAATCTTTGGGAAAGTGTTCCACCTTTCCGTTGAACTCAAACACAAGGCTTACTGGGAAATTAAAGAGTTAAACATGGACTTATATAAAGCAAGATAAAAGTGGTTACTCCATCTTAATGAGTTGGAAGAATTTAGGAAAGAAGACTATAAGAATGACAAATTGTACAAAGCGAGCGCTATCATGACAAGGGGCTAGTTCCTAAGACTCTTCACATTGGAATGAAATTTATTTTATTTAACTCTCATCTGAGATTGTTTCCAATAAAACTGAGATCAAGATGGGATGGAACATTCAAAATAGTCCAAGTATTTACACATGGAGCAGTAGAATTATTGGATTCCAAGACACAAACAACATTCAAAGTCAATGGGCATCGTGTGAAGCCTTATTTAGAAGGACCACACAACACTTCCAAAATTGATTGCATTTGGATGAGTAATCCTTACCACTATAATGATGTGTCTTGCTAAGACATTAAACTAAGTGCTAGATGGGAGGCAACCCATCATTGAAAGATAATTTTATTTTTATTAATTTTTTTTCTTTTATGAGAACTTTGTTTATTTTATTGCATAAAATAATTTTTTGTTAAGATGTGTTAGAGTACCTATTTGTATGATTCAAATATGATGTTGGATGCAACTAGCATTCTACATCAAAATCCTTAACACATAAAGCAATTTGGTAACTTTTCTATTCCTTCGTTTTTTACAATTTGCATTTGTTACATTGAGGACAATGTAGATTTTAGGTTGGGGGTTGTAGGATTTAAAAAGTTACACAAATTAGGAAAAAAATTGATTTTTATAAACAATGTGCCCTTATTTTTCTTATTTAGTTATGAATTTTCATATTAATTGTTTCCTTTTTCTTTTATATATGTATGTTCTTTTCTTTAGTTGTGTGTTTAGGTAAATTAGAGTAATGTTCAAATTTTTGTCACAAAGATAATCATGTCTTAAAAATTAAGTAAAAGCAATGATTATGTCTTTTTTCATTACTAGATTAATTTTCAAAAATATATTATGACGTAATATGATAATCAGTAAGTTTGTGTCATAACTAATATTTTATGATAAAATGTTAAAATGAAACGAATCCAAAATCGATGTTTAGAAATCAAATAGTGGAGACTACCTTTGTGAGATATTATGGAGCCTTAATGTCTTTTATTCTAAAAGAAATATATATTTTTCTACTTAAAACACTTATTATACTTCTTCAAACTTTTAGATGATCTCTATAGGTATTAGCATTGAATGTATGAATTTTCTCATCTTAATAGAGTGTCATATATTTATTTTTAATTTACTTAGATTAAATGATTTAAGTGAAAATTGATAGTACATAACTTTATATCATTCATGCATGACTTTTACAAAAAAGAAGAAGACATATCTAGGGCGATCTATACCAAAATCAAACAAAAAACCACAAAATTAACCACTCACAAATTCCTAAAAAAGTGTACAATATGTATATAGGTCCACTCTCTAAACAAATATGTTGAAAATTTCTTAAAAATAGAGAGATAAAGAATATATAGTGTAATTTACATACTACGATATGTTTAGCCTTAAACAGTTGTGAGAGTTGGTTAATACATAAGAAATATAGGAAATAATTCCCCTAGAAGTCATTGAATTTATTTTTCCTACACTTATAAAAGGAATATATCTTGAAATTTTTTCTTAATGAGTTTGATTGATGCATGAAAATAATATATATGATATCTTTATAATTTATACATTCGATTCCTTCATAATATCAAAGTTATACACTATTTTGAGCCTTTCTTCTTTTATAAGTATGTGAACTTATTAGTACATTTCTAAACATAAATTATATTCTCATACGGCTTAGTATGAGTGCTTAAACCCATAGGATTCAGTGAATTGAGAGTATTGACTTGTGAGGAGTAGAGTCGAAGTGAATTCATATTTCTAACATTGAAATTGGGTAAAGTGAAAATGAAACATTTTTATTAAAATATTAAAGTGATTTTTGCATAATTATTCTAGTAAATCATGAATGTTTAAGAAATTAGAATAATCTATACTTCAAAGTTTTAATTATAAAACTTAAATGAAATTTTAAGCATTTTATTTTACTTTGTTATTTTTGTTTTATTTTAAAGATTGTTTTATTTAGTTTAAAGTTTATGGGTATCATTACTGAAAACCCTCACACGACTTAAACTCATCCAATAGGACAACCTAGGGGTTTAAAGGCTTGTTGTATACGCTAAATGCAACCGTGTCAATCCACGGAAGTGATTTAGGATAATTTAATTTTTAGTTTTTACCATTTCTCTTTCTAAGAGACTAGCAAGAAGCTGGTTGAGGGTTGTGATGAATGCTTAAAAATACTAAAATTATCATGATTCAATGCAGTTTAATTGATTAACTAGATTTATATTTGTATGATTTTATCATATTTTTGTAAAAAATTGGTCCTTTTAGATCATAGGTATTTTTATTGTTTTCAGGTATTCTTGTTCAAAAATAATTTAAAGAATTGAATAAATATATTGGAGGCAATACATCACAAATATGTTGAGAAAAAATTAAGAAAAGTAAAAAAATGGAAAAATGGATGCCCATGCACAACCAGCACAAGCCCACACACCCACACACCCACACACCATGTTGATGAGACAAGACCGACATCAGGTTAGGAGTACCGATCTTGTAGATACTTTGGTTTTATATTTGTAAAACTCTCGCAAGTGCACGAATCATTTTATAAAAAATGACAAGTATACTCCTAAGGTCAATTTAAGGAAAGAATATATGTGGTTTTTAATTTATTATTCAAACTTTTATAAACGAAATTAAATCCTAAACATTATGTCATGATATTTTGATTTTGATTTTCTAATCTAATGACATAAAAAATAAACATAGATATGGACTCAATAAATAATAATACAAATTTTTATCATTCATAACAATTGAGTATTTATGGATATAATAATTAAGTTAATTATGTATGCTCATATTATTTAGGTTATTAAATATATAAATTGATATTTGTTGGTTCTCTCTTTTTAGTATGAAAGTGTCTTTAAGCAAGACCCAAATTTCTTTGTTTAATATTAATTAACTAATATCCTTAAACGGACCTATTAATTAATTGAGAATTAAACTTCATCTTTTTTTCTAAGAAAATAACAAATCATCTAATCAAAGCTTTAGGCAAAGTCATTTAATTAGACATCATTCAAGGTGTACAAATTAAAACTAAGAATTTAATTATCCTAGTACTAATTTTCAATTTTTAAAACCATTATTGAAAATATATTGTCAATATATTTTTGAATAATAGTTCTTATAAAAAACTTTTGAAATATAGCTTAACTCTAACTATTGGGTGATTATACTAACAAATAAAATATCACTACTCTAAATCAGACCATATAATTAAAACTTAGAATCTAATTTTCAGATTTAAGTTTGTAATGAAAATAATATATTTCTCTCTAACATCCTTAATATAAAATCTTGAATAAAAACAAAATCAATTTATTTTAAAGAAATATTTTATCTATTTATTATTTTGGAAGCATAACTAGGTTATTATTATATCATATTTATAAATAACCAATCATGTTAAATTTAATTATAGATAAATTAAATATAACATATGAGAATAAAATATAAAAATAACTGTAAAAAATTCATTTAAAATTATACCTTAAAAGAATCTTTACATAACTTTGATGTTATATATGTTTTTGGAAAACCTCCAAACGGATTTGCATTTCCATTTATTGAATCAAAAACTAAAATCTATAAAAGCATAACTAGTTCTTATCAAAAATAGAAAAACTTTAAAACTAAAAAAACTAAGAACTAGAGAGAGAAATCTAGAGGGAAGATGGATTTTTAGGGATGATTTTTACAATGGGGGAGATGATCCTTTTATAGATGAGGAAAAGGTAAAAAAAGTGGAAAAATATCCCAAAAAATGATTTTGGACGCTTTTGGATAGGCTGGCATGTGTGTGGGGGGTGAGATTTGTGACAAGTGGGCGTGCATGATATGATCGGGCATTTTCTGGCACGAGCGGGACTTAGTGTTGGTATGTGCTAGCTGCGCGTGGGCATGTGTTGGTTGCACGCATGTAGAACTCGGCATTTTTGGCAGTTTTAACCCATTTTCTCCAATTTTTTCATTTTTTGAATTTCCCTCATTTTTTCTCAACATATTTGTGATGTATTTTTGTTGTATTTTTCTTCGGGTCTTTAAGTTATTTTTGAACAAAAATACCTAAAAAATAATAAAAATACCTATGATTTTAATTAAAGTACAATATATCATGGAAATTTTAATGCGTTTTAAGCACTAATCATCGTCGTGCATGTCACACCGAGTCCCACGTGCGCCCATGCCTATCTCACCGCAAATCTCACCCACACGCGTGCCAACCTATCCAAACGCATCCAAAACCAATTTTTGAGATATGTTCCCACTCTTTTAACCTTTTTCTCAACTATAAAAGGACTCTTTTCCTCAATTTCAAATCACACAATTTCTCAACTCTTTTATCTTTCTATATATTTCTCTCTCTAGAAAGCTTTCTTTGTTTTTTAGTTTTAAAGTTCGTCTCTTTTTGAGAAGAATTTGTTATGTTTTTATAGATTTCTAGTTTTTTATTCAATAAAGAGAAATGCAAATCCATTTGGAGGTTTTCCAGCAACATAATTAGCATCAAAGTTCTATAAGGATTCTTTTGAGGTCTAATTTTAAAATGAATTATTTACAGTTATTTTTATGTTTTATTCTTATATCTTATATTTAATTTGTTTGTGATTAAATTTAACATGGCCACTAGTTTGTAAATAAAATAAAATAATAATTTTGTTATGCTTGCGAAATATTAAATAGGTAAAACATTTATATAAAATAAATTTATTTTATTTTTATTCAAGATTTTATATTAAGGATGTCAGAGAAAAACATATTATTTTTCATTACAAACTTAGATCTAATAATTATATTTTAAGGTTTAATTATTCTGTTTGATTTAAAGTAGTGTTTTTTATTTGTTGGTACAATCGCACGGTAGTTAGAGTGAAACTCTATTTCAAAATTTTTTATAAGAGTTATTATTCAAAAGTGTATTGACAACACATTTTCAATAATAATTTTAAAACTTGAAAGTTAATACTCGGATAATTAAATTCTTAGGTTTAATTTGAACATTTTGAATAAAGTTTAAAATGTCTAACCCCACCAAAATTGGTATTGAAATGTTTCATTTTCAATCTCTTAGAAAAAAAAGAATTAATTTAATTAATCAAATTAATTATCGACCGTATCCATTGGTGCTAATTGATTTGTTTATTTAATAAAGAATATCTAACCACACTAAAAGTGATATTTATATAAAAAAGAGAGAATTAATAAATATCAATTTATACCTTTAATAATCTAAATAATATGAGCAAGCATAATTAACTTCATTATTATATTCTTAAATACTCCATTATTATGAATGATAAAAAATTTCATAATTGTTTATTGAATCCATATATATGTTTATTTTTTATGTTATTAGATTAAGAAACACAAAAAAAATCAAAATGTCGTGACATGATATTTAGGATTTAATTTCACTTTTAAAAGTTATAATAATAAATTAAAAATCACATATATTCCTTCCTTAGATCGACCTTAAGAGTATAATTTCATTTTCTATAAACTAATTCATGCACTTGCGAGTGTTTTACAAATATAAAACCAAAGTATCTGCAAAATTGGTATTGCTAACTTGATACCGGTTTTGTCTCATCAATCCCTTAACACGGGTTCCTACCATGGTGATATGGCACAGGTGATTATGAGTTCTGGGTTAGGTTGTGAAGGGAAGGCATTTGATTTTCCAAGCTTCTCTTAAAGCTTGGAGTGAATCCCAAGAAATGTAAGGTCAAAGACTTAATCTCGATTTCAGAATCTCAGCCCTATGGTGGACACCAAAATGTTTGGGATGATCCAAATTTTCAGAGAAATAATTTAGAGAGAACTCAAAGAAATTGGTTGAATGTGTGGATCTCTTAGGGAATCCATGCATATATATAGAGTCTTACATGTACAAATATCAATTACACGAAGTAGACACGTGTAAATGTCAAGAAAGATAAAAAAAATAAATAAAATGAATACGTTTACAGGCTGGGGTTGACTTTCCCAAGACTCGAATTGGTGGCTGACCTCATAGATATGTAAGGTGGCTCAAGCTTTCTTCTAGGTTCGGGCTATCCTCTAAGCTCGGGTTGTCTTCTGGACTAATCTATATGTCCAAATAGTTAAGAAAGTACATTTTTGTTAATTCCATAGAAGGATTAGAAAACAAAATCGGCTATTTTAATAGTCTAGTATTTTTTTATCTTTTAAACATGTTAGTGTTTTGCTTTGGAGGGGTATATTCTAGTGCTTTAGTTTTAACAAGTGAGATACTTCAATTATTTTTACTATTTTTGACATTTGTTTGGTAAATATTTTTGGTGAAACTAACTGTTTGATTTTGTATGACCAAATACTCATGTCAATTGTGTAAAATTATTAAATGTCCAAACACTATAATGAAAAAAAACAAAGGCACAAGTACAAAGGCACTAACCAATAAAAAGTAAAAGTCATTAAAAATTTTAAAAAATGAAAGTAAAATATGTATTTATACCTCTCAATTTGAGACATTATTTTGATTGAAATCCACTTAATATAATTGTATTATCGTAATTGATTTGGGTTATCATTTACAAGGATTTTAAAATTATATATTTATATGCTCGATATGATATTGAATTGAATTTAAAATTGAGTTTCAAAATTCACTCATTAAAAATAAAAAATATCGTTGTATTGTATTTATACCAAATGAAAAAACTAACAATATATTAAAGGCTTTTTATAGCATTTTCTTTCTTAAGAGTATAAAGCTAGTGTAGAAAGAATGCTTTCTCTATGTGTTCGCATATGAGGATGCAAATCATCAATAGTTTTGATATGATTTCATGTCAACCCGATCAAAACGAGGGATACCTACTTGGATGACACGTCTTAAAAGGCTTTCAAAAATAGTTGGATTTTTGGATCTCTTTTAAGTTAGTTCCTTCGTGCTATTTCAAAAGAACTCTTTTGAGAAAAATATATAAAATTATGTCCGAACACTGAAATTTAAGATCTCAAATTGTGTTAAGAAATAATATAATTTAAATATGAATAAAGAACGAAAAGAAAGAAAATTTCTAAGATATAATAGATGCTCATGTCACAAAAAATATTGAATGGATTTATAGTTTTCTAAAAAAGGGAGGAAATATATAAGGGTAAAAATATAATTTTTTACAAAATGAGTTTGATTTGTCGATTTAACCTCTTTAATATCAATTAAAGTTTGGGTTTACAAAACTTGACTTGATTTACTAACAAATTGGGTTGTGATTTATGGTAATCAAGTTGGATGAAAAATGACTTGATTCAAACACAACTCATATGATATGTATTGTCACCCTTACTTGCATTCACCACTTGAAGGAGTTGAAAGAAGATTGTTATAAGAAACTTGGATAAAGTTTTTTAGTTGATTTAAGTCCACGTATATGTGTATAATTAAACATTTAAGAATCTTTATATTGTAATTTTAATTGTTTTATTGAGTTAATTGATTTTGTACTATTCTTAAAAAAACCAATAAAGATATATATAAGAAAAAATCAATAACAAAAATTATGTAATCGTTAAATGTTCATAATTGTGAATAAAGTCCCACTTTAATTAAACATGTGATAATATATGGTTTATAAGAACTTTAGTTACTATAATTAATAAATTTTGTTTTTTAATGAAATATTAAGTTATTTGCAAATAGTATCAAAACTATAAGGAAATTGCAAAGATAATACTAGTTAGGTGCATGGAATACAATAAAACATAGTGATTGATTGATTAAGCATGTAAATATAGGAATCTTTAAATTAAAATTCGACATTTGAAAGTTAAAAATAAATGGATTGTGTTATAAAGTTGGCACCTAGAAATAGTTAATTTTTTTAATAATATATGATAGTGTAATATTTTAAATTAATAAAATATAAATTTAGTACAAATAAATTAAAAAAAACATAAATATTCAATAATTAATTATAAAATTAATAAATTTATTTGATTGCAAGTATTTTTCAAAAATAATAAATAATTCATTTGGGATTGACATTTAATTTGTACGTGGATTGCTAACAAAGCAAGGCGACTTTGTGAAAGAAAAAAAGAAAAAAAAACATCATTAATGACAATATCTTGTGCTTTATTAGCATTCAAGTACCTCTTCTAATGCATCAAATTGTTTTTCTTTTGGTATATCCAGTTCATCTCCCCACTTAATCTATTGGTAGTAATTAAACCCATATTCTTAAGAGGAGGAAAAAAATGTATAAGCCATCGAAGTAGTAAAAACAAAATCCATGAAATTTACAGCAATAAAAGCAATATATCAATCACATTAAACGGTAACTAATTAATATAAATTCAACTTAAAACGCGATCTATTAATTATAATTAAATTTAAATTACGTCTAAATGATTGATATTTAATGTGAAATGTTTAAATTTGATTTTATTTGTTATTTTTATTATTATAAGTTCTAAGTTTTTAAAAAAATTATAAATATTGTTTAAAAAAATAAGTGAATGCTCATATGATCCCCTTGTTTAGGTTAAAGATGTTGTTTGGTAACATAACTTAGGTTATTTATTTACGAAAAATGTATTATTTAAGTTATTTTGTTTGTGAAAATATCTTAAGTAAAAAAATATTAAATTTTTATCGAATTATTTGTTAACTAAAATAAAATATCACATATATCACATGTATACTTATATTTAAAAATAAATAGATTTAAAAATAAATTTTTTAAACAAGAGTATTAAATAGTTACTAAGACTTAAACAAAGGGAGACACTTTTATTTATATAACCAATTTTTAATCAACAATTATTTATTCATGTTATTCAGATTTTTAAGATACAAGGATTATAAATTTTTGGATAAGTATTCAGTTATCGATGCATCGATTTTTATAATACTTTTATAAAATTACATTAAATTAAAATTTCTAAATATCCATATTAATATTTATTTCATGTTAGTTGGATCGGAATAACCACGTTCTTATATGGATTTCATATATATTTTGTACTAGACGCTCTTTGTGTGATGATTAATTATCATGAATCGCCATAGTTAGCTTTTGAGCAGTAGTAGTAGATATCTATAGAAATGCACTTGAAATAGCAAATCACGTCTAAATCAAAATGACCTTCCACGAAATACAAGGAGGGCATCGCACATCCAATAAAGATACAGTAATAATGAAAAAGAGAAACAAAAGTAATGTCTCTTTTTCACATGTACCAACAGTTGAAATTTTCACATTATGAGTTAGTTAGTACACAAGCTTATAACTAAATTTAAAGAAATTTCAACAATCTGAGTCAGAGCAGTGTTTTCAAAGTTACCGTAGTCCTCAGAGCACCATAAAATTAATTCACCATTATTTCTTTTCATCAATATAAATGTGTTCTCTCACAAAAAAAATATTATCTTGGGGTCTGGGATTTGAAGTTGGTAGGATGATGAAGGAAACACTGAGATACTTAGCGGGAATTGCAGGGCCAAGTGATTATGGCTCAAAATCAACTGCTGAACAAGTAACTCAAAATTGTTGTTCTTCATTCCCTTCTCAACTCACTGCAATAATCACTGGTTAGTATATATCTCAGTGTGATATCAACAATATCATGTAGAACAAGTCCTTCAATCCTATTTCTATTTTCAGCTGAGAATTAATTAAATCAATTATATTTGTATATTCTAATAATATATATTGAAATATAGGAGCCACGTCAGGCATTGGAGCTGAGACAGCAAGAGTATTAGCAAAAAGAGGTGTGAGGATAGTGATTCCTGCAAGGGACTTGATAAAGGCAGCAAAAGTGAAGGATATAATTCAAAGGGAAAGCCCTAACACTCAAGTTATTGTGTTGCATATTGATCTTAGTTCTTTTGCTTCTGTCAGGAGATTTTGCTCTGATTTCCTAGCTTTGAGACTACCCCTCAACATTCTAATGTGAACTTTTATTCCTTTTTTTTATTTATTTATTTTTGTGTGTGTCCTTTTTTTTTTTATCTACAAAATCCTCTCTTTAATTTAATTTATGCTTCTTCAACATGTATATAATACTGATGGTTGTAATTCATTATGCAGAAACAATGCTGGAATATACTCTCAAAAGATGGAGTACTCTGAAGAGAAAATTGAGATGACATTTGCTACAAATTACATGGGTATTTTTTTAAGAGCAGTTTTACTTTTTATCCCGGTTGTTTACTACTTTTCATTTTTAATCCTTTATCAATTTACATTCAAAACTTAACATTTGTTTAAAAATAAAGCTAATTTGAAACATGTTTTAAGTGTAATATCTATTTTTCTTTGAACATAACATGATTTTTCGTTGTTCCTATGGTCTTCAACATCTCCGACGACTTTATGTTTTTTAAACGCATATATATTTTTGATAATGTGTTTAAAAATAATGAGAGATCAAAAATAGAAGCAACTCTTGATGAGTTCATCTCATGCAATATTTTCTTTTTTCTAAACCTCTATGAATGCGTGAGCTATCTTAGGGTATATGTATATGAATGGGGTATCTAAAGCCTGAGTTAATAGTAGGGAAAATGTGCAAAATGATATTAGAAAGATTCGAATCCACACCATTTAGCACATGACACCACACACTATTAGAATAATGGCTTAAGTGGGTAAAAATAGAGAAAAAAGATATATATTCTTATTTCTATTATGGTTCAGGATTAATGAATAATTTATCTTTCTCGTGATGACTTTATTGGTTTATCCAGAGGACACTGACAATACCCAACGTTTCTTTTACAACATAAAAGCCACAGAGCGAGAGAGTATAATTAGAGTAAATACTAGCAATGCTTGACCTTACCTTTCTTCTTTTCATCAAGAATGTACGTCTAAAAAAGCAAAGAAAGGAAACAGCTGAAAGATGATCCTTTTATAATGATAGCAAAGGATATTTCTTAATTTATTTTATCATTAACTTTAAACACAATCTCTAAGCTAGATCATTATGTTTAGTAACATTGCTCACACATCTAAAGGTCCATTTGTTTCCACTTTTGGGATACTGTAAAAGTGCTTTTACAAGTAAAAAAAGCATTTCAGGACTAAACAGAAAATTTTTTTTTTGTCAAAAACGCTTTTAGGGCTCAAAAATCACATTTTATGCTTACGGTTCTTGAAACCGCTTCTATCTGAAATCATTTTTAACAAAAACATAAGCAAGCAGATAAATCTTTTGTGAAAAAGAGGATTAACTAGTAATGAGTCAATTTCAAATTTTGGCTTCTTTTGTGCTGCATATGGAAACAAAGAATCCAAAATTTGTAAACAATAAGGCTGCAATTACTCTGAACCATTAGAGTGGTCATAACTCATATTCTCTACAGTAGTAGATATGAATTAGCTTTCTAAATTCAATTTGAATATCTGTGGACAGGACATTTTCTTTTGACAGAAATATTGTTAGAAAAGATGATAAAAACAGCAGCTGAAACAGGGATTCGTGGAAGAATAGTAAATGTTTCTTCTGTGGTTCACAGCTGGGTAAAGAGAGAAGCTTTCCGCTACAATCAAATGATAAATCCAAAGTAGTGAGACTGTTCTCTTCTAAATACTAAGATTTTTAGAAGGAATAATAATAATAATAATAATAATAATAATATTAAGTGTTGGTTTCCAACTTGTGTAGTATTTACAATGGCACTCAAGCATACGCACAGTCAAAGTTGGCCAACATATTGCATGCTAAGGAAGTAGCAAAACAACTAAAGGTAGACTTGTTTTGTTCCTTTTTGCTTACCCAATAAGTTTAATATTAAAGGTGGTGCTTTATATTCTATTCTCGTAGTTTATTTATTGTGTATTTAAAGTAAATTGTAGCGATTGAAAACAAATTAATACCTATAAAAAAATCTGTTTGTTTTGGTACTCGAAGCTAACAATTTGAAGTACAAATAGGCAAGAAATGCAAGAGTAACTATCAATGCACTACATCCTGGAATTGTCAAGACTGGAATTATTAGAGCCCACAAGGGCTTTCTCACAGGTATATTCAGAATTCTTTTAAGTTTGACAACATTTTTAGTGTTGAGATTCTCTTACCAGCAGCTTGTCGTGGCAAACTGCGATTGGACATGAACACATACGATGTTTAGACATCTGAGTTGAAATCTTCCAAAACGTGCGAAGTCTGACATTTTTTATTTTTTTGGGTTAAATTTCTGCAGATTCGGTGTTTTTCATAACATCCAAGTTACTGAAATCAACAGCTCAGGTAAGGTGGGAAAAGAAAGGTTACACACAGCTTCTTTAAACTTTTTAAATTTTGTGAAGTTTGAAAACTAAGTGGAAATTTGCTGAATGTGTTAGGGTGCATCAACCACATGTTATGTAGCTTTAAGCCCAGATACAGAAGGGATAAGTGGGAAATACTTTGCCGACTGCAATGAGACAAACTGTTCAAATTTAGCAAATGATGAAGCAGAGGCACGTAAGTTGTGGAAGCAGACTCGAGCTTTCATACATAGAAGACTTTCTCTTTCAGCATCTTCTTAATTATATTATGTTTACATTATACCTTCATTCTTGGGAGTCCTTTAGACTCATGTGGATAGACCTATGCATCAATTATTTGGAAAAGTTTTGAGGAATAGCACGAAGGTATATATATATATATATGGGAATATAAGGGACTTGAGAAGGGGTAAATTTGTAATTGCTCATCTTGGCTCAATTTCTTTTGGGTTTTACACCATAATATGATCACCAATGTAAAACCTTCTGCAAATCCAGGATTGTATTTAAATAATAATAATAAATCCAGAGAGAGATATTGAATTCCTTATCAATCAGTATTCAGTATCACCATATCCACAATGGATACAAATTTTAAGGTCTCCACCCTAAATAATATATCCACACCTAGTATATAATTGAATTCGTATATGTTGTATGCAGTGACATAAACTACCCTCTTGGCAATGAGTAGTAGAACAAATCTAACGAAGTAGAATTAATTATTTCTTGGTGGAGGGTTTGGAAAATAAACAATTTCAGAACATATTCGAATCAGTAAGAGAGGTTATGCTACTTGTTACTTCTCATATTTGTGAACTTAATAATGTGATGTAATTTGATTATGGATTAAGCTTTATCCTATTTTATAATTTGGTGGGACTTGTTTAGTCCTTACTTTGGAATTTATGCTATCTTTTTTTTTTCGGCTAAGAAGGAAGGCATTTCTACCTAGACATTGTGAGGGCCTAAAATGGTGGAAGATCATGAAGAATTTAGAAACTGATCTCCCAAAGCTCTAGAGGAAGCCTTACTAACAACATTATGAGCTCTTATGTTTAAATGTCTTGGAATCCATCTAATGGAAATCATTTGAAACTTGGGATTAAGACTTGGATTTCTCCAACAATTTTCTTTGCCATGCTTGAAATGTTGTCCACTTTATTCTCCATAATGGCCTCCATCACAACTCGTGCATCACCCTCTAAATATGTGGATTTACCTCTTTGTTGTGAGGCATGTGTTATAGCTACTCTAAAAGCGAGTGCTTCTACATGTTTGGGTCTTAGCTTGAGTTTTCTAGGTGTCTATTATATTTCATGTATGATCTGAAATTGTAAAGCCTAACGATGCATGATCTTGTTTCTTTGGAAGAGGTTTCCACTGATGTGGGATATATATTGTTGGAAAATTATGCAAATTCTCAAAAAATTAGATTTATGTAAAAACAAAAAATAGACAAAATAACACACAAATTTGATAACGGAGTTCGAACAATTTTCCTATGTTTTTGGACCTATTGTAGATCATTTTACCAAAGAAGATAAATTATACAAAGTGTTTACAACACTCACAACTCACAACGCAATTACACCCAAGAAAATTGCCCTTAATTTTCTCTCACTAAAGCCTTTTTTCTCTAAGCTTTTCTCTCGATTAAATAATACAAAGTACCTATTGGGGTATTCTATTTATAGATACAAAAGCCCATTTTCTACATGTTTTGCCAACTAATTCTTAATTGGCTTTCCTTCTTTTTCAACAAAAGGATGCATCGTCCATTCAATTTTCTTAGGTTGTTGGGTTGACAACTACTCTTTTGTTTTATTGTCATTTATTGCACCGTTTAATACATGTAAATTTGACTAACAATCTCCCACTTGAAGACTGATTTCAATCTATCTTCACACCTCGATCAATGCAGTAGATTTTCAAGTTTTCTTACCCTAACAGACCAATTGAAGTTGAACACAACTTCAATTTTTCAGTAGTCACCGCCTTTGTTGACATATCCGTTGTATTTTTGCTTTCTTGAATCTTCTCCAATATTAACACATCATCTTCCAATAGAGATCTGATAAAATGATAACTGAGCCTAATATGTTTGGTTCTAGAATGAAATGATGAATTATTTGCCAAGTGTATCGCACTTTGACTATCATTATACAGAACATTTTTCTCCTGTTTGAATCCCAACTCAATTAACAATCATTGAAACTACATAATCTCTTTACTAGCTTCAATAAATGCTACTTACTCAGCCTCTATAATTAATAGAGTGACAATATTTTGTGTTTGTGATATCTAACTAACAAATGTAGCTCTAACAGTAAATATATAACCGGTGGTACTTCTTCGGTGATCAACTTCATCTCCAAGTCTGCATCTACGTATCTTTGTACTTTTAACTCTCCTTTACTTTTAACTCTTTTTTACGGTGCCTCGTAGATACCTCAAATTCCATTTGACTGCTTCCCAATGAACTTTCCTTATATTTGACATAAACTTGCTAACAACTCCCACTGCATGGCCAATGTATGGTCTTGTATAGACCATCGTGTACATCAAACTTCCAATGGCTAAGGCATAAGGAACCTTAGCCATGAATTATCTCTCTTCCTCCATCTAAGGGGACTGATCCTTAAATAGATGAAAGTGACTGGCTAAGGGTGTGCTAACTGGCTTGGCATTGCCCATATTGAATCTCTACTAAACATAATTGATGTACTCTAACTGAGATAACTTTAAGGATCTTCTCTTCTTATCTCTTGTGATTTGCATGCCAAGAATCTTTTTTGTTAGACCCAAGTCTTTCATGTTCATGTCAAACTTCTTTGAAACTTACTACTTCAACCTTATGATATCATCCATGTATGAATCTTCCACTAACATATCATCAATATAAAGTAGTAAAATGATATAACTAAATCTATATCTCTTGTAGTAGCAACAGTGGTCGGCGTTGTACTTATGGAAACCTTCCTTGTGCATGAAGCTGTCAAAATTTATGTACCACTATCTCGGGGCTTGTTTCAAGCCATACAAACTCTTTTTAAGTTTGCATAATGTTCTTCTTCCCTCTTTTTGAGAAACCTTTTGATTGGTACATATATATCTCCTCATCTAAGTCTCCTTGAAGGAATGATGTCTTCACAACACTGATCTGATAGTATTAAGTTGATTGCCACACAAATTGTGTGTGCAATGAATACACAATTATACGTATTATAACAAGTAATATAATGATAAGAAATATCATTCTTACGGAGATTATTTTATTATAAACTCATTTTCAAAACTAAAAAAACTAAAAATAAATTTTTTTGGTGTTTTTATATTTTAAGGAAGCAAAATCAAAATAACTAAAAGTAAATAGCAATAATTAATTAAATCCGATTTTGTAACTAAGATGATATATGAGAAAATATCTAGGAATACTTAATCTCACAATTTTCTAAACATACGAATCGCAAAAATTCTCCTAATATAATTATCAATTAAATTACACGATCAATTGAATCTAACCTAGCATGTATTCTTCTCTCAAGTAAAATATACACCATATAGTAATTAATTTAATCACATTCTCATGTCAATTAAATTGCATACTACTCATTAAGTTCATCAATTATGGATCACATACATAAAAATCATACATCTCTGCCTAGAAACTATGCATGTTATTTAATCAAGATAAACAATTAAATAATTCTCTCAAATTTATTTAATTTCCTCTATAGATAAATTGTTGGCCAAACAATTAATAACACAAAAATCAGATTATATAATATAATTGAGGTAAAATATTAAATCATCACATGGTAAAAATTGGGTTCATAAGATCCCTAGATTAATAAATTAACTACATATAATTGTGTTCATAAAACTCATATTTTTCATAAAGGAAGACATAAAAATTGATAAAGAAAAGAGAACAAGAAGTAATGCAATCAATTTCTTGAATTATAGTGTTAATTTCCTCTTAAATCTCCACCAGAATTGTGTCCCTTCTTGAATTTTTCTGTATTTTTTTTCTCTTTTTAGCTCCAAAAATTGACCAAAATCATGCTAATGGAGGCCACTTAGTGTTTATGGAGTGATTAGGGGCTTAAATATTGCCCAGTTACAATCTGAACCGTTAGATCAGCTTTATATCAAGGGCTACCATTGAAACAAGCAAAACTGACAGTTCCATCCAATCACAGCCCGACACGTGGTAAGGTAGACTGGTTAGAGTCAACATTCGCTAAGTTAGCGACACATGGTGTGACATGATTCGTAGAAATGGATGGCGTGATGCACGGGTGGAACAAGTGGAGTAATGGTGTGGTGACACATGGCAACGAGGGTTAACCAATTTTTGAACTTGGATTGAATGCCATGATGACACGTGGCACACATTTCATCCTCCTCACACATCGCGTAATGTGATTCGTTGTCCCTACTTGCGTGGTGTCCTTGTGGCTTGCCTAATCAGCTCTCATGCTTATATGACATGACACATGAGAGCTCTTGGTCATACATTAAAAATTCATAAAAATCCCAAAACATTCCAAAAATTATATTTTCACCCCTTTTCACTAAAGTTTTTATATTTTAATATTTTTGGCCATAAAAATACTATTTATTGAATAAAAGAAGTAAATATTAAGAAAGAATGTGCGCTAATGACTCTATTTTCATAGAGTCATTATAAGCTTCACAATGGGGGCAAAAATGTTAGTGTAGTCAACTCCTTCCTTTTGTTGAAATCCGTTGACAACTAGTCAGGCTTTGTATCTCTTAAAACCATCATGCTCTTCTTTCACTCAGTACACTCATTTGTTGTGAAGTGTCTTCTTCTCATGGGTAACTCAACTAGTTCCCATGTTTAGTTAGAGATGAAAGATTTCATTTCTTCTTTCATTGCAAGCTTCCACTTGTTGGCATCTCTAGTCTAACAAGCTTCATCATAGCATTTAGGCTCCCCTTCATCAATTAACAACATATAGTTCATGTATTTCCTATTAGGCACATGAGGCTGAGAAGACCTCAATACAAGAGTTGGAGTAGGAGGCTGTGGTGTGTCAGACTATTACGCACTACTATGTCCAACGAGTTCCTCTAGTTGAGGACTTATTATAATTGGTTCCTTTGTGGAACTATCTAAGACATCATCTACATCTGTAAATATGGACTCATTGGTATCTGTTTTATGCATATCCTTATACATCACCCTTTCGTTGAAAATCACATCTCTACTACGAATCACTTTCTTGTTTTCGTCATCCCAAATGCGGTAGCCAAACTCATCCTCACCATAGCCGATGAAGGTGCATTTCTGGGATTTGGGATCAAGCTTATTCCTACCTTGATCACTGATATGCACAAATGCTACATAATTGAAAACTTTTAGATACGATAGTTTTACCCATTTTTTCATTCCATATCTCTTCTAGTATTTTATGATCCAATGGAACAGATGGGCCTTGATTGATCAAGTAAGCTACAATGTTAACTATTTTTACTCAAAACTATTTCGGTTGACCTAACTATATACGAATTCTTTTGCCTCTTTCTATTAATGTTCGATTCATACACTTAGCTACACCATTGTGTTGAGGCATGCTTGGCATAATTCTCTCCATTTTGATCCCATGCTCATAGTATAAATTTTTTAATCTAGTGTCTTCATATATCATTATCCGTCCTGAACTTTTTGATCTTCAAACCTATATCATTTTCAACCATAGCTTTCTATATCCTAAAAGCCTCAAACACTTTAGACTTATGTTTTATAAGTAGTGTTTCCCACCAATGGATGAGATGGTTGTTAGTCCCCAAACATCAGAGTGAATAACTCTAGCCTTTCCTTCTTTGGGGTTATGCCACTTGTCTAAAAGTTGACTCTCTTTTACTTTCTAAGTATGCAATCTTCGCACATGTATATCTACACTGACTGTAGACCTAGAAGTTTTCCCTTTGGGTGCATAATCTTCATCTCCTTCTTACTCATATGGCCTAGTCTCTGGTGCCACAAATTTGGTGTTTCATTGCCTGCTATCATGTAAAGAGTTCCACTTTTCTTGCCTAAGCAACCGTCACTACACCCTTTGAAATCTTCTAATCATCACCATGGAAGATCATAGTATAGCCTTCACTAGCCAAACAGACCTGTTCAACTTAATCTTCACTACACATTTGCTAATAATAGCACACGATTGATCATCACCAAGATATACCTTCCCAAGGTTTCTAGAGACATATTTCTCGAAGAATTCTTTCTATTAAGTAGAATGGAATGATACTCTAGAGTATAACACCCAATATTCTTCCTTACTCCCCAAAGAATATATCAATGAAGAATTTCCTCCTAAGATGGAAGTAACATTTGCTTCTGCCTTCACTTCTTGATCATTCGGTGCACTCTTGCATTGATTTTTGTAGTGCCCAGTTCTCCCACAATTCTAACACTCTACAAATTTCGAGCTATGGGAATTATTGGGATTTTTGGATTTAGACCTTCTATCCTTTGATATACCTTAGTAGTTTTTTCTTCTACATCCATTCCCTCTAGTTGAATTTCTTCCTCTTCTATATGAAAAACTGAAGAGGTTAAAATTTCACCCAACTCTCTACGTCAGATCTCTTCACTGAGAGCCAGATCAAAAACATCATCAAATTTCAACTTATTACTTCCTGATGAGCTACTCACAATCATGATAGTAGCATTCCAACTTTCTAGTAGAAAAGACAAAAGTATCAATGCTCGTACTTCTTCATCAAATTTAATTTCAACTGAACCCAACTGTTTTGTGACTGTGTTGTATTCATTGAGATGTTGAGCTACCGATGCGCCTTCCGTAATCCACAAATTGAAAAAACACCTCATCAGGTGCACTTTTTATAAAATTTTACTATTAACATAATTCACTATTCATGTGAATAGTGACCTTGCAAAAAATTGACAAAAATCACCACAAAATGCTTTGATACCATTTGTTCAGAAATTATGTAAATTCTCGATAAACCAGATTTATGATAAGCAAAAAATAGACAAAATAACACAAATTTTATAACGGAGTTCGACCAATTTTGCCTACGTCTCCAAACCTACGACAAATCTTTTTACTAAAAAGGAAAAATTATACAAAGTGTTTAAAATACTCACAAATCACAACCCAATTATACCCAAGAAAATTGCACTCAATTTTTCTCACTAAAGTCTTTTTTCTCTAAGCTTTTCTCTTGATTAAATAATGCAAAGTACCTATTAGGTTGCTCTATTTATAAATGCAGAAGCCCCACCTTTTACAAGTTTTTCCAACTAATTCTTAATTAGATTTCCTTCTTTTTTAACAAAAGGATGACTGTGCATTCAATTTTCTTGGGTTATTGATATGACAACCACTATTTTGTTTTATTGTCATTTATTGTACCATTTTTTGCATGTAAGTTTGACTAACATATACCTCTATATCCTGTGCTTGTTGTAGGATCTCTATCTCATTCTTTTTTATTAAAATTACTCAAAACTCTTAAATTCTACTATTATTGAAATTCATAGTGGTTGTTGAATTTAATTTAACATGTTGAAACACCACTTTATTTCTTGTGTGCCACATAGTTTCTAGCATGATCACTAATGCTAGGGTAAATTCTTGAGAGGTGATTTTCTCAAGTAATAATATGTGTGGTGGAGCTAGAATGAGATGGATATAATTGAAAACGTCCAATTTTGAAGTAAATTTTCATAGAATGTTCATTTTCGAGTGTAGCCACAAAGAGTGTATATTTCACATCGTATAAATAAATTATCGGTGTCTTCAACTTCCATGTGACACATTGGGTGCAATAATCCTCCAGAGTCATATATTTACCAATGAGTTTCATAGATAATAGGGTACCTCGTAGTATGTTCCATAGGAAAATTTTATGTCTTTCATGTTATCTGGCTTTCCTTAATTCTTGCAAAACTAGTGTGATCATAATTTCCCAATGGTTTGATTTAAGTCTTGTAAGCATCTTTTGCAAAGAATTTACCTCCAGATGTTCCAAACCATTGTTGTTGATCATGTGCTCCTAACTTGGGAGGTTCCATAACTTGTATGAATGTGCAAAATAATGAGAGAAAATAGAATTTAACTTATGGTATAATCTATTAATTTTAAGAAATCATCACATCTTGTCAAGCTTAATTTTTCATGAAATGAGATAATAAGGAGATAATACTAGTTGGGATATCTATTTTTCAACCATCACTCAATTTCCAGCAGCTACCTTTGCTAACAATCTCTTTTTCGCATTGCATACCTTTCCAAATGTAAGAGTATAAGTTCTTAGAAGAGTTGTGTATGAAATGTTTCTCTTTTAAATATTTTTTGATAAAGAGTTGAACCCATAAGTTATGAAGATCAACTATCATATCTTAAGCAGCTTTGGCTAACATGGGTTGATTGAAATCTTTTAATTTCCTTAATTCTAAACTCCTACCTTCTTTTGGTTGGCGGATACTTATCCAAGAAACTGGTGATAAAATTTATATCAATTTTTTTCACTAGAATCTTTTGATTATTGTATCTGCTTCCTCACAAATGCTAGTTGAGAGTTTGAAAGTGCTAATGATATAGATGAGAATGTTCTATAACACAAAATATATCAAAGTGGCTCTACCAGCTTGAGAAATAAGTCATTTGGATTTCCAACTCTTTAATCTTTGTTTAAGTTTTTCAATAATAAACTGAAAATCACATTTTTTTGTTTCGATTCAAAAAAAGATAATTTCCTAATGATGTTTGATAGAACTAGTAGCTTTTTGTACTTGCAAAATATGACAAATACTAGCACAAAAATCTCCATCTATATTTTTTGAAAGAAAACCATGCATGGATTTATAAAGGTTGATTTTTTTGGCCTACCAATAGCGGTAGGTGTTAGGATTTGTCTCGAATGCAAAGCTTCTTGATCATTAGCTCTTAATAAAATTACCAAGTATCATCATATAATAAATGGGATATTGATGGTGCATGCTAGCTAATTTTATGGCATTTTATGCTCTATCTTAAAGCATTGTATTGTCTTATCTATTTATTTATTTAACGAAGTACATTTTGATTAAAAAAACTAATTTACACCTAGTGTATAACTGAATTAGTACATGTTGTATGTCTAAAAAAACATGTATATATATAAGCATACATCTCATTTATATATAAAATAAAGTAATAT
Source organism: Hippophae rhamnoides (assembly GCA_033030585.1). Taxonomy (NCBI): domain Eukaryota; kingdom Viridiplantae; phylum Streptophyta; class Magnoliopsida; order Rosales; family Elaeagnaceae; genus Hippophae; species Hippophae rhamnoides. The sequence goes on along the minus strand of CM065428.1, from coordinate 37,706,036 downwards.
ATATTATGTATAGGGGTGTAAATTGGAAAATGGATGTCTCATTAACTTACATAATATACGAGTTATGTACAAAATTACATCCTATTTTAACACTAGTTCAATTATCTACAAATTCGAGATGGCATTTTGTAAATATAAACTTTCATAACTAAAACCAACCTTCTTATACCTTACATGGTTTAAAAAAAAAAAAATAACGGTTTAACAAAGTTTTGAACCCAACTCAAGGAGAAAACAATAAATAAAAAAGAGAGACAAAGAACAAAAAATATTTAAGTGTTTCAACCCTTAAAAACTATTAACCTAATCTAGTAAAGGGAAAAAAATATGACCACTATTGAAAATCATAGTATAACAATGTTAAGAACATTTACGGAAGATGAAACCTAGCTAACATAAAAGAGAGTATGAAATCTAATAAAAAAGAGAGGAGTGTACTACCTTAAAAAGAATTGATTTAATCATGGATAACTTTTAACCAAATAGATGAATAAGATGAATTAATAACATAAAAAAAATTGTTTAGAACCATCAATATCAAATGCAATAGATGAAGCATAAGTAATTAGATAAGCTTAACCAGATCTAAAAGAAAATGGAAGAGAATCAAGATACTTGTTGTGGGCAGTGACCTTCCTTCTAGCTCTATCTCTTGCAATAAGGTAATTGTTGAGTATAGAAGGACTACCTAGAGGATCATCAATGTCATCGATAATCCGATCATCATTACTAGTATTAGTCATATCAGTTTCAATATAATGGAGATAAAATTTATTGATACCTCTACCTCAATCTCAATACCCTCAAAAGTAGAAGAAACAAGATTATTATGCATATTTTTATAAAAACTTAGTTCATTAAACTTAATGTTACTACTCACTACATATTTTTACAAAGAGAGACACCAAAGCTTTTATCATTTGACATCTGTTGGATAGCCAATAAAAAAACATTTCAAAGATCAGTCCTATAATGTACCCTAATTAATATGATTGAAATCAACACAACCAAAAATATTAAGGTAACTATAATCAATAGGCTTGCTAGACCACAACTCTCCTAGTGTTTTTCAAGTTTAGAGCAGTGGAACGACATATATTAATAAGGTATGTGGCAGTGCTAACAACCTCTGTCCAAAAATATTTGGACATACCTCAAAGTCATAACATATACCTAACCCTTTCTAATATGGTCATGTTCATTCTTTTAGTAGACCATTTTGTTGAGGTACGCTAACTATAATCCCATGTCTCCTAATCCCTTGGTCATTATAACAATTGTCAATGATTTCATTACAGAACCCCAAACCATTATTAGTCCTAAGTATTTTAATCTTTTTATCCTTTTGACTTTCAATTAAATTTTTCCATTGTTTGAAGGTGAGAAAAGTTTCATCTTTAGTTTTTAAAATAAAAGTCCACGCCTTTCTTGAAACATATCAATACGAGACAAGAAATACTTATTACCACTTAAGGATTAAGTAGGGAAAGGCTCCCATAAGTAGTGTGTATGTAGTCAAGTGCATTTTGAGTTGTGTAACTATCTTAGTTAACTTTACCCTTTTTGTTACCAAATATAGTGTTCATAGAACTTAAGATCTTCTAAAGGTTTACTACCAAAAACACCCAATTTAACTAAAGTACTAAACCCTTTCTCACTTATGTGCCCCAATATTCTATACCATACCATAACACTATCTAAGGATTGTACTACACTAGTTCCACCCTTGCTATCTAGTGTAAGACCATGCAACATATAAAGACCATTGGCTCTAACAACTTTCAATGCAAGTATAGTTACATTGATTACTCTTATTGTACCATTTTCTACCTTAATTGAATAGCCGAATGCATCTAAGATACCTAATGAACTCAAATTCCTTCTAAGTTCAAGGACAAATCTCCCATCACTTAGGATCCTAATTATTTCATCTAACAAGGATAATTTAATAGAACCTATACCCTTGGATTGGAACTCATAGTCATCATCTAAAAGAACCATTTCATTAATAACATCTTTAATGTTACTAAACCAATGTCTAAAGGGTGAAATGTGAAAAGGATAATTTGAATCTAGAATCCAATTAGTGTCTAACCTAGTAGAACTCACAACTAGTGCTTCAGAGCCCACATAACTCTTAGAAAAAAAATTTGAATCACTATCAGTTCCTAATTTTTTTTATCAAAAAATTTACTCTTCTTAAGAGAGCATTCATTTCCATAATGACCCTTTTTTGCTTATAAAAGTAACACCTTATGTTCTTTTTAAACCTAGACTTAAACTTATGCTTGAATTGTCCCTTATAACATTTTTCTCTTTCATATAACCTACGCCTAAAAAATAGTCCATCACTTACATTATTCTTAGCTGAGACTTTAATCTCTAAACCTTTAGACCTTAGACTAGAAACAATCAGATCAAAGGGTCTCTTCCGATATCATACTTAACATCTTTGTTTTTATTAAGGAGAGAATTTAAAAGAATAATAGCTTAAGTTTCATTTTCAACCTTGTGATTTATATCATCAAGATCAATTATTATTCTTTTAAAATCATCTAAATTCTATTCAAGATCTTTAGAAGAATCCATTTTAAAGGAATAAAAATGATGCTTTAAATGAACTTTACCAAAAAGGGTTTTGTTAATATACAGAGAATCAAGTTTAAAAAATACCTTCTTAGCAATAGTTTCTTTGGAAACTTTCCTAGGAATTGTATCTAATAGGTTTAACAATATAGAGACCAAAACTTTCTTTTCTATCTTTTTCTTGTAGCCTCGGTACCTTTCTTTGGCAGATCATTACTATCAATGGTACCATAAACCTCTTGTTGTACCAAGAGAGCTTCCATTTTTATTTTTCAGAGAATATAATCACTTGTGCCATCAAAAATTATTATCGTATATTGTGTTCCCATATTGCAGAGAAATAGTAAATGAAAAAGTGTAAAAGAGAGAAAGAAAAGTAGAAAAAGTCCTTATTTAACAAGACAACCAAATAATCTTTTTCTTTATAGAACTTGAGAAACCCTAGAATTTTTGAATTACCCAAGAATATAGCCCAAAAAATTGAATATGTGTGATCTTGTGAGTTTGGAATGCTTCAATGAAGCTTGAAGGCCAAACAATACCAAGAAACAAGTTCTAATATTATTTGTTACGATTTACCTCACACGATTTTAGGAAAAATAATGATTCAATAATGTTTTTAAAACCAACTGAACGAGAAAACAATAAATAAAAATAGAAACAAAGAATATAAGGATTTTAGATGGTTCAACTCCTGAAAACTATTGGCCTAATCCACTTAAGGGGAAAACTTTATTCATTATTGAGAATTAGAGTACAACAATGTCAAAAACACTTATAGAAGATGAAACCTAATACAAAATGAAAGATTGAACAACCCTAACACGTTCTTACACACACACTTAGAAAGCAGTAAAGGGTCATAAAGAGATCAGAGAAGAAGATGAAGAGCCTCATAACTCGAAAAGACAAAAAATGAGAGTTGATACACTATTATAAACCCTAATAGGTGTATTTATACTTGTATGTGTAAGTACCAAAATGTCCCTCTGTTAGTTGAGCAAAGAAATTTTATTGGGCCTTAGAGAGAACATCACAAAAGCCCACTAGTTCTAGCACAAATCCAAGAAAGCCCAACATGTGGCTAAAAAAACGCATATTACTAACAAGACACAAAATTATAAACCATGCAAAGACATTAATAAACTTTAACAAAATATAACATTTCTTAAATACTCCCAATACCATAGTAACAATTTCAACGCACCTCTTATCAAGATTTACTTCTAAAATACAAAGAACAATCAAAGAACATGTACAACCATCACAAAAATTTACACTGCAATAGATCTTGATTGAACTACTCTCACATACACAAAAAAGAAAGAAAACTAAGGTCACACTTGATAATGATTATGAATTAAAATATTTCATTTGTAATTAATTTTTGATTAAATAATTTTTGAGTCTTATTAAATAATTAATTTTATAATTTTTAATTCATTTGTAAAAATAATCACCAATGTTTTTAACAATAATTTTTATTTAGTGATTTTCAAGAATAAAAAATTAAAATCACCTACAAATTGTTCGGTAAACTTCTATTTTATGGTTTTTTTTAAATTTAAAAAATTAAGAAAAGTTTTATTTATTATTAAAAAAAATTAATCATTTTCTTCCAATATTTATACATACAAAAGTCATAAGATTTCATTTACTCTATGGAAAAGATGTTTTTGAGAAATTAAAAAAATTAAAAATCATAAATATGATTAAAAAAATCTTTTTTAATCACATTGTATTTTGACAGCGAATACTTATAAATATGTAACTTAAAATGAGAAATCATTATCAATTATACCTTATTAAAAATTACCTAAAAAATAAAAAAATAGGAACGAAAATTGTTATTAAATAACTCTAAATAATTTTTTATCAATGATTTTTTTGTTTAGTAACCTAGATAACAATTATCTTTAGTAATTTTCAAGAAAAATTATGCGTGTAAGTAAATACATGATTTTTATTAAAAATAAATAAAATTAATTATAATTTATTTGGTAACATTTTTTTATTTTTATAAGAGAAATTTTAACAGTCTCATATATCATGTGTCATAATAAAGAAAATTGGTCCACGATATTTAAATTTTTTATCATGACATGTCCCCGTATTAATTAGGGGAGTGTATAAAGGATTGTATAGGAGAATATTACAAAACTCCTCTTTTGATATATGATTTTGTTTATTTGAAAACCTAAGAAAGTAAGGTTTTTTGTTATTGTTATAGATTTTATATTTTAAATAATTCTTTCCATATGTATCCATAGAATACAGGGAAATAGTGCACGAGCTGTCTCAACCTGTTAATCAAGATGTCTTATTAACCCGTGACTTATGCATAGGCCATGTCGTGCTACATTTAGTCCATATATTTTGTATATATATATATATATTATAATATTTTTTAACATATTTAATATATTTATTTAAATGCTAAAACTTCTTTAAGAAATAGCAGATTTGGAAAGTTAACTGATAGATGCATATTTATTTGCCATAATGATCATAATTACCACTACCAGACCTAGAATTTGATATACCTATATATACATATTTTACCGTGTTGTGTCGTTACTTTTTATTTTCGTACGTAATTATCTTTTCTATATATATATATATATAGTGTTTAAGAATTAAGTTCGTAGTTCGATGTAACACAACACAACTCGTTATAGGTCATAGGTCATGGATTATATCATATTGTTCTATTTTATTCTCGTGTAATACTATATTTATTTTATCATTTATTTAATATATTATGTCGTGTAATTTTATATTGAGGTCAAATTTTACTTATTAATATACCAATGGATTATGTGTAAATCAAAGTGGTGCAACGTTAGTGAACCGTGGTAGGCGGTTGATTCGTCGGGCAAATGCGTCGGTTAGAAGCGAGCGAGGTTCTTGATGGAAGAACCCTTAATAAAGTATCGGGTCCTCTGGTATTAAGCTGTAACAATTGATTACACACGTCAATCTGAGAGAATAAGTGTGAGAAACAAGTGAAAGCATCGAAAGGAGAAAATCCATTAGATTCAGGTGTAAGTCTTGAAATTTGATCAATGGCGGGAGGTATGTTTTCAATCCAATTTTGTTTCCATTGCGTTTAAATTATGAATTCATATGGTTTTATGAATGTTTTAGGATTGAATTGGTATCCCAACATTTGGTATCGAAACGATTTGAAAACAAGCTGTTTTGCTACTGTTTCCGGAGCGAAATTTTGGGTTTTTTATTTTGATTGTTTTTGATGCATATGGAAATTATAAAGTGTTTCAATATTGATTTTGAATAATTACGTAAAATTAAACTTGAAAAACAATGAAGAAAATAAATCCAATTTAGTGGGTATTTATTTCCTTCATTAATTAACTTTTATTTAAAATGAAGTTTTTACTTAAAATTAAGATCATGAATCACTCGAAATTGAATTCCCGAGAATTTTGATAAAAAGAGCAGTGGATTAAAATTAATGGGAATAGAAAGATACTGTAGGGTATCAGTTAGTATAAAAAGCGGGTCGTATTGACAGGCTAGGGAATTGAAGATGAAGTTTTATTAAAAAAAAAAAAAATTTTGCTTAGTCGAGTCGAACCCGGATGACCACGGCAATTTTGCAATGACTTTGTCCAACTTGACCCTTGGTAGTTCTGTTATTTTATGTAATAGAATATATCTATAGAATCAGAAGTTAGTTTTATTAAAAAAAAAAATCAAACATTCGGATTATCTGGGACTTGAACCTTGGTCCCAGACCAATAGGCTACAGCATATTATGTGTTTTATTTGTGTAATATTTTATATATATTATATATTTAATTTTATTAAAACAAAATAAATATATATATATATATTAATATATATAAAATAATTCTGAATATAATTTTAAATTATGTTTATCATATGTATAATATTTATTATACATATTATATTTATTTAAATAATTTTTGTACACATTAAAATTTTATTTAAATACATTATGCTTAAATTATTTGTTTTTGGTATTTATATGTATAAATTTTGTAATTAATTATACATATAAAATTAAGTTAAAAAAAAAATTTATGTATAATGAAATTAATTTTTAATGGCTCTTATGGATTTAATTAGTGCTTATATTATTTAATTTTGCTTGTATAATTTATTGTCATATATGCAATTTAAGATAAATAATACTTACACATTTGATATTAAATTAATATTGCTTATGGTTTTATGCAATAATTGAGCATAAGAATTTAATTAATATTTAAGTGATTCATATAGTTTGATTAATTAGGGAGTAGCCACAGCATCTTTAATTAATTAAAATTATAATAAAGTTTATTTAGGATCACATTTAGAAAATAAATATTAATTGTAATTAATCATATGTGATATAGTAAATCTTATCCCATAGGAATTTTTATTATATTTTTGTGTGATTAATTAGGATATAATATCAAATTATATTTTCTAATTTACTCACAGGGATTAGGAAAATGAACATAATTTGATAGTTTTATCGTAAAGTTAGGATGAATTTAATTGAATTAAAACTTTAGCAGTGACAGAGTTTTATGTCAACTAGATTCATATTATTCGTATTTACATTGGTAAAGAATGATTATAGTTTATGCCTCAATAATTTTAATAAGCATATAATCTTTAATTGTGAACCTCGACATGTAAATTTCTCGATATCCCATTTGTGATATTCCCGTCCCCGAAAGGGGATAACTATAAAATATGGAAGGAAAAAATTCTCCTTGATTAGGGTGGATGGATATTGATTATGCTATTAGGAAAAAGCGAACCACCTAAAATTACTCAAAGCAGTATCTCGAGAGAATATCATGCTTTATGAACAATGGGAACGATCTAATCGCCTTAGTATGATGTTCATTAAGACTAAAATCTCTGCTAGTATTCGTGGTTAGTTGATCGGCATACCAATGTTGAAGACTTGCTAAAGGCAGGTTGATGATCAATTCGTCACTTCGGATAAGGCTTTAGCAAGCACCGCTTATTATGAAGTTCTCTTCTTTAAGACTGTAGGTGTGAAAGGTGTGCGTGAGCACATTATGCAAATGAGGGACATTGCGGCTCAACTTAAGCATCACCGAGGTTGAGATGTCGGAATCCTTCTGGTGCCTTTATATCCTTAACACTTCTCACTGTCGGTATGGGCCATTCAAAATCTCGTACAATACACGTAAAGATAAATGGTCAATCAATGAACTAATGACCATGTGTGTTCAAGAGGAAGGGAGGCTTGTTATGGAATGTGGTGAAAGTGCAATGTTGGCTCTGACAACGTACGGAAAGGAAAATCTCAATATAAGCGTAAAGGAAGGGAATAATTCCACCTCGAGTGATATTAAGAAAGAATCAAGTGTTTCTTTTGTAAAAAGAAGGGACATATGAAGAAGGATTGTATCGAGATTCAGAAATGGCTTGAGAATAAAGGTAATCTGACCTCGTTTGTTTGTTATGAATCTAATATGGTTAATGTTAATATTAACACCTGGTGGATTGATTACGGATCTGATCCATGTTGCTTAAATTCCTTACGGGGTATGCAAAATCTAAGGAAGCTAGTGGGAAGTGGCAATACATCTTATCTAGGTAACAAGATGGGCAAATTTGCGTGTGGAGAAATTTGTAGGGACATGTAGTTTGATTTTAAGTAGTGGTTTTATTTTAAAATTAGAAAAGACCTTTTATGTTCCAAGTTTCTCTAGAAACTTGATTTCAATTTCAAGACTTGTACCTTATGGTTATTCCTTTCACTTTTCGAAACATCTTTCAATTTATTTAATAAATCGATTGTGTTGGGAATGGTATTTTGTACGATGGTCTTTCTTGCATTAATTTACAAAATAATGCCATATTCATGCTGTATGCATGTTATTTGGCACTAAAAGGTGTATTATTAACGATGACTCTTCTACGTTATGGCATAGGAGATTAGGACATATCTACATATAGAAAGAATTAAAAGATTAGTGAAAGATGGGAGTACTTAGTACTCTAGATTTTGCTTGATTTTGAACATGTGTGGGCTGCGTTAAGGGAAAGCGGACTAACAAGTCAAAGAAAGGTGCCAATAGAAGTTCAAACATATTAGAAATCATACGTACGGATATATGTTGTCCCGGGCATTGGACGTGAGGTCAAAAATATTTTTCACCTTTATTGATGATTTTTCTCGATATATGTATCTCTATATGCTAATAAGAGCGAAGCATTGGATGCCTTAAAAGCTTTAAGGTTGAAGTAGAGAAACAATGTGGAAAGCAAATAAAGATCGTGAGGATCGGATAAGGTGGTGAATATTATGGTAGATACCTTGAGAATGAATGACGCGCAAATTTAGTTTGCTAAATTTCTTGAGAATATGGGATAGTTGCCCATTACACATGCTTGGTTCACGGACGAGAATGGTGTAGCGAAAGAAGAAACCTTAGAACACTTTTGGACATGGTGCGGAGTATGCTTAGCAAGCTCCAATCTTCCTAAATCCTTGTGGATTGAAGCTTTAAAGACGGTTGTGTATATATTAAATCGAGTTCCAACCAAAATTTGTCTCGAAGACACCATTTGAATTATGGAAAGGTTGGAAGCCGAGTTTGCAACATATGCGCGTTTGGGGATGCCTATGCGAAGTGAGGATATATAATCCTGAGAGAAAAAGGCTGGACGAGGACCGTTAGTGGGTATTTCATTGGATATGCCGAGCAGTGCTAAGGTTATAGATTTTATTGTCCATCTCACTAGATTTGTGGAATCAAGAAATGCAAAATTTCTTGAGAATTACTTTATTAGTGGGAGCGATCGATCCCGGGGCATTGGTTCGAGAAAGATCATTCGGATGCTCGATGTACCACTTGAGTAATGGGTGATCATTATTGTTAACAACACGCCTCGAGTACAAACATGTGTTGAAGAACCGGTCTTGGAAGTACCCGCAATTGTTGATCACGATCTAGTAGATGTTGAAGTTCGACGGATGCCTACAATTTGTTGAACAACTAGTTGAACAACATGATCCTGCTCCTCGGGAGAATGTTGATACAACATTAAGAAGATCTACTAGAGTAAGGAAATCAACGATACCTAATGATTATGTTGTGTATCTGAGAATGTGACTATAATGTTGGAGGCGAAAATGATCACGAGACGTTTTCCACGGGCCATGAGTTACGAGGTTTCGAGCTTATGGTATGATGCCGTGAAAGAAGAGATGGATTCTATGGCGTCCCCAGCAGAGTGCAGGGATCTCGTCGAGTTGCTTTGATGGTGTGAAAGCCATTGGATGTAAATGGGTCTTGAAACAAAGAAAGACTACTGAGGCAACGTTGAGAGAGCGTAAGGCAAGACTTCGTTGCCAAAGGATTCAACTCAAAGGGAAGGAATCGACTACACGGAGACATTTTCTCTGTATCTAAGAAAGATTCACTTCGTGTGGTCATGGCATTGGTTGCCCGTTTTGATTTGGATTTACTGACAAATGGATGTGAAAGCGGCTTTCCTTAATGGTAACCTAGAGGAAGAGGTTTATATGAAGCTTGACAACTTTGAAGGATTTTCTCTAGTGATGGTGAGCATTTGGTTTGTAAGCTTAATAAATCCATATATGGATTAAAGCGAAGCCTCACGTCAATGGTATTTGAAATTCCATAACGTCATCACTTCGTTTGGTTTTGAAGAGAATGTCATGGATCAATGTATATACGAGAAAGTTAGTGGGAGTAAGATTTGTTTCTTGGTGCTATATGTGGATGATATTTTGCTTGCGACCAATGATAGGGGTTTGCTACGTGAGGTAAAACAATTCCTCTCTAAAAATTTTGATATGAAGGATATGGGTGAGGCATCTTATGTCATTGGCATTAAGATCCGTAGAGATAGACTTCGAGGTGTCTTAGGTTTGTCTCGGAAACCTATATCAATAAAGTTTTAGAGATTTGGATGAAGGATTGTTCGCAAGTGTTGCTTTCCCGTTGTGAAGGGTGATAAGTTCAATTTGGACCAATGCCCCGAAGAATGATTTTGGAAGAGAGCAGATGAAAACCATTCCATATGCTTCGAAATTTGTTGGAAGCTGATGTATGCTTCAGTGCACCGGACGACATTGCATTTGTTGTTGGGATGCTAGGGAGATATCGAGTAATCCGGGTGTTGACCATTGGAAAGGTGCAAAGAAAGTGATGAGGTCTGAGGAACCAAGGATTATATGCTCGTGTATAGACGAGCAGATGAAGCTGGAAGTAATTGGCTCTTTCCGTCATGCGGACTTTCTTCATTTGTATTGATTCGAAAATCAACATCGGTTTACATTTTCATGCTTAGGTGTCATTGTGTCTTGGAGGAGTGCGAAACGTCATTAGTACTTCCATATGGAAGTAGAGTTCGTGTATCATGTTTTGAGGCCACGTCGCATGGTGTATGGTTAAAGAGTTTCATTTACGGGCTTAGAGTAGTTGACTCTATTTCTAGGCCATTAAGATTATCTTGTGATAACTTTCATTTCTTTGTATTTATGGCTAAGAACAACAAAAGTGGTAGTCGTAGTAAACGCATCGACATTAAGTACTTGGCCGTAAGAGAGCGTGTTAAGGAAAAGAAAGTGGTCATTGAGCACGTAAACGCTTGAAGTTGATGATTCTTTGATCCTTTGACTAAAGGCATTACCGATGAAATTCAAGGATCATGTAGAGAAAATGGGAATTGGTTCCACTTTGTAAATGTATTTATACAATTAATTAATGAAACTCTTATATATTGTGATATTTTCTCATATTCATGTGCACCTTAATTTATTTGAGAATATATATATATTTTATTGGACCAGAGAATAAATATAGGATTTATTCATTAAGTTTAGTTACCACGTAAAGTATAATACTTGAGAAACTAAATACATTGTAATACATGGAAGATAATACTGTTCTTAGAGGACTATCGCTATGATTCATGTGTTTTGTTACTCAAAGAGATAATTTAAACGTTTGCACCAAGTGGGAGAATGTAAATCAAAGTGGTGCAAGCGTTAGTGAGCGTGGTAATGACGGTTCGGTTCGTCGAGGCAAATGCGTCGATTCAGAGAGCGAGGTTCTTGATGGAAGAACCTTAATAAAGTATCGAGGTCCCTCTCACTTATTAAGCTGCGCATAACAATTGAGGATTACACCATCAATACGCAGAGAATAAGTGTGAGAAACAAGTGAAAGCATCGAACAGAAAATCCATTGGAATTCCCGTGTAAGTGCTGAAATTTGATCAATGGCAGGAGGTATGTTTTCAATCCAATTTTGTTTCCGCTGCATTTAAATTATGAATTCATATGGTTTTATGAATGTTTCTGCATTTAAACATACACGAGGTATGTTTTCATCCTTCTTTTAGTAAAATAATTGAACTTAATTTCTTCTTATAAAAAGTAAGAAAACAACTGTAAATAAGAAATCTATTTAAAAAAAATAGATGTTTGAGTCACACTATTTTTTTCCTCAAGCAATTTCTTTAAAATAGAGTAAAATCAAAATCACAAACCCGTTATCATATGCACCCAAGTGTATCAAATACTCAATGAATGCAAAATAAAGAACAAGTGCAAAATGAAGATCAACATCCAGCCACAGAGGAATCATGTGCTTAGGAAAACTTGGATTGTCTGATTTTGAATCAATTAAAAGCTTCCAAATGCCTCGCTTAATAGTTCAGATGGTATTTGCAAAAATTGCAAAATAAAACCCTCTTAAAAGCGTGTATGACCATTCTAAAATCTTTAAAAAAAAAAAACTTCTAAGTAGAGATATCAGGGAGAGACTAACTCATTTAAAATTGGGTTGTTGTTTTGCATTACTTTTGTTGGTTCATATGGAACTCTAGATGATCTCTTTTCCTTCTCTCTTTTAGGGTAAACTCTTTGCAATCAATTAAGCGACAACATCGGCTTGTAAGTTTTCTTTAATTAAAAGTTGGCTTGTAAATTGTAAGTTGTAACTCAACTAGAGTTTTCTCACAGGCCAAAAAAGAAAAATTTAGAGTTAATTGATGCATGCTTGATGAGACATAAGTTTGTCAAAGTTGGTAAAACAGTCTGTTGCTTCTCCTAAAGGTGATTGATTTTAGTATAATTATGAGTGAGAAAAGCCAAAGAGAGCTTCCACCATACAATCATATCAAAGATTAAACAGCAATATCAGTAAATGAGAAAACATCACGTTTCATGCAACCCTTCGGACAAAATTTAACCAAATGGATGACTAACAAAGGGGAAGCACAAGCACTCAATACTAACAGATGTTAGAAATAATGGGAGCGTTCCTTATTGTCCAACAGATGTTAACATCATTTCATCCAGGACTAAATAGTTGGAGCAAAGTGAGCAACAAGGTGATGCTGTTCTGTCTTGTTTAGTAGGAGAAGTCCATCCATCTCTAACAATTGGTAGAATTCAAAGTTCTCCAACATAAATAGAAATAAGTTTTCTTCCCTTTTATGCATTTAGCTTGTCAAGATGAGTAGCTGATAAGATTTAAGCCTGCCAAACCATACTCATAAGAAATTTTTTGCAACAAGGATAAACTTTGCATCGAAAAGGGAAGTCCAAGAACAATTATTTATATCATCATCGCAAATGCCTTCCTTGAGCTTAACAATATAAGAAAAAACTGCAGTAATTTAGCTTCCTTAAGATTACAACTCATATACCTACATAGGTAGGGATGGCAGCTTGACCCAACGGGTCAATGAGCCCCATGGGTACCTGTCTCGTTCGGATTGGTTCTGTTCAGACCGGACCAGTTTGTGTCCCAAACAGTCCAATGCATGTCCCGTTGCTTGTAATACCAGTTCGGGTTGGATTTGATCTGTTTTGTCATTTATTTTTTGAATGTTTTTACATCTTAAAATTAAAATAGTATTGAAAACGGGTCAACAGTTCAAGTTGTTGACCGCGAGCAATACTCGAACTGAACCGAAGCCGAAACTTTTGAAGAAGTTCAATTCAATTCGTCTCATGGGTCAATTCGTTTCGGTTCTGACCCAAACCAACCCATCAACATCCTTATAAATACCTCATGGGGACTTCCTCCATGTACGGTAGAGGGAGGTATTGGACAGCAAACTAATATAATAATTTGCAATCTAATTCTTCCTTATTAAAGATTTTATGCAGATAGATAACGCCCACCGAGAAAGAAATCAAAAGGTACCTTATGGCGAAGAGACCGTCGAGGAGAAAATGCAGATCCAGGAGTTAGACTTGTTTTTGCATCCATTTCCACAGCTATGCTTCTTGGAACTTTGGTCAACTTCTCCATGCTCAAATTGTTGCTCATATCTGTTGGCCTGAGATTCACTTCTATCAGATGAAATTGAAAAAATTGGAGCTGACATGGAAACGGTGGAAGATTCTTGCTGAAGAATGGCTGATTGAGGCACAAATCCTGGAGAATAACAAGAAAGAACATTAGTCAAGACCAATGAGCTGCTCCCAGAATTTAATCAGAACTACCAGATACCACAATTTATTTCTGGATTTGTTTTACCAAGAATCATTTGTACTGAAAAGAAAGCAGCACCTGTTTAGAGTCTATTAGCTTTCAGGCATGCTAGATTATAGATGCAATAAGAAACAATAGGTTCATAATTTCATACCTTGTGCTGCAGCTTCTGCCTCATAATTCTGACAAATTTAAATAAGCCATTGGTTCTGTTCAACTTCTTGATGTCATTTAATTGCAGATCACAATCTAACACTGAGGAATATAAAAGAAGATCAGAGGAAGTGTTGTAGGCGGAAGCAATAAAGAGCGGTATATGAATATATTAAAACAATAAATGAACACACAGAATTTACGTGATTCGATAATTCGCCTAGGTCGACGAGAGTCAGTTGATATTATTTAAACTGAGTAGAAAATATACAGAATACAGATATATATTTTCTCACTAATAATATCTCTCAAGTGTTTTCCAAACTCAAAAGTATTTTCTCTTTTTGAGTTTGCTTATACTTTCTCTAATTTTTTCTGATTTTTGCCTTGTTCTTCAATGCATGAACTCTTTCCTATTTATAGATGAAACAAGGCTCACTTTCCCTAAATTGTGCCATAATTTAAGCTTTAAATTAGGCCACTAATTTCCTTAAATTATCCCACTAATTTTCTTAAATCATGCCACAAATTAGTCCACTAATTTTCCTAAATTATGCTACTAATTTTTTACTTTTAGAGCCAATATTTAACAATCTCCACCTTGGCGAAAAAGTTCATAACGCTGCCACCAAATGCATCCTAGGCGCTCTAACCTCGAGCGATATTGATCAAGTTTAAGCAGTGTTGAAACTTGATCCCTGTAACCACCTTTGTAAGCATATCTATAGGGTTATCTGCAGTTCCGACTTTCTGGAGTATAACATTCCCTTCATCGACGATTTCCCGAACAAAATGAAATCGAACATCGATGTTTTTACGCGACCACGATGAACTTGGTTCTTTTCCAAACAAATGGCACTCTAGCTATCGGCAGAAACTTCCACGTTCTTCAAAAATATCCAAATCTTTATCAACCCGAGAAGCCAAATAGCTTCTTTGAATGCTTCATATCGCCATATACTACCAGAAGTATTAAAGCTACAAATTGATCGCAATGTTGATCTCCAACAAACTAATTCTCCCGCCATTGCGCGAACACATAACTAGTCAGATCAACGCTTATCCAGATCTCCAAAGATATTCAATCCACATATCCAACTAAAGCGTTTATCGATTTAGTTGCTCAAAAAGCACTAAAATAACCATGATTTTACGTACATTAATCGATTAAAAATATATATATTTATATGTTTTATCATATATTTATATAAATTTGTCTTTTTTGGAATCACGAGTATTTTTATTGTTTTTCGTATTTTGGCTTAAAACCCAATTTAAAGACTCAACGAGGAATACTTGAAGCAATACATCACAAATATATTAATAAATAAGTTGGGAAAAGGTCAACAAACATGGAAAATCGGGACAAAATGGGTCGAAAAGGTCAAAAATGTCAAAGATCTGAATAGCGCACGACCGCCTAAATTACAAGACGTTTCCAAATACTTCCCATGTCAGTCAGCTACAAGAATTGATACTTCTACAAGCTACAGAGGTCAATAAATTTCTCATCGCCTTTAACGCTTTTTCGCCCTTTATTTTTCACATTTAGCTTTACGACGTCATTCTAACGTCATTAATGACCTCAAGATTTCCATTACGCTGCTTTTACATTTTTTTAACATTTTTTTTACTCATTTTTTCTCTCCATCCTCACATATAAATACCCCTTCCTTCACTTCAAAACACACCTCAAAACACACTTCTTCTCTTCTTTCTCTCCATTTCTTAGTTTTTAGTTTTTTTAGTTTTCCTTATGTTTTAGCTAGTTTCTCTTAGTTTTAGAGTTCTTCGGGGAAGAACTAGTTATGTTTTGTAATTTATTAGCTTTTGATTCAATAAATGGGAGCAAATTCGCCGAGGTTTTATATAACCCGAATGGCATCGAAGTACTGTAAGGATTTTATTTTCTTTGTAATTATTTTTTATGCTTTATTCTTACATGTTATATTTAATTTGTTCCGGTGATTAAATTTAATCGTAAGCTGCTTGTAAAAATGATATAATAATAACGTTGTTACGCATAAATATTAAATAAGTAAAAATTCCTAAAAATGAATTGATTTTATTTTTATTCAAGATTTTTATATTAAGAATGTTAGAGAGAAATATATTATTTTCATTACAAACTTAAATCTAAAAATTAGATTTTAAGGTTTAGTTATCCTGCTCGATTTAGAGAAGGTTGCTCTTTATTTGTCTAGGTACAATCGCCTTGCAGTTGTCAAGCTCTATTTCAAAAGTTTTTATAAGAATTATTATCTCAAAATGTATTGACAACACGCTTTCAAAGAATTTCGTTTTAAAACTTGAAAGTTAGTACTCGGATAACTAAATTCTTAGGTTTAATTTGGACACCTTGAATAAAGTTTAAACTGTCTAACCCCACCAAAGGTGGCATTTAAATGGTTCATTTTCAATCTCTTAGAAAAAGGAATTAATTTAATTAACCAAATTAGTTATCAACCCCACCCATAGGTGTTAATTGATCTGTTTAGTTAAAAAAGAATATCTAACCCCACCAAAGGTGGTATTCATACAAAAAAGGGAGAATCAATAAATATAAATTCATATCTTTAATAACCTAAATAATACGAGCAATCATAATTAACTTAGTTATTATATCCATAAATACTCCACTATTTATAAAAGGTAAAATTTTCATGAATGTTTATTGATTCTATGTTTAATTTTCTGTAATTAGATTAAAAACACAAAAACCCCAAAATATCGTGACAGGATGTTTAGGATTTAATTTCGTTTTTAAAAGTTTGAATAATAAATTAAAAACCACATACATTCCTTCCTTAGATTGACCTTGGGAGTATACTTATCATTTTCTACGAAATGATTCGTGGCACTCATGGTAGTTTTATAAATATAAAACCAAAGTATCAAGGGCGTATCTGGCGACGCTGCCGTTGCTCATCAAGTTTTTTGGCGCCTGCTGTCGGATGACTCCGCAAGGGGATGGCATCAAATTTTTTGGCAATCCTGATTCTGCCCATCATTTACCTTAAGGCTATCTCTCTCAAACTTCAAACCAATATCCACAGTACCATAGATGTACCGTAGAATCCACTTCACCGCCACGTTGTCCTTTACGGATTACGTATGTATCGACTCACCATACGAATGGCCGTGGAGAAATATCAGGTCTGGTGCAAACCATTGCATACATCAAGGCACTAACATCATTTTCATATGGAACACATTCCATTTGCTTCTTCTCATCGGTGGTGCTAGGTGACATCAATGCATTCAACTGAAAGTGAGGAGCAAGCGGTGTACTTACTGGTTTGGTTTTTTCATCAATGTCAAACCTTTTTAGTACTTTCTTCATATACTGAGTCTGTGTCAGAAAGAGTATGCTTGCAACTCTATCTCTTGTGATTTCCATCCCAAGAATTTTCTTAGCTTCTCTAAGATCTTTCATTTCAAATTCTGAACTCAACAGAGCCTTCAATCTGTCGATCTCCACCTTGCTCTTAGATGCAATCAACATATCATCAACATATAAGAGCAAATAAATGAAGGTACCATCTTGGAGTTTTCGAAAGTATACACAGTGATCAAACTGACTACATATGTACTTTTTCTCTCTGATGAAGCTATCAAAAACTTCAAACCGTAAATTGACTTGCTCAGCTTACAAGCCCAATTCTCTCGACCTGGAATTTTGAAGCCATCCGATTGAGACATGTAGATTGCTTCGTTCAAAGTACTATGGAGAAAAGCTATTTTGACATCGAGTTGAGCTAACTCGAGATCAAACTATACTACCAAAGCCAATAGTATCCGAATAGATAATCGCTTAACAACATGTGAGAATACCTCATTGTAGTCTATTCCTTCTTTCTGAGCATAGCCTTTTGTTACCAGTCTGGCTTTGTATTTGATGTTGTTTTTACAAGGAGCACCTTCCTTCTTAGCATAGACCCATTTGCAACCAATAGTTTTCTTTCCTTTGGAATGTTGAACCAACTCCCAAGTTTGATTCTCATGTAGAGACTTCATCTCTTCATCCATTGCCATTTTCCACTTCATACTATCAGCTCTTTGCACGGCTTCTCTGTAAGTGCATGGGACATCATCATCAATTACTGGAAGTGCAAATGCTACCATGTCTGTGTATCTGGTAGGCTTCCTAATCTCCCTTCTCGGTTGAGTAGTGGCAATAGATTCTGGCTGTTGATTAATAGGTGGTGATGGTAAGAGAACCTCTACCTCAACTGAGATCTCTTCTTGATCATCAATTTCATCTTCATCACGATCGGTAATTGGTGCAATCTTTTCTGGATCTTCCGGAGTCTCAACATCACCTTAGAAAGAGTATTTGGACTTTCATTCTCTTTCTCTGAATTTTTCTGTCTCAACATAACAGACTCATCGAATGTAACATCTCAACTTAAGACGATCTTCTTGGATTCACCACACCAAAGTCAAAATCCTTTAACTCCTTCCTTAAAGCCCAAGAAAACATCTTTCTTTGCTCTAGGATCCAATTTGGATTCACTAACATGAAAATATGTTGGACATCCAAATATTCGCAATGAATCATAATCAGTAGCAGGTTGCCCAGACCATACCTCTTTAGGAGTTTTCCCATCTAATGTAGTCGCAGGAAGTCTGTTGACTATATGAGTTACATATGACAAAGCCTCAGCCCAAAATGCCTTGCTCAATTTGGAATGAGATAGCATACATCGAACTTTCTCAACCAAAGTATTATTCATTCGTTTTGCAACTCCATTCTGTTGTGGTGTATGAGGAATAGAAAAATGTCTGATTATCCCTTCATATTCACAAACTTTGAAGAAGGGATCTGATTTGTACTCGCCACCATTATCAGATCTAAGCCTTTTAATTTTCCTATCTGTCTGAGTCTCGATCATTTTCTTCCATTTAAGAAAGATATCTATAACTTCATCTTTGTGACTCATGGGGTATATCCAGACATATCTAGAGAAATCATCAATAAAAGTCACAAACCAGCGTTTACCTCCAAGTGAAGCATTCTTTGAAGGTCCCCAGACATCCGTGTGAATATAATCAAGAGATCCCTTAGTACGATGAATGGCAGTGCCGAACTTGACTCTTGTTTGTTTTCCCATTACATAATGCTCGCAGAAATCAAACTTTCCAATCTTGGCACCTTTCAAAAGACCTTGCTTCATTAAGCCTTGCAAAGCCTTTTCACTGACATGCCCTAAGTGCATGTGCCACAGGCGGGAAGAATCATTTTTCTTTTCTTCAGAACTACTTGAGACAGCTGCTCTTCCTGTAACTGTACTTCCATATAGGAAATACAAGTTCACCTTCTAAGTACTCTTCATCGCTACAAATGCACCTCATACAACTTTCAAGACTCCATTTTCCAATGTTACCTTGTAACCATTAGAATCTAGAACACCTAAAGAAATAAGGTTTTTCTTTAGGTCAGGAATATACCTTACATTTATAAGTCTTCTAATTGTACCATCGTGCATCTTTAGTCATACTATTCCAATCCCTTTTGTTTGACAGGCATTGTCGTTGCCTATAAGCACAACTCCTCCATCGAGCTCCTCAAAACTCGAAAACCAATGTTTGTTTGGAAACATATGATAAGAACATCCAGAATCAAGGATCCACTTATCTTAGTAGGTTTCTGATGATGAAACTGAAAAGGTTGATTCTTCATCTTCATCGACCTTCTGTGCAACATTTGCATTTGACTTGTCCTTGTTTGGACAAACTTTCTTCCAGTGCCCTTTCTGGTGACAATAGGTACATTGGTCCTTCGCAGGATGTCTTCTAGATGACTCTCCTCTAGACTTTGATCTAGATTGCCCCCTATTATTTGATCTGCCAGATTTTTTGTTGTTAGTCCTACCTCTGGCTGCCATCAATGCTTCTGATATTGAGTCTCTGTGTCATGTTGATCCTTCTTCTGGTACTCGTTATTTACCAAAGCATTTGAAACATCTACGAACTTAACCTCATCCTTTGCATATAACAAGGTTGTGGTTAAATGCTCATAGCTCTCAGGTAATGAATTCAGCAATAACAAATCTTTATCTTCATCGATAATTTCAACATCTAAATTTTACAGATCAACCAAAATTTTATTGAAATTATCTAAGTGTTCAATCATAGGGGTACCTTTCTTGTACTAGAAACGGAAAAGTTTCTTTTTCAAGTAGAGTCTTTTCTCAATACTTTTCGTCATGTATTTGTCCTCTAGTTTCTTCCAGAGAACTACGGCTACATTCTCTTTCATGACAAAGTACTTCTGACCTTTTCCTAAGCATAGTCGAATTGTGCCACAAGCTTGTCGGTTGACATAATTCCAATCTTCATTTGAATAATCTCCTGGCATGGTCTCCAAGGCTATATTAGATCTTTTTCGAAACAATATATCTAATACTTCACATTGCCATATGCCAAAGTTATTGGTGTCGTCGAATTTATCCACCTCAAACTTTACGTTGGACAACATAGTTCTTCGAGTAGAACAACTTGGTTTGCCATAAATTCTATGGTCAACTTGTTCACCTTCTTCAATCTCTCTATTATCAGCCATAAGTACAAACGGATAACAGAAATTTTGCACTTACAACTTAAAAGAGTGTTTTTCCAAATTTTATACCTTATTTGAAAAAACGGAGTCCATTGTTGAATCCGGAATGGTCTAATTATCTAGGAATAGATCTAACCCAATTGAAAACGGATGAAAAACAGACCAACTCTGTCCAAATATCACTAGTGACGGAGTTGACTCGGTTTAACTTGGCGAGTTGACTCATTTGTTGGTAGCAGCACTCCAGCAGCTTCTGGCGGCGATTCTGATTTCCGATTTGAGTGATTCTTTTACCGTTGTGTTCGTCTCATCGAGAGCTTCGATTTGATATATAATACTGCTATATTTGGCTCTGATACCAATTTGTTGTGGGCGGAAGCAATAAAGAGCGGTATATGAATATATCAAAACGATAAATGAACACACAAAATTTACGTGGTTCGGCAATTCACCTAGGTCCATGAGAGGCGGCAGATATTATTTAAACTGAGTAGGAAATATACAGAATACAGATACAGATTTCCTCACTAATAATATCTCTCAAGTGTTTCCCAAACTCACAAATATTTTCTCTCTTTGAGGTTGCTTATACTCTCTCTGATTTTTGCCTTGTTCTTCAATGCATGAACTCTTCCCTATTTATTGATGAAGCAAGGCTCCTTTTTGATGAACGAAAACCGGCATCGCCGATTCTGCCAATACTTTGGTTTTATTATTTATAAAACTCTCACAAGTGCACGAATCATTTCGTAGAAAATGATAAGTATACTCCCAAGGTCGATCTAAGGAAGGAATGTATGTGGTTTTTAATTTATTATTCAAACTTTTAAAAACGAAATTAAATCCTAAACATCCTGTCACGATATTTTGGGTTTTGTGTTTTTAATCTACTTACATAAAATTAAACATAGATTCAATAAACATTCATGCAAATTTTATCTTTTATAAATAGTGGAGTATTTATGGATATAATAACTAAGTTAATTATGCTTGCTCGTATTATCTAGGTTATTAAAGATATGAATTGATATTTATTGATTCTCCCTTTTTTGTATGAATACCACCTTTGGTGGGATTAGATATTCTTTGTTAACTAAACAAATCAATTAACACCTATGGGTGGGGTTGATAACTAATTTGGTTAATTAAATTAATTCCTTTTTCTAAGAGATTGAAAATGAACCATTTAAATGCCACCTTTGGTGGGTTAGATGTTAAACTTTATTCAAGGTGTCCAAATTAAACCTAAGAATTTAGTTATCCGAGTACTAACTTTCAAGTTTTAAAACTACTACTGCAAACATGTTGTCAATACATTTTCAGATAATAATTCTTATAAAAACTTTTGAATTCGACCTTCACTCTAACTACGGCGATTGTACCAACAAATAAAAGAGCACTACTCTAAATCGACCGATAACTAAATCTTAAAATCTAATTTTCATATTTAAGTTTGTAATGAAAAATAATATATTTCTCTCTAACATTCTTAATATAAAATCTTGAATAAAAATAAAATCAATTCATTTTAGAGATTTTTACCTATTTAATATTTCGCAAGCATAACAACGTTATTATTATATCATTTTTACAAACAGCTAGCACAGTTAAATTTAATCACAGACAAATTAAATATAACATGTAAGAATAAAGCATAAAAAATAACTGCAAAGAAAATAAAATCCTTACAGTACTTCGACGCCATTCCCGTTGCTAGAAAACCTCCAAACGGAATTTGCACTCCCATTTATTGAATCAAAAAGCTAATAAATTACAAAAAAACATAACTAGTTCTTCCCAAAAAGGGAAGAACTCTAAAACTAAGCAAAACTAGCTAAAACATAAGAAAACCTAGCTAAAACATAAGAAAAACTAAAAACTAAGAAATGGAGAGAAAGAAAGAAGAGAGAAGTGTGTTTTTAGGTGTGTTTTGAAGTGAAGGGAAGGGGGGTATTTATAGGTGAGGATGGAGAGAAAAAATGAGTAAAAAATGTTAAAAGAAATATTAAAAAATTAAAAACGTGTAATGGAAATGTCGAGGTCATCAATGACGCCAGATGACGTCACGGGTTGCCGCACGTGAAAAATGGGGTGAAAACGTGGGCGCGAGGGGGCTGGCAAGCAAGGCGCTGCAGCCGCGTGCGTGAACAGTGCCGCTACGGATGGGCATTTCAACGCGCTGCCGCTGTCATTGCCGCGCTCGGCCAACGTGAACAGCCCGCTGCCAGTTCGGCTGGATACCGCGCGCGCGGACGGGTCAAGCCTTTCCGGCGCAATTTTTTCCTTTTTGACATTTTTGACCTTTTCGACCCATTTTGTCCAATTTTTCCATATTTGTTGACCTTTCCCCATTTATTTATTGATATATTTGTGATGTATTGCTTCAAGTATTCCTCTTTGAGTCTTTAAATTGCGTTTTTAAGCCAAAATACCTGAAAAACAATAAAAATACCCATGATTCCGAAAAAGATAAATTTATATAAATATATGATAAAACATATAAATATATATATTTTTAATCAATTAATGAGCATAAAATCATGATAATTTTAGTACTTTTTGAGCACTCATCACTTTTCCCTAAATTGTGCCATAATTTAAGCCTTAAATTAGGCCACTAATTTTCTTAAAGTATGCCACTAATTTTCTTAAATCATGGCACAAATTAGGCCACTAATTTCTCTAAATTATGCCACTAATTTGTTACTTTTAGAGCCAATATTCAACATCAAGTCTATAATAACAGTTTATATTCGGTGAATGGTATAAGGAAAGCATCACTTACAGGTGTAAGTATCATCTGCATGATGAATAGTAAAAGAGAATCCCTTGTTTGGGTTCTTGTGATTGATGTTCTTAAAAGTGAATTTTACCCTAGCAGAAAAGTTAGGTTTCAAGGATGCCAAATATTACAGAAGAAAAATATATCAAAACATAAAATACTTACCATGTCTTCCTTAAATATGTAAACAAAGAACCCTATTGTACCATGAAATGGCTTCCTATACTTCATCTAAACTATTTTGGCTATCTTTTTCTCCTAATTTTGCGAAATTTTCAAATTAGTGCTTAAGAAATGGTAGGGAAAAAGGGGAACAATAATGTCATAGGCATGAGTTTAGTACATTAACATGAAAATAAGCACAAATATAGCCCATATTATGGGCAGCATTGAGCAGAAAATTGATAAATTACATCAGACAATTCCTACATTCAATAATATATAAATGAAATAGCCAAATTGCAAAATGGAAATACATTCAGGTTTGAAATTAGTTAAATTTTTCAAAAGAGAAAAAATTTGGAATAGAAAACAAATTCAGCTAGAAGGCCAAAAAAATACCCAAAGATTGCTGGCAAAGAATTGACGCATATTCATCCTTAAGGGTGTCTATCGAATTGAAACCGTTAATTTTATACTCATCTGATCTTTCAATTGAATTGAAACATCTTAATTCGCAACCGATCCCTAATCTATTCGGATTGGATCGGTTGAATCCGACAAAGAAACTTAATTAACTTTAATTTTAGTATTTTTGAATAAAAAATTTAAATTTTCACAAAACATAAACTTATTCGAGTTAAAAGAAATCTTAAAATACGAAATAAAAAGGTTAAAATACAACTCAAACGGTCAAACCTATATAAAACAAAAATAATATAATAGTCATTTTAATAAAGGTAACAATTCATTCAAACAATAAACAAGAGAATAATTCACAATAATCTAACATCCATTGAGCATCTTGAAAATAATTTTGGGTCTAACAATAGTAAAAAAATTCATTGTTTTACAACTATTAGCCATAATTTAAAAAATGTTAATAAATTGGTAACTAAATATATAAAAAATAATATATGAAATACATAAAAAATAAAAAATTATATATCATACTCAATCAAGGGTAATATTCTTAACGCCTTCCAACGTATCTACAAAATAGAAGACAAAATAAAGTGATGAAAACATTAAAACATCAATCATAAGAGAATGTTCTCAATTAATAATGAAAATTAAAATAATATTATCTGTTTTAATATCATCAAGTGACTCATGAATGTTAATTATTGGTGATTTAATCCAGTTTTGAGTACAATTAAGTGCTTGGATAGTTTTTGGGGACAATGAGCTTTTAAAAGGATCAATAACTCTTCCTCCAGTAGAAAATACGGACTCAAAAGCTACAATTGATATAAGTATAGCTAAAACATCTTTGGCAACCTTAGAAAGAACCTTGTACCTCGATGAGTTCACCTTCCACCAACCTAAAAGATCAAAAGACTTAACATCCACATCCTCACATGTCTCACCCAAATATTTATCCACTTCAATTTGGTTGTCTATTTTTTGCATCTTTGACACGCATTTTATAACAATCCATCCATAGTGAAAATGAATCAATGCTACAACTATCCATTATTTCTATGTCTAATGGTTGCGAGCTTATAGCTTGCACATTTGTAGAATACAAAACTAAATACTGATCAAACAAATTACCCAAAGTTTGTCTAAATTTTTTCATCATCTCACCAACCATAATATCATCTTCATCACACAATAGTGAAGAAATCAATATTTGAAGAAATAATTAGAAGAAGAAATAAATGTTTTTCTCCTTATATATTTTCTTAATTTGTATCAGATATGTACATTGTTTATATAAAAAAATATCAATTACTATTTCAACAACCACCATGATTGAATTACATGGTTTACAGACCATGTATATTGGTAGGCATTTGGCATCGGTGCAGTATTTGTTGAAAAAGAGTTGCAGTGTTTGTTGAATTCAACACTCCCCCTCAAGTTGGTGCATAGATGTCTTTTGATAAGAGCCAAATTATTTCATTTTTTGTTATGATTTAAATGTTGATATTCGAGTGAAAATTGTGTTTATTTGATTAATTAATCCACAAATGTCATTTCACGGGTATTTCGTGTTTAAAGTGCAATTTAAGGTAAAATCATTATTTTGGATAAGTTTGTGACAAATTACAATAGTCGGGATTGAGAGACAATAAAAAGAAAACAAAATTTCAAAATTTGAATATCCCGCCGCCGGCGAGATGATTCTCGCCGCCAGCAAAATTCTTACAGAGAGCACGGCGAAAAACCTTCCCGAGAGCACGGATTTTGGCAGATGGAAATCTTGCCACCGGCCAAATGCATCTAGCCGCCAGCCACATTAATCTAGCCACCGGCCAAAATCAGAGAACCAAAAATTTTATTTTCTAGAAATCTTGCCGCGGCGAGAATAATGTCGCCGCCGGCGAGTTTTGTCCAAAAACACAATTTTTTTGTTGTTTTGTTCCAAAATTGCCCCCAAAATCCTAGATCTATATATACTATAAGATGGAGAAAGAGGTCACAGAAGAGAGAGTAGATCTGAGTTATTTTTGGAGGAGAAAAGGAAATTTTGGAGAGAAAGGTTGGAGAAGCTTGAAGGATCCTCACCATTGTTCCTACCAAGTCTTCATCTTCAAGATTTTTTCATCTCTTCTACTTAGCTTTTATTTTCTGCATTTTATTTAGATTTGTTATTCATGGATTCAATTGAAATAATGTTTATTCTTATTTCTGTTATGAACTAATTCGTTTTTGCTAAGGCTATGATGTAGTTAAATCAAGAAAATCTGATTTCTTGTGTTATCGTTATATGAATTCATTGTTTTCAAGTTGAGTATTTATTTCCATGCTTAATGCTTTTAAATTTATGATCAAGATTTAAATGATTTGTTGCATTATATTGAGACCAAGAGGAGATGTGTAATGAATGCTTCTTGTGATAAATATCGTATGTTGAATGCGAGTTTGACACCTAATGCATGATGTATGTGGTTATTCTAGAAATTCCATAAATCGTAATGTGCTTATTTGTGATTAAATCTTCATAGAAATATAGTTGGTTTTCATAGATAAGTAATTCTAATATAACTCGAGAGAGAGTATTAAATAAGTTTGGGTTTTTCGACCATCACTTCTAACTTTGATTCTCATATAACGTGATTTGAAATCGGATTGAATTGATTTAGCGAAATCAAATGCCTTAGCGTTTTTAATCATTTGTGAACAACATTAAATTTTGTTATTTGTGTTTAGTTTTAGGTTAATTTACTTCTTAAACAAATTCAAAAATTCGGTTTCAAATAAAATTAGGATTAGTCAATTTCGGTACTTAGTAACGCCATTCCTTGTGGGTTCGATATCCGTACTTTTTAAAACTTTATTACTTGAATGATTTGTACGCTTGAGAAATTACGCATCATATTTCATGCCCAACTTGACTGAAACTTCTATGAATACTCGATATGAGACTACTTTAGTGAGGATGTCAGCCAACTGATCTTCTAACTTAATTTTTGGCAATTCAAATGAATTTTCTTCTAACTTTTCCTTAATAAAGAATCTGTCAACTTCAACATGTTTTGTACGATCTGTTGAACTGGATTATAAGCAATATCACATGCTACTTTATTGTCACAAAATAACTTAAGTGATTCTTTAGCAGGATTTCCCAAATCTTTTAAGAGAGATTGTAACCACAAGGCCTCACAAAGCCCAAGTGACATGCCTTTGTATTCAACTTCTACGCTTGAACGGGAAATAACATGTTGTTTCTTACTTCTTCATGTTACAAGGTTTGCCCCTACAAAAGTGAAGTAGCCTGATGTAGATCATCTATCATTTATTGATCCAGCCCAATCAACATCAATATATACTTCAATTCTAGAAAACTCTGAGTTTTTAGTGAACAATACTCCTTTTTCCAAGAGTAGACTTTAAATACCTCAAAATACGAATAACTACATTCATATGTTGTTCTCCAGGATTATGCATAAATTGGCTAATAATACTTAAAGCATAGGCAAGGTCTGGTCTTATGTGTGCCAAATACATCAACCTTTCAACAAGCCTTTGGTATCTTTCTTTATTTGTTGGAACTTGATCAGCCTTGATACATAACTTTAATCCTTCCTCTACTGGTGTATTAGCTGGTTGACATGCCAACATACCGGTTTCTTTTAATAAATCTAAGGCATACTTTCTTTGAGATAAGAAGATTCCTTTTGTTGATCGAGAAACCTCAATCCCAAGAAAATATTTTAAGAAACGAAGGTCTTTTATTTCAAATTCTTTGGACAAATAAGTTTGTAGCGCTTTCCTTTCTTCAAGATCCTTTCCTGTTACTATCATATCATCAACATATACAATAAGTGCAGTGATCTTACCATACCTTTTTTTTAGAAATA
This sequence comes from Hippophae rhamnoides, assembly GCA_033030585.1. NCBI lineage: Eukaryota > Viridiplantae > Streptophyta > Magnoliopsida > Rosales > Elaeagnaceae > Hippophae > Hippophae rhamnoides. The sequence continues at coordinate 37,677,986 of CM065428.1, read as the reverse complement.
AAGTATGGTCTGAATTGCTTTGCTTGTAGCCAAATGCCTTCATTGACCTTATGAACTTGCCAAACCATGCTCTTGCGGATTGTTTCAATGCACACAATGATTTTTTTTATTTGCACACCTTTTCATCATGGATTTTGGATTTCTTGATTCCTGATGGTAAATCAATATAGACTTCTTCAATTAAATCTCCATGTAGAAAGGCATTTTTTACATCAAATTAATATATTGGCCAATCTAAATTTGTAGCTAGAGATACCAAGACCCAAACAATGTTAATTTTGGTTATAGGTGCACATTTTTCTGTATAGTCGATCCCATATGTTTGAGTGTATCCTTTTGCCACCAATCTTGCTTTATAGCTTTCAATCATACCATCTCCTTGATACTTTACTGAAAAAATCCATCGACATCCAACAATTTTCTTTGTTGGTGGATGATTGATAAGTTCCCAAGTTCTATTTATTTCTAAGGATCTTAGTTCTTTGTTCATAGCATCTTTCCATTTTTGGTCAGCTAAAGCTTCCTGCACACTGTTAGGAATAGATACAGCAGATAATTGATTCACAAATGATACGTTTGATTTTGACAAACGATGTTTAGACATATAGTTACTCATGGGTTATTTGACTTTAGTAGAAATCTTAGGTTCATACATGGCTTTAGGAATACCTCTGTTAGGATGTGATGGAAGTATTTTTCTCGCTGGTTTAATAGTTGGAACATCCTCTACAAACGATAGGTTAGGTATATCAGAAGCTTGTGGAGAAGGAAACTCATACTCACTTAGTGGTAGTAAGGAACTTGCTTGATGATCTTGAAGTTGATGAGGACTTGATTCTATTTCCCTTGAGTCTTTTCTATAATAAGAGTTATTACCATCTGAATTCAACTTATTTGTATTTTCCTCACATATAATTTGTCTTTGGGACTTCAACACTCCCCCTCACATCGATTTCCGACCGGGGATATGGAGTGTCTCCCCCTCACACCGGTGCAGGGTTCATCCCCTACAACCGGCCGGGTACCGACTAAGTCACCTGACTTTGATACCATGAAGAAATCAATATTTGAAGAAATAATCAGAAGAAGAAATAAACGTTTTTCTCCTTATATATTTTCTTAATTTGTATCGGATATGTACATTGTTTATATAGACAAATATCAATTACTATTTCAACAACCACCATGATTGAATTACATGGTTTACAGCTGCTTGGTAGGCGCCATGTATATTGGTAGGCGTTTGGCGTCGGTGCAGTAATTGTTGAAAAGGAGTTGCAGTATTTGTTGAATTCAACAAATAGATCCAAACAAATTCTCAAGCATTGTTCCTTACGTCTTGGACCAAGAAAAGTTGCAATAAATAAAAAATCCTTCATCTTTTCTATACCTCCCCAATATTTATTGAATTTTGTTTTCATTTCTTCGGCCATTTTGCTTAACACAAAATCTATATTTTCAAACCAGAAACTCAATTGGTTGTGTATGAAACAAATTTGATCCAAAAATAAATTTGAAGTAGCATACACAGAATCATAAAATCTCAATGTTGCAACATAGAATATTTTCAAAAACCTCACAAATACGTGAACATTAGACCAATCAAACATATCAGAATTTTTGCAACTATCCTTTCCAATGTTGAACTCTTGCTTAAATATCACATCATCATTTTCTAAACGTTCAAAAGCCTTTTGAAATCTTATTGCACCTTCTAACATTAAGTAGGTGGAATTCCACCTTGTTACTATATTCAAACATAATATTAGTACCAATATTATATTGCTCCGCACAATTCTTAAATTTTAACAACCTTGAAGGTAATACTTTGACATATTTCACAACTTCTCTTATCTTACTTATGCTTGAATCATGTTCTTTCAAGCCTCTCTCATAACCAAATTCAGAATATGAGCTGCACACCTCATATATTTACCATCTAGTATTGCACCTCCCCAATTGTTCACTTTCAAGCCCTCTCTCACTTTTTTTACTTATGTTGGAATCATGTTTGATAAGAGCTAAATTATTGCATTTTTGTTATGATTTAAATGTTGATATTTGTGTGAAAATTGTGTTTATTTGATTATTTAATCCACAAATGTCATTTCATGGGTATTTTCGTGTTTAAAGTGCAATTTCAGGTAAAATCATGATTTTGGAGAAGTTAGGGACAAAGTACAATGATCGGGATTGAATGAAAATAAAAAGAGAACAAAATTTCAAATTTTGGAATTCTCGCCGCCAGCGAAAACCTTACGGAGAAAATGTTGAAAATCATGTAGGAAGCACAGATTTTGGCCAAGTGAATCTCGCCGCTGGCCAAAGTACTCTCTCCGCCGGCCAAAGTATCTTGCCGCCGGCCATATTCATCTCGCCGCCGGCGAAAATCTTCCCGAGAGCACAAATTTTGGTAAACTCATCTCGCCGCCGGCCAAATAATTCTCACCGCCAGCCAAAGAATCTCGCCTCCGGCCACATTAATTTGGCCGCCGGCCAAAATCAGAAAAACAAAATTTAAATTGCCAGAAATCTCGCCGCGGCGAGAATAATGTCGCCGCCGGCGATTTTTGTCCGAAAACACATTTGTTTTGTTGTTTTGTTCCAAAATTTCCCCCCAAACCCTAGATCTGTATATACATTATGATGGAGAAAGAGGGGGACGGAAGAGAGAGAAGAATTGAGTTATTTTTGTAGGAGAAAAGGAAATTTTGGAGAGAAAGGTTGGAGAAGCTTGAAGGATCATCACCATTTTTGCTACCAAGTCTTCCTCTTCAAGAGTTTTTTATCTCTTCTCCTTAGCTTTTATTTTCTGCATTTTATTCAAATTGTTTGTTCATGGATTCAATTGAGAATATGTTTGTTCTTATTTTCGTTATGAACTAATTCGTTTTTGCTAAGGCTATGATGTAGTTGAATCATGAAAATCTGATTTCTTGTGTTATCGTTATATGAATTCGTTGTTTTCAAGTTAAGTATTTATTTCCATGCTAAATGCTTTTAAATTTTTGATCAAGATTTAAATGATTTGTTGCATTATATTGAGACCGAGAGGAGATGTGTAATGAACGCTTCTTGTGATAAATATCGTATGTTGAATGCGAGTTTGACACCTAATGCATGATGTATGTGGTTATTCTAGAAATTCCATAAATCGTAATGTGCTTGTTTGTGATTAAATCTTCATAGAAATATAGTCGGTTTTCATAGATAAGTAATTCTAATATAACTCGAGAGAGAGTATTAGGTAAATTTGGGTTTTTCAACCATCACTTTTAACTTTGATTCTCATATAACATGACTTGAAATCGGATTGAATTGATTTAGCGAAATCAAATGCCTTAGCGTTTTTAATCATTTGTGAACAACATTAAATTTTGTTATTTGCGTTTAGTTTTAAGTTAATTTACTTTTAAACAAATTCAAAAATTCGGTTTTCAAATAAAATTAAGGTTAGTCAATTTCAGTACTTAGTAACACCATTCCTTGTGGGGTCGATATCCGTACTTTTGTACACTTTATTACTTGAATGATTCGTACACTTGTGAAAATACGCATCAATGTTCTTTCAAGCCCTAAGTCATTTGTGACTTTGTTGGCATTCCTGTGTGCAAAACACGAAGTCTTTTTATTTTTCTAAGTGTATTTATCTTCCTCTCGTTAAAGTTAGTCACTAACTATTAGTAATACACATACACACATAGTTAAATGCACTTTTTATGTAAGCATGTTTATATATATCATAGGAATGGTTTTTAAAATATCCATGCTATGATGAATGTTATGGTTTGTTTTTGTTGTGCTGGGGTATTTATGAAAACTTGGTAATTTTTGAAAATGAAAAAATCAAATTTTTGGTGGCTCAACTTAATGACTCCCACTGACGAGGCCTTGACATAGGGTAGACGAGGCCTCGACATAGGGTAGACGAGGGTTCGATGAAGGGTCAACAAGGCACCCCATAGGTTGAATATCATCTATAAATACCCCCATCTTTTTGTGTTCTTCAATCAAGAAAATATAGTGAAGTTTTGCTAAAATTTCACTCATTTCTGATTTTGTTTCACAAATCCCTTTGAAAGTATATCAATGTTTATGCTATGTATTTCTAAGAGTAAAATAGAGGTCTTAAGTCATAAGTACTTAAGACTACTTTAGCAGTTGGTTGGGGGCAAAACTAAGTTCTTGGGTTGGACTTGGTCATATTTGTATATTCCCAAGACAATGTTTGCTAGTTTATATGGTTGGGTACTTCACACATTATTGTACATGTTACTGATCGACTGGTTACTAATCACACAATTGTGCTTGGTGTTGGCTTTGGAAGAAAATCATATCCATGTCAGATCAAGTATTTATGGAAGTAGTGAGTAAGGGTAATAATAGGTAGTTAGGGCAAAATGGTCCCAATTGATAGAGATATTTACGTTTGTACTTTTATCAAGTTATATCTGTTTATTATTATTAATAAATTGTTTACTGTTGATTAGTTACCATAAGAAACACAAGGATTTTACAACATAAGCAGGAGTTCTACGTGGGTTTACCTCGTTATATCTACTGTTATGCATGCTTTGATGTTATGCTAGTATAATCTAGGTTTTTGTTGTATATTTACCAGCATACTAGATTTAGACTATGATTAGAAAGCTTATTGATTTATATCGTTTCATACTTTCTTTTCTTTCTATATAGCATGCGTATAACTTTTCTGATTATTGCATCTAGCTCTTTAAACTAATCTACCTCCTCTTTGGTTAATTTTTACTACTTCAGCTATTTATCTGCTATCTATTTAAATTTTGTAACTTGCAAGTTTAGGGTGAGTCTTTAAGGAGTCAAAATTTCCCTATCCTAGTTATGTACCGGGTGTCAGACTCTTTCAATTAGTATTAAAGAGAGTTCACCTTATTGGACTTGACAGTTACAATATTGATTCTATTTAAACTTATTTTATACATACAGATACACACACTTATCTTTGATGAATTTGGGAAAAGGAAGCAATATAGCTAGGCCTCTATTTTTCAATAGGATGAACTACACTTATTGAAAGCCCCAAATACAGGTCTTCTTTTGGTCACTCGTAAACAATATTTAGTTTCTTATTAAAAATGGTAAGATGTATCTGACCAAAACCCTCCCATACAACACAGTCTTTCCAAATTCAATGATAGAATAGAATAAGAAAGATAGCAAAGAATCTGAATGGAACATCAAAGGGTTGCATGCCATTATCAAAACTATTACTCTTGATAAGTATAGAAGAATTCAGAGATGCACTACGTCTAAGTAGGCTTAGGATATACTTAAGACTGCACATAAGGATACCTTTATAGTGAAAAGTTCTAGGATCTTGAAGCTGAATAAAGATTTCGAGCTCTGTATCATGGAAGAAGATGACACGTTTCATAAGTTTCATGCTTACTTCTTCAATATTGTCAACAACTCCTATAATATAGGGAGACTAATAAGTGAGAAGAAAAAGACTGAGAAAATAATTTCTAGTCTCCCAAACCATTTCCATGCCAAGGTCACAATTATTGAGTGAATATACAAGCTTGGAGAATTGGGTGTGATTAAGTTGGTAGGTAACCTTTAAGTCTTTGAACTTCATCACCTACTCCATATACAAAATCAAAATATTATTGGTATGGGGAAGAGCATTGTGCTCAAAACCACCAAGGGTAGTGGTTCTAGCAAGGATGAAAGTACTATTGTAATCAGTGAAAAAGACTCTAATCCTAATGAAAAAGAGATAATGTCGCTAACTAAGAAATTTACAAGATCTTCCAGAATTAGAAGAGCTCTTCTAGTAGAGCAAGAAGAGATAAGTCTAGTACAAAAAGTCCTAAGATCAGTGAAGAATAACAATGACTTTAAGGATGAGTCAGAAAAATGTGGACGAAGCTATATTGACAAGATTAAGTACTTTGAGTATGGGAAGCCAAGACACATTATTGCAAACTGCTTCTCTGAGTGAACACGCATGAACAAGTGTGCAATGAAGGTTGAGGTTACTATTCCAAATAGTACTAGTAGTGAAGATGATGATGATACTAACTTCTTAGCCTTCATGGCTTTAAGAACTGTTGAATATCCTCCAACTAATGCTTCAGAGGGCTAAGATATATTACAGACAATGATGATGACCAAGATGAGTTTCTTGATACCTACAATAGCCCTTGTTAGAGCATATCAAGTCAAAGAAAGCTAAGAAAATGGTTTTAGAAAGTGTGTTGAAGGCCACTCTTAAAGAGAGAAAGTCCTCAATCGATAGTGATAAAAATGATCTCACTAACAAGTGTAAGGTTGATAACTGTATTTTATATAGTTATTTTCACTTATTTTATTAATTATAATTTCTATGTTCTTAATGTTTTTAGTTAATTTTCGATGAATAAATTGGTATTTATTGTTTTTTATATTTTTTTATGAAAAGTAAATAATTTGTATCGAAAACGTACTTAATTGCAAGTTTTCTTCCAAAAATATAATTTCAAAATAAATGAATATTTAATTGCAATTTATAAATGTTGAAAATATAAATTAAATTAAATTTGGGCTTAATTTTAATTATTAAAAGTTTAAAATTTAATTTAAATTACTAAAGGGCTGTATTGCAATTAAACAAAGTTTAAAATGTAATTTGAAATATATTTGTGGGTGAAAATATAATTAATAAAAGTTATTTTTCTTCGTAGGAGAGAAGTTCCACGCGTCAACATCCACGCGTACAACGTGGTCCGTCCGATCAAAGCATAAACGGTCAGGATTGGCGCGTGTAGATTAAACCCGACCAAGGAGAATGGGTGCAGGATTTATTCCATCGCACGGCTTGGCATGCCAGTGGGCCCACCTTCCGCGCAGGCCGGCTTGAAGGGTGGGACCCACGTGTCCGTTACACGTCTGCCAAAGGGCGTTGTTCTGTGCGGCCGAACCACGTGCAATCGTTCTTCTAGCAAATTAAAGTCTTCCACGTGTCCCAATTTCCCCTTGAACGAATCATCAGAGGAAGCGTGGCACATATCGGTGAACGCAAAAGCGTATAATCTCGCCCTCGTTCCAGCCGTTGCCTCACGTTTCGCGCGCCCCAATTCTGTGCGACAAGTTCTACGTGCGCCCATTCCCTTCAATGAATGAGATGCTGCCATGTGTCCCACTAAAATTTTCCGCAAATCATAACGCGACATGTGGCTGCGTAGAAGGAAAATAAAATAGAAACGCGTAGCATCTCCACTCACTTTTTCGATTCCATTTTCGATACAAATTTTTCCCCCACGCGTTTTAATTTATTATTTTCCCATACTTCTTTGTCCCCTGCGTGTGTTAAATTTTATTATTTTTGATGTATTTTGGTGATAAGGTGATAAGATGATAAGCTATAAATAGGTGATAAGATGATAGAATTAAGAGTTTTTGTTTTTAGTTTTAGTTTTGGTATTTTTCTTTAGTGTTTGGGATTGGACGGTGGAACATGCAGATGCCATTTTTGGCTTCTGTTGTGTTCTACATGTGCCAAATATTTACTATCTGAAATGTTTTCAATTTCCTTTCTTCTTCCTTCTAATTTTTCTGCATTTGCTGTAATTTTTATTTTAAATTTATGAAGTAATTTAATTTTTCTAGGGTTACATTTGATCTAAATTTATGAAGCTTTGATTTTAATTATTTTTGATAGGTTTATAAGAAGTTCGATTTGTTCATTCTATTTTGTGCTTAATGCTTTTTGATTATTTACGAATCTTATCAAAACAATCCGTGACACATAAATAAACTTAGAAGAGGCATTTGTGTGTGTATTGCTCGTAAATAGAATGACATGTATGATGAAGGATAGGAATATACCCTAATTGTATGTGTGTTGTCATTTGAGAACTTAGAACTTAATGAATCTTATTAAATTTAATTCTCATAGAGATATAGTGAATTAATTTAACGAGGTGTGTTTATACAGAGCTCGGAAGAGATGTATGAATAAAAATAGAAGTTTTCGGTTGACAAATTAAATGTACTAAAAAATATAAATCAAGAGAAAATAATATGATAAGAGTGGATTAATTTGGTGAAAAATTGCAATCCTAGATTTCTTTTATTTACTTATTAAACCCTTTTCTTAACTTTTTCCATATCAACGATTGTTTTGGATAAAATCTGAGTGAAACAATTTTAGTACTCAACAAACTATAGTAACAAATCTCCGTGGGAACGATCTTTACTTACAAATCTTTATTACTTGTGACCGTGTATGCTTGCACGATTTTATGTGTGTTCCAAAACACACCACAAGTTTTTGACACCCCCAAACTTAAGTTTTTGCTATTCCTCGAGCAAAAGGAAGGAAATAAAACAAAGATATCTGCATTTAAAATAGTGATTTTCAATATATATATATATATATAACTTTTGAAATTACATAACTCAAAGAAATAGGACTTCATTAAGCTTGTAATGTATGGCTTAGGTAGGATAAAGGATAATATTTAGCTCAAAAACTTTTCCAAAACATAACATTTTAGGATTGAAAAAGATAACTTTTATCATCACAATAATTACTTCCCAATTTGGGATTTATCATCACATACCATCCTCTTTTTTTTTATTTTTGCTTTTTTTTTCAGAATCTGTTTTTTTTTTGTTTTCTTCTTTTCTGCTATTTTTTCTTTTTTTTAGTAATCTCTTTTGTTTTTCATGATATATCTTTAATTATTTACTAACAAATAGATATATCCACACACACATATATATATTTTTTAAGGTAGGCTTTTGAAATGAGATAAATATATATATATATATATATAAATTTTGAAGCTCAAAAGGGGTATACTATGGATAATGTATGTGAAGGTAGATAGAAAGGCTCAAACGATCCAAAGATGGCCTAAATCATTTTCTTAGTTAAATGTTATCTATAATTTCGCCTCGAGAGAAAATCAAACAAATTCTAAGAATTGTGACACCACAAATATCAATCGAATTCCATACTCATATAAACCTTCTCTAAATTATCATAGCAAATCAAAAATCAAGACTAGTGCTCATGAATTATCTTGTAAAAATGAAACATACGTAAAAATCATTCATCACTTAGACAACATTCAAATTTTTCAGAGAGCTATGCACCATTTAAACAGATGAAAAATAAAAAATAAATCACTATTCATAGCAAAATATCTTCAATTAACCAAACAAAAAAACAATTTCACAAGCAATACCATCCAGAAAGTATTTTAATTAGGTTCAATAAATCCACCACCCTCAAACTTAATATACACATTGTCCTCAAAGTGTGAAAGTTAAAGAACATATGAGATCGGTTTAAAGAAACTTCCTCGTTTGTTTGATTGGTTAAGCCAAAATTGCTTCATTACCTCCACTTTGCACCTACGAAGGAAAAAAAATAACATAACAAAATATAAAAAGTAATACATGCAAAAAATAAAAAAAAATAAAACACATGGGTTGCCTCCCAAGAAGCGCTTGATTTATAGTCTTCAGCTTGACTTCTCAATTTGTTTTTCTTTTTATAAGTTAAGATTTGTGTGTCAAACAAAATCTCAACTTACGCGAAAATTGAAAAATAAATTAAGAAACAATAACCATAAAAAAAATTTACTATTTTTTTTATATTTTTTTTCTGATGTGCATTAAGATTTGTGTGTCAAACAAAATCTCAACCCACGAGAAAATTGCAAAATAAATAAAACAACAAACAATAAGCAAAAACAAAATTTATTTTTCTTTTTGTGAGGTAAGATTTGTGTGTCAAACAAAATCTCAACCCACGAGAAAATTGAAAAATAAATTAAACATGCAAAAATAAATTTTTTTTGAATTAAAATCAGATTGATTGGTATTAATATCAACAATGAAAATAGTAAAACAAATCCCCGACAACGGCGCCAAAAACTTGTTGTCTGTTTTGCAGAACATAAAATCATGCAAGTATACACGGTCACAAGTGATAAAGATTTGTAAATAGAGTATCGTTCCCACGGAGATTTGTTACTATAGTTTGTTGAGTACTAAAATTGTATCATTCTGATTTTATCCAAAACAATCGTTGATTAAGAAAAAGGTAAAAAGAAAATAAGAGAACTCTAGGATTGCAATTTTTCACCAAATTAATCCACTCAATCTTGTTATTTTCTTTTGATTTATATTTTTTTAGTACATTTAATTTGTCAACCGAAAACTTCTATTTTTATCCATACATCTCTTCCGAGCTCAGTATAGACACACCTCGTTAAATTAATTCACTATATCTCTATGAGAATTAAATTCACCAAGATTCATTACGTTCTAAGTTTTCAAAAGGCCACACATACAATTAGGGTATATTCCTATCCTTCATCATACATGTCATTCTATCTACGAGCAATATACACAAAAATGTCTCTCCCAAGTTTATTAATGTGCCACAAATTGTTTTGATAAAATTCGTAAATAATCAAAAAGCATTAAGCACAAGATAGAGTGAACAAATCGAACGTCTTATAAATCTATCAAAAAAATAATTAACATCAAAGCTTCATAAATTCAGATCAAATGCAACCCTAGAAAAATTAAATTACTTCATTAATTAAAAATAAAAATTACAATAGATGTAGAAAAATTAGAAGAACAAGAAGGAAAATTAAAACATCACATATACAAAATATTTGGCACACGCAGAACACAACAGAAGCCAAAAAATGGCTTCTGCGTGTTCTGCAGTCCAAAACCGAACACCAAATAATCTCCAAAACTAAACTAAAAAAAACTCCTTTAAAACTAAAAACTATCTCCTTTTTATAGCAAAACAATACATCTAAAATATTACATTTCTTTTTTTTTTCTTTTCGGAAATGCGTAAAGATTATTCCCTCGAAAATAAAATCATCGCGTTTCAAAATTCGATATCGAAAAACGGTAATTAAATATCACGCGTAGACAAGGACCGTTTTGACTTCTTTTTAATTTCAAAGTACATGCCACGTGTCAGCGTCTGATTCATTACAAGAAATGGTGGGACACATAGCTGCATATAACAGGATAGAAGGGACGGGCTCACGGAAACTTGCCGCACCTGATTGCGGGGCGAGAAACGTGGGAGACAGCTCCTGAGACGCGTCCGGGATTCCGCGCTTTTGCGTTCACCGACACATGCCACGTGTCCTAACATGATTGGATGATAGATTAAGTGGGAAACATGGTAGATTCTGGTTTGTGGAATAACTGGGCACACGTGGAGATCAACGCACGGGATCAGAGGCGCGCGTACGCGGGGAACAATGGCTGCAACGCGTCAGACACGTGGGTCCCACTCTACATGCCGGCCTGCGCGGAAAGTGGGCCCCACTCGGGCGCCGAACCGCGTAAAAGAATCTGCGCACACGCGATTTAGTCGGGCGTGATTTGGACGCGTGCATCGTAGCCGTTTATTCTTTGATCGGTCGGTCCACAGTTGGCGCTTGTTGTTGGCGCATGGTTCTTCTAATCTGCGTAGAAAATTTAATTTTCTTATTTGTATTTTGACCCAGAAATATATTTCAAATTACATTTTAAACTTTGGTTAATTGCAATGTAGCCTTTTGCTAATTTTAAATTAAATTTTTAAATTTTTAATAATTATAATTAAGGCCAAATTCATTTTAAATTATATTTTCGATTTTTATAAATTATAATTAAGAACAAAATTATTTGAAATTATATTTGTGGACATAAATATGAAATTAAGTACATTTTCAATACAAATTATTTAATTTTTTTAAAAATGTATTTCTTAGCACATAAAAGGTAAATATTAATTTATTTAACTAAAATTAAACAAAAATGTAAAGAACATAGCAATTATCATTAATAAAATCGATGAAAAGAACTATATAAAACATAGTTATCAACACCCCTAATCGATAGTGATAAAAATGATATCACTAACAAGTGTAAGGTCACACAAAAAAGTTACTCTGATTTGCAAGAAAAATTTAATGCAAATCATGCCAAGCTAAACAATCTTGAGAAGGAATTAAAGAATTCTGTAATAATTATAACGACTCCTCTATATGCTAGCTCTGATCCTTATTTTGATAAGACTTTTAAAACTACTCGCCTAAAAAAGTAGGTGATTGTGCTTGATAGTGATAAAGAGTATTTTACATATACTCTTACTGATAAGGAAGCAAAACTTGAGAAGCTATATGAAAAAGTCAATATTATCGAGAATTTTACTATGTACCTTGAATCTTTTCTTCAAGAAAAGGAAGATTGGATTAGAGCTTTGAAGAATAAGCTCTCAATGAATGAGATGGATCTTACTCATCCTTCTTCTATGGTTAGTAAGTTAGGATTGGTACTCAAAAACTTAATGATATCATCAGTATCACTAAGTCTTATGGTGATAAAATAGGAATCGTGTATAAAGAAGGGGTTTCTACTTCAGCCAGTGTTATGCCTAAGTTTGTCAAATATACAATTTAAGAACCAAAGTTGAAGTATATTTCAATCATACCAAAAGCTAAATTGGTTGCTGCATCATAGCCTCCATCCTCTAGCAAGGTGAACATTTCACCTACTACTAATTCTTCTCATTGTACCAATTGTGGTCTATTACCTTTACCTACTTCTTCTCCTACTAGTCACTACTATGGTGAATGTGGGCATCTGAGACCTAACTATGAGAAATTAACTTGGCATCCTCGCATGAAAGTTAATATGAGTGTTTTTTCCTCTTCTTCTCCTTTGTGTGTTACTCCTCAGAGTCAGACACCTAGATTATTTAATTTCTCTACACATCTATTCCATCTGTGTTGCATTGTTGGCCACTTTCCTAGGTAGTGTCCTAGATATATGCATAGTACCTCTCAGATTTCTCCTCCTCGCTCTCCCCTCTTTGTACCTTCCGAGTGTAGCTACTATGGCTCATTTGAGCATGTTCAATTTGTATGCATTATGCATCTAAGGCATAGTGTAGAAAGAAATAAAAAATTTGAGAGTTCGTCCTTTTGTGTGTATGGTGATCACTTGACTAGTTTTTCAAATATTTCAAAAATGTACCTTGAATGCCTCATGCACCACATGCTCATATGGACCAGAGACTGCACTTTGACTCTATTATCCCTCATAAATTGTTTGAATAGAGGGATATTGTTTGATCACTCTTTATGGTGATCTGGTTGGGATTTAGTTGATTATTTCTTCTTTCTATTTTCTGGTAGCTTTTTTTACTTGGCTTGTGTGATTTACCTTGTTTTTTTGATATTTATTTGTGTTATTTTTCTTCCTTTAATGTTTAAAAAAAATCTGTGTTTTGTGGTTTAGCACTCTTTTTCTCTCTCTTCTTAGGATGTGCTACGTTTTCTTGTTGTTCCTCTCCACCCCTTTGCCAAGGTTCTTAACAAGGTGTATTTTTTACGCACTCATCAAGGGATTTTATCGAGCAATTTAATGAGGTGGTCAGTGAGGAATCAATGAGCTACATGATGTCTTATTTAGACACCCATCATGCTCATTTCTTCACACCACAGACTTGTTAGCCTTTTCTTTTTGCTAAAATTGTACTCACCTAGCCTTTATTTTACAAAAATGGCCCTAAAACGTTCTCAAGGAGTGAGAAAATACAAGTAGTTAGATCTTGTTGAGCCTCCTAGATAGGCATCCATCTTCTATGAGCATCTTATAGTTATCAGTGACTTTCCGGCTATCCAAAAAAGGGTTTCCTACTTCTCTTGGCTATGTTTTTGTAGTCTTTATTATTCCTATGATTCTAACTTCATTAGGGAGTTTATACTACCTTATTCCTTTTATTACTACTAAAGTTTCTACCACTATCGCCCTCAGAGGACAAAGTATCATTTTTCCTAGAGATGATGCTGTTCGAATATTGTCTCTTTCCAATATTGAGAAACTTCTTTCCCCATCACCCCTTTTGAGTTCAAGAACCTTGCTTCTCCTTTAATTCATTCTAAGTTTTCTTTTATGGCTAAGCATAACATCTTTGAGATGACGAGCCAATTGGTTGGTTTGGCCATACCTAAGTCGTAGTGCCCTTACTATTAATAAAGATGCACCTGGCCATTGCCTCAATGATGTTGTGAGTGCAATCATTCATATCATACCCAATATAATACTATCAATGAGTGTAAAGGGCACTTCCTTTTTCCTTATCTATTATTCCTATGATTCTAACTTCATTAGGGAGTTTATACTACCCTATCCCTTTTATTACTACTAAAGTTTCTACCACTATCGCCCTTAGAGGACAAAGTATCATTTTTCCTAGAGATGATGCTGTTCGAATATTGTCTCTTTCCAATATTGAGAAACTTCTTTCCCCATCACCCCTTTTGAGTTCAAGAACCTTGCTTCTCCTTTACATCATTCTAAGTTTTCTTTTATGGCTAAGCATAACATATTTGAGATGACGAGCCAATTGGTTGGGTTTGGCCATACCTAAGTTGTAGTGCCCTTACTATTAATAAAGATGCACCTGGCCATTGCCTCAATGATGTTGTGAGTGCAATCATTCATATCATACCCAATATAATACTATCAATGAGTGTAAAGGGCACTTCCTTTTGCATTATCCTTAATAGTGAGACTATAGATCTTGTAGGCATGATTTATAGAACCATCATTTTTTAATCTATTGTCCCTTCTCTCTCATTTCTTCACTATCCTTCATTGATCACTAGATGGGAAAAATCCTTACTCCCTAGTATTTCTTTTTTCTTAACATAGCCGAGTTTCCATTCAACTCTCGCTATTCCTTTCTAGAAGAGGTTCATAGTATTCTTCAACTACCCCTTCATCTTATTCTTCTTATAATGCTACTCAGTCCACTTGTTATACTTCTACTCTTTTTTCTTTTTATTCTCTTTCATCTTCATGTTCTAATAGGGATTATCATCTTTTTTCCATCCATCAAGACATCTTTACCCTTACTGATGAGATGCGTTCCGTTTTCAAAATTTCATGGATATTCAGAGGGCTCACGCTCAAGTTGCTTCTTATCACTCGGCTTATCCACTACCTGTTCATGGTTTTCTTCACTCTTCTGTCATAGTTATACCCCACCTATTAGCTCCAAAAATCCCTTTCAAACTTTTCCCTCTGGTGCCTCCTCTATTAGTTCTCTTGCCTCCCTTTTTAGAAATTTTAGTAGAGATGACCCTTACCCTTCTTTTAACCAGTTTATTTAATCCAATTTCACCATCATTAATTTGCACCTCTTACAGACCCTAGAGATCCCAGTGATTCTTCTCATAGTGCAATCTAGGATATTGATGTTAATGGAGAAGGCATCAAAGAGTGATGAGTTTATGATTTTATGGTGTTTTTGATGCATTTTTCTTGTTTTTATTTTTACTAATGAAATGAAAATGTAATCAAAAGTTTGTTAATGAGAATGTGTTAGTTCTTTGTCTTCTATTTTCATTTTTTCTATTTACATGTTTTTATTCCCTAATCTTTTCTATTGTGTTGCATGAGTGTTGATGAGTGCTTAAAAAATGTTAAAATTACCATAATTTAATATATTTTAATTGATTAAACAAATTTATATTTGAATGATTTTATCATATATTTATATAAATTTTTTTCCCAGAATCACGGGTATTTTTATTGTTTTACAGGTATTTTCATTCAAAAATAACTTAAAGATTCGAAAAAATACTAGAGGCAATACATAACAAATATGTTGAGAAAAAAATAAGAAAAAGTCAAAACAAATGGAAGAATTGGACAAAATGGGTCAAAACAGTAAAAAAGTCGACTACTACGTGCCCCAGCACACGCCTATGTCGCGTTCTGCACACGCCAAACACCTGTTTGCTCAAATCTTTCCCTCCACATGCATACCAACCTATGCAAATGTGACCAAAATAAATTTTTGAGATATTTTCTCACTTTTTTCCCTTTTCCTCTTCTCTCTTTAGCTTTCTCTGTGATGATTCTATGAGAGTAGAGTTATTAGCACACTTTTTTACTTAATATTTACTTGTTTTATTTAATAAATAATATTTTTATGGCAAAAAAATTAAAATATAAACTTTTTAGTGAAAAGGGGTGAAAATATAATTTTTAGGAAACATAGAAAGAATAGAGAGCGAATCATGCATCAACACAACGTTCAATTAGAGTTTAGAAATTGGTCATCCCTTGTCGCCACGTGTCACCATGCCATTTCTTAGTGCGTACCACCCATGCACCACTCCATCCGTTTACATGAATCATATTGTGCCATGTGTCATTGACTCAGTAAGCATTGGCTGTGACCGATCTCCCCTGCCACACGTCGCGCTTTGATTCGCCCAATGAATTTCCCTCGTCAAATGTCTTGTTGTGATTGGTTGGAACTATCAGTTTTTTCTCTTTTGATCAAAGCCCTTGATTTGAAGCTGATCTAATGGTCTAGATGGCACCTGAGCAATATTTAAGCCCTTAATCACTCCATAAATCCTAATTAACCTCCATTAGCATAATTTTCTTCAATTTTTGGAGCTAAAAAGAGAGAAAATATAGAAAAATTGAAGAGAAGACACAATTTTTGAGGATATTCAAGAAGAGATTAATACTACAATTCAAGAAATTGATTGTATTTCTTTTTCTACTCTTTTCTTTATCAATTTTATGTCTTCCTTTATGAAAAATATGAGATTGATGAACACAATTATGTGTAATTAATTTATTAATATAGGGATCTTATGAACCTAATTTTTACCATATGATGATTTAATATTTTACCCCAATTATAATTTTAATTTAATTATATTATTTAATCTTATTTGTATTCTATTAATTGTTTGGCCAATAATTTATATATAGAGACAATTAAATAGATTTGAGAGAATTATTTAATTATTTGTCTTGATTAAATAACATGCATAGTTTCTAGGCACAGATGTATGATTTTTATGTATGTGATCTACAATTGATGAACTTAATGAATAGTTTGCAATTTAATTGGCACGATAGTGTGATTAAATTAATTACTATTTGGTATGTAGTTTACTTGAGAGATGAATATATGCTAGGTTAGATTCAATTGATCGTGTAATTTAATTGATAATTATATAGGGAGAATTTTAGCGATTCGTATATTTAGAAAATTGGGAGATTAAGTATTCCTAGATATTTTCTCATATATCATCTTAGTTACCAAATCGAATTTAATTAATTATTTTTATTTACTTTTAGTTATTTTAATTTTGTTTCCTTCAAATATAAAAACAAAAAAAATTAATTTTTATTTTTTTTAGTTTAATGTTTTAGTTTATAATAAAATAATCTCTATGGGAACGATCTTTTCTTATCATTATATTACTTGTTGCAATACATATACTTGCATATTCATTGCATACATTTCGTGTTTTGCGATCACTCTCTCTAGTTTTTATTTTTTTAGTTTTGAAGTTCTTCTCTTTTTGAGAAGAAGTAGTTATACTTTTATAGATTTATAATTTTTGATTCAATAAACAGAAATGTAAATCTGTTTGAAGGTTTTCTAACAATAGAATTAGCATTAAGGTTCTGTAAGGATTCTTATAAGGTATAATTTTAAAATAAATTTTTCAAAGTTATTTTTTATGTTTTATTATTATATGTTATGTTTAATTTACCTGTGATTAAATTTAACATGACTGGTTGTTTTATAAATATGATATAATAATAACGTTCTTATGCTTGTGAAATACTAAATAGGTAAAACATTTTTGTAAAATGAATTGATTTTGTTTTTATTCAATATTTTATATTAAGGATATTAGAGAGAAATATATTATTTTTAATTACAAACTTAAATCTGAAAATTAGATTTTAAGATTTAATTTTCCGGTCTGATTTAGAGTAGTGTTTTTTTATTTTTTGGTACAATCCCCGAGTAGTTAGAGTGAAGATCTATTTCAAAAGTTTTTATAAAAACTATTATTTGAAAATATATCGACAACATATTATTAGTAATAGTTTTAAAACTTTAAAGCTAGTACTTAAATAATTAAATTCTTAGGTTTAATTTGAACACCTTGAATAAAATCTAATTAACTCACTCCGCATAAAGTTGTGATGTAATTAATTGTGAATTTTTTATTTATTTTGAGGTCAAAAAATTATAAACAATTTTTAAAAAAAGCTTTTTAAATTTTAATTTTTAATTTTTAATATTCACTTAATTTTTATTTTTTAAAAAAATAAAAATATATATAAATAAAAAAATTAAAAACATAAAAAACTAAAAATTAAATTAAATTGTTTTTAAAAATATTAACTGTATAATAGCTTGAAAAGTAAAGAGTTATGGTAATTCTATCCAAGAGATTAGTTCTTAAAAGCCTTTGTGCCACTAGTCTTTCTTGACAACGTTGCTCTCATTATAAGGATGGTATTTAAGGAGGCTTTGACCAACCATTCTTTCCTACGAGCACTCTTGGTTAATAATGATTATGTTATTTAACTTAAAGGTTAACTTAACTTGTTTATTTTACTATTTTTATTTTTGCTAAATTTTTGTACAGTTATTTTATTATTTTTTTCCTTTTCAATTGATAGGTATTTTAAATTTACATTTTTACTAGTCTATGCATGGTAGTAGATCCATAGGAAATCCTCTTACAACATACATAGATCATATACATAAATTTAAACAACTATCCACAAGGTTGGATTCTAATCATTAGTTTATTTTTGAGCCAAACACAAATTCAAGCCTTATTCCTCTACCATAACCAATAGAAATGAAAAAAAACCCACACGTTAGGGAAACCACCATGAAGGAGTTGGCATGACCAGTAATTTTCACGGAAACTACCTCTATTCAGCTGGGTGAGGCTACTCTGAATTATGAATTAAAAAAACATTCATTTTTCAATGCTTTCTTCACTCTATTGGTTGCCTAATAAAGATTCTCTTTCCTTCATTAGGGACTTATATGCCACAGTCCAAACCTTCCCCATAGGTATTATAAATGAGGATCAACTTAGAATGAGATGTTTCCCCTACACCTTGAAGGACAAGGCCAAAGCTTGGTTGATGTCACTCCCTCCAGTAAGTTCTTTGATGACTTAGGAGGACATTTATAACAAATTCATAATAAAATTCTATTCCCACCAAAAAACATCATAATTGAGAGCAAAGGTTGCCACTTTCTCTCAAATGGAAGGAGAACCATTCCATGAAGCCTAGGCTAGGTTCAAACTGTTCCTTCCCTCATCACAAATTTTCCTTACACTTGGAGAACCAATTCTTTTACTATAGACTTACTTAGTAATGCGAGTTCATTGTCAACAATGCTACCAAAAGAGCTTTGGGAGAGAAGAAATCATCATATATATACAACCTCTTTGAGATGCTGGGTGTGAATTCCCACAAAACAGCTCACGAGGGAGAAGAGCTAGAGTTCATGAAATCGATTCCAACAATGAAGTTCAACGACAATTGTTCAATTGACCAAGCAAGTTTTCCTACTCACTACGTAAACCAACACCAATAATGAACATTGTGGTTTGTGTATCAACATAGGACATGGTACTGAAGCTTGTCTATATCAAAGAGAAACACCAGCTAGACTTGAACATGTTAATATTTTGGGAGCATATCAATAGAGACCAAGATTTGACCCCAATTCAAATACCTACAATCCTTGATGGAGAAATCATCCCAACTTTCCCTGTTGGCAAAACAACCCTCGTTTCGCCCAAAGCTCAAATCAATCAGGCCAAGAATTCCACCAGCCATTCCAAGAAGCCTTCCTAGTAAACCAGCCCTAGAGGACTGATGAACAAAAACCGGCATCACCAATCCTGCCAATACTTTGGTTTTATATTTATAAAACTCTCGCAAATGCACGAATCATTTCGTAGAAAATGATAAGTATACTCCCAAGGCCGATCTAAGGAAGGAATGTATGTGGTTTTTAATTTATTATTCAAACTTTTAAAAACGAAATTAAATCCTAAACATCCTGTCACGATATTTTGGGTTTTGTGTTTTTAATCTAAATACAGAAAATTAAACATAGATTCAATAAACATTCATACAAATTTTATCTTTTATAAATAGTGGAGTATTTATGGATATAATAACTAAGTTAATTATGCTTGCTCGTATTATTAAGGTTATTAAAGATATGAATTGATATTTATTGATTCTCCCTTTTTTGTATGAATACCACCTTTGGTGGGGTTAGATATTCTTTGTTAACTAAACAAATCAATTAACACCTATGGGTGGGGTTGATAACTAACTGGTTAATTAAATTAATTCCTTTTTCTAAGAGATTGAAAATGAACCATTTAAATGCCACCTTTGGTGGGGTTAGACAGTTTAAACTTTATTCAAGGTGTCCAAATTAAACCTAAGAATTTAGTTATCCGAGTACTAACTTTCACGTTTTAAAACCACTACTGAAAACATGTTGTCAATACATTTTCAGATAATAATTCTTATAAAAACTTTTGAAATAGAGCTTCACTCTAACTACCGGGCGATTGTACCATCAAATAAAAGAGCACTACTCTAAATCAGACCGGATAACTAAACCTTAAAATCTAATTTTCAGATTTAAGTTTGTAATGAAAAATAATATATTTCTCTCTAACATTCTTAATATAAAATCTTGAATAAAAATAAAATCAATTCATTTTAAAGATTTTTACCTATTTAATATTTCGCAAGCATAACAACGTTATTATTATATCATGTTTACAAATAGCTAGCACAGTTAAATTTAATCACAGACAAATTAAATATAACATGTAAGAATAAAGCATAAAAAATAACTGCAAAGAAAATAAAATCCTTACAGTACTTCGATGCTATTCCCGTTGCTAGAAAACCTCCAAGCGGAATTTGCACTCCCATTTATTGAATCAAAAAGCTAATAAATTACAAAAACATAACTAGTTCTTCCCAAAAAGGGAAGAACTCTAAAACTAAGAGAAACTAGCTAAAACATAAGAAAAACTAGCTAAAACATAAGAAAAACTAAGAAAAACTAAAAACTAAGAAATGGAGAGAAAGAAAGAAGAGAGAAGTGTGGTTTTGAGGTGTTTTTAGGTGTGGATGGAGAGAAACAATGAGTAAAAAAATGTTAAAAAAATATTAAAAAATTAAAAAACGTGTAATGGAAATGCTGAGTTCATCAATGACGTCAGCATGACGTCACAGTGGTTGCACGTGAAAAATGGGGTGAAAACGCGTTGGGCGCGCGGAGGGCGGCTGGCGCTGCGCGCCCGCTGGCCGCATTGTCGGCAAGATCGCACGCATGAACAAGATAACCAGCGCGATTTGGGGCGGAGGCGGAGTCTGGGGCGTGGCGGCACGCTTTTCTCTTTTTTGACATTTTTGACCTTTTTGACCCATTTTGTCCAATTTTTCCATATTTGTCGACCTTTACGCATTTATTTATTAATATATTTGTGATGTATTGCTTCCAGTATTCCTCTTTCAGTCTTTAAGTTGCATTTTTAAGCCAAAATACCTGAAAAACAATAAAAATACCCGTGATTCCGAAAAAGATAAATTTATATAAATATATGATAAAACATATAAATATATATATTTTTAATCAATTAATTTGCATAAAATCATGGTTATTTTAGTGCTTTTTGAGCACTCATCACAACCTCAACTGCCTTGCTAGTCCCTTAGCAAGAGAAGCGATAAAAACTAAAAATTAAACTATCCTAAATCACTTTCGTGGATTGAAACGGTTGCATTTAGCCTATGCAACAAGCCTTTAAACCCCTAGGTTGCCCTAGTAAACGAGTTTGAGTCTCGTGAGGGTTTTCAATAATGATACCCACAAACATTGCACTAAATGTAAAAACAAAAGAAACAATAAAAACAAACAACTTAAAAATTAAATTTACAACAAAATCACAAATTAACAACATCTCACAAAAATGTCTCATACTATTTAATCTCCTTTAAGATCATAATTAAAATCTCAAGCATAAGTTATTTTAATCTCTTTAAACAATCATGATTTATTATAATAATTAGTCGAAAATCATTTTCATATTTCATGTCAAAAATGTATCAATTTAATTTCACCCAATTTGAGTGTCATGAATCAGAATTCGCTTCCACTCTATTCCTCACAAGTCAATACTCTCAAAACACTGAATCCTATGGGTTCAAACACTCATACTAATTTATATGCGAAAGAGTTGATGTATAGAAATGAACTAATATGTTCGCATATGTATAAAGAATAAAGGCTCAAAGTGTTATTTTAACATTCATCTCATGAAAGGAATCAAATGTATAAATTATAAAGATATCATATATAAAAATTATTTTCATGCATAAATCAAACTCATTAAGAAAGAATTTCAAGATATATGTCTTTTACAAATGAAGAGAGTGCAATGA
This sequence comes from Hippophae rhamnoides, assembly GCA_033030585.1. Taxonomy (NCBI): domain Eukaryota; kingdom Viridiplantae; phylum Streptophyta; class Magnoliopsida; order Rosales; family Elaeagnaceae; genus Hippophae; species Hippophae rhamnoides. Next base: position 37,655,639 of record CM065428.1, on the reverse strand, counting down.
CTTTTTAGGGAATTATTTCCTATATCCTTCTTTTGTAATTAGCCTTTACTCACAACTTTGTAGGCAATGTGGGTTATAGTATGTAAATTATACTATATATATTCTTTATCTCTCTATTTTTTTTTTCTGAAGATATTTCTCAATATATGTATTTTAGAGAGTCAACCCATGTACAGATTGTACATTTTTTTTTGGATTTTGGTGAGTGGTTAATTTTGTGGCTTTTCTGTTTGATCTTGGTTTAGGTAACCCCATATATGTCTTTTTTTGTGTAGCAGTCATGCATGAACGAGATATAAGCATATACTATCAATTTCTACTCAAATCATTTAATCTAAGCAAAAATAATAATAAAAAATATATAATACTCTATTAAGATGAGAAAAAATTCATACATTCAATGCTAATACCTATAGAGATCATCTAAAAATTTGAAGAAATAAGAAATGTGTTTGGAGTAGAAAAAATATATATTTCACTCTGAATAAAGGAAATTAGGCTCAAATTATATCTCACAAAGGTAGTCTCCACTAAAAAAAATCATAAACACCGATTTTGGGTTTAATATAATTTCTACATCTTATCAAGAAATACTAATTATGACAAAAACTAACTAATTATCAAAAATAATTACAAAATATTTCATGATATGTTTTCAAAAATTAATCTAACAGTACAAAAGACTTAACTATTTACTTAAATTTGATTTAAAGAAATGATAAATTTTTGTGAGAAATTTTTTTTTATTCCAAAAATTACTAAATCACACAAAAAATGAAAAAGTATATTTTTTATTTTTTTTTTAAATATATATTTTTTTTATTTTTAAATTGTTAAAACTTTTTTTTTAATTAAGCATGGTAACTTTTCACCACCCCCAACCTAAAACTTACATTGTCCTCAATGTAACAACTGTAAATTAAAGATAAAGAAAATAGAGAAGAAATATTACCTATTTCCTGAGAATGTGCAAGTAGTAATGGAAAATGCAAGTGCATCCACATATTCATCATTAAAGTGTATACAGACAGATCGCTGTGAACTTCTAACATCTCAACAAATATTTTTAGTTTTAACAATTTAAAAATTATTCACATGTAATTAAAATGAAATAAACAATAAAATTAAGTAAATAAAAGAAATAAAAGAAAATTACCTAAAATGATGGGTTGCCTCCCATCCAGCGCTTAGTTTAACGTCTTAGCAAGACGTAACTTGGGGATTGCATTTTAAGTAAACTCAATGTCCCCTCATCATTGAGTCAATCAAACCTGCAGGTAAGACAAGGTTGTCTACCTATACTTTTTCAGTCATGCCCTATTGATTTTCAGATTTCTTTCTGTACTTAAAACTAGAGGCATATTTTGAGTTTTAGATAACCCACAACTAGGTACAAATCAAATAATTAAGGCATAAAAACACAATTGTACCTAGATCAAACAAAGCAACTAACTCCTTAGATTGTAATTAAAACTTTAAAATTTTGGAGATAGTTCATAAATTTTTTGTTTTTTTTTGTTTTTAAGAAAAAAAATAACATAATCAGTATTAACCAAGAGTGCTCCCAGGAAAGAATGGTGGTGCAAAGGCTCCTTAAAAACCATCCTCCTAGACAGAACAACGTTCCCAGGAAAGACTAGTGGCACAAAGGCGTCCAAGAACTAGTCTCCTGTATTTAACTCCTTAGATCTTTACATTTCATGTTATTAAGTTAAGTTAAATAAAAATTTAAGTTAATGAAAATCTAAGTTAATTAAGTTTAAAGAAAAGGTTAATTAAGTTAAGTGAATTAAAAAAATCTAAGTTAATTAAGTTAAGTTAAAAAAAATCTAAGTTAATTAAGTTAGTAAAAAAAATTAATTAATCTAAGTGAAGTAAAAAATCTAAGTTAATTAAGTTAATGAAAATTTAAGTAAAAACCTAAGTTAATGTTAAAAAAAAATCTAAGTTAATTAAGTTAGTAAAAAAAACTAAGTTAAGTAAGTTAAATAAAAATCAAGAATAAAAAAAATAGCTAAAGAAAGAAAAAAATAAATAAAATAAAATAAAATTGAAAAAGGTAAAAGAAAATAAAAAAAATAAAATTATGATTTAAAATAAATAAAAAAATAGTAAAAACTAAACTCAAAAAAAATTAAAATTTTGGTTTTATTTATTATTTTTTTATTTTTTATTTATTTTTTTATTTATTTTTTATATTTTTTTTTATTTGTTTTTATTTATTTTTTCAAAATTTCAAATTCCAAAATTATTTTACTATTAACACTATATTTATTAAACAATTTAAAATTAGAATTTTTTATTTTTATTTTTATTTTTTTTTATTTTTACTATTTATGAATGGTAACTTTATTTTACTATTTACAATGTTTTTTTTAACCTAAAATTTTGAATTTTTTTTTTACTATTCATGAACGGTAATTTTTTTTAAATTTTAAATTCCTAAATTATTTTATTATTCACGGTAAATTTTTTATATAAAAATGTTATTTGTTTTAATTTTTTTTTACTATTCATGAACGGTAAAAACTTTTTACTTCAAATTTCAAATTTCTAAATTATTGTACTATTCACGCTACAAATTTTTTAAATTTTTTTTAAATTTTTTTTAAATTTTTAATTGTTTTTTTAATTGTTTTTTTAATTGTTTTTTTAATTTTTTTTAGTTTTTTTTAATTTTTTTAATTTTTTTTTAATTTTTTTTTAAATTTTTTAATTTTTTTTTAAATTTTTTAAATTTTTTTATTATTTCTTATGAAATTTGAAATTTGATTAAATGTTTTATTTTTTTTTTTTACAAAAACAAAATAAAATCACAATTATTTACAACACAAAAATATTTTTAAAATTTTGATAAATAAATTAAAAATGCTATTCCTTCCCCGGCAACGGCGCCAAAAACTTGATGAGCAGAATCGTGATCGCCAAATACTTTGATTTTATATTTATAAAACTCTCGCAAGTGCACGAATCATTTCGTAGAAAATGATAAGTATACTCCCAAGGTCGATCTAAGGAAGGAATGTATGTGGTTTTTAATTTATTATTCAAACTTTTAAAAACGAAATTAAATCCTAAACATCCTGTCACGATATTTTGGGTTTTGTGTTTTTAATCTAAATACAGAAAATTAAACATAGATTCAATAAACATTCATGCAAATTTTATCTTTTATAAATAGTGGAGTATTTATGGATATAATAACTAAGTTAATTATGCTTCCTCGTATTATTTAGGTTATTAAAGATATGAATTGATATTTATTGATTCTCCCTTTTGTATGAATACCACCTTTGGTGGGGTTACATATTCTTTGTTAACTAAACAAATCAATTAACACCTATGGGCGGGGTTGATAACTAATTTGGTTAATTAAATTAATGCCTTTGTCTAATAGAGTGAAAATGAACCATATAAATGCCACCTTTCGTGGGGTTAGACAGTTTAAACTTTATTCAAGGTGTCCAAATTAAACCTAAGAATTTAGTTATCCGAGTACTAACTTCAAGTTTTAAAACCACTACTGAAAACATGTTGTCAATACATTTTCAGATAATAATTCTTATAAAAACTTTTGAAATAGAGCTTCACTCTAACTAATGAAGCGATTGTACCATCAAATAAAAGAGCACTACTCTAAATCGAATAGGATAACTAAACCTTAAAATCTAATTTTCAGATTTAAGTTTGTAATGAAAAATAATATATTTCTCTCTAACATTCTTAATATAAAATCTTGAATAAAAATAAAATCAATTCATTTTAAAGATTTTTACCTATTTAATATTTCGCAAGCATAACAACGTTATTATTATATCATGTTTACAAATAGCTAGCACAGTTAAATTTAATCACAGACAAATTAAATATAACATGTAAGAATAAAGCATAAAAAATAACTGCAAAGAAAATAAAATCCTTACAGTACTTCGATGCTATTCCCGTTGCTAGAAAACCTCCAAGCGGAATTTGCACTCCCATTTATTGAATCAAAAAGCTAATAAATTACAAAAAAAACATAACTAGTTCTTCCCAAAAAGGGAAGAACTCTAAAACTAAGAGAAACTAGCTAAAACATAAGAAAAACTAAGAAAAACTAAAAACTAAGAAATGGAGAGAAAGAAAGAAGAGAGAAGTGTGGTTTTGAGGTGAAGGGAAGGGGGGTATTTATAGGTGAGGATGGAGAGAAAAAATGAGTAAAAAAATATTAAAAAATTAAAAAACGTGTAATGGAAATGCTGAGGTCATCAATGACGTCAGCATGACGTCACGCTGCACGTGAAAAATGGGGTGAAAACGCGTTGGCGCGCTAGGTATTGTTGGATACAAGGCTGTGGCTGGTGTCATTGCCGCGCAAGATCTGCGCGCGCATGAACAGAACAGAACCCGCGCTGGCGTATGAACGATAACCATTTGGGGGCGAGCTAGGTCTTGGGCGGCGGCGCGTTTTTCTCCTTTTTGACATTTTTGACCTTTTTGACCCATTTTGTCCAATTTTTCCATATTTGTCGACCTTTACGCATTTATTTATTAATATATTTGTGATGTATTGCTTCCAGTATTCCTCTTTGGGTCTTTAAGTTGCATTTTTAAGCCAAAATACCTGAAAAACAATAAAAATACCCGTGATTCCGAAAAAGACAAATTTATATAAATATATGATAAAACATATAAATATATATATTTTTAATCAATTAATTTGCATAAAATCATGGTTATTTTAGTGCTTTTTGAGCACTCATCAAGGACAACTTTAATTCTTTTAATCAAGTCTATAGATATAACCAGTCTAAAACATATCAACAGTTGGACTCTGTGGAAGCTTTTATCAAAAAGGTGTAAGTCCAAGTGGAACAGTTAGCTAAGCATTTGCAAAAACAAAACAAAGACTAACTGAATGGTTAAATTGGATAAAATAAATTCAATGAAGAAGAGACATTGAGTTTGTCAATGTGACATCTCCAAGCAACGTCTTACTAGAAGACGATAAATTTTAGTCCTAAATGAAAGGTCAACCATTATTGTATTCTCTTTTCTTTTAGTTTGTTTTGTTTTTATTTTAAGAATGTGTGTAATAAAATTCAAATGAAATAATAGAAATTCTTTTGTTTTAAAAATTGTGTCCATTCTTTAAATTTAGCATTCCAAAAAAGAGAAACAAGAAAAAAACTTATTTATTAACTTAATTAACTTTGATTTTCACTTAACTTGACTAACTTAGATTTTTGTTAAAAATAAAAATTTAGGTTACCTGCGTTTTTTAAGCCTATATACTTTGTCAAGTGAGAGATCTTTCTTAGAGATTTATACTATTTTTCACTTTAGGAGCTAGATGTGATACGCAAGAGGAGGAGGATCAATTTCAACTACAAGTAGCCATGGGTGATGCTGGAGATAGGTAGAAAATGATGAAGGACTATGCAATGCCAATCATTGGCAATGCAACTTCTAGCATACAATTGCAAGAGGCTTCAAGGAACTATGAATTGAAAAAAATTAATTACTTTTTGTTGCCTTCCTTTTACGGTAGCAAGACCCTCTACATTTCATTAGAGAATTGTATGCTATTGTCCAAACCTTTCCACTATAGAGAGTTGATGAAGACCAGCTTAGGATGAGGTGTTTTCCTTGTACCCTCAAGGATAAAGCTTGGTCATGGTTCATTACTATATAGGCGGGTTCTCTAACAACTTGGGAGATAGTCTATGAAAATTTTATGGGTAGGTTCTATTCCCATCAAAAGACTACTAATCTAAGGATGAAGATAGCAACATTTTCTCAAATGGATGAAGAGCACTTTCATGAAGCTTGGGAAAGATTCAAACTCCTTTTTATTCAATGTCCTCATTAAAGCTACAAAACCAATTCTTTTACGGTGGATTGACACTACTGAGTCAATACATTGTTGATAATGCTGTTGGAGAAGCTGTGAGAGAAAAGACCACAAAGGAAACCTAGTCTCTATGAGCTGTTTGGTTCTAATTCCCAACAAAGACCTATTAGAATAAGAACAGTATGAGTCAATGAAGGTGGCTCTAGTAATGAAATGACCTTGTAACTTGTTGAATTGACTAAGTAAGTGCAACTTCTCAATACCCACCAAATGCCAAATCAAGAGGTGTATAAAGTGTGCATTTCAATTGGGCATGATGCCCGTAATTTTTCATATTCTTGTGATTCTAGTATGGATGCCATGAAGGAATTCAATTCCTTTCAAAGGTATCATCCAAACACCAATAATCACCCTAACCATCATTGGACACCAAACAATTACCAAGGCTACACCTAATGTCAAACACAAAAGCCAAATAAAAACCACCATTATCCAAAAAATTAATCTTTTAAGCCAACCTTAGAGAATATCTTGAATTCTTTTATTCAAGTTAGTCACGACAACCAATTGATGAAAATCAAAGTTTGAGCACCATGAAGTCTTCGATTAAAAGGATTGAAATTAAATTGGGCAACTAGCTGAACAAATGCAAAGGCAAGAACCAAGAAAATTGCCAAGACAACCTGAATAAGCGAAGGATGTAAGAACCCTTCGAAGTGGTAAGGTAGTCAATACTAGTTTACTTGAAATCTCTAAAGATCTACCTTGTATTTTAGGTAAGAAAGAAGGTGAAATTCTATTCTCACAAAAAGAAGAGACAAGTGCTAAACTTGACAAATCTTCAGAAAATATCATTGGGGAGTCATCTAACATAACCAAAATTCAAAAGGTAACAAAACTATACCAACTGCAAGTACTTTTTCCCTACCGGTTGAAAGAATCAAATAAGATAAGCAATTCTATGATTTTTTTTTATTATTCTTTCTAAAGTAAATATCAATTTATCATTATTAGAAGTGATCATGAATGTGTCCTCCTTTGCTACATTTTTCAAAGATTTGAACACTAAGAAAATGAGGTATGAACTTAATGAGCGAGTAGTAGTATCAAAAATGTTTAGTGTTGTACTTCAACACCGACTTCCCACTAAGTTGAAAGACCCTGGAAGTTTTATCATAAACATAACTATAGGGGATAGGAAGGTTTCTAAAGCAATTCTTGATTTAGGTGCTAGTATAAACTTGATGCCGTACTCTATATTCTTACAGCTTGATTTAGGATAATTAAAACCCACAACTATGTCCCTTAACTTGCATATAGATCTCTTAAGTATCCAAAGAAATAGTTAAGGATGTGTTGGTACCGATAGAAAAACTAATAATACATGTTGACTTGGTGGTTTTGGATAGCAAGGAAATCCATCCTTGGATAGAGAGGAAACAATACTGCTTGGTAGACCACATATGCATATACTTTGGTATACTTTGTATATGAGCATAATTACATAACACATGGTTGGGTTTTTTAGTGTGTAGGCTAGGTTGAGTGTTATGGTTTGTTTCATTGTGTTTGGGGATATTTATGAAAAATGACTTGGTAATTTTTGAAAACAAAATATCAAATTTTTGGTGGTTCGATGATCCCCTTGACAAATCCTCAATGAAGGGTCGGCGAGGGAGTTCAATGAAGGGTTGGCGAGGTACCCCAAAGGCTAAGCTTTTGGTCATCTATTCAAGAAATTATAGTGAAACTCTTGAAAGTTTCACTCATTTGTGATAACATTTCACCAATCATTTTGAGAGTATTGATAAGCACAACATCAAGTCCCCGAAAAATGGCGCCAAATTTTTTTTATGAAACAATATTGGCAATGCCAATCTTGCAAATAGTTTTTTTTTATATTTGTAAAACTCTTGTAAGTGCACGAATCATTTTATAGCAAATGGTAAGTATACTCCCAAGGTGATCTAAGGAAGGAATATATGTGGTTTTTCATTTATTATTGAAAATCTTAAAAACGAAATTAAATCCTAAAATCATGTCACAATATTTTTGCTTGTTTGTTTCCTAATCTAGTAACATAAAAATAAACATAGATATAGATTCAATAAACGATCATTAAATTTTTTATCATTCATAACAGTAGAGTATTTATGGATATAAAAATTAAGTTAATTATGCTTGTTCATATTATTTAGGTTATTAAATATATAAATTGATATTTATTGTTTCTTTTTTTTATATGAATATCACCTTTGGTAGGGTTAGATATTCTTTGTTAATTAAACAAATAAATTAACAACTATGAGTGGGGTCGATAATTAATTTACTTAATTAAATTAATTGCTTTTTTCTAAGAGATTGAAAATAAACTATTTAGATGCCACATTTGGTGAGGTTAAACATTTTAAACTTTATCCAAGGTGCCCAATTAAACCTAAGAGTTTAATTATCCGAGTACTAATTTTCAAGTTTTAAAACCATGACTGAAAATATGTTGTCAATACATTTTTGAATAATGGTTCTTATAAAAACTTTGGAAATAAAGCTTCAATCTAACTACTAGGAGATTGTACCAACAAATAAAAGAACACTACTATAAATCAGACTGGATAATTAAAACTTATAATCTAATTTTCATATTTAAGTTTGTAATGAAATATATTATATTTTTCTCTAACATCCTTAATATAAAATCTTGAATAAAAACAAAATCAATTTATTTTATAGAAATGTTTTACCTATTTAATATTTCATAAGCATAACAATGTTATAATTATATCATATTTACAAACAACCAGCCATGTTAAATTTAATCATGGACAAATTAAATATAACGTATAAGAATAAAACATAAAAAAAATAATTGTAAAGAATCAATTTAAATTATACCTTAAAAGAATCCTTACAACAATTTGATGCTAATTCTATTGCTGGAAAACTTCCAAATGCATTTTCAATTCTATTAGTTGAATCAAAAACTAAAAAAAAATCTATAAAAGCATACCTTGTTCTTTTAAAAAAGAGAAGAACTATGGGACACAAAAATTTCAACAAACGGGCATTTGGCGCACACGTTGGCTCTTGGGACATGGCGTAGGCTTGTGCTAGCAAGTGTGCAACATGAGGCGAACGTGTACTAGGTGTGTTCCAGCTGCAAGCGGGTGTGTTCTGGGCATATGCTGGGCATGTGCTAGTCGGATGGGCGGTTGCATGCAGGATTTCATCCTTTTTAACATTTTGACCAATTTTGTCCAATTTTTTCATCTTTTTTACTTTTCCTCATTTTTTCTCAATATATTTGTGATAAATTTCCTCTAGTATTTTTCTTCGAGTGTTTCAGTTATTTTTGAACTAAAATACCTAAAAAACAATAAAAATACCCTTTATTCCAAAATAACAATTTTTTTATAAAAATATGATAAAATTATACAAATATAAATATTTTAATCAATTAAATTATATTAAATCATGGTAATTTTAGTGTTTTTTAAGCACACATCACAATCTCTCAACTAGCTTCTTGCTAGTCCCTTAGCAAGGGAAGCGATAAAAACTAAAATAAAAACTAAAAATTGAACTATCATACACTACTACAAAAATGGGCATTAAAGTAGGTTAAAAACAGACTTTAAATTGAGTGACTTAAAATGTAAAGTCAGTTCACATGATGAACTGACTTTACCTGTAGAGTCGGTTCACGCGATGAACTCACTTTACAGGTAGATTTTATGATTTTTTTTATTTTCATTCTCATTTTTCGTATTCAATATTAAATATATATAGCATAAAAAACTAAAATATAAATAATAATACAAATAATTAAAAATTTAAATATTATTAATTACTTGATAATTAAATTTATTACAAAAACAAATAATGTATATACAATACATATAGTTAACTTAAATTACAAAAACAAATAATGTATATACAATACATATAAGTTAACTTAAATTACAAATAAAATAATGTCGTCAAAGTGTAATTGGATTGTGTGAGCAAACTTGATTGGCTTAGAATCACCAGCATTATGACAAGGAAAGTAGACAAAAAATAGCTGATCCATATAACAATTCATATTCCCCTACATACATGAGCATATAAACACCCATCAAACAAGTAGTCTAAACTTTAGAGACATACGAATAGAGAAATTAAATCATTATAAATATTACCATTAAAAAGAGATTACCAAAGTGACATCCGAGTGATATAACCCTTCGACAAACTCATATCAACACTTTATTAATCATTTGTCTATAAATATGAAGTTATTTGGAATCTTTGCTAGTATTTTTAATGCTATAATGAGCTCTAAATAAGAAATCGAGTGTAACTCCGATTTCTTACTTGGCTTGTGTGAGTTTTGGTGCCCTTAAATGTATGGAACACATTAATGGGCACCAAAACTCATACAAACCAAGAAACAAATCAGAGTTACACCTGATTTCATATTTAGAGCTCATTATAACATTAAAAATACAAGCAAAGATTCCAGATAACTTCATATTTATAGACAAATGATTAATAACGTGCTAATTATTGTCATAAGGAAAGTAGGCAAGAGAGATAAGATGGAGTTTGGGCCTAAAATTGGTCCATAAAACAATGCATTCCCCTAAATACATGAGCATATAATCATCCATCAAACAAGGGACTTTAGCCACAGGAATAGAGAAATTAAATCATTAAAAAAATTATTGTTATGTTGTCATATGCTATTCAAGATCATCATAATCTTCTCTTGATTCTTCTTGTGATGATATAATTTGAACCATGTGTTTTGCCTATTCCTCTCGTAAATCATCAAAAATTTGTTGGTCGTAGCCTGTCTTGTTCCAACCAAAGAACTACATGTATTTAAAATCAAAATAAGAATGTAATTTCATTTATTTACAAAAAATAACTCAAATATGTTAAAAAAAATTATGTATATGGGTAAAAGATATTACCACATCATCAATTGGAATTTTGATATTTGTGATGATTTCGCTCATAAACTTCATGACATAATAACCACACATGACTCCATTATTTTGTTGTGGAACCTAAAAAAACAAGTGTACATGATTTTTCATATTCGAACATCTTTATTATTCAATTGTAAACTTAATAAAATTATTAATATTGGCTTGTACATCTTTTATCCATATTCGAACATCTTTTATCCATATAAGCTTATGAGATTTTTTAAGGGCAATGGCCCTAAACTTGTTCCACAACTTCCATGCCCTATCAAGGTTTAAAACAGTTAGTTTTTATTAAATATTACAAAAAATAATAGAAGAAAGTAATATGTAGCTATAACTCTTACATTTCTACAACTGGTTTTGTATCTTTACTCAGTTCTATGAAAACTGAGTCACAATACCAAGCATGATTATTGAACAGATCAATGATTACCAACATCCAATGATCTTGGGCTTGTTCAAATCTTAATGTTTTAAATTTATATATGTACGTACAATATATCTTTATTTAATTTTGTGTATACGTTTTAATTAAATATCATTGTAAAGTTATTATTTTTTTCTTTTTGTATAGTACATATATGCATAGTTTGAATAAAATAATAATTGAAAAAACAAAAAATAAATTTTAAATTGTGTGGATAACATCGGTTGACGTGGTGAACCGACACTAGCCATGTGTGTAGCGTCGGTTCGCCCCGTTAACCGACGATATACATGCGGCTAGCGTCGGTTCACCACGTCAATCGACGCTACATCCAACGTGGATAGCGTCAGTTCTATACCAAACCGACTTTAAATTCATTATAAGTCGGTTTTTTTCTAAAAACCTACTTTACACAACGACTTAAATACCCTTTTTTGTAGTAGTGATAAATCACATATGTTGATTGACACGGTTGCATTTAGTTTATGCAACAAACCTTTAAACTCCTAGGTTTCCCTAGTGGACAAGTTTAAGTCTCGTGAGGGTTTTCAGTAATGATACCCATAAACATTAACAAAAAAAATGAAAATAAAATAAAAAGTTAACTAACATTTAAAATAAAGTAAAAAGTATAAAATAAAATAAATAAATGAAATACAAAAATATCTCATGTTCATAATCTATTTTAAATATCATAATTAAAATCTTAAGCATAAATTATTTTAACTTCCTAAAAATTCATGATTTATTATAATAATTAGTTGAAAATCATTTTCATTTTTCATATAAAAAATCTATCAATTTAATTTCACCCAAACTTAATGTTAGGAATTTGAATTCACTTCAACTATATTCCTTACAAGTCAATACTCTCAAAGACACTAAATCCTACGAGTTCAAACACTATACTAATTTATATGCAAAAGAGTTTATGTATAGAAATGAACTTATATGTTTGCATATGTATAAAAAAGAAAGGCTCAAAGTGTTATCTTAACATTGATCTCATGAAAGGAAACAAATGTAAGGATTTATAAAATATTATACATTACTTTCATGCATCAATCAAATTCATCAAATAAAAATATCAAGTAATATACCTTTTAGAAAATGTAGGAAAATGCATTGACTTCTTAGGAAATTACTTCCTATATTTGTTTTTGCATTAAACCATTTCTCACAACTATTTAGGCTTTTTTTTGTGTCATAGTATATAGATTATACTATTCATTTTCCTCTCTTTCTTTCTATATTATTTTTTTTCTCTTACATTCATTTTTTTATAAGAGAATCCATTTTTTTATAGAGAGTGGACCCATGTATAGATTACACATTTTTTATATGGTAAGGCAAGTGGTTAATATTTGGATTTTCTGTTTGTATTTGTATAGGTAACCCTAAATATATCTCTTTTTTAATAGAAGTAATGCAAGAATGAAGAAAGGCATATAATATCAATTTCCACTTAAATAATTTAATCTAAGAAAATAAAAAATAAATATATAACACTTCATTAAGATGTAAAAATCTAGACATTCAATACTAAGTCCTACAAAGATCATCTAATAATACTGAAAAAAACTAAGAAAAGTGTTTAGAGTAGAAAAAATAATATTTATCACTCAGAATAAAGTATATTTGTCTCAAAATATTTCTCAAAAGAGTAGTATCCACTATTTGATTTCTAAACACCAATTTTGGGTTTAATATAATTTCCACACCTTATCAAGAAATACTAATCATAACAAAAACTAACAAATTATCACATTATTTCATGATATGTTTTTGGAAATTAACCCAATAGTGCAAAAAATATTTAATCATCGTTTAAATTTAATTATAAGAAATGATCATTTTTTTAAAAACAAATGAACACTACTCTAATTTACCTAAACACACCTATATAAAAGAAAAACAAATAAATTAAAGGAAACAATTAATGTGAAAATACATACCTAAATAAGCAAAATAAGGGCACATTTTTTACAAATTTTTTTTTAAATTGTTTTCCTTATTTTTGTAACTTTTAAATCCTACCACCGCGAACCTAATATCTACATTGTCCTCAATGTAAAAAAAATTCAAATTGTAAAAGAGAAGGGATAGAAAAATTACCAAATTGCTTTATGTGTTAAGGATTTTGATGGAGAACGCTAGTTGCATCCAACATGAGATTTGAATCATACAAACATATATTCTAACACATCTTAACAAGTAATTATTTTATGCAATAAAATAAACAAAGTGCTCATAAAAAATTAATAAAGCAAACTAAAAAAATAAAATTACCTTTCAATGATGGGTTGCCTCCCATATAGAGCTTAGTTTAACGTCTTAGCAAGACACATCATTATAGTGCTAAGGATGACCCATCCACATGCAATCAATTTTGGGAGTGTTTTGTGGTCATTCTAAATAAGGCTTCACACGATGCCCATTGACTTTGAATGTTGTGTGTCTTGGAATCCAATAGTTCTACTGCTTCATGAGCAAATACTTGGACTATTTTGAATAGTCCATCCCATCTTGATCTCAATTTTCCTGGAAACAATCTTAGATGAGAGTTAAATAAAAGAACATTCATTACAGGGTGAAGAGTCTTAGGAACTAGCCTCTTGTCATGATAGCGCTTAGTACGCTCTTTGTACAATTTGGCATTCTCATAGGCTTCGTTCCTAATTTCTTCCAACTCATTAAGATGGAGTAACCATTTTCTCCTACTTTCTATAAGTCCATGTTTAAATCTTTAATTTCCTAATAAGCCTTATGTTCGAGTTCAATAGGAAGGTGGCATGCTTTTTCAAAAATTAATCGATAAAGGCTCATCCCAATTGGTGTTTTGTAAGTTGTGCAGTATGCTCATAAGGCATCATTCAACTTAAATGCCCAGTCTTTCCTTGAAGGATGCACAGTGTGTTCTAGAATTCCCTTGATTTGTCTATTACTTACCTCAACTAAACTAGAAGTTTGAGGATGATATAGAGTAGCGACTCTATGTGTGATATTGTAATTTTTCAGTACTCCATCAAAGATTTTTTTACATAAATGGCTACGTCTATCACTTATCATAGCTCTAGGCATTCTAAACCTGCTAAATATTTGAATCCTTCAAGAATTTTACAACAACATTAGAATAATTTGTTTTAGTGGGGATAGCTTTTACCCACTTGGATACATAATCCACAGTAACCAAAATATATTGAAAACCATTGGATGGGGGAAAATGACCCATAAAGTCAATCCCCTATACATCAAAAAGGTCAACAACTAAATTAGATGTCAAAGGAATTGCATCTCTTTTTCTTATGTTTCTTATTTTTTGACATTTATCATATTATGCACTAAACATATAAGCATCTATAAAAGGAGTGGACCAAAAGAATCTAGACTGTAATATTTTATGGGTTGTCTTTTCGGCACCAAAATAGCCCCCACAATGAAGTTCATGACAAAAAATCATAATGCTCTTATGTTCTTTTTTAGGTACACATCCCTAGATGACTTGATCTTGACCAATATTGTATAAATAAAGGTTATCCTAGAAATAGTCCTTGATAGTTTTAAAGAACATTTTCTTATTCTCATATAAAGTGTTATGTCTCAAAACACCAATGGAAAGATAATTTACAATATCAACATACCATTGGTTTAGACCTATTGAAAATAATTGTTCATCAGGAAGGGTTTCACTTATATCTTCATTACTCTCACCTTTAAGAGAATTGAAGTCCGAAATCAACCTTTACAAATGGTCAGCTACTAAGTTTTCATTGCCCTTCTTATCCTTGATTTCTTGGTCAAATTATTGTAAGATTAGACCCACCTGATTAATCAAGGCTTAGCATTCAGTTTACTAAATAGGTATCTTAAAGAAACATGATCAAAATGCATAATCACTTTAGATCATTCTAGCATAGTAGATGACATGCAAACACTTATCCACTCTCTTTCCCAAGACTATTTTGATACCATAATCGGAAGTGTCACACATTATTTCAAAGGGTAAAGACCAGTTTGGTGCTATAATAATAGGGGAAGATGTTAGTTTCTCTTTCAAGGTATTAAAGGCCATAAGCCAGTCATCGTTGAAATCAAAATAAGCATATTTTGATAACAAGTTATATAAGGGATGACTTATTTTAGAGAAATCTTTAATAAATCGTTTGTAAAATCTTGTATGTCCTAAGAAGTTTCTTATCCCCTTAATAAATATAGAGGAAGGTAATTTGGAAATCAATTCAACTTTTGTCTTATCAACTTCAATACCTTTGTTTGAAATGATATGTCTTAACACTATCCCATGTTGAACCATAAAATGATTTTTCTCCCAACTAAGGGTTAGATTGCATTCAATGCATCTTTCTAAAACCAAAGTCAATTTATTTAAGCAATCATCAAATGAGTTTCCAAAGACAGAGAAGTCATCCATGAAAACTTCAATGATTTTTTTCCACCATTTCCAAGAAGATAAACATCATACATCTTTGGAACATGTCGGGGGTATTGCATTACCCAAATGACATTCTTTGAAAAGAAAATGTCCCAAAAGGACATGTAAATGTGATCTTTTCCTAATCTTCTGGTGCTTTGGGTACTTGATAATATCCAGACAATCCATCTAGAAAATAGTAAAATTCATGCCCATCTAATCTTTCCAACATTTGATCAATGAATGGATTAGGAAAGTGATCATTTTTAGTATGTTTAATTAAATTAATTATTTTTTTAAGAGATTGAAAATAAACCATTTGAATGCCACCTTTGTTAGGGTTAAACATTTTAAACTTTATTCAATGTGTCCAAATTAAACTTAAGAATTTAATTATCTGAGTACTAACTTTCATGTTTTAAAGTCATGATTGAAAATATGTTATCGATATATTTTTGAATAATAGTTTTTATAAAAACTTTTGAAATAAAGCTTCACTCTAACTAACGGGCAATTGTACTAACAAATAAAAGAACACTATTCGAAATTAGACATGATAATTAAAACTTATAATCTAATTTTCAGATTTAAGCTTGTAATGTAAAATAATATATCTCTCTAATATTTTTAATATAAAATATTGAATAAAAACAAAATCAATTTATTTTATAGAAATGTTTTACCTATTTAATATTTTGCAAGCATAACAATGTTATAATTATATTATATTTACAAACAGCCAGCCATGTTAAATTTAATCATAGACAAATTAAATAAAACAAAAAAAAATAAATGTAAAGAATCTATTAAAAGTATACCTTAAAAGAATCCTTACAATAATTTGATACTAATTCTGCTGCTGAAAAACCTCCAAACGGATTTGCATTTTCATTTATTGAATCAAAAACTAAAAATAATCTATAAAAACATAGCTAGTTCTTCTTAAAAAGAGAAGAACTTTAAAACTAAAAATTAAAAAGAACTTTATAAAGAAAGAAAGCTAGAGAGATAAAGAGCTGAGAAAATTGTGTATTTTACAATGTGAGAGAGGGTCCTTTTATAGGTGAGGAAAAGACAAAAAAATGTGAAAAAATATTTCAAAAAATTAATTTTAATCGTGTTTGGATAGACTAGCATGCGTGTGGGGGTGAAAATTTTGACAGATATGCGTTTGGCACTAGTTGCACACGACGCATGCGTGTGTTGGCGCGCGAGCAACACGATGAGAGCATATACTGGGTGTATGTTGGGCGTGTGCCGACATTTGGTAGGCATGCGCGCGCCCAAAAAGATTATAAACAAAGAGCACATCATTTGAAGGCTTTATTTAAACATCAAGAATATCCTCTATCTATAATGCACAAGATCAAAAGTGAGTTTGAAGATTTTTTTAAACTTTGTTTTAAGTATATAAATTAATAAATCATTAAAGTGCTTATACGATTACCTCATTATTCCCTCGAAAAAGTGCAATGATTTAAAGGACTTTTCATGGTTTAGAATTAAGAAATCAAAGATAAAAAATGAAATGAAAAATATATATAAAAGCTTAACCAACCAAAATGGGACCAACAAAACTTAGATTAGTAGCTTGAAATTCCAAGCAAAAATTCAACATATTATGATACTTGACAATTCATTCATATTTAATGAATCTACTTTGTAGAAAGATCACTGTAATTTGACACTTATTCACCAAGTATTTTGACACTTGATAAATACTAAACATTTACAAGGTACGAAAAGTAAGGTAAATCCTTGATAAGAAAAGAAGTAACAATAAAACCAATTAGTTAATCAATTAACCCATCCCAAATGCATTACGCCATTACATACTGATATTTGCAACCAAGATTCAAACTATGCAGTTCCATTATAAAAACTAAATAAGTGAATACTTGTAACATCTATACTCACAGCTCATAATTATCGTTACTGTCGTCCATAATTTGAGGATCACTACCCATATGAAGTATTTTTAGGGGGGGGGGGGGGGGGGGGGAGAGTGGTATGGTGTACGGCATCATCAATGTCCTAAACCGTGACTAAAGTTTCGTGAAATTATTACCCTATCATCAACTGTTATATTATTAATGTAATAATATATTTAACGAAATAACCTTTACTTAAATCTTGTAATACATGGGAGACACTATAAAAATTAAAGAATTTAATTCAATTCAACTTAGATTATACTATTTTCAAACTAGATTGAGTGGGTTTGGATTTAAAAATTTCAGAATCAATTCATTATAGATAGGATCAATTGTTAAAAATAAAATTTTTACTCGACACATACTTATATTATTTTATATTTCTTTTATTTTTTATTTAAATATAATAATTTTATTTAATAAAAATGTATAAAATTAAACAAAATTAATAGTTTTTTCTCAACCCCAAGTTCTCAATAGGAAACCCCAAGCTTAGTATCAAGATGCCAACCTCCACATTTTTATATTTGTATTGTTTAAATAAAATGATTATTTATGTATACAAATACATAAATTGATACTAAATTAAATAGTTAATACTTTGCTAGTTTCTATGTTATTTAATTGATTATTTATTATTTTAAAAAAATAAAAATATCAAATTTTAATCGATTATTAAAGCATAAAATTTAATATAATAATTATTTAGTTATTAACAACAAATATTTTTCAAAACTATTTTCTAATTATAAAATCAAAAATATTAAAACACAAGTTCAATCGGCCTAATTCGAAGAGTTCGATTAAGATTGATTTTATAGTTTTTATTGAATCAGATTAGTTCTTACCTATTAAGAACCAACATTATTTGTTCAATTACAAATTTAGCTCAAATCCTAACCAAATCATGATATGCATCCCTAATAAAAAAAGTAAAAAATAGTATTATTTATTTATTAGTAATTGCTTGTTTCTATAATAAAAATAGTAAAAAATAGTAATATTTATTTATTAGTAATTGCTTGTTTCTCGTTAAATATATATATATATATATATTAGCTTATATATGCATTTGGTCACTAAGCTATATAAAATATTAAATTTAGTCTCTAATATTATAATTCACACAATTTTTTAACATTATTAAATTTGATAAATTTAATTCAAAATTTTAACTCATATCAAATTAATTTAATGACATTATACTTAACGATTATAAAATTAAAAAGTTGATGATCAAATTATAAATTTTGTCATAGATTAGGGAATAAATTATGATTTTTAAAATAGTTTAAGGACCAAATGAATTGAAAAATCAAGTTTCATTCTAATATCATTGAATCAATTTAATTAAAATTAAAATTTTAAACTAATTTATCAAATTTTAAAATATTATAGACTAAATTATATAAACTGAAAGATAAGATATCTAATTGTAATATTTTAAATAAGTTAGTGAACAAATTGATAAATAAGTCTATCATATTTGAATTTAATATATTTAAATTATTAAATTTATAATAAATTTTTAAATGACAAAATGTTAAAATTTAAAATTAATTGGACACAATTATATTTTTTATATAAATTTATTTATAATTATATAAATATTATACTTAAAAAAATTTAGGAATAAAGGACATGGGCGCGTGTCCCTCGTTAGCCATTTACAACCCGCCTATGGTTCCCATTTAATTTTTATGGTTATGTTCGTTTAACCGTGAATAGATTTTGTGAGAGGCTTTAAAGAATTAATTCCTTTTGTGTTAAATTTTTCCTCAAACGTTTTTTATTTTTTTTCAAATCCTCAAACGTTGTTTTTTTGTGTTATAATAGTATTGTGGATTTGGCATGTCTACAATACTCAAATTACGTACATAAGTGTAGGGTTAGCCATCCACATATTTCAGATTATAACACAGAATAGGAAAACATAATCCAATTTGACATAAATCATTATTATTTTTACTTAAAATCATTATTTAATTACACGTACGTATCAAGTTTTCTTACCTCTATAAATAAGATCAAAGTATATCATTAGTTCTCAAACTTTAACAAAATACATAGATTCTTAAATTTTTAAAACGTACTATTTAACTTTCAAATTTATAAAACTTTATATATAAGTTTCTAAATTTTTAAATCATACGATTTAATTCTCAAATTTTTAAAATTTCACACATAGATCTTAAATTTTTAATTCATAAATATTTATTTTAGTACCCAAGCTAAAATCTAGTATAAAGTTTAAAAATTTGGAGAATCAATTGTAAGATTTAAAAATTTAGAAACTTATACGTTAAATTTTAAAAGTTTAGAAACCAAATCATACTTTTTAAAATTTTAAAAATCTGTATAAATTTAATTAAAATTTAAGAATTAATAATAAACTTTAACCTATAAATAAATAAATTGTCTACAAATTATTTAATTTTTTTATAATTTTAAAAATAGATAAATTTAGGTCAAAAAGCATGAATACAAGTACATACAAAATAAATAAAAACTACACAATACCTACAACTTACGTTACAAATGCTACAATCCATCTTTTAACTTTTATTTATGGTAAGGGAACATACGTTATGCGGAGGGACTCTAGGATTTTCCTCCACTTTTTTGTTCAAGCCAATTTCATTATATTTGATCAATTTTTTATTCCAATCAATTTCATTATATTGGATCAATTTATCTATTTTCTTAAATGATCTGTCTCTCTTATAAATAGTTTCTAAACCTTAATTTAATGAAGAAATCTGAATTAGTTTTAATGTTTGGTCATATTCAATACTAATAATAATATTCATTATCGAAATACTTGAAACTTGTATTACATTTTAATTGAAAAAATATTTATAAAGCTATTGCTTCAAAAACAAATGCAAAATCCTTTGCATAACTATAATTCAAGAACAAAAATATTTAAGACTAATAACATTTATAGACTATATTTAAGCCAAAAATAGTACCTAGACACAAGATAAATTATAAGGTTAGTGAATAAAAAAATCACACAAATAATAATAAGTAATATAAATGAAATACTTGGTAACGAGATAATAAGATTATTTATATCGATACTTATAAGAAGTTTTTTTGTAAACTTGGTCAACACATGTTGTGTGGGCTTTTAGATTTAGATTTTTAATTGGGAATTGAATGAAAGACATGATAAGATAAGATGAACTAGTTTTTTCTTTTAATACAATTCTATTTCCTTCTTTTATAATAAATATTTTTTATTGTAATGTCCTTTTTACCTTTTAGTTAATCTCACACTTTTTTTTATGTAATATGCCTTCTACGTTTTTTACAACAAAATATTACTAAAAAGTCAAATTATCTTTCAATGACTCTTTTTTTCATAAACAAAGGAAATTAAAAATATCTTTTGCAAATAAGGGTATTAAATGACATCAATTCCCTAAATAAGGGGACTTGAGTGATCACTTTCTCTATTAAAAAATATGTGAATTTGTGCTAGAAAACATAAATACAACACGAATATGTACAATATGCACAAATTACCACCCATAACTCTAGGACCTCTTATGTTTCTTTTTTGGTAGGCTCTCTCGCATAGATTCTTCATTCCTCGATTTATGGACAAATGCAATAATAAATGACTATTGGTATCTTAAAAGAACATCAACGTGAAAATATACACGGTCATAAGTAGTAAGTGATAAATATGATATCGTACCCACATATATTTGTTACTAATCTTTGTTAAGTGTTAAAATTGTATCAACCTAATTTTATCCAAACAATCGATATTTGGATGAAATTAAACTAAACTAATTCTAAATAACAATATATGAGATTAACACTTGAAGAAAACTCTAGGATTGTAATTTCACCAAATTAATCCACTTGAATTATATTATTTTCTCTTGATTTATGTTCTCGTATATAATTTATTAACCAAAAACTTATAATTTATCCACATGTCTCTTTCAATAACAAATAGACACATCTCATTAAATTAATTCACTATATTCTTATAAGAATTAAATTTACTAAATATTCATTAAGCTCAAAATTCTCAATAGCTACACAAATAATAAAAGTATATACATATCATATATACATATATATATATATGTATATATATATATATATATATATATATATATATATATATATATATGTTATTCTATCCAAGAACAAAACACAAAAATCCTTTTTCCAAGTTCATTAGGGTTCACAAATCAATTGATTAATCTTCCAACAATCAAAGGCATTAAGTACAAATTGAATAAGGATCATCATTGGGTAAGCCTCCAAACTGAATTGAAGTTTGAATCATCTGAATGATCGCAGGCTTTATCTCAAAATTGTTGGCTTGAATCACAAGTCTTCTAATGCTCAAATGAATCACACTAACAAGAGGCATTGCATAGTCTCTTAGAGATCTTGGTTCTTCCACTTCAAGAATCTCCTTATACATTATATGATGTTGGGAAGCTTCTTGCTTGTCCTTCTTTAATTTCAAAAGAGTTCTCTCAATTTCTTGTGAGTCACATACAAAGTCCCAATTCACTTGAAAATCAGAAAAATAAATCTAATAAAGTAAAAATAAAAATAAACAAATAAATGAAAGGTTTGAACTAAAATTAGATTGATTGGTATTAATGTCAACGAAAATAGTAAATTAAATCCCCGACAACGACGCCAAAAACTTGTTGGTATCTTAAAAGAACATCAACATGCAAGTATACACGGTCACAAGTAGTAAGTGATAAATAATATATCATTCCCATGGAGATTTGTTACTAATCTTTGTTAAGTACTAAAATTGTATCAACCTAATTTTATCCAAACAATTGATATTTGGATGGAGTTAAACTAAACTAATTCTAAATAACAATATATGAGAATAACACTTAAACAAAAATCTAGGATTGCAATTTCACTAAATTAATCCACTTGAATCATATTATTTTCTCTTGATTTATGTTTTCACATTTAATTTGTCAATCAAGAACTTCTAATTTATCCACATGTCTCTTCCGATAACAAATTAACACATTTCACTAAATTAATTCACTATATTCCTATAAGAATTAAATTTACCAAAGATTCATTAATCTCAAAGTTCTCAATAGCTACACATACAATAAAAGTATATCCCTCTCTCACATATATATATGTTATTCTATCCAAGAGAAAAACACAAAAAATCATTTTTCAAGTTCATTAGGGTTCATAAATCAATTGATTAATCTTCCAATAATCAAAGGCATTTAGTACAAATAGAATAAACAAATTAAAAACAACATCCCACAAATCATTCAAAAATAATTAATTCAAGCTTCATAATGTAAGCTACATTACAACCCAAGAAAAAATAATTTAGTTCATAGCAAATATTGAAATCACAATCCAAAAATATTTAGACATTTAAGAAAAATTAAATCAAAAGATAAAGGGATTAGAAGAAACTCTTTGATGATTCTTCAATCTCCAAGCAATGGCCTTTATCCCCTCTTTCTTTGCTCTCTATGTGTTCTATACCAAAATACCCACTAAAATGGTACAAAAGAGGCATGCAAAGTAAGCTAGACTGTTAGAGCAATTTTTTGATTTTTTTGACACTACGCATGACACATGGCGAGCTTTGATTCGCTGTAAAGAGAATTAGACACATGGCATATGCAGGCTGGGCGAGACGTGAGGGCACACAGAGCTTTGGTGGATGGCATTGTATGGAGTTTGGTGCGCTGGGCTATGTACAATAGCTAGACTCCACTACATGACTTTCTCACATGGAGAGTGTAGAACACGTGTGATTTGGACCATTTATTGTTTGATCTGACGATGGGTGATGCACATTGTTCTATCCAAGTGTGAGACTCATTTTCTGCACAAAAGAGGTTTAAATTTTTAACTTTTGTTATTTGCATTTAAGTTCTTTTTAATTCAAATTGTTTCTTTTTCTCTCAAAATATAATTTCTTAAAAAACTAACACCAAAAAATAATTTAGAAACATAAAATTAACTAAAAACCTTAAGAACATAACAATTATAATTAATAAATTGGACAAAATAACTCTAAAACACAGAATTATCAATGACTTTGGGTCACAACTTATTAACTTATGTAAAACAAAAATTGTTTCAAACATCTAGGTGATATAGACAACGAAAAATGATTATTAATTTGAGATCAATACATTAATTGATCTTCAAGTACTCCAACGTCTATGGATACAAGGCATCTCACAATGGGCTTTATGGATTTTAAAGGTTATTTAGGATGGATATAGATGGTATTGCTTTTGTGTTTCCAAGGTTATCTGATTATACAAGTATTTTTTATATCTCAAAATCCTTTATTAAGGGATGTTTGTATATTCCACTTGGGGTCTCATATTCTTTTTATATTGAACATGTAGGATCCATTCCTGCGATAATGTATGCTACCACCTTGGGGTCGTAAAAAATTGATTGGAGTTGGAATTTTCTTATGTTGTTACTCTTTTTCACTCGATTGTTTTTAGTGCCATGAAGATTGTATTCTGCTTGGGCTAACTTATTTGAGTAAATTATTTACAAGGAGTTTCACTGTTCTCGTATTTATAGAAAATGTAATATTGTAGCTAATAGTATAGCCTCTAAGACTACTAATATTTGAATCATAACTTGGTGGTGGGATACACTATCATTCACTAGGACTCTTCATTATTTCGAATGCTGACAACAAATTTAATTAAAGGTTTTGTTGAGAATTAGTTTTTTATATTTTTTTCTCTATTTAATAATACTTGTATTTGAGAGGCTAGATAAAAAAGACACTACAAAAGTATTACACTAGTTGGAATATCTTGATACACCCAATAAAGCCTTCATTAAAAAATATTATCATTCAATATCTTCACACTTGGAGCATTCGAACTTAGAAGCAGTGTATTATAATGATACAGTAATTTCCAGAGAATATTTTCTAAACATTATGGAAAAGGAAATGGTACAATGTGCATGCTTTTATCAATGATAAAATGGTTGACTACGTTTTATGCCCACAACGTATGAGAAGAATTACAAAAATATCCAAAACGTTTAAGTAGTTGCAATTATGTGTGTAACAATAAAAACATGTACAATCGATGACTATCATTTAATTTTTTAACAAAATTGTATCATATGTATTCTATGTACATTTTCTTGAGAATATTATAGTAAAATCTTAAGTGGGTTAGCTGAGTTTTATGCTTACAACAAATGGGATGGGTTACAAAAATTTCCAATATGTTTAAGTAGTTGCAATTATGCCCATAGGAAAATGCACATGGAAGGCACACAATACAATTTTATTAAAAACTTAAACTAGAGTTATCGATTAGGTAAGCTTTTATCATTACACATAATGTTGTAGGCAAAATTACAACTATTTAAATGTGTTATGTATTTTTGTAGCTCACCTTGTACGTTTTGAGCATAAAATATAGTTAACCCATGATTATATTAAATGCTGTTCAAATTGAACAACAATAATTTAGACACATGAAATATTAAACGTCATCTAATTAGATCTCATTCAATGTTATTAGAGTACTATTGTTGTTATTATAAATTCTTAAGATGTTATTTTTTTGTAATTTCTAAAGTTTCTAGTGGTTTAATTTTTAAAAAATAAATATGTCTAATATACTTTCATGCATTTTAAATATAAGTTCAATACATATTACTTATCAATTAAATTTTTTTTAATATAAATATGTTACGATAAATATGAAGACTAAAATATATACATATATAAAATAAATATTGAGAATATCAAAGTTTATAAAAATCATGAGTCTTTCAATCCTAAAAGATTAATTAAATGAGTGGAGATATTCACAATATTTTTAAACTCTACCATAGTTTTGTATTTAATTAACTTGAGATATTACTATTAACAATTTTATCAAAGTACAAGTCTTTGTTTCTCGCAAAATCTACCACTTTTTATTTTTTATCTATTTTATTATATTATATTATATTTGAATTAATTGTCTTTTATGATGCCTATTGCTTTTTGAGGTTAAGTCCAAAGTTTTCTTTACAGAATCGCTTGAAGCTCTGACTTTATATCAATGTCCATAAGAACTAGTAGCATTCTGATCCCAATAGTTTAACTAAGGAGAGGAGATACACACAATCATTTTAAATTATAACATAATATTGTATTTGATTAATATAGAATATTATTCTTAACAGAGAATATAAAATAAATAATAACATGTTCAAAATATTATAAAAACTAATATATATTTAACACATTTATAAAAATGTGATGATCATTATAAAAGTTAACATTTGTTTAATGCGTGAAATCACTCAAAAAATGAAAATCTGTCTAATCCATGAAAGGCAAATATATATGTATGTTCTGTTTTTTAAAATAACGTTAAAAAATGACGCTAGCTATAAGCAATTTTTATTTTGGTGTACATAGCTATAAACATTATGTAAATATATATTTTTCACAAAAACCTGGTATTTTTATATTCAGAAAACGAAACATCCAGAGAAATAGTAATCCTCTAACCTTATGAATTATTGCTACATATGACGAAGAATATGGAACCCTTCACATGGATATTTTCATAGTGTTACTTAAGGTAAAAGTCAGATACAGCTAGAAACAATGCAGGTGCTATATAAAAAAATAAATAAAATATCATCTGTTATATCAAATGATGAACGAAAATGAAGAAAAAGACTATTAACAAAGAGTACGTTCAATAGAACTAATCATTAGTGTTTTAGCCTGTCAGATTCATATATAGCGTAGCTCTAAAGTTTACGCTTACTTACATACCTTGTACTTCTTCATAATTAATGATTAGTTGTTACTAACAAACCCCTTTTAATATTAATATTTGTATAAACAAATATATTATTAAATAAAAGTTACACTATCTTTAATTTTATCTATGAATAAAAATAATATTTAATTATAATTAATAATATAAATTTACGAAATATAAGAAAAAAAAAGAGGAAAGAAAATCCACCTCGAGCTTCCTTATCACTACATATACATGTATTCAACTCTGAGAGTGTGTTGTTATTACTACCATACATTTATTTTCCAAATTGTACAAACCTAATATTAACAGAAAGTGTAATGAAAAAGGAGCTAGAAGTCTCTTGTTGCGTTTTCTTTTACAAGCTTAGATGCATAAATATTATAAGTAATTTTCAATAAACTTGTGTAATAACATTATAAGTCTACGAGAGATATCATATTAATTTTTTTTTAAATATTTATCAAGTGGTATTTCAACGACTAATGATTTAATTCTTAGATTCATTCGTGCAGTTAATATAAATATTTCTAAAATAATCTCTTTTTTTATTCTCTCTTCAATTAACTTATAGACATCAACAAACAAATCAAGACTTCTATGTTGGAGATATAAAAACAATAAATGTTATAAAAGCAAGATAATCACTACATACCAAAACGTTCCTCAATGGTAATATAAAAAAAATTAAAAAAACCATAAAACTAAATGCCTTATATCAATCATTATCAAAAAAACAAAGGTAACGAACCTTTTTTCTCATTATAATATGAAGTTAATAATTTATTATAACCTACGCAAGATTTCAACATCAAGTATGTAAAACGTAATCTAATGACGATGTATGTCTTAGGTTTTTTTACCCTTAAACCAAAAGCCATACAATTAACGGCATACTCTTGTTCCCTTACGGGGAATGAGGAGATAATAGTTATTGTACATATGATGTTTTTTAAATGACTTGCAATAATATTCATTCCCTTCTTGTACACACTATTTGATAATTTGACATATATAATGCATGTGAAAAAGCAAATTAGGATTATTATGCTGTGATAGAATAATAAGCTTCAACGTGTTCAAAGTACTCAAGTTGCCACTTGTATCATCGAAAAGTGATGGAGGAGATATTATCAAGAAGACCTTAGTCAAATCCAAAAATTTGTGTTCCATTGTGTGAATATTCAGTTAATTCAAACACAATTATTCTCTTCATTAATTTCCAGCTTGAATTTACCCAATGGACAGTTACATATATGTAACCAAGATTGCTACAACCTTTCCACATATCTGAAGAGCAAATTGCGGAATGAATAAAAATGGTTAACAAGTGCTTCTTTTATAACATTAAAAGCTTTCAAACAGTTACTTCTAATGGTGTTTCAAGAAACACGAGTCCATGAAGATTGAAAGTAAGTTTGCATGAAATATTCATATTTGCTATCATCATTAAATATACATGGCTGCTATACACTAACTACATAATGAGTAAATCTTTCTCTCATTTTTGATTGATCATATATAAGTTGTTTGCAATGCCTACTTCATCGAATGTCCCAAAAACTTATTTATGATAGAACCTTTGCAAGTGTCTATCTAGATGATCAGTGATACTATTTAATCAATGATAGCAATTGACTTAATAATACTTGTAAGTGGTCTCCTTTTACTTGTCTCATCAACAAATACAATATTAAAGTGATTCCAAAGATATGAGTTAGCCTTCTTTTAGTGCTAGTAAGTTTAGGGTTAGGAGTAGATGTAGGATGATAGATAGACCTATGACTGCGAGTAGGACTTGGAGATACATATGAAACTTTTACATGTAACAATGATTCCACAGGTTTTGTGAATAATGAAAAATAAAAAGCGTCAAAAATAAGATAAAATTAAATTTCAAAAGAAATGAATAAATTACATAAGTTCAAGTCAAAGTAAAGTGATAAGTCCAGAAGTTTCGAGCGCACACCAAAACCAAACACGCACTACCAGGAAGGATAAACCCATTTTATTTTTAGTTATTTATGTGTATAAATATGAAGATGAACAATGGAAAAGGGCATAGAAAATTAATGAAGTTTTAGTAATTTTTCTTACAAAGATTTGTGTCCATTTTGCTTGTATTGATTGGGACCTATCATTGGTATAAAAGCAGGTTGACAATGTCACCAACAAGGAAATGATTGAGCAGTTGGAAGCTGGGTTGGGTTGTGTTCAAGAAGGGTTGCGACAGGTCGAGGAAACCCTCAATCATCTTACCAACATTCTGATTGCAAACCAAGAGAATCCTAACCACGGAAACCCTCACTGCGAAGGCAACGACAACAGCCGACTAGTTGTTTCCTCTAAAATAACGAAGCTTAAATTTTCTCGTTACTTAAGAGATGACCCAACGGAGTGGTTCAATCGTGTGAACCAACTTTTTGAATTCCAAAACACCCTTGAAGCCTAGAGAGCCTCTTTGGCCTCCTACCATCTAGAAAGGGAAGCGAATTAGTGGTTGTAGTGGCTTCGTAGGTCTTTCCAAGATGAAGAAAGAACAATTTCGTGGGAGATTTTCGAAGACGAACTCTAGGCTCATTTTGGGCCCCCTGATTCCAAAGATGCTTCGCACGGCCAAACGCATTAAAAATGTCTGCTCCCATGAGTATCAAAAATTTTGCCAAAATTACTACACCCGCAACTATCAAAAGATTACCGTGGGATGTGAAAGTTTTTAAATTATGAACCTAATTAACCTAGATGGGGTGAATATGTTATTTTTAATTTTTACCAATTTATAATTTAATAACCTAAACAAATAACTAGACATGCAATCGTGTGTAAAAATAAGTATGGAAATAAAATAATAACACAAGATATTTTTAGGTGAAAACAACCTAGGCCATAATCATGACCTAAGAGGAAAACAACCGCACCACTTAACTTTCCACTATAAAAATCAAATGTTCAAGTACAAACTCAGTCTTATACTACCCTCCCTAGGATACTATCCCAATGTACTTTACTTACGAGCCCTTGCTCTGTTTTCACAGTTTCCAAAATTAGCGTAAGCGGTTTCTAAACCAATGTTCCAATAAGCTCTCCACTAATCAGATCGTTCACAAATCAACTGCAAAAAGATTAGCACAAAAAAAAAGTGCTCATGTATGTTCTAGAACAGATTTAACAATGAATAATCCTAACTAGATGATTCAAAATATATATTATTTAAATCAAATCAACTAGTAAATCCTAGAGCAAAACGATCAATCATAAATTCAAAAAATAACTTTTTAAAATTTAATAATCAAATCAAATAATTATAATCACACATAAAATTATGTAATCTGAATATGTAAAAATCTAATAAAAAGAAGTCATATAAAGATAAAACATATCAAATAAATTTATTAATAAATATCTCTATTATGATATCAATTTGATATTAATTAATTTATTTAATTGTTTGTGTTTGAATTGAAAAAGATTAATTTACCTTCTTTTGATTGACTTCCCACCATATATATATATATATCATTATTGCATGTATATTAATTAACTTCTTCACTTCTTGTGTGTATCATCTTTACTATCTATATATTAATTAACTTTTTGAATTAATCATACCTTTTAATATATATTAAGCCCATGCATCATATTCACCCTTCTTTTTTCACTTCTTCGGCAGCACAACACCTTTACTCTATATATAAACTCAATTACCTTTTATTATTTTCGGCTTTTTCTTCAGCAGCTTCGACTGTTTCTGGCTTTTTCTTCAGCAGCTTCGGTTGTTTCTATAAATTCAATTAAGAGGTTTCCCACTCCTTTTTTTTGTTTTAACAAGTTTTTTTTTTGTCTTTCTATTTTTCCACACAACTCTAACTCTAATATACCTATATATATAGATAATAATAATACTTAATGGTATTAGGATTAAATGTGTTTTGATATTAATTTTTTCAAAGCCTATTAAAAACAAAAACTTAATATAATAAAAAAATCATTTCTTAAGACACATTATAAAAATATTTAATTAATAATTTCATAAATTAATTAAAGTTTAAATAAATATTTTAACACAAAATATAATTTTAGATTTATGAAAATATGCTATTAAATGCATCAATACAATCTTATGTGTCGTAGTTATAAAAGACATACCTGAAGTACGAATATCTAGAACTTGAACATTTGTTCGGTTTTTCTTGATAAACTTGATAGTAGGCTAAAAACAAATTTACAAGTAAATATTTTGTCTACGAAAATAGCCAACACTCATAGTCCTTATAGGATGAAATGTAGAAACGAAGAGCTCAAGGGTTATGTTTCAACTGCAATGGATGGTTCACCCTTGGCCACAAATGTCAATCATCACAATTGCTGCTCCTAGCAGGCTTTATCCAAGAGGATGAAACATCAGAAAACACTACAAAGGAACTGGCTGCAATTGAGGAAAATTATACTAAAAATGTACCAGAAATCACCCTACACGCTTTCACTGGGTGGACAGTAACTAGGACCATGAGAGTTAAGGCAATGATTGGAAGGCATGAGGTGATTGCCTTAATTGAAAGTGGATCTACCCACAATTTTGTTAGTGAAAGAGCAGTTGCAACGCTTCATTTACCAGTGAAGCCTACAACATCATTTGCTATCAAAGTTTCAATGGGGACAACTTATCATGCAAAGGAGTATATGAACAGCTCACAATTAATCTACAAGGTACTTAGTTCCAATAGATTTCTTTTTAGTACCTTTAAGTGGGTTGGATATAGTGTTAGGTGATGAGTACTTAAAAAACATTAAAATTATCATGATTTAATGTACTTTAATTGATTAAATAGATTTATATTTGTACGATTTTATCATATTTTTATATAAATTTATTTTTTTGGGAATCATGGGTATTTTTTATTATTTTTCAAGTATTTTAGTTCAAAAATAACTTAAAGACTCAAAAACAAAATAATGGAGGCAATACATCACAAATATATTGAGAAAATAAATGAGGAAAAGTCAAAAAGATGAAAAAATTGGACAAAATGGGTCAAAAAGGCATAAATCACGCGCTCAACCGCCCAACTATGCCAAGAAACGCGCCCAATCCCACGCACACCATCCGATCTGCACCAAGTTACACGTCAAGTACCGTGCCATGCAGTGCGCGCGCCTGCACACTCCTTGCCGACTGCCTGTCTGCCATGCCAACAACCCGTTTGCCAAGTTTTGCGTGCCCTATACGGTCGTCAAATTGTCCAAACGTGCCCAAATTCAAATTTTGAAATATTTTTAAGCCTTTTCTTCATCTATAAAAGGACTTTTTTCCCTGTTCCAAAGGACAAAAATTTTCTGAGCTCTTTCTCTCTCTAATTTTCTCTCTCTAGAAAGTTTTATTTTTTATTTTTTTTAGTTTTTATTTTTAAAGTTCTCTTTTTGAGAGGAACTAGTTATGTTTTTATAAATTTTTAGTTTTTGATTCAATAAACAGATATGTAAATCCGTTTGGAGGTTTTCCAATAACAGAATTAACATCAAACTATTGTAAAAATTCTTTTAAGGTATTATTTTAATGGATTCTTTACGGTTATCATTTTATGTTTTATTCTTATATATTATATTTAATTTTTTCTGTAATTAAATTTAACATGACCGACTATTTGTAAATATGATATAATTATAACATTGTTATGCTTGTGAAATATTAAATAGGTAAAACATTTTCATAAAATAAATTGATTTTTTTATTCAAGATTTTATATTAAGGATGTTAGAGAGAAATACATTATTTTTCATAACAAACTTAAATCTAAAAATTAGATTTTAAGGTTTAATTATCCAGTCTAATTTAGAGTAGTGCTCTTTTATTTGTTGGTACAATCGTCTGGTAGTGAGAGTGAAACTCTATTTCAAAAGTTTTTTTTAAGAATTATTATTTGAAAAATCTATTGACAACATATTTTTAGCAATGGTTTTAAAACTTGAAAGTTAGTACTTGGAAAATTAAATTTTTAGGTTTAATTTGGACACTTTGAATAAAGTCTAATTATTTGACTCCACCTAAGGATATTAGTTAGTTAACATTAAATAAAAAATTTGGGCACCGCCTAAGGACACTTTCATACCAAAAAGTAAAAATCAAGAAATATTAATTTATATATTTAATAACCTAAATAATAAGAGCAAATATAATTAACTTAATTATTATATCATTAAATATTTCAATGTTATGAAAGATAAAATTTGCATTATTGTTTATTGAATTTATATCTATGTTTATATTTATTTTTATGTTATTAGATTAAGAAACAAACAAACCAAAATATCATAACAGGATGTTTAAGATTTAATTTTGTTTTTAAGATTTTGAATAATACATTAAAAACCACATAAATTCCTTAGATCGACTTTGAGAGGATACTTATCTTTTTCTATAAAATGATTCATGCATTTGCAAGAGTTTCACAAATAATAAAACCACAAAAGGGTAAATTTTGCAAGATCAGTATTTGCAATTCCAGTCTTGCGATTTCATTATTATCCATCAAGCTTGTGGCATTACTCTGCGTGGAAGGACTCATGCGTGCACAAATCGACGAGGAAAGACTCATGTGCATGCAAATCGGCGTGATGGGCGGTTGTGCACGTGGGACTGAGTGTGTTTCTCAATGGGGCTAGGCATATTGCGCGTATTTCTCAACACGGCTAGGCATTTGTGCACATAATTTTGGCCTTTTTGACCAATTTTTTCATCATTTTGACTTTTCTTCATTTATTTTCTCAATATATTTCTGATGTATTGCCTCTAGTATTTTTTTCTTCGAGTCTTTATGTTATTTTTGAACTAAAATACCTGAAAAATAATAAAAAATATCTGTGATTCCGAAAAACAAATTTATATAAAAATATGATAAAATCATACAAATATAAATTTATTTAATCAATTAAAGTACATTAAATCAAGGTAATTTTAGTGTTTTTTAAGCACTTATCACTAGGCATTCAATGGTTAGAAACATTGCGAGTAGTGGTCTGTTATTGGAAGAAACACACCATGGATTTCCTTTGGAAACAACAGCCAATGTAGATTAAAGGGATTGAAATTCAACTCATCCAAGACACTACAATTCAGAACCTTGCTAAGGACTTTCGCCAACATCACGATGTGTTTTGCTTTATACTTCCAGCTCGAGGGACAATAGCGTAATAAGGAACTCACACCAGATATGCAAACATTGCTTGCAGATTTCTCAGATGTTTTTAATGAGCCAACATGTTTACCCTCTACACGAGAAGTTTCTCACACAATACCCCTTAAGAATGGAACCGAAGCTATAAATGTCAACCCTATAGGTACCCTTATTTCCAAAAGGGTGAAATTGAGCATCAAGTGCAAGAAATGTTAGATGCAGGATTAATTCGACCCAACACCAGCCTTTTTTTCTCTCCAGTCCTACTAGTCAAGAAGAAAGATGGCACGTGGCGCTTTTGCACAGACTATCGAGCACTCAACACAGCCACAATCAAAGATCATTTTCCAATTCCAATAATGGATGATATACTGGATGAATTATATGGTGCTACATTCTTTACTAAGCTGGACCTTAAGGCAGGATACCATCAAATACGAATCAACCCCATGGATATCCACAAGACTGCTTTCCACACTTACAATGGACACTATAAATATCTAGTTATGTCCTTTGGGCTATTCAATGCACCATCTACCTTCCAAGCCATCATGAACTCAATATTTCAACCATACTTGCACAAGTTTAGCTTGGTAGTTTTTGATGACATTTTAATTTACAGCTCAACATGGCAAAAACACTTGGCACATGTCCAAGTTACATTGGCCCTCCTCAAACAACACAAATTTTATGCCAAATTGAGTAAATGTGCCTTTGGTCAGTAGGAGCTCGAGTATCTAGGCCACATAATTACACCCAATGAGGTCAAAGTTGATGATAGAAAGATTGCAGCAATGGTTGCTTGGTCTAGACCCTCTAACATCACTAAACTCTGAGGATTCCTAGGCCTCACTAGCTACTACCACAAGTTTGTACATAGGTATGGGATAATAGCTACTACCGCAAGTTTGTACATAGTTTCAATGGAATGTAGATGCAGACACAACCTTCTTAGCCTTGAAAAAAGCCATGACGTCCATTCCAGTTCTAGCCATGCCTAACTTTACCGAGCCGTTCATCCTAGATATAAATGCATATGGAATAGGCATTAGTGTTGTCTTCACTTAAAAAAGATAGACCAATTGCCTACATGAGCCATGCCTTGGGGATCACTAAACAATCTTGGTCAGTCTATGCAAAGGAAATGCTAGCCATTATGGATGCTATAAAATTGTGGAGACCATATCTACTTGGCCACAAATTCTTCATCAAAACTCATCAATGTAGCCTTAAGTATTTTTTGGATCAACTTGTTATAACCCCTGAATAGCAAAAATGGGTGGCCAAACTACTAGGTTATGACTATGAGATCATTTTCAGACCTGGTTGCGACAACTCTGCAGCAGATATCTGATCTAGAAGACCAGATAGCCATAATTGGCTACACTTCATGCCTCAAATATAGACATTTGGACACAGCTATGCAATGCTTCTAAATTAGACCCCTATGTGCAAAATTTAGGGCGCAAAGCTAGAAACCCTTCCCATGACAGTCTTATTTGGCGTGATGGCTTGCTTATTTCAAAAGGAAAGATCATGGTGCCAACCGATCCATTTTTAAGGGCTAAAATTGTTGTATGAAGTCCATGACTCTAAAGTTAGGGGACATTCAGGAATCCTTAGAACTTACAAATGCTTACAACAAAAATTTTACTGGCCTAAGATGCACAAGACAGTTCAAGAATATGTGTAGAAATGTGAAGTATGCCAACGTATTAAATCTGAAACAACAACTCCAGTAGGTTTATTACAACCCTTATCCATTCTTGCACAAGTCTGGGATGACATCACTCTCATTTCATTACAGGTTTACGTACATCATGTGGCAAAGACACGATTTTTGTGGTAGTCGATCGGCTCAGTAAGTTTGCTCATTTTATCCCATTAGCTCATCCACTAATAGAAAAAATTATTGCAGAAAAATTTATTGTAGGGGTTGTCAAGCTCCATGGAATGCCACGATCTATCATCAGTGACCGCGACCCCATCTTCATTAGCAAATTCTTGCATGAATTCTTCAAACTGTCAGGATCTCATCTTAAACTCAGTTCAACCTACCACCCACAAATAGACGGCCAAACTGAAGTTGTCAACTGCTGTGTTGAACAATATCTGCATTGTTTTGTCCACCAATGGCCACGCAAGTGGAGTACCTATCTGGTGTGGGCTGAATATTGGTACAATACTACATACCATGCTTCAACAAAAATGACACCTTATCAAGCTTTCTACGGCCGCCTTCCACCCATGATTCCACCTGAAGACGCCACTTGGGAAACCACAAACATTCTGTGCCACCAATTTCCTCATCGAATGCTTGATGACAAGCATTCTTTTCCTCGGGTAGACAATGATAAGCTTAGATGTTCCAAACGCCGCCAAAGCCAAACCCGTGCTACTAGGAAGGATAAACCTAGCCCGCATGTAGCACCACACACGGTGCACGATCTGTTTCAGTTTCTATTTTTATTTACCCACTTTCTTTTCAGTTATTTATGTGTATAAATATGAAGATGAACAATGGAAAAAGGTAGAAAAAATTAATGAAGTTTTAGTAATTTTTATTACAAAGATCTGTGTCCATTTTTCTTGTACTAATTGGGACCTATCATAAAGAAAAAAAAACACAAAGCATTAACTCACACTCAAGTCAACAGCCCACAAAGTATTATGAACAAATGGCTTCAAACCCATGTACAAGGAAAATTGGCTTGAGAAAGCATACTAAAATCTTACACCGATAGAAAAGACAAAAAAAACTATCCTAACTAAAATTACAAGGCAATTACCAGTGATATCAATGCACAGACTAATCACAAACCATAAAAAAATATAATATCAGTGTACCGACTTAAAACCCATCAAGGAGTAAATCCACCACAAACTTCATGCACATTCCAAACCAGAAACCAATTCAATATAGAATAAACTGAAAGAGAAAATCATCATTGTTAATACCTATTGGATCTCGTCACTAGAATATTAAGAGAGTCCATATTGAAAAAAGCAATATATCTTCATCATAAACAACGAGAAAGTCTTCTAAACTAGTAATGGCAACTCGATCATTCTCCTTGCTAACATCACCCTTTTGTTCTTTGTCTTTCTTCTTATTATCTCGCTTCAATTGTCTACAATATTTCCTGATGTGCCATTTCATGCCACAGTGATGACACTCAACATTAGCAAACTTGTTGGACTTGTTTCCTCCTTTTTCTTTCCTCTTGAAACCTCTACTTTTACTTCTCCCTCTTCTTTCTATAACCAAAATCTATGACTATTGAGAAAACTCATGTGATTTTCTTCCTATTTTTTTCATTTAAAACACTACTCTTAGCCATATTCATATTGATTACACCATTTAGGTTGAGTTACTTAATGAAATTCTAAATGTTTCCCAAGAGTCCGGCAACGTACCTAATAAACACAACCCCTAAATCTTATCATCAAACTTGATACCTATTCCAACTAACTAATTGATTATTCCTTTGAACGTATTTAAGTGATCTGTCAATAGAGTTTCATCTTGGTACCTTAAAGCCATCAGCTGCTTTATGAGAAACATTTTATTATTTCCTATTTTTCGAGCATATAACTCCTCAAGTTTATTCCGGAGTGATCGTGCATGTGTTTCCCCACTAATGTGATTCAAAACATTATCATCTACCCACTACCTTATATACCCACAGATTTGTCGATATAACAAAGTTTATTCTTCTTCAGACAACTTTTCTGACTGCTCAGAGACAAACACCGATAAATGAAATTGTTTGGCATAAAAGAGATCTTTCATTTTTTTCTTTCCAAATGTGATAATTAGAACCATTCAAAGTAATCATTCTACTCAAATTTGCTTCAATTATTCAACACAAGAAATTCAACAATAATAACCATAGTTTTAATACCATTTTGTTAAAAAAATCAAAATATCAATGTAAATTTAATCAAACTTTAAACAGCGGAACAAAATTTATTTTTCTTCTTTGTGTGAATCTTTTAAGAAATAAATAAATAAAATTTAAAATGAAACCGATGTAACAACACAGTCCCATCCAATACAAATGCATACCATTTCATCCAAAAATAAATAAATAAATTTAATATTTAGTAGTAGGGTGACCTAATTTTAAATGAGTTTTGGATTGATATATATATTTTATTTGAAATAATAAAATAGATAAAAATAAAAATTATTAAAATATATATTTTTTAAATAAGAAAAAAAATTAATATATTAATAATATATTTTTATTAGTAGTTAAATATTAAATATTAAATCATAAATTTTAAATATTAAATTATAAATTATAAATCTTAAATCTTAAATCTTAAATAGATTAAATTTAAGTTTATTTTAATATTTTTAATATATATATATATATTATTTTTTTAAATTATCTATTTAAATTATTAAATTAAATAATTATTATAATAAATATTTTATTTAATTTTAAATTGAATAATCCATGCTTATTTGGGTGTCTCCAAGACTGGCATGTATAATATGCTAATTATTATAGCATGGGTGAAAGGTAAGAGACGTTAATTTTTACAAAATAAATATTTTAATTTTTAAAAAATTACATTTGAATCTTAAAAATTTAAAATTATAAAAATTATATATATATATATATATATATATTTAAAATTAAATAATTAAAATATTACAAATAAAAATTATTTAACTAATTGGTGCCCTTCTCTCGTTATTATAACCATTTTACAAATGAATAATATTTATTTTATTAAATTATTAAAAATATTAATGTTATATATTATTACTAAACATATATATTTGATAAAATAATATATATATATATATATAATATTAAAAAGAATTTTTTATTACATAATAATACATATTAAAAACATAATATGAATATATATTTATTTTCAATTAACTGAACGAATTTAAAATTATAATAATCATTTCACTCTGTCTAATCGATTACGATCAACTTCAATAAAAGAAGCCATCATATTTTTACGTATAAGTATCATTATAATTATCTCAAATGTATCCCTACCTTCATCGTCGTTTCTGTAAAATATCATATTTTACAAATACAGATATTGATATCTCACATTTTTTTTTTTAAATATCTGACATATCTTTTCTTAAAATTTGACAATAGCTCACAACTTATATTATTTTAATTTAATTATATAATATAATTTTATTTATAAATTAAATTTTTATTTTTAATAATTTTTTATCTAATATATATATTTTTATATAATATAAAATATATATATCTTTTACATATTTAAAATATAGATAATATATATTTTTATAACGTCAACAAATATTCTTTTTAAGAAAGTTAAAAAATAAAAATATATAAATAATTGAGTTATATAAAAAATATTATATTATTTTTAAAATATAATTATTTATTTTTTAAAATTGATATATGTTTCATCATTTTTGAAAACCCGGACGGATTCTCTAATAATTATTACCGTACAAAATTATGGGTTGAAAGATATTAAACTTGAGATCACTTTAATAAATCAAAGCTAGCAGCCCAAGCCCAACTTTCATTTGGCACTGGACAGAGTGACCTTTAGGTATAATAATAATAATAATAATAATAATAATAATAATAAAAAAAAAAAGGTTACATTAAATAATAAAAAATAGGCCATATTTTTCTCTGATAAACATACAACTTATAAGCGTGAATTTGGCACCAAATTGGTGTCTGTGTCTTTATTTGCAATATCCAATCGAAGACGACTGATAACATAAATCAACCTCTCCTAATCCAAATAATTTAGATATATATTTTTAATAAATAATCTTTAATTTTTAAATAAAATTTAAAAATATGTATTTTAATTATAATTAAATATTTTTTATTTTAAAAATTATCTATTAATTTAAATTTATATATCTATTAATATCTATACCTTTAATCATTATAATTTATTAATATTATTTACATAAATCATGTTTGTAAGATGTTATTTGTAGCCTAATTTAAAATATTATCATTCAACGAAATCAATATTAGTGAATACTTCTCTACCCCAAATTGGGCAAAAGCTTTTTTTCAAACTTGAACTATAAAAAACATCAACACAATTAATTATAATTTTTGACCAACTTTAAAATTAAGAAATAATAAATATAAATTTATCATAAAGTTTGCTTGATTGAGAGGTGATACAGCAGTCTCGAAGAAATTAAGATAGAAAGTAATAAATAAATTATTATTAATGACTCTCTTTTAGAGCCGAAAGAGGAAGACTTAAAAATAGGCCCATTAACCTGGAAAGAAGGGAAGAATATTCCAAGAAGTAGAAGATAGTGCTAGTGCAAATTTTTAAATATAATATAATAATTTTATTTCAATATTTTAGGAAAAACATGTAATAGACAACGACCTAACAAGTTTGCTAAAAATAATTAATTATTTTATAATATAATGATATATATATTTATTACGAAAGCACCAAAAATACATGAGTAGGAATTCCATTGTTATACATATATGTTTATGGGTGTATGAGTATGAAATTTTTTTATTAAAACAAAATGCAAATACCAAGTTAAGAATAAGGTACCCATGTACAGAAAACAAAAAACACATATTTGGCAAACCATGGTTCATGTGAACTGGCAGTCTATGTAAGTATATAGATTATGTAAATATATTTATTGTATAAGTAATATAGTATTAAAACATGAGTATCTATAGTAAAAAAAAATAGGATGTTTTATAGTAGAATACCAATCATTATATTATTTAGACTAACAATAAAAGAAAATCTATCAATAACTAATATTATTATTAAATTAAAGTTATTTCGAAGGTACGATTTTAACGATGAAAAAAACTAAAGATTTTGGAATCCTTTAATTATTTCACGTATAATTCAAAATAATATCTAAATGACTTTTTCAAATATGATATATGACTACGTAATGATGACTTTTTTTCAAATAATCATATTTGATTTCGCATAAACAACCATATTCTCACACTATTTTACCTTTACTGTAATTAAACTCATATGTAATTATATTACACATATATTAATCATATTTTTGCATTATTTGAAAACATATGTTAATTAATCTATAAATAATTCTAATTCTAATTTTTCAAGTTAAAATATAAATCTCAAAATCTTAGTCAATTAATTGAAACATTAAATACAAGATTAATTAATATATCAATTGGGTTTACATCATGGATCAAAGAGATAAATCACAAAAATTAATTTTTTTAAATATATGCTACTTGATGTATAAACCAAAATCCTAATAACTAATATAGTCACTTATGGTTCTCTTCCAAACGACCGCTAATAAGGTTAAAAGTGACCTAAACTTGACCCTTAACATAATCCATTCAATTCAATGATCAAGATTAAAAATTAGAACTAGAAACGACACTATTATGGACGTTGCTTGTTTGCTCGACTGATTAAGACCCTTTATCTGATTAATCTAATTGTTTGGAAAGAATTTAAGTATTTAATTTTAGTGATTTTTAGTGAGATAAGAAATTGTCTTTTTTGAATCCTCCTCATTTCCTCTCATCTGAGGGGTATATATATAAGCACTTTTATGTACATAGCGAGGTCCGCCTTAGCGACCTGGTTACTATTAACTAGTTTACAGAATTGAGATCGTTCGTTACAAGTATATACAAATAAATGTTTTTATATACATGTCGCTCTTTGATGACGACTTCGACATCTGGGACATCATAACTTTACCGAGTCTTTTCATCCTAAATATCGCTGCTTAAGGACGATACTTTATAGATTGAGTTGACGTGCTTTTTTGAGTTCGTTGGGCACAAGTCTTTGTGGAGC
Organism: Hippophae rhamnoides; assembly: GCA_033030585.1. NCBI lineage: Eukaryota > Viridiplantae > Streptophyta > Magnoliopsida > Rosales > Elaeagnaceae > Hippophae > Hippophae rhamnoides. The sequence goes on along the minus strand of CM065428.1, from coordinate 37,614,240 downwards.
TAGCTTTTATATACCCGCTTTATCCTAGCGGGGTACCTATACTTATCAGGTCGCATGTCCGCTATATATTTAATACCAAACATTAACTCCCCTATTCTCTTTAATTGAGAAATCAAGAGAATAACTGGTCGCATATTCCTCGTATAAATAACGACCATTATGCAAAAATTTACATTGTTTTACGATGTTATTTTTATTATTTTTATCTTTAATGAGACCTTTCAACTTCTTATCTTCCCTTTATAAATAGTAGGGGAATATATAAACTTTTTACCTATTTTTAACTAAGTTTATCACTCAGAGGATTTTAGGCCATCGATTATTTAGGTCGTTTCACACTTTCAGAAGGTCGCTCAGAAAACTTTTTTTTAGTTCGTGTATTTAATGTCCTCTGTAGGGATTCAAGTTGTTGTTACATCATTAACTCCTTGATTCCTCTTTCTAGGTATTTATTCATCTTTTTTCTTAAATGTCGCATAAGGGGAAAAAAGTGATATCTTCAAAGGGAGATCTTTCTGAAAATATTTCAAAACACATTTCATCCCGCCATATTCCCACGAGGTCGTTATCAACCAAATGACCTGAAATGACAGAAATTGGTGGTGATAAGGCTTTCCCAAGAATTGTTAAGGAAGGGGTTCTTGCTCTTCCTGCTTCCTCGGGGTCTAAAGCGGTGTCTACCTCATCATCCTGGGGTTTAGTTCCTGTACTCAGGATTCCAGTGTCTACATCTACCAAGATACCTCGTCCAAAAAAGAAAAGGGAAAATAAGGGCGAGCCTACAAATAGAACCAAAGATAAACATCAAATTGAAAAGATGCCTAGTGTTTTATCGCTAAAGATTTGGAAAAATTAGAAAAATATATGACATACCTACGCAGTAGGTTAATGCGCGCATTCTCCGCACTTACGTGATGTTGATGATCCACCACCGGGGTGGTGGGTGATACATTAGCGGCCTTTAAGATAGGGTTACGTTGCCCCTTTCCTAAATTAAATGTCTGTGCTTTGAGCACATTTGATATTAATTTTGCACAAATAAATCCAAACGGGTGGCGAACTCTTTTATGTCTTTCTGTAGTAGTGGGGGAACATGGCATAGACCTGGAAAACGATGAATTAAGATGTTTATATTGTTTAAAAAGGAATGGGTTAGATAGAGGGAGTGCATATATATCTTGTGTTATAGGTCACGCGTTGCTTCTCAAATTTCCTGATAGCACCTCTCGGTGGAAAGATAAATATTTTTATATTACTGGAGATATTTGGGATGACGAGATGAATTTCCCAATTCGACATACCTAGAACCCTAATTTTAATACTTCACAACCTTAGGCTAGCGGGTTTATGATTAAACTGGATATTAGTGGAAAATAAAAAATAAGGCGAATTGAGATACAAAACCTCAAATGAAGGTTACCGTGATATCTTGTCTATAGCTTGCTTAAAGAAGTCTGGGGTGTGGTGAGGTTATACAAATGAATATCAAGGTCGTTATTTTAGTATATATTTTGTTTATGTATGTGCATAGTTGGTAATTGACTAATGTATTGTATCTTACAGGGATGGATTATTCACACGTTGATCTGGGGAACCTTATTGACACTTCAGGTGTACAAGAGCTAGCTCCAAGTTACTCACGTCTTACACGTATAACCCCATCACCTACACAAGAGGATCTGTTCACTAACTTAGAGGTCGAAACTACTCTAGAGAATGTAATTCCTTCAACCAATTTGGATAACCCGAGCTCGACGTCACCTTGCGAACCGGGAACATAAAAGAAAAGGAAGGTTGGGGAATATACCCCTGGAATGGAAGCAATGGACATGGATGACTTTGAGTTTGATGAGGTCGTTTTAAAAGATGCCGTTGTTTTGGAGACTCCTATTACTTATTTTAACGAGGGGATTTTAGAACGAACAGATTTGAAACGAGATCTGTATCATCATTTTGGAATGGAGGTTGAAAGGGCGCAGGTGAGAGCAGCTCGTAAGAGCGAAGGGGGGACGTATGGGGAGTTAATTGTAGATCGCTTATTGGAGGTATATAAACTTATTTATTTCATTTTTTCTATGATAACACTTTATTATATTGTTATTTCATTTTTTCTATGATAACACTTTATTATATTGTTTTTAATTTATGTCGTTTGCAGGCGGTGTGTTTAGCAAGGGAAGCTGAGCTGTCATTGTGGGGTTATAAATGCGAAGTACAAGCCAATCAGTTAAAAATAGCTAAATACGAGAAATTGGTAAAAGATAAGGATGTCCTGATTTCTGATAAGGACACAAAAATTTTAAACTTAGAGAAGGAAGTGGTTGATAAAGTGGAGAAATTGAGAAAAGTAGACACATACTATTTTGAGAAGGGTGAGGCCGCTAAACATTTTGAAAATCTAGCGAAAGAGGCTGATAAAAAGAACCTTGCACTTCAAGAACAAGTTTCTGCTATGTCGACTCAAGTTAGTTCACTATCCACATTAGTAGATACATTAAGAGCGGAATGTACCAAGGCTTACCGTAGTGGTGCGAGCTTTGTAATCAATAACCTCAAGCTAGGTTTGAATGCGCCTTATGTGTCATTGATGCGAGCTTTCCAGAGCAACAGGCCAAAAACACCTGGGGTTGCCACACTGCAAGGTTCACCTCGAGATACTGCGGTCACCTAAAGTCATCAACGTGATGGGGTAGTGGTGGAAGATGCTACTCCATGAGATTTTTGATTTATTATTATATTTTTTTGTAATAGAAATTTTGGAATTTGAACTCATTTAATTTTAAATGTTGTATTTATTTTTATATATATTTGTTTGGTTTGAAATTTTATATATTTATACTGTGTTAGTGTGGTATGTATAATTGAGAGGTTTTGAGGCCGTGTTGATCTAAATTTTATTTAACCAAACAAGTAGAAAACTGCTAAGAAGTAACCGTGTAATGGATTATAGTAGAGTAAATTTGGATGATTTGTTTGAAACGATGGGGTCATTACCAACTAATAAAGTACTTCCAAAGAGTAATATTTAGCTATGTCTCAAGCTCGAAGGTGGAAAAATAAGTTCAACCTTGTTACAATACTGCATCCACAGTGTAAGAAAACGGGTTGTTTCCCTTAATCATAGCGAGGAGGTTAATCAAATTCCTCGAAAGGTCATGAAGGGTAAAATGAAGGAAATACGCCCTACACTTGGTAGGCCGTCTATTTCTATTACGAATGAGGTATGTATTGAAAATTCGCCACTTGATGAGGTATCCATTTTAAAGGATATTAAGCCTTTACAGAGTATATACCCTCCCTCGAAAGAGAGAAGTGATTCAAGCGGGGTGGAGAAACTTTTCAAAGAAGGTATGTTTAACACACCTCGCGTGCCAAAAGAATTATATCACCATTTTGGGGTACTTGAGGACTGTCCACCTATTTACACAGCCCGCAAGAGAGAGGGTGGGACTGTGTGGCATATGATAGCAAGACGTATGTTCGATGTAAGTGAAAATTTTGTTTTTGTTAACAAATATTGTAATATATATGTATTGGTAAATACTTTTTAGGCTATAGCTGTGGCAAAGGATGCAGAAATAGAAGCAAAAATATGCGAAGAAACCAATGGATGTATAGAGCAAGAATTACATGTATGGAAAGCATGATGTAAAGTTCTGAAGAAAGATTTAGCAGATGCGCGAGAAGATTTGAAGTTAGTGCTTTTTGAACAAGAAAAATATAAGAATGAGGCGGATGGATTGCGCCAATTAGTGGAATATTGGAAAAAGAGGGCATGTGGTAAGGAACAAACATAAAATTTTCTCATATTTGTGCGAGTAGTAATTTATTTGTAGTAATGTTTCAGCCATCTAAGAGTGAGATGATTGTAATAATAATGAACAATGTGATTCGGATAAAATATGGTAAGCGTGTTAGTCTCAAGATGATGTCTTTGCTACTATATTCTACTATATTTCACTTCTTGAGTGGGGGGGTCAGGAGACTCCTCCTCCAATCACAAGGCATAGCATATATCCCGCATCTAGAGTGGGGGGTCAGGACACTCCTCCTCCAATCACGAGGCATAGGATATATCCCACATGTTGAGTGGGGGGGAGGGGGGTTAGGAGACTCCTCCTCCAATCACGAGGCATAAGACATACCACATCTCGAATGGGGGGGGTCAGGGGACTTCTCCTCCAATCAAGAGGCATAGGATATATCCTGCATCTCGAGTGGGGGGTGAGGAGACTCCTCCTCCAATCACGAGGTATAAGACAGACTGCATCTCGAGTAGGGGGTTTAGGGGACTCCTCCTCCAATCACGAGGCATATGATATATCCCGCATCTCGAGTGGATGGGTCAGGAGACTCCTACTCAAATCACGAGGCATAAGACAGACTGCATCTCGAGCGGGGGGTCAGGAGACTCCTCCTCCATTCATGAGGCAATGTATGGATTCTTTTTTATCGTCAGATAGGCTTACTGAAGCCATAGCCATTTTGAATTGAAGAACAAATGCAACAGGATCTTTAGTCCCCTTGTATGTGGGGCATTTGGGGGCATTAAATTTGAGAGGGGGTACTATTAATTCAATGGCGTCAGAGAAAGGAGATGTGGATAGTTGATTACAAACGTTTTCTATATCACCCCAAGGTTTTGGCTTTTCTTGTTTCGCAAATCTATCATTAACCTTGATCCACATTTTTTCTTCCATATCTTTCAACCTTTTGTCTATATATTGGGTTAGACGTCCCGCCTACGAGGGGAGGATCAGAAACCATGTTCGGTCGTTCCCTCGTCGAACACTGATAAGGATTTGAAGTATGAGTCGCATGCTCTCTTCTGATGGGTTGATACACCATCTGAGAATCTCGAGGTGTAAAAAGGGAACTTTCTTTTTCTGAGTATGTGTCTCATTCTAATCGAGATCTTAATTCTTTATTATCCTTCTGACACTCAATAAAAGCTTGTTGTAATTTTGTGATTTGTTTTTGAATCCCTCATATCATTGCATACCCTTCATAAGGAGGATTATCAGGCAAGTTTGACGATTGTACTTCGCTAGTCGAAGTGCGCCTTATGGCATGGTTTGATAGCGACCTGATGGGTGAAGAGTGAGGTGCCTTATTATTTTCACATTCTAAAGCTTCTGGAATGAGGTCGTTTGGTTCTGGGACCTTTAGGACGAGTTCGTTTGGTTGGATAGAGAATGGGTGATCCATTTAGATATTAGGCGATACTAGTAAATTCTCTTAAAAAAAATCTTTCCCACAGACGGTGCCAATTGTTTGGAGAGAATTTAAGTATCTAATTTTAGTGATTTTTAGTGAGATAAGAAATTGTCTTTTTTGAATCCTCCTCCTTTCCTCTCATCCGAGGGGTATATATATAAGCACCTTAATGTACATAGCGAGGTCTGCCTTAGCGACCTGGTTACTATTAACTAGTTTACAGAATCGAGATTGTTCGTTACAAGTATATACAAATAAAGGTTTTTATATACAAATCGCTCTTTGATGACAACCTCGACATCTGGGACATCATAACTTTACCGAGTTTTGTCATCCCAAATCTTGGTGGTTGAGGATGAGATACTTTGTAGATTGGGTTGACGTGCTTTTCTTAGTTCGTTGGGCACGGGTCTTTGTGGAGCTAGCTTTTATATCCCCGCTTTATCCTAGCGGGGTACCTATACTTATCAAGTCGCATGTCCGCTATATATTTAATACCAAACAGTAACCATGACATGTTTCTAACCCAAGAGGACTCGATCAATGCTCAGACAAAACTCGATCGATCGAAATCCTTTTGGATCAGTTGAGAAATGATAAGAAAATCCACGTGAAAATCCTTGGTTGAAGTCAAGTGAAAGGTAGTTTTGTAATTTTTTCAAAAATATTATATTTCATCCATTTGAGCTCTAATTGGCAATGTTTCATCTACATTAGCACATTTATACATAAATAGTATTTTTAGTAATATTCACTCTAAAATTAGATAATTAACTAGTTTAGAATGGTTAAATAACTTTACTTTTATAAAGTTATTGTAACCATAATATATAATAATATAGTTTATTAAAGCAATTAGTATATGATCACCATACACGAAGTGTATACAATGAATACGTAAGTATATGTATTGTAACAAATAATATAATGATAAGAAAAAATCGTTCCCATAGAGATAATTAATAACTAATTTTTAAAACTAAAAAAAATATCAATTTTTTATGTCTTTTTATATTTTAAGGAAGAAAAATTAAAACAACTAAAAGTAAATAGTAATAATTAATTAACTTAGATTTGATAACTAAGAAGATATATGAGAAAATATATAGGAATACTTAATCTCTCAATTTCCTAAACATGCAAATCGCTAAAATACTCAAAATATAATTATCAATTGAATCTAACTTAGCATGTATTTCTCTCTCAAGTAAACTACACACCATATAGTAATTAATTTAATCACACTCTCATGCTAATTAAATTGCATACTACTAATTAAGTTCATCAATTATGGATCACATACATAAGAATCATACATCTCTATCTATAAACTATGCATGTTATTTAATCAAGACAAACAATTAAATAGTTCTCTCAAATATATTTAATTTCCTTTATAAATAAACTATTGGCCAAACAATTAATAGCATAAAAATCAGACTAAATAATATAATTAAATTATAATTATAATTGGGGTAAAATATTAGATCATTAAATGGTGAAAATTGGGTTCATAAGATCCCTAGATTAATAAATTAACTAAACATAATTTTTTCCATAAAACTCATATTTTCATAAAGAAAGACATAAAAATTGATAAAGAAAAGAGTAGAAGAAGAAATATAATCAATTTCTTGAATTGTAGTTCTAATCTTCTATTGTATCTCCTTTTGAACATTTCTGTATTTTTCTCACTTTTAGCTCCAAAAATTGACCAAATTTATGCTAATGGTGGCTCCTTAGGGTTTATGGGGTGATTATGGCCTTAAATATAGCTCAGGTGCTATCTGGACCATCAGATTAGCTTTAGATCAATCGCTAAAATAAAAACAAGAAAAATCCCCAATGCCAACCAATCACAGTGCAACATGTGGCACACGAAATTCACTGGGCGAATTAGAGCGTGACGCATGGAAAGAGAGACTAGTTATAGTGAATGCTCATTGAGTTAGCGTCACACTATGCAACATGATTTGCGAAAATGGATGGCATGGTGCATGGGTGGAACCCATATGACGACATGTGGCGTGAAGGTTTGACCACTCTCCGAACTCAGATTGAACACTGTGCTAACACGTGGCATGCCCTACTTCACTCCTCACAAGCGGTGATCTAAAATTCATTGTTCCTGCTTATGTGGCATCCGCATGGCTTGCCTAGTCAACTCCAATGCTTACGTGGTAGGCCATATGGCATCTTCTAATTGGCACTGAGTTAAAAATTCCAAAACAATTCCAAAAAATTTCAAAAATTATATTTTCACCCATTTTCACTAAAAAGTTTATAATTTAATATTTTTAACCCTAACAATACTATTTATTGAATAAAAAAGTAAACATTAAGTAAAAAAGTATGTTAATAACTCTACGTTCATAGAGTCATTACACCCACAAACTTAATTCTTTACTTGTCCTCAAGTAAAGCCAAGTATAACTAAATAAAGTGATATGGGAAGTATATATATATATATATATATATATCAATACGTGCATATTTTACAAACACTATCCCTCTCAAAATTCGTGCAATCCTATGATAAGAAGGTTCACATATTCATCAATCAACGTTCCATCAATACAAGGATATGTAAGGTTTTTTACAAATTGATTTGTGTGTGTGCTACACATGATATCATCCATTGCACTCATGAAATCAATATATATGAGTATGCTAATCAATTCAATCTTAAAACAAGTCTCATAAGTCTATTTTTCACATTCCTCTCCACAAATATAAATATGCACTTAGCTCAAGATCATTAAGGACTTTACATTATTGTAATGTAAGGCTTAGGTACGGGTCGATAAATGAAGACATTTAGGCTCTTTCCACACCTTAGCTTTCTTTACATTGAGTTTTTACTTGATATTTTAGTGCACCCTCTTTTTTCATTCTTTTATTCTACATCTCTTTTCCCTTTTTTTATTGTAATTTCATAGCACCCACAAACTTATTTTCAATTATATTTTCTTTATCTTTAGAGGGATAATTGTGTTGTGATTTTTTTTCATTTTTATAAAGTGCATTACATTTCACCTTACTCTATAACATAACACATGATTGCATTTTTTTCATACAAGCTAAAGGTGAAAAGTTAAAGATAATGCTTATTAGTTAGGCATAAAATGTGGCTTAAAGATATGAAAAGTTCTTTGTTAGACACAAATGGGTACGAATATTAACAATGGTTAGCTTGGAAAACTCAATCGATCCAAATAAGGCCTACATCATTTATCTTGCTAAATATTATTTAGGATTTCTTATCAAGAGATGATCAAATAGATTCTAAAACTTGGTAGATCTCATCAAATCACATAAATTGCTACAAATTTTCTCAATAAGCACACCAGCATCAACCATGAACATGTGCATAAAAATTTGAATCAATCCAATCAAAACTAGCAAGCATATCACATGATTAATGTAAGTATCTTAACAAATGTGTTACATTCCTTATCCTAGTTATGACAACCAATTTTTATCATTGAGTTCATATGTTTCATATCAAGCATGCATGTATTTAGTTTCAATATATTTATCAATTATTACCCAAATCATTATTAAAAACATCCTAAAAATAAAAAAAAAACTCCCTAAAAAATAGAAAATGCATACTAAATACTAAAGTAGAGTGAAAGTTTATAAGATACGGAACTAATTAACCTAGAGGGGGGGTTAATAGGTTATTTTTAATTTTTACGAATTTATAACTTAATAACCTAAATAAATCGGTCACGCATGCAATCGCGTGTAAGAATAAAGTGCGGAAATAAAATAATAACACACGATATTTTTGGTGGAAACAACCTAGGCCACACTCATGACCTAAGAAGAAAACCACCGGTCCACCGGACCACCTAACTTTCCACTATGAAAATCAAATGTTCAAGTACAAACTCGGTCTTATGCTACCCTACCTAGAATATTGCCCCAATGTACTTTACTTATGAGCCCTTGCTCTATTTTCACAGTTTCTAAAATTAGCGTGAGAGGTTTCCAGAAAAATGTTTCAATAAACTCCCTACCAATCAGATCTTTCACAAATCAAAAACAAAAAGATTAGCACAAAAAAACACAAGTGCCCGTGTGTGTTCTAGAACGGATTTAATAATGAATAATCCTAACTAGATTATTTAAAACAAATATCATTTAAACAAAATCAACTAGAATATTCTAGAGCAAAAGGATTACGCATAATTTCAGTAAAAATAACTTCTTTGAAATTTAATAATTAAATCAAATAATCATGATCGTTCATAAAATTATTTAATCTAAATACCTAAAAATCAAATCAAGAAGAATTAAATTAATTAATATAAATAAAAAGTATATATATATATATATATTGGTTATTGAAACCGAATTTCTAACTTTGCTACCACCAAAGGAAGAACACACGCTAGATTAAGATAATTGTTGCGCTGTTCTTCTTTTGTTTTTGTGTTTTCTTCTTTAGTAGGTTGCAAATGCTTCTATGGATTCGATAGGTTTTATTTTTTTTTTAAATTCAGCCACACTAATTCAATCCTAATGTGTCTATATATATAGATAATAATAATAATAATAATAATAATAATAATAATAATAATAATAATAATAATAATAATAATAATAATAATAATAATAATGACCTAGTAATATTAGGGTTAAATATATATGGGCATAATTTTTCAAAGCCCATTAAAATTTTTAATATTATAAAAAATTATTTTTTTTATAACACATCTTAAAAATATTAAGACACATCTAAAAAATATTTAAACACATCTATCAACGAGATAACTAATTGATAATTTCTTAAATTGATTCAAGTTTAAATAAATATTTTAGTACCAAATATAATTTCAAATTTATGAACATGTATTATTAAATGCATGAATGCAATCCTATGTGTCGTAGTTATAAAAGATATACCTAGAATATCTTGAACTCGAGCATTTGTTCGACTTTTCTTGATAGACTTGATAGACTTGATAGACTTGATAGTAGGCCTAAAAACAAATTTACAGATAAATATTTTGTCCACGAAAATAGGCAACGCTCATAGTCCTTACAAACTCCCCCTTTGGTATTTTTGTGTGGCAAAACCTCTCACTCACTATATGACACTTAAAAAATAATATATAAATACAATGATATCCCAGACTCCATGGTGGAACTATCTTATGGTCCGATGAATCCATCTTCATTGTAATTTATAAGCTTGTAAGTAAATAAAATGACATTGAAAAAGCATAGGACAACTTGGCATGAAAGCCTCATTGTATATTAGTTCAGTTAAAGAATAGGCATGTAGTATGCATTCATATCAATCAAGCTTAATTAAATATGTTCTCCCCCTATATGCATAACAAATTAAAAATACGAAAGTAAACCACATTTTTCTCTCCCCTTTTTTGACATACAAATATGACAAAGCATTAGACAAAGTATTGAAGCTAAACATCTTCTAAAGATATAGCAATGTAAAATTAGAGTACTGCAAAAGTGCAATGTGTTATAACTCCCCCTAAGTTCTATGACTTTCTAACTTAGAAATCAATTAAAAATGTAATAAATGAAAAGAGGATGTAAATGAAAAAAATCTTTTTTTAGTTTGCATAAATAGCCACATATGGGATTAAAATCATTTAATCACAAACGAGCACATAACCAATTGAGAACTCACTAATTTTTAACTCAAATTTTGATTATTTATTATATAAATAAGCAAATAGAGAAGAAGAGTCACACAAGCATATATCGTACATATAATGACATATTGACATTTACTTAAAGTAGTATATATGTTTAAACTCCACAAATATGTCAATTAATTCATTTATGACCTATCAAGAAAGACTCAAAAGAAAAAAATATCACCTATCATGTAAAACCATAATCGAGTCTTCAATCTCACAAAATAAAATATATCTACGAAAGGAGGACTTACTTATATATATATTATAACCTCTATTGGCTCTTTCTTTTTGTGCATTCAATGTACAAGATTTATAAGTAGTCACTTTTTGCACAATCTTTCCTTCTTCTTTTTTTGCACGAGACATAAACCTATCATGATGATTTTCACACTAGTTATAAGGTAGTCCTCTTTTCTCACTGTGGTAGCTTCACACATCATAGTAGGTATCCCTCTCAATACTAGGTTCCTCCATACATTAAACTTTTAGTAAGCAAAAGTAGAACTCAACATAATTTTACAATCAAGATTAGTTAAAGTCCTAAAGTCTTTCAAGAAAATTCATAAACTTCAAGCATAACATATGTGTGTGTTCGTGAGTGTGTGAAGAATTTTATATCAACATCGATAATCACATGTATAAGAATATATGTGTGCATAAGTAAAAATTGTATAATAATTTATAAAATAAAGAGCAAAATGAGTTGAATTACTAAAAATGAGATTATGTGTATGTAAGTATTAAATAAGTCGAATACCGTGTTGGCTAAACAATTTTTATTTTTTTTGGATAATAAAATTTGAAATTCAATTTGAGGGAGAAATTCCCAAGGCACTTCTAAGATACTCAAATCTTTAAGTGTCTATGACTTTAGTGAATATATCAACTAGTTGTCTCTCAGTAGGTACAAACTCAAGTGTCACTATTTTCTCTTCAACTAATTCTCAAATAAAGTGATGCCTAATGTCAATGTGCTTAGTTCTAGAATGTTGAACTAGGTTCTTAGAAATACATATAGCACTAGAGTTATCACAATATAAAGGCAACATACCTTGTGGTTGATCGTAAATCCTTTAGCATGTTTTTCATCCAAAGCATTTTTGTGCAAGAGCTTCCTGCAATAATGTTTTCTGCTTCAACTGTAGAGAGTGAGATAGAGTTCTTCTTTTTACTATGCCAAGATACTAAGTTGTCTCCAACGTAGAAACAACCATTTGAAGTGCTCTTCCAATCATCATGGTTGCCTGCCCAGTCGGCATTTGTAGAACCACTTACTTCGCAAGTAGAGTCAGTAGTAAAATATAAACCATAATTACTTGTTCCTGAGATATACCTGATGATTCTCTTTACATTCTCTAAGTGTGATTCCTTAGGGTCAGCTTGATAACGGGCACATACACCAACACTAAAACATATGTCAGGTCTACTTGCAGTGAGGTAAAGTAAACTACCTATCATACTCCTATAAAGGATTTAATCAACACTTTTACCTTGAGTGTCCTTTGTAATTTTTGGGCTGGTACCTAAAGGAGTCCGTAATGGCTTGCTAGTTTCAAGAACAAACCTTTTAACAAGGTTACATGTGTACTTGGTTTAAGAAATAAATATATTATCACAAGATTGTTTGATTTGAAAACCAAGGAAGAAAGTTATTTCATGTACCATGGAAATTTCAAATTCATTTTTCATAACATGCACAAAATCATCCACTAGTGTATTAGATGTAGATCCAAAACTATGTCATCCATATAAATTTGAGCAATAAAGATCTCGTCACTACTTCTTTTAATGAATAGAGTCTTATCAACTCCCCCTCGAATAAATCTCTTGTTCAAAAGATAGTTGGTAAGTCTTTCATACCATACTCGTGGAGCTTGTTTCAAACCATAAAGAGCCGTTTTGAGTTTGTAAACATGATTTGGAAATTTTGGATCAACAAATCCTTTTGGTTGTTCCATGTATACCTCCTCATTCAGAAATCCATTCAAAAAGGCAAAATTAACATCCATTTGATATAATTTGAACTTCATGTGACAGGAAATGGCAAGTAAAATCTTAATTGACTCTAGTCTAGCTATAGGTGCAAATGTTTCATCAAAGTCAACTCCTACTTGTGTGTAGCCTTGAGCTACCAACCTAGCCTTATTTCTAACAACAATGTCATGCTCTTCAAATTTATTTTTGAACACCTATTTTGTTCCAATAACTTTTTTGTTTTTAGGCTTAGGTACTAATACCCACACATGATTTCTTTCAAATTGAGCTAACTTATCCTACATGGAATTTATGCAAAATTCAATCCCTAAGGGCTTCATTCATATTTTTGGTTCAAATCAAGAAATATAGCATAAATGGGTTACCTCACTTATTTTTCTTCTTCTTGTTACCATGCTTGCATTAGGATTTCCAATTATATTCTTAATAGGATGATTTTTTGAAGTTCGAGTTGGATTTATCATTGATGAGGTTGATGCTTCTTCCTTATTTTCTTCTCTTTCCTCTAACTCTTCCTTGTCTTCTTCACTTTTAATCTGCTTACCTCCATCATCTATAACAACATTTATGGATTCCATAACTACATTAGTTCTACAATTGAAGACTGTAGGCTATTTAGGGAATAACCAAGAAATATACCTTTATCACTTCTTGAGTCAAACTTACCCAACTGTTCTCAATCTCTAAGTATGTAGCAATTACTTCCAAAAATATGCATAAATTTCAGATTGGGTTTTTTTATCTCTCTATATCTCATAGGGAGTTTGGTTTGTACCTGAGCAAAGATATACACGATTTATAATGTGACATGCAGTGTTTATAGCTTCAGCCCAAAACCTTTTAGAGACTCCCTTGTCATGCAGCATTACTCTTGCCATCTCTTGAAGTCTCCTATTTTTCCTTTCAACTACTCCATTTTGTTAAGGTGTGATAGTAGTAGAGAATTCATGAAAGATACCATGTTCTTTGCAGAAGTCAGCATACTTGGTATTCTCAAACTCTTTTCCATGATCTGTTCTCAATCTCTTAATGGTTACTATTTTGTCACCTGCTTCAACCTGCACTCTTGTGCAATATGAGATGAAGAACTCAAAAGCATCTGACTTGTCTATAAGAAATTCTACCCATATGTAGCGAGAAAATTCATATACTACAACTATGATATATTTCTTACCTCCAATACTTTCTGTTCTTATAGGACTGATGAGTGCTCAAAAAGCACTAAAATTACCATGATTTTATGCACATTAATTGATTAAAGTATTGGCAGAATCGGTGATGCCAAAGTATTGGCAGAATCGGCGATGCCGGTTTTCGCTCATCAAGTTTTTGGCGCCGTTGCTGGGGATGGCATCAAAGTTTTTGGCAATCCTGATTCTGCTCATCAAGGACCCATAAGGTCAATATGTATCAATTCCAATACTCTGTTTGTATTTATACTCTTGATCTTCTTGTGAGCAATCCTAGTTTGTATACCCAATTGACATGGTCCACATACATGTGTTTCAATTTTTGAGAGAATAGGTAAACCACGCACAGTCTCAGTTTTACTTAATCTAACCAGATCTTTAAAATTCATATGACCTAGCTATTCGTGCCACAAGGTAGTTCAGTCATTACTAGCTAGGTTACATGTTACTATGGGTGATGTATCAATACAATAACAATTGTCATGTGATCTGATTCCCTTAATCATACATTCACCCATTTGATCTATTACAATACAATGTTTTTTTGTAAATTACACATTAAAATCATTGTCACATATTTGACTTATGTTAATCAAGTTTACCTTAAGTCCTTCCACATATAAAACTTCATCAAGTTTAGGGATACTGTCTATTTGAACAAAGCCTTTTCCAATTATTTTAGATGTTTTACCATCACCAAAGGTAACTGTCCCCATCATGTGTTTAGAGCATCCACTATCAAAATATCAAGCGTTATTTGATTTAGCTTTAAATGCTATATGGGCTACAAAGCAGTGCAGCTCAAATTTCTTAACCCATCCTCTTTTAATTTTGGACATTTAAGTTACCGGTTTCTTATGTTCCTCTTTTTGTGTAGTTCTTGAAGTAAAAAAATTGCGTTTTGTAAATTTTTGAGGTGTCTTAGAAAAATTTGTACTCGTGATAGAATTATAAGCATAAAGAAATCTACACTTAGGTCTAATATGTCCTTTCCTACCATAATGATGACAGATGGGAACAAACTGAATTTTCTTAGAATGATAAGGTGCAGAAACTACCTTCCCTGCATGAGCAATAATGGGTTACACAAATTGAGTTTTGGATGATGAAGGTGTTGACTATTTATCTATGTATCCAAGACCTCTCTTATCTCCATGTGGCTTTCCGTAGTCTAGGACTTTGGTTAAATTTTTAGCACCAATGGTCAAATTCCTCATCGTTTCTTTAGCAATACTAAGTTCTTGCCTAAGATTTTTGTTTTCCTCAGTGGTTTCTACAAGTCTCATATTCAAGGCATTAATATGATCAAAAAATTCCTTTTTATCTTTCTCTAGGCTAGAGGAATTTGTTTTGTGAACATTGATGATATCATTAAGTTTAGTTACTTCCACAAGCAATTTATCTCTCTCTTCTCTGGCACATAGAAAATCCATGAATAGTTCCTCATAATTCGATACATTAAACTTAGACAGTAAGAGAGAGGAGCTTACTTTCTCATTTTCTTCATCCGAGCTAAGGTCGAAGTCATTGTGGTGTACTTTGGCAGTTGCGATGAAGGCACAATAATTAGTGTTATCATCCTCTGAGTTACTAGCATTGCCCTGCTCACTTTCTGTGTCACTAAGTGTAGCATTAAAGGATTTTCCAAATTTCTTTTTATTATTAGCACAATCTACAGAAATATGACCAAATCCATCACAAGTAAAGCATTGAGGACTAGTGGGCTTACTTTTTTTACCATCAAGGCTAAGAGGATTGATTTCCCTTGACTTTCGATCATTCGAATGACTGGATTGTCCCCTGTTGACCCTTCTTCTTCATGAACTTCTTAAATTTTTGTGCTAACAAGACTAGTGACTCATCATTCATATCATCATCACTATCAGAGATGTCATTTTTGGAGCTTGTGAATGCCACATCCTTATTTTTCTTGGGTGGATCAAGAGAAAGCTCATAGGTTTGGATTGACCCGACAAGTTCATCAATTTTTAGTGTGTCTACATTCTTGATTTCCTCTATCGTTGTAACTTTCATCTTGTAGTTAGTTTTTAAAGAGCTTAGGAGTTTGCGTACTTGTATAGGTTGTGGAATTTTCTCACCAAGGTTAGAACAAACATTAGTGATATCACAGAAGTGAGCATAGAACTGACCAAAACTTTCCTTGTTGCTCATTTTAATGGAATCAAACTGTAATGTTAGCAATCTCAATTTTGTTTGTTTCACTTGGGAGGTTCCCTCATAAGCAAGAGCAATTGCATTCCATGCATCTTTAACAGTCTCACAGTCGGAGATGGGACAGAACTCATCCATTGACACTATAGCAAATATTGAGCTTATACCTTTTTGGTTTGCCCCACTAAGGGTGTGTTCTTTAGTGGTCCAGTCTCTTCTTGGCTTTATGATTGTTACACCACCTTTCGTTATCGAAGGTGGTTCCCAACCATCAAGAATAGCATCCCAGACTTTTTCATCTTGTCTGAGAAAGGCTTGCATGCGAGCCTTCTAGTAAGGGTAATTAAACCCATCAAAGAATAGAGGTCTAACAGATGGCCCATCTTCTTTCATTTGGTCCATAAGTAAGTGTGTGTGTCCCTAAGGATCAATCTCACTAAGTGTGTCTAGTGTTTGCTCTGATACCAATTGAAATTTTATAAGATATGGAACTAATTAACTTAGAGGGGTGAATAGGTTATTTTTAATTTTTACGAATTTATAACTTAATAACCTAAACAAATTGGCTAGGCATGCAATCACATGTAAGAAAAAAGTGAGGAAATAAAATAATAACATGTGATATTTTTAGGTGAAAACAACCTAGCCCACAACCATGACCTAAGAGGAAAACTACCGATTTACCAGACCACCTAACTTTCCACTATGAAAATCAAATGTTCAAGTACAAACTCGGTCTTATGATACCCTACCTAGGATACTACTCCAATGTACTTTACTTATGAGCCTCTGCTCTATTTTCACAGTTTCTAAAATTAGCGTGAGTAGTTTCCAGACAACCGTTCCAATAAGCTCCACGCCAATCAGATCATTCACAAATCAACTGCAAAAAGATTAGCAATAAAAAACCCAAGTGCTCGTGTGTGTTATAGAACGGATTTAATAATAAATAATCCTAACTAGATGATTTAAAACAAATGTAACTTAAACCAAATCAACTAAAATATGATAGAGCAAAAAGATTATGCATAATTTTAGTAAAAATAACTTCTTTGAAATTTAACAATTAAATCAAATAATCATGATCCTTCGTAAAATTATTTAATATAAATACCTAAAAATTAAATTAATTAATATAAATAAAAGTGTATATATATTAATTACCTTTTCTTACTTCCTACGTACCTTTCAATATATATATATATATATATATATATTAATTACATCATACTTACTTCAAAGCTTGTTGTAACGTATATATATATATATTGATTATTGAAACTGAATTTGTAACTTTGCTGCTGCAAAGGAAGAACTCCTCCTAGATTAAGACAATTGTTGCGACATTCTTCTTTTGTTTTTGTGTTTTTTTCTTCAGTAGGTTGCGACTGTTTCTATGGATTCAGTAAGTTTTATTTTTTTTTAATTTAGCCACACTAATTTAACCCAGATGTGTCTATATATATATATATATAGATAATAATAATAATAATGACCTAGTAATATTAGAGTTAAATATATTTTGTACATAATTTTTCAAAGCCTATTAAAAATTTTAATATGATAAAAAATTATTATTTATTATTTATTATAACACATCTAAAAAATATTTAAATACATCTATCTAAGAGATAACTAATTGATAATTTCTTAAATTGATTCAATTTTAAATAAATATTTTAGTACCAAATGTAATTTCAAATTTATGAACATGCACTATTAAATGCATGAATGTAATCATATGTGTCGTAGTTATAAAAGATATACCTGGAATACAAATATCTTGAACTTGAGCATTTGTTCGGCTTTTCTTGATAGAATTGATAGCAGGCCTAAAAACAAATTTACAGATAAATATTTTGTCTACGAAAATAGCTAATACTCATAGACCTTACATAGAGAATGAAGTTCCCTTCCCCAAACTTAAATTGCACATTGTCCCCAATGTACACATATAAATATGAAAAGGTAAAAGAACAGAAAACTCCCTTAATCATGGCACACTACATCTATCGTTGAAATGCTAATTCTTATTGTGCCATTGCTCTCCACATTTATTCACCTACAAAACAAAAACAATTAAATTATAAGTAAAATAATGTTGGGTTTCCTCCTAACCAACGTCACATTTAACCTTCTTAACTAGACGATCATATCAACTTCTAAGGTACATCCACTAAGGTTATCATAGATGTTTCATTTGATAATTGATCTTCATAATAGTGCTTTAGTCTATGCCCATTAACCATAAATTGATTTTTATGTTTGTTTTCTAATTCAATGGCTCCATGGTTGGTTACCTTAGTGATGATGAATGGACCTAATCATCTACTCTTTAATTTTCTCAGGAAAAATTTGAGTCTTATGTTGTACAGTAACACTTTCTGACTCGGTTCAAAGATACGATGCACAATTTTCTTGTCATGCCATCTTTTTTTCTATTCTTTGTAAAGCTTAGCATTCTCATAAGCATTCCACTATAATTTATCCAATTCATTTATTTGAAGCATTCTTTTCTCACATGTTGTATCTGTGTACATATTCAACTGTTTCAATGCCCAATATACTTTGTGCTCTAATTCTAATGGTATGTTTATATAAACTAGATTATATGGGGTGGTATCAATTGTGTTTTAAATGCAGTTTTATATGCTAATAAAGCATCACCGAACTTAGATGACCAATCCTTCCTAGAAATGTTCATAATTTTCTCTAAAATTATTTTCACTTCTATATTAGATACCTCTACTTGCCTACTTCTTTGGGGGTGGTAGAGAGTAGACACTTTATGCTTAATCCCATACTTAGACAATAAGGAATTAAATGCTTTATTGCAAAAGTGACTTCCTTTATCACTAATAAAGATCCAAGGAGTTCCAAATCTAGTGAAAGTTTTTTTCTTCAGAAATTTCATGACAACTTTGGCATCACATTTATTACTAGAAATGGCTTCTACCCATTTTGATACATAATCCACTCCTAAAAGTATGTATTGGTAACCAAAGGATGGAGGGAATGGTCCCATAAAGTCGATGAACCAAACATCAAACAGTTCCACTTGAAGTATACTATTCAGAGGCATCTCATCTCTTTCTAAAATATTACCTATCCTTTGACATATGTCACATATATTTACATAATTATAAGCATCTTTAAAGAGATTGGGCCAAAAATATCCAAATTGAAGTACCTTAGTTGCTATTTTTGTGCTCCCAAAGTGACCTTCATAGTCTGAGTTATGGCAATGGTAAAGAATACTTTCAACTTCATCATTAGGGACACACCTTCTCAAAATACCATCACCACATTATTTATAGAGGTAAGGATCATCCCAAAAATACTGTTTAATGTCATGGAAGAACTTCTTCTTTTATTTCCATATGAGGTTCGGTGGAAGAATGTTGGTAACGAGGAAATTTTCAATGTCTCTATACCATGGGACTTTTATTTGAGCTATAGAAAATAGTTGCTCATATGAAAAAGATTCCGCAATCACCATAATATCATCTATTTCTGTTTCCATATCTAGTCTAGAGAGATGGTCTGTTACCTGATTTTTTGTTCCCTTTTTATATTAAATTTCCAAGTCAAATTATAGTAAAAGGAGCACCCATCTTATCAATCTTGGTTTGGAATCCTTCTTCGTCATGAGATACTTTATTGCAAAATGATCCATGTAGACAGTCGCTTTGGTGCCTTGATGCGTAATTTCGCAAGTGTACGAATCGTTCAAGTAATAAAGTGTACAAAAGTACGGATATCGAACCCACAAGGAATGGCGTTACTAAGTACCGAAATTGACTAATCCTAATTTTATTTGAAGACCGAATTTTTGAATTTGTTTAAGAAGCAAATTAACTTAAAACTAACACAAATAACAAAATTTAATGTTGTTAACAAATGATTAAAAATGCTAAGGCATTTGATTTCGCTAAATCAATTCAATCCAATTTCAAATCACCTTATATGAGAATCAAAGTTAAAAGTGATGGTTGAAAAACCCAACCTTATCTAATACTCTCTCTCGAGTTATATTAGAATTACTTATATAAGAAAACCAACTATATTTCTATGAAGATTTAATCACAAATAAGCACATTAGGATTTATGGAATTTCTACAATAACCACATACATCATGCATTAGGTGTCAAACTCGCATTCAACATACGGTATTTATTATAAGAAGCATTCATTACACATCTCCTCTCGGTCTCAATATAATGCAATAAATCATCTAAATCTTGATCAGAAATTTAAAATCATTAAGCATGGAAATGAATACTCAACTTGAAAACAATGAATTCATATAACGATAACAAAAGAAATCAGATTTTCTTGATTCAACTACATCATAGCCTTACCAAAAACGAATTAGTTCATAATAGAAATAAGAAAAAAAATATTCTCAATTGAATCCATGAATAAAAAACCTAAATAAAATGCATAAAATAAAAGCTAAGGAGAAGAGATGAAAAAATCTTGAAGATGAAGACTTGGTAGCAACAATGGTGATGATCCTTCAAGCTTCTCCAACCTTTCTCTCCAAATTTCCTTTTCTCCTTCAAAAATAACTCAGATCTACTTTCTCTGCCATCTCCCTCTTTCTCCATCATAATGTAAATATAGATCTAGAGTTTGGGGGGCAATTTTGAACAAAAAAACATAAAAAATGTGTTTTTGGATGAAACACGCCGGAGGCGACCAAGTACATCTCGCCGCCGGCCAAATACATCTCGCCGCCGGCCAAGTGCATCTCGCCGCCGGCCAAGTGCATCTCTCCGCCGGCCACAATAATCCTGCCGTCGGCCACAATAATCCCGCCGCCAGCGAGATTTAGCGGAACCGAAATCGTAAGTTTTCCAGAAATCTCGCCGCCGGCGAGTTTCGTTCGAAAACATTTTTTTATGCTGTTTTGTTCCAAAATTTCCCTCCAAAACCTAGACCTATATATACATTATGATGGAGAAGGAGGCCACGGCAGAAAGCAGAGTTCAAAGGCATTTTTGGAGAAGAGAAGGAAATTTTGGAGAAACTTGAAGGATCTTCACCATTGTTGCTACCAAGCCTTCATCTTCTAGAGTTTTTCATCTCTTCTCCTTAGTTTTTATATTCTGCATTTATTGATATTTGTTATTCATGGATTCAATTGAAATAATGTTTGTTCTTATTTTAGATTATGAACTAATTCGTTTTTGCTAAGGGTATGATGTAGTTAGATCATGAAAATCTGATTTCTTGTGTTATCGTTATATGAATTCATTGTTTTCAAGTTGAGTATTTATTTCCATGCTTAATGCTTTTAAATTTCTGACCAAGATTTAAATGATTTATTGCATTATATTGAGCAGAGGAGATGTGTAATGAACGCTTCTTGTGATAAATACCGTATGTTGAATGCGAGTTTGACACTAATGCATGATGTATGTGGTTATTCCAGAAATTCCATAAACCGTAATGTGCTTATTTGTGATTAAATCTTCATAGAAATATAGTCGGTTTTCATAGATAAGTAATTCTAATATAACTTGAGAAAGAGTATTAGATAAGTTTGGGTTTTTCAACCATCACTTTTAACTTTGATTCTCATATAACATAACTTGAAATCAGATTGAATTGATTTAGCGAAATCAAATGCCTTAGCGTTTTTAATCATTTGTGAACAACATTAAATTTTTTTATTTGCGTTTAGTTTTAAGTTAATTTACTTTTTAAACAAATTCAAAAATTCGGTTTTCAAATAAAATTAGGGTTAGTCAATTTCGGTACTTAGTAACTCCATTCCTTGTGGGTTCGATATCCATACGTATGTACACTTTATTACTTGAACGATTCGTATACTTGCGAAAATACGCATCAGCCGGTGGCGAGAATACTTTGGCGGGTGGCGAGATTCACTTAGCCAAAATCCGAGTTTCTAAATTTTGAAACTTTGTTTTCTTTTTAATTTCATTCAATCCCGATCATTGTACTTTGTCCCTAACTTCTCCAAAATCATGATTTTACCTAAAATTTCACTTTAAACACGAAATACCCATGAAATGACATTTGTGGATTAAATAATCAAATAAACACAATTTTCACACAAATATCAACATTTAAATCATAACAAAAATGCAATAATTTAGCTCTTATCAACAACCCCCAACCAGCTTCTAGCTTCTTGCTAGTCTCTAGCAAGAAAAGAGATCTATTTAATAAATTCAAAGGAGACATTAAGAGAAAGTTCAAAGAAAATTTATTCTATTTACAAAATTACATTATGCGTATGCAATAAGACTTTAAACCCCTAGGCGGCCCTAGTAGGACGAGTTGTAGTCTCGTGAAGGCTTCCAGTGATGATACCCAAAAACATCTTACCTATAACTTTCCTAACTCAAAACAATAAAATCACTCAACAATTAATTTGCACAAATGTCTCAAAAATTGTAAATAACACACAACACATAGAATAATTAAATGTCACCTAAGCTTTAAGAAATCCCAAATGCCAATTTCACTTTTGTTATTGACTCTTAAACATCCTTCAAACCACAAACCAATAGCCATAATGCCCGGATAATATTATGCAGAACATCCACAAACAAAAAGGTGAAATCTCAAACTCCATAGGCTCACTCTTCAAAACTCTCTCCAATAATGAAGAAAAATACACCACTTCAGATCAATAGAACTTTATTAGGCTTGTAATGTTAGGTATTTGGTTAAGAAAGAACGGGAAGTGTCAAAATACAAATAATAGCACTTATTAGATTAAACACAACCAATTAAGTAAAAGAGTAACACTATTTAACCCAAATTGTTTCTTCCGATCATAACCCATTTTTCCAAAGATAAACGAAATTCTTCCTCAATCTTTCACCTCAGTACATCCATCACTAACACTCTTTTATTTACTAGAGTGTGAAGGCCCTTTTTTTCTTTTTAACACAACCCTCAACCAATTTCTTCCAATATATGTGGAAGATGTCTTTTTTTTATTCCATCCTTACTCCAATTGCTCTTGAAAAGTTTGTGTTCAAAATTAAGTGCTCTTAACAACTAAGGTAGGAATTATATATATATATATATATATATATATATATATATATATATATATATATATATATATTGGCTAAATAAAAGGTAGGTTATAGAAGGCAAAAATAAAGAAAAATAAGGCTAACAATATATTTAAATAGGCTCAAGAAGGTAACTAGTGACATAAAGATAACAAGGTAGGCTTGAAATGGCACAATCGATCCAAAAATGGCCTACATCATATCCTAAACAGTGCAATTTCCAAATTATTTCGCCTCAAGAGGTTTTCAAATGAGTTCTAGAGTTTGTTGAGATCACAAAAATGTCCATGAAAAATTTGCACATAAGACTTCTCTAAGCATTTAGACTAATCAACCAAATCATACCACATACCAAAAGAGTCGCCAACTTGGTAAAATCAACATTTGAAATTATCTTTAAACCGAAGCAAAATTTAATGTCTTCTAAAAGCTACTTGTTATCACAATCACATTATTATCATCAACATGTAAATTAAAACAAGTAAAAATGCAATTGAGAGAAAAATAAAATAAACATAAACATAAACATAAATAAATAAATAAATAAAAATAAGATAATAAACAAATAAAAGAAATTAAATCAAGATGCAGAAAAATAAATGGAAAATCAAAATTAAATACAAATAAACACACAAACAAAACTACTAAAAAACGAAGGGAAGAAAGATTTACCGTTTACCGCACCCCCAACCAAAATCTTACATTGTCCTCAATATAAGAAAGAGAAACTGCAAATGGCTATCGTCATCACGAAGAGAAAAAGAGTTAGGTGCACCATCACAGTTACAGTAATTTGTTAAATCAAGGGGTTAACAATAAAAGAAAATCAATCATTGTTGCATTTTTTTACCTGCAAGACAAATAAATATAAGCAATTTAATTAAAAATAAAATTATCATAAAATGAAGTGCAAAATTTAAAATCTAACTAATAATTTACCAAAACTTAAAATTTAAGTTAAAATTTAAAATTTAAAATTGCTAAAATAAAATGAGATAAAAGATGAGAAAACAAATTTGATGGGTTGCCTCCCATTAAGCGCTTTAAGTTATAGTCATTAGCTAGACTTTCTGTCATTCTTTCTGCTTGTTGAATTCTCTGTCAAAATATGGCTTCAATTGTTGTCCATTCACCTTGAAAGTTCCCTTTGTTTCATGACTGATCTCAATTGTCCCATAAGGAAACACCTTGGTTACTAGAAAAGGTCCTAACCAACGAGATTTTAGCTTTCCTGGAAAAAGTCTGAGACGGGAATTATAAAGCAGCACTTTCTGTCCCACCTCAAAGTTTCGCCTCAAAATGTGCTTATCATGCCAAACCTTTGTCTTGTCCTTGTATATTCGGGCATTATTATAAGCATCATTCCTCATTTTATCCATCTCATTTGTTGCAGATTTCACGAGGCAAGCTTCTAGTGGTAGAAATGGAGTTCTCTCCTCAAAAGTTTTCGAGATTAACTTGTCAAGAGTGTTAATTTCAAAACAAGAATGTACCTCACATGCAAATTTCATTGCTTCAAAAACATCAAAATTCACTTGTTCATCTTGCACCCGTAGAATGAGCTTTCCTTGTTGAACATCAATCAATGTTCTTCCAGTTGCAAGGAACGGTCTCCCCAATATCAAGGGTACCTCTCTATCTTCCTCCCTATCAAGCACCACGAAATCTATAAGGAAAATAATTTGTCAACTTTAATTAAAACATCCTCAATTACCCCTCGAGGATATTTCACCGATCGATCTGCTAATTGTAGAGAGATTGAAATGGGCTTCACTTCTCCCAGGCCTAGTTTCCTGAAAATAGAAAGTGGCATCAAATTAATGCTTGCTCCTAAATCACATAGGACTTTATCAAAATTGCAACTTCTTATAGTACAAGGTATAGTAAAACTCCCTGGGTCTTGATGAGTAGAATCGTGATCGCCAAATACTTTGATGAACGAAAACTTGATTAACGAAAACCGGCATCGCCGATCCTGCCAATACTTTGGTTTTATATTTATAAAACTCTCGCAAGTGCACGAATCATTTCGTAGAAAATGATAAGTATACTCCCAAGGTCGATCTAAGGAAGGAATGTATGTGGTTTTTAATTTATTATTCAAACTTTTAAAAACGAAATTAAATCCTAAACATCCTGTCACGATATTTTGGGTTTTGTGTTTTTAATCTAATTACAGAAAATTAAACATAGATTCAATAAACATTCATGCATATTTTATCTTTTATAAATAGTGGAGTATTTATGGATATAATAACTAAGTTAATTATGCTTGCTCGTATTATTTAGGTTATTAAAGATATGAATTGATATTTATTGATTCTCCCTTTTTTGTATGAATACCACCTTTGGTGGGGTTAGATATTCTTTGTTAACTAAACAAATCAATTAACACCTATGGGTGGGGTTGATAACTAATTTGGTTAATTAAATTAATTCCTTTTTCTAAGAGATTGAAAATGAACCATTTAAATGCCACCTTTGGTGGGGTTAGACAGTTTAAACTTTATTCAAGGTGTCCAAATTAAACCTAAGAATTTAGTTATCCAAGTACTAACTTTCAAGTTTTAAAATCACTATCGAAAACATGTCGTCAATACATTTTCAGATAATAATTCTTATAAAAACTTTTGAAATAGAGCTTCACTCTAACTACCGGGCGATTGTACCATCAAATAAAAGAGCACTACTCTAAATCAAACCGGATAACTAAACCTTAAAATCTAATTTTCAGGTTTAAGTTTGTAATGAAAAATAATATATTTCTCCCTAACATTCTTAATATAAAATCATGAATAAAAATAAAATCAATTCATTTTAGAGATTTTTACCTATTTAATATTTCGCAAGCATAACAACGTCATTATTACATCATGTTTACTAAACAGCCAGCACAGTTAAATTTAACCACAGACAAATTAAATATAACATGTAAGAATAAAGCATAAAAATAACTGTAAAGAAAATAAAATCCTTAAAGAACTTTGACGCTATTCCCGTTGTTGGAAAAACTCCAAGCGGAATTTGCACTCCCATTTATTGAATCAAAAAGCTAAAATATTACAAAAACATAACTAGTTCTTCCCTAAAAAAGGAAGAACTCTAAAACTAAGAGAAATTAACTAAGAAAAGCTAAAAACTAAGAAAACATAAGAAAAACTAAAAATCTAAGAAAAGAGAGAAAGAAAGAGAGAAAAGAATGTATTTTGAGGTTTTGAAGGTGTGTTGAAGGTGTGTTTTGAAGTGAAGGGAAGGGGGGTATTTATAGGTGAGGATGGAGAGAAAAAATGAGTAAAACAAATATTAAAAAATTAAAAAACGTGTAATGGAAATGCTGAGGTCATTAATGAGGTCAGCATGACATCACAGGCCGCTGCACGTGAAAAATGGGGTGAAAACGCATTGGCGCGCGGAGGGGCGGGCGAGCGTAGCGCGTGAGGCCTCACACACAAGGTTGCACGCATGAACAGTAACCCGCGCGCAGCCGTGTTTGGCAAGGGCGGCGTGGCGGCAAGCGTTTTTCTCCTTTTTGACCTTTTTGACCCATTTTGTCCAATTTTTCCATATTTGTCAACCTTTACGCATTTATTTATTAATATATTTGTGATGTATTGCTTCCAGTATTCCTGTTTGAGTCTTTAAGTTGCATTTTTAAGCCAAAATACCTGAAAAACAATAAAAATACCCGTGATTCCGAAAAAGACAAATTTATATAAATATACGATAAAACATATAAATATATATATTTTTAATCAATTAATTTGCATAAAATCATGGTTATTTTAGTGCTTTTTGAG
The DNA here is from genome assembly GCA_033030585.1 of Hippophae rhamnoides. Taxonomy (NCBI): domain Eukaryota; kingdom Viridiplantae; phylum Streptophyta; class Magnoliopsida; order Rosales; family Elaeagnaceae; genus Hippophae; species Hippophae rhamnoides. Next base: position 37,587,129 of record CM065428.1, on the reverse strand, counting down.
CACTCATCAGGTCTTTCAATTTCTGTGGCAGGTTTCTTTGAAGAACTTCACTGCAGTCCTCATTTAGCATGACAGTTTCATAATCTCCCAGCTTCCTCTTCTTTGATAGAATTTTGCATACTTATGCATTTGTTCCAACATCTTTGCAAAAGGAATGTTAATATGAAATTTCTTAAATATATCCAAAAATTTATCAAATTGATTATCAAGCTTTTTCTTATTCAATCTTTGAGGATATAGGATAGGCGACTCATATTTGGCATTTGGGGAAGGTTGAACATCTTGGGATGTTGATGGCTTTTCTTTAGATTCTTCCATCTTTTTCTCTGATTTCCCCTACCATTCAAGTTCTTTATCGCTTCTTAATGTGATAGCCTTTACATGCTCTTTGGGATTTATTGTGTCACTAGGCAACGATCCATGAGACCTTTCTGCAATCTACTTTGAAAGCTTCCCCAGTTGGTTTTGGATGTCCCTGTTGATTGCCTCTTGATTTCTAAATTTTCTTTTTGTCTCCTCAATGAACTTTCCCAAAATTCCTTCCAAATCTGTTTGTTTCTTCTCTTGGGGTTGGTAGGAAGATGATGAGGGTTTGAATCCCCCTTGGTTATTTTCCCATGACAAATTTGGATTATTTCTCCAACCTGGATTGTAGGTGTTCGAATATGGGTTATGTTAAGGTTTTTGGAAAATTGAAACATAATTTGCTTGCTCAGCATTTGGTGAAGCAAATGGATTTCCAGGTTAGCACTCGATACTAGCATGATTTCCACCACATAAATCACATTGAGCAGTTGGATTCAAACTTGGATGACAAAGAATCCATCTTTCTTGAAAGAGCAGCAACTTGAGCCGACAAAGCATTCATTGAATCAATTTCATGCACTTTTTCTGGTCTTTTTGCAATTACCCACTCTGAATGCCACTGATTGTTGTTTCCTGCCATAATCTCTAACAACTCATGAGCATCCTCCAGTGTTTTTCCCATTAAAGACCCTCTAGCTGCAGCATCAATCATTGCACTATAGTTTGAAACCAACCCATTATAAAATGTAGAGACTTGCAGCCAAATTGGTATACCATGATGTGGGCATTTCCTCAACATTTCTTTGAATGTTTCCCAAGCTTCATACAATGATTCTTGGTCATATTGTGTAAAAGATGTGATTTCATTCCTCAATTTTACTGTCTTAGCAGGAGGAAAGAACTTGGACAAGAATTTCTGAACCAACACATTCGATGTTGTAATTGATCCCGGTGGTAATGAGTTTAGCCACTCCTTGACTTTATCCCGAAGTGAAAAAGGAAAAACCCTCAACCTTATAACATCTTCAGACACACCATTTATCTTGTAAAGATCACACACCTCCAGAGAGTAAGCAATATGTGCATTTGGATCATCCTTTGACATTGTCCCAAATTTATTTGATTGAACCATTTGGATAAAGGATGGTTTTATCTCAAAGTTATTGGCTTGAACAGGTGGCCTCCTTATACCTGAAGTAGTTCCAGCAACATTAGGCGCAACATAATCCCTCAAAGCTCTTTGATTTCCACCTCCCTCAACAAATGGTGGATCCATAGCTAATTGTCTATTAGGAGGTGAGGTTGAACACCTTCTCTCTCGATTTAGACGCCTATATGTTCTATCAATCTCCGGATCAAATGGAAAATGGTTAAGGCTTCTTGTACGTCTCATACAACAATCCTACAACCAGAAAATTAACTAGCACAAAAACAACACAAAGTTACCTTTTTTATGATAAATAAAATAAAAGATCAAAATAAACAAAATTAAAAAGGAAACAATGATAAAGCAAATTAACTTCAAATTAAAACTAAGATTAGGTAGTATCGATATTAATAAAATCAAACCATTCCCCGGAAATGGTGCAAAAAACTTGATGTGTAATTTCACAAGTGTATGAATCGTTCAAGTAATAAAGTGTACAAAAGTACGGATATCGAACCCACAAGAAATGACGTTACTAGTACCAAAATTAACTAATCCTAATTTTATTTGAAGACTGAATTTTTGAATTTGTTTAAGAAGTAAATTAACTTAAAACTAACGCAAATAACAAAATTTAATGTTGTTAACAAATGATTAAAAACGCTAAGGCATTTGATTTCTCTAAATCAATTCAATCCAATTTCAAATCACGTTATATGAGAATCAAAGTTAAAAGTGATGGTTGAAAAACCCAAACTTATCTAATACTCTCTCGAGTTATATTAGAATTACTTATCTATGAAAACCAACTATATTTCTATGAAGATTTAATCACAAATAAGCACATTAGGATTTATGGAATTTCTACAATAACCGCATATATCATGCATTAGGTGTCAAACTCGCATTCAACATACGGTATTTATCATAAGAAGCATTCATTACACATCTCCTCTCGGTCACAATATAATGCAACAAATCATCTAAATCTTGATTAGAAATTTAAAAGCATTAAGCATGGAAATGAATACTCAACTTGAAAACAATGAATTCATATAACGATAACAAAAGAAATCAGAATTTCTTGATTCAACTACATCATAGCCTTACCAAAAACAAATTAGTTCATAATAGAAATAAGAACAAGCATATTCTCAATTGAATCCATGAATAAAAAACCTAAATAAAATGCATAAAATAAAATCTAAGGAGAGGAGATGAAAAACTCTTGAAAATGAAGACTTGGTAGCAACAATGGTGATGATCCTTCAAGCTTCTCCAACCTTTCTCTCCAGAATTTCCTTTTCCTCTCCAAAAATAACTCAGATCTACTCTCTCTATCGTCCCCCTCTTTCTCCATCATAATGTATATATAGATATAGGGTTTGGGGGGAAATTTTGGAACAAAACAACATAAAAAATGTGTTTATGGACAAAACTCTCCAGCGGCGAGATTTCTGGAAAATAAAATTTTTGTTTTTTTGATTTTGGCTGGCGGCCAAATTAATGTGGCCGCGGCGAGAATTATTTGGCCGGTGGCGAGATGAGTTTACCAAAATTTGTGCTCTCGAAAAGATTTTCTTCGTGCTTTCTGTAGGATTTTCACCGGCGGCGAGATGAATATGGCCGACGGCGAGATACTTTGGCCGACGGCGAGATTCACTTGGCCAAAATCTGTGCTCTTGGGAAGAATTTGACCGTGCTCTAAATAAGATTTTCACTGGAGGCAAGAATATTCTCACCGGCAGCGGGATTTCTAAATTTTGAAACTTTGTTTTCTTTTTAATTTCATTCAATCCCGATCATTGTACTTTGTCCCTAACTTCTCCAAAATCATGATTTTACCTGAAATTGCACTTTAAACACGAAATACCCATGAAATGAAATTTGTGGATTAAATAATCAAATAAACACAATTTTCACACAAATATCAACATTTAAATCGTAACAAAAATGCAATAATTTAGCTCTTATCAGTGCCAACCAAATAAGATCTGAATTTCTCATAGACATATACAATGGAAAGGAGCTCTTTCTTAGAAGTAGCATAATTCATTTGAGCCTCATTCAGTGTCTTACTTGCATAGTATATGGCCTGAAACATTTTGTCTCTTCGCTATCCAAGTACAGATCCAATAGCAAAATCACTTACGTCACACATCAACTCAAAGGGCTTCATCCAATCTGGTGTGACTATAATTGGTATTGACACTAGTCTCTCTTTCGGCACTTGAAATGCCATTAAACATTTATCATCAAACTTGGAAGGCATTTCCTTTTTTCAAAAGATTGAACAAGGGTTTGGAGATTTGGGAAAATTATTTTAGGAATCTATGATAAAAACCTGCATGCCCAAGAAAACTCATTACTTCTAGTACATTGGTAAGTGATGGTAGTTTCTCAATCACTTCTATCTTAGCTCTATCCACCTCAATACCATTAGCTGAGATTTTGTGGCCCAAGATTATACCTTTATGTACCATGAAATGAGATTTCTCCCAGTTTAAAACCAAATTTGTTTCTTTACATATTTCTAACACTAGGGAGAGATAGTGTAAACATTCATCAAATGAGTTTCCAAAGAACAAAAACTCATCCATGAAGATTTCTAGATGCTTTTCCACCATGTCTGAGAAAATGGCCATCATGTAGTGTTGAAATGTAGCAGGTGCATTGCATAATCCAAAGATCATTCTCATGAAAGCAAAAGTTCCATAAGGACATGTGAAGGTGGTCTTTTCTTAGTCTTCAAGTGCCACGGCAATTTGGTTATAACCAAAGTATCCATCTAGAAGGAAAAAAGAAAGAATGCCCAACTAATTGGTCAAGCATTTGATCCATGAATGGGTGAAGAAAATGATCCTTCCTTGTACCTTTATTTACTTTGCGAAAATCTATACATACTCTCTATCTCGTGACAGTCCTAGTAGGTATTAACTCATTGGACTTATTTTCCACCATAATGATTCCTCCTTTCTTTGGGACACATTGAACTAGACTTAACCATTCACTGTCTAATATTGGATAAATGATGTCCATGTCTAGCCACTTGATAATTTCCTTCTTCACCACCTCTTTCATAATGGGATTTAAGCAATGTTGTGCATCCCTAATGGGTTTAGTTCCATCCTCTAGTAAGATTTTATGCATGCATATAGATGGGCTTATGGATTTGAGGTCGGCAATAGACCAACCTATAGCTCTTTTGAAGTTCCTTAGCACCTTCAGTAGTGCTTCCACTTGCTCCATACTTAGATCAATTGATATTATGACTGGAAGTGTCTCATTATCACCCAAAAATGCATAACGAAGATGAGATGGTAAAGGTTTAAGCTCTAATTTGGGTGGATCTTCAATAGATGGTTTCAACCTTGAGCTTATTTCAAGAGACTCCATAAACACATTTGATACACACATGAGAGACATGTCCTCCAAAAAGTTCATATAGTTCACAATATCAACCTTTGATTCCATATTTTCAAAATTAAAACAGGTTGAATTGTTTTCTAGTGAGTTTGTGTCCTTGTTCATAGCATCATAAGTAGGGGTGGTTCAACAAATCTTGTTAAACTACCGGTATGAATTTTTGTGCCTACATGAATGTCAAGGTATTAATTAGTATATGTGTTCATAGAATTAATAAGCACATACTATAAAGTGTCACTAAGGCATATGTCATAAAGCACATCATTGGTTAGCTCATTGGTATCATCTATTTGAAAGCAATCACCAACAATATCATCATCAGAAAATTTAATTGCTTTGAACACATTAAATGTTACTTGTTCATCTTGCACTCTTATAGTAAATTCACCTTTTTACACATCAATGAGTGCTTTTTCGGTTGCTAAAAAGGAGGAACAAGTATCATAGGAATGTCACGGTCCTCATCCATGTCTAGCACAATGAAGTCCACTGGAAGATGAATTTATCTATTTTTACTAGAAAATCTTATACCATACCCCAAGGTATTTTAATTGACATGTCTACCATCTACAATGTTACTGAAGTGGGTGTGGCTTTCCCAACCCCAATCTATGGAAAATTGATAATGGTATAAGGTTAATGCTAGACCTCAAATCGCATAGTGCCTTGCCAAAATGGATGTTCCTAACAGTTAAAGGGTTGTCAAAATTAAAATAACTAAAAGTAAATACCAATAATTAATTAAATTAGACTTGATAACTAAGAAGATATAGGAGAAAATATCTAAGAATATTTAATCTCCCAATTTTCTAAACATGCAAATTGCTAAAATCCTCCCAATATAATTATCAATTAATTACATGATCAAATGAATCTAACCTAACATGTATTCCTCTCTCAAGTAAACTACATATTATATAGTAATTAATTTAATCACACTCTCATATCAATTAAATTGTATACTACTCATTAAGTTCATCAATTATGGATTACATACATAAGAATCATACATCTCTGCCTAGAAACTATGCATGTTATTTAATCAAGACAAACAATTAAATAATTCTCTCAAATATATTTGATTGCCTCTATAGAAAATTGTTGACCAAATAATTAATAGCATAAAAATCATATTAAATAATATAATTAAATTATAATTATAATTGAGGTAAAATATTAGATCATCACATGGTGAAAATTGGGTTCATAAGATTCCTAGATTAATAAATTAACTAGACATAATTTTGTCCATAAAGCTTATATTTTTCATAAAGAAAGACATAAAAATTGATAAAGAAAAGAGTAGAAGAAGAAATACAATCAATCTCTTGAATTGTAGTACTAATTTTATCTTGAATCTTCACCAAAATTGTATCTCCTTTTCTTTGATAGTATATCTTTCATGAATTTGGCATAAGATGGCATTTGTTCAAGTGTCTCTATAAATGGTATGTTTATGTGTACGTTCTTGAAGATTTCCAAAAATTTTGAAAACTGCATATCTGACTTGCTTTTGTAGTCTTTGAGGGAAAGGAATAATGGGTTTGTAAAGGTTGTTTTTCTTTGGTTGAATTGTTTCCTTTTTAATGCTCTCTAGTTCCTTCTCATCCTTATCAATTTCTTATTTCTCCTTATCCTTTTCTGTCTTATGTTCATATTCTAAAGTTTTACCATTCCTTAAGGCTATGGCATTGCACTGGTCCTTACCTTCTCTTCGTGGGTTTACAATCGTGTCACTTGGATGGTTACCTTGAGGCCTTTGACTTATAGCCTGAGCGAGTTGCCCTATTTGGTTCTCCAAATTTCGAATTGAAGCATACTGAGTGGACACTTTTGTATTTATTGATTGGATGAAGTCTTTCATCATCTTCATTAAAGCATTTGTACTGCCCTCAAGAGGTGGCTTCTTCTCTTGGGCTTGTGATTGCTGTGGTTGTTGAAAACCAGGTGGTGGAAATGATTAATGGTTCAATTGATTACCATATTGATTGTTGTTATTTCAAGAGAAATTTAGATGTTGTTTCCATCCTAAGTTATATGTGTTCGAGTATGAATTATTGTTTTGATTCACATTACCCACATAGCATACAGATTTAGGATTATTTGGACAATTATCAAACAAATAAGCTCCTTCACAAAACACACACGACACTCCTGAATTTTGGAAATGGTTTATACTCGTTGTCGAGTATTAAGCCTTCAAAAGATTAACCAAAGATGACACTTGAGCTGTAAGTGTTGTGATATAATTTACCTCATGCACTTCGGCTACTCTTTTTGTGGCTGTAATTTTATCCATTGGACATTGATAGTTATTGCTAGTCATTTTCTCAAGTAAATCATACGCTTGATTGTAAGATTTGGCTAGCAGAGCTTTATTAGTAGATGCATAAACAATAGTTCTTGTTTGAGCATTAAGATCATTGTAAAAAGTCTCCACTTGAATCCAAGAAGGAATACCATAATGAGAACATTTCCTTAGCAATTCCTTGAATCTTTTCCATGCTTCATATAAAGATTCTCCTTAGTATTATTGATAAGAAATAATGTCATTCCTAAGCTTCACATTCTTTGCTAGTGGTAAGTATTTCATCAATTTCTCTACCAAACCATTCCAAGTTGTACTAGAATCAGGTGACAAAGAGTTTAGCCAAACTCGAGAATGGTCTCTTAAAGAGTAAGGGAACAATCTAAGCTTAAATTCCTCCTCGGTCACACCATTGAACTTAAATGAATCTACAACTTCAATAAACAATCTGAGATGAAGATGAGGATCCTTTGTTGGTAATCCGCTGAATTGTCCAACTGTTTGTAGCATTTGAAATATCAGTGGTTTTAATTCAAACTGATTAGCTTGAATGTTTGGCCTTGTAATACTTGGCTTATGTCCTTCCAACATAGGTATTGCATATTCATTAATAACTCTATCTCTATCATCCATAAAAAGCATTTGATTGTTCAAGTTTATCTTATTATTGTTCATGTCTAATGAATTAGCCATTGTTTTCTCTTGGGTGACAACTTGTTGTTTCCTTATTTATCTTAAAGTACGCTTAATTTCGAGATCTAAAGGTAAGATTTCTCCTTCACAAATTCTACTCATGTAATAAACTCAAATATATTTCTAAAATCACTAAAAGAGATTTCTAAATAAAATAAATTAATTAATTAAATAAGTAAAGAAAATTAACTAAAATAAATAAATAGATAAATAAATAAATAAATAACTGACTATATAATTAACTATATAACTAAAAAAAATAAAGAAAAAAATTAATTTTTAATATTTATAATCCCCAACAATGGTGCCAAAAACTTAATCACCGCACATGAAGTATATGCAATGAATATGTAAGTATATGTATCACAACAAGTAATATAATGATAAACAAATATCATTCTCATATATATTCTTTTATTAGAAACCAATTTTTAAAAATAAAAAAAATAATTTTTTTTTGTGTTTTTATATTTTAAGGAAGTTAAATTAAAATAACTAAAAGTAAATAACAATAATTAATTAAATAAAATTTATTAACTAAGAAGATATATGAGAAAATATCTAAAAATACTTAATCCCCAATTTTCTAAACATGTGAATCGCTAAAATCCTCCTAATATAATTATTAATTAATTACATGATTAATTGAATATAACCTAGCATATATTTCTCTCTCAAGTAAACTATACACCATGTAGTAATTAATTTAATTATATTCTCATGCCAATTAAGTTTCATACTACTCATTAAGTTTATTAATTATGGATCACATGCATAAGAATCATACATCTCTGCCTAAAAACTGTGCATGTTATTTAATCAAAACAAAAAATTAAATAATTCTCTCAAATCTATTTAATTGCCTCTATATATAAATTATTGGTCAAACAATTAATAGCATAAAAATCATATTAAATAATATAATTAAATTAAAATTATAATCGGGGTAAAATATTAGATCACCACATGGTGAAAAATGGGTTCATAAGATCCCTAGATTAGTAAATTAACTAAACATAATTTTTTTTCCATAAAACTCTTATTTTTCATAGAGCACAGGTGGAACGCGTATGATGACATGTGGCGTGAAGATTTGACCACTCTCCGAACTTGAATTGAACGTCGTGATGACACGTAGCCCGCGCTACTTCGCTCTTCACACAGGGCGATCTATGATTCATTATTCCAACTTGCGAGGTAGGCCACGTAGTAGCTTCTGATTAACGATGTGTTAAAAATTCATAAAAAAAAATCCATAAAAAAATCTAAAAAATTATATTTTCACCTCTTTTTAATAAAAAAATTATATTTTAATATTTTTAGCCCTAAAAATACTTTTTATTTAATAAAATAAATAAATATTAAGTAAAAAAGTTTGCTAATGACTCTATTTTCCTAGAGTCATCAGTATAGTCTAGCACTTGGAGGATGTAGTATGTATATGCTTGCCATCCACATATATGATTAGCACCTTATGCAAGAAATATTGAATATGCCATATTCCTATCAAGGTTAAGGAGTGAATTGAGCAACTCAACTACGAGATTGAATAACCATATCAAATTTGAGTTTGATATTACTCTCATGTGTTGTTTCTTTGTATATATTAGAAATACACAATAAATATGTGGATAAAAATGATTGAAAATACAATTTTTAATATATAAAAAGTGAGCTCCTTTGTCTATATATTTATCAACTATTAATAGCATATAGAGTGACCCAATAAAAATAAAGTTATAGGTTTTATGTCCCAAATTTTGGAGCCAACCGGTCTTGTTTAAAAGGTCATCTAGTCAAAATAATCAAATTGTAGACAAATTTAGGGCTTATTTTGTAATAAGTTAAGTTTTCAAAATTCAATTTTTGAATCCAAGTTTTCAAAATTAGGTTGGAACTTAGTTTTATTTTTAAACACTTCTTATTTTTTTGAAACTTTAAAAAAGTTTTTAAAACCATATTTCAAATTCACTTTCATTTTTTTAGTTAACATTACATTTTTCTTTTAATTTTAAATATCTGGATCAAATGTTTAAAAAAATACATTAAGGATGTGAAGCACTACGGCATCTTTAAAAAAGATAAAAATAAAATTAACTTATATTAAATATTAATTATTGATACGTAATAATGGGAAGAAAAAAGGAAGACAAACATAGATAGAAAGAAATCTCGAATGTATATTGATACTAAAGGGGCCTTTTATACATATTATAAAGGTGGACTCCCCTACATTCAATCTCGCTTAGACTATGAGTTATGTTTTGAGTCCTTCATTGACTTCTGGGCCACGGTTTCTTCTTGCATTCTTCTACGACATTACTTTGATCACCACCCACTTATGCTAACTACTTTTATAGTTATGCCTAAAGGGACAAAGCCATTTCGGTTTCATGGTATATGGCTTGAGCATCTCTATTTCCTTGACTTAGTTTGCGCCACCTGGTCAAATCTTATCTGGGCTAGTCCCATAATTATTGTTGTTTGTAAACTCAAAGCTCTTAAGTTAGCACTCAAGTTTTAGAACAGAGAGATATTTGGTAATTTAGATTGTAATATTAAAGTAGCTTTGGCTGCACTTGTTGACATACAAAATAAGTATGATGAAGATTCCTTCTCTGAAGAAATTTTCCAATTGGAATATGATCCCCATGCTGACACGAATAGATTATTGTACTAACAAGATTCTTTTTTGAGGGAAAATATCCAACTAAAGTGGCTGAAGGATGAAAATAGAAACACAATATTTTTCATTTACTCATTTAGCTATTAAAGATTTAGAAGCCTTTAAGTCAAATAGAAATCAATGGAGAGATTACATAGAATCTAGAAATGATAGCTAGCTATATTTTGGGATACTATGAGCAATGTTTATTGGTCTAGGTTGGTGATGCTCGAACTTTAGTCTAATTGAGTTGGTTATGCCCACCTTGGCCACTTCTACAAAATATGGGAATTTATGATGCATACCATCATTAGAGAACATATGTGCCATGGTATTTGACTTAGACCTTCTAAGTCCTCTTAAGTGGGATGGTTATATGGATAAATTCTTTCAACAATGCTAGGAAATCATTGGTATAGTTATATTACAGGTAATTCAAGACTACTTTAGAATGGGCCAGATGCATCTTGGCCTCAACTCACATTTTCTAATTCTTATACTTATACACCCATAGACACAAGTACTATTGATTAATATAGACCAATCGTTTCAGGAAACTTTATGTTCAAGTTAATCACTAAGAAAATTTTTGGACGTTTGTGAGACATCTGTTCTAGCATTATATCCCAAAATCAGTTTAGGTTCATTCTAGGTCGAAACATAGGTGACAGTATGGCTGGTGGTTCTAAATGCTTCAATGCAATGCAACTCCCTAGTTGAGGGGCTAATCTTTCTCTCTAAATTGATATTCATAAGGTTTTGATACCATGCATTAATACATCATCTTAAAAGTGATGGAATGCTTTGTTTTTGACAATATCTTTCTAGGTTGGATTTGAGAACTTTTTGCATCAACAAGAATCTAGATCTTGGTTAATGGTTCACCCAGGGATTATTTCTCTTCTTCTAGAGATGTTTGGCAGAGAGATTCTTTATCTATGTTATTATTTTGTATTGCCAAATATTTTCTAAGTAAATACCTTGGGTTTTTTGTCGACAACAAGCATTTTCTTCCAATTGATTTGCCAAAGGGATTCTTACCCCCACATGCTTTTTTATATGCTGATGACCTTTTTATTTTTGGTCATGCCTATACTTTATTCCTCCAAATTTTATCAAAGATTTTTCATTTGTATGGACATCTTTTGAGTTAACTAGTCAATTTGAAAAAAATATTTTTTCACTTATGGAAATAGCTGAGATGCATACTAGGGCAACCTCTTTATCCTATATAAATGTCACCTTATTTCAGAGGACTTCTAGAAAATTTTGGTTTTGAGGATTAGTCGATAAAATTCACTCAAAAATAAAAGTGTGGAAAGGCTCACATTTGATAGAGAATTTATCTATATAACCATCCCACTTAGGAGTTGAATCCTCCTTCGTCTATGGATACAAGCATCCCATGACGGGCACCATAGATTGTAAAGGTTAAATGGAAGGCACCATATTCGTGTTGGATTAAGACTGATATAGATGGTGCTACTTTTGGGTCATCAGGATTATCCAATTGTGCGAGTATTTTTGACATTAAGATCTTTCGTTAAGGGATTTATTTGTATCCCACTTGGGGTCTCATATGCTTTTGAGGCAGAACTAGCGGCAACCATTCATACGATAATGTATGCTACCAACTTTAGGTGGTATAAAATTTTGTAGGAGTTGGATTTTGTTTATGTTATCACTCCTTTTCAAAATCGATTGTTTTCAATGCCGTGGAGATGGTATTCTCCCTATGTTACTGTTTAGAAAAATATTTTTGAATGGAATTTCATTGTTCTCATATTTATATAGAGTAATATTATAGTTGATATTATAGCCTATAGGGATGCACTACTATTTAGTAGCCCTTTCATTTATTTATATGCTAGCAATAAGCTTAATTATAGGTTTTCTTGAGATTTAGTTAGTATTTTTTTTCTATTTAATAATATTCGTAGTTGATAGACTATATAAGAAGGGTATTATAGAGGTACTAACTGTGCTAGGATATCCCAATGTATATATTGAGATTTATCATTTATAACTTTTCATTTTTACAAAATTTGAGTACATTTATCAATATCTCATATATGGGACAACTTGCTATTTTTTTGTTCTTAAAATAAAATTTTATATATTCTTAATTGAAATTTAAACTTAAAATTTTAATATATTCAAAAAAAAAAAACAAAACATTTTGCCAACCCACTTAATAATAGTATTAAAAATAAACGGATCACAAATTCTTTTTTACATCAAAATTAAAAATTCATGTACACTTTTGATCTGTATAAACTTGTTTTAGTCGGGAGTTAGATTTGTAAGCTGATAAAACTTTTATTCTATATAACATCGGTTTCAATTTTTTTTTAATAATAATATTATGTTTTGAGTTAATTTAATATGTAGAGTTAATAAGATATAATTTATGTGCATTTTTACAAATAAAATTGTATTTTTAATCTTTTCTTTAGTAATATATATATTAATATTATTGATATGTAATAAACCATTTATACATCATAAAAAGTAACATTCAAGACATAAAAATAAATATATTATTATTTATGACTAAATTCATTTTGTTTATTAAATAAAAGAAAATTAAAGTACGTAACTATAATATATTTAACTTATTAAGACTTTATCTCAATTCTCCATTTGTTGCAATTTTGGGCTTGACCCAAATATAGTTCTAACAAAAATAATTTTTTTTGTTTTGTAAAATTTCGAGCCTTGAAATAAGTTTGGTCAAACGAGATCGAACTGGGATACACGTTGACACATGGAACCAAACTTGAGCAGTCTTGACAGTGCGCAACCAGTAGCTAGAGCAGTGCTGGACAACATGGCGTGGTGGTATTTGGGTCCGCTTCTTGGTCTTATGGCACTATTTCAACCCAAAAAAAAAAAAAACTTTCCATCCAAACTCTATACATAATACAAAACGCTATACATAAAATTTTCTAGATATTTCTAGAAAAACTACAAAAAAATCCAAAAAATTAAAAAATTAAATTTTATAAAATTCTTATACCTTCAAATAGGATGTACATTAATGTTCTATTGCAAAACTACAATGAATCATATAATTAAAGTTCAAAAATAATTTCATTTAATAATTAAATAACCTTATTATCAAATTATATACCCTACAATTTATTGCATATCCTGTATATAATCACATACCTAATTAAATTATAAACATCTTAAAATAAACTCTAATTTCAATTGTTGATTTTGAAGATCTTTACGATATAAAATTAAGTTTTATGAATAAATTACAGCGAAGTTATTTGTATGGGTTTAAAAAAAATACTTAACAAGATACTTTAGTACTTTAATTATAGCAAGTAGAATAGAAAATCATATCTCGGTAGAGAATTATCCAAGATTAAAACCTTTGGATTTTTAAGGCTTATCTTGTAACGATGATGAACAAAATAATTTATATCCTTGCAATTTCTAAGTAGATTAAAAAAACTTTTATAGTTTTCAAATTACAAGCCCTTATGCACGATGAACGTGCATGTGTTCTCCGAGAACACCACCAAACTAATCAAGAAACTAATGTTTTTACAAAATGATGTTTGGATAATTTTATTCTCACAAATTAACTCGATATTAAATATAGAAAATTCACAAATTTTTTTATCTATGTTGGCGGCCAAATGAGGGGAGAGGGGATGTGTGTTAGGGTGTTTATACAGTGTCCAATTTTAACAAAAGTTGATTAGAAACATTATTCTAATTCTACTCTACTTAGATAAATAAAATACATTTCTTATCCTATAATAATTAAATATTATATTTAATTCATTTATATAATTATTTAATCTAATTAAAGAATATATAATTAATTGCATGGATTAAATAAATAGATCAAAATTATCATTTTATTAGTGACTATTAATTTGACATTTATGACTCATAAACGTCCGAACAAATAAATATGCATTTAGATTAAATAAATAAATAATTTTAATTATTTATTTATTCTTGAAAATAATATCGTTCTTTAGGTAATTTGGATAAAATAGTACAATCACAAATTCTCTCTCTCAAGATCTTCCTTTGAAGACTATCAAATAACAGAGAAATAGATAATACACAACACAAGAATTACAGTGGAAACTCCAAATTAGAGAAAAATCACTTTCGTTGTCAAAAGACAAACTGTGAGAAAATTCACTACGTGGGAAAATTGTTACAACCACACTCTCAAGAATTTTCTCATTGCACTCCAAAAGACAAGAGCAATTATAAGTTCAAGAGAATTTTCCCACAAAATTCTCTCACTCAAGAACTTCTCGCATGCTTTTCTCTATTTTTCGTGGATGATTATCACCTAAGAAATGAAGCCATATTTATAGCCTTCAAGTTCTCATTTCATATGCCAAACATTTCTTCATTCAACAAAATTAGGCTACCTAATTTTCCTATTATTTATTCAAACAAGGTTAGGCACCTCCATCTTTGACAATATGGTGAGCCACCTTCCATGAATTTTCTTCTAATTAGGCACCTCCTATTTTGACTAACAAACCTAATATTATTTTTAATCAATCATAACAATCTCCACCTTGATTAAAAATAAACATGGTTACCACTACAACACTGTTTATTCCAACAAATATAATTTTCTACACCAAGAATTATCATACTCCACCATAAAGAGTACACCCACTTAGAATTAATCACCAATTCTAAGAATTTCATATCGGCTCATGTCGAAAAAAAAAACTTGCTAAAATTTATGGTGCAACTCTCACACTTGGTTTTCCTGAGAGTTCATCAGTCATCGACATCCTTTCCACCACACACCTTGCATCTATACCAAGCCAATGCCTGTGTGCAAACGTGTGGACCCGCTACCAATAGCACACCCTCTTTCATGGCAACATGTAGAGACTAGCGACATGCCATGAGGATGTACATGCTCTTTTCAAAGAGCTATTAGCGTCACCGTCAGATTCGAAGCCACAGATCGCCCCATCCTTTGACAATTTTCGAGGTGCCCGCATTGTCCACACCCCCAACACACTATCTTCTTGTTCATGAGATTATTTTTCTTTCTATTGTCAAATACTACCAATGCCGAGTTTTCGTGCGAAACATTTCTTTCACCACTCAAATTTCTTTTTCTTCGTAAAACAACTTGCTAGTAACTTCGAAAAAATTATTTTCTCCTTTCCATGAATCAAGACAGGTTTTACGTGATCATGCTAAGACGGAAGAGACCAGTATAAGCCTTAAAGCTATATCTTCATCATCAAGTTTAACTCCAACTATTTCCGCTCGTAGACAATACCATTGAGAACACTTAAATGGTCGACATAATAGCTTCCTTCATTCATACAAGAAAGTATGAAATCGCTTCTTTCAAATACACCCGATTTGAAACGCCTTTTGCCTGATACAATTCTTCAAGCTTTTCCCAGAGTTCTTTGGCCATAGATATTCCATGCACATTTGCAAGAATATTTTTTGGCCAAACAAAGCCGAATTGAACTTACAACTCTTAGATCAAGATCTTCCCAATCTTCATCACTTATATTGGTTTTACTGGACTCAATACCAGTAACAAGGGCTGGTTTCTCCTTTAACGCCTTGTGTAACCCATATTGGATCAACAAATCTTTGACTTGTACTTGCCACAAGCCAAAATTGATTCTCCCATCAAATTTCTCAATGTCAATCTTAACTCCTGACATTTCTCCTTCTTTCTTTGAAATTGGCTCTGATACCAGTTGTTAGGTAATTTGGATAAAATGGTATAATCACAAATTCTTCCTCCCAAGATCTTCCTTTGAAGAATATCAAATAACAGAGAAATAGATAACACACAACACAAGAATTATAGTGGAAACTCCAAATTAGAGAAAAACCACTTTCGTTGTCAAAAGACAACCAAAGAAAAATTCACTATGTGGAAAATTGTTACAACCACACTCTCAAGAATTTTTCACACACCCAAAAGACAAGAGTAATTAATATAGCCCAAGAGAATTTTCCCACAAAATTCTCTCACTCAAGAACTTCTCATACAAGCTTTTCTCTATTTTTGGGATGATTATCAATGAAGAAATGAAGCCATATTTATAGCCTTCAAGTTCTCATTTCATATGCCAAACATTTCTTCATTCAACAAAATTAGGCTACCTAATTTTTCTATTCTTTATTCAAACAAGGTTAGGCACCTCCATCTTTGACAATATGGTAAGCCACCTTCCATGAATTTTCTTCTAAATTAAGCACCTTCTATTTTGACTAACAAACCTAATATTATTTTTAATCAATCATAACATTTTCGTTGTTATAGAGTAAACGTGAATAACAAAGGAATAGTAATTTCAAGTTTCAATAAACTTGATTGAACTTTGAATATCACAATTGATAATTGATATTTATCCATTTTAATACATTTAAATAATCCATTGATATAATCATTAAGTATAATTCAATCTTTCACAATTAGATCTTAATACAAACAAGGTTATTAAATCAATTTATCTCATTTATTGGTTTTTATTATTGAGTATCGCGATACACTTATGAACAACTATCTATAAATCATTTATTTATAGCTTTTGTACAGTTATATAAGCTCTATATTACTAAATAAAGAAACTATTATCTAATTTTTAAAAGCAGATGGATTGTATTCCACATCTTGTGAGATAAATTTTCAACCTATAATGATACAAGATCTCTTAGCCTACTAGTTCGAACATTACCGAGTAACTCAAGTATTAAGTACTACACCATGAAACTATTTAAATCATTCCAGATTAAGATTTCCTTATACATGATCAGTAAGTGATACATATAAAATTTTATGGTTAATATATATATATATATATATAAAGTTATCCTGTACGAGATGTCTCCGCATCAATTACCACGGATAAAGGTTTTTCAATTCCTAAAGAATATAAACAATACAAGTTACTAAGTGAATCATCCAAAAAAAAGTTTAAGTAATGGTCACAAAGTAATTTAATTATTCACTTAAATTTAAATGTTAATATATTGAGTTTAAGTAAATAAGAATAATTAATAAATTTTAAATACTTATTTAAAAAATTAAATAACATGTAAAAATAAATGAAATATGTTTTTATTTATTCCATCACCAAAAAAATAAATATAAACTAATTTATATTATAACTCTTATCCAAACATGAGTAATACCTTAAATTGACACCCTAAAAACGGTATAATATACTGCCGAATCATTCACATATATAGCTAAGTACAATTTGATTCGGGATCAATCACATGCAAACTTTCGAACTTTAAAGTGAAAACAAATCAAGGAAATGCTATCTTGGCACTAAAACGAAATCCATATGCAACCTACATGTCATGAACAAGTTGGCTCCGAAAATTGTACTACTATTTTAGCATAATTATGGCACATGCATGCTCTATCCTAGTAAATAATAGCTCAATTTAATTTGGCAAATCGTCTTTTTACAAAATAGGGCATGCATTCTTTTTTATTTATTTACTACTTTAAGATGTGATAATATTTCTTTATATTGAATTCATATATTCAATATATTAAGACATAAATGCTTATTTAATCAAATATTAGTTAAATTAGCAGCAATGTGACACGTCCTACCTAAGTTTTAATAGTTATATTTAACTTATTAAAATCTGTCTCTCTGCTCCATTCAAACCCAATTCAATTTTAAACTAAAACTATAACCAACACAATTTATTCAGATTTTGGAAAAGAAATCAATTTAAACCAATTAGAATTACAAAATAATCCAAATTGGATAAAAAAAATGGCTTAAGTTGGTTAGTTGGTATTTGAACATATGGATCGAGTATATAGCCCTATCTAACTTACAGCTCGAGCTAGGAAGACTAGTTTGTGCCTGCGTTCACAATGATACTCGTAGGATAAGCCTACCTATGTATAGTAGTTTTGGGTATTAGAAGGTCGACCACCAGCCCGAGCCATGTAGTGGTCGACCCCAAGCTTAAAATTTGTTTTTTATTGATTGTACCCCTTTGACACATTGTTACGTGTACCTCCTATTTAGTATACATGTTTACGTAAAATGTCCTATATTTACATGGACCTCAAAGAAGATCTACATAATTTTGTAAAAATTCTTTGACTTCTCTTTAGTTTCTTTCTCTATAAATCGAACCATCCTAATATTTTGGCACCCACCATGGGGTTCAAGATTCGAAAGCCAAGCCTTATCTTCCAACCCATTATTTTCAAGGATTCACCCCGAGTTCTTAGAGAGAGACCTCGTAAGCAAGTGGTGTTCCCTAGGATTTACGTCTGTTATGGTGGGAACATGAGTTGAGGAAAGATTGAGACTAGTGAATGAAATATCAATCTCATCATGGGACCATATTTTGCCAGCCCATAAGGAGGTCCAAGTTGAGGTTGATACCTATTAAGATTTGGCGTGCCAACTTCTTGAGATAAGAAGAGAACTTGAGAAGTCAATGTAAGCAAATATAGCATTGTGCTCACAATCAAGCCTAGATATCCTTAAGGGTTGAGCCACTAATCTGGTTGGTCAGCTCAGGCCAACTCTTGTAGAACATAAGCCTATCTATGGTGAAAACATAGCAAAGGGTAACCCATCTCAAGGCAATGAGGCTCAACAATGAGCAATTGTGTAAGGGAAAAAGAGTTGGGAGCATGATTCTATGCATTAGAGGAAGCAAATAGAAAGAAAGACTAGACTTTTGAAAGGGCCAATGAAAGGCAGGACAAGGGCAAGGCATACTACGATGTGGATAGGGATTATAAAAAAATGTGTGTCTCCATCTTCGTTGATGAAATAGAGCACGATGAGCCTCTCTTTAAATTTGGTGCTCCTTAATGTCCAAACTATCAAGGGACGAAGGATCCAATAATTCATGTTCAACATTTCAAGATGGCTATGGGCCATGTGACCGTTACTCGAGGTAAGAGATATGTCATGATGTGCAAACTATTTATTGCTACTCTATACGATGGTGCGTAAAAGTGGTTTAATAACTTGCATCAATACTATAGCCTCTTTCTCTCAATTTTCTAAGTTGTTCATCACCAATTATGCATGCAAGAAGCCTCTAAGGAAATAATTTCACATCTTTTGTTGATCACCCAAGAAAGTGAGAAGGCTATTGAAAAGTACATGAGAAGGTTCAAGGAGGAAAAGCTAGAAATAATCGACTTTCCTAACTCTATTACGATAGAAGCTTTTAGAAGAGATCTACTAAGAAATTATAATTTGTTTGCATAGTTGACCAAAACAGTTCCTCAAACGATGAAGGTATCATACAGAGAGGCAAGAACATTTGTTAATCTATAAAATGAGTTAGGGTCGAATAAGAATAACAAAGTTGATGTAGAAGTTGCACCAGAGAAGGAAAAAAGGAGAGTAAGCCTAGATAAGTCACACCAAGATAAAATGATTAACAAGAGTAAATACTTCATGCTAAATCATAGGGTGAGTGGCCAATGGTCTGAAAATAGGGGACCTTAGGGGAATTCACTGTCTCTCTTCAAGGTTCCACCATTAAGAGTAAGCTTAGCCTAAGCGATGTTGAGGATAGACGATGAGAAAAATGTCAAGTGGCCATCAAAAATAAGGACCCCCTCTTAAGGAAACATCTAAGTGGTATGCTTTTTATAAAGATATAGGCTACATGATGCAAGATTGTAGACATCTGAAGAAGGGAATTGAAGATTTACTATCTAGTGGGTATTTAGTGTATCTCGTGAGAAATAATAGTAGAGAAGCTAATTGGTAGCCCGAACGCAAAACGCTAAGGCTACTTGCTCCACATGTTAATGGGACAAACCCATACAATATAGCTAAGATGAGGACCATCCATACTATATATGGAAAGCTCGGGCTCACTGGGACCTCTAGTAACTCACATAAAAGATACATTAGAGACTTGCACGGCTTAACGCATGTCTATACTTTGGATAAAGGGATGTCCTCTGTTGAAATCACCTTATTTGGGAAGGATGAGGCCTCGTCTCCCTATGAAGATTCTTTGGTAATCACCCTTCAAATAGGATCCTCCAACGTTTGTTGAATCATGATTAATATGGGAAGTTTCATACACCTTTTTTTCTATCAATAACAAGGGCTCTAGGTATAAAGGAATGCAAAATCGTGAAGAGAGAGCTACCCTGGTGGGATTCAATAGTAGAATTACCTATGAAATTGGAACCGTGATGTTACCAATCATGGCAGTGGGATCTATAATAATGACTAACTTTGTGATAGTTGATGTCCCAGCCCATTATGGGTAGACTATGGATACATAAGATGAAAGCAATTCCATCTAATTTCTACCAAGTCATAAAATACCTAACTGAGGAAGGAATAAAAGAGATAAGAGGGTATTGAGATAAGGCTAGAGGTTGTTATAATGCTATCATGAAGAGGACTAGTCACAAGTAGCAATTACAACATGGGCCTTGTCAAAAAAGGATAGGGGCATGTACAATCGGTTAATTCAAATGAGGTACGGCATTTACCAGTCAAAGACAAGGGGAATAACCATTCTCTAAAATTGACCACTGACTTAATAAGAGAGGTTAGGGAAAAACTATCTCAATTCCTAAGAGCAAATTTTGATATCTTTGCATACAGGCTTACAAATATGCCTGGAATTGACCCAGAGATTATAACCTATAAGTTAAATGTTGATCCAAAAGCTAGAATTATCAAGAAAATAAAGAGAAGATTCCCAAGATAAAAGAATGAAATTATCAAAAGTTAGGTAACCACGCTTAGGAGACAGAGATTATTAGAGAGGTGGACTACCTAACTTGGTTGTCAAATGTGATGCTAATAAAAAAGGCTTGTTCATTGCCTCGCATGGGTGTAGCATATACGAACTTGAATGATGCATATCTGAAAAACTATTTTTCCCTACCGAGTATTGATCAACTGGTTGATACCATCGTCGATTTCAACTTTATGAGTTTCTTAGACGTATATTATGGTTATTATCAAATTAGAATGCATCCAGAAGATGATGATAAAACATCTTTCATTACTTAGGAAAGGACTTTCGGTTACATCCATATGTCATTTGGCTTAAAGAATGTGGGAATCACATATTAGACGATATGGTGATAAAGTCGGCATATCCAGTAAACCATGTCAAAAAATTGGAAGAAATATTTCACACAATTAGAAGGTATGGTATAAGAATAAACCCTAAAAATTTGTTTTTGGTGTTGCTTTAGTGAAATTATTAGGATATGTTATATCTTCTCGAGGAATCCTGGCCAATCAAGAAAAAATACAAGCCTTGGCCAACATGAAACCTAATACCAGCCTAAAATGGATTCAAAAATTGAACGAAAGTGTAGTGACACTCAATAAATTCATTTCCAAGTGCACAGACAAGTGCTTGCCATTCATCAAAATGTTGAGAAAGAGCACATCAATTTTCTAGAATAAAGATTGTTTTAGAGCTTTTCGAAGAATTAAACAGTACTTGAGCAAGACTACTATCTTGTTTAGTCCCTCCTCAGGAGAAAATCTTTATTTGTATTTGGCTGTTACTCCCCAGAATTATAGTGCCCTACTTCTTATTGAAAGAAATAAGGACCAATACCTCATCTACTACATCAGTCAGATCCTAATAGACTCCTAAAATAGGTATCTAATGATTGACAAGTTATCCTTTGCCCTAAAATTGATGGCACAAAAACTCAAGCATTACATCGGATCATATACAATGGTAATACTCACCTTACAGTCGCTTAAGATCATATTGATGAAGCCAGTGGTTACAGGGAGACTGGCACTATTTCCATGGAGTTGGGATAGTATGATCACTTTTCACAAAAGTTTAGACTTCGATCTTGTTTGCTATTGCAACTCTGATTGGGCTAGATATGTTGATGATCAAAAGATCATTAGGTCTTATGTTGTTTTCTTTGTAGATTCACTAGTGTCTTGGTTTTCTGCCTAGTAGAATGTGGTGGCAAGGTCCAGTGTAGAGGATGAGTATAGGTCTTTTGCACTAGCCTTTGTAGAATTGATTTAGATACAATTTATCTCTAAGAATTGTATGTTAGCATGGCTCGTGATCCTTTGTTGTTGTGTGATAACATGAGTGCTACTCAGTTTCTTGTAAATCCCATCCTTCATTCACATGTGAAGCATGTACAAATTGATTGGCATTTTATAAGAGATAAAATAAAAAAATGATACATTTGAAGTGAAGCATGTTTGTTTGGGTGATCAAATAGTAGATACACTCACAAAACTGTTGGTTGATTACAACTTTCACTTCAACTTTTGAACAAAGTAACAAACTTCTACTCAGATTAGGTTCATATATGGTTTTGAAATTAGTGGTATATATTCCTATAAGATCATTGTCTATTGAAAATTCATCAAAGTATTAGATGGTGAGGTTACATCATGCAAAGAGAGGCTTTCGGTAGAGTTACTGAAGAAAGCTCTTTCATAGAATATTCCTCATTTGGTCTACATATGATATTAATTGGGTTTGAATTTTTATTTTATTTTAATATATTTCCTATTGAAACGTGGATATTTAGTTGAGGTTGAGAGGGAATTAGTTAATAATTGAAGGTAAATAAAGGATGTAAGAGAAATAAGGATGTAGATGTAAATAGGAATAAAAAGTTCTCATTAATTTACTATACAACTTATTAATTTTAAAAATATATTTTATATTATTCTACTTCTTTTCATTAGTTAAGATGGTATAAGTTAGAAAATAACATTTGTACAAAATAAGAGTGGGTAAAAACTAAGTTGGTCGGGTTCCACGTACATTCCAATACAACTTGTAGTCCTTGAGTTGAGAATTATTTTAGCCAAAATCAACCGATACATATTTTAACTCGATTCAACCCAACCCATTATTTGGGTTGGATTGGTTTCATCAGATTGTATTAAAAAAACTGTGTTAATTTAGCATAAAAAGAAACAAAATTATATATGCAATATTTGTTTAATTTTACTATAGATTTAAAAATCTTTTAAATTTAAATAACATATTCCGATAAAAATAAGAAAGTAATATTTAAAAATATATTAACAATATAATATTTTATTTATATAAAAAATATTTATTTAATTGTATAATATACATTATTAGGTTGAATTCAAAGAGTTACCAACATCGTAACTCCAAACAAACCTGATAGATTTTTTTGGTTTTTGGGTTACAGGCTTAACTAACCTGAACATATAAAACTCAACCCAACCTAATTAGTTTGATGGTTTGAATAGTTTAATTTGAGTTTTGTTCACTTTTAGTTTCAAATGCATGTGTTTAAATAAGTAAAATATAAAAATAAAGAAAAAAAACTTGACTACTTATAATATGAAATATTAATCATATAAGAGCATATATTATATGGTTTCACTATTAACTTAACTGGATTTTAACGGATTGACTAGTTTAATTCGAGTTTTGTTCATCTTAAGTCCCAAATGAGCTTAAATGGAGTAAGTAAAATACAAAAACAAAGGAAAAAAAATGAAACTTAACTGTTTATAATATGAAATATTAACTAAGAGCTTATGATTTCATTTTTAAACTTTAAATATTTTTTTATATTATAAAAAATATTTGTGTATCATATCTTTAAATATACAAAATATTTATATTTTTTATGTTATAAATGAAATATATTTAAATTACATGTAAGTTTAAAAATAAAACTTTATCTATAAATATAGAAATTGTTAAATTGGGCCGAATTAAAAAAATTATTGTACATAAAATTGGGTCCAATTTATTAATTATTTCGGGTTCCTATTTATAAATTTTTTAAGTTAATTAGGCTTAATTTGACCAATTCTATTATTATATATTTAAATACACCTATTTTAATGAGAAGTGGACGTAGGATTGGCACAGAGAACGGGAAATATATATATATATATATATATATATATATATATATATATATATATATATATAATAATTTTAGTTATTTATTGGTTATTATATTTATTTTTAATTAAAAAATAATATATGTATTATATTTTAATAAAAAATAAGTTTAAATTATTAAATTTATAGTAAATTATTAAGTGTTAAAAACTTAAAACTTAAAAATTTAAAATTTAAATAAAATATAATTTTATTTTTTTAATTTAAAACATATTTCTATATATAATTTATAAATTATATTTTATATTTTATTTATCAAAAATTGAAATAGAATACATCTTCCTTACTCCGAGTTAATTCACCCTGATTGATATGGAATGAAATCCAATGATTATTTTTTTCGTTAATTGTACCCCACATACATATATATATATATATATAAACAACTTAGAACATCCCATGTTTGACAATAGAGATAATACCACATTATTAACAATCAAAACATATTATATTGATAATTAAACAGTTTAATCTACTATAAAATTTACAAACAAGAAAATATAAATATAAAATTAAAATTAAAAACAAAAGATAAAAAAATTAAAACAAACATAAAACTTACTTATTACCTAATTAAACTAAGGGTTACAAATGAAAGCTAATATCATAGAGATATGAGAGTATAAATGTACGAGAGATAAAATGAGGGATGGAAGGGGTGCTTCTTCTAAAGAATGAGCTGTGTATTTATAATCGAATAATGTATTGTGGT
The DNA here is from genome assembly GCA_033030585.1 of Hippophae rhamnoides. Taxonomy (NCBI): domain Eukaryota; kingdom Viridiplantae; phylum Streptophyta; class Magnoliopsida; order Rosales; family Elaeagnaceae; genus Hippophae; species Hippophae rhamnoides. Next base: position 37,561,952 of record CM065428.1, on the reverse strand, counting down.
TGAATGTTGTTATTATTTAATACATAGTACTTTGTATGCCACTTGATACTTTTCTAGATGTCTTACTGTTGTGAATAGTGTTTGTTACGACATTCCAAACAAGTAAATACTATTGGTTAAATAGTGTGTTGTTGGCACTATTTAGGTAAAATGAACAGTGCGTTGTTAATTTATTTGGACCTACGAGTCTAATTTTATTTGGGCCTAAGAGCCTATCTTTTTATTTGGGCCTACGAGTCCATTTCTTACTAATATTGGGCTTGCGAGTCTAATTTTATTATTTTGGACCTACGAGTCCATTAATTTATTACAGGGTTAAAAGTCCATTTAGTTTGTAAAGGCCTATCAGCCCATCATAGTCTTCTAAAGAAAATTACTATTATTTTCACATAAGAAGACAAAATATCAAACGGTGTCGACAACACACTATTCATTTTACCCAAATAGTGTTGACAACGCACTATTTAACCAACAGTATTTACCTGTCTAGAATGTCGCAACAAACACTATTCATAATAATAAGGCATCTCCAATAGTATCAAGTGACATACAAAGTACTATGCATTGAATAGTAATAACATCCGGCCACAATACATAACCCGATTATAAATATAGAGATCATTCTTCAAAAGACGCATCCCTTGCATCATTCATTTTATCTCTCATACACTCATACTCTCGTACCTCTCTGATATTAGCTTTCATTTGTAACCTTTAGTTTAATTAGTTAATAAGTAAGTTTTAAGTTTGTTTAAATTTATTTATCTTCTGTTTTTAATTTTAATTTTATATTTTCTTGTTTGTAAATTATATGGTTGACGAAATCGCCTAATTATTAATATAATATGTTTTGATTGTTAATCATGTGTTCTTACTTGTGGTATTACCTTTATTGTTAACCCCCCAGATCCTTGGCATACATATGGTATCAGAGCCATGGGGTGTTCTAAGTTGTTTAAATACATGTTTTAGTTAACATTCTTAAGTATTGTTTGAACCTTAGATAATAATATATATGACTATGTGATTTACTTATGTTATAATTAGTAAGGTCGTTGCAGTAATGCATGGATCCAGATGAAGGGTTGTAAGTCCCTTTTTAAGCCTAGTGTTGGCTTTGAAGGCAATAATACCTTATAACTATCAGTGGTATATGTGGACGACTAATTCTGTAATAAGTTGAAGAGAGTCATAAATATTATATGAAAAGATAGAACAAAAAATGTATGTTAAATGTTCCATGTATGATAGCTTAGCATATCTTTATGATTTAATCCCATGTTTATAATACATGTATCTTGATATTTAATGATATGCAGTAATGTTTATAATTAAGAACTTTAATTAACGTTTAAAGATATTATATTGATGGTTAGTTTATCGCCATAGTTTACAAGCATTTAAATTTATGTCTAGTTTAAACTATTCTTAATCTTTTCCTACATTATCAAAAACATCATCAATAGTGATGAACTCACTATTGAAAATTTTAAAAAATCAATTGATCACTAGAAGATCCCAAAGGTCCACAAAGATCAAATTTATAAAACTAAGATGATGAATCTTTTTAAAAGTGATTACATCATTAAAACTGAAGAAAGAGATATTGATCTATCTTCACCTTTTGAAACTATTCAATTATTTTCAAAAACATCATTACAAAAACATTTTGAAAAGAATTTCAAGTATGTTCATATCGGTTTAGTCCAAGTCGGATTAAGACCATTAACCAGAGATGGTTTATCATCAACAGTCTTAGCTGGTCTTAGGGATGCTGGAGTAGAAGAATTCAAAGAATCACTATTAGGAATAATTGAAATGAGTCTAGGATTAGGACCCGTATCATTCAATTGTTTTTTCTAATTTCTTAGTTTCATTATGTGATCCACTCATATTGGATTCACTCACATTACAAATCCAAACCCATAACTCAAAGGTTAAGAAAGGAGAAATTCTAGTAGCCTTAATTTATAGGCTTCATTATAAAATTATGATGTCTAATTGGGATACTAGACACATCCAAAATTCTAAAAAAAGAGAAACTACCCTTTTACAAACCGATATTTCTAGATCAAATATTACAATCCCCAAATCAATTACTTGGAACCAAGTAGTATTTCCAAATAGGTGGCTACTAGAGGGTGTAAACCAACCAGAGTCTAACCTAGATAACTCCCAAGAACCCAAACGAAATACGAAACTTAGGGAAATTACTGAATATAAAAATGGTAGTATTGAACTTAGGTTTGATAGAAGCCAGAGTCTAAGATATTCCTCAGCAGAGTCAACCTTAGATTCAATCTCATCATATTCACCACTCAAAACCAAATCTAGAATGTCTACTTCAGATATCCCCAAGACAAATCTTAAAACCGTAGACTATAGTACACCAGTACCAACACAAGTCTATAAGGTAGATCAAAAAATAGATAGCTCACCGTAAGTATCTCCACCTTTATCACCAACTCCTTTTCAAGCTCCATCCATACTGGCTAGGGCAAATAAGTTAAACGTATTAACTACAGAGGTTCTAATATTAGACATAAAAATTCTACGTCTAGACTTAGAAGCTCGTAGTAACAAGAAATATAAAAAATGGTTTTTTAAAACATACAATGAAAAAGATAGGGCTAAAGCCTTTAGCAAACATGCTAGGTATGTTGAAAAACACCAACAAAATGTATTATTTTTTGAATGGTAAAAAATCTTTTGGGAGTCCAAAGGTCAACCTTTACCCTTCGAATTACAATCAAATATCACCTTTGTATTAATAGAAACATCACCAATGGTAACAACCATTATAAGAAAGAGAAAGGCTACATTAGTTAACCTAGAACTAGTTAGCTTAGCAGAACCATCAACAGTCAACATATTTAACCCCAAGGAGGTTAGTGTAGTTGAATCATTACCTATAGAAATTTTTATAATTCCAAAACCCATAGAACCTATAGCTAACCCTATAGTTCTAAAAGCAACATTACTTGAACCTATAATTGACCCTATAATTCATACCATTCCTTCCCAAATTAGTTCTAGCGAAGTCACCATAGGAGATTTCGATAAGCTATTAGAAAACAAGAAAGAAAACTCAAAACCATTTAGGTTATCACAAGAAGATACTAATAAATTACATCTTCCTCAAAATCAGGGTAAACCATTTTCAGAAATCAATACCCAAGAAATCACAAAAGATGATTTCGATAGGTTATTGGATAATGATTATGCATACCTATATCCAGTTGAATCAATCAAAACTCTTGACATGATCAACACAAAAAAGAAAATACCAGTTTGGAAAACCTTAAATGGTATCATCGAAGTTGAATATCCACCTTTAAGGCCAATTAGCTTCCCTTATGCAGATATTACGGGGGAAGCCTACCCTCTTAAGAACCCTAAAGAGAACCAGTCAATCAACCTTAAAAACATAATCACTCAAAACAATTTTACTAATATCAGCCTAGACAACCTAGGTAAATGATAACTGTATTTTATACAGTTATTTTCATCAATTTTAGTAATGATAATTGCTATGTGCTAAAAATACATTTTTAATAAAATTAAATAATTTGTATCGAAAATGTACTTAATTTCATATTTCTGTCCACAAAATATAATTTATGATAATATAGTTTCTTAATTACAATTTATAAAAATCGAAAATATAATTTAAATTAAATTTGGGCTTAATTATAATTATTAAAAGTTTAAAATTTTAAGAAATTTAACTGTAATTTAAGACAGTGCAAAATGTAATTTGGATTAAATTTGTGGGTCAAAATATAATTAATAAAAGTTTGAATTTTCTACGCAGGAAAGGAATCGCACTCGCACAAATCACGACGTTCATCACCCACCGTCCGATCGAAGCATCAACGGTCCAGATTTGGCGAGTACAACCAGACGAGGCAAAATTGCGTGTAAAATCTTCGCGCGGCTCGGCGTGCCAGTGGGCCCCACGTGTCGCGCAGGCCGGCGTCAGAGTGGGCCCCACATGTTGGCTGCGCAGGATTTCCCCGAGGCGCATCGCTGACCGTTGGATCATTTGAACGGTCCAGATTGAAGCGCGTGGATCCAAGCTGTCACGCACTGAACCGTTAGTGTCACAATCGTGTGTGATGCGGGTTATGGTAGCCTCGTGCATCCTCAGTTTTTATAGAATAAGAATCTGCCACGTGTCCCACTAATATTTAAGCAAATCATATTCTGACACGTGGTATTTTACAATGTGCGCGACCATGACTGGATCACGCCCGTTTCCACTAGTTGCCTTCACTTTTTTCGGTCCCGATCACTGTGCGGCTGTTCCTCCGTGCAATGCGGTTTATTCGGCCCAATGATGATGTCTTTGCCACGTGGCATAGGGAATCTTGCAAATGAATCGTATGTCGACACGTGGCATGCACTTTGAATTTTAAAAAATCAGAACGGCAACCCTGTCTCACGCGTGAATTAAATAATATTTTTCGATACGAAAATCGATACGCGTGATTTTTGTTTTTCGATAAAAATTATTACGTGTTTTTGATAAAAAAATAAAATAAAAATGTAATATTTTAGATGTATTTTTTAGCTATAAATAGGTGATGTTATGATAGAGTTTGAGAGTTTTTTTTGGTGTATAATTTCTGTGTTGCTCGGTTTTGGACGGCAGAACACGGAGAAGCCATTTTTTGGCTTTTGTTGTGTTCTGCGTGTGCCAAATATTTTCGTTACTTGATGTTTTAATTTTTCTTCTTGTTCTTCTAATTTTTCTGCATCTTTTGTAATTTTTATTTTAATTTAATGAAGTAATTTAATTTTTCTATGGTTGCATTTGATCTAAATTTATGAAGCTTTGATTTTAATTATTTTTTGATAGATTTATAAGACGTTCGATTTGTTCGTTCTATTTTGTGCTTAATGCTTTTTGATTATTTACGAATTTTATCAAAACGATTTGTGGCATAAAAATAAACTTGAGAAAGGCATTTTTGTGTATATTGCTCGTAAATAGAATGACATGTATGATGAAGGATAGGAATATACCCTAATTGTATGTGTGGCCATTTGAGAACTTAGAACTTAATGAATCTTATTAAATTTAATTCTCATAGAGATATAGTGAATTAATTTAACGAGGTGTGTTTATACGGAGCTCGGAAGAGATGTATGAATAAAAAAGAAGTTTTCGATTGACAAATTAAATGTACTAAAAATATAAATCCAAAGAAAATAATATGATTGGAGTGGAATAATTTGGTGAAAAATTGCAATCCTAGAGTTCTCTTATTTTATTTTATTACCTTTTTGTTAAATGAACGATTGTTTTGGATAAAATCAGAGATATATAATTTTAGTACTCAACAAACTATAGTAACAAATCCTCGTGGGAACGATACTCTACTTACAAATCTTTATTACTTGTGACCGTGTATACTTGCACGATTTCTGTGTGTTGCAAAACACACAACAGTAAACAGCTTACTAGGATAGAGAAGAATCAAAAGACTGATCTTCCCATAACTTCCTACCAAGCCGTAGCTAGTAAAATTCAAAACCCTATCTTCAAACCTTTCCAAGTCTCTAAACCAGACAAGGAAGAAATATCGTCAAAGTTTGAAAAGCTTCAAAATTGAAACAATACTCTTAGGTCCCAATTAGAAGACCAAGCTTCAAATACAAAACTAAGTTTAGTTGTATCCTAGTCACCAATGACTTCAAAGTCAAACCTAAAACCAATACAAGATCTTAGTGTTCTTACCAAACTAGGATCTAGTACATTATCTAAGGATAGTTCCCAGGAAACCCTTTTCTGAACCTACTCCTCAAATTCAAAAACTAAAATGGCAAGAACCTAGTTCAAATAGGTATCCATACGCCATAGATACCCGACCTAGTTAAGTTATCAGCCAAAATATAATGTTTCATCTATCTATGTTTGGAATATAGATGGAATGACTGAACAACAAATATTACATCTTTTACAGCAAATGACAATGGCGTCAAATGCTTATAAAACACAAATTGGTACAACTGAAAAAATAGTTGTAGAATTATTAATAGCTGGCTTCACAAGCCAACTAAAAGGATGGTGGGATCACCATCTTACAAATCAACAAAAGTTAGATATTGTCAATGCAGTATTGACTAGCGAGTATGGTGAACCCATACTTGATCAACAAGGGGCTACAATTCAAAATGTAGTCTCAACATTACTCTTTACTATATCACATCATTTAATGGGAGATTCATCCCATCTAAAAGATAAAAACATTGATCTTCTTTCCAACATAAAATGTAGGAACATGAGCAATTTTCAAAACTATAAAACTATATTTTTGAGCAGAGTTATGTTAAGAGATGTCTTTACCCAACCATTCTAGAAGAGAAGTTCCTAACAAGACTTCCTCCACTTTTGGGCGAGAGGACCAGAAACAAAATTCACGAAGTATATGGGAATCATATCATTCCCTATGATCAACTAACTTATGGTGAATTGACCAGCTTTGCTCAAAAATAGGGTCATTAAGTCTATCAAGACTTGAAAAACCAAAAACAAATGAAATTGGAACTTAAGGTTTCCAAAAGAGAAATTGGATCATTCTACAAATAGTTTGATAGTATTCTCTCTATAGAACAAAATTGTGGTGGCAATTGCAATAAAACTATCACTAAACCTTATAAGAAAGAACATAAAACTTATAAGAGATTTTCAAAACCCAGAAAACCATTCTTTGAAAAGAGAATGATTTTTTTATAAAAAAACCTTATAAATTTTTTTTAATAAGGAATCAAAATTTCATAATAAACCCTTTAAAAATTTAAAGAGTTTAAATGTTTTAAGTGTAGTCAGAAAAAGGCCATACTACAAAATTTTGTAAGATGTCTAAAAAACTTCATGAATTAAACCTTGAAGAAGGCATCGTAATAAAAATTTATGCCTTAATGGTAGAAGAAACATCATCATTTGAGTCTGAACCATGGTCAGACTACTCAGAAGATTCAACCCAGAATGATGAGTTAGCTTCAACTCACTCAGAAACTGGTAGTAAAAGTATTAACATATTAACTAAGGAAGAAGATGAACAACTTCAAACTAAAATCCTTAAGTTAAATGATCCGAGTATTACCAAGCTATATGTTGATCACTTAGCTAGTTCCCTACCCAAAGCCCAACAACTACCAAAACATTCTGAACTTCCAAGTACTAACACATGCTATTATGACCTCACTACTATTTTGGATCGTAAGAACAAAAATATCAAACCAGAAAGTCAGATTCAAGACTTAAAAACTGAAATCAAAACCATTAAGCTGGAACTCCACCAGCTTAAAGAAAAACAAAAAGAATATGATCTCAAGTTTAAATTACTTGATAAAACAGGAATTAAAACTCCAATCAACATGGATTTAGAAGATGAATACTAACAATTAAAAAATATAGAATGAGTTTCAGAAGATACTCTCCAACTCCTTTAACAAATCACAACCAGGAAGTATAAGATAATAATTACTCTTGTATTCCCTAATCAATCAAAGATTGAAACAGTAGTCTTATTTGATACAGGTACTAACCTCAATTGTATTAATCCATCAATTGTTCTTAGATGATTCTATCAAAAAATTGATGAAAAACTTTCCTCAGCAAATAAATCAAGAATGAATAATATAGGAAAAACTGAAATATCAATCCTTAATAATTCATTCCTTATCAAAACTCCATTTGTTATTGTTTTTGATATTAGTTATTCAACAATATCAGGAACACCATTCATAGGTATTATCACCCCATATTTTGTCAAAAGAGACAAAATATATTTCAAAATAGAAGAGAAAACCTTCAATAGTTTTCCCTTCATCGAAGAACCCAAAACTAGAAATCTTAACCTCATTAAAGCCAATTCTATAAAAAAAATTGTTCTTATTAAACATAGAGAAAAGGACATTCTCTATCTCAAATCCAGAGTTCAATCTCATATTGTTGAGAAAGAACTTCAAATCCTAAAGGTCAAAGACAAGATCTCTAAATTACAAAATTCTTTCGAAAAAGAGGTTTGTTTTGAATTACCCAGTGCTTTCTGGGATAGGAAAAAACATATGGTAGATTTACCATATGAACCAACCTTCAATGAGAAGGATATCCCCACAAAAGTAAGGTTTATTCAAATGAATGGTGACCTTGAAAAATTCTATAGAAAAGAGATCAAAGACCTCTTATCTAAAAAAATGATTTCAAAATCTAGATCATTGTAGAGTTGTACGGCCTTCTATGTCAACAAATCCACTGAGATTGAGAGAGAAAATCCTCCATTAATTATTAACTATAAACCTTTGAACCAAGCCTTAAAATGGATTAGGTACCCTATCCTAAACAAAAAAGACTTGCTTCAAAAGTTATATTCATCATCCATATTTTCTAAGTTTGATATGAAGTCAAGATTTTGGAAAATTCAAATTGAACCTAGACATAGGTATAAAACGACATTAATTGTTTCATTCGAACAGTATGAATGGAATGTCATGCCCTTTGGGCTCAAAAACACGTCTTCTAAATTTCAAAGGATTATGAATGATATATTCTATCCTTATTCAGAATTATGTATTGTGTACATCGATGAGGTACACATATTTTCCAAAGATGTCAAACCGCATATTTGACATCTCAAAACCTTCTTTCATATCATCAAAAAAAGTGGATTGGAATTATTAGCCAAGAAAATGACTCTTTTCCAAACAAATATCAGGTTTCTTGGACATAATGTATCCAATTGAACATTTATTCCAATTGAACGATCTCTTCAGTTTACTACCAAGTTTCCTGATAAGATCATTGACAATGCTCAGTTACAAAGATTCCTTAGTAGCTTAAATTATGTTCTAAGTTTAGTTCCTAATATCAACATATTAGCAAAACCATTACATAACAGGTTTAAGAAAAACCCTAAGCCATGGACAAAAGAACACACCAATATTGTGCAAAAAAATAAAAGCAAAAGTTCAAAACATTCCCTGTTTACACCTTGCGGATCCAATACTTTCCAAGATAGTAGAAACTGATGTCAATGAACTTGGCTATGGTGGGATACTAAAACAAGTCCATGAAGCTAATGAACTCATAATTCAATTTGCCTCTGGGCATTGGAATGATTGTTAGAAAAATTATTCTACTGTCAAAAAAGAGGTACTAGCAATAGTACTTTGTATTTCTAAATTTCAAGCAGATTTTCTAAACCAAATATTTTTATTACACATTTATTGTAAATCTGCAAAAGAAATTTTATTAAAAGATGTTAAAAACAATGCATCAAAACAAATTTTTGCCCGATGGCAAGCTCTATTAAGTGTTTTTGATTTTGATATAGAATTTATCAAAGGAGAGAACAATTCATTACTATATTTTCTAACCAGATAATTCCTTCAAAACAAGTTTAGAGATGAGTAAAAAGAAAAAAGAAAAAGAGAAGAGGGAACCTCCTCCAAACCCTTCTATAACCAGCCTCTCATCGGCTAAACCAATTATCACATAGTCCCAAGTGGCCCAATCTAAACCTACAGAAGTAGCATCATCTTCCCAAAATCAATGGAAGAAGCATCACCTCAACTATCACCATTAGATGAGGAAATATACCAAAAAGTCCAAGAATGGATTTTAGGACTCAAGGATTTTCAAAATCTTGAACTTTTACATGCCACCTATGCCAGTATTCCAGGTCTAGGTATACCATTCAAAATAAAGGCACCAACCTCTAAGGGTAAGGAAAAATAAGTTCCAACTTCCAAAATAATTTCAAAACAAACATCGGGAAAAATTTCTATTCCAAAAAGAAGGATAAAAACCACTACTTATTTTCCAAAAAAGGGAACAAAAGATATTGTTCCTAAAACTATTTAAAAACCAACTACTGAGTATTTTTTAAAGCAACAGACTCAGGTAGTAACAATTGTTGAAAAAATATTTTTTACCAAAACCCTTACTTAACAGTTCAAAAATATTTTGGGAAAGGTTTCTTTAAAAGGTCTTCTGTCCTTTGAAAAACTCCTCAATACTATCAAAGTATTTTGGAAATTACTAGTAGTCTGAAATTGAAACATTTCCATTATCCAAAATCATCATAAGCCCAATTTTCAACAGCTAAAACCCATAAAATCATATCTCCAATAGATTGGGGTAATGACTTATCAAAACTATTGACTTTCCCAATCAATATCACTTCCCAAATCATACATTGTACAAACTACAATTATTAGGATTATTACTAGGCATGGTTTAACACATTCTTAATCCAAAACAAAGATAACCAATATTCTTAGTTATTTTTCTTTGTAAACAAATCTATTAATCCATCTCGATTTCCATCTTGATTTTCTGAATGATGGAAATTATTCGGATCTATCAGTTCCATTCTTATTTCCCCTATGAAGGAAAGTTATCAATCCTTCCAACATCACTATAAACCAACATCAGAGGAAGCTAGATTCCCTCCTCTATGCATTTTTTGTTCAAAATTTTATCTCCCTTGGGTATGTCAATGGGTCTTAAACCCTATTACATCATTGATAATTACTATTAGTAGATCATTTCAGATCAAACGGTGGTCGTAATTTACGATCCCTAAAACATTATTACTCCTAGCCATTGACCAATGGTTAACCAAAAATGGTCACAAAGAACCCTAAGTGAAGGAACTCCAAACATCCTCACTTCTCTTGGCTCAAAAGGCACATACCAATGCCTTAATATCAAATGCAAAAACCCATGAAGAACTTCTGGAAATTATCCAACAATTATCATAGCAATCTTCTGGCCAAACCTCTCAAATAAAGAAGAAAGATTCAGATAAGACTCAATCATTAGATGACATAGTCTCAGCAACATCAAAAGCTTCATTAGACGATTTGATCAACTTAGAATCATCTAGTGAAGACATATTATGGTGGATCGGAAAATATATACCCTATGACCTCGATTATTTTATAACTGAGGGCATAGATATACATTATTAATTATCTCTCTTTAACTTACACCAAACACCAAATTGTTTTATCAATTTTTTCTTTTAATTTTTTTTTGTAATTTGTTTTCTTTTTTCCCATATATATATATATATATATATATCATTTTCCCTCCTACTTGCACGAAACCCTAGCATCGTGTATATTATCTTCTCTGTTCGAAACCTTCGCACCGTTGCGTTCCAACCTATTTTCCATTCTTGCCAGAGTAGTTCCTTGTCCATTGCTTGAATCTTTCTAGTAACATCAACTCATCTCTTTCTTTTATAAATGACTCTCGGTACCAAATCTTGATCGGTACGTAGAGGTTATTTCTAGCTACCTAAAGGCTTACTTACGTTAAGAAATTTGGATACTGGATATTTCTTAGATAGGTTATGAAAATTTGTTAGGAAGGTCTCTTGGTATGGTTTGTGGAGTGTGTGGTCGCATGGTGCTGGTGTTGGTTCGTTGGGGTGGTGCAATGATGCTGGTAAACTAGGGTGGTGCACTAGTGTTGGTTCTTTGGGGTGGTGCACTGGTGCCTAGTACTTAGCCTAGTGCTGGTGTTATGCCTGTTTCACCCTAGCATTTCTGTAATGATAAACAGATAGGATTAAAAATAGTATTTTTAGAAAATTTTATTGATATACTATTTACCAATTATCTTGTAATGAGTAATTGTATAATTGTTTGGGTGTATAACTTTGTAATTGTATATTTGTTCCCATTTTGTTGGTTTTACTTTTTTTTGTATTTTAGGGCTTCACATACACTCTTTGCTCTATTTTGTGTAGGAAATGTTTTATTTCTATATGAGGCTTTCCATTTTTTTCAATAATGATTTCCATATTCTCAGATTCACTTTAAAGTATGAATCTGAATCCCTATAAATGGTAATTCTATAGGAGAAATTTAATGAAGAATATAACATACATTGCTCGATCTTTCTTATTCTACATGATCTTTCTAACATAGTTCTCTTCTTTAGTTTACCATCTGAGATTGAGAGGGTCTTATTATCTAGAGGTTTGATTGTTTTTTAAGTGTTTTAGTTTAATCATCGATTTCATGGCTGTTTATTTTGATTTTACTTTTATGTGATGTATCTAAAAATGAAAGAGCAAATTTGAGAAATAGCGACTCTAAGGTTCTATTTTGTGAACAGATAAGGGTTTTTCTTTTTTTCGTTCAACCTATTTTCTTGGGTTTATCAATTTTTGTAGCTATTACTAGGTACGTTTGTGTTTGTGTTTTTATAATTGGTGATTTTATGATAGTCGTAGGTTTTTACTCTGATTATATGTCGATAGTTTTTTACAGGTTTGTAATTAGAAAATAGTGTGCCCTAGTGGCCAGTCTCAATGGTTCTATGATCATGATGCTTAGATCAAATTAATCAAAGAAACATCCTGGTTTAGTAACAATCATTTTATGTATGTCGAGTAATCACATCAAACGCATTACATAGAGTTAAATCTTACTACATTGATTCCCCTCGCTTAAAATCAAACACAGGTGTATTCTAGATGATTAGTGATTGCTTTGTGTGATTTCTTGTTTGAATCAGCTTTCTTGTTTTTCATTATGCTAGTTACTTTTTTGGCTTTAAAATATCTCTATATTTACAAACGTAATACAATATAGATTAGGATGAGCTGATGGCAGATCAAACAATGAAAATTAAACAAGCCGATATGTAGATTTTCAATTTTAATCCTCATGGCTGAACGATTTTTTTATTACCTTACATTTGACAATTGTTTGAAGTTTTCTAGCATTCCTAATTTATAAGTTAGTCTAAACATTTTACCACATTCCATGCAAAGCAGATGGTATATTCTACAAATGCAAAAAGTTTTTTTTAAATGGAAATCATCAAAAATTTAGTATCTTTCAAGGATAGTTTCCATCCATAAATATGCTCCATATTTGACTTTGCTTGCTCTCCTTACTAATTCCTACATATTGTTTCTATGCTTGAAAATCCTTTGCATCCTGTGTTATTTTGAAAGTTTTTTTTATGGGGACATGAGATGCTCTTGACACATTTTTCTTAATGCTATTGAAGTTGTTTTTGGCTAGAAACATGTTAAAGGTTGATTGTTATCTATACACACATGTTATTTTAGTTTTTTTATGTTTTCTTTTTCATGGTAGGTAGGCACTAGCACAAGGCACAATAGCATCAGGTGCAATAGCACACCAGTGCACCAGGCACACCACGCATACCAGCGCACTAGGCGCACTAGCACACCAACACACTGGTACTCTGGCATACCAGGCGCACCAGCGCACCAGACTCACCAGCATATCGGCACACTAGGCATACCAACACATCAGTGCACCAGGCTTACTAGCACACAGGCACAGTAGCCCAACGCAGCAGTGGCTATAGTATTTTCCTTTTCTTTTCACTTATGTTGATGTAACCGTGGATTTGATTATGTTGATTTGAAGTATACTTATAAATGCTTGTAATTAATAGTAAAAATTCAATTTGTAATAGTAAGGTTTTATTATGTTTTAGTGTATAATAAAATCTCAAATGTAATTATACTTTAATTTTAATATAATATGATTTTTAATATTGTAATTAATAAATTTATTGTAATTTATATTAATTTTTAATATTGTAATTAATAATTATAATTTTTTTTAATTTATGCATACCCTATGACCTCAGTTATTGAAAGACTATGGCCATAAACATACCCTATGGCCTCGGTTATTGAAAGATCGAAGCCATAGACATACCCTATGACCTCGGTTAGTGAAAGACCGAGGCTATAGACATACCTTGTGGCCTCGATTATTGAAAGACCGAGGCTATAGGGCATGTCTATGGTCTCGGTTATTAAAAAACCGAAGCCATAGGGTATGTATATGGCCTAGGTTAAAAACCGAGGTCATAGGTAACAATCTATGGTCTCTCTCACTTAGGTCTCGGTTCTTATAACTGTGGCCATAAACCTACGGTCATTGTTAAAAACCGAAATCATATGTACTTTTTGTAGTAGTGCTTTAACTCAAGAAGTAGCCTCTGTTATTTAGAAAACGAAAGTCCTAATATATTTTATTAGAAGATAGCCCTAAATGTAAGGAATTTTATATTTAAATTTATGTTAAAATTAAAATAAATGAAATGAAATTTTATTTATTTACATGTGCTATTTAATTTTTCAAAATAAATCATAATTTTTTTTATTTTTCATGTCTCCTTAAAATTCAATATATCATCATATATAAATAAGGATTAATTTTAAATAAAACAATCAAGTTATCTATGATGATTTATTAAAGATTATATAATGGGATCTTTAATTAAATCACTAGTACTGTCCATGGAGTGATTGATTTGTAAACATCTAGTTATGGGTACTTTATATAATAGCTTATTATATAGGATTGGATTAGACATATTATACATATTGTTAATATCCATTTATTTATAGTTGTTAATTTCTCTATGTTACTCGATTGCCATGTGTGAGACAATCTTAATACTAAGTGATATAGTTTGTAAGGTTTATATAAATGTTGGCATTATTCCTAAAACAAAACATATAATTGTAATTTTAATTTCTATGTATGTCTTAGAAGAATATTTCAAGCCAAAGAAACAATTAAGACTCAACGGTCATATAATAGGTATTCCTATTCTTGTACATATTATATTGAATATTAGAAACAATATGAACAATGTGAAAATAGGCTATTTGATCGATCGAGCAATCATTAGATTGATCGAGCAATATAACATAATTAATTAATTTTAACACATGACTAGATCGATCGAGGGATTTACTCGATTGGATCGAGGACTAGATTGATCGAGTTAAATCACTGGATCGATTCACTAGTTTTTGAATATTAATTAAATGATCATTGGATCGATCAAGATGATATTCAATTGACCAATGTAATCAATTGATCGAGCACTTAGTTAGATCATCGAGTAGTCAGTTATCTGATTTTAAAATACATTTATATTATAATTTGGATTGGCTTTGTACAAATTGTCCTTATTTCTTAAAAAATGTTTTAACTGGTTTTATGGATAATATGGTAACTCCATTTTACAATAATGTGCGTCAAAATATTCTATATATACAAACCTAAGCACACATTTGAAATTAACCACACAAGAGTTATTGTGCTTATTATCTTCATCTTTTATTCTCTCTCGTTTTACTAAAAGTTTTCAAGTAAGTTTTTATTAAGTTAATTTATCAAAAAATTGTGATTTTGTTTGATGAATAAATAAGCCCTATAATAATAATTGTGTTATTGTACTTTTATTTGATTATTTTAGAGTTACTAGTTATTTTTTATTTATTTGATATATTGTTTAAATCAACTAGTTTAGGTTGTTTATTGTTGAATATACATTATAACACACACTTACACCTATGTTTATGTGCTAACTTTTTAGGTGACAATGGTACAAGTTCAATTAACTCCTACAACCCAAGTTTATCAGAAAGTTGGTTTGGATCTAAATGCCTATCTTATAGAGACTATGATGAAAGTATTGACCTATAAGTAGGTTACTTGGAGGCATTACCTAGGTAAATAGTTTGAGTCCTAACCTTGTAACTGGTTTCATAGTGAATAGTTAGGTGTGTAATGGACTGGTAGTTTTGCTCTTAGGTTATAGGTTATTGGTATGACCTAGATTGTTTTCACTTAAAAATATCACGTGTTAATATTTTTATCTCCGTAATACTTTACATACACGTGATTAGTTGTTTAACCGTTTATAAAATTTTAGTTTACCATACTTTCATTGACTAGAAATTTAGATCCATAACCAAACGAACTTTCATATGTGGCTTCTTGTAGTAACACTTTGTCTTTGACTTACTCAATAATGCCCAAAGTGTTGGGCTAAGATACGTTGTATCTTGATATTTGGTGTTTATGGTGAGCTAGGAGGTTATTTAATAAGATGTGGAATCTACTTTATTTGCTGAGAGATGTGAGATAGCAATTCCCTTGTTAAACGATACATAAGATGTGAAATTTACTATATTTTCTTGGAGATGTTAGATATCAATTCCCTTGTTAAACGATCCAAAGCTTTAATGACTAAGAACAATCTATAATATGATTGTAGATAATTATTCATATCATGGATACTCAAGGAAAAGATGTAATAAATAAGGTAAAAAATATTTAATGACTTCGACCTTATTACGAACTAACTGTGAAGGATTGAGTTATAACTAATGCTTATTTTAATAGATTACTCATACCATCTATAATCTTAGGTTTATAGTTGAGTAACTCTTAGATTAATGAAGACTAATAATTAGTTAAGGAATTAATTAATATTTCAATACTTTATTTAAGTATAAATTCATAGTTTCATAAGTTCTTGAGTATGCTTTATAATAATGACTGAATGAGGTTGCTTCCAAGAAAAATGAATGATTAATTTAGAATTATGATTTTATATTATCAGAATACATGTTTATTTATTAGGATAAATTTACTGGTCATAGATGTCAAATAAATATATAAGAATAAAATTATAAATTTGACATACCTAATTTAATCTAATTAATTAATTAAATATTTAGTTTGAATAAATATTTATTTAAATTAATTAAAATAATAAAATGCTAAATTTAAATATTTAGTAGTCATTTAAATACTTCTATGATAAGAAGAACATTTTAGTAACTATCAAATTGGATTTGATTTTGGATTAATAATATAATTTAATGTAGAATTAAATTGTAGCCCACTACTTGGAGTTAGACTCCTTGTGGGCAGGCTATTTTGAAGAAACATTAGAGATTTTTTCAAGTAATTTATTGAGAGAATTTTGTGAAAAAAATTCGATCAAAAGTCATAGTAATTCAAGAAAGAGTTCTTTATAAAATAAATTGTTGTTTTTCAACAATAGACTTTAGGCATAGAGGATTCTAGTTAGAGAACTTGAATTAAGCTTTCATCAACTTAGAGTTTACAATGACTCTCAACAGTCTCATTCCTTTTTGTTTGGAGACAAGGCTTGAAAACCCAAATGCTCCAATCGTGCATTCACATGCTATAAATGTACGT
The DNA here is from genome assembly GCA_033030585.1 of Hippophae rhamnoides. Classification (NCBI taxonomy): domain Eukaryota; kingdom Viridiplantae; phylum Streptophyta; class Magnoliopsida; order Rosales; family Elaeagnaceae; genus Hippophae; species Hippophae rhamnoides. The sequence continues at coordinate 37,544,906 of CM065428.1, read as the reverse complement.
GTCTTTTTTTATTTTATTATAATTAAGTAATTAATATCATAAGATCTTTTTTGGAAAAAAATTTATTTCCCAATATCAATAGCAACCGTAATTTTTGTTAATAAAAATTAAATTTTTACTAAATAAAAATTTTCAAAATCAATAATTGGTATCAAAGCCAACTTTTGATATTGATATTATAATTTAATTATGTATGTGAATACATAATTAGGCACTAAATTACATATGATGTGATTTTTATATATAGATTTTTCATTTGGTTGAATGAAATTAATTATGATCGTTAATTGTATGTTTCTTTTGGGTTCTTGTAATACAAAATTTATGTACACCCCAACTAAGGTATAGGAATTTTTTAAAAAATATTTTTTCAATTATCTGGATTGTCTATAATTTTTTGAAATTTTTTTAGAAATTGTTCTATATCATATTTTTGTTTTGTATCAAATTTATATCGTATAAATTGCTAAATTAGCACAGATTAGCCACCATTATGACCTAAGCACCATCTACAACACTAGCAATACTAAGGGACCAATCCTAAAACACTAGAAATATTAAGGGACCAGTAGTGGATGGTGAGTGTATGACCATCAGATGAATATCAATTTGCTAAGGACATCCCTATGGCCAACGGCTAGTGTAATAGTTGTTATCTACTTGGTGTGTGTCAGGACTACTCAGATATTTTTCAGGTGACCTCATGTGTCCCAACTCAATTTTGTTGTACGAGACATGATCACGATGTTTGGACTCTTCAATATGAAAATTTTAATTTTTAGATTTAAATTGATTGGGCCCATTTTTGTAAGAAAATAAAAGGATTGTGATAATTCTCAATTTAATTAAATATATAATAATTACATAGTTTAATTATTTAGTTTTTTTCTTTTAACTCGAAAGAACTCGATCATAAATAATGTGGTTATTTTTATTGCTTGTCTTTTACTTTTTTTATTTTATGTACGAATTGTTTATGGCATACAAATAATATTAACATCCATATACTATTCCATATAGATTTAAAATGCCTATTTATAGATTTAATTTAATTTGTGAATTAAATATATTTATTACATGAATGTAGACACATGAATAAAATTTTGTAAAATGAGTTATACGAAAAAATTGTTAACATGCACTAGGTTGATTTAATGTGATTAAATTAACAAAATTAGAACACATAAATAATTTTGTTTGATTAAACCAAAATTATAAGAGTTATAACTAATATGGTTTGGACTAAATGAACGAATTAATTTAAACTAGAAGTTATTAAAAATTTAAATAGTTTAGATTGTCCAATAATAAACATGTGATATTTTTAAAATTAAATTAAACCATTTATAATATTGAGTGGAAGTAGGGAGGATGGACAACCATCCTATGGTCTTCATCATTATTGCACACTTGTAAAAAAATTGATTAGGGTCTCATGATGTCATAGAGCATCCTTCTAGAAAAGGGTGTTCAATTAAGGTTAATAGCAACTGTGACTTCTAAGTTGGACACATAAATACTATGAAAGCCAAGGGCTAGCTCTTAGAGGGAGAGATTCTTGGAATAAGTAATGAGAGCCAAAATGTTAGGTTACATTCAATGAATATAATTTAGGAGTTAATTATATTTGGACTAAAAATAGTGGTTATAAATGATTTATCAATATTGGGATATTTGATAGTTTTGTTAATTGAGAAAGTCTCATCCAATTGAAAGATTTAATTATCAACAAAGAGTCAACTTCTAAATTTCTTAGGATTTGGATAAAAGTTATCATAGTAGCATACATAGTTATAAGTCATGCATACATGCGTCATTTACTATGTATATATTAGTAGCTAAGATAAGCATGTAAATTGATTTGTATTTATTTATTGTTTCGGTATTATGACAAATTTGATTTTCATCCTTCTCAGTATTAAGAAATTAACTAGTGATAGTTTTAACAAGGAAAAATCAAATTTAAGCCTTATTTTAATTATCAAGAATGTCTTATTTGTACTAAAAAGGAAATGTACTTTTATCCTAGCCACTAACACTATAAAATTTGTTTGTAATGCCTACAAATGTTCCATTGAGTCCAAAAATGAGGCATGCTATTATCTTTTCATTGTGATGGATGATGTGATCATGATGCAACATAAGAAGTTGGAAATTACTTATGGGATAATGGATTCTCTTCAACTCATGTTTAGTCGCCTATTGGAACAAACAAGGCATAAAGATATGAAGCCTATCATGATGTCAAGATGAAAGAAGATACATTTATGCATCCTTATGTGCTTGGAATGATTACACACATTAATGATATTGAATTGCACAAGGAGGTTATTAACGAGGCAACTCTAGTTCGAATGATCTTAGAGACATTATCCAACATGCTTTTATAGTTCAATAGTAATTACTTTATGAACAAGTTGACATACAATCTAACTCAACTGTTAAATGAACTAACTACCTTTGAGGTTGTTATTAATGGAAAATAAAAGGAAAGGTAAATTTTACAATGGATCAACCTTCCTTGAGTAATAAAAGGAAGACACCAACAAAAGGAAGGGCCAAGCTAAGTCAAAAGAGGAGTAAGAAGTTGAAAGGCAGAAAGGGTTAAAGGAAGAATACATCAAAGGAAAATTGTTTCCATTGCAACCAATCTAGACATTGGAAGAAAAATTGTCCTCAATTATTGTCATTGAGAATGTAAATATGTTTTACTTGTTCTTGAATCATTTGCAGATATATGTGATACATCAGCTTGTATTTAATTTAAGGATAACAGACCATGTATGATATTTGTAGTTGATTACTTTACCGGTCAAACTTTTAGATTAACACTCTGCCATACAAGTAGGCAATGTGATCTCATCTCAGCTAAAGCATTAGGAGAAGTCATACTTAAGTTTAGTAATAATAAATATTTAGTATTAGATAGTATTTATTTCATTCCTAGATTTATCATAATTTTTATTCTATTTCTAGATTGTACAAACAATTTTATAAAGTTTCATTTAATAATAATAGTTTGACAATTTATAAAAATGGAACTTCTATTTGCACCACATTTTTGGAAAATTGCATATATGTATTAAACTCAGAGTCTAACTTACAACTTAACTCTAATGTTCAAAGTAGAAGAGCTAAACCGAAAAAGCAAAAACTATCTTATTAAAGATACATATTTATAGCACCTAAAGCTAGGTTATATCAAGCTTGACCAGATTCATAGACTAGTAAAGGATGTTCCATTCAGATAAATAAGTGTTGGTACTCTCACAGTCTATGAATCTTGTTAGAAGTTAAAATGACCAAAAAATCCTTTTTCAATGATAGGTCAAAGAGCAACACAATCAAACTAATACATTCATATGTTTATTGACCCATGAGTATTCAAGTGAGAGGTTCTCATAAGTGTTTTGTCATGTTTATAGATGACTACTTGAGATATAGGTATATCTACCTAATGTAGTGGAAGTTAAAAACTTTTGGAAAGTTCTAAAAATTTCTCATTAAAGATGAAAATGAACTAAGTAAGTCATTAAAGGTGCTACAATCATATCGTGGTGAGGAATGTCATGATATAAAGTCCAAGGATCACTTTATGGAGTACATAATAGTCTTATAGCTCATAGCACATGATACATCACAACAAAATGGTATTGTAGAGAGAAGAAATATAACATTTCTTAAGAATGTTAGGTCAATGATAAGTTACACACCCTTACCTACATCATTTTGGGGATATTCTCTTTAAATAGTTGCATACATACTAAATATAGTTCTTTTCAAGTCTATCCCTATGACTCTAGTGGAAGTATAGATGTGATGTAAATTAGTTTGTAGCCATATATAGGAATATCCAACACACATGCTTTAAAGGGAAGGATGGAATGTTGGAGCTAAAGTCAAAAGTATACATTTTTTTTTTGGATATTGTAAAGAAATAAAATGATGCTTGTTCTATGATACTAATCAAGAGGAAAAAGAGGAAAAGGTCTTCATGTGGAAAAAATGCTACATTTCTTGAACATGCTTATATTAACAATAATAAATTTTGAAGCAAGTTGTTTCTTGAGGAATTAGAGTATGATGGGATTACTTAAGCACCACATATTAGCATTGATACTCGACCAAATCAAGAAGCCACAATCCATACTTAAGATTTGCCATAGCTTGGCATTAATGATAGTGTAATTGGATTGCCGGACTGGTACATAGGAGCTGGTGAGGCATAAGTTGTTGTGTCTAATAGTCATATAGATGACCCATTGTCTTATAAACAAGCAATGTATGATATTGATAAAGATAAATGGATTACAAAAATGAATCTCGAGATGGATTCAATATATTCCAACTTTATCTAGGAGCGTGTAGAAAAACCTTATGAGGTTAGACCTATTGGGTGCAAATGGCTCTATAAGATAAAAAGAAGAGTGGATGGAAAAATGGAAACTTTTGAAGCTAAAATAGTGGCACATGGTTTTACCCAAGGAGGGGCTTGACTATGAAGAAACCTTCTCGTAAATAATAATTCTTAAATCCATTCCAATACTCTTATCCATAGATACAGCTCTCGATTATTAGATTTGGTAAATGGACATCAAGATGACATTCTTGAATGGCTATCTTAAGAAGAACATTTGTATGATCCAACCAGAAGGGTTCATAGTGTAAGGCCAAGAGCAAAATATTTACAAGCTTAAGAGGTCCATTTATAAACTCAAACAAGCATCAAAATAATAGAACATGCAATTTGATGAAATTATAAGACCTATGGTTTTGAGCAGAACCTTAATGAACATTGTGTTTATAAATTAGTCAAGGATGGAAAAGCATTTTTCTTGGTGCTTTATGTGGATGACATTATACTTACTGGGAATAGTGTAAAAGTTTTGTCAGATATACAGTAGTGGATGGTTAAGTAGTTCCAGATGAAGGATTTAGGAAAGGCAAGTTATGTTTCTGGGCATACATATCATTCCTAATTGTACGAACAAGCTCTTAACCTTGTCTGAAGTATCATATATAGACAAAGTGTTATCTAGATTCTATATACAAAATCCAAGAAAGGTACATTACCTACTAGACATGAAATTACCCTATCTAGGAAAATAGTGCCCAAAAACACCTCAAGATATAGAGGATATTAGATGGGTTCTATACATGTCAGTAATTGAAAGTTTGATGTACGTCATGTGGTGTACTAGACCTGGCATTTGTTATGTCATTGGTATGGTTAGTTGATATCAATCCAACCCATGATTGGATCATTTCGTTGCAGTCAAGTGCATCCTCAAGTATCTTAAGAGAATAAGGAATTATATGATAGTCTATTTAGTGGAGATTTGATCTTCTAAGATACACATACTCTGACTTTCAAGCAGATAATGATTCTTGATTATCTACCTCTAGGTCAGTGTTTACTCTCAATAAAGGAGCTATAGTATAGAGGAGCATGAAGTAAGTTTGTATAGCCAATTCCATAATAGGGACCAAATATGTTATTTCTTGTGAAGTAATAAAAGAAGACGTATGAATCCATAAGTTCTTGAAAAATTTGGAAGTTGTTCTAAATATAGACTCATCGTTAACATTGTATTATGATAACAGTGCAACAATGGCTAACTAAAAAAAACAAGAAGCCATATGCGAGGAAAGCATGTAGAGCATAAGTATTATTTGATATGAGTGATTGTACATTAGAGATGTAACAATTAAGAAGATAGCTTCTGAAAACAATATTGTTGACAATTTTGAGGGTCACCTAGAAGGAATGGGCATAAAAGAGATGTTCATTTTACTTGAGGGCTAGTGGAAGATTGTTAGGATAAAGCTCTAAATACAAAGGTTCTTGTATTTAAAATAATGCTAAAATTAGAATGAATAAAATGAACATTTTATTTATTTATAGGTGTTATTTTATTATTCATAAAAATCCTTGATAATTCATATCGCTCCTCGGAGTTGAGTTATTTTAGAGATGAGAGAAAATTGATGGAAATAAAGATAATACTATTTAAATTACTAATATTTATCTAATTAGAATTTTATTATTTTGTAGAGATTTGCATTTATCTTTATTTGAATTTTAATTGTTATTAGTTAGGTTTAAACATTTATCTTACCTAGATTAAAAACACTTATAAATAAGTGTGTGAAAGTTGTTTTTAAACCAACAAGAATATTGAATTGAATATTTTTTTCCTCTCTCTATTATTTTGTTTCTTTTTCTAATTTTTATTCTCTAATCCTAAATTTGTTTGGAATCTCTCTCCCTTTTATCTATTTCTATCTTATATCTTTTACAGTTCCATGTCATATTTTTTAAATGATTTAAGATTAGAATTGAAATGATTTTTCTTTTCTTTTCTTTTAAATTGGTTCAATCTAGTATGATTTACTATCAAAACCAATTTAATTCGATTTATTGAAAAATTTAAAAAATTGGATTGAATTATAATGTTTTTACTTAAAGATTGTGAATTTGTTATGTTATGTAATTCAAACCAAGTTTAATAAAAAAATAGTGTTAAAAAATAATGAAAATTTAATTTTTAAAATGATACATATTGAATATACAATTTATATGAGATAAGGTGTAATAACTTTTTAAAATTTAATGGGGTGTAGTTGTCTCTTCTTCTTTTCCAACAGCGTTATTTTTTATTTTTTAAAAAAACCAGCTGGTATATACCAAATGCTGTACTACATCATTGCTGATTTTAGCCCAATAATAAATTGATTAATTATTAAAAAAATTGATTTAAAAAAGAAAGAAAAACTATCAAGTTCTACCTCACTTTCTCACTCATGTGCAGTCCTTCCCTTCTCGTGCCAAGATTCCAAACTAGACATACTTGTAAGATAGTTTTAGTAAAATAATATCAACCCCACGGCAAAGTCACGAGGCCACCATTATGTATTTGTGATTCTTACATTACATCCTCTTGAGTAAACCCTAAAATCCTAAAATTGATTTTTCTTCTTCTTCTTTTTTATTTTTTATATTTTTAAAATCAGCATGGCCTATATTCACACCACCTCACGTGATCGACAACTTTATTTTTCAGTAATTATAATTATAAACTCCCATATCAAATTTAATAGAAAAAAAAATAAAGAGTACCAAATATTTTGGTGTTGCAGAACAGCAAGTCAATTTTCTTTCAAAAATTTAATCTAAAATTTCATCACTTTTGATTGGAAATTGCATTTGAATATGTAGTATTTTATTTTTTGTGATATAGTAGTAGAAATATATATTCTGAATAATCGTATCTGTTTCATTTCATAAGACATATGGGATCTTATACAGATTTACTAGTACTTCTCATTAGTACCAGAAAATTAAAAATTAAAGGAGAAAATTTGGATTTGGAGCAGGTTTACTTGAATCTGCCATCTGGGTTCATCTCAATTTATGTAATTTTCTAATGTAAACAGAGATCTAAATCTGAATCTAAGATTTTAACAATAGGACGAAAGTCTGCATCAGATTTAAATTACACATCAGAAATGGACATGAACTTTCTTAAATCATAACAGTCTCCTCTTGCAGACTTTGGTTTATCTTTATTATTATTAATTTTTTTTTTTGCAGCTTTTGAAAACCTTTAAAGGGTAATGTTGTACCTAAAAATAGATTGGCTATAATAACAACCAAACAATTAATAGATTCATAGTAAATTGTTTTAATGTGATTTAAACTTGTCAATTAAAACGAATAATTAGTAAGTCTTACACCATTAGGCGAATTATTTCTAGATCAAAAGAAAACAACAATCTTGGTTGAGCACTAGTCTCTGTTAAGTTTTAAACCTTAGGTAATAAACTAACAACTACCTACAAATTGTATATATATATATATATATATATATATTTATTTAAAACAGCGAACAGCTAGAAGGAAATGTCGAGCCTTTTAACAACTGAACTACTAAGGACAGAAACCTAGAGTCCTACTTCTACTACGTCTTGAGTTCCTCTCATTTTCTTGTGGAAAAATCCAAGAGAAAATGAAAGAGCATTAATTTTGTACTAAGAGGCTATACAAAAACCACAAAAAAATAAAAATAAAAAAAGCGATAAAAAGTTCCCCCTAGAAAATTATAAACAAAAGCGACTAAATCACACACAATTCCATCTTTATCTCTGTTTCTCTCTGCTTTCAGAATAAAATAAATAGAAACAGTACGCCATCTTCAACCCACTTCACATCCACTATAAACAAATGTAGAAAAAACAGCTATCTAAAATTCCATTTCTCTCTGCTCTGCATAAACATTTTTGGATCCGGAGATTCTAGGTCTTCTAATTTTTTATATAGACCTAATTTAAAACATTATAGCCCACCAATATGATTTGGTTTCTCTCATTGTCCCTCCCTAGGCTTAAACCCTCTTTCCTGTTCTTCTTCACCTTGGAATTATAACTTTCAATAACAATTCTAGCTCTGGTTCTAATCTAATGCCTGTATATCCATCATGTTCCACCACTCTTTATTCCTCTTTCATTTTTATCTACTTCTTTCTCATAATTCACTTCCCTTCCATGTCTTTCTCCCTCAACCCACAAGCACAAGCTCTTCTTTCCTGGAAACAGAGCCTGCATGGCTCTCTTCAACCATTGAGTAATTGGAACCCAAGTGATGAAACTACTTGTGGGTGGTTTGGAATCACTTGTAACTTTAAGAATCAAGTTGTTGAATTGAATTTGAAGTATTTAGATTTGTTGGGTCAAGTCCCTTCCAATTTCACCAACTTGTTATCTTTAAACAAGCTCATCCTCACAGGCACTAATCTCACAGGTCCAATCCCTAAACAAATTAGCAATCTCAAAGACTTGACAGTTTTAGACCTCAGTGACAATGCTTTAACTGGGGAAATCCCAAGTGAGATATGTTACTTAGGAAAACTTGAAGAACTTTACCTGAACTCTAATGATCTGGAGGGCTCAATTCCTCTGCAAATTGGGAAACTCACAAGCTTGAAATGGCTAGTTTTATATGATAATCAACTAAGTGGCGGCATACCAAAAAGCATAGGAAATTTGAAGCAATTGGAAGGTATTAGAGCTGGTGGAAACAAGAACATTGAAGGTCCATTGCCACAAGAAATTGGAAACTGTTCCAACTTGGCCATATTGGGATTAGCCGAAACAAGCATCTCAGGATCATTGCCATCCACATTTGGCATGCTCAAGAAACTAAAAACTCTGGCAATTTATACTAGTCTTCTTTCAGGTTCAATCCCTCCTCAACTGGGTGATTGCACAGAGCTTCAGGATATCTACTTGTACGAAAATGCTATCACCGGTTCTATTCCGAACCGATTGGGAAACCTCAAAAACCTTCAGAATCTTCTCCTATGGCAGAACAACTTAGTGGGTGTTCTTCCTCCAGAGTTGGGAAATTGTCAACAACTCCAGGTGATTGATGTTTCATTGAACTCTTTGACTGGTAGTATTCCCGATTCATTTGGTAATTTGACCTCGCTTCAAGAGCTTCAGTTGAGTATGAATCAGATCTCCGGCGAAATTCCGGTTAGTCTGGGGAATTGTGTGAAAATGACACACATTGAGCTCGACAACAATCAAATCACGGGTACAATACCTTCTGAATTGGGATATCTCAGCAATCTCACTTTGTTGTTTCTGTGGCAAAATAAGCTTGAGGGTCCAATACCGTCTTCGATATCCAAGTGTACAAATCTTGAGGCTATTGATATGTCTCAAAACGGTTTGACTGGATCGATTCCGAGTGGAATATTTGATCTCAAGAAGTTGGGGAAGCTTCTTTTGCTGTCCAACAATCTCTCCGGCTTAATTCCGCCATCTATCGGAAATTGCTCGTCGTTGATTCGGTTCAGAGCGAGTGTTAACAAGCTCACCGGCGCAATTCCGAAGGAGATTGGAAAATTGACGAATTTGAATTTCTTAGATCTCGGGTCGAACAGAATCGACGGATCCATACCGAAGGAGATCTCGGGATGCAAGAATTTGACGTTTCTTGACCTCCATTCGAATTCCATATCCGGAAATCTCCCTAAGGGTTTGGATCAACTCACCAACCTCCAATTTGTTGATTTCTCAGAGAACATGATCGAAGGAACTCTCAACCCAGAACTTGGATCGCTGAGCTCACTCACCAAGCTCGTATTCGGATACAACCGTTTCTCCGGAGCAATTCCGAGTGAACTCGGCTCATGCTCGAAACTACAATTACTAGACCTGAGTTCAAACGAGCTCTCAGGGAACATTCCGGCAGCCCTTGGAAATATTCCTTCATTAGAAATAGCTCTGAACCTCAGCCGAAACCAACTCTCCGGCGAGATACCGGAGGAGTTCACTGCCTTAGATAAACTTGGAATCCTCGATCTTTCATACAACTATCTCACAGGCGACCTCCATTCTCTAGCGGACATGCAAAATCTCGTGGCCCTCAACATCTCGCATAACAATTTCTCCGGACGAGTGCCTGAGACGCCCTTCTTTGCGAAGCTTCCTATAAGCGTCTTATCAGACAACCCATCGCTGTGCTACGCAGCAGACCAGTACGGGTCGGATGAGCGAGTGAAACGAAACGTCGCTGCGCGTGTGGCGATGATAGTTCTATTATGTACAGCTTGCGCACTACTCGTGGCGGCGCTTTACATCATCGTCGAAGCCAAACGAAGGGGTCCACATGGTGGGGAGGACGAATGTGTGTCCGATGTGGACGTGGAGATGGGCCCACCATGGGATGTAATGCTGTACCAAAAACTCGAACTCTCTATTTCTGATGTGGCGAAGTGCTTGACACCTGGCACTGTTATAGGATGTGGACGATCCGGAGTTGTTTATCAAGTTTACTTACCGTCAGGATTAACGATTGCCGTTAAGAGATTTCGGACTTCGGAGAAGGTATCGGCGGCGGCATTTTCGTCAGAGATTGCAACGTTAGCTCAGATCCGACATCGAAATATTGTTCGATTATTGGGTTGGGGAGCGAATCGGAAAACAAAATTGTTGTTCTATGATTTTCTGCCAAATGGTAATTTGGGGGATTTGTTGCATGACGGATGCGCAGTTTCAGTACAGTGGGGAACGCGGTTCAAGATAGCATTGGGCGTATCTGAGGGTTTGGCTTATTTGCACCACGATTGTGTTCCTGCTATCTTACACCGTGACGTAAAGTCACAGAACATATTGTTAGGGGATCAATATGAAGCTTGCTTAGCTGATTTTGGGCTGGCTAGGTTTGTTGAAGATGATCAAAACGGTTCGTTTTCGGCTAACCCGCAATTTGCAGGGTCTTATGGCTATTTTGCACCTGGTGAGCTGTTAATTTCAGTTTTATCTATTTCAAGCTTTTAATCTGATTTCATTATTTTATGTTTTTAGTACACTATAGATAGACTGGTTCTATATTTGGTTAACTGATCAAGCCTTGAAATTTTATCTAATAGTATGAGAATTTAACATACTTTATGGTGAATGAAGCATGCTTTAGGAGCTAAATTGGGGAACAATAACCGAAGTTCTTAAATTGCATTAAGCATTTGTTCCATCAAAAAAGAAAAATTTAAATACTTGATCTACATTAAAGTTAAAACTTTGATTAAATTGTTATCGGCTTAATGATAATTTAGCATTAGGGAAAGTAGACAAATGACAAGCAAATTGGGTTGGAGGCAAAAGGGGAATCCAGTCCCTGCTATTTTGGTTGTAGAGTAAAAAATGATGATTCATTTTTATAATATTTATAGAGATTAAAAAGTGAAGACTTTTATATGTTATTATTGGTTGCTACACTGCTAATAAACTTGATTCTTTACAAGTTTGTTCTTTTTACAGGTGAAATAACACTTTTCAAGAAAACTTATGTACTAATTAAACATATTATTAGGCTGAGTACCAGCAATGCTCTAATAATGACATTAGGTCCTTTGGACAAGAAATTTGATGATGTTTTTGACACTTGACAGGACATGACATGACATGACATTCCCCTTCTTGTTTGATATAACCCTAAAGTTTTACCTATTTCATGCTAATACAATTTATAGGCAATTTACCTCTTTTATTGGTGTCCCCATTTTGTTTTTGTTTGTTAGTGTAAAGTTCTCATCACTGTCACATGATTTTAAAGAAGGGTCGGCATTAGGGATTTAAGTTGTCAAATGTGGTGAAATGAAAACAATCTAATACTTGCTCTATTTTGTTTGTGCATTGCAGAGTACGCTTCAATGATAAAAATTACTGAGAAAAGTGACGTATATAGTTTTGGTGTAGTACTTCTAGAGATCATAACTGGGAAGAAGCCAGTAGATCCATCCTTTCCTGGTACCCAGCATGTCATTCAATGGGTACGAGACCATCTGAAGAGTAAAAAAGACCCAGTTGACATCCTTGATCCAAAGCTTCAAGACCACCCGGATGCACAGATACAAGAAATACTGCAAGCACTAGGAATTGCACTTCTCTGTACTAGCAATCGGGCAGATGATCGACCAACAATGAAGGATGTTGCAGCACTGTTGAGAGAAATTCGACAAGATCCCGCAATTGGAAGTGAAGCACAGAAGCCAACTAGCAACTCTCTTAAGAAGTTGGACGCTCCATCTTATTCATCTTCATCTGTGACTCCGGTTGAATTGCTACGCTTGCGTGGATCTCCTCATTGCTCCGTTGCATACTCGACTTCTTCAGTAAGCTATATTTCAGGAGATAATAATAGTTTCACTAAGTAGTTGTAAAGAATTATACATGGAATTATTTTTATTTGTGAGATCTCTGTAGGCATAAATGAGCAATATAAAAAGTAGTAATAGGTAGAATTGTCCCTATAAGGTAATGATAATATGATACAATAATAGTAGTGTCGGTTGATAAGTAGAATTGACTTATAATGAATTTTAAGTCAATTTTACGTGTCAATTAATTTAAAAAATTACAAAAAAATAAAATAATAGTGTCGGTTGACAAGTAGAATCGACGTTATACATAGATAGAACCAACATTACACATAGGATTTTAAGTCGATTTCATGTGTCAATCGACGTATAAATAGTAGCATCGGTCCTATGTATCAACGGACGTTACACGTAGGATTTTAAATCAGTTCTACATGTCAATCGATGCAAACCACGTGTAGCGTCGATTGACACATTAAATCGGCTTAAAATCTTATGTATAGCGTCGGTTCTACGTGTCAATTGACGTGGACCACGTGTAGCGTTTGTTGATACATAGAATCAACTTAAAATCTTAAACGTCGATCGACGCTATCTTATTTTTTTTTCTTATCTTTTTCTCCTCATTTATCGACAATTTTAGCTTGTGTTTTTCTATTCCCTTGTATAGAAAAATTGTTCGTTATCTCTATTTTCTTTCTCCTTTTTTGACCACTTTCAACCACCATCTATGACGCGGTTAGTTTGATTTTCTTCCCCTTTAATTTCTTTTCTAGATCTATTATTTTTTAACATAATACTTAAATTTTTCATGCCTATTTTCCTTCGTTTTCTCACTTACCAAACATTTTTTTTTTCATTTTATCACTTAATTTACTCTTATAAGTATTTTTATAAATTATTTTACATTTATTATTCATATTTTTTATTTTAATGTATATTATGTGTTATGGATTATTTGTATATATTTTTGTATTATGTAGGTTGTGTATTTTTTATTAAAACTTAGAAGAGAAGAATGTATTTTTATTTATTTTAATAATTTTATTTTATGTTTTTTATATAAATATTAATTTATTTAAATTTTAAATTTTTTAAAATTATTTAGATGTACTTTATATATATATATAATATAAAATATATTTATATATATAATAATGTATAATGATTTTATTAATATTTATTATATATATATATAATATTTATTATTATTACATGCATTTATATATGTATATAAATATGTATATAAATTATTATATATTATATATTGTTAATGTTATAATTAATTTATTAATTTTTTAGATTTTATGTAATTATTTTTATATGATATTTTGATGGATATTATAATAATTTATGACTTCATATATAATAGTATTTGAAATATATTGGTGATTAATACAATTATATTTTATGGGATACATATTTAATATGTTTAATGTCATTAATAAAAAATGGATAAATATTGGATGTCAAAGTGTATAATTGAGCAGGCCTATATTTCTAGAGTTGAAACTTTCTTTGAATTTGTTCATAAAAATAATAATAATGAAATTAGTATGATTCGATGCACGTATGTTAAATGTAAAAGTATAATATTGAAAATGCTCAAAAGTATAATATATGAAAAATCATTTATGTAAGTTCTTTTTTTATAATTAATTACATATATTATATCTTTTTTGTATTATATATTTTTTAAAATGTTTTTTTATAGAATCATTTTAAAGTCTCCGATAATTGGATAAAGAAGTGCTAGAAGATTGAAAATCTGGCATGGAAGAAATACAAAACTTTCAATTTGGACAAAAATTAATTTTGTGTTTTCATACTTGGAACCACTTAATGAATATAAAGTCCTTGAATAAATGACGACAACAACAACTTAATAGGTTGGTTAGTAATTTAACTTGATACAAAGTCTTTGTTATGATTTTTGCATATTGATGTAATAATGTATAATATATTTTATTACTTTATTATTTCTAGAGAATAATTCAAGAACAAATAAACATGAGTGAAATAATCAAACAATTAGGAAAGAGATGAGATATATTATGCATTTGGACGCGATCATCCTCATCATTTATGGGAGTAGCCACTGGCAAACCAAGTATAGGAAAACCAACAAGAATCATATCTTCAAGAGCAATTGTTTCATCCCAAGAAAATACAAAAGTATTAATTTCTAAGCACCAAAACTTAACCAATCAAAGAAACAAACTAGAGTCACACTTGATTTCATATTTAAAGCACATTATAGCATTAAAAATATCAGTTTGATTCCATATAGCTTCATATTATATAGATAAAAGATTAATACAATGCTAATATGATTTCGAAGAGATGATATTATTATTATATCACTCCGGTGTTGATATAGTAATCTTTTTTACTAATATACTCTTTTAATATATATAAGTTATTTTTTGTGAATTCATGATATTACATTTTTATTTTAAATTTAAATACACATAGTTCTTTGATTGAAGCAAGTTAGGTCATAATATACAAATTTTTGATGATTTACGAGAAGAATTGGTAGAACATATGCTTGAAATTATAAGATCATAAGAAAAATTAGAAGAAAAATACGACGATATTGAATAACACATGTATCTTATAATATTTAATGATATTGTAATTAAGTTAAATATATATGTGTATGTATTCTATATAAATTATTTTTTTGTTATAAATTTAGTTTTTAAGTAATTAATTAATATTTAATTTTTCAATTAAGAGAATATATTTAAAAAACTCTTTCAAATATATTATGATTTTTTTATGTTATTAAGTGATCGAAAACATGTAATGAGGTCAGCAAAATATAATCAAATTATGTTTAAAATGAATATGTCATTTTAAGTAAATTCTATAGGTGAATCGATATAAAATTTAAAATTGATTTACGTGTAGAATTTATTTTAAATTTAAAATCTTATAGGATAAATTGATTTTAAATTTTAAATCGATTTAAAAAAAAATCATTTTTGTAAGAGTGAGTGAATAGCAACTTTGAAATGATAAAACTGATTAATGAGAAGCTAATTTGTGCCTTTTTTTATTATTATTATGGGTAACTAGATTATGAGTAACCAGATGAAGATGTGACCAATCTGTAAAGCAAAGAGCAAGAAAGTGTCAGTACAATATGTAAGGAAAAGCAAAAAGGATGTGTGTCGATGTGGATGGACTTGTTAGTATTTGTTATCGAAGTATGTGCAAATTGGAATTTCTTTTTTTAATTATATGCAACAATATACATATTATAAATATAATTATCTGTTATAATAAATAATCTCCTAATTTTTTATATCATATTATAAATTTAACCTTCAATTCAAAGACATTAATAATTCTGTGAAATTAAATTATTTATTGAAATTTTTTGAAGAAGATTTTCTTTACAAGGGGATGTGAAAGCAAGATAAGACATAAGAGGTAAGAATATGTGTGATTGTGGGGAAAGGAAAGCAATGGTTCTGTACTTCTTAAACAGCCCCCCAACCCCAATGTCTCTCAATAATTGTTTCTTTAAGAATGACAATCATCAATCTCTTGGTTTCATTCCATGCAATTAACTTACGCCCCAGCTCCCCACCATGTGAAAGAGAAAACCCAATGCATTTTTTTTTTAAACTATAAAGAAAACACAAATGAGGAATGATCTGCCACCAATAATTACTTGTTCCGTTGTCTCATTTCAAATGATGTTATACCATAAGAACATTCCAACCTTGCATCTCAACCTCTTTTCCTGCAACTTTTTCATGACTTCAATTTCTTTCTCATATTTAACTCATAACATTAACTATTATATTAAAAATATATTCTTTTTAATTAATTTTTTAATAATTATTATATTTAATTAATTATGTATTATTGTTAATTAATGATAATAAATTTAAAAATTATATTTTTTTTAAAAAGATTTAAAAATATACTATCTAAAATATTTTATTTATTATATGAAATAAATATTATATTTAATTAAAAAAAATACAATTAAAATTACTCATAAATGGACATTAATTATCCCAATTAATATATTTATTCTATAAATGTTCAATTGATGTATTTAAAGTACAATGTAAGATAAATAATCATACTTAGAAGTTAAAGATAATGAAAAAGATGACAAATGAGATGTACCTTCAATATTAAAATTCATATTTAGATAGATTATTTGGATGAATTTTTGCAAATATTAACATACTTTTTATAATGGTTGAACATAAAATTTCATATAAATTAAAATTTGAGATATTAAAGAAAAAATCCAAAATATTTAGAATAGAAATATTGGATGGATTTTATCATAATCTTAACTGTTTAATCCATTTAAAAAATCTTATTTTATCTTTACTCTTTTCAAAATCTTAAAAAAGAAAATCCAAAATATTTGTAGCAGAACCATTAGATGAATTTTATCATCATTTCAATAGTTGGATCCATAGTCTTACATTCATGTTTTCTTTCTATTAAATGGTGTACTACACTCTAAAATAAACACATGTATTCAACTATTTCTTCTCAACCATTTCTCTTAGAAAAATGACTTCATATATGTGCTTCATACATAAAGGAAGAAATTAATTTACACTTACGTTAAGTGTATCTTGATATTTCTCAAAATTCAATCATAAGAATAAACCAATCAAGAGATTAATTTTGATCTAAAGTTGAAATTGAGTATCACTCATAACAAACATTTGCAACTAAACCTAGCCCGAAAAGATATTTACAATGTCGAATTAAACTATCCTTAATATAGTAGCCAAATTGATGTGTATAACAAGTAAAAAAATTGAATCTAAGTGGTAGTTTGGAGCAAGACCTCGTTAGCATTTATTTTCACTATTTATTTATATAATTTATATTTATATAATTTTTTTGATAACTTATATCTATATAATTGTTAAAATTATGTTCATATCATTATTTTTTTTTCAATTAAATCGAGCAAAAATCTTATTAGTACAAGATACAAATTATAAAAAATATTTAAATTTGATCATGTGTGACTCATTCTTAAAGATATTGAAAAATTTACAAATAATATTGACAATGTAACATTTAAATTTCAAAGATAAAATAGCAACTTTGCTTCATGCCAGTAAGAGTCTCTCACGTTAGTATCTTTTGATTTGTCTTCATTTTCTATTAATGTAAATGAAGAAGAAATTGATGTTACTTCACGTGAACGATTTATTGGAGTGAAAAGAGCAAAATCAAAAAGAAAAAAATAATGAACAAATTATGATAATTATTTATCAAAATTAAGAACTTATTAAAATTTTAGGAAAGGGAATCTAAGATAGAAACAAGTTTATCAGCTCCAAATAAAAAAGATAGTTGTGTTTGAATTAAAAAAAAAAAGAATAAAATTTGATTCAAAGTTTTGAATTCTATAAATGATCTGAGCCTAAATGAGTTTAATCGAAATTAACAAGTAAGAATTATACAAAAGGATCTCAATAATAAGGACATGGATCTCAATAATAAAAAAAACAATACCAAGGTCAAGATCAAAGATCTCAAAATAATGCAAATAATTTTTACCAATATTTTAATAATCTTGAAAAATCCTAAAATGATTTACCAAATTATTAAATCATTGATTTATTTTATATTATATTTTCAACTATATGTTTTATTTAATAATGTTTTCACTAATTTGCATCATTAACTTAATTTTAGTTTATTATATGTACTAAAAATTAAATAATATTATTAAATAATAAGAAAATATAATTTTAACAAATTTTAGTAAAAAATATATAATTAGGGTGGAATATAAATTAAAGTAATGTTTTTAAATTTTCTATCTTTTATTAAAAAATAACGTGTGAATAGCATTACATCAAATAAATAAATAGTATCACATTAAATTTTACATTACATTATTCATCATGTTATATTTGGTGCTTCTTTGGAATAACTTTTGGAAAAAGTTACATCATTTTAATACAATAATATTGGGTTGGAAATGATCTAAAAAAATATGCTTTTTTTAAAGATCATATGGATGAATTAGATTGCTGAATTAGTTCAAACATAAATGTTATTTCATACCGAATGATACCTAGGTATTTATGGATTAAAATATTTTTTAAAATTATTATACAACTTACTTAAATTTATATTAATATTAATTATATTTCTATATTTTTTATAAAATTAAACTTTCTATATATTTGTAAATAAGTTTATTGTAAACTTTGAGAAGTATAGAAAAGCAAACAAAATAAAAATTAAGTGGGTGTTGTTGGTTGTCTATCTAATACAAGTATTTGTATTATAACAAGTAATATAATGATAAGAAAAGATCCTCCTATTAAAAACTAATTTTTAAAACTTAAAAAAATAAAAATTAATTTTTTTTTGTGTTTTTATATTTTTAGGAAGCAAAATTTAAATAACTAAAAGTAAATAACAATAATTAATTAAATTAGATTTGGTAACTAAAAAGATATATGAGAAAATATCTAAGAATACTTAATCTCCTAATTTTCTAAACATGCAAATCGCTAAAATCTTTCCAATATAATTATTAATTAATTACATGATTAATTGAATCTAACCTGGCATGTATTACTCTCTCAAGTAAACTACATACCATATAGTAATTAAGTTAATCATACTTTCAGGCTAATTAAATTACATACTACTCATTAAGTTAATCAATTATGGATCACATAATTAAGAATCATACATCTCTGCATATGGTAAACTATACACCATATAGTAATTAAGTTAATCACATTCTTATGTCAATTAAATTGCATACTACTCATTAAGTTTATCAATTATGGATTACATACATAAGAATCATACATCTCTACCTAGAAACTATACATGTTATTTAATCAAGACAAAAAATTAAATAATTCTCTCAAATCTATTTAATTGTCTTTATAGATAAATTGTTGGTTAAACAATTAATAACATATAAATCAGATTGAATAATATAATTAAATTAAAATTATAATTGGAGAAAAATATTAAATCATTACATGGTGAAAATTAGTTTCATAAGATCCCTAAATTAATAAATTAACTACACATAATTGTGTTCATAAAGCTCATATTATTCATAAAGAAAGACATAAAAATTGATAAAGAAAAGAGTAGAAGAAGAAATACTATCAATCTCATGAATTGTAGAATTAATCTCCTTTTGAATCTCTACCAAAATTGTGTCATCTCTTAATTTTTTTTGTATTTTTTTCTTTTTTTTAGCTCCAAAAGTTGACAAAAATTATGCTAATGACGACCACTTAGGGTTTATGGAGAGATTAGAGGCTTAAATATTACTCAGGTGGGATCTGGATTGTCATATCAGCTTCAGATGAAGGGCTACGATCAAAACTGACAACGCCAGCCAATCACAACGTGACACGTGACATCAGAAATTCATTGGGCCAATCAGGACGCGACGCGTGGCAATGGAGATCGGTTAGAGTCAACGTTTATTTAGTCAGCGCCATGCGGCGCAACATGATTCGAAAAAATGGATAGCGTGGCACATGGTTGGAACGCGTGGAGTAATGGCGTGGAGATAATTGACAAGGCGGTTTGACAAATTTCTAAACTCGATTGAACGTCGTGGTGACACATGACATGCGTTTCGTCCTCCTTACACGCGGCGATATGATTCATCGGATTAGATTAATTTTTTTTTATAATTGGATCAAATTAGGATTAAAAAATATACAATTTTTTCTAACTCGAATCGGACATAGATTGTTAGATTTTATAATCCACTATAAATAAATACATATTTTATTTTATGATTTATTATATTTAAATATTATACGTTCTTTAATTACATTAAACTACTATTTTAACTTAAAAATAAATGTAAGTTTTAAATCTCTATAATAATTTAATAATTATTTAGACATACTTCTTATCCTTTCGATTTTCTAAGTTGTAATTAGAATAATATTTTTTGTTAAAAATACACTAATTTAAAATTTAAATATTATGTATGTCGTGTTTTATTATTAATTTTAAATTACGCTCGATTTTGGGATTATTATTATTATTTAAATTTTATCGCAAATACGAAGAAAATAAATAGCTAAAATTTTAAAAATATATCGTCTAAAGAAACTTAAATTTAAATGAAAATTTATTTAAATAAAAAAAGAAGGAGAACAACAACCCAACGAAACAGATACAAACAGAGAGACGGTGAAGGAAAACATAAAAAAAGAAAAAAAAAATCCAGAAACAGATTAGAAAAAAGCAGGAGGGAGGGAGAAAGTTGAATAGTAACACAAAAGCAAATTTTTCATCGATGAATTTTCGTTTCTAGGAGAAAAATTATGGTGAATTCGTTTGTATTAAATTTAATTTTTTTTATTCAAGAAAAAAGATATAATTTAATTTCAAACTATATTTGATTTTACATGTTAATTTGAATTATTTATCTTCATATTTATCTGATTTATTTCGAGTTTAATATTTTTAATTAATTGATCATTAATTACATGCTTTTAATCTTATAATTTACTATCGAAAAAGGAAATTACACGATAGATTTGAAATATTTTTGTGTAAGTAAATATAGATATCAAAAGACTTATATAAACTTGTATAGTATTAAAATCATTGGTCTTAATACTTTCTTACTTTATTAATTTGCATACTCTTATGTAAATTAACGAAGAAGGATATTTTCAATTAACTATCGAAATAGGTTTTTGGATGTTTTTTGAAGATTGTTAACAAATAAAAAGAATTAAATTCAATTAGTTAGATGAGTAAAGCATAGTTAGGGATTAGTTGAAATCAATTTCCTAGAAGTTTTTTTTCTATTAATTTGATCTTTGAATAATATTTTTCTTTTTCTTTTGCGCATTTTCTTTAAATTTATTTTATTTTAAATTCTAATTCCAATTACAACAACTTTAATGACTTCTCTAAATAAAATTGAGATTATCATAATTTTGATATTTGTCAAAAATAAGTTACTAATATCTGATAACGATACTCTTCTTATCACTTTATTATAAAACTACGATATTATGTACTTGTAGTTTTGTAACGATCACTCTACCTAAAAACTATACAAGTTATTTAATAAAGATAAACAATTAAATAATTCTTTCCAATATATTTAATTATTTCTATAGATCAACTGTGGATAAACAATTAATATCATAAAAATCATGTTAAATAATATAATTAAATAGAAATCACAATTGGGATAAAATATTAAATCATCACATATAGAAAATTGGGTTAATAAGACCTCTAAATTAATAAATTAGCTAGATATGATTAAATTCATAAATATCATATTTTTCAATAAGAAAAACATACAAATTAATAAAGAAAGGAGAATATGAAATAATACAATTAATTTATTGAATTATAGAAACCAATCTTCTCTTGAATCTCGTCTAAATTGTGTATTCTCTTAAACTCCTCTTCTTTTGGCACCAAAAACTGAGATAATAAAACATTATAAAAATTTTGCATATTGAATACTACATTGAGGTATATATTTTAATTGTATTCGATTATTTATTGATTTAATTTTTATGTATCTTTTTTAGTGCTATTTTTAATTTATTGTTCAATCATTAAATTTAAGCATGTCTAGTTGAATATTACCATGTGATATTAGTTATATTGTCATGTTTGTGAAAATTTAATTTAGGAAAATAATTTCTATAAAATAAATTGTATTTATTTCTTCATTCAAGATTTTTACGAAGTTTATTATAAATTAATATATTGACGACATATTTTTCGAAATAAATTTAAAATCCAAAAATTAGGTTTATGATCTAATTTTAATATCTTGAATATGAATCTAAATTATGTGATCTACCTAAAGTAGTGATTTAGATGATTTTTTTATTTCAATAGAAACAAAACATAATTTAATTTAATCAGTTGGTGATCCATACCTAAGGATATTAATTAGTTTTATTAACAAAGAATATGATCCCAGATATTTTCATATAAAAAAGAGAAAATCAATAAACTTAATTTATGTATTTAATAACCTTATCAATTCTAAGTATGATTAACTAGCTAAAAATTCTCATAAATTCTCCATTAATTATTAATTATTTGTTAGCCTGGAATTGTTTGAATCAATTCTATTCCTATATTTTAATTTCATGTTATTAGTTTAGCTTTTTTTTAAATCTAAATATCATAACAAAATATTTAGATTTATTTTTGTATTTATTTTTAAGAGATTTGTTAAATTATTTAAAATCACGTAGTTTCTTTTTAGACTAACATTGAAGTACATTATAGTTATTTATGAAGTGATTTTGTGCTTATGAGTTATTTTATAAATACAAAATTTATACATTAAATTTTTGCTACTATTTTCGTGTAGGAATAGCATTTTAAATTTTATTTATCAAAAATCTTAAAAAATATTGTTTGTAAATATTCATGATTTGTTTTTATGAAAAATTTATAGAAATAATCAAAAATTGAAAAAAAAATCTTATATTATATTTATTTTTATTCTAAGTATTCTTTTGTTGACTATCTTATTTAACTATTATTTTCTAATAAATTATTTGTATCATATATATTGTATATTGTATATTGTATTTATTTTATCTTTTCATCTTTTGCTATTTGATAGGTGAATTTAATTTATTGTTTTCATAGTTTATGCAAGGTAGGAGATCCTTAAGGTATCCTCTTACACTTTATATGGACAATGTTAATAGATCAAAAGAACTGTTAAGAAGATTGGATATTGAGATTCAAGACCCTTTATTTGAGCAAAACCTAGACTCAAACTTAGACCCTCTAGTTAAACCTTTAGAAATGGGGGAAAATCCATATCCTAGGGAAACAAAAATGAAGGAGTATGCAAAGCCATTTATTGGTACTACTATTGCTTTAATCCTATTGGGTAAGGCAACACGAAATAATGAATTGAGAAATATTCATTTCTTTATATTACCTACTTTTCATGGATTGGCTAATGAAGCCTCTATGTCTTTCATTAGGGACTTTACTCAACAATCCAAACTTTCTTTCTTGGTGTACTTACTGAGGACCAACTAAGAATGAGGTGTTTCTCTTATGTTCACAAAGATAAAGCCAAAGTTTGCCAAATGTCACTCTCTTTAGGTTCCGTAATAACTTGGGAGGAGGCTTATAAAACATTCATGGGAAAATTTTATTCCTATTAGAAAACTTCTTATTCAAGAGCTAAAATTGCTACTTTCTCTCAGATGAAGGGTGAACTTTCCATGAGGCTTGTGATGTGTTCACGTTATTCCTTACTCAATGCCCTTATTGTAACTTCCCACTGTAGCTATAGAATCAATATTTTACGATGGATTAACATAATAATGTTAGTTCATCGTCGACAACACTAGGGTATAGGTAAGAAAACCACCATAGAGACTTATAATCTCTTTGAGATCTTGGGTGTTATTTCCCAACAAAGCGCTTGTGAGTGAAAAGGGCCAGAGTACCTGAATATAATCTAGTATTGAACTTTCTATGCAATTTCATAGTTGACCATGTAAGTTGCACTTTGTGATACACAATCCATTCCTAATAAAGGACAATATGGATTATGTATTAATTTGGGACATGGTGTTGATATCTGTCCCTACTAAAGAGAAATTGCTATAGGACCTAAATAAGTTAATGCAATGAAGGGTTTCCAACCAAGACCTAGGTATGATCCAGTGCAAATGCCTACAATCCAGGGTGGAAAAATCATTATAATTTCTCTTGGAGGTAAAACAATCCTCCATTAGCACAGTTAATAGGCTAAGCAATACCACCCACAACAAGTGTTAAGGAGTCGTCCTAATAGAGCAACATTAGAGGATAACTTGAATGCTTTCATTCAAGTTAGCAAGGAAAACCAATGAAAAACTAATCAAAGGTTGGACTTGGTGGAGGCATCCGTCTAAAGGGTGGAGATATAGGTAGAGTAATGATGAGTGCTCAAAAAGCACTAAAATTACCATGATTTTATGCACATTAATTGATTAAAAATATATATATTTATATGTTTTATCATATATTTATATAAATTTGTCTTTTTCAGAATCACGGGTATTTTTATTGTTTTTCAGGTATTTTGGCTTAAAAACGCAACTTAAAAAAAAGAGGAATACTAGAAGCAATACATCACAAATATATTAATAAATAAATGGGGAAAGGTCAACAAATAAGGAAAAATTGGACAAAATGGGTCAAAAAGGACAAAAATGTCAGAAAGGAGAAAATCGCGCACAAGACCGCCTTGGCGCCAGCGCTAACTCCGCTGTTGCGCGCAACACTGTTCATCCGCGGCACTGTTATTCCGTGACACTGTTCATCCGCGCGTACTGTTCATCCGCGGTACTGTTCATCCGCGGTCTTGTGCGACGCGATCTTGTTCATCCCGTCTTGTCGGCCCGCTGTCATCGACGTCATCAATGCCGTCAGCAATCACTAAATCCGCGTTTTTACATTTTTTTAACATTTTTTTCTCTATTTTTTCCTTCACCTAAAAACACACCTCAAAAACACACTTCTCTCTTCTTTCTTTCTCTCCATTTCTTAGTTTTTAGTTTTTTTTAGTTTTTCTTATGTTTTAGCTAGTTTTTCTTATGTTTTAGCTAGTTTCTCTTAGTTTTAGAGTTCTTCCCTCTTTGGGAAGAACTAGTTATGTTTCTGTAATATTTTAGCTTTTTGATTCAATAAATGGGAGTGCAAATTCCGCTTGGAGTTTTTCCAACAACAGGAATAGCGTCGAAGTTCTGTAAGGATTTTATTTTCTTTCCAGTTTTTTTTTATGCTTTATTCTTACATGTTATATTTAATTTGTCTGTGATTAAATTTAACTTGTCTTGCTTAGTAAACATGATGTAATAATGACGTTGTTATGCTTGCGAAATATTAAATAGGTAAAAATCTCTAAAATGAATTGATTTTATTTTTATTCAAGATTTTATATTAAGAATGTTAGAGAGAAATATATTATTTTTCATTACAAACTTAAATCTGAAAATTAGATTTTAAGGTTTAGTTATCCGGTCGATTTAGAGTAGTGCTTTCTTTTATTTGATGGTACAATCGCCTGGTAGTTAGAGTGAAGCTCTATTTCAAAAGTTTTTATAAGAATTATTATCTGAAAATGTATTGACGACATGTTTTCGGTAGTGGTTTTAAAACTTGAAAGTTAGTACTCGGATAACTAAATTCTTAGGTTTAATTTGGACACCTTGAATAAAGTTTAAACTGTCTAACCTCACCAAAGGTGGCATTTAAATGGTTCATTTTCAATCTCTTAGAAAAAGGAATTAATTTAATTAACCAAATTAGTTATCAACCCCACCCATAGGTGTTAATTGATTTGTTTAGTTAACAAAGAATATCTAACCCCACCAAAGGTGGTATTCATACAAAAAGGGAGAATCAATAAATATCAATTCATATCTTTAATAACCTAAATAATACGAGCAAGCATAATTAACTTAGTTATTATATCCATAAATACTCCACTATTTATAAAAGATAAAATTTGCATGAATGTTTATTGAATCTATGTTTATTTTTCTGTAATTAGATTAAAAACACAAAACCCAAAATATCGTGACAGGATGTTTAGGATTTAATTTCGTTTTTAAAAGTTTAAATAATAAATTAAAAACCACATACATTCCTTCCTTAGATCGACCTTGGGAGTATACTTATCATTTTCTACGAAATGATTCGTGCACTTGCGAGAGTTTTATAAATATAAAACCAAAGTATTGGCAGGATCGGCGATGCCGGTTTTCGCTCATCAAGTAACTAGATGAACACTTCTAGAAAAAAGGGAAAGAATAGTTTCTTGGTTAGAATGGCAAGTTAACTCAATATCGTGGGGACATTGAGTTTATTAAAAATGAAAGTTTCCCATAACGTCTTGCTAAGTTGATAAATATAGTCCTAGATGAGAGGTAACCCAATATTATTTTTTTTAATTTATTTTTTATTTTTATTCTGGATACTATAGTTGTTGTGGAGGGGGTTGAGTGAGAATATTCTAGTGGGTAACCCAAAGGTTTTGAAGCCAAATATTTAACTATAGTTTCCCACATATGTTAATATTTTATATAGCCTAACCTCAGGCCCACTGCATGCTATAGCTTTGTGGATAGAGAATGAACTATATTACTTTACATGATATCATCCATGTGACCATGGATGTTGAAGCCATAATTCACTTATAGATAAGATTATCTACTAACAATCATTGTTTGACCTACTTCTTCTACCAACTAATTACAGCTCGATCTATATGCTAGAGTGGAGGTGAATTATCCAAAAGTGAGGTGTTAATACAACCTGGTGAGTTATTGACATTAGCATATTATAATGAACTCACATCAGGCACTAATAGAACCCAAAAGGACAAAATATTAGCTTCTTCATCATAGATGTCAATGAAAGATGGAATTCATCACTTAACCAAAAACGTTTCCTACAAGTCGATAGCATCGTGTTTAGAGTGAATATAACTATAATCTACCTAAGATGTATTGGTTAACTCTCTCTCATCTCAGAGTTGATACAAATCATTTGAGAGAACCTTTGAATCAAGGGTATGATTTCATTTTTACACCATCTGAGCACCCACATGGTGATGATCAAAGACTAAAAGACATGGAGGATTGAGCTCTAACCTTGCTCCAGTTTTTATGTATTTTATTTTAGTTTGTTTTTATGAATTTCTAGTTTTATTTGTTTTTATTTTTGGATATTATTTTGTTTAATGTATTTTCAATTTTTTGTAACTTTTTTTATTTTATTTTCTATTTTTATGAACCATGTTTTTTTATTTCGAATTGTTAAATTTACAATTGTTTGTTGAGATATGATGTGTGAGAAGTAAATAGAAGTCTATCTATGTGGTTAAATTGTTTGGGATGATGGATTCGCCTCACTCATCACATCACTACTGGATGGCTTTGGCTAAAGCAAAAGGGTAGCTTTAATGTAAGTCCCATTGTACTTATGTATGTGTTTTGGCTTCCTGTGTACAAAAAAAATAGTGTCTATTTTATTTTACTTAGTTATATGTCATCATTTATGTTAGATTAGTTACTACATATCATTAACACACACACACATACATAGTTATGAACACTTTGTATGTAAGCATGTTTACACACACTACGATGTTGATTTTCATAGTGTGACATCTCGTTTTTTGATTTTTGGATCACAATTATCTTAAGTGTTGTTCGATATTAGTGATTCATGATTATGTGAGCAAAATAATGCTTGTGAGTTGTGACTACTCGAGATGGTGTTTGCTAGTCAATGTAAAATAGCATTCTTACGTTGTGAGTGCTTAAGACTATTTTTATCGATGATGTGAGAACTTTTTTGTGAGAGTGAGCTAAGTTAAATGCTTTGAGTTCTCATATATCTTGTTATGTGCAATAAGAGATAAGGTGTTTGAGTTTGAGGATGGTATATAAGAATATAAGTTGTTACACTTCTGATTATTGGTTTATGGTTATTGATCACACCATATTTGGTGGTGTAAGATTTGGAGAAGAGTCAGGTTCATAAGTCGAGCCAGGTCATTATGAAAGCAACAATAAGCTGTTAGGATGAAGATCCCAACTGATAAAGGTAATATTGGTTTTATTTCTTTCAAAGTTGTAACTGTTATATTGATTTATGGGTTGTTTGATGTTGAGTGGTGGTCTTAGCTACCGAGGATGTTATCATATAGATAGTTTCTCTATTTAGGTTTACCTCATTATGTCTTGTGTTTTGTATGATCGAATGTGTGGCTCGTATAATTGGAGTTTAAATGGTATATATTCCTACATACTAAAATTGAAACTATGATTAGAAAGGTGTGATATTTATCACTTGATTTCCATTTACTAAAATCTATATCTGGTGCTTTATGATACTGCTTGCCTTTGTTTATATGTACTACATCAATGTTTATCTCCTTATGATTTGCATGTCTGAGTTGAGTCCTTAATAAGTTAGTATCTCCTTAGCCTGATTGTGTATTGGGTCTTAGACTCCTTCAATAGTGTTATGTATGATTGATGAGTGCTTAAAAAACACTAAAATTATCATGATTTAATGTACTTTAATTGATTAAATAGATTTATATTTCTATGATATTATCATATATTTTATATAAATTATTATCAATAAGAATGTAAAGACTTGAATAAAATAAATATTGGATGTAATACATCAAAAATATGTTGAACAAAATGAGAAAAAGTAAAATAGTGGATAAAAGGACAAAGCTACACAAATCCTGCACGCCCATACCATGTCCGGGCCTCTTCCGCATACACGCATGCCATGTTAGAGCGCGCGCCTATGCCGTTTCAGGGCCTCTCCCTGTGCGCACCCATGTCATGTTAGCGTCTGCCTATGCCATGCCCATGCCATGTCAGTGTCTGTTCCTGTGCACACCATGTCGTGCATATGGCATATCAGCGCCCCTACACGTGTGCCATTTTGTCCAAATGCGTCAAAGACCAATTTTTGAGATATTTTTCTACTTTTTTAGCCTTTTTCTTACCTATAAAAGGACCATCTCTCCTATTGTAAAAAACACCTAAAAAATAAGTTCTTTTCTCTCTTTAAAAAACTTAGTTTTTCTTAGTTTTTTAATTTTAAAGTTCTTCTCTTTTTGAGAAGAACTAGTTATATTTTTGTAAATTTTTAGTTCTTGATTCAATAAATGGAAATGCAAATCAGTTTGAAGGTTTTACAAAAACAAAATTAGCATCAAAATTCAGTAAGGATTTTTTGGAGGTATAATTTTAAAATAAATTCTTTACAGTTATTTTTATGTTTAATTCTTATATGTTAATTAACATGGCTGGTTGTTTGTAAATATGATATAATATTAACGTTGTTATGCTTACAAAATATTAAATAGGTAAAACATTTCTTTAAAGAAAATTGATCTTTTTTATTCAAGATATTATAATAAAGATGTTAGAGATGTTAGAGATAAATATATTATTTTTCATTACAAACTTATATATGAAAATTAGATTTTAAGGTTTAATTATCCGTACTAAGTTAGAGTAGTGCTCTTTTATTTGTTGGTACAATCGCCTCGTAGTTAGAGTGGAGTTATATTTCAAAATGTTTTATAAGAATTATTATTCGAAAATGTATTGACAACATATTTTCGTTAATAGTTTTAAAACTTGAAAGTTAGTACTTAGAAAATTTAATTCTTAAGTTTAATTTGGACACTTTGAATAATATTTAAAATGTTTAACCTCACCAAAGATAACATTTAAATGGTTCATTAATCCTTAAAAAACGAATTAATTTAATTAACCAATTTAATTATCGACCCTACCCATAAGTATTAATTGATTTATTTAAATTAACAAAAAATATCTAACCCCCACAAAGATGGTATTTATACAAAAAAGAGAGAATCAATAAATATCAATTTATATATTTCATAACCTAGATAAAATGAGCAAGCATAATTAACTTAATTATTATATCATAAATACTCTACTATTATGAATGACAAAAATTTGCATAATTATTTATTGAATGTATATCTGTTTATTTTTTTTACGTTATTAGATTAGGAAACAAAAATCAAAATATTGTGACAGAATGTTTAGGATTTAATTTAATTTTTCAAGGTTTGAATTATAAATTAAAAACAATGTATATTCCTTCATTAGATCGACTTTGGGAGTATACTTGTCATTTTCTATAAAATGATTCGTGCACTTGCGAGAGTTTTACAAATATAAAACCAAAGTATTTGGAGGATCAGTGTTGCTAACCCGATGTCCATCCTACTCATTAAGTTTTTGCCAATGTATTGGGAAATGGATATCGTTTTTAAGTTATTTATCAAAATTTAAAAAACAATTTGTGTTGGAAATATATGTGATTATTTTTATTTATTTTGAGTTAAAAAAATTGTTTTTTAAAATAATTAAGAAATTAAAAAAATTCTTTATTTATTGAAATGATGAGCTCTAAAAAATAAATAATAATAATAAAAATATTAACTTATATTTTAATTATTTACTTAACTTTTTTTTAATGATTAATTTTTTTAGATTATATTAATTTTTTAAAAAAACTAACTATGTAATAACATAAAAAGTAAAGATCTAAGGGAGTTTTGTCTAGGAGATTAGTTCTTGGAAGCCTTTGTGCCACTAGTCTTTCCTAGGAACGTTGTTTTATCTAGAAAGATGGTTTTTAAGGAGGCTTTTCCCATCATTTTTTTCTTGAAGCACTCTTGGTTAATACTGATTATGTTATTTAACTTAAAAATTATAATAAAATAAAATAAAATAACTTTTTTTTTCTAAAACTATATCAAAATTTCAAAGTTTTTAATCACAATCTGTGATAAAAGGAGATAGTTGCTTTGTTAGATCTAAGTACAACTGTGTGTTTTGATGCCTTAGTTATTTTACTTGCACCTAGAAGTGACTAATAAATGAAAAATTAATTTTAATTTTTTTAGTCAACTAATAAATGACAAAAAAACTTGATTTATTTTTATTTTTATTTAAAATATCTAAAGTAAATTAATAACCTATGTATTTTTTAGATTTTTGATTTTCAAACATTTTTAAAATTTTATTTTTTAAATTAAAAACAAAAACAAATCACAAATATTTAAATTTTTTTTAAAGATTTTTGATAATAAAAATTTAAAAACTCTATTTCTTCCCGACAACAACGTCAAAGAGTTTATTTACAAATTTTATATTTGTTAAATGGCACACAAGTGCATGAATCACTTTGTTAAATGTAATAAGTATACATCCAAGGTTAGTACGAAGATGAACTAAGTGGTTTTTAAATATTTCAATATAATTCTTAAAAACAAAAATAATAAACCCAAACATTCATTCATGAAGTTTGGGTTTAAAAATTCTAAACTACTAACATAAAATAATAAAAGATAAAGGGTAGATTAGTTCACACAAACTTCAAGTAGACATGCAAATAATTCATTAGTGGGGAATTAATGGGATATTTAACTAGTTAAATATGTTTGGTAGAATTGGTTAGGTTAGTGAAATATAAAGTCAAATTTATTAATTATTTCTTATATATATAAATAACACCTTCTATCGGACCATTATTATTTACTAATTAAATCACTTAACACCTTCGATCGGATCGTCAGTTAATTGAATTAAATTATGCTTATTTTTTTAAGAAATTAACAAACCATTTAACTTACCACCTCCTATCAAGCTGATAATTTAAACCCATATTTAAGTTTGTTTAATTAGATTTTAGATACATGTATCTTAAACTTTTAGATTTTAAATCTATTACAAAAAATATGTTGTTAATATATTTTTCAATATTAAACCTTATAAAAATCTTTGAAATATGTATAACTATAAATTAAATATAGATTTATTTATTTGAAATCTTATTTTAATATTTAAAATTTATTATGAAAAATATATCATCAATATATTTTTCGATAATAAACATTGTAAAAAGTCTTCAATAAAAAATAGTGTGTTTATTTTTTACTAAAAATATTCCCCTAAATAATTTATTCAACTATATCAACATAACTAAAATCTCATTATCACAATCAACCAAACATGTAAAAAATAATATATGATCAATAAATTATTCATAACAAATTGAATAAATATAATATTGTTTATTAAAATGAAATAAGAATACAGATTAGGTTTGTACCTAAAAGATAGATGGATAGATGTGCTCTGTTCCATGGAAGAGGTATTAACATTCACAATACCCCCTAGATTTTAGTAACTATTTCATATCGTCTGATCTAGAATAACTCCCTATTATTGCCTCTTATTTGTGATAACCTAATATAAACTATTTAAAACATAAAAATAAAACTTCTAACTCACAAAATTGAGAGAAACTTGAGAGAAAACAAAACAAAACTTGAGAGAAGGTTGAGGAATGCAGAACTGTTGGTGATGTGCTTTCCAAAGGGGCTGAGGGGATATATTTATAGGTGAAAAAAACACTGAAATAAGGAGGAAATGTGGATTGTGTGTGAATTTTCAACGGGCATCATGGTGCACTTTTATCCCCACCATAGAATGCATTGATGTAGTACGTGTTTAAATTATGATCCAATATACTCGCACCATGACACACATTAATCACCATCGTGGAATGATTTAAACTATATGTATCCATATTTCTTTGTATTTCACCTCCTTACATTTGGCTGGAATATATGTAAGGCTTGCTTATGTTATTCTTTTATTCTTCTCGGTGACAATTAAGTGCTTTCAAGTACAATTCTTGGAGTTCTTATCAATTGAATCATTTTGAAACCAGAAATATCTAAAAAATAACAAAACATACTCATGATTTTGAAAACATAGATTTACTAAAATAATAATAAAATTAAGCAAATAGAAATCTATTTTGACAAATCCACAGTTTACAAACAAGGCATCTATCTTCCCAAATCTATAAACAAATCGACTAAACCCACAAATTTAATCATTCTAGACAATATTGAAGAATTTTAACATCACTTCTTTGTTCATGATTTAATTCCTTAAGAGATTTTACTAGAAATGTAATTCAAAGATCACCTCTTTTTCCTTGTTGTTGAGGGCATGGTATGCCTTGTCCTTGAAATAGTTTTTGAAAACCATGAAATAAAATATCATCAAATGTTAAAGTAATATTTTGATCACATCCCAATAAAGGAATTGAGATTGAACAACTAGTAATTGATTGAACTAGATAGATCTCAATTGAAATCTCTAAATCATCACCATCGCTTATAAATAGAGAATGTTTATGTTCATCTATTAAGAAGACTATATCGGTTGGGAGATCATAACCTGGTTTTTCATCTCCTTTTCCTTCAAACATTATCTTTGTTCCTTTTTTCCATCCAAGTTTTATATTTATCTTTAGTATCTCTTCTTCTTGGACAATAATGTTATAACAATACATACAATATTGTTAGAGCTTAGATAATTTTTTTTAATAAGTACAAAATTGGGGCCATTTAAATGTACTTATTTAAGAAGAAGTTTCAAGAGAATAAGATTAAAATGAATTGGTTTGGTCAAAAGTTGTTTGAAAAATTATAAAAAATAATACTTCTAAAATTTACAACAATAAAAATAGCACCCTAATAATATTGAATAAGTTCCAATTGGATGATATTTAACATTAAATGTATCTAAATAGTTGTAAATTAATTTGAACGACGTTTAATAGTGAAAATATATGAGGTAGACATAGGAAATTTTTTTGTTGTTACAAGTTTTAAGGGTACTATTTTTGTTTTTTTTTCAAGTTATTTTAAGAAAAATATTTAGGTATATGTGATAAAATGTTAGAAATGATATTGGTTGACACTTTAGTAATTATTCAATGAAAGAAATATGCCTCCAAAACTATTTTTCCCTAAAAGTAAGTATTACTTCTCATATAAACATTAATAATGCTTCTCAAATCTCTTAGAGATTTGAAAAAAACTAAGTGTGTTTAGCCATTTACATATACTTTTAACCAAAAGGAGCATTAGTTTCAAACGTACCCTAAGTAATCTTTTTAATTTTTAGAGAAAGAGTTTAGGATGCATATTCATCGCTTAAATTAATTACTAAAATCCTACTTTAAACCACTTCTAATAATATGAAGTCAAACATCTTAATGTTTCTCTTTGAACCACTTTTAACCAAACCACTTCATTTAAAATCACTTCACTTGAAATTGCTTCAGAGAAAAACACATCCAAACGGGCCCTAAAATAAATAGAAATTTTTTATTATAATTTCTTTTAAGACTAGGAAAACATATTTTAAACAATGTTCTCTTTTTAATTTTTGGGATAGCAAAAGGAAGACTTCATTTAAGATAATGTAATTGTTTAGACATGTCCTATGTGTATTTGTCGAGGAGAAGACCAAATTAGTGTATATATATTGCTAGAGTGTAGACCACATGTATTTATTAATTAATGCTTACTTGATGTATATTTTAGGATTGATCCTTGTAAATCGAAGTGGACCCCTTTAAAGGTGGTAGTGTGTACGTATCTCAATATATATGTTCAATAAAATACTAAGAGTGATCCTCATTCATTGCACATTTATTATGTCTCTCTACATTATCTCTAGACTAGATACATCTTCCAACATTTTGATGCTTATGGTGGGACTCAGCTTTTAAGACACAATCAATAAAGTTTGACGCCTTTTATCCCCTTGGACTTATCAAAAGTTTGGATTGAGCTTATCTACAGAGAAAAACGTTGAAGTCATGGTCAAAACGAGGGCCTTTGAAAGATTCAAGCTTATCGGTCCTCAAGTTGAGACCGATATTAATAACTCTCTTGCTCCTGTAAAAAGAGTTGTTGAAAATGCGAATAATGTTACCGTTGAGCTATTACATCTAAATCAAGAGTTGCTATCCCAATTGCTAGATATAAGGTGATATATGGAGGATATACAAAGTGAAATGAGGAGGAAAAATCAAGAACTAAGAAGACAGGTCAAAGAAATGAACCATAGACTCCTTACACAACCTGGGTTGGGTCTACTAGTGAGAATATTCGGATGATGAACATTAACGATGATGAAATTAACAGAATATTAGTCGAGCATGAGAGGAATAGAGATTTACATGACCGAGCAAACATAGTTCATGACCGAGCATATCAAAGACAAATATCAACATTATTTGGCACAAAAAGAAAATTTGTTGTGACAAGGCAAGGTGTTAGCCTTGGAGAAGAAAATAAAGAAATAAAATACAAAAATAGCCCAAGCTGACCTTGACATTGTATGCAAGTAATTTGTCAGTTCCCCCTTCTTTGAAAAGATAGAGCTAAATGAACTCCTTGTAAACTTCGTATCTCCAAAATGTCTAGGTACAAAGGAATGAAAGACCCCATTGCTCATGTACTCCTCTTTAAAAATATCATGTCTCCCCTTAACATGCCTCAAGATAAAAGAGATGTGATGTTATACGAATCCTTCTCAACAACCCTACATGGTTCGACCAACAAATGTTTTAGTGACCTGAAGCCCAATAGCATAAATTCTTTTGGTGAGTTGATTAGAATGTTTGTGACTTATTATGCCAACAACAAGCCCTTGAAGAAATAACCTTACCATATATTTTTCATAGTTCAGAATGCAGATGAATCTGCCAAAGCATTTATGATAAGATTTCAGGAAGAGAAATATAAAAATATTTGATTATCTAGACTTCATCACCGTCCAGGCATTTAGAAGATGAGTGTCAAGAAGTTTGGATCTCTTTGTTGAACTTACCAAGATGGTACCTAGAATAATGCAAGAGGCCTATAATGAAGCACATAAGTATGTTAAACTAAAAAAGGAGTTCAAATAGATCAAGAAAGAGATACTGACCATACTAACAATAATGATAAGAAAGAAAAAAATGTAGTTGAGCCTTGAGAGGCCTAGGGAAATGGAGTACCAAAATAATAAGAGATTTATAGGATAAAACTCTAGATGAGGAAAATCATAGGACAGGAACCCAAGATCATGGGAAAGATCACTTTTTCCTTTCAAAGGCCCCATTTGAGAGTCAATTTAGATAAAGTGATTTTAAAGATGGAAGAAGAATAAAATGTTATGTAGCCTCCCCAAATGAAGGTACTGAACAGAGACACACTAAATGGTGTGCATTTCATAAAAACAGTGAGTATGAGACTAAATATTGCACACACTTGAAAAAGGAAATCAAATAATTGCTATCGAAGGGTTACCTTGGTGAGTTAGTAGGTGAGGGAAATCAAGGAAAGAATGTAGGGATAATAATCCAATGTGGAGACAAGGTATGTTTGTTATATCCTTCATGACACATTTAGAAATAACCAATTCATGGGGTGGTTGGAGTATCACAGGGAGGACTATAACCAATTCGGGTATTTGGAGTTACGAAGGTGTGACCGGTGCACATATTGTGATTTCTGGCTTATGCTTTTTGGCAGCTATCTGGAATTGGGTGTATTGGGATATAGAAGCCTGTAAATATAGCATGGGATGTGGAAGGTTTTGATCCTTTTGTTCTGGGAGGAATAGCCTCTCATCATATTGTAGCAGGAACCTTAGGCATATTAGTGGGATGAAAATTGCACGGTTAGATGAGAATGCCCATATAATACACTTTATGAGGCAAATTGCATAGTTGGATGAGAATTTTCATATAATGCACTCTATCTATGGAGGACCTATCTTGAATGGTGAGTCCAATAATTCCAGAAAGAGATATGTCAGATAGGCTCAAAGTGAGATCGACATGGGTGTATACAACCTCTACAGAAATGATGCCACTACCTTAATAACATTTAACAAAGAGG
Source organism: Hippophae rhamnoides (assembly GCA_033030585.1). Classification (NCBI taxonomy): domain Eukaryota; kingdom Viridiplantae; phylum Streptophyta; class Magnoliopsida; order Rosales; family Elaeagnaceae; genus Hippophae; species Hippophae rhamnoides. Next base: position 37,507,892 of record CM065428.1, on the reverse strand, counting down.
ATGAAGTAAATTTCCCTCATGAGGACCCTCTAGTCATGACCTTGATAGTTGGACCATGTGACATTTTTTGTATATTAGTATATACAAGAAGTTTGTTCGATCTTCTATTTTTACCCATGCTTTATGCTTTGGAAATGCATGAGAAATACATCATAAAAAAGGAAATATCCCTGGTGGGGTTCAACAAAAATATAACATATGCCTTGGGAACCATCAAGTTGCTCGTAATGGCTAAAATAACTATTGTGATGGAAAACTAGGTTGTGGTCGACACACATGTCCAATACAATTTGATTCTAGCAAGACAGTGTATAAAAAAAATAGAGGTTGTTTCAACTACTTATCATAAGGTAATAAAATACACTGCTATGAATGGTGTCATATAAATTCAACGAGGCCGAGAAAAGTCACGTAGTTGCTATAACGTGGCCATAAAACAAGTAATCCCAAAATAGTAATTAAAAGTCACTCAATGTGATTGAGGATGACTTAAGGCATCACTTATGGGGATGATCAGTGCATATAAGGTTTATTTGATCAAATTTAGAGAAGGAGAAAGTTAGGCACTCAAGTTGAATTCAAACCTCAATGATTTAAGCAATTAGGCTATTTTCAAATTCATCCGAAGAAACTTGGATGTCTTTACTTAGAAGCCTGAGGGCATGCTAAGAATTGACCCCAAGCTAATATCACACAAATTGAATTTCGAATCTACCTGACGTGGTTGTCAAATGTGGTATTGGTTGTAAAGTTATATGGTGCTCTTTGTCAAATGTGTATTACTTTTATAGACTTGAATGATGTATGCCCGAAAGACTATTATCCCCTTCCAAGCATTGAATAACTCGTAGACATAATAGCTGGATACGATGTCATGAGTTTCCTTGATTCATATTCAAGTGATCACCAAATACAAATGAGTCTTGAGGACAAAGAAAAGATAACCTTCATAACAGAGTGTGGAACCTTTTTCCATAAAAGGATGCCATTTGACCTCAAATATGTGAGTGTGACCTACCAAAGATTGGTGAATAAAATTTTCAAGGGTCTCCTCAGAAGGAATATGGAAGCATAATTAGATTATATAATGGTTAAAACCAAGCAATCTTCAAGCCATGTTTCTAACCTCAATGCATTTGGAGTGATAAGGAATCATTCAATGAAGTTGAATCCAAAGAAGTATGTATTCGATGTAAGCTCAAGCAAATTCTTGGGATATCTTATTTCTACTTGGGGAATCGAAGCGAACCCCAACAAGATTAAGGCACAAGTAAATATGAAATCCCCCTCTGACGTAAAGGGCATTTAACAAATGAACAAATAAATCACCACATTAAATAGATCCATATCAAGGTATATGTTGTCTCTTTTGGAGAACATGAAAACGTGCAAGTATACACGGTCACAAGTAATAAAATTTGATAAGTAAAATATCGTTCCCACGGAAATTTGTTACTATAGTTTGTTAAGTACTAAAATTGTTCCAATCTGATTTTATCCAAAACAAGCAAAAGTTTGAAGATGTTTTAACTAACTAAAAGTTTTTTATAACAAAATAGAAGAAAATTCTAGGATTGCAGTTCTCACTAAATTATTCCACTCAATCATATTATTCCGTCTTGATTTACTTTTTTATAAATTTAATTTGTCAACCAAGAACTTCTAATTTTATCCATACATCTCTTCCGAGCTTCGTATTGACACATCTTGCTAAATTAATTCACTATATTCCTATAAGAATTAAATTCACTAAGATTTATTACGTTCTAAGTTCTCAAATGGCCACACATATGATAAAGGTATATTCCTATCCTTCATATATACATGTTATTCTATCCATGAGCAATATACACAAAAATGCCTCTTCTAAGTTTATTTAAGTACCATAGATTAATTGATAAATTTTTCAATAATCAAAAGCATTAAGCACAAATATAATAAATAAATTAAAAGTATAATAAATCGTTCAAAAATAATTTAATCTAAGCTTCATAAATTTAACTAAAATGCAACTCTAGAAAAATTAAATTACTTCATAAATAAAATTAAAATTACAACATTTAAGGAATATCAGTTACAGAACACAAAGAAAATTAAAACATTTTTGCTCTTAAATTTTCTGGCACACGCACACAAAGGACGTAACAAATGAGAACTATTCTCTATTGTCTACGAGATGGAGGCACTTATCTCAATACAAATAATCACACTGACTCAACGCACCATATTAGAAGAGTTTGAGAATAACACCGAAAGATCCCTAGATTTAGCACTATTAGAAGAGCTTCGTGAAAAATTGAAAAGCTAGATGGAAGACTAAAAATGAAAAGTGGGAGCTTCCTTCGACAAAGTTGTCCAATTCAAAGCCTTTTTTACTAGACAATAGGTCATACGGGGAATGTTCCCAAATAAAAAAAAGGATGGTCAAGAAACTAGGAGCTAACTAGGAAATACCATATCAAGTCACCTAAGTTACACAAGATATAGCCTACATTCTAGGAAGTATGGATGGAGACATTGAAGAAATGAATTGAAATACTCACCATCTGAAAACATGTCACTTTTGAGGCCAAAAACAGTTGATAAGGCAACAATACATTATGTAATACAATTGGACATCAAATGATCCACATTTCTATAACAAAACATTATGTGTCACACTACGTATAAATAATTAAATAGTTGGATTACCTCGGTAAGAAGCGAGGTAGATTACTTGGGGAAAAACCCTGAGTGCCTTGGGAAGCTGACATCTTACCAAGTATAGGTCGAAAGAGAGCCCATAATTAAAGAGTTGGATCACCTAAGTCAAAAAACCAGGCAGATCATTCGAGCAAAACCCTGGAACCTTAGAAGGCTTTCATCATACCAGTTCTAGGCTAAAAAAGGATCACATAATTAAAGAGTAAGATCCCCTAGGTAAGGAACCAAGCATATCACTCGGGAAAAATCTTGAGAGCCTTAAGAAGCTGGCATTGGGAGACTAGAATTAAAGAGTTGGATCACCTAGGTAAGGAGCCAGGAAAATCAATTGGATAAACCCCCAAGAGCCTTAGGTAGGTGGCATCGTACTAGTTCTAGGTTGAAAGAAAGCCCACAATTAAAGAGTTGGATCACCTAGGTAAGGAACTAGGCAGATCATTTAGGAAAAATCCTAGGAATTTAAGGAAGCTGGCATCTTACCAACTCCAGGTTGAAAATGAGCCCACAATTAAAGAGTTGGATCACCTAGGTAAGGAAACAAGTAGGCCATATGGATAAAACCCTAACAGCCTTAGGAAGCTAGCATTGTACCAGTTCCAGGCCAAAAGGGATCCCAAAATTAAAGAGTCGGATCACTAAGGTAAGGAACCAAGTAGATCACAAGAGAAAAACCCTAGAAGCCTTGGAAAGTTGGCCTCATACCAACTCTGGGTTGAAAGGGAGTCCATAATTAAAAATAGACAAACTATTTGAAACCAAGATAAATACTAGCTCAAGGATGATAAAAAGAGCATAAACTAAAAACAAGAAAGCACAAAAAATGGGCTTTTATATTACATTGATTGCAATTAAGAGGAAATAACTAGACAAGTAAACATACAAGTTTTGGGAAAATTTATACGAGAAAATATACAAATTTCATTTTATTAAAGTATGAACACATGATTACATTTATTGAGAGTAAAAAATAGAAATTAAGAAGAATATCTCAAACGCTTGGCTTCCCTATAACTATTCCTATCAAACACTTGGGGACGAACTAGTGGAAAATCTTAGCCTAAATCTCATTAAAAAATGAGGTCAATGGCCCTTAAATCACAAAAGTGTAGAAGTGAGAATTTTCAAGCTACCTTTTAAGACCCTAAGTGATTCTCATCACCTCTAAAAGCATGACCTCTCCATGTCTCATATAAGCGTTGGCCCAGTGGGTCTCGTCATCAACAAATCTGGTCAATGTATTGATTGTCTTATCACGAACAATCTCCTTTTCTTCAAGTCAAGCTCATAGAATACTAACCTCATCCTTAAGGATTTTGATGGATGCCTTGTTCTCATCAACCTCAATCCTTAATGTTTTGGCCTCAATCTCAAGATTCGAGCTATCCTTTTTAAGAAAATGAGCTTGAAGACAAGATGAACGATATGTTACCATAATAAAGGAGCAAAAAAGTAGGACATACTATGAATAAAAAAATAGATAGTGTTTGCAAACCCATTTGCTAAGTGGAACACCACCCCTCCCCCCCTTTATACTCATTATTAGGTCCTATGTGCCTCACTTTTTCAAAATTTGGAAAATTAGAAAAAAAATTGTTATTTATTTATAGCATATATTTCAACATCAAACATGAATGACATAATATTAAATATATTCATTATATCACCAAAATGATTTTTATTGCTCTTTACAATTAAAAAAATGTTACTCTCTAAAATTGTTGGTTGATCTCGGACTAGAAGTTCGATAAGTCGATATCTTTATCCTAATCACCTTTGGTCTCTTAATCATAGTCCTCCACCACTGGCTAAGGAGATTTAGGTTTGGGTGGATAAAGGTCAAGAATCTAGTAGTAGTCACCAACCATACTTTTAGTCGTAGCCTTCACTTCAAAATACTCCATGGCTTTGTTAAAAATGGTCTAGAAGACCTCCATAAATTGCACCTTTACCACCTCAAGGAGTTCGTAGAGTGATCTATTGGACTTCTTCTTGGCCCTCAAGGTGGTGTTTTCTTGTTGGCATGCTAGCTCGACATTTTGAGTATATAGATTCGTAACTTTTGAGAGAACGACCAAGTGATCCTTCTTCTCATTTTTTTGCTCCTTCTTCTTTTTTTGCTCCTTCTTCATCCACTTTGATTCACCTAGCTTGTAATAGTAGATAAAGGTTATCACCTACAATTTAGGAACAAAAATTTGAAAAAAGGCTAAAAAGTAAATGACAAGGTCTTGTTCAACCAATTAATGATAGCAATTTAAAAATAAAATTACAAAAGTAAACGCACCTTGAGAAATTTTTCTATTGGCCATTGTAAGAGCATCAAACTCCTTTCACATATCGGTTAAGATGGGTTCATCTGGGCCTGTCGGTATCAAGTTGATGAACTCATCTTGGGCATCAAGGTTACCTATTATGGGCTCGTTGAAGCCAAAACAATTCCACCAAATCTATGGACTTCTCCTTAGTCATGGAGGCTGGGGAGGAGTAGTGGAAGAAACCAGAGTATAGCTTAAAGCAAGGATCATCTTGGTATAAATTGGAAGATTTAGTGGATCTTGGGAGCTTGTCCCCTTTATACCTTGCTCTTAGACACAAATTTTCTCCTTTTGGTTTTGGAGATGTGGGAAGAAGTTTCCTAGGTGATTGAAAATTGTTTAAGAGGTCATCCAGAGATATTGATCTAAGGTCCATATCTACACAACATAAATAAATTATGATTAGTAGGGTGACAACTTGAAAAGAAAATAGAATTCTTGAAAAGTTTACGACCTTTAGGTATCTGATGAGTGCTCAAAAAACACTAAAATAACCATGATTTTATGCAAATTAATTGATTAAAAATATATATATTTATATGTTTTATCATATATTTATATAAATTTGTCTTTTTCGGAATCACGGGTATTTTTATTGTTTTCGGGTATTTTTAACCCAAAAATGCAACTTAAAGACTCAAGAGGAATCTTGGAAGCAATACATCACAAATATATTAATAAATAAATGCGTAAAGGTCGACAAATATGGAAAAATTGGACAAAACGGGTCAAAAAGGTCAAAAATGCCAAAAAGGAGAAAAAGCAGCCGCTTGTGGCTTCGCAGCCATGCATGACACCTGCTCCGCCCCAACTGCGCGCTTGTAGTGCTGTTCATGCGTGCAGCACGTGCGCTTGATTCTTGCTTCATGCGCGCGCGGATTGCTGATTCATCTTGTATGACTCTTAACGCCTATGAGTTCGCATTCCGTTCTGTAGCGGCCAGCAGCCAGCTTGCCAGCGGCCTCGTGGCTGCCTGCCTCTCCAGCGCCCAATAGCGTTTTCACCCCATTTTTCCACGTGCGGCTTAACCCTGTGGCGTCATCTTGGCGTCATTGATGACCTCGGCAGGTTCCATTACGTTTTTAATTTTTTAATATTTTTTTTAACATTTTTTTACTCATTTTTTCTCTCCATCCTCACCTATAAATACCCCCCTTCCCTTCACTTCAAAACACACCTCAAAACCACACTTCTCTCTTCTTTCTTTCTCTCATTTCTTAGTTTTTGAGTTTTCTTTCTTATTTTCTAAGCTTTTCTTAGTTTTCCTCTTAGTTTTTAGTTCAATTCTCTTAGGTTTAGAGTTCTTCAATTTTTGAGAGGAACTTGTAATGCTTTTGTAATAATTTAGACTTTTGTCTCAATTAGTGGAAGAGGAAATTCCGCTTGGACGTTTTCTAGCAGCGGGAATAGCGTCGAGAAGTTACGTAAGGATTTTATTTTCTTTTCTGAGTTATTTTTATGCTTTATTCTTACATGTTATATTTAATTTGTACGTGATTAAATTTAAGCGTATTGTGCTAGTATTTATAATCATGATATAATAATAACGTTGTTAAGCTTGCGAAATATTAAATAGGTGAAAATTTATAAAATGAATTGATTTTATTTTTATTCATGATTTTATATTAAGGATGTTAGAGAGAAATATATTATTTTTCATTACAAACTTAAATCTGAAAATTAGATTTTAAGGTTTAGTTATCGGGTCTAATTTAGAGTAGTGCTCTTTTATTTGTTGGTACAATCGCCCGGTAGTTAGAGAGAAACTCTATTTCAAAAGTTTTATAAGAATTATTATGTGAAAATGCATTGACAACACGCTTTCAATAGTGGTTTTAAAACTTGAAAGGTAGCACTCGGATAACTAAATTCTTGGGTTTAATTTGGACACCTTGAATAAAGTTTAAACTTGTCTAACCCGCCAAATGTGACATTTAAATGGTTCATTTTCAATCTCTTAGGAAAAGGAATTAATTTAATTAACCAAATTAGTTATCAACCCACTTGTAGGTGTTAATTGATTTGTTTAGTTAACAAAGAATATCTAACCCGCTTAAAGGTGGTATTAAATACAAAAAAGAGAGAATCAATAAAATATCAATTTATATCTTTAATAACCTAGATAATATGAGCAAGCATAATTAATTTAGTTATTATATCCATAAATACTCCACTAATATAAATGATAAAATTTGCATGAATATTTATTGAATCTGTATATATATTTAGATAAATATTTATTGAATTTGTATCTATGTTTATTTTTTTTAGATTATATTTAATTAATCTGTATATATGTTTATTTTATGTTATTAGATTAGGAACACAAAAACCAAACTATCGTGACAGGATGTTTAGGATTTAATTTCGTTTTTAAAAATTTGAATAATAAATTAAGAACCACATACATTCCTTCCTTAGATCGACCTTGGGAGTATACTTATCATTTTCTACGAAATGATTCGTGCACTTGCGAGAGTTTTACAAATATTAAAACCAAAGTATTTGCGAGAATCGGCGATGCCGTTTTTCGTTCATCAGTATCAACCTAAAATTAGAGCCAAACTCAAAAGGACTCTGTTTGTGCTTCGAACTCTTCTTCTTTGATGCTGAGCATAGCTTGTGAACCACCTTAGTTTGCAATATACCTGACCCTAAACATATCATCCCAGTAGAAACCAGTCTTGTCTTTGAGAAAACGTCATCTCAAGGGGCTAGTTTGGGCAAAACAAATTGCAGCTTGGACAACCTGCACTTTACCACATTGCTTAGAAAGGACACATGAAAACATGGCCTCTTTAAAATGTATTTTACGTTTCCCCAGAATGAAGATATTAGATTACTTTTGTTCTCGAACTCCCAACTATAGGAAACATAAAAAAAGAACTACTTCCAATTCTTATCATTGTCTAAAAGCATGACATTTACATTGCAATCATGTTAGATGACATGTATATACATCATGGATCTAAAGGATTTTGTTTGAGATTGTATGCCTCATTAAACTCGGGTAGCTCGATCACCAAGTCGATCTATTTTCCAAGTATGGTGATAGAAAGTAAATACCTCTACCCATTACGAAGTAGCTGACCAAGACCTATCTGGGTTTACCTTAAGAAATCCTTAAAAAAGTGTGGGAGGGGAAAACGTAAACCAAAGAAAAGGGGATTTTCATGGAAAGCAGTTCAACCTTCTGAGTGAATGTCATTGTCAAGAGCTATCAAATTGGAAATTTGGATTTGGACGTTTATTGGCATGTTATAAGCAACCCTCAATTTAGCTTCGTCTTTCGGTTTATACTCATAAGGTATGGGCTGTGACCTCTAGCCTTTAGTCCTATAGGTATGTGAATTGAAATGCTGGTTGACATTCAGGCTTCACTTATCAAAGGTATAGCAACAGTCACATCTGGAGAGCTGCTCGAGTCACTTGATAAGCTCATCTCGAGAGTCAAGTTGGAATCTTGTAGAAATCTAGATCATTCGAATCCTACCAACTCCTCATCACTCTCATAAATTATGACATTATTCGCTTTGGAGATGTTTTGAAGTTGATTGCCAACCATGTCTACTTAAGGATCCTAAAATTTATGTTTAACTTATAAAAAAAGAGGTGAAATAATAAGGAGACAAGTTCAATAAAAAAATACTTGATTATGATATATAATGATGTTAGGTAATATGAAAATAAACCTAAAATAAAATGAATATGTCATATTCAATCTAAAAGAAAGAAACCCAAACTATATTAAGGCAAGTTACATAGATAATAAATGCTTACTGTCAGGATGGAAAGAATAAAATATATACAAAAGAAGAAAATAGTAGTGGTAACATGATTGAAAATTGGGGAGAAGCAATAGATAAATTTTTGCATAAACTAGTTGGTATAAAGCGAAAGGAAATGAGATCCACGGGATTGTTGACCCCTATTTATACTTTTTCATCTTATGTCAAACATTTAAGATTCAAAGATTAAACAAACACGAGCACACCAGGGTGATGAAAGTCACGCATAATAGCGATGACTGCGAACTAGACATGTTAAACTCTTATATTGTGATATTGCATCCGAACTAAAAGAGTGGGGACTTGATGTTTGGACATTTTTTACAAGTATTTGTTGAGGAGAAGATTGGATTAGTGTATGTACTCTCGAAGTGTAGACCAAATATATTTATTAATTAATGCTTATTTGATGTATATTTTAAGACTAATCCTTGTAAGTCTATGTGGACCCCTAAATGATTATTGTGTGTATGTAACTCTTTATATGCTTTCAATGTAATATTAAGAGCGATTCTCATTCATTGTACATTTATTGTGTCTCTCTACATTCTCTGTCTAGAATAGATACATCATCCAAAAGTAACATACAAAAAGTATCAAGAATCACATCTTGAGAACACCAATGATCAAATTTTCCCACCTAAAACTAGCATAGTTGCTATAGCCCAATAAAATATGTAGGGAAATTTCGAGCTTTTCATATTTGCTCTATTCTTCTTAACCATAGCACGAAGAATGTGCTTATTCTTAATAGCACAAATAATGCGCTTCTTCTTAATAGCACATTTTTTTAAAACAACTTTTAATAAAAGTAGAAACAAATAGACTCTTGTACACAAAAAGCATTTTAAAAAAATCATATAAATAATCTTGTAATAGAAAGAAGAGAGTAGCAAACCCTATATCCTTGATGACATCTCTGGTAATCTTGTACTTTTTAACACATCCATTAAGCAATTCTTCAAGAGTGCATTGTAGTTTCCTCTCAATAGGAGTAGGTTTCCTCATATCAATTGATTGAGAGAAGAAAATAGGAGTAGTTCTCCTCTTGCTCATATTTCTTGACAAAAGTGATGAGAGTCATTAATATCATTTTATGATGTGATTTTTTTTTTGCTACCTTCTCTTAAAAGTAGTGAAGAGGTTGGTTCCCTTTGTAAGGTAACTCTTTGGCTCATATTGTTTTACAAAGTTGGTGTTGTGCTTTTGCTTGCACATCTTAAAAAATACCTTGGATTTGGTGTCTTATTCCTTATACTCATACTCCTTGCATACGACGCAGCATTACGTGAAAAGAACTCATTATATTTGCTTTTGTGATGCTCATGATCTAATAATGTTAAGTTTACTAATTGTGAGTGGTTCTTTCTCTATCCTTTTAAAATCCATAGCCTAGAAAAAACAATGAAATAATAATTAGGAAAGTCTATATATGCATCAATTCATATGACATTATATAATTAACCTCTTTAATTTTTAGTATAATGACATTATATAATTGACCTCTTTAATTTTTAGTATAATGTCTTACAATTACTTTAACATTGAGTAATTCTATTTCTACTAGAGACAACAATACTATCAACATGTCCATTTTTTTTATTAATTTTTAAATGTGGTTCATGCTTAAATAAGGTGGAATCCACAATATTTATGAAACATTTAGTTTATTTTCTAAGTGTTGAAGAAGAGGTAATGAGATTACAATGGGAACATAAAGAGTTTTTCTTTATCATCTCATATTTTCAATTTAGTAAAAAATCAAATACACTAACAAATCTCTAAATAATTAATATAACATTACTTTAATAATTAAACTCATAAATATGAGAAGAAAAAAACGCCAAATACATGGTTTCAAACTATATATGAATATTTGATAATAAGGATATATATTCTTTTAAGAATTTGTAGAAGCGAATCCCACAATCAAGATGATTTTGAATCAAACATGAAAAATTTCCCTTAAGCATTCATTACTCACAAAAACACATTATGAACTTCTTTCTTTCTAAAAGTTCTTTTTTAATCACTTTTAACGTAATAATAAAGAAACCATATATAAAGAAGGATCCATTTCTAATTAAAAACAACCAATCTACATTGTTATAGGATTTTCAACATGTACAAATCATCTAAGTTAATTTTTCTTGAAATTTGCATAAATTTCATGAAAAACACGATATGATTTATGTTGATTAATTAAGGTGCCTTGTTATAAACATTATTAATAGCATTGAGTTTGGCCTTGGTGTAGAAATTCAACGTCGACAATGTGAAGGATCCACCCTTGAAATTATATGAGAGAGAGAGAGGAGAAAAGAAAAGAGACAATGGATCAAATTGAGGAAACAATGCTAGAAATTGAAGCAAGAAAATGAATAATAAGCGTTTCATTAGGAAGAGTAAGGTTATTACAAGGCAATGTAAATTAATTTGTTGTGTCACAAGCATTTAATGACATATTTGTAATTTTAATTTTATAAGTGGCTCTATTTTTAACACATAAAAACTACAATATTTTAGTTTTTTTAAATATAATTAATTATATTATTATTTTGTTTCATGTTTTGATATTTTTTTAATTGTTTATAGTTTGGTATTGATTATGCAGTTTTTCAAAACTATTCTTTTAATTTTCTCAATTCTTTGTGTCATGGATGGTTGGAGAGCTATTTTTTTTTTTGGCATCTCGTCTAACAAAACATTCAAGATTTTTTTTCTGTTTTTTTAACCACAAATTTTATTTATTTAATTACGTACGTATAAAATATAATAAACTAAATCTTGAGTTGATTACAGTGTTATTTTATTAATAATAACGAGTCTAAATTATATATCCAATTTTACCTTAGATTTATATGCACAATAGACTCAAATCGTGTCCCTATATCAATGACCAACTAAAAAAACAACAATATATTTAATAAACATAGGAAACAATATTTAGTCATTTTCTAAAAATACAAGTATTTTTAAGATTTATTGAAAAACTATACTTAAAAATATTTTTACCAAACACATTACTTAAGTTTTTCAGTTTTTCTTTTCGAAAAAAAAAACTATTATGATATTGATAGAGTTACTCTCTAAGAAACTTAATATCCTTTTAAATCTTGTACTTTTTTTTTTGGGATATTTCCATATCTTATTCTTCATTTATTTTATTACGATATTGATAGAGTTATTCTGCAAACAAGCCTCCCTGAAATCCCTAAAATCACGAAAAACATATTAATTCTCATAAACCAACTCACAATATATACATCTCAAAGTCCTACTTTATCTCGAAAGTTATTATCATTTATTTATAATTTTATTTTTGAAAAAAAAATATTATAATTTTTTCGCCTTAAAAGAATTTCGTCCATGAAATCCATATCTTAGTTATTGAAACATTGTCAAAATCCAATTATTTTATAAGTACTAAGACATCATGATTGAATTTATATTGTTATCAAGTCTTGGCAAATAATATAACCACTTGTTTTAACTCATTTAGTTTGTACCAGATTCAATAATAAATATCAAATAACATATAAAGTTTACTATTCACTTGTTAAACCCAATAATATTAAAACTTATCGAATGCAATATCATATAAATTTTATTATATCCATAGAATATACATGTTTTTTCCTTTCTTTTTTTTTTCTACTTCTAAAATATAAAATGTATGACAATCGTTTATCAAAATATATCTCATGCTTTTTTTAATGTAAATTTTAGTTGATATTTATCTTAATACACAAACTATAGAAACATAGCTCGTCTTATTTAAATAGAAAAACTAGATATACTAAAGGATAAAATCTGAAGAATCAAAAGATGGACTCAATGGTTGAAGTAACAGTGAAAGCAAAAACAGCAAGTCCAGCAATAGTATAACCAATAGTACAAGCATACTTAAGATAGGTCCTTCTAATACTAGTCATCCAACCATTCCACTTATCATCATAAACTCTAGTAATCGGATCACAATCAACACAATAATAAGACTTTGGTATCTCAATACCACGAGAGAGTATAAAAAAATAGTTTTACCACATCTTCACCACCAACCAAATGCTTAATAATCTTCTTCTCCATCAACAAATCCACATATTCTATTTGTAACATTAGAGTGGTGTAACGCAATGGTGAACCATAGTGACGATTCGATTTCGTCAAAACCGTAAGTCGGTTACAAAACTGAACGAGGTTCTTGATGGGAAAACCTTTATAAAGCATCGAGTCCTCTCACTATTCATTGATTTTTTTAGATACACCATCAAAACGCAGAGAATAAGTGTGAGAAACCAGTTAGAGCATCAAATCAAAAATCCATTGGAATTTCCATGTAAGTACTGAAATTTGATCGATGGCAGGAGGTAAGTTTTCAATCCATTTTTGTTTCTGCTGTATTTAAATTTTTCATTCATATGGTTTCCTGAAAGTTTTTGGATTGAATTATGATCTTACACTATTGTCTTTATAAGCTTATGCATTAGCAAAACATAACTACATACATAAGGCTTATTATCTAAATGATGACATTGTTATAAAGCCATTATGTTTCTCAATACACAATCTGTCACATCTTTTATCTCAAATTTAGGGATTATGAATTTCAATGGCTTTGGACTTGGTAAACAAGGTAGGTATATTTTGAAGTTAGAATTCAGAGTTCCAACTTGGGTTAAAGGTTTTTTTTCATCCACTAATTCAAATTCAACTCCAGTTGTATCCAATTTTGTTGCCTTACATGGGTACTGAGAAATAGGTTTAAATGCCTTGGTTTTATGTTTTTTATTGTTGTATAACTCCTTAATGAGAAAATTGGAAAAGTCCCATATTGGTTAGGAATGAAGATTGGTGTTGTATTTTGGGCTATAAATAAAACCCTCCACCACCATTTGTAAACATCGCAAAATTTGTAAATCTTCCTCTCTTTTGTAAGGGTAATTGATTAACTCAATTTTTCCCAAATTATTTGTAATTTTAGAGTTCATCCATTTCGAGATAGTAGAAGTGGTCAACGACGCTCGAGGACTTAAGTAACATTTATATCGAACCTTGTTAAATTTCTAGTGTTTTTATTTTTCTATTTTAATATTTCTGCTTCAATATCTACTTTAGTTTATTTTAGCATTATATTTCTAATAACATTATTTTGTCGGGTTAGTTTTAGTTCTATTTATTTAAATCATAAGTGAATAGTAACTACTTAGAATAGAGAAAATATACCCGATTTTCTCAACAATTGGTATCAAAGCCAAAGGTTTCTACCTAGACATTTGTTTGTATTTTGTTTTGTTTGCTATTGGAATATAGTTGCTAGTTGTTGTAATTTGAAGAGTGGTAGAAGAAAATTTTCTTTCAAGCAAAGGTTAATCATCCACGTCAAGGAGAACTATGGTGATGAATGCAAGGTTCGAGGTGGAGAAGTTTGATGGAACTTGTCATTTCAACATGTGGAAAGGCAAAGTTCTAGATACTCTGTTTCAACAAGGTCTAAACATCGGCATTGAAGAAGAGAACCTAGATGGAGCAGATGAAGTCAAGTGGAAAAATATCAACCGATTAGCATATGATACAATCCGCTCGTGTCTCTCAAGAGAACAAAAGTACACGTTTATGAAGGAGACATCCGCAAGTAAGTTGTGAAAGGCGTTAGAGAACAAGTTCATGAATAAGAGTGGACATAATTGGCTCTATTTAAAGAAGTAGTTCCATTTCTAATGCTATCTAGGTACCATAATAAACGACCATATTACTGCTTTTAATCGATTAGTAGCAGATTTGTTAAATATGGATGAAAATTTTAAAGATGAAGATTTAGTCTTGATGTTGTTAGCTTCCCTTCCTAATGAGTTTGATCACATTATTATGATCTTACTCATTGAGAAGGATAAAGTGTCTTTTGAGAAATTTTGTACTGTTTTGTATAGTTATGAAATTAGAAAGAAAAATAAAAATGAGAGCAAGAATGAAGCAGCAGAGGCATTGTCTGTAAAAGGACATCCGCAAGCACAACAGAAAGGAAAGAGAGGCAGATCTCTATCAAAAGGAAGGCTTGGTAAAGATGAATGTGCCTTTTTCATGAAAAAGGCCATTGGATGAAAAATTGTCCGAAGTTGCAAAAGAAAGGAAAAGCTATACCGTCTGATGCATGCATAGCTAAAAGAAATTCAAATTCATATTTTGCATTGGTTGGTTCGTCAACAGCATCCCATCCTAGTGATTGGATTTTTGATTCAGCGTGTACCTTCCATATGTCTCCTAATAAAGAGTGGTTCTTTAACTTTGAAGAACTAGACGGTGGAGTTGTTTTCATGGGTAATGATTATCCATGCAAAGTTTTGGGGATGGGTACAATTCGTTTGAAGAATCAAAATGGCTCAACTAGGGTCTTGATAGATGTTCATTATGTTCTAGATATGAAGAAGAATCTCATTTCTGTAGGAGTCTTAGAATTAAAAGGCTTCATTGTGACCATACAAAATGGGGAATTGAAGGTTACTTCTAGAGCACTTGTAGCGATGAAAGGTGTTTGGAAGAATAACTTGTACTACTACCTTGGTAGTGTGGTTATTGGGACAACAAAAGTAGTAATTTTAGAGGAAGAAAAAGATTCAAAAACTACCAAGTTTTGGCATATGCGTTTGGGACATGCTGGTGAAAAAACTTTACAGATTTTGGTAAAGCAAGGCCTGTTAAAAGGTGCGATAACTAGAAAGTTGGAATTCTGTGCGAATTGTGTATTGGGGAAGCAAAAAGGAGTAAGCTTTGGCACTACTTTCCATAATACAAAGGGCATTTTGGATTACATCCATACTGATGTATGGGGGCCAACAAAAACTCCATCCATGAGTGGAAAACATTATTATGTCACTTTAGTTGATGACTTCTCCAAAAGGGTTTGGGTGTATCTCTTGAAGAAAAAGGATAAAGTGTTGGGAATTTTCCTCAAATGGAAAAAGATGATTGTGACTCAGATTGTTAGAAAGATCAAGTGTCTGAGGTCTGATAATGGCATTAAGTACACAAACGATCCATTTATGAAAGTTTGTTTAGAAGAAGGGATAGTGTGACACTTCACTATTCGAAAAAAAAACCATAACAAAACGGAGTTGTAGAATGTATGAACCAGACTTTGCTGAAGAAGGTTTGGTGTTTGTTGTCAAATGTTGAGTTAGGCAAGCAGTATTGGGCTGAGGTTGTGACATATATATGTCATATCATCAACCGTCTACCATCGTCTACTCTTGAAGGAAAAACGCCTATGGAGGTATGGTCTAGAAAATCTGCTAGAGATTACGATTTCTTACATGTGTTTGGTTATATTGCATAATACCATGTAACAGAATCAAAGTTGAATCCAAGAGCCAAGAAAGCTATTTTTTGGGGATATCGAATATGGTCTCTTGAAACAAAAAAAAGATTATCTTTAGCATATATTTTACCTTTGATGAATCTCTCTTACTGAGAAAGGTAACTGAGAAGATTGATGGCACTTTAGAGCAGGTGGAGTTAATTCCGAAGCAGGTGGAGCAAACTATGAAACAAGTGGAGTTTTAAAGCATAATTGTTAATCCAGTTAGTAAAGATAAGACAGAAGATGAATCAAATGACAAGGTTTTAACCTAAGAACCTCCACATCCAGTTAGTGAAGATTGAAGACCTACCTGCTCATTTTAAGAATACGGTGGCCTGTGCACTTTCAGTTGTGCATGATGATGTTCCTTCCATATATAAAGAAGCAATCAGAAGCCTTGAAGTTGAAAGATGGAAGGAAGCCATGGACGAAGAACTTATATCCCTTTAGAAAAATAAGATATAAAAGTTGACATAACTAGTTAAAGGTAAGAAGGAAATTGGCTACAAATGGGTGTTTGCAAAGAAAGAAGGATTTCCTAACAAAGATGGTATTCGTTACAAAGGAAGGTTGGTGGCTAAGGTCTATGCTTAGAAGGAGGGAATCAATTATAATGAGGTATTTTCTCCAGTTGTAAAACATTCCTTCATTAGAATTTTGTTGGGTTTGGTAGCACAGTTGGATTTGGAACTAGTTCAACTTGATATGAAAATCGCGTTCCTATATGGCGACTTAGAAAAGGAAATCTATATGTCTCAGCACAGAGAATTGGGTTTGAACAAATCATTGTATGGATTGAAGAAATCTCCGAGGTAGTGGTACAAACGATTTGATCAATTTATGTTACAGTAGAAGTACACCAAAAGCACACATGATCATTGTGTGTATTTTCGCAAGCTACAAGATGAGTCTTTTATCTATTTAGTATTGTATGTCAATAATATGTTGATTGCATCGAAGAGCCAAGCAAAAATTGAGAAGTTAAAAGCTAAACTAAATCAGGAGTTCAAGATGGAAGATCTGGGAGAAGCTAAGAAGATTCTCGGTATGAAGATAAGCAGAGATAGAAAGAAAGGAAAGCTTAGTTTGACCCAGAGTGAATATTTGAAAAAGGTACTACAACGTTTTGGTATGAATAAATAGACAAAACCTATAAGTACTCCTTAATGAGCAAATTGAAAAAGTCTCACATTAGTTAAGAATGAAGATTGGTGTTGTATTTTGGGCTATAAATAAAACTCTCCTCCACTATTTGTAAACATCCCAAAATTTGTAAATCTTCTTCTCTTTTGTAAGGGTAATTGATTAATTCAATTTTGTCCAAATTAGTTGTAATTTTGGAGTTCATCCATTTGGAAATAGTGGAAGTGATCAACGATACCCGAGGATCTAGATAACATTTATACCGAATCTCGTTAAATTTCTGGTGTTTTTATTTTTCTGTTTTAATATTTCTATTTTAATATCTGCTTTAGTTTATTTTAGTATTATATTTCCAATAAAATTATTTTATCGAGTTAGTTTGAGTTCTATTTATTTAAATCATAAATAAATAGTAACTACTTAAAATAAGAAAAATATACCCGATTTTCATAAGATCCCTAGATTAATAAATTAATTACACATAATTGTGTTCATAAAGCTTATATTTTTTCATAAAGAAAGACAAAAAATTGATAAAGAAAAGAGTAGAAAAAGAAATACAACCAATATCTTTAATTGAAGAATTAATTTCCTCTTCAATCTCCACCAAAATTATGTCTTCTCTTGATTTTTTTTGTATTTTTCTCTCTTTTTATCTCTAAAAAATGACCAAAATTATGCTAATGGAGGCTAATTAGGGTTTATGGAGTGATTATGGGCTTAAATAAAGCTCAGGTGCAATTTAGATCGTCCCATCAGCTTCAGATCAAGGGCTACGATCAAAACAAGCAAAATTAACAGTTTCAACCAATCACAAAGTGACACGTGGTATCAGAAATTCATTAGGCGAATTAGGGAGTGACGCATGGCATGGGAGACTGGTCAGAGTCAACGCTCGTCGAGTCAGCAACACGTGACACGACGTGATTCGCGAGAACGGATGGCGTGGCGCACAGGTCGAACGTGCGAAGCAATGGTGTGGTGACACGTGGCATAATGGGTTGACCGATTTTCAAACTCGGATTGAATGTCGTGTTGACACGTGGCATGTGTTTCATCCTCCTCACACTCAATGCGATGTGATTTGCTCTTCGTGCTTGTGTGACATCCATGTGGCAGCTTTTGATTGGTCCTACATTAAAAATTCATAAAAATCCCAAAAATATTCAAAAATTATATTTTTACTTCTTTTCACTAAAAAGTTTATATTTTAATTTTTTTAGCCATAAAAATACTATTTATTAAATAAAACGAGTAAATATTAAGTAAAAAAGTGCATTAATGACTCTATTTTCATAGAGTCATCAAGTAACACTATGATATTTAAAGATAAGTTTATCACTATGGGTAACAGTCATCAATATTTATATTATTTCCTATAAATAGTTGCAACTATTCATCATAACATAATAACTATTTTTGAGATAACTTCATAACTTCTTCTCAATCATAGACATTGAGATCTATATTCTCTCCCTAAATATTTCTCTACATCTCTCTACATTACAAGGAGAGATATTAGTCTCCTCCTTCTCCTCATTACTCATACTTCCTTAAGCACTAGAAGGTCGAAGGTCATCATACCCCATGGTGGTCCAAAGTCTAAAAGGTTTGTTATCTGTTTTTAGGTACACAAGAAACGAGAGGTGCACCAATCATCGATGTTGACAAAAATTCGCATCAATATCTGGTACCATCTGTGGGAACGAGTGCGCTCTACTAGTTGAATAAAACCTAAGAGAAATATCTATAATGCCTTCCAATATTTTGAACAAGGTGGTCCTTGAGAAAAGATATTGAAAAATTTTAGAAGAAAACTACTTCAGGAGAAGTTTATTCTTCACGGCTTCAAAGGCCGTACCTTTCTTGTCATTTCAAGATGAACCAATCTCTTAACTTGGATAGTCGAGTTTTTGAAAAGGAAAATGAGATCCCACCTCATGCCTAATAAGTTATGTAGACACCTGTACAAGCTATTAGAACCAAAACTTTATCCCTGACAAAGGATAGAGAAAAATGGTGCATACTTCTTTTGGCCTTACCAGTAGGGTCGCTTGATGGGTACATCTACCACTGACAGAGATATGGATAGACATGGCACATCCATCACCACCCAAGGAGTGACTGGAAAAATTATTTCGAACACATCATGTCCAGCTAAACTCGATGGTGCCACCCAAACATCGTTAATTGACCATCTAAGGGGCACAAGCAATTGAACCTAAAGAGTCCTTATGGAATCTTTCAATGCCCACATTACACCAGATCTAGTCCATAGCCACATAAGCTTAGATCAGAGATGTGACCTTCCCTAGTGAGGTCTAAGCCCACTTCTAGGAAAAACAGGTTCATTCCATACAATTCATGAACTAATATGCGTGCATCATAGCTTTTATTACCATATGGTGGCTCAATTTTCAACACCTTTAAAGAGTTAAGCAATTTGGGCTTTCAAACATGAAAGCCTAGTTGATCGGTCATGATGCCACAACCAGAAAGGGATCCACCTTTCACTTTTCTGTCTGATCGAGCGTCCTCTATATGGATCTCAAAATCTATGTATGGTATGAAAAATCTAAGACCACTATTGGAAAGATTACTTCCCGAATAGCCATCCTTCAAAATTTTACATTGAACAAACATCAGGATGATCCACACATTCCACCTTACACTGCCAGCACGAATGGGTGCCAAACAGGTCAATTTTGCACAAAAATTGATCAAAACTGGTTCATTTCGTCGGAATGACCCTAAAACTAGTTTAAGGCCTATTCATCCACTTTTGGCCTTTTCTCAGAGAAATAAAATTGGTTCTACTACATAAGATGATTCCAACTATTGTACATTCGACATTTTTTAATATACCTGCTAAAAAATTTGCAAAAATGTGTGTATAAAGAGACCATTCACCTATCCAATTCAGTCAAGATTGTGAGAAAATGATCACCCACTATTTCAATCATCCAATGAATCCAAATATTATTTGAAGAAAAAAATTATATATTCATTTGGTCATCCTCATTACAGTGTTCTCAAAGAGTGACCAATTGTTTTTCAAAAAAGAATGAAATAACGAACTATTTCTAGCACTCAAAATGATGAGGATAACATCCGAGGAAATCCTGGGAATGCTTCCCCAGGCCATAGGTCACTAGTTCACTTCCCATCTTGGAAACTTTCTACATCGCGTCTTCTAATTCCCATAATAAATAGGATCTTACTCATACTTATACGGAGTATGACTCATGACGCAACCTACCACGATGGGAACCAAACCCCATGGCTTGCCAGACAGAGTTCACCTATAAAGTGAAAAGTTATCTAACCATGGGTGCCCAATAAGTGTTCCTTTGACTGTCCATCTTCGACCAATTGGGATCATCTTGAGTAGATTTTGTCCATCGCGATCCCCTCGAGGCCCATACATAGGGACACTTTTTCCAATCTATCCATGTTAAACATGTGGCCTTAGCGGCTACTAGAGGTAATACATTACAAATATGTTGAGAAAAAAATTAGAAAAAATAAAAAAAAAATAGAAAAATGGAAAAAAGTGCCCATTCATGCCGAGTCCTGCACGTGCACACTCAGCGCACACCCACGTGTAGCCAGTACACACCTAGCACATAGTCGCGTTGAGTTTCGCATGGGCCAATACACACCTGCACCTATCTTGTGTGCACCCGCACGTGCTAAACGTCTGTCTACCATAAATCTTGCCTTTACACACATGCTAACTTGCCCAAATGCATCCAAAATCAATTTTTGAAATATTTTCTTACCTTTTTGGCCTTTTCCTTACCTATAAAATGACTTTTTCTCCAATTATAAAAAAACAATTTTCTCAGTTATCTCTCTCTAGATTTCTCTCTCTAAAAAGCTTTCTTTTTTTAGTTTTTTTGGTTTTAAAGTTCTTCCCTTTTTGAGAAGAGCTAGTTCTACTTTTATAGATTTCTATTTTTTGATTCAATAAACATAAATGCAAATCCATTTGGTGGCTTTCGAGCAACAAAATTAACATCAAAGTTTTGTATGGATTCTTTTGAGGTATAATTTTAAAATGAATTTTTTACATTTATTTTTTATATTTTATACTTATATGTTATGTTTAATTTGTCTGTGATTAAATTTAACATGGTTGCCTGTTAGTTGTAAATATGATATAATAATAACATTGCTATGCTTGTGAAATATTAAATAGGTAAAACATTTTTATAAAATAAATTGATTTTATTTTTATACAAGATTTTATATTAAGAATGTTAGAGAGAAATATATTATTTTTCATTACAAACTTAAATCTAAAAATTAGATTTTAAGGTTTAATTGTTTGGTCTGATTTAGAGTAGTACTATTTTATTTGTTGGTACAATTGCTCATTAGTTAGAATGAAACTCTATTTCAAAAGTTTTTATAATAACTATTATTTAAAAATGTATTGACAATATATTTTTAGTAATAGTTTTAAAACTTAAAAGTTGGTATTCAGATAATTAAATTCTTAGGTTTAATTTGAATACCTTGAATAAATTTTAAAATGTCTAACCCCACTAAATGTGGCATTTAAATAGTTCATTTTCAATCTCTTAGAAAAAAGAAATTAATTTAATTAACCAAACTAATTATCAAACTCACCCATAGGTGTTAATTAATTTATTTAATTAATAAAGAATATCTTACCCCACCAAAGATGGTATTCATATAAAAAAGAGAAAATCAATAAATATCGATTTATATCTTTAATAGCCTAAATAATATGAGAAAGCAAAATTAACTTAATTATTATATCTATAAATACTCCACTATTATAAATGATAAAAAATTTCATAATTGTTTATTGAATCATATCTATGCTTATTTTTTTTGTCATTAGATTATGAAACACAAAAATCAAAATATTATGACAAGATGTTTAGGATTTAATTTCATTTTTAAAAGTTTCCATAATAAATTAAAAACCTCATAAATTCTTTGCTTAGATTGACCTTCATTTTCTATAAAATGATTCATGCACTTGTGAAAGTTTTACAAATATAAAACCAAAATATTTACAAAATCGACATTGCCAATTTTGTTCATCAATGCACTTCAAATATTTATCCAATTTCCATATGAAGACACTTGGTGAGATCAACATAAACTCAATGAAGTGACACATCATATGTGTCTACTCTCATATCGAACGTCCATGACAATGTTCCAACTCCTTCAAAATTACATAAATTTGCATGATGCTCAAGAGGCACACACTCAAGAGGTAAGTGTGAGACAAAAGTCCCATAATAGAGTTTTAAAAAGGCCTATCCAACATAAGGCTCCTACCCCACATATGATCTCCACTAAAAACTCTAGAGATAATAATTATCTTGAAAGAGTGGAAAGTGGCACAAGATGCCACTCATAAAATACAACATGGGAAAGATATGATAAAAGAGAAATAGTATCTCATGTACACTTTCATTTTAATAAAAATTGTGTTTTCAGGTATTTGGGCCCAACTTTCTCACATTCATAAAGTTTGGAAAAGATAAAAAGTCCAAAATTGCAAATGGACTGAAGAGTGTCAAATATGAAAAGGTCACACCCTTGGGGTCAGAAGTTGCTATAATTTATATACCCCAATGTACGAGCCATGTTGGACCTTTGAATAGGCAACAATTACGCCCCTAGTTCAGAAGTTGTTACAAATTTTGTACCCTACCTCTATAGGCCATGCTGAACCTTTGAGTAGGCAGCAACTATGGCCTAGGTTCAGAAGTTGTTAAAACTTCTGCACCTTACCTCTATAAGCCATACTGAAACTTTAAGTAGGTAGTAACTATGCCCCAAGTTCAGATGTTGCTACAAATTTTGCAATCCACCTCTACGGGCTATATTGGAACTTTGAATAGATAGCAATGATAGTCAGGGTCTAGGAGTTGCTACAACTTCTTCACCTTATATATACAAACAAAAATTTGCTTATGTTAAGGACCCTAAGTTCCCGACTCTGAGTTCCCAACCTCGATCATTGATAAATATTTTCAAGGATGAATAGAGTGCAATGAAATTCATGATAGGATATAGTAATCCACCAAGGACTACAAAAATTTTATGGTCTCAAGACTTAACGCTTGGATGACTTGATAAACTTAAGCACACCAAGCAGAGGTTTGGTATACTAGGAATACCCTGGTTCAAAAACAAACCACACTTACTTAGAAAAAATGAAAATAAATCATATGAAAACGATAAAGTCTAGGTACTAGCACAATGGGTACACGGCGAAACTGGAAATGATAAGACTATCTAATGGACACACGATAAACAAGACCAACATGAGCCCATTAACATGGTACATGGCCAGACACGGCACATATGACTCGACATGGTACATGGTCAGACATATGACTCAACATGGCATATGATTGTACACGACACATGTGACCCGACATGGTACATGGTCAAACATGGCATATGTGACCATACATTATACACATGGCCATATATGGTCCACGTGGTAAAACAAAGTATGTGGCCGAACATAACATATGTTATAGGAAGGACATAATATATATGCCTAGTTAGGGTATATGTATATAGACATGTAGTCATCTGGTTAACTCTGGACCCACTTCCTAATAAGTACACACCATAGTGTACTAGTAATAGGTATACAACATAGTGTACTAGGGACATAGAACCCAACAAGAGACGTGCTTAAAGAGCATCCACCATCTCGAAACAGATGAGATCATAGATGGACCTCATCAAAAAGTAAGAGAAGTATATGGATGCAACTTAAGTACAAAATCATAAGTACATGATTCAAAAGTATAGAAATAATAGAGCAACGTGGCGTATACATATGTTCAAAAGATCCTCACAAAGACTTGAACTCTAACTTTATGATCCAAGCATGTGGCAGACCACTAGGCCCTAAAAACCCTACTGGGCATGTCATAGTTCATAAGCTCCATGAACTTCAAAAATATAGAATAGGTAATGACTTCGATGAAGTCATAGTGGAAGCACCTAATTCAATGGGACGTGAACCTGTACCATCTATAATCGGCACCAAGTATTTCAAAAATGCTTGAAAAAAATAAAGGGCTAGAACTTATTGTCTAAGCCTAAGGGCTGGTCACCTCCAATATAGCCACTACAAGGTACAAACCTTAGTAAGTAAAATCACTCAAGAAGTACAAAGTCTGAAGCACATGAAGTGTCAAGACATCTCTGGTCTCTAAGACTAATTGAAGGTTGAAAATCATAGACTTCCACCTCGCATGAAATTTTATCTAATGGGCTACAGTACCCTATCCACTAACTTCCAAGGTCATGCCAATTCATATGTCCCCCTAGAGAATGAACACCTTCAATGGTGCACTTCTACATGTCCTCTTTTATCGGGTACAATCTTAAAATGTCCAACCATATATATACATTCTGGACAAAATTTGGAAATGAGCCAAACACATAATTTATTAATATATTGGTCCTAGTAAAACTCTAGGTGATGAAAACATGATCCCCTACTACCTTTATCCTTCAAAAAAATTCTAGACCTTTGTGCACCAATGGAACTTTGCTCTAAGAAGGGACATACATGCATAAGTCATAAAAAAATTACAACAAAGAAAAGCCTAAGTGTTAAAAGGTGGGTATATATATAAGAGTATTATGAAAACCACCACACTTATATAGTTCTCCTAGAAAAGAGTGCTTATGTCATTGGAAAATCCTATAAGGATTTTGGAACCGTCATCGAGGACAAAATCGCATATTTAGAATGGTCCAAAACCATCACCTAGTTAGACTCGCACCCGACCATCAAAGCATGCACCCGAGTTGCCCACACCATAGATGGACATACCATGAGTGGTTGGACTATGACTGGACATTCCATGAGTGGATAGACCATGGTCAGACACTCTATGAGTGGTCAAACCATGACATAACACTATAAATGTTTGGACACACTATGGTCGAACATTCCATCAGTGGTTGGACTATGGTCAAACATTCCATGAGTGATCAAACCATGATCGATTGGATCTTAGTCATCCACTCCTATACTGGTCCTTTACTCGGTGGGTACCTCACATAACCTGTCTTGGTTTTTGCTCGCTCATCCTTACGACGGCAAGTCCAATTCCATTTATCAGTCACTCTGTCCTTCATCAAGCTCTTGGGTAGCCTGTGGGCTCACAAGTCCACACACTTGGATCTATATCCTTTCTTCAACAATAGGAAAGTGAACCTATTGAGTAGTGGTTTTGACATCAACATAACTCCCTATATAGGAGTTCGATTGAGAATTAGGAAAAAACTAATGGTAATAAGACATCATAGAGTACATTGTGAGTGCCTAAGAAAATTAAAAAAATTCACCATACGGGCAAATATTGACCCTACAAGAATGGGCTCGACATCACTAGTGAGGTTTAGAAAATAATGAACCCTAGAAGGTACTACACCACATGGTGATCCAAGTTTCTAACTATGTGTCCTCTGTTCTCAAGTACACAAGAAGTAAGAAGTGCACCAATCATTAATGTTGACAAAAATCAACATCAATAATAGTTATTCTAAAAATGATATTTAGGTCCTTTATTTATTTTTTAGATAGTTTAGTCATATTATTAATAAAAAGTGACCACACAAAGATAAATAATTATTTTTTATGTTTTTTTTTCTATTTTCATTTAATATTTTATTCAATTCTTTTAGTTACATCTTATTAAATTAAATTACTCTAATGCAATTGAAAAAATATTAAATTAAAAAAAATTATTTTATCATTGTAGGGTAATTTTTTAATAATAATGAAACTAAACTATCTTAAAAAAGAAATACAAATTTAAGTATAATTTTTACCATATATATGGAACCTAACAATATTTTTCTATATATTTTTTAAGGCTTAGTTATAATATCATAAATTAGATTCCCCAACTCGAAGTATTTTTTTTTTCAAGCCTTCATTCAGTTTTGCATTTGATAACAGATTTACATTGGCTCTTTCTATTTGGTTTGATATGATCTTGAGCCTGATTTGATTATGCGTGGATTGAGAATTGAATCCCAATAACCGACTCTTATGATCTTATCTTTTATTTAGTGGCTCTTTTTTCTTTTTTTAAAACGCATTATCAACATAAAACTACTTCAGGGAAAAAAGGAAAAATAAAGATCACATCTTTTGAAAAAAACATTTTTTACTTACTATAACTCATAGATAATTTAGGTTATTTTAAATATTAGGATAAATAATTATTTCTTTTAGTAAATAAAATTAATCAATTTTATTTATCTTCTAATTTTTCTAATATTTATGAAAATATCATTATGTTTTATAGGTTTTCTTATATTTTATGTGTTGTATTTTTTTGTTTTACTGTAACTATTTTTATTTTATTTATCCTTAGATGTATTTTGTTTGAAGAAGACTTTTGCAAACACTATAGTTCTTATTATTCTAGTATTCTATGAGATTTATTTTAATATTTTTAAAAGAATTGGTAACTGGTAGAATTTTAAAATGATTAAGTGTATGATTTGGTTGTATGTTTATTAGTGCTCATGTGCATCACTAGTGTGCACTGTGTAGGGATTTTCTATCCTACGCTTAAGTTACTAGTCTACTTGTATTGGTGTAGCATCCATGTTCTATATAACGACATTGTTCATAGTTTGTAAGTTAACTAATGTGAATGAACTTTTCACAATCTTTATGGTATCATAACTCTAAGTTTTCGAGGACTTGCATCAATGACATCACTTAATTCCAAGCATTCATCTTCCTCAATTCATATTGATGATGTTCAATCTATTACATATGTTGGATCTCCTCCTGTCATCCTTAATTTCATTATCAAACTTGATTGCACCAATTTCTTGATCTGGAGAGAGAAAAGGCTCTCAATGATTACGGCTTATGGACTTTAAGATTTCTTCAATTATTTTGTTGATGTTACTGTAAAGTATGTCAAAGGAATCAGATGATTCACACATAAATTTATTCGATGGAATCGCATGGATAGTCTAATGTAGAGCTAGATCTTTGGATCAATTTTAGCTAATGTTGTTACTTATATAGTGAGAAAATCATCAGCTGTTAATATATTGTCTACTTTAGAAACAGTTGTTATGGATCTTTGCTTGCAACTCCAAACTCTCAAGAAAGACAATCTTTCTTATGAAGCTTTTGTTCAATAGATCAAGACTATTGGTAATCATCTAGATACTATAGGTGAACCATTTTAGAACATGATCTTGTTCTTTATGTGCTAGGAGGTCTCAATTCTGACTACAATTCTTTTGTCTCAAGTGTTACTATAAGGATTTACTTAGTTTCCTTGGATCAAGTTCATAGTATGCTTCTCACCTATAAACATTGCATTGGGCATCCGTATAATTCAATATTGGAAAATTTTATATCCAAATCAACTCATTTTAGGGAAAATAAATTTAACCATTTTGGTCCAAATAAATCTTACAATAGCAATACTATTTGAGACTAACTCCAAGCCTATGTGAAATTTACAAGATTTTCTTTCTCAAAAGTGTAAACCTTATGGTTCTAAGACTAATTAGGTTGATTATAAAGGCAAACAGTCTAGATGGAGTGCACCTAAGGTGCAATGTCAGATTTGTGGTAAGAAAAGTCATCCTACCAATAAGTGTTTCCTTCTTCATAATATTCTCACTCGTAAATCACTAAAAGCCTTGTGTAGTGGTGATTCAACCTATGCCTTACATGCATCTGTTGGATCTAAGAATCAAATCAAACCAATCTGGCTATTGGATTTAGGAGCCACTAATCATTGGAATAATGATAGTGCTACTTTGGATCATAGTGAGTCTTATTCTGGATCTAATTCTATCATTGTGGGAAATGGCCAACCTCTTTCTATTACACATATTGGTCACTCTTTATATGTCTACTGATCATCATAATCATCTTTTTTCTTAAAAATGTTCTACATGCTCCTGATCTATCTCATAACCTCATGTTTATTCATAAGTTATGTCTTGATAATGATGCACTTGTTTAATTTCATGCTAACTCCTATTGTGTGAAGAAGGAATACAGAAAGAGAGTGTTGACCTAGGGCATAACTAGGCATGGTCTATATAGCTTGTAACATGCACCAGAGTAAAATAAATCTTTGTGCAATGTTTTTGATTTTTTTGATGTTGTTCTTTCTAATTCTACTCGATAACTTTTTCTTTAACATAAATGCCTTGCATATCCATCGTAATTTATTTTAGAGAATCCAGTTAGGACTTTTATTTTTAGCTTTATGAATAATATGTCTAATAAAATTATGTATACAGTTTTTTCTTTGGCTAAAGCTCATATGATTCCTTTTGTTTCTAAGCATGTTGGTGCTTATTCTCCTTTTGATTTGCTTTATCTTGACCTATGGATTTCACCAGTGCTTGATACCACTGGAGCAAGATATTTTTTTCTCATTGTGGATGATTTTAGTAGTTATATATGGATATATTTTTTTAAACTAAAGATTAGGCTTACACTGTGCTTCAATCGTTCATGGCTATCGTTGAGAAAAACTTTGATCACAAAGTACATGTTATTTAGTTAAATATGGGTAGGGAATTTCATTTTCTTACTTCCAAATTAAGTGATATAAGCATTGTGCATCATGTGACTTGGCCACACACATCTAAGTAGAATAAGTTGTTAAGAGTAACACAGGAGATTTTTTGAAAGAGGTTTATCTCTTCTTTTTTTAGGCTGGTTTTATTTGTACTATACCTTGCTCAGTGGAGGGCACAAGGCATCTCGGGATATCCATATGGGGCCTAAGGGTATGGTGTTGTTGCTTAAGCTAGTGCCTGACTAGATAGGGCGGCCCCTTCCTCACACGAGTTTGTTTCGCTCTCCCCAACTCTCGAACCCAAGACCTAGCCCTTAAGTAGACCTTAGGAAGTAAGTTGGAGAGATGCATGTGTGTCCTCCGCTGAGCTAGGCATGGTATAAAAATGTTTGAATGTTAAGTATTATTTGTCTACATTTTTCACAACCTTTTTGTACTTTAAAATCGATAACCTTACAAAGTTATTGCATGAAAATCACCCTATGAACTTTTGTATAAAAGGATTCCTGATTATTCTTTTATGAGAGCATTTGGTTCTCAATGTTTTCCTTATCTTAGGAGCTATAATTCCACAAACTTAAGGCTCACTCAACACCTTATCTTTTTTGGGATATGTACCCCCAATAACATGGGTATTTATGTCTTGATGTGCCTTATGGTGGGTTATATACCAGTCATCATGTTACCTTTCATGAGCATTGCTTTTTAGGCACATCGTTGTCTTAATCTGAGCAATTTCTCATATCTCACTCTTGTTCAAAGTGTGTTATCTAGACCTACATTTCCTATGTCTATGCTTGTTATTCAGCCTATGTTTGTTTCCTCTAACACTATACTTGAGTCTATATCACAACAATGTCTTAAACCTTTTCATAATGATATTTCTATGCCTGTTGTCCTTGAGCCTATTTCTATCTTTATTGTTCCTAAGCCTATGCCTGTTGTAATGTTTATAAGTGTTGACGATATTCATGAACAAAACATCCAAATATAATTTTAGTTTTTAGATGTATCTTTCAAGAATATTTTTAAGCCAATGAAACTATCGAACTCCAATGAACATATCTAATGTATATCTATATTCTTATGCATGTTAGATTTCATATTAGACACATAAATTTTTTTTGAATTTAGGCTACTCGATCGATTGAGACATATATAGATTGATCAAGATGAGTAGATTGATTCTTAATCGATCTACTCAGATTAAAAAGTCTCATAATTAATTTTTTATTTGAATAGAATCACCGAGTTATTAATGGTCGATCGATTAAGCACTAGATCGATCTACCTATCTCTGGATTTATTTATCTAATATAATGGATTGATCAAGATTTGATTAAATCAATTAAACTTTTTAGGTTGATCAATGGAGGTTTTCAACTTGATCCTAATTGTTTACTCGAGCCAAACATTCTAATTACTATTTTATCCATATTATTTATTATTCTATGAATTGTTTTATGCACATAATTGTAATTGAATTTTAACCTAGCATCAGGGCTTCAATCTTTCCCATATAAAGAACCTAATGCCTCATATTTTAATGAACTATACAAGAGTATCATTCTCTTTATCTTAAGCTCTCTCTCTCTCTCTATTTTTTTTTTCACAAACATGATCTTATTTTTTAGGCTTCTTTATTTAATTGTTCTATTAAACATTTGTGGTTATGTTTGATTTTTAATAAGCCTAATTAGTTTATGATATTTTGATAAAATGTTCATATGGTTTCTCCTTTTATTTCCATTTTGAGTTATTGCATCAAATAATTGTGTGTGTAATATTATAGTTATTTGGTTTGATTATTTTTCTTTAAAGAAATTATATTTATTGAACTTGTTCTTAAATACTTGTTCTAGAGTTATTACTTGATTTTGATTTAATTGATATTTTACTAAATCATCTAGCTAAGGTTTTTCATTATTGAATCTACTCTAGGGCACACATTGCACTTGTGTTATTGTGCTAACTTTTTAGGTGCTAGCTGAATGGGTTCAATAACTCATAATGTTACTAGAGTTTATCAGAATGTTGGTCTGGATCCGAATATTTTCTTATGGGGACTGTAAAAGAAAGTAGAGATTTGTAAGTAGGTTACTTGGGGGACATTACTTGGGTGGATAGTTTGAGTCCTAGCCTTCTAATTGAACATTGTTTTCATAGTGGATAATTAGGTGGTTTCAGTGGACAGGTGATTTTAGGTCATTGTTGTGGCCTAAGTTATTTTCTCCTAAGAATCTCATGTGTTATTCTATTTTTTCACATTATTTTATTTACATATGATTGCATGTCTGGCTATCTGCGATAGTTTTAACTTGTCATATTTTTGCTAATTATTTATTCACCCCTTAGTTAATTAGATCTGTAACTAAATAAACTTTCATCTATATCTTTTGACTCTCCCTTTCATAATGTTCCTATAAATTCACTATCTTTTCTACTTCGTTCACGAGTTAAGTCTTCTCACTTGTTTTATTTAGTTCTTTGTTTGAGGTTTCCTTTCACACTCCTCTCAATGCTCAAGATTATACCGAAATTGAGTTAGTCATTGAGCTTTCCAATGAATCTCACATCTCTTTTCTCATTTCTCATCCTATGAGAACTCGATCCAAAGCTGGTATTACCAAGCCTACACTATTTTTCATAGTAGTAGTGAGTGAACCTCATTTACTTTCATAGTAGCGAGTGGACCTCATTTTCTTATAGAGTACAAGGAGGCTATAAAATTGGAATAAGAGTCTTTACTTAGGAATGGCACTTGGGAACTAGTGGAATGCTCTACATATACTATTCATATTTTTTGTAAGAGGGTGTATTTAACTAAAGTCAAGAGTCATGGTAGCCTTGATAAGTATACAGCTAGATTGGTGGTAAAGGGTTATGATCAATAAGAGGGTGGGGAAACAAGAAAGTGTGGACTATTTTGAAAACTTTTCTCTTATTTTTTAACCTCAAACAATCAGGATGGTTCTATCTTTGGATTGGCACGAAACTAGAACATTAGGTAGCTTGATATGCATAATGCCTTTTTGAATGGTGAGTTTGATGAAGTGGTTTATATGAAACAATAGTCACAAGGTAAGATTAGACTAATTGTTTAACCTTTAGTAAAGGTATTCAATCCTACTTGTATGTGATAGTAGCCACAAAGTATCACTTCGAATAAGAATATTAGTAATTATGTATTAACATCTTAGACTAGATATAAACATATTCATACAATAAATTAGTTAATTATTCTAATTCATACATGCATTGTATTTAAATATAGAATTAAACACATCAATAATCAATAATTGAAACTAAAATTATCATGACATTAAATTAATTAAATCATAATCTGGGGTTTAAAATTACCTACAATCACAATAAATATTTAGTTAGAAATGAAATTTATCAAATCCATAACAATAAATAAATATTTTATATTAAAGAAAAAACGGGTTGAAAAAGGATCTATCTTGGATAAATTATTAGAATCAAATGAATTAAAAATATCAATTTTAAACTTGTTATTCAATCTTTCTTCAAATATATTACAATATTATACCAAATTTGAAGTTTTTCTATTTTTTTCCAATTTTTTTATATAATTCTTATACTATTTATTATAATTATTATATTGTCTTCATTTTATGAAAGTGTTGTTTGGTAAATAAAAGACCCTATATAGTATATATTTATATCTATTAGTCAAAAAATAATAATATGTTTAATAATTAAAAGGATATAATTAAATAATTAACTAAATAAATAAATATATATATATATATATGTATTAAAAATATTAAAATACCTATAAATCTAATCTGTTTCAAAATTTAAAGATTATAATTTAAGATTTAAAATTTTAGGGTTTAAGATTTCAAAATTTAAAGTTCTATTAATAAAAAATTATCAATGATAATTCAATATTTTTCTTCTTGTTTAAAATATATTTTATCATTATTTTTATCAATTTTATTTATAATTATAAATAATTCATATCACAGTATAAACATTAGCTAATTAAATTCGTTGGATGCAAAACTCATCCTGAAGCTCATGATTTTTATTTTTTGGAATTAAATTAGATATAATATTAAAAGTTTAAACATTAAATTAAATGAATTTTTTTATAGATAATAAATCGAATTGATTTAAATATATAAACGCCGACGGTACATTTAATCCCTAGACAGTGACAGTTGACTACACCATCTCCATACTCGCTGGTCTTTCTTTATTATTATTTTTCTCTAGCTAGCTTGTATTATTATATCGTTTTCAATCTTCTTAGTCCTAGCTGTTTTAGCTTATATTATTTTTAGGATTATTGTGTTCATAAATTTTATACTAAAATATAAATTTATTTCTTTATAATAATTTTAAAATAACAATTTATATTATTAGTTATAACTTGATGCTTTAAGTGTAACCCATTTAAGATAATGGCAGTATTCTTAATTAAAAGAAAAATCGGACAAAATCATTCAAATTTAATTACTAAAATTGTTATTTTTATTAATTTTATTTATTTAATGATAATGGTTAATGATAATCTTATAAGAGTATTATTTACTATTTTTGTTTTTTGCAATAAGTCCTAGACAAATTAAAATGTAGGTAGATTTGATTTAAATTTTTATTTTTTTTATTTATCTTTTAAAATAGTGGGTTAAAAACTAAAGAACTAAAAAAATTAAATGATAAAAATAAGATTATAGGATTCTTATGGTTTAATATTCTACACAAGTTCTAAATAAGATAAAATAAATATTTCGTTTTTTTAAATAATGACAATACTCTAAGTAATCAATATTTTCACAAGTGCATAAAAATTAATTTTGTAACCATTTAAAATTTTGGATGAGTTTACATAATTTTTGCTACAATGATTATATTGCAACTGAATTAACTACTGTTGTGTTTTTACTATTATTTGGAGGAGTCTAAGTGAAGCTCATGTGGCTTAAAAGCCCATGGAGTAAGAAGGAATAATTGTTTTTCTATTCTTTTATTAATAAACTCATTTAGGGTTTGTTGAGTATGTATTTTGCAGAGAAAAAGGAAGAGCAGTAGTTAGAAAAATCCGTAGAAAAGAAAAGCAGAAAAGCTTTCAGTTTTTTCTCTCTAGTAAGCCTTCATCAAGTGCTCCGATGGAAGGTCATTTGTGGTATGATTGAGCTGAAATTTTTCAGGTAGGTTCACGACTCAAGACTCTTTAATCTATACGGTGGGATTTGGATTTGGATTTGGCTAATCGGTTTGTGAAATTCTGATCCGTGAATAGTGACTACGAAATTGGGTTAGATCTTTCCATTTTTCTTGAAATAATTGTTAGTTTCCAAGAAGTGTATTCTTGATGAATTTTTTGATTGTTTGCCGCTAGTTTTAATTAGAGAGAACTGTTGTAAAATTGTTTCTTGATAGTGGAAGTTTTGGTGAGGAGTGTCGTGGTTGTTTCCTTCCTACACCGGGAAGATTTTTTCACGTAAATTGTTTGTGTTGATTTGGTGCATATTTTTTTCATTTTGAGCTCTATTTATTTGTTTCCTAAAAGATTCACACAAAGAAAGAGAATATGTTTAATTTCGCTGTTTAAAACTTGATTAAGTTCGAATTATTATTGTGATTCTCTTAACAAAGTGGTATCAAAGCTGTGGTTATTATTGTTGAATTTCTTGTGTTGAATAATGGAAGCAATTTTGAGTAGAATGATTACTTTGAATGGTTCTAATTATCATACTTGGAAAGGAAAAATGGAAGATCTCCTTTATGTCAAACAATTTCATTTACCGGTGTTTGTCTCTGAAAAGCCAGAAAAGTTGTCTGAAGAAGAATGGACTTTGTTACATCGACAAGTCTATGGGTATATAAGGCAGTGGGTAGATGATAATGTTTTGAATCATATTAGTGGAGAAATACATACACGGTCACTATGGAATGAACTTGAAGAGTTGTATGCTCGAAAAATAAGAAATAATAAAATGTTTCTTATAAAGTAGTTAATGGCGTTAAGGTACGAGGATGGAACTCCATTGACAGATCACTTGAATACATTCCAAGGAATAATCAATCATTTAGCTAGAATGGGTATCAAGTTTGATGATGAGATTCAAGGGTTGTGTTTATTAGGTACGTTACCGGACTCTTGGGAAACATTTAGAATGTCATTAAGTAACTCAGCTCCAAATGGTGTAATCAATATGAATCTGGCTAAGAGTAGTGTTTTGAATGAAGAAATGAGAAGAAAATCACATGGGTCTTCTCAACAGTCAGAGATTTTGGTTACAGAAAGAAAAAGAAGGAGTAAAAGCAGAGGTTTCAAGAGCAAAGAAAAAGGAAGAAGCAAGTCCAACAGGATTTCTAATGTTGAGTGTCATCACTGTGGCATGAAAGGGCATATCAAGAAATATTGTAGACAGTTGAAACATGATAACAAGAAGAAAGACAAAGAACAAGAAGGTGATGTTGATAAGGAAAATGATCGAGTTTCCACCGCTAGTTCAGAAGAATTTCTCATTGTTTATGATGAAGATGTTGTCAATGTTGCATATCATGAGATGAGTTGGGCTATTGATAGTGGAGCCTCCATTCATGTTACGTCTCGAGATGACTTCTTTACATCCTATACAGCAGGTGACTTTGAGATAGTGAAGTTGGGTAATGATGGCTTGGTTATGGTCATTGGTATTGGAGATGTGTGCTTGAAGATGAATAATGGCATGAGGCTACTTCTTAGAGGGGTAAAGCATATTCTTGAAATTCGTTTGAACTTGATCTGTGCAGGTAAACTTGATGATGAAGGATATTGCAATATCTTTAGTAATGGTCAATGGAAACTTACTAAAGGTGCTATACTTGTTGCTTGTGGGAACAAGCATTCCAGTTTGTATATACTGCAGGCAAGACTCTTCAAAGGCATTATTAATGCTATGACATATGAGCTCACATCAGAATTGTGGCATAAGAGACTTGCTCATATGAGTGAGAAAGGCTTGGTAGTTGATGAGCAAAAACCGGCATCGCCGATTCTGTCAATACTTTGGTTTTATATTTATAAAACTCTCACAAGTTCACGAATCATTTCGTAGAAAATGATAAGTATACTCTCAAGGTCGATCTAAGGAAGGAATATATGTGGGTTTTAATTTATTATTCAAACTTTTTAAAACGAAATTAAATCACAAACATCGTGTCACGATAGTTTGGTTTTTGTGTTTCTAATCTAATAACATAAAAATAAACATAGATACAGATTCAATAAATATTGATGCAAATTTTATCATTTATATAGTGGAGTATTTATTGATATAATAACTAAGTTAATTATGCTTGCTCATATTATTTAGGTTATTAAATATATGAATTGATATTTATTGATTCTCCCTTTTTTCTTTGGTGGGGTTAGATATTCTTTGTTAACTAAACAAATCAATTAACACATATGGGTGGAGTTGATAACTAATTTGGTTAATTAAATTAATTTATTTTTCTAAGAAATTGAAAATGAACCATTTAAATGCCACCTTTGGTGGGGTTAGACAGTTTAAACTTTATTCAAGGTGTCCAAATTAAACCTAAGAATTTAGTTATCCGAATACTAACTTTCAAGTTTTAAAACCACTACTGAAACACATGTTGTCAATACATTTTCAGATAATAATTCTTATAAAAAATTTTGAAATAGAGCTTCACTCTAACTATCGGGCGATTATACCAACAAATAAAAGAGCACTACTCTAAATCAGACCGGATAACTAAACCTTAAAATCTAATTTTCAGATTTAAGTTTGTAATGAAAAATAATATATTTCTCTCTAACATTGTTAATATAAAATCTTGAATAAAAATAAAATCAATTCATTTTAGAGATTTTTATCTATTTAATATTTCGCAAGCATAACAACGTTATTATTATATCATGTTTACAAACAACCAGTAAAGTTAAATTTAATCACAGACAAATTAAATATAACATATAATAATAAAGCATAAAAAGTAACTGCAAAGAAAATAAAATCCTTACAGTACTTTGATGCTATTCCCGCTGCCGGAAAACCTTCAAACGGAATTTGTACTTCCATTTATTGAATCAAAAAGCAAATAAATTACAAAAACATAACTAGTTCTTTTCAAAAAGAGAAGAACTCTAAAACTAAGAGAAACTAACTAAAGAAAAACTAAAAAAAAACTAAAAAAAACTAAAAAAACTAAGAAAAGAGAGAAAGAAAGAAAAAAAGAGAGAAGATAATGTGTTTTGAGGTGTGTTTAGTTGTGAAAAGAATGGGGGTATTTATAGGTGAGGATGGGAACAAAAAGTGGGTGAAAAAATAATAAAAAATGGTGGAAACGCGGAGAAAAAGGAAGAGCATTTCCTCTCCAACAAGCCTTCATCAAGTGCTCTGATGGAAGGTCATTTGTGGTCC
This sequence comes from Hippophae rhamnoides, assembly GCA_033030585.1. Lineage (NCBI taxonomy): Eukaryota > Viridiplantae > Streptophyta > Magnoliopsida > Rosales > Elaeagnaceae > Hippophae > Hippophae rhamnoides. The sequence continues at coordinate 37,470,566 of CM065428.1, read as the reverse complement.
GATTGAGCTGAAAGTTTTCAGGTAGGTTCACGACTCAAGACTCTGTAATCTGTATAGTGGGATTTGGGTTTGCCTCACCGGTTTGTGAAATTCTGGTCCGTGAACAGTGACTACAAAATTGAGTTAGATTTCTTCATTTTTCTTGAAATAATTGTTAGTTTTCAAGAAATGTATTCTTGATGAATTTTGTTGATTGTTTGCCTCTAGTTTTACCTAGTGAGAATTGTTGTACAATTGTTTCTTGATAGTGAAAGTTTTGGAGATAAGTGTAATGGTTGTTTCCTTCCTACACCGGGAAGGTTTTTCCACATAAATTGTTTGTGTTGATTTGGTACATGTTTTTTTTCATTTTGAGCTCTATTTATTTGTTTCCTAAAAGATTCACACGAAGAAGGAGAATATGTTTAATTTTACTGTTTAGAACTTGATTAAGTTCGAATTGTTATGTGATTCTCCTAACATTAATTTCATTTACGATTTTATCTTAGTTTTGAATTATTTAGAATAAATTTCATTGTATTTATATATACATAATATAAAATACACTATTAGTGGCATTCGTAGTTTATCCTTTAAAAAACACTAGGCATTTGTCTAAGTAAAAATATTATCTAGGAATAATATAACTAAGAGATTATGTATTATAAAAAAAATCAAAGATTTATCCAAATGAAATGTTAAAAAATAAAAGGAAAAAATATCATAAGGATCTTTTTTCTTTGAGTAAAAGTATTGTTTAAGACTCTAATTTTTTAAAAAAAAATTATTAATTCTTTTACTTATAAAAAGGTTTCATTTGTCTTTTTATTTATAAAAAATATATTTATTAGTCATTTTACTTATAAAAAATAAGTTATAAAAAAATTTAAACAAATATTGTTGAGAATATATTCGTCATTTACTCTCATCTTATCAAATCAAAAAATTTACAAACATAACTGATAAATGTATTATAGTCTTTTATCATACTATATAAATGTCATATCTTTGATAATTTTGATTTATTTTTAAAAATATAAAATTATTAAATATATTTTTTTAACATAAAAAATATATATATAATTTTTTTAAAATTATGGAACTAAATAATAATTTTTGTACAAGTAAAAGAATTAACATGACCTCCGACCTAAAATAAAATATAAAAACTTAAAAGATAATGTGAAAGTCAAAAATAACAATATAGATAAAATTAGAGAAGAATTAGGACGAAGAGTAAAAAATAATCTAAAAGCCACAAAAATAAGGTGAATTTTACACCGGAGTTTCATCAACGACAGAATTTGATTAAAATCACAATGGATATTGGGTGGTTTAGTATTTTTTATGAATAATTATACTTAAATGATAGAAATAATTTAAAAATATAAATTTAAATGTATAAAAGGAATAAAAAATGGGGTTATTTTTCTATTTTTTTATTCCCTCTAATTTATAATTGGTTATTGGTCTGTATGGATATAGGACAAACTAATAATTCATTTTCTCTTGTGTCCTCAATTATTATTATTTTCACATTTTGTTTTATTTAAAAATAAAAAAAAAATTTATTTTTTTAATTTTATTTTTTATATTTACTATTTAAATACATATAATGGTATTCTTATTATTCGAATTCAATTTTTATTATCATTTCAATTACGTTTTAATTACATAAATACGAACTAAGAATTATTTCATCTAAAAATATTATTACAAATAAATATTTAATTATTACGTATTTAATAATGATATAATACATATGATAAATATTTTTACATATATTTAAGTACATCAAATATTATATATATTAAAATATCATTATAAATAAAAAATTATTTATTTATTAATATAAATATATACATACTTGTATATCAAAGATGCGCACAAAAAAACATATATAATTTATATTCTTTATTATTATTTTTATTATATATTATTTGTTAGAATTAAAAAAACTAATTTTCATATTACATATGACATAATTTATTTATTAAATAAGTAAAATACCACAAAACACAATAACTTGAAGTAAATTCATTATATTAATATTTTTAATATTATTTTATTTATTAAAAATATATGATTTGAATGAATTCAATGCATTAAATTTGATGTACAGTTGAGAGTACAATAATAACTCAACCCAAAATAAACAAATGTAAGATCACGATAAAACTTTTATTATTATTGAGTCGATTGCAAGATTTGATTAACGAGTATATATACATACATGTTAAAGAGAGATAATTAATGGTTATTTTAGTACTGTATCTCTTGAATAAGGATTAAAAAAAAAACTTTTTAATAACAAAATTTCAAATTTTAATTAAAAGAAGTTTTCTATTAATTTTTAAATATAACTAATTAAATATATTTTTTTATGTTAACTATTTAGGGATAAAATTTATATTAAATTTAAAAATTAAAAAAACTCTATTTTAAAAAAATATAATTTTTTTCACCTTAATCTATCTCAATATTTCTGTTCTTATTCTTCCTATTTTATCAAATTTAATGATTATATAAAATTTTATTTATCACAAATAATACATCATATTATGATTTTTAAATATAATCGATATCATATAATTATATTTAATAAAAAATTATAATAATTATAATTGTAATATAAAAAATGTTTGATAACCATGTATTATATTTCTTTAACTTAAAAAAATATTACTAGAATATTCCTATCCATAATTAGATGATTATAGTTATCACAACACATTATAGAGAGAACTTTAGGCTATAATTATATTTAATAAAAAAATATTATTTTAATTATAATTTATTATTATTATTATTTTACCGTACGTTAATATAAGTTTTATATATTATAAATATATTATTATTTTAATTAATTTAATATACTTTTCGAACACCCAAAATCTACTTATTTTATAAGTAATTATATTATTAAATTTAATATAAAAATTAATTATAAATTAAAAAATAAATTTATTATTTTAATCAATAATTATCAATAATCAAAACAACAAGTAATCTCGGTATAATTTAAACTCTGACATGGAATGTGAAAATTTTGAAAATTCCAAAAATTTCAACAGTTACAAAGATGTGTAATGTTATATGGAAGAAATTCTTGAAAAATATTTTTAAAATTGATATTAAATAATATTTAAAATAAAATAAAATATTAAAGTTTTATGAGATGAATATAATTGATACTATTTTTATAATTACAAGTTTTAAATATATTATTTTTATTATTTTTCAAAAATTTATTTATCATAATTATGATAATAACACAACTAATATAATAATTAATTATAGACTAAAAACATAAATATTATTTTTTAATTAATTATTATTTATCATATTAATTATAATTATGTTATAACTTGTGATATAAATAAATATTTTATATAAAATTTAAATATTTATTTATTTTTGGTTTTACTTGTAAAATATAAATCCAGTTAAAATATATTTTTTATTCATCTTTAAATCATTACTTATTAAATATAAAATAAAATAAAAATATATACTAATAAAATTGTTGACGTGTGTTGGAAAAGTAAGGTGTAGAAGTATGACACACAACATTCATGTTTTATGTAGCACAAAAGTATGTTAGACAATATCAATATTTAGTAGAGTATGTTAATAAACAATTTTCGGAAAAAATTAAGATTTTTATGTCCGATAATGGAGGGGAGTATGTTAATAAACAATTTCGGACATACTTGGACAACCATGGTATTCTCCATGAAACATCGTGTTCACAAACCCCACAACAGAATGGGACTGCAAAGAGGAAGAATAGGTATATTTTAGAAACTGCTCGTGCCTTACTAATCGGTACACATATGCCTAGTAGATACTGGAGTTATGCTGTTACTACAGCCGTGTATCTACTGAACCGTATGCCCACAAAAACCTTACAGTTTCAGACTCCATTAAAGGTGCTATCTGATCATGTTCTCTTGCCTACTATATTGATGCTTTCGCTCCGGATTTTTGGATGTGTTGCTTTTGTCCACCTTCACAAAAATCAACGAACTAAGTTGGATATATGTGATGTCCGATGTGTATTCTTGGGGTATGGTGTACAAAAAAAGGGCTACCGATGCTACGATCCGATTACTAAAAGAACCTATATTACTATGGATGTCACTTTCCTAGAATCTGAATGTTTTTTCCCATCACCAGTATCCAATTACCCTCTTCAGGGGGAGAGTTATGGTGAAGAACGAAATTGGCTTGATGTTGAAATATTAGATACTAGTAACAATCCAGCATACTCGGATCATGCCAACAATATGGAGGAGCCAGTACCTAGACCCGAACTTGAACCTCCAAGAACTGAAACTGAAGTAGTAACTGAATCTCCAGAAGATGAAATGGTTGATGCACCCCTCCACTCTCTAGTACCCAATGATCCTCCTGCTGAGAATACTCCTGAGGTAAGCTATCCTATCACACCTTTACAAACTAATGCTATAGATACATCTGTTGGTTATGTTCTACCTTTCAGACACAATCGAGGCAAACCTCCAAATCGATACTCCCTAGAAAGAGAAGAACGACAATCCAAGTATCCAATAGCCAATTATGTATCTACTCAAGGGTTATCAGAACCTATCAGGGCTTTTGCACAAACACTCTCCTCATGTCAAATTCCAAATAGCATTGAAGAAGCCTTATCTGATCCAAAATGGGCTCAAGCTATAAAAGAAGAATTTGAGGCATTGTAGAAGAATAACACATGGGTGTTAAGCAAGTTGCCTCAAGGGAGGAAGATGGTAGGATGCAAGTGGATTTTCTCCATTAAGTATAAAGTAGATGGGTTAGTTGATCGATACAATGCGAGGTTAGTAGTAAAATGGTATACACAGAAACATGGGATAGATTATCAGGAAACCTTCTCACCTGTGGCTAAACTAAAAACTGTTAGAGTTTTGTTATCTCTTGCAGAAAATTTAGATTGGCTCTTGCACCAACTTGACGTAAAAAATGCCTTCTTTCATGGTGATCTTGAAGAAGATATGTACATGGATAACCCACCAAGATATACTGTTACATCAGGAAAATAAACTGCATGTAGATTACAACGAGCATTGTATGGACTAAAACAATCACCTCGAGCATGGTTTGGTAGATTGAGTTCAACATTGAGGAAATATGGGTTTCAGCAAAGCAACTCTAACCACATTCTGTTCCTAAAACATCGACGGGGAAAAACAACAGCCTTTATAGTCTATGTAGACGACATGATCATTACAGGGGATGATAAAGAAGAAATCTCTAGACTTTAAGAATGACTGTCAAATGAGTTTGAAATGAAGAACTTAGGAGGGCTCAAATACTTCTTAGGCATTGAGGTAACAAGATCAAAAATGGCATATTTCTTTCCCAAAGGAAATATACTCTAAACCTCCTAGCAGAGGTAGGATTACTCGATTGTAAACCTATCCATATTCCGATGGTCCAAAATCATAAACTTGGAGAATATAAGGACCAAGTACCAGTAGTTAAAAATAGATATCACCGGTTAGTAGGTAAACTCATATATTTATCTCATACTCGACCTGATTTTGCTTGTACTGTGAGTGTCGTGAGTAAGTTCATGTACTGCCCCAGTGAAGACCATATAGATGCCTTCATGCGAATACTTCGTTATTTAAAATCTTCCCCTAGAAAATGACTTATGTTTTCAAAGAATGGTCAATTGGAAGTTGTTGGATATACAGATTCGGACTGGGCAGGGAATATCAAGGATAGAAAATCTACTGCTGGGTATTTTACTTTTGTGGGGGGAAATTGTTGTGTGTTTTGCAACACACAAAAATTGTGCAAGCATACACGGTCACAAGTAATAAAGATTTGTAAGTAAAGATCGTTCCCACGGAGATTTGTACTATAGTTTGTTGAGTACTAAAATTATTTCTCTCTGATTTTATCCAAAACAATCGTTGATTTAATAAAAAGTGAACAAGAAAATAAAAGAACTCTAGGATTGCAATTTTTCACCAAATTAATTCACTCCAATAATATTATTTTCTCTTGATTTATATTTTTTAGTACATTTAATTTGTCAACCGAAAACTTCTAATTTTATTCATACATCTCTTCCGAGCTCCGTATAAACACACCTCGTTAAATTAATTCACTATATCTCTATGAGAATTAAATTTAATAAGATTCATTAAGTTTTAAGTTTTCAGATGGTCACACATACAATTAGGGTATATTCCTATCCTTCATCATACATGTCATTTTATCTACAAGCAATATACACAAAAATGCCTTTCTCAAGTTTATTTTTATGCCACAAATCGTTTTGATAAAATTCATAAATAATCAAAAAGCATTAAGCGCAAGATAAAACGAACAAATCAAACGTCTTATAAATCTATCAAAAATAATTAAAATCCTTCATAAATTTGAATCAAATGCAACCCTAGAAAAATTAAATTACTTCATAAATTAAAAATAAAAATTACAACAGATACAGAAAAATAAGATGAACAATAAGGAAAATTAAAACATCACGAAACGAAAATATTTGGCACACGCAGAACACAACAAAAGCCAAAAAATGGCTTCTGCGTGTTCTGCAGTCCAAAACCGAGCAACACACGAAAATAAAACTCTACCCAAAACTCCAAAAAAACTTCCTAAAACTATCATCTTAACCCCTATTTATAGCTAAAAATAATACATCTAAAATATTACATTTTTTATTTTATTTTTTATAAAAAAACGCGTAATAATTTGTATCGAAAAACAAAAATCATGCGTATCGATTTTATTAATTAAATCACGCGTGAAAAGGGCGTCGATTCTGCATTTTTTAAATTCTTTATGCATGCCACGTGTCAACGTCTGATTCACTGAAACAAATAGTAGGACACGTGGCCGCATATCATTCGTTGAAAGGAACAGGCGCACGCAGAAACTGAAGCACAGGATTGGGGCGCTGAGAAAGTGCGGCAACGGCTGGAAACGGGGGGTTGATTCAGTGCGGTCGCGCACATGGTAGCATGCCACGTGTCGGAATATAATTTGCTTAAATATTAAGTGTAACACGTGGCAGATTATGGTTCGTTGAATAACCGGGCGCACGTGGATCAACCGCAGGGAAACATGGCGCGCGATGGTGGGGAACAGCGGTTGCAACGCGTCAGACACGTGGGTCCCACTTGTACGCCGGCCTACGCGGCAGGTGGGCCCCACTCGGGCGCTGAGCCGCGTGAAAGAGCAGAGCCTGCACCCATTCGCTTTGGTCGGGTTTGATGAACACGTGCGAATCTGAGCCGTTGATTCTTTGATCGGACGGTCCACGTTGGGCGAGTGTGATCTTGCGCGTGGCCTTCTTCTCTCCTGCGCAGAATTTAAAACTTTTATTAATTATATTTTCACCCACAAATATATTTCAAATTACATTTTAAACTTTGTTTAATTGCAATACAACCCTTTAGTAATTTTAAATTAAATTTTAAACTTTTAATAATTAAAATTAAGCCCAAATTTAATTTAATTTATATTTTCAACATTTATAAATTGCAATTAAATACTCATTTATTTTGAAATTATATTTTTGGACGAAAACTTGCAATATAATTACGTTTTCGATACAAATTATTTACTTTTCATAAAAAATATAAAAAATAGTAAATACTAAGTTATTCATCGAAAATTAACTAAAAACATTAAGAACATAGCAATTATAATTAATAAAATAGGTGAAAATAAGTGTATAAAATACAGTTATCAGAAATCTTGTTACATGAAGGAGCAAGAAATAGAAGGTAGTTGCCTTGTCAAGTGCTGAAGCTAAATTTCGAGGAATGGTCAAGGGAATATGTGAGCTCTTTTGGTTGAAAAAACTCCTAACTAAGATTGGCGTTGCTCCTAACTCTGAAATGAACTTATTTTGTGATAACAAAGCAGCCATTACCATATCACACAATCCAATCCAACATGATCGCACAAAACATGTTGAAGTGGATCGGAATTTTATTAAATAGAATCTTGAAGAAAAAATTATTCAACTTTCATTTGTTAAATCAGAAGATCAATTGGCTGATATACTTACAAAATCTGTGTTTGTAAGAAACTTATACAACTTACTTGACACGTTGGGCATAAGAGATATATATGTACCAACGTGAGAGAGAATGTTGGAAAAGCAAGGTGTAGAAGTATGACAGACAACATCTAAATATAAATATTTAGTGGAGCATTTGTTATGTTTCTTAGTATATATATATATATATATATCTTTGTGCATAGAAAGAAATGAAAAACATAGAAATGAAGTGGTACATTTTATCAAAAATAATTTTAAGATTATTTATAAAAAAAAACTAATTAAACTATAAAATTGTAATAAAAAGTCTTTCAAAAAAAAAAAAACAGAAGAAGAAACGTGTTACGCGAACTATTTTGTTTCTATATGATTGACTAAAATAAGTGAAGTGATACGCGGGTCCCACAAAATTGATATTAAGTCCGATAGCTAACGTCTGGTATGAGAAAAATTCTATATATTATAATTTTAACGTAATTATATAATTATCAACATGTTACGTAAAACTTCCAACGGTTTTTAGATTATATCAATAATACTCCAAATATTTAAACATAATTTTATAAATATTTTTTAAAATTTTAAAATATCACAGATAATCTTAAACCTGAATGAAAATTAAAGTGAATAGAATTTAATAGTAATATTTAATACAAATCCAAAAATGATAGAAATAATAAAAAATCAATATACAATAAAAATAAAATATAATATATTTTGAAGATATTTTCATAAAAAATGATACTTTGCAAAAACAATTTGAAGAGATTAAAAAATTAAAACGAAACATTAAAAAAAAGAGATATTCAAATAATCATCTTTCTCGTCAATAAATATATTTTTACATCTGATTACTGTAGTAGTACTGAACCATGGACAGTTTGGGTTGTTCTTGGGCATGTTGTGTAGTAGGTGCATTATTCTTGTTTAGTAGTGTTGTACGAAAAGTTGGGGTGGCATGTTGGAACCTAAAGCATGAGATTGGCTTCGATTGTTGGTGTATGGCTATTAATGAAACATCATTAAGTTGTTGTGGAAATGGCCTACGTATTGATCGTTGGGGTTGATCAAGGGCGATATGGGGAAGATGTGTTATTCTTGCCTAGTAGGATGGCATGGAAGGCAGGGGTTGTGTATCGAAACCTTGTGCTTGGGGGTGGCTTTGGTTGTTTGTGCAAGGTGCGAACAAGTGGTTGGTTGTTAAAGTACACCCCAAACATGGGATTCTTTGGTCGATGTTGGGTGTGTGGGGAAGGTATAACGTCTTTTTCAGTAATGCTTAAATCCCAAATGTTATTTGTCTTTGTGCGTTGTGTTATTTTTTGTAGTGTTCTTCGTGAAGTTTATTATATAATAAGTAATAATAAAATAAGTATTACAATAATAAATACAAAATAAAAATATAATATATACCATTAATCCACAAGGAAACCATTATGAAAAAAATCATCCAAAATTTACCCGAAAGACAAAAAAAGAAAGATAAGATATATTTATATAAAAAATCTAAATATTAATAAAAATACATTTCAGATAAGAAATTAATACACCCATAAAATTACATTATTAGATAATATGATAATAAATCAAAATGATGTCTCGTTTAGAATGATCAATGTAAATTTAGGATATCAAAACTTAAAATTTACAACATTAAATTGCGCCCAAATAATTATTTCCTTTGGTAAATAAAATTAATCAATTTTATTTGTATCCAATGAGAATTTCATTATCTTTTACATGTTTGCTAATATTTCATGCGTTGTATTTTTTGTTTTACTATTTTTATTTTTATTTTGTTAATCTTTATATGCATTTTTTAAGAATACTTTTGCAAACACAATAGTTCTTATTATTCTAGTATTGTATGTGATTTATTTTAATACTTTTGAATAATTTGGACACTACTTTATTCGTCTCTTAAATATATATGTAAGTATCCTAAAATGTGATTTTAATTTATAGAAATTATTGATGTCAATTTTTATCAACATTGATATTGGTACACTTTTTACTTCTTATGTATCTGAAAACAGAGAACATACCGTTAGAACCTTGGACCACCGTTGTGTTCAGTGGCCTTTGGCCCTCTGATACTTGAAGTAAATTTGGGTAATGAGGATAAGAAAGAGACTAGTGTCTCTCCTTGTGATGTAGAGAGATGTAGGGAGATGTTTAGGGAGATAGAGTTTAGATATCAATGTTTGTGATTGGAAGGAGAAGTTATGTCTGTAGAAGTGATTGTACATTTAGTGGTGAACAGTGGTGTATATTTATAGGAAAAAATATACATATTGATGACTCTTACTCATAGAGATAGATTGACATTCAAATTCAAGAGCTTTATCTCTTTAATCATCTCATTGTCGGATAATTAGGGATTTAAATATCAATTATTTATATGTTAGATATTTGACTAATACTAAATCTTCTCTGATGACTCAATACTGGTTAGGCTAGCTTATGAGTCATACTTTTGACTAGGACCTCTTATATTACGCCACATGAAATGAATTATGTTACACTCGACATCAATGCCCTAGACTTGTTACGCCTAGATATATGGGTTAAGAGGTTAACTTTGTAATTTTATCACCATCTGGGTTCACTATTTTTTAAACTTCACTACTAATGTCGAGCCCATTCTTGTATGGTTGTTACTTGCCCTTATGAATTTTTTTTTGTTTTTCTCAAGGACTTGGAATATACGCGATGGTGTTCTGTTGCCAATGGTTTTTATGGATTCTCAATTGGATTCCATACACAGACCAAAATGGGTTGCATGAGATGGTCCTTAAGTGAAAGGCTAGTGGAAGAATGGACAACCAAGATCCAGTTGGCCATGGTTTGCTTTCCATGGGATGTTTAGCCATAATTCGGCCATAGTGTGTCCAAATATGGCCTAACCACTCATAATGTGTCCAACCATGCCCTGACCACTTATGGAGTGTCTGACAAAGTGTTTTTAGACCATCTTGGTGATACAATTTTGAAATCCTTATAGGATATATCGATGTCATGACCATCTTTTTCGGGAAGAATTGCGTAAGTGTAGGGGTTTTAATAATACTCTTGTAGATATCCTCACTCTTCAATACTTAGGCTGTTATGTCCCTTGTATAAGAGAAGTGTTATGGGTGTATAGAGGTCCAAATATTTTAAGGGGTCTAGGTAGCGAGGGATTATGTCTTTATTGCCCAAGTTTTGATAAGACCAATATCCTTGTCTACTTAATAAATTTTTTGCTCGATTGGTTTCCATACTTTGTTTGGAATGTAAATATGTTATTGAACACTTTAGCAATTACCCGATAAAAGAGGATATGTAGAAGTGCACCATTGGTGGTGTCCATTTTTGGAAGGACATATTGTGTGGCACGACTAGGAAAGGTAGGAGAAAAGGTGTTGTGGCCCATTGGATACAAGTTCGTGTGAGGTGGATTTTTATGCTTCACAACATTCAATTGGTCTTAGAGACCAGAGATGTCTTAACACTTTATGCGCTTCAAAATTTATACTTCCTAAGTGATTTTCTAGCCATTCATTTGTGTTCAAGTATTTTTGAAATATGCAGTGCCGATTATAGATGGTTGTTGTCTCTCTAGGAGAACATAAAAACGTGCAAACATACACGGTCACAAGTAATAAGATTTGTAAGTAAAGTATCGTTCCCACGGAGATTTGTTACTATAGTTTGTTGAGTACTAAAATTGTATCGCTCTAATTTTATCCAAAACAATCGTTCATTTAGAAAAATACGAAAAGAGTTAACAAAATAAAAGAAATCTAGGATTGCAATTTTTCACCAAACTAATCCACTCAAATCTTGTTATTTTCTTTTGATTTATATTTTTTAGTACATTTAATTTGTCAACCGAAAACTTCTATTTTATCCATACATCTCTTCCGAGCTCCGTATAGACACACCTCGTTAAATTAATTCACTATATCTCTATGAGAATTAAATTCACCAAGATTCATTACGTTCTAAGTTTTCAAAAGGCCACACATACAATTAGGGTATATTCCTATCCTTCATCATACATGTCATTCTATCTACGAGCAATATACACAAAAATGTCTCTCTCAAGTTTATTAATGTGCCACAAATCGTTTTGATAAAATTCGTAAATAATCAAAAAGCATTAAGCACAAAATAGAGTGAACAAATCGAACGTCTTATAAATCTATCAAAAAATAATTAAAATCAAAGCTTCATAAATTTAGATCAAATGCAACCCTAGAAAAATTAAATTACTTCATTAATTTAAAATAAAAATTACAACAAGGAATTTAAGATGAAGAACACAGAAAAATTAAAAAATCACTTAAAACAAATATTTGGCACACATGGAACACAACATAAGCCAAAAATAGCTTCTACGTGTTCCACCGTCCAACCCCTAATACCACAAAAATTCTAAACTGCAAAAAAACTTCTTAACTCTATCATAATATCACCTATTTATAGTACCAAAAAAATACATCAAAAATATTAAAATATCATACACGCGTAAAAATTTGTATCGAAAATAAAACCCCGACATTCCCCTTAAAATCCGCGGTCACACGAAAATCGAAACCTTATTTTAATTCACGCGTGAGACAAGGAGCCGTTTCTGCATTTTTTATTCATTGTGCATGCCACGTGTCAGCGTTTGATTCGCTGAATAGATTGGTGGGACACGTGGCAGCAAATAACAGGAAAGCAAGGACGGGCTCACGGAGAATTGCCGCACTGGATTGCGGCGCGAGAAACGTGGGAGACAACTCCTGATACGCGTCCGGGATTCTGTGCTTTTGCGTTCACCGAAACTTGACACGTGTCATAAACTTATTGGCTGATAGATAAAGTGGGACACGGGGTAGATTCTGGTTGGTGGAATAACCGGGCGCACGTGGATCGACCGTAGGGAAAAAGGGCGCGCGAAGGTGGGGAACAGAGGCTGCAACGCGTCAGACACGTGGGTCCCACTTGCATGCCTGCCTGCGCGGCAGGTGGGCCCCACTCGGAGCACCGAGCCGCATGATAGATAGAATCCTACATCCACTCGCTCTGGTCGGGTGTGCTTGAAATGCGTGCATCTGGCCGTTTCTTCTCTGATCTGATGGTTCACGTTGGGCGAGTGTGATCTTGCGCGTGGACTTCGTCTCTCCATCACGAAAATTAAACTTCAATTAATTGTATTTTGACCCACAAATTTAATTCAAATTACAGTTAAGCCCTTTGCTAATTTTAAATTAAATTTTTAAACTTTTAATAATTATATTTAAGCCCAAATTCAATTTAAATTATATTTTCCATTTTTATAAATTGTAATTAAGAACTATATTATTTGAAATTATATTTGTGGACATAAATAGGAAATTAAGTACATTTTCGATACAAATTATTTAATTTTATTAAAAATGTATTTCTTAACACATAAAAGGTAAATATTAATTTATTTAACTAAAATTAAACAAAAATGTAAAGAACATACCAATTATCATTAATAAAATCGATGAAAATAACTGTATAAAATACAGTTATCAATGGTACAAGTTCACAACCCATTGAATTAGGTGCCCCTACTGTGATTTCACTGAATTCGTTCCCAATTTAAGATTTTCAAAGTTTATGGAGTTTGTGAACTATGACATTTCTAATAGAGTTTTCATGCCTAATAGTGGTATACCACATGCTTGGATCATAATGTTCTATTTTTCAAGTGTTTATGTGGACCTTTTTGACATATGCATATGCTACTTTTCTATGTTGATTATCTACTTTTGAATCACGTACTCGTGATTTTGTACTTGTGTTGTATCTATATACTTATTTTACTTTTTGGTGAGGTCTATCTATGTGATCTTGTCTATTTCGAGATGATGGGTGCTCTTTGAGCACATTCCTTTTTGGGATCTATGTCACTGATACACTATAGTATATACCTAATATTGGTACACTATGGTGTGTACTTGTTGTTGGTACACTATGATGTGTACCTATTGTTGAGTAGGTGCAAATTTATTTTTGATCCACTAAACTAATACACTATAGTGTGTACTTATTGGGGAGTAGGTCCAAAGTGATATGTGATTCACTATGTTGGTACATTATGGTATGTACTTTAGTTGGACATGTACATTGTATCCCACCACATATGCTATATTCAACTATACTTCTATTGTTTGGCCATATGGGCCATGTTTGACCATGTGTATCATATTTGGCCACTTGCACTATATTTGGCTATGTGTAGCATGTCCGGTCACGTGTGCCATGTTTGGCCATGTGTATGATTTTCAAACCATGTTCTACCATATGTGCAATCTTGGGCCACATGTACTGTGTTCATTATTTAGTCCAGTCACTTTTGGTTTGACCATATACCTATTGGGTTTATGCATAGACTTTGTTTCTTTCATATGACTTATTTTCATTTTTTCAAAGTAAGGATGGCTTGTTTGAACTAGGATACACTTGGTAAACTAGCCCCTTTTCTTGGAGTGCTTTAGTATATCAAGTAATCCAAGCATTAGGTTTTGAGACTTAGAAAAATTTGGTAGTCCTTGGTGAATTATTCCATCCTATTATGAGTTTCATTGCACTCCGATCATGCCCGATGGTTTTATCAATAATTGAGGTTGGGGACTTAGGGTATCCAATATGACCAAATCTATGTTTACATGGATGGGGTGCAAAATTTTTAGCAACTCCTAGACCTGTGGCATGGTTAATGCTTGCTAAAGATTCAACATAACCTATAGAAGTAGGGTGTAAGAGTTGTAGTAACTTCTAAACCTAGGGCATAGTTGCTACCTACTTAAATGTTTAGCATGGTTCATAGAGGCAGGATGTAGAATTTGTAGCTTCAGAACCCGGGGTATAGTTGTTGCCTACTTAAAGGTTCAACATGGCTCATTGAGGTGAGATGCAAAATGTAAGTCATATTATTCTTATTTCTGTGTATTGGATTTTTGTTTACAAAACATGGTGTTGTTTTATTTTACTCAGTATTCTATCATCCTTTATGTAAAGTGGTTACTGGAGATCTGTAATATACATATGCATATAGTTAGGAACACTTTGTATGCAAGCATGTTTACACATACCATGAGTTGGTTTTCGAAGTTTTCATGTTAAGTGGAGTGTTTGTTTTTGACAAGCAAATATGGGAGCAAACCGACATTGTCACTTGTGTTTTTGGTTCGTTTCAGTTGCAGGTATTTATGAAAAGTACTTCATAATTTTTAGAACAAAAATGTGAATTTTTACCACCTTGCCACCAAGCTTTACAAGGACCTTGCCACATGTGGTGGAAAAATGGTGGCGAGGTGATAAATTTGAGTTCTATAATTTTTTCTTATTTGGTATCCAAACAATATATTAGAGCTTCGATGAATAAAATTGGCAATGCTGATTTTATAAATACTTTGGTTTTATATTTGTAAAACTCTCGTAAGTGCACAAATCATTTTATAGAAAATGATACGTATACTTCCAAGGTTGATCTAAGGAAAGAATATATGTTGTTTTTAATTTATTATTTAAAGTTTTAAAAATAAAATTAAATTCTAAACATCCTGTCACAATATTCTAATTTTTGTGTTTCTTAATCTAATAATAAAAAAATAAACATTGATATGATTCAATAAACAATTATGCAAATTTGTATCATTCATTACAATGGAGCATTTATGAATATAATAATTAAGTTAATTATGCTTGTTCATGTTATTTAGGTTATAAAAAATATAAATCGATATTTGTTGATTTTCTCTTTTTGGTATGAAGATGTCCTTAGGCGAAGCCCAAATTATTTTGTTTAATATTAATTAACTAATATCATTAGGGCGGGCCTTTTGATTAATTAAGTATTAAATTTTAGCTTTATTTCTAATAAAATAGAAAACCATCTAATCAAAGCTTTAGGTGGAGTCAGTTAATTAAACTTTATTCAAGGTGTCCAAATTAAACTTAAGAATTTAATTATCTAAGTACTAACTTTAAAGTTTTAACATTATTATTGAAAATATATCTCAATATATTTTCGAATAATAGTTCTTATAAAAAAAATTTGAAATAGAACTTCACACTCTAAACACGCAACAATAATTTTTTTTTGAATTAAAATCAGATTGATTGGTATTAATATCAACAATGAAAATAGTAAAACAAATCTTCGGTAAAGGCGCCAAAAACTTGTTGTCTCTCTAGGAGAACATAAAAACGTGCAAGTATACACGGTAACAAGTAATAAGATTTGTAAGTAAAGATCGTTCCCAAGAGATTTGTTACTATAGTTTGTTGAGTACTAAAATTGTATCGCTCTGATTTTATCCTAAACAATTGTTGATTTAGAAAAATACGAAAAGAGTTAAAAAAATAAAAGAAATCTAGGATTGCTATTTTTCACCAAACTAATCCACTCAAATCTTGTTATTTTCTTTTGATTTATATTTTTAGTACATTTAATTTGTCAACCGAAAACTTCTATTTTTATCCATACATCTCTTCCGAGCTCCGTATAGACACACCTCGTTAAATTAATTCACTATATCTCTATGAGAATTAAATTCAATAAGATTCATTACGTTCTAAGTTCTCAAATGGCCACACATACAATTAGGGTATATTCATATCCTTCATCATACATGTCATTCTATTTACGAGCAATACACACACAAATGCCTCTCTCAAGTTTATTTATGTGCCACGGATCGTTTTGATAAGATTTGTAAATAACCAAAAAGCATTAAGCACAAAATAGAATGAACAAATCGAACGTCTTATAAATCTTTCAAAAATAGTTAAAATCAAAGCTTCATAAATTTAGATCAAATGCAACCCTAGAAAAATTAAATTACTTCATAAATTTAAAATAAAAATTACAGCAAATACAGAAAATTAGAAGAAGAAATGAAATTAAAACATCACGAAACGAAAATATTTGGCACACGCAGAACACAACAAAAGCCAAAAAATGGCTTCTGCGTGTTCTGCAGTCCAAAACCGAACAACACAAAATAATTACAAACTTTCCTCTCCAAAAAAACTCTTTAATTCTATCATCTTATCACCTATTTATAGCTACCAAAATACATCGCAAATATTTAATGTGGACACGTGGTAGCTTCTTATTGGATGCGGGAAACGTGCGCAGGAGACATCAGAGCACGGAGACAACGGCTACACATGGGCTTGATCCTGCACTTTCGCGCTCATCGTAACATGCCACGTATCAGTACATGATTAGCTGAAAGTAGAGTGGGACACGTGGGATTTTCTGATTCAAGGTAAGGATTCATGCTGACAGGTCGCAGCTTCTGATTCGCTGAAACTCCGATTGCACGCAGAGATTACCGCACGGAATCAGAGGCGCGCGTAAGTGGGGGACAGCGGCTGGATGCGTCAAAGACATGGGTCCCACTTGCACGCCGGCCTGTGCGGCAGGTGGGCCGCACTCGGGCGCCGAGCTCCGTGATAAAGAATCTGCACCCACGCGATTTGGTCGGGCGTGATCTGATAGCGCGAATCGTAGCCGTTTCTTCTCTGATCGCACGGTCCACGTTTGGTGCGTGTTTTGCTCATCTGCGCACAAAATTAAGCTTTCTTATTGCATTTTGACCCACAAATATATTTCAAATTACATTTTCAACTTTCTCTAATTATAGTTTAGCCCTTTTCTAATTTAAATTAAATTTCTAAACTTTTAATAATTAAAATTAAGCCCGATTTAAATTTAAATTATATTTTTGACTTTTATAAATTGTAATTAAATACTCTTTTATTTGAAATTATATTTTTGGACACAAATTTGCAATTAAGTACGTTCTCGATACAAATTATTTACTTTTCATAAAAAAATATAAAAAATAGTAAATACTAATTTATTCATCGAAAATTAACTAAAAACATTAAGAACATAGCAATTATAATTAAAAAATAGGTGAAAATAACTATATAAAAGCATTAAGCACAAAATAGAATGAACAAATCGAACGTCTTATAAATCTTTCAAAAATAGTTAAAATCAAAGCTTCATAAATTTAGATCAAATGCAACCCTAGAAAAATTAAATTACTTCATAAATTTAAAATAAAAATTACAACAGTTCAAGGAAAATAAGATGAAGAACACAGAAAATTAAAAAATCACTTAAAAGAAATATTTGGCACACATGGAACAGAACAGAAGCCAAAAATGGCTTATGCGTGTTCCACCGTCCAACCCCTAATACCACAAAAATTCTAAACTGTAAAAAACTTCTTAACTCTCTCATCTTATCACCTATTTATATCTACAAAAATACATAAAAAAATAAAATTTAATACACGCGGGGGATAGACAAGTGCGGGACCTATAATAAATTAAACCGCGTGGGGGACAAAATGTATCGAAAAAAATGTGAGTGGAGACGCTGTCCGTTTCTGTTTTTATCTTCCTTACACGTTGCCACGTGTCACTATCTGATTTGCTGAAATAAATAGTGGGACACGTGGTAGCACTTCATTCGTTGAAGGGAATTGGCGCACGCAGAACTTGTCGCACGGGAGCCAACGGCTACAAACAGGCGTGATCCAGCGCGGTCGCGTGCATTGTAAAATGCCACGTGTCATAATATTGTTGGCTTAAAAATAAAGTACACGCGTGGCTATTCTTATTCAGGAGACCATGATGGTGCACGCCGCTTGGATGAACCGCATCGCACACGATTTTTAGACAAACGGTTCGGTGCGCGATAGCTTGGTTCCACGCACTTCAATCTGGATCGTTCATCTGATCCAACGGTCAGCGATGCGCCTCGGGGGATTTTTTGCGCATCCGACATGTGGGTCCCACTCTGCACGCCGGTCTACACGTCAGGTGGGCCCCATGGGCACGCCGAGCCGTGCGAGAAATACACCGTGCACGCGATTTTTCTCGTCTAGAATGCACACGCCAAATCTGGACCGTTGATTTGATGATCGAACGGTGGGTGATGGGCGCGTTAAGTGATGCGAGTGACATTCTTCTCCTGCGCAGAAAATTCAATTTTTATTAATTTCATTTTCACCCACAAATATATTTCAAATTAGATTTTAATCTTTTTTTAATTACAATCAAGCCCAATTTTTAATTTAAATTGTATTTTTGATATTTAAAAATTGCAATTAAGCACTCATTTATTTGAAATTATATTTTTGGACAAAAACTTGCAATAAAGTACATTTTCGATACAAATTATTTAATTTTCTTAAAAATGTATTTCATAACATATAAAAGGTGAATATTAATTTATTTAACTAAAATTAACCAAAATTGTAAAGAATATAGCAATTATAATTGATAAAATAGATGAAAATAACTATATAAAATACAGTTATTAGGTATGAAGGTGTCCTTAGGCGGGATCCAAATTCTTTTGTTTTATATTAATTAACTAATATCCTTAGGTGGGCCTATTGATTAATTAAGTATTAAATTTTAGCTTTATTTCTATGAAAATAGCAAACCATCTAATCACACTTTTAAGTGGAACTAGTTAATTAGACTTTACTCAAGATGTTCAAATTAAACCTAAGAATTTAATTATCTGAGTACTAACTTTCAAATTTTAAAAACATTACTGAAAATATGTTGTCAATATATTTTCGAATAATAGTTCTTATAAAAATTTTTGAAATAGAGCTTCACTCTAACTACTGTGCGATTGTAGCAACAAATAAAAGAGCACTACTCTAAATCAGATCAGATAATTACACCTTATAATTTAATTTTTAGATTTAAGTTTGTGATGAAAAATAATATATTTTTCTCTAATATCCTTAATATAAAATCTTGAATAAAAAAAATCAATTTATTTTATAGAAATGTTTTACCTAGTCATGTTAAATTCAATCACAGAAAAATTAAACATAACCTATAAGAATAAAATATAAAAAAAATAACTATAAAAAATTCATTTTAAAATTATACCTCAAAAGATTCCTTACAAAACTTTGATACTAATTCTATTGCTAGAAAACCTCCAAACGGATTTACATTTTCGTTTATAGAATGAAAAACTAAAAATCTATAAAAGCATAACTAGTTCTTCTCAAAAAGAGAAGAACTTTAAAACAAAAAAAAATGAAAAACTAGAGAAAGAATGCTAGAGAGAGAAGAGATTTTGAGGGATGATTTTTAAAATGGGGGAGAGGGTCTTTTTATAGATGAGGGAAAGGCCAAAAAAGGTAAGGAAATTATCTCAAAAATTGATTTTGGATGTGTTTTGACAAGTTGTCACATGTGTGAGGGGTGAGATTTGTGGCAGACGGGGGTTGGCGCGCGTTGGACAGGCTTGGGTGTGTGTTGATGCGTGCGGGACTTGGTGTAGGTGTGTGTTGGCGCCCGTGTGCTGGCTGTGTATGGGCATGTACTAGGAGTGTGTTGGCTGTGTGAGGGCGTGTGCTAGGTGTGCGCGCTTTGGAATTGGTATGAATGGGCGCGGTTATGTGCGGAACATGCATTATGCATGTGTGATTGGGCATTTTTGTCCATTTTTACATTTTTCCATTTTTTTGAATTTTTCTCATTATTTTCTCAACATATTTGTGATGTATTACCTCCAGTATTTTTCTTTGAGTTTTTAAATTATTTTTTGAACGAAAATACTTGAAAAATAATAAAAATACGTGTGATTCCGAAAAGGCAAATTTATATAAAATTTGATAAAATCATACAAATATAAATCTATTTAATCAATTAAAATACATTAAATCATGGTAATTTTAGTGCTTTTTAAGCACTCATCAACCTCTATCAAATTAACATCTCATTTTTCTATTTTCATGAATGCGCGAGCAAAATCGTACTTGTGAGTACTAATTACTCGAGATGGTGTTTGCAAGGGAGTCATATATGAGTCGTGTGTTGTTAGGCGTTACTTCGATGCAACTATTTATTTATGAGAATCTCATTTTAAGAGTGAGCTAATTTAAATGCTTTGAGTTCTCAAATCTCTTATTGTTTGCAATAAGAGATAGGTTGTTTGAGTTTGTGGGTGGTCCTCAAAATTAGGAGTAGTTACATTTCTAGTTACTGATCTATAGTCACTTATCACACCATATTAGCTGGTGTAGGCTTTGGAGGAGATTTGGGTTCATGTGTTGAATTAAGTCATTGCGGAAGCAACAAGCAAGAGAAGCAATAGATAGTTAGGACAGATGTTCCTATTGATAGAGGTAATCATGGTTTTATTTCTCTCAGAGTGTAACTATTTTATTGTGTAGTGGATTATTTACTAACAAGTGGTTTTCTTAAACAACCCAATGATTTTTCCACATAGATAGGATTTCTGTGTAGGTTTACCTCATTATATTTGATATTATGCATGATTTTCTTTTGTGTTAGTGTAATTTGAGTTTCTATTGTGTATGTTCCATCATACTAGATTCAGACTCTGATTAGAAGTATTATTTGTTTTGTGTAGTTTCATACTTTCTTTCCTTTTCTTTTAGCATGCCTATATTTCTAATTGTTACTTCTACTTTTTGATCATGCATTTTTAATGTGAGTCTCTAAGGAGTTTGTATCTCTTTACCTTGGTAACATACCAGGTGCTAGACTCTTTATTATTATTTGTTATGGAATATATGATTGCATGCTGTGAAAATACATTCATTATTTATCGAATATGTTTTCATATATGAAGTCTTGAAGAGATTGAAAATCATTTATAGCTTTTTAGTATGTATGATTGTCTTACATACTGTATGATGTTTTCTATATTTACGCATCCTGCTAGCCTAGACATGAGCTTGTGAGGTACACCATTTCTAGTATATTTACGGTAGTTTCTTCTTTCTTACTATATGTTATTTTTCTTGTGTATTGAATTGAGAATATTATTTTGTACTTCCGTTGTGTTAATTTCTCAATTTACATTGTGAGGCTTGCTTGACCGAATTGATATAGAGCTTATGAAAAGATTTCAAGGGTTGGAATTTCCATCCCTTATCTGGGTCTCAGTTGCCTCTTTGAGTCAAAAGAAAAAGTGACCTTCGTGTAATTGTTCCTATGTATGGGAATCTTTAATTGGTATCCAAGATGGTCACCTCTTTTTAGGCTTAACCGCCTGGTGCTCTATCCTAGAGCTCTATCTACACATACACATGCCTTGTATGTATGTGCCCTATGTCCCTAGCATGTTTCCTATTTACTAGTTCATACATATCTCTTTTTCTCTCTTTGCTTATTTGTCGTGCATAGTATGCTAATTACTTTACTTGCTGCTATGTCATACTATTTGATCTTTTATTAGTATTCTCTCCTACTTTTACAAGCTCTTTTTGTGTGTTTTCCTTGATTATTGCTTCCTTCTTCTACGGTTGTTTGCATATGCGTCATGTCACATGTTTGTCAGCATACAGTGTCAAAGTATTAAAATCTTTCTTCTTACAGTCTTGTCATTTATATGCCATGCCATATGGAATACATCTCTTTTGTTTTACTAATTCTTCTCTCTTATACCTAGTATGCAGGGTGTTAGTTCTTTGTTTGTCTCTTACTGATTATTGTTCATCTTTTGCATGCATGTCCATATTTTGTGCTTTAGATGTCTTTTTGGAGAATTATAATAAGGTGTTAAAAGTTTGAGTAAATGAGTGGTTTATCTATATTGTGCTTATTTGGGTTTGTCATGTGCATTTGTATGTCATATAGATTATTTGCCAGGGCTCTTAACTTACATGCATTATTACAACTAGACTTTTGTGTTTAGTTGACATTCTTAGTGTTTGGGGTGTTGATCCTGTCTAAATATTTCTCTTGTTTTTGTGTTAGAACTTGAGTGTTTCTCACATGCTTAGACTTATCTCTATGGGGTGTTATTTGTATTGCTATTAGTTAGTCAATTTCTTTCCTTTTCTTGACTAGTGATGATGTGAGTGTTATGTTTTTTAAAATTTATATTATCTTATGAATATGATACAATTTAATAGGTAAAATCTAATAGAGAAATTATGAATCTAATGAGCAATTAAGCATAGAAATAACAATAAAATAAGCTAATTAAAGTAGTTTATTTACTCAAATGCACCAAGCAAAAGTTTAAAGCCACTCAAGAAAACTTAAACAAGTCTAAGAACTTATCCCCAACAAAACACAGAAAGAACTTGGTGTGTGTATATATATATATATATATATATATATATATACACATACACACTAACGGAGTGAAGGGGTGAGCAATGAGGAGAGAAGAAAAAAAAGAAACAGAATGAAGCGACGACACCTGGAGAACACAAAATAATAAAAAGGAGCAAAAAAAAAAAAAATAGAAACAAAAACAAGGGAGAAAGCAGAACGAAAAGAAAAGAAAAATGTGAGTGAAGACACAAAAGCATATTCTTTTTGCGATTCAATTTTCTTTCAATTCCTCTCAGAAAATTATGATGCATTCGTTTATGTTTAATTTAATTTTTAGCATGAACTAATTTATCTTTATTCTATGAAAAAGATGTAATTTAATTCCAAATTATACTTGATTTTCTATAGAAGAGATCTAGAATATTTCGACATGGGTAAATATAGAGATTAAAAGACTTATATGAACCTGTGTAGTTTTAATATCATTGATCTTAATGTTTTCTTGCTTTATTAAATTATATATTCTTGTGTAAATTAACGAACAATAATATTTCCAATTGACTATCGAAAGAGACTTTTGGATATTTTTTAGAGATGGCTAACAAATAGAGAATTAAATCTAATTAGCTAGATGAGTAAGTCATAATGATGAATTAAGTGAAATCGATTTACTAGAAGTTTTCTTACTATTAATTTGATTTTTGAACATCTTTATTTTCTTTAGCATATTTTCTTTAAATTTCAAATACAACAACTTTAGTGATTTTTTTAGATAAAATTGAGATTAATATAATTTTGTTATTTGTCAAAAATAAGTTACCAATCCTTGAGAATGATACTTTTTTTATCATTTTATTATAAAACTACGATATCGTGTACTTGTAATTTTGCACCGATCAATAATCGAGAAGTCCCTTTCAGTCTTCTCATGAAGAAGTTCTTGCTCAGCGTCTGGAAGCCAGCTAAACTCGATGCTGCTAAGAAGAAAAGGTGAGACTTTATTGGTTTAACCTGTTATCATTTTGTTGGATCATTTTAGTTATTGGTGAGACTTTATTCTCAATTAGTTACTGACTATTGTTGAACAGGTTGAGCATTCTTACAAATGCTCAAATGCATTTGGCTAGATCAGATGAGCTACGACAAGCAGTTAAAATTGGGGTAGAGGTGCGTTATAAAAGGAAATAAGAGAAGCTTGGTTCCAAAGTAGAAACCCAATTTCAGGAGGTAGAGGCAAATCAAATGCTTATGCTTAAGGCTCATAGACAAAGAGGGGCCACAATGAAAGACAGACCATCTCAATCGTTAATAACAAGTATAAGGAACGTGTACGCTCTGCAATTCAACAAAAATGTGCTTCTGTTGAGAATAAATGGTAAAAGGAGGGCATGTGCTAAGATTTGGTAAGTGTGTAGTGTAGCAAGGTCTGTTTCTCACTAGCGTGAGATTGAGAGGAGGATAATTGGGGACTAGTTGGAAGATGGGATGTAAAAGGTATGCTTATCTTGTGTAATTAAATCCATACCGTTGTGATAGATGAAATTTTCATTGATATAATTTTTTCCCTATATTCTTAGGCAAAGAGGCAAATAGCAGAGTATCTAAGGCAGAGAGCAAAGCTACATAGCCCGATCCAAGTGGTCGGAAATATGATGCACAGGCAGGCTGATCATCTTGCTAGAAAGCTGGCAAGGTACTTGGGATGATGTGCTTTCCACTAGTTGATTAAATTGAACTTTGGGTATCTTGACTGAGGGAGCTAAGAGATTTGTTAGGGCTATTCTCTAATAAAATTTTGCATTTCAGAATAGTCAATTAAAACTTTCTTGTTTTGAAAATCAACCTTAGCCTTGGAAATAGCTTATGATGCCCTGAAAATCAATGGGGAATGTGTCAAATTTATTCCATTTGAGGAGCTTGCTCATCGTATTGAATCAATTGATATCCATGGACAACATTGACCACTTTCTCAAGCATGTTTCTACTCCAAAGAGGAGGGCTACTCCAATGATGTCTTTTAGGAGCAGAGAGGGAAAGAAAACAACTCCATCAAGGGAGACTACAAAATTTTCGGCTAGATTATCAAGGTGTCCAGGAAGAGTTTTTCTCTGTGCTTACATGATATTGAGTCATCCAGATGCAGTTTTCAGCTATCAGGGAGAGTATGAGATTGCTCTGGCCAATGCTGTAGAAGTCTTTGTTATAGAGTTTGAGATTTTACTGAAGATTGTGCTAGAGGGACCTGTACACCGTACTGTTGTTGAGTCTGATTTGGCATTGGCTAAACATTGTACTTTCAGATCTCAGCTTGTAGTTTTTGATAAAGCTTGGTGCTCCTACTTAAATTGCTTTGTGGTTTGGAAAGTTAAGGATGCCTAGTTATTAGAGGAATGACTCCAAAAGGGGAGACTATTGATCTTTCTCACGATATGAAGGCTGTTTGGAAACAGATGTTAAGCTTCTGAATAAATTTTATCCAACTGATGACATTTTGTTTCTTTTAATAATTCAAGCATGCATACTTGTATCCGTATAATAAGCAAACAGCATATAAACTAATTTTGGAAATGGATTATGCTGTTATATGTATAAATATGTCTATTTGGATCTTTCTTTTGCATTCTTTTGCAAAGACCATTATGTTTGAAATGTTTATTTGATGCAGGCTATAGATGATCAAAATCTCTTGAGGGAAAAAAGTACAACACCTAAGTGGAGATGCTGGGATTGTGCGTATGGAATGTGCTTTGTCTAAAACACGTTCTGGATACTTTCAAGCAAAGGAAAATGGGAACCAACTGGGCTCATATTGTGCAGGTTTTACGTCCAAGTGTAGCCAGTTCCTTAATGTTTTGTGCTGTTTGTTACTCAGATAAGAAAAATGATTCGATTGAGGGCGTTGAGAGGCCAAGTTGTGTTGTTTTCTCCTTGTTTAGGGAAGATGATACTCCATCCAAAGGATTTTTTTACTCTATACCAACAGCTAGTAAAGAAGGTGATCTGGGATCTTCTGTTGGGAAGTCGGTCACAGAGAATGAGATAATTATGAATGAATTTCTCCATATGCTAGGTAAACATTTTATTGATATTTTCAGAGTGACTGATGAATGGAACAACATCAAGGTTAGTGCAATTTGATTATGTACGTTCTCTCATGTCCCTAAAAGTGCAAGAAACAGTTTGATAAAAAAAGTATCTCAGGCTTTCATCTCATATAAATTTTTTATATGAGCTTTTGACTCTAAGGAAAACAAAGACTTGTACGGTGAAATACAATTGAGTTCTTGCTTTTGTAGCTTCCTGAAAATTTATAGCTAATTTAGAAATTTTAAAATGTTAGTAATTTGTTTCCTTACTATTTACAGGGAATGATAAGTGGTGCAATGAAGAGTGCTTTCTGGGATAACATCATAGAATCAATGAAGTAAGATGAACCCAATTATGATTATTGAAGATAAAATTAAGGAGTAATTTAAGGAGTGTAAACTCCTTAATTTAAGGAGTAAATCAAGAACCTTAATTCAAGGAGTAAATCAAGAAATTGTGATACCATGTTGAAAAATTAGTGTTGGAAACGTAAGGCCAAAGGCTAAGGCCTAAAGGCCTTGCCAAATAAAACAAACTCTCTCAAAGTTGTATTCTTTCCTTCATATTTTCATTACAATTCTATAGCTATATATAAGGAGATTTACTCCTTGAATTACTCTTTGAATTAAACATTCCTTGATTTACTCCTTGAATTAAGGATTTCTTGTTTTACTCCTTGAATTAAGGATTCATTGCTTTACTCCTTGAATTAAGCATTCCTTGTTTTACTCCTTGAATTAATCTTTAAATTAAGGATCACAATTCCTTGATTTACTTCTTGAATTAAGGTTCTTGATTTACTCCTTAAATTAAGGAGTTTACACTCTTTAATTTACTCCTTAATTTTATCTCCAATAATGATCAAGTTTTAAGTCATGAGGGAGATGAAGGATGAACCCTGGCAGGTTGCTCCCAAAAGCTGGAGACAAGAAATTATCTAAGCTATTGATTTAGACTGTATCTCCCAGGTAGTCATATGTTTTTCTCTCTGCAAAAATCAGCCATCTTTCGAATATTGACATCTATTTTCTTCTTAAGGTCCTTAAAGCTGATAATCTGGATGTTCATTACTTGGGGAAAATCCTGTAGTTTTCCCTAGTCACTTTGTAAAGGCTTTCGTCCCTGGATGAAAGAAAGAGCACACACCAGAGTTTAATGAAAGAATTGACTGGCATCTGTCGAGAAAGGGATGAGTCAAATTGTTCAAGTGTAATTGCAATCGTAAAGGGTCTTCGCTTTGTCCTAGGATAGATTCAGGTTACAGTTCTAAACCAGTTTTCTTTATCGCTTTTTATGTTCATTATATTGATTAAAATGCGTTTTAAAAAGAAGAAACAATACCGTTTGTTATGCTTTTACTGTACATATTTTGTATTGACACTTGTGTGCCTTAAACTTTTAGAATCAGGGATGATGGTGATGACAATTTGTGTATGTATTGAATAAATTGTTCAACCTGATCTTTGTTTCAGAAGATTTTCTTTATTTATTTTTCTTAATTTATTTTCTTTATTTTAATTTTAATTTATTCAGTTTTTTTATTTTTCTTTATTTATTTGACATAATTTTTATTTATTTATTTAACTATTTATTCTTAATTTAAAATTTTCATTTAGTGTTATTATAAAACATTTGAGTCTATTACATAACAGAGTCTGTAAGTCTATTGCATAACCAGAGTCTCTAAGGGAGAAATTTTACCTTTAGATCTCAAAATTGAACATACTTTTAGATCAATAAGAAAACAATAAGTTGTCACCTAAGTGGAAGAAATGGATAATCCATTAAAAATGCAACACCTATGTTGGAAAGGCTAAATCTAAGTATTACAAGGCTAAACTTTCAAGCTAATTAGTTTGAACTAAAGTGACTGATGTTTCAAATGCTACAAATAGTTGGACAATTCAACGGATTACCAATAGAGGATCCTAATCTACATCCTTGGCTAAACTCTTTGCCACCTGATTCCATTACAACTTGGAATGATTTGGAAGAGAAATATTTAATGAAATATTTCCCACCAACAAAGAATTCCAACCTTAGAAATGAAATTACCTCCTACCAATAGTATGGAGGAGAATTTTTATACGAAGTATGGGAAAGATTCAAATAATTTTTAAGAAAAGATCCTTACCATGGTATCCCTCATTGGATTCAAGCAAAGACTTTCTACAATGGTCTCAATGCCCAAACAAGAACCATTGTTAATGCATCCGCTAATGGAGCTTTACCAGCCAAATCTTACAATCAACCTTATAATTTACTTGAAAAAATGGCTAGTAATAATTATCAATAGCCAATGAATGGAACGATAGCCACAAGAAGAGTAGCCAGAATGCATGAGGTGAATGATGTCGCAAAACTTGCAGCTCAAGTGTCATCTTTGGTGAATCTCTTAAGGGCTCAAAACTTGCTTGTAAGTATAAACCATATCCAAGATTTTGGGGTTTCTTGTGTGTTTATTGTTAGAGCCCATTTGTTTGATAATTGTCCATAATACTGAATCAACATTCTATATGGGTAATTTGAATCGAAACAATAATCCATATTCAAACACGTATAACCCAAGATGGAGGCATCCAAATTTCTC
Source organism: Hippophae rhamnoides (assembly GCA_033030585.1). Taxonomy (NCBI): domain Eukaryota; kingdom Viridiplantae; phylum Streptophyta; class Magnoliopsida; order Rosales; family Elaeagnaceae; genus Hippophae; species Hippophae rhamnoides. Next base: position 37,441,752 of record CM065428.1, on the reverse strand, counting down.
TTGGAATAACAACAATCAAGGTGATAATAAATTCAACCATCAATCATTTCCACCACCTTTTTCTGACAACCATAACAATCAAAAGCCCAAGAGAAGAAGCCACCTATGGATGACAATGTAAATTCTTTAATGGTGATGATGATATACTTCATACAATCAGTAAATACAAAAGTATCCACTCAAGAGGCTTCAATTCAAAATTTAGAGACTTAAATAGGGAAAATTTCCCAGGCCACAAGTCAAAGGCCCCAAGGTAACCTTCCAAGTGACACAATTATAAACCCAAGAAAATAAGGTAAGGAGCATTGTAACACCATAGCCTTGAGGACTAGTTACAACCTAAAGGAGGAAGATGGGACTAAAAAGGATAAGGAGGACCATGACTAAAAAGGATAAGGATGAACCGAAAACTAAAAAGGATTAGGATGAATTGGCGAATAAAGACAGTAATGGAAAGGAAATAATTTGGCCAAAGAAAATAAACCTCTATAAACTCATTATTCCTTTCCTTTAAAGACTGCAATAGCAAAAGTCAAATACGTAGTTTTTAAAATTCCTAGAAGTCTTCAAGAAACTACACATAAACATATCATTTGTAGATGCACTTGAATAGATGTCGTCTAATGCTAAAATTTTGAAGGATATAATGTCAAAGAAAAGGAGGCTTGGATATAATAAAATAATAACCTTAACTAAAGCTTGAAGTGCCATCCTTACTAGAAAAATATCCCAAAAATAAAAGATCCAGGTAGCTTTGACATTCCTTGCACAATTGGGAACATCCACTTTGAGATGGCATTGTATGACTTGGATTCCAGCATTAAGCTTATGCCATTTTCAATTTTTAAGAGATTGGAGATAGGTAATGCCAAATCCACTTCAGAAACATTACAAATGACAGATAGATCAATTAAGATACCTCAAGGTGTGGTAGAAGATGTGCTAGTAAAAGTAGCTACGCAAGTTCATCTTTTTGATGGATTTCATTATACTAGACATGGAAGGGGACCATAACATTCTTATCATACTTGGTCATCCATTTTTAGTAACCAAAAAAATACTCAATGATGTTGATAATGCAAATGAATGCTTAAGGATAAATGTTACTGATTGTGGGTACAACTTAAAATAATCTATTGGGTCGCTCACACTTAAGACTTTACCACATAATGCTCTGAACAAGGACATAAACTCACCAAAAAACAATTCAACCTATTTTAATTTTGAAAGTATGGAATCAAATGTTGATATTGTGAATTGTGTGAAATTTTTGGAGGACATACCTCTTATGTGTATTTCAAATGCATTTGTGGAGAGTTTTGAGATAGGATCTAAGCTCAAACCATCTATTGAAGGGCCACTAAGTTTATACCTCACACTTTTACCCTCCCATCCCCAATCAAGTAGGCAAGTAGAAGAGTCTAATAAAGAGGTGAAAAAGATGCTAAAAATACATAAATTGGATGGGTTATGGTGGAGTGCATATAAAAATGCAAAAAAGTACGAAAATAAAACAAAAATATGGCATGATAAAAGAATTAAGCACCATGTTTCTAAACCGGAACATAAAATATTATTGAACAAATCAAGACTCAAAAATTTTTTGGGCAAACACAAAAGTAAATGGACATTGAAGGATATACCTTAGGACTTAATAAAATTGTCTAGTTAAGGATGTTAAACGTGACATTGGTTGGGAGGCAACCCAATGTTATTTTACTTATATTTACAAGTGGAAATTGGGGATAACGTGCATTTTAAGTTTGGGGGAGGAAACTTCATTCTCTATTTTAATATTTAGTATGAATTTAAAATTTTTAGGGATTTTGTTTTAATTTTTAGGATGTTTTTAATCATGCTTTGGGTAGAAACTGATAAATATATGGAAACTAAATGCATTCATACTTGATATGATACATATGAACTCAACGATAAAAAATCGTTGCCATGACCAGAATAAGGAATGTTACATACTTCTTAGGGTATTTACATTAATCATGTAATGTGCTAGCTAGTTTTGGTTGGATTGATTCAATTTTTTATGCACATGTTCATGATTGATTTGGTTTTTATGCTAGTTAGTTTATAGTGAGTTATGAGAGTTGATGAAATCTACCATGTTTTAGAATCTATTTGATCATCCCTTGAGGTGAAATTCTGAATAGAATTTAGCAAGAGAAGTGATTTAAGCCTTATTTGGATTATTTGAACCTTTTAAGCCAACCATTATTAATATCCATAGCCACCCAGTTAAGCCCAACAAAGAACCTTTCATAACTTTAAGCCACATTTTATGCCTAACCAATAAGCATTACCTTCACACTTGCACCTTTAGCTTGTATAAAGAAGAAAAAATGTGATAATGTGTTATGCTTTAGAGAGATGAAATGTAATGCACCTTATTAAAAAAATAGAGAGAAAGAAAAAAGAAGAAGCAAAACTCACAACACAATTATTCCTCTAAAGAAAAAGAAAATAAAATTGAAAATAAGTTTGGGGTTGTTTTAAAGTTATAAAAAAAGATGTGGAATAAAAGAATATGAAAAAAAATGATAAGAAAGGGTGTACCAAAATATCAAGTTAAAGCTCAATTGCAATTAAAATGTGCATGATGAATAAAAAAAAAAGTTAAGGTATGGAAAGAGCCTAAATGCCTTCATTTATAAAGCCCTACCTAAATCATACATTACAAGCATGAAAAGTCATTATTTATATTCAGCTAAATGCATATTTATATTAGTGGAGAGGGATGTGAAAAATAGACTTATGAGATTTGTTCTAAAATTAAATTGATTAGCATACTCATATAAGTTGATTTCATGAGTACATTAGATGATATCATATGCCACACACTCATAAATCAATTTATCAAAAAATTTGCATATCCTTGTATTCATGGAACCTTGATTGATGAATATGTGAACTTCGTTGTCATATAATTGTACGACATTTGATGGTGATAGTTTTTGCTAATTATGCATGTATTAATATATATATATATATATATATATATATATATATATATGTGAATATACTACCCATGTAATTTATTTAATTAGACTTAGATTTACTTGAGGATAAGCAAAAAATTAAGTACGAGGGTGTGATGACTTTATGAAAATAAAGTCATCAGTGCACCTTTTTACTTAATGTTTTCTCTTTTTATTCAATAAGTAGTATTTTTATGATTAAAAATATTAAAATATAAACTTCTTAGTGAAAGGGAGTGAAAATATAATTCTTAGTAAAAAGGAGTGAAAATATAATTTTTAGAATTTTTTGGGATTTTTCTATATTTTTTATGAATTTTTAATGAATGATCAATCAGAAGCTACCACGTGGAAGCCATGCATGCATAGGAGCTAACTTGGCAAGCCACGCAGATTCCATGCTATCAGAGACACCCAATAGTAGATCTTCGTGTGTGTAGTAGGACACAACACTACTCCTAGTGTCAACACGATGTTCATCTCGACTTCATCTCGCTTGGTTAACACATTCGGCACATGTCTTCACCTAATTCGTCCATCCATTTCACTTGTGCCCTAGGCTATCCTTAACCATGAATCATGTTACGCCATATGGTGATAACTCAGTATGCGTTGACCATATTAGTCTTCCCTTGCTACAGGTCGCTTTTTGACTTGCCCAATAAATTTTGTGTGCCACATGTCGAGCTAGCATTGGTAGGCGTTGTTAATTTTGCTTGTTTTGGTCTTAGCCCTTGTTCTGAAGCTGATCTGATGGTCCATATTCCAAATGAGCTATATTTAACCCTCTAATCACCCTATAAACCCTAATGAACCATAATTAACATCATTTTTATCAGTTTTAGGAGCTAAGAAGAGAGAAAAATATAGAAAAATTCAAAAGAAGATATAATTTTGTTGAAGATTAAAGAGGAGATTAATAATACAATTCAAGAGATTGATTGTATTTATTCTTCCATTCTTTTCTTTATCAATTTCTATGTCTTTCTTTATGAAAAATAGGAGCTTTATAAAAAAAAATTGTCTATTTAATTTATTAATCTAGAGATCTTATGAACCCAATTTTTAACATTTAATGATCTAATATTTTACACCAATTATGATTTCAATTTAATTATATTATTTAATATGATTTTTATGCTATTAATTGTTTGGTCAAAAATTGATCTATAGAGTCAATTAAATAGATTTGAGAGAATTATTCAATTGTTTATATTGATTAAATAACATGCACAGTTTCTAGATAGAGATGTATGATTCTTATGTATATGATCCATAATTGATGAATTTAATGAGTAGTATGCAATTTAATTGACATGAGATTGTGATTAAGTTAATTACTATATGGTGTGTAGTTTACTTGAGAAGGGAATACATGTTAGGTTAGATTCAATTGATCATGTAATTAATTGATAATTATATTTGGGGGATTTTAGTAATTCATATGTTCATAAAATTGGAGGATTAAGTATTCCTAGATATTTTTCCATATATCTTCTTAGTTACCAAATCTAATTTAATTAATTATTGTTATTTTTTTTTCAATTTTGCTTTCTTAAAACATAAAAACATAAAAATTGTTCCTTTAAAAATTAATTTCTAGTAATATAACCTCCATGAGAACGATCTTTTCTTATCATTATATTACTTGTTGAAATATGTATACTTGTGTATTCATTGCATACAATCCATGTCCAATCGGTAAAATAGTGTACTTGAATGTTGACAACTCTTGAATCTTTTACAAATATTATGAGAACAACATTATGTGATTGGATTGGATAGAGTTGGTTGTGATCCTCAATCAATTGTTGTTTGTGGTTTGTGGTTGAGTGTATTTCCCATGATTTGTTCACTCTCTAGATCATTACTGATCACACTATTTTGTGTGGTGTTGGCTTTGGAGGAAAGCCAGGTTCGTATGTCATACTGAGTTATTGTGGAGGTAGCAAATGAAGGCAAAAATAAACAATTAGGGTAGAGTTATTAATTGGTAGAGATATTTATGTTCATATTTCTATTAAGATGTATATATTTATTGTTAGTGCATTTATTTGTTACTCAGTAGTTACCTTAAGTAATCTAAGGGTTTGGCATATAGACTGGGTTCTATATGGGTTTGCCTTGTTATAGCTGGTGTTGTGCATACTCTACTATTTGGCTAGTACAATTTGAGTTTAAATTATGTATGTTTCAACTTGATGAAGTTTAATCTCTAATTGGAAAGCTAATATCCAATGCTTGATTTCTATTTATTAAATATTTTATTTGATATTTAAAGTATTCTACCTATCTGTGATTTTTATTTATTATTATTGGTGTTATTTGTTAAGTGATTACCTTTTTCCTATTTGTGAGTTAGGGATGAGTCTTTAAGAAGTCTGTATCTCCTTACCCTTATTATGTACCGGGTCTAGTACTCTTTTAGGATTAAAGGTTATATTTTATACAAGTTGCATTTTCTATTTTGGGCTGAGAGGGCTACCTTAACTTAGGGTTGATTTTGGTTTTTGTTCTTGTTTAGTAGTTATTTTTTAATAATGACCAATTTACCCCTATAAAAAAGGTTATGTGAAAGTCACATGACCCAAATGGACATTTTTCTAGCGTTTTTGACTTCATTGGCCTTTGAAAAAAGCAAAAGGACTTATGTGACTCTTTCCAATAATAAAGGGACTAAAGTACACCTTTTGAAAAACAAATGGACATATATGACCCTTTTATATCCCTTGAATTTACATTTTATTTTTATATTAGTATAATTAGGATTAGTTATGCTGTGTAGATCATTCATTCTTAGATGCTTCCTCTGAGTCTATTTCTTCTTTTCAGTATCACTCATTAAGTATACTCATTATGTTTCATCAATATTTAATTCTTCTATGGGTTCTAGTTTCATCTTAAAGGCTTGTTTAAATATCTTTAATTTTTTATTATATTCTTTTTTACGAGTTATCCTATTAGGGAAATCATTAGAATAATGACTTTTCTAAATACATATCCAACATCTACAAGTTTTCTTTCTTGATAGATAATAAATTTCTTTTCTATGAAGCTTTCTTCTTCTAAAATATATTTTCTTATAAGGTTCTATGTCATGTCTTTTCTTATATTTGGAAAAGTCTTGATTTTTGATTTTTGAATTTATATTTCTTGAATCTTTTATATTTTTATATTTTTGATTGTAAGGCTTTATATTACATATATATACTTTCCTACCATTTGAAAATTCTTGTTCTCATAACATATTTTAGAATTTCCTTTAGCATAATTATATTCATTTCTTCTTTGACATTGTAGAATTATCCAAGCTTTTAGTTCTTTTATTCTTCCTACTAAAGTATCTGACACTGCTATAATATTTCTATTTCTCCAATTTTCTTCAAGCGTTTTAAATAGAGCTCATGATAACTTTTCAATGTAGCACATTTCACATATTTTTGTATTTGCTAAATGCTATTTAGCCTTATTTATTTCTAGTTTACTTTATTTGATAATATGGTTTTTTTGAATATTCTCCTATGAACTTTTTATATATTTCATTTACTACTTTATCAAAATATTATCTTCTTGTTACAAAATCTCCTTGCATCCTAAGATGTATTCATTTTATATTTTAATAATACTCTAAAAATTGATGGGTTTGTATTAGTAGTTTCGAATGTCATGATTAGTACACTTATTGTACTAACTCATTAATTTAATCACACTTTAATGCAATTAAACTACATACTACTCATTAAATTCATCAATTATGAATCACATACATAAAAATCATATATTTCTGCCTAGAAACTATGCATGTTATTTAATCAAGACAAATAATTAAATAATTCTCGCAAATCTATTTAATTGCCTCTATAGATAAATTGTTGGCCAAAAAATTAATAGCATAAAAATCATATTAAATAATATAATTAATTTATAATTATAATTTGGGTAAAATAATAGATCATCACATGATAAAAATTGGGTTCATAAGATCCCTAGATTAATAAATTAACTACACATAATTGTTTTCATAAAGCTCATATTTTTCATAAAGAAAGACATAAAAATTGATAAAAAAAAGAGTAAAAGAAGAAATACAATCAATTTCTTCAATTGTAGTGCTAATTTTCTCTTGAATCTCCACCAAAATTGTATCTCCTTTTGAATTTTTCTGTATTTTTCTCTATTTTTAGCTCCAAAAAATGACCAAAATTATGCTAATGGCAGCTCATTAGGGTTTATGGGTTGATTAGAGACTTAAATATAGCTCAAGTGCAATCTAGACCTTCAGATCAGCTTCAGATCAAGGTTTGAGATCAAAACAAGAAAAATGAACAATGAGAGCCAATCATAGCTAGACACATGGCACACAGAATTAACTGGGCGAATTAGAGTACGACGTGTGGTAGGGGAGACCGGTCCCTGTCAACGTTTGCTGAGTTAGCAACACTATGAAATGTGACTTGTGGTAATAGATGGTGTGACACAAGGGTGAAATGCAGGGAGAAATCATGTGGTGACACGTGGTAGTGCTCTTTGACCGCGCTCCGAAGTTGGATTAGACATCATGTTGACATATGGCATGTAGTTCATCCTACTTACATGCGATGATCTATGATTCCTTTTCCCTACTTGCATAGCTTGCCTAGTCATCCTTTGCTTACACGGAAGGCCACGTGGTAGCTCTTGATTAGCCTTGCATTTAAAATTCATAAAAAATCCATAAAAATTTCAAAACATCCCAAAAATTATATTTTCCCCCCTTTTTACTAAAACATAGATATTTTAATATTTTTAGTCCCAAAAATACTATTTTGAATGAAATAATTAAATATTAAGTAAAAAAGTGTGCTAATAACCCTAATTTCATAGAATCATCACTATTCTACTTTGACATGCTTCCTATATTTTTCTCTTTACTTCTAGCCATGCATGTTGTATATTAAACTGTTAATTTGACTGTTTAATATTTTTGAATTTTTAATTATGTCCTATATATTCGATAATTGTTTTATCTATTTTTCCTATTATCGTCATGTGTGAGTTAGGGACGAGTCTTAAGAATTATGTATCTCTTTGCCATATTATGCTCTCTGATTGGTTATCAAAGTGGGTATACACTATTTGCCTTAATCATTCTGACATTGATTCTTTCTATCTTGCTTTTTTCACACACTCTCTTTCTCCTTAATGGATTTCAAAGAATGAGGTAATTCTGGCCTACATCATCTTTTCATAGGCTAAACTATGCCTATTAGAAATCTTATATGTGCACCTATTGTGGTCATAAAGAGACCTTGTATGGTACTATGTAGAAAATGGATGAATATATTCTACTAAAACCCTCGTTGATAGCACCATGATTCCTTAATCCATTTTCAAATGGATGAAGGAAGAAATTAAAGAATCTGAATGAAATAGAAAATGCCTTTATGCTATCATTAAAGCCATCACTCTTAATAAATATCAAAGAATCTAAGCTTGTTGAACATCTAAATAATCTGGAGACATCAAAGAGATTACGCATGAGGGTATCTCTATGGTGAAAAGATCCGGGTGATTTGATTAAATAGAGATTTTAAGCTACTTTAAATGGAAGAAGATGATACCTTCAACATGTTCTACCAAAGATTCTCTGATCTTAACAACTCATGTTATAATTGGGTAGGTTGATAGATGAAGAAAAGCAATCAAAAAAGTTCTTTCTAGTATCCCTCTCATTTAAGGAAGAATGCTACTACCCTTGAGATATTCTATAAGCATGGTGAAATTAAGATTAATGAGCTAATTGGTGATCTCCTAGCTTAAAATATCCATCACTTCCAACCTAAAAAGAAAAGAGTTACTGCTAATATAGAAAAGAGCATTGCTTTCAAGTATACTAAAGGGAGTAGAAGGAACAAAGAAAAGTGCAAGTTTGTGGCTAGTGATGATAGTACTATCCCATGACGAGGTTCCTGGACAGGTTCGATGATGTACAATGCCATAGGAATGTAGCAGAGCTTGAAAAGCATTTTGAGTCTATTCAAGAGCATTATCAGATTGAAAAGTTTTGATATGTTTAGAGAATTGTGTTTCAACCATTTTTGCAAAGTTATTGTATATTGGTAAGATTTCAGAACGAGATTTCATTGGAAAGATCCAACTATAAGGAGAATAATCATTAATAAAAATAACAAAATATCGAGAGCCACCAATACTAGTAACATTAGAATGAATTAACTCAAAAATACTTTTAGAGATAGATTCACTATTATTAAAAGGTAAAGCTGGTTGTTTTCCTAATTGACATGAAGTACAATCAAAATTGTCTTTGGACACAGAACCCAACAAACCTTTAGAAGCTAACTATTGTACCCGAGTGGATGGGGCATGACCCAGACAAGAATGCTAAAGTGCGAGATAAGGTAAGGAAGAAATTGCACAATACACCTAGAATAGTCAAAAATAAGGTGATATCCTAGTTCATCTAATTGTCCCACAGAGCATAAATTATAGGATAGGTCAGGTACATGGAAGACCCCAAGAATAGAGAGGGTAGAGGTTGAAAGAAAACCTAGACTATTCCCATGTATGGTGGAACCATCAGCTATATGAATATTAAGAGGATATGGTGTAGGGTCAAGTTTGGAGAATAAAGATGAGTGAGATGTCATGTGATTACAACATGAAAAATCAAAAAAGCCAAGTTTGAGACTTCTCAGGCAGAACTGAGAGAGTAGTGGAAAGAGATGCATTACCAGCCATTTGAATAGCTTGAGTTATGATCTTCTGTAGTTTAGTGAGGGAGAGGTTGATAGTGGATCCAGAAGACTGGGACTCTGCTAAACTGGAAGGCATCAACGAAGTAGGCTCAGTATTAGCAACAACAATAGTAGATTTTTTGCGATAGTAACAAGTCTCAATGGTATGGCCATGACGTTTGAAATAATTGTAGAACCTTTTGTTGCTCTGCCTGCGATGATTGTTAGAGCTAGAGAAATCACTTGATTGTTGAGGTTGCTCAATGGCAGGAGTAGAAGGAGTAATAGCCAAAACATTGAACTTATTCTGGGCTTGAAGGGTTGCAAGCTAAGCTTCTTCTCTAATCAACTCGTTTACAATAGTATCAAGAGAGGGATGAGTACTGAGATTAAGAAGCTGACCTTGGATGGGCTCAAAGTCCTTGTGAAGTGACATCAGAAACTCGTAGAGACGAAATTCATTCCTAACTGTAGCATATTGCTGAGCATCCATTGAGCATGCTCAAATTGGATCACAAAGTTCAATTTGGTCCCAAAGGAAGCGAAGTTGATCATAGTAGTCATTGATGGATTGCCCTGGTTCTTGTCGAAGTTGATGTAATTCAACTACTAATTCATATTTCATGGATTTGTGAGTAGTGGAGTACCTTTTTTTCAACATATCTCATGTTGATTTGGCATCATCAAAGCTGCCCAACAGATTGAAGATGAAGGGAATGGAAGTATTACGAATCCATGTGAGGATTATGTGGTTGTGACTATCCCATTCAATCATGTGACTAAAGAAGGTAACATCTTCTTCACTTGCTCCTTTGATAGGAATGATAAATGCACCAGTACAGTAATGTTAGAGCATGCGACCCTTAAGAAAACTACGCATAGCTTAAGACCATGATAAGTAATTCTTGGTCCCCTCTAATATAGTATTGATAGGGTAAGGAAGAAAAATATCATTTTTATCCATTTGGAAACACAATATGCAAAAACGGACTACAAAAATGAGGTCTACGTGAAAAACTGGGTAGAGAGCACACGATATGCAAAAAGTCAACGATCAAAGTCAATGATCAACTTGCTAGGTCAAAGGCAGTCAACGGCAAGGTCACGGTGACTTCAGCAAAAGGTGATGATGATGTCAACCCTAGGGATGTGTCATTGATGACGTCACCTGAGTAGAGTGTGGTGTGTGAAGCGCGTGAATCTGACGTACGGTTTATGTTGGTGGCACTTTCGGGTGCATGCAGACTCTGATGATTGCGATACTTCAACGGCTGTGTAGATCTGGTCGAGTCGATCACAGTGGTATCTATAGAATGGTTGTCAGAGCAAGATGCACAACGACATTTGGTTTCAGTGGTGGCACGTGAAAAAGACGTGCAGTTCTTTTGAGCGGTGCATGATGGAGCGTGTAGACTCTGATGGTTGTGAGATGGAGCCGATCATAATGGTATTTGTAGAAAGGTTGTCGGAGCAAGATGCACGGAACGACGATGATTGCAGTGGTCTTTGTGGTGCGTGACTCCTCAACAATGGTGACTATTGGCCCAAAACCTAAGGATAATGGCTGAAAGACGTCGAAGGTTCAACAGTGAGTGGTTGTAGTGACTGTTGTGACAGCGAAAGTTATAAGGGTGGAGTAATATCAGAAAAAGGCAAGACTACTAATAGAAAGATAAGAGCAGTGATTTTGATATCATGTTAAAAATACTTAATGATTGTATTATATTATTTGTTTAAATAAATATACATGGTACATTTATATAAGAGTTACAAGTAAATTAGATATGACTAAAATAATTAGATATATATATACCTAAAGTAAATAAATAGATATACATATTAGTAAAATATCTAAATATATATTAACAAATATATATTAATTAGTCAGTGAATGTATGTTAACATATATATATATATATATATTTATATATAATAAGATGTATTTTAAATGGGTGCATGAGATTGCGCATGGTGGATTCGCAAGCAGTGATATGTTCGTAATGTGATCAATTTGTTTGGGTATAAAGTTAATAATAGATAAATCTCTATTTTATTTTGTGATAGGTGACTTGTTAATTTAATCCATAATTATAGCTATCTTTATGAGTTGGCTTCTCCTTTAGGTAATATGATTTGATTTCGAATCCCTCCTTTTATGGATATAAGATTTTATTTATTTAATAATAAAGAAAACTTAAGTGACCCTAAAAATAAAAATTATTTGGCTATATATATATAAACTCTAAAGTAGATTTTATTGATTAGTAGAAAGAGAAAATATAACCCCTTTCCTGATTAAAATTTAATTTTTGATTTAAAGGAAACTTCAGAAAGTTATTGTAGGGTGGATTCAGAAATTTCATATAATTTCTCATTGTATATATAATTTATGTAGTGTTATGGTTTGATTATGAAGTTATACTGTATCATACAACTATGCTATATTATACATAGAATTTAAATTATGCTTTATAATTTTTAGATAAAATTATTTATATGTTTTAAAATAATAATTAATATTTTCCTCTTTTTAGTTATTTTATAATTTATTTAGTATTATCATTTTTATCAAATAAATAATAAATTATTAATATTTATAATACTGATACTTATCTTAAAATTATTTAAAAGATTAGTTGTATAGTCAATTTTTAGATAATGATAATAATATTATATTTTTAATTAAAATAAAATTTAATATTAATTATTTTTAATATTTTAATAAATTATGTACAACATAAATATTTATATTTAAAATTAAAGGCAAATACAAATAGACGTTTCTAAAACATTATTATTCATTTATCTAACTACAAAATATTCAAAATTTGTAATCTTAGTAATAAAAATATTTTGATTAATTTAAATAATATTATTTATTTTATTTATATATATTTACAATATAATTTTTATTATATTTATAAGTCTATTTACAATATTATGTTATGCTTGCATAATACAATATTATATAAGAATAGAGTGAAAATAAATATTATTATTTTTGTTGTAAATTCCCATTCAACATAGAAAAATATTTAATAAATAAATTCAATTTTTATTCAAAGTCTACACAAATCTCTGTTTTAGGTGACTTGTTAATTTAATCTAAAATTATAGCTATCTTTATCTACAAATAACGGAATCCCATCCAAATCTCATACTATAAATATAAGTGATTATTTTGTAGAATAGCCGTCAAAGGTAAGAGAGCTGTGATAAAAATAAAAAAATGGGAAAGCCATCACCATTAGTGGGATTTGTTACCGTGCTTCTTTGTGTAGTTGCAAGTATTCATTTTTCAGATGCAGTGGACAAAATTGAAGTTTATGAATTGAAGAAAGGAAACATTTCTGTCAAGATCACAAACTATGGTGCTACCCTTCTCTCTTTTATTCTTCCCGATAAAAATGGTGGGTCACTTTTCTTTCTTCTCTTTCTCTCTCTCGCTCTGTGTGTGTGTATGTTTTTTTTTTCCTTCATTGGATAATGATTTATTTTCTTTTTTAATTTCAGGGAAACTAAATGATGTTGTTCTTGGGTTTCCATCAATCGATGATTACAAGGTTTGATTCATCAGATTCATAGCTTCTGTTAGAGAACGATGCTTGTATTTCTGGTTTTCGTTTCCTTTTTTTTTCGGGTTTTATATTATACAATGTTTTATTATTCCCTCCATAAATGTGCTGTTAGATTCTGGGTCTATGTATGAGACCGATAATTTTTTCATTTTTGTTTTTCTGTTGAAAGGAGCTTGAACAATTCACTTTGTATATTTGTGACTGATTAATAAGTTCAGGCCAACGAGCTTGTGCCTCTCGGGCATGTGGAACGTCAAGGGATTGAGACTCAATTAGGGTGTGTGAGTACATTAGTCATTAAAAAAAAAAGAATTAAGTTCATTCATAAATTCTTGACTTTATAAAAATGGGAAAAAGGAAAAAGGTTGTTTAATCTACCTTCTTTGTCTCATGTCAAACTGTCTAGTTCATTGTGGCTTACTTGTTGGTCTGGTGGTATTACTTGTTCATCATTTCAAGTCAATTACAACCAAACAACACAAAAAGTATGGTTTGATCTAATAAAACTATCAAGTGGGCTAGGATACATAATCGTACAAAAGAAATACCCATTGCAACCTATACAATCTTTTATTAGAATACAAGCAAGCTACAATTAATATTCATGTTTTAATCAAAGTTTCTGTGATTTACGTACTTTATTTTATTTTTATTTTGAAGTAGTTTTGTTCTGACTTTGTACTTCCACTTTTGAGATACTCATTTACAGTACAAGAATTGTTCATGTTGAGGCAAGATTTTGAGAGTTGCTTGCATGCTGCAGTTTGTTTTGGGATGTTGTGTTCTGACCTCTTCAACTTCTATTTGTTTTATAATAAATGTTCATCTTACTGCCTTTAACAGAGTATGTTGTTTAATTTGGGATGTTTTGTTCTTACCTCCTTTTAACTTCTATTTGTTTTGTTTTGTAATTTTGTTTCTTTTCTTTTTGACAAAATAGTCTCATGGAGATTAATATGAGATCTCATGTTGTTTACTTTGGGATGTTGTTCTCAACTTCTTATTGGTTTGCTTTTTTTTTTTTGTTTGTTATTGTTTTTTTTCTCTTGAATTTCTTAAAATGTAACCATACAGAACGATACGGTGTATTTTGGAGCCACAGTTGGAAGAGTCGCAAACAGAATTGGAGGGGCTAAATTTACATTGGATGGAGTTCAATATAAACTAATTGCAAATGATAAAAATAACACACTTCATGGTATTCATCATTTATTGTCTTTGTCACTAACCTATGATATTACTTTTACATTTCAGTCTTCACCTTATAGCATTATTGACAGGTGGTCCTAAAGGATTTAGTGAAGTTATATGGAAAGTAACTAAATATAAAAAGGACAGTCACATATCACTCACCTATAACAGCTTTGATGGTGAAGAAGGTAACATTAGATCATCTTTGCTTTGTCTTTTTAACACATATTGTGTATGTAACATGGATATACAATTCACTAGCTAACCACTGCACATCACCAAAATGGCGCAGGCTTTCCTGGAAATCTTTCTGTTTCTGTGACATATTTTCTTATTGGCTCAAACAAATTTGCTATCAAGATGATTGCTACACCCCTTAACAAGGCTACTCCAGTAAACCTTGCTCACCATACTTACTGGAATTTACGTGGACACAACAGCGGTGACATCCTCTCGCACACTCTACAGCTCCTTGCATCTAAGATCACACCAACAAATGATGCACTCATTCCCACAGGTGAAATAACCCCTGTGAAAGGAACAGCATATGATTTCCTCAAACCACGTGAAATTGGGAGCAAGATCAACGAGCTACCTCAAGGATATGATATTAACTACGTGCTAGATGGTACAAATGGGAAGCATTTCATGAGGAAGGCAGCAGTTGTGCATGACAATGTGTCGGGGCGTAAAATGGAGTTGTGGACTAATCAACCAGGGGTTCAGTTCTATTCAAGTAACATGTTGAAAGAGGTTGCTGGGAAAGAAGGTGCTGTTTACAAAAAATACGCCGCACTTTGCTTGGAGACGCAGGGCTTTCCAGATTCTGTGAATCATCCCAAATTCCCTTCACAAATTGTTAAACCCAGTGAAACTTATTTACATGCTATGGTTTATAGATTTACAGCTAACTAGAAGAACACTTTAGTTTTTAGGAAATCAAGTGAAAAAAAGAAAAAAGTCTTCCCTAGTTTTAATAACATGACTTCTGCAGGCTTCATCAAAAAAACATTCATGAGTTCTGCAGAAACTTGTTCAGATCAATATTCCTTTGTGATGTCACGTTACTTGTGTTTTTATATGTATTCGGTTAACATTTATAAATATTTTGAAGTTTTTTAAATAAGCATGCAGATATAAATATATTTTTATATGTATTTAATATGATGAGGAATTTAATTATTGTTAATTTATGTGAATTGTAAATATATATATTGTTACGTTTAATAACACTCCTAAAAGTGTAACTCATGTGATGGTTACCAAAGGTTTAAAAGTTTAGAATTTGATTAACGTGACAGTTGAAAAGGTGACGCTTACTGAGTATAGCATCATAGTAACAGTCATAATAGACATATAATAATGTAAGTTAATAATATAACCTTAAAAAAAATTGAGTTTTTGTTGTAGTGACCGAACACTTGTCATTATAAGAGATAGATGTTTTGTTACATTGGATTCAATTTTTATTTTTTATTCATTCCATTGGTTCTCGAAACATGTTTACTGGTACCTTTGGATAGAAATTAAAGGCACATGATGTGTTTTCACTATTTTATATAATATTTTCAGTCTTAACGTGTAGATTTCTTGTAAATTTTGAGAAATTTGTGTGTTATATGGTAAAACTCATGATATAAAACTAATGTTTGTTTTGAAAAGTGAACATACAACTCATTTATTTATTATTTATTGATATTTCAAAAAAAAAAATAAATTTTAACTTAGCTTCTTATTTTATATATTTTACTATTGTTTGAGTTTACAGGTAATATCCAAGAAAAAATATAAATATAATTTAAATAAATATTTTGGCGGAATGGAACGTAACATGATGTTTGGACAGATTAGGCTGAAGCAAAACCTCAATTTTTGATAATAATAAAAATATATATTTTACTAAGATGTTCAATCTACAGTCTTGTAATATTTGATCATTAAGGTGTTTGCATGCAAAGTTAATATTCTAATTGTAACTCAATATAATTAGATTAGGAAAAAAATATAGAAAAATTATCTAATTTTATATATAATCTATTGTCTATAAATCTTTGTCCATTGCTATTAGTGCATGTTTTTCACAAATTGATATATTATAATGCCTCTATTATAAAACCAAGATCATAAACTGCATAATCTTATTTTAAACAAGTATCCTTTGACACGATCCTTCCTTTGTTAATCTGGAAGAAAAACAATTTCTGAATTTTCCTGGATAAGCATAATACATATTCAAGTCAATGGATTCTATGAATGTTGTTTTAATACATACATACATATATATATATATTGTAAAATTGACTTCGATAGATACTCATTTTTTTCCCTTTTCTTCTCAAAATCCCTAATCTTCCTCTTTTCTTTTTCCAATTTGTTAGCCAAAGATATGTTTGTTTAAGCAGTATATGGTGATGATGATGATGATGATGTGATATTCGAAAAAGATGAAATTTAATAAAAAATTGATCGTTGTAAAATGTGCCTTATCTCACGTTTATTTTTTATATTATTTTAAAGAGGTATAAATAGTGAATAGTTGGCTATTGGGATTGAGCCCCAAGGGGCACCATTTTTGTGGAAGGGGAGAGGACCTAAGCAAATGTGATACCACACATGCGCGCGCCGCCGCCGTCGTCGCCGTCCGACTGACCGGCCGTGCCGAATCCGTGTGCGTGAGGTGGTATTTTATTTTTTGGTAAAATATTCTTTTAAGGAAAACTTTTCCACTTACAAAAATGGTTGTTATATATATATTCGTGAAACGTCTTAAAGAGAGTGACCTATTCCGCGACTCAACCCAAGCAGTTCATACTAGTTTTTCCGGTAATATTGTTTCAGTACTGTTATTAACAAACTTGTATCAACAATTTTAAGACGTATTTCAATCTACCATGTCTACTGAAATGTTAACTACTGATCTAAACAAACCATTCCGTTTTGAGGGACTACACTTTAAAAGATGGAGACAAAAAATGTTATTTTTCTTAACCATGAAAAAAGTCGTTTACTCCGCTCTTACTTGAAAAACCAATACAGTCTACTCCTCCTACTGAAGATGCAACTAAGGATTTAGACACCTGGATGCAAAATGATTTTCTATGCAAAAATTATATTCTTAATGGTTTAGCTGATGATCTGTATGACTATTATAACTCTGATAAGTCTGCTAAGGAAATTTGGAAAGCACTTCAAAAGAAGTACGACACTGAAGAAGCTGGAATTAAAAAGTATGCTGTCAGTAGGTACATGAAGTTTCAAATGATTGATGGCAAATTAGTGGAAGCTCAATCACACGAACTACAGAAGATAACACACGAAATAACTTCTGAAGGTATGACTTTAGATGAACAATTTCAAGTAGCTGTTATTATAGATAAATTACCCCTTGCTTGGAAAGATTTTAAGAATACACTTAGGCATAAAACTAAAGAATTTTATTTAGAAAGTGTTATAACCCGGTTAAGAATAGAAGAAGAAGCCCGAAAACAAGACCAAAGAGATGAAATACTCGTAGTCTCAAATAACAGTACCAATAAGAAACCCTCCTCTACAATTCTGAAACCTAATGGTAGAAATATGAAAACTCAGAATCGTAATAATAACCAGAACCGCAACCACCAAAATAGAAATAGAAACTATCCTCCCCAGAATGGACTTCAACCCTCTTAAGGAATAACACATTCATATGTTATAGTTGTAACAGACCGGGCCACTTGGCTAGAAACTGCCGGAACAGGAATCGTCCTGCCCCATAGGCGAACCTTATCGAAGATCAACTTATGGCTATGATATCTGAAGTCAATTTTTTTGGTGGATCCGAGGGGTGGTGGGTGGACACCGGTGCTTCTCGCCATGTTTGCTATGATCGAGACATATTCAAGTCCTATTCTGATTCTGAGGATAAGAAAGTGCTGCTGGGTGACTCCCACTCCACTAAAGTTGTTGGTACTGGTGAGGTGGTATTGAAGTTTACCTCTGGAAAGACTATCATCTTGAAAGATGTCTTACATACTCCAGAGATGAGGAAGAACTTGGTTTCAGGCTATCTTCTTAACAAAGCTGGGTTTACTCAAACTATAGGGACTGATTTATATACTATAACTAAAAATAATATATTTTTTGGAAAAGGGTACACCACTGATGGCATGTTTAAATTAAACGTTGAAATCAATAAAACCTCATCTTCTGCTTACATGTTGAGTTCTTTTAATATTTGGCATGCTAGACTTTGTCATGTTAATAAACGCATAATCAAGAACATGAGTAGCTTAGAACTAATTCCTAAACTATCCTTAAATGATTTTGAAAAATGTGATTTTTGTAGTCAAGCTAAAATAACCAAAACTTCACATAAATCAGTAGTTAGAGAATCTGAACCTTTAGAATTAATTCATTCTGATATATGTGAACTTGATGGAAATTTAACAAGAAATGGAAAACATTATTTTATAACTTTTATAGATGACTGTTCAGATTACACTTATGTATATCTAATGAAAAATAAAAGTGAAGCGTTTGACATGTTTAAAATATTTATGACTGAGATTGAAAATCAACTTAATAGGAAAATAAAAAGGTTTCGAAGTGATAGAGGCACCGAATATGATTCCAATATCTTCAATGATTTTTATAAAACTCGTGGAATCATTCATGAAAAAACTGCACCTTATTCTCCTGAAATGAATGGCAAAGCTGAAAGAAAAAATAGAACTTTTACTGAATCAGTTGTTGCAATTTTATTAAACTCTGTCGCTTCCCATTGGTGGGGAGAAATTTTATTAACTGTTTGCTATGTGCTAAATAGAATGCCTAAATCTACAAATAAAATTTCACCCTATGAAATTTTGAAAAATAAGAAACCTAATTTAACTTATTTTAAAACTTGGGGTTGTTTAGCCTATGTTAGAATCCCTGATTCTAAAAGAAATAAACTTGCTAGTAGAGCTTATGAATGTGTATTCATAGGATACGTTGTGAATAGTAAAGCTTATAAATTCTATGACTTAAAAGATCAGGTAGTTATAGAATCAAATGATGCTGACTTCTATGAACACAGGTTTCCCTTTAAATTTAAGAATAGTGGGGGCTCGTCTTCTAGTAGTTTACTTATAACTAGAACTAGTGAACAAACTGAAGAATTAAACCCTGAAATTAGAAGAAGTAAACGAGCTCGAACCCTTAAGGATTTTGGGTCTGATTTTTATGCTTATACCTTAGAGGAAGATCCCCAAACTATTAAAGAAGCATTATCTTCTTTAGATGCCAACTTATGGGAAGAAGCCATAAATGATGAAATGGACTCACTTGAGTATAATAAGACTTGGCATTTAGTGGACTTAGCTCCTGGTTGCAAAACCATTGGATGTAAATGGATACTAAAAAAGAAATTAAAACCTGATGGTACTATTGAAAAATATAAAACTCGTCTTGTAGTTAAAGGGTATAGGCAAAGGGAAAATGTAGATTTCTTTGATACCTTTTCACCAGTTACACGAATAACTTCCATACGTGTACTTTTCTCTCTCGTTGCTATCCATGATTTAGTAGTACATCAAATGGATGTTAAAACTGCTTTCTTAAATGGTGATTTAGAAGAAGAAATTTATATGGATCAACCTGAAGGTTTTGTTATCCCAGGTCAAGAAAATAAAGTTTGTAAATTAGATAAATCTCTTTATGGTCTAAAACAAGCACCTAAGCAATGGCATGAAAAATTTGATAATCTAGTTATCTCACATGGATTCAAAATAAATGAAAGTGACAAATGCATTTATTATAAATTAGAAGATAATATTTGCACTATTATATGTTTATATGTGGATGACATGCTTATTTTTGGATCAAATACTTATGTTGCGAATAATGTGAAAACTTTGTTAAGTGCTAATTTTGATATGAAAGATCTCAGAAAAGCGAGTGTAATCCTTGGTATAAAGATAACTAGGTCTGAAAAGGGAATTTCTCTATATCAATCTCACTACATTGAAAAGATCTTAAAGAAATATAATTACTTTAACTGCAAACCTGTATGAACTCCTTATGATCCTAGTGTAAAGTTGTTCAAGAACACCTGAGACGGTGTTAGACAAACTGAGTATGCGAGCATCATTGGTAGCTTACGTTACGCTACTGATTGCACTAGACCAGACATAGCTTATGTTGTGGGACTACTATGTAGGTTTACCAGTAGACCTAGTGTAGAGCATTGGAATGCTATTGAAAGGGTTATGAGATACCTTAAGAGAACTATGTACCTTGGGTTACATTATAAAAAGTTTCCCGCTATTCTAGAAGGATACAATGATGCAGATTAGAATACTTTATCAGAAGACTCCAAAGCAACTAGTGGCTATATTTTTAACATAGCTGGTGGAGCTGTTTCCTGGAAGTCTAAGAAACAAACAGTATTGGCTCAATCTACAATGGATTCTGAAATGATAGCACTAGCCACTGCTAGTGAAGAAGCAGGCTAGCTAAGAACTCTGTTAGCTGAGATCCCTTTGTGGGAAAGACCGATAGCAGTTGTTTTGATCCACAGCGATAGTACTGCGGCTATTACAAAGATTCAAAACCGTTACTACAACGGAAAAAGATGACAGATATGTCGTAAACATAGTACTGTTAGAGAATTTCTCTCTACGGGAGCTGTAAGAGTGGATCATGTACGTTCTGATGAAAATTTAGCAGATCCTTTGATGAAAGGATTACCAAGAGAGAAGGTTTTCAAAACCTCAAAAGGAATGGGATTAATGCCCTTAGAATGAAGAGTCACTTATGATGGTAACCCAACTTATAGACTGGAGATCCCAAGAAATAAGTTCAAAGGGTAATAACAAGTCATGAAGTGATATGAGATGTATCATGCTATTTATCAAATCCCATTCTATATTGTTAAAAGCATGAAGTCCTGAAGCGATAGAAAATGATGAGTTAATTGTTAAACTCTTAATGAGTTCTATACTCTATGTGGAGTGGAGTACATAGCTACAGGAGTACTCTTGATAGACTCACCTATGTGAATGTGGAAGTGTGGCCGCTTCCTATGAAAATTTTTTGGGCAAAAATTTACTAGAGCATTCACTATACTGGGATACACGTGCATGGCCGTAAAGCACGAGCTTTTTTGAACTACACCTTGGAAAGGTTGTGTGTGTGATGATTGTTAGAGATAGAGTTCAAAACTACGAGTTACTCTAGTATATTCTAAAGCATCAACACTATGCAAAGGTTCAAGTTGATAGACACCTTTTCGCTTATGCACAATCTTATAATTGATCGGTTGTTCGATGAAAATTATTTTTATATAAAATTGAAGTCGGGGATTGTTGGAAAAAGATGAAATTTAATAAAAAATTGATTGTTGTAAAATGTGCCTTGTCCCATATTGATTTTTTACATTATTTTAAAGAGGTATAAATAGTGAAGAGTTGGCTATTGGGATTGGGCCCTAAGGGGCACCCACTTTTGTGGAAGGGGAGAGGACCTAGGAAAATGTGATACCACACACGCGCATGCGCGCGCTGCCGCCGTCCAACCGACCGGCCGTGCCGAGTCGAGTCCGAGTGCGTGTGCATCTGCGTGAGGTGAGGTGGTATTTTATTTTTTGGTAAAATATTCTTTTAAGGAAAATTTTTCCACTTACAAAAATGGTTGTTATATATATATATATTTTTTCTTTAGAAAAATGACCGTTATTTTCTTTTATTAAGAATATGGCCGTTTGTCTTCTTTATTCAGAAAAAGAACCATTGCTCGTATTTGCTTACAAAAATATCCGTTACTCGTCTTTAATCTGAAAATGGCCGTTACTCTTCATTACTCAGAATGGCCGTTACGCTCTTAATTCCCAGACATTACCATTTTATTCATAATTGCCACACGGTTTCTAAAACCTATAAAAAGAGGGCTTCAACTCTCATTTACAACACAACAATCTCAGCAAACAATTCTCACTACAAACTATTCTCTCTGCAACTCTAAGTTATTTTTTTTAGTTTTCCGAGCAACAAATTCTTTCAGGTGTAGCATTCCGGTCTTCATCAGTGCAGTGAAGTTTCGAGATAGAGAAAAAAGATTCTAGGCTGTTTTATCCTGGGGACGACGAAGCTGTGTTTGCTTGCATAAATTGGGCAGAACCGCGAAACGTCTTAAAGAGAGCGACTTATTCCGCGACTCAACCCAAGCAGTTCATACCAGTTTTTCCGGTAATATTGTTTCAGTACTGTTATTAACAAACTTGTATCAACAGATAATGATAATGACTGTACTCTTCCATTACGGCGTTGTAGACTGTTTTTCTTTCTCTTTTTTACTGAACGGTGTTATAACTTGAAATAAAGAATTTACTTATGCAGTGATATAGACTACTCTTGATTTCAATTGATGCTGGTTCAAATCTTTATGTGCATAATATGAGTGTTCATTCGTTTGTAAAAGAAAATTACTCACAAACTGATTTATGAAGTGTTGACTGTTGAAAATATCTCAATAATATTAATATTTTAGATATATACATATTATCCATGACAATATCCATAAAATATAGATATTAAGAAAATATCTAGAGGATATCAGTTAACAAGTTAATAAAATGTCTAATAATATTAATAAAATGTCAATTAATTGTATTTATTATTAAAATAATTTACTCTTGAATATACTTATTTAATTTTATAAATTTGAATAATTATTTTAAATATTTTAACTATTTATTATATAATTTTTTGATTTATTGATCAAAATAAATGTAAAATATACTTATATTTATTAGGATATAGTTTCAAGTTGAATTCTCTGTTAAAGATGAGACGAACTTTCAACTTAAGTTTTAATTAAGATAGATATAATAGCTTATGCTTAAAAGATTGGATAGTTAATTTGAGTAAGGAGAAATTCAATATATTAAAAGAAATTGAACAACAATATCACTCTCCCTCTTAATCTAGGAAAGTATAAATGATAAATTGAAGAAGAAAAATGAAATAACCTTTTTTTTTTAAATTGCAAAACTATAATCTCTCTGATTTTTCTTTCTTACATGTATATCTATATGTTGCTCTGCTATGATATTTATATATAGAAAACAAAATGTAATTTGTATCAATCTGCTTATTATTATTTTTTGTCTCCTTTCTTTTCTCTATCTTTTCTTTCTATTATTTCTTTTGCAATGCCCATTAAATTCTGATCTTCTCCTTTAATGTTAATGGTAGCTAATATTACAATATTATTCTTAGCTGATTCTCCAAGATGATGCAGTTGAAAATTGACTTTATCATCATTCAACATTCTTCCAATTAAAATCAAGTTTTGATGATGCTATAATTCAGACTACTAATGTTTCTATTAGTTCGAAAGAAGATCGACACCGCTCAAACTTTTCAATGCTTACTGGTTTAGTCAAAGCATCCACTAGGCTCATTATTGTGTGAATCTTTTGCATATTAACAATTCTTTTCTTCGTTACTTCTCAAACAAAGAGATTTTGTACTCTCATGTGCTTTGTTATTAATGAAATGTTATTAACGAAAGGTTGGATTCTTAGCTATATGCAATGCGTTCTGAATATCACAAAATAAAATGATATTTTTATTTTATAATTTTGAACAATTTTATTATTTTTTAATCCAAATTGCTTCCTTATAAGCTTATGTTGTAGCCCCAAATTCTTATTGTAGGCAATGCTACAACTTTGTTTTTTTTAACTCATTTTACAATTATTCTTGCAAGTATAAACACATTGCCTGTAGTAGATTTACTTTTATCCAAATCATGTACAAAATTTGAATCAACATATCTTCTAAGGACAAAATCTAATCCTCTATAACATAATCCAATATAAGAGGTTCCTTTAATATATCTAAGAATCCTCTTAGTAGCATTCCAATGCTCCCAACTAGGATTTTACATGTATTGAATTATCCCTCCCACTACTTGTGGAATGTTTGGTCTTGGCATATCATGGCAAACTAATAACTTCGCACTACTGATTCATTCAACACTCAGAGATATTTTTGTCCTCTTTGCTTTATTACTAAGCCACATACTTGAGACATTTATAGTTGACAAGAAGTGGGGTATATATTAGTTTACAATCTTGTATGTTGAAGTGTTGTAAGAGATTGTTCAGTAATTCTTTTGAGAAATCCATAGCTTCATGTCTTTTCTATCACGGTAAATTTGCATCCCCTAAAATCTTGTTTGTTGATCCTAATTCTTTCATATAAAATGCCCTAGCTAACAATGCCTTTAATTCTTTGACTCAAAAGATACTAGGGCCTATTACTAGTATATCATCTATGTACAATAGTAAGATGATGAAATCATTTTCTTCAAACCTTTGATAATATGTACAATGGTCTAAACCGATTCTCGAATCAAATCTCTTAAACGAACACATTGCGTATGTCTTAATCCATATAGAAAGTTTGTTAACCTACAAACCAAGTTTTCTTTTCCATTTTCTTGAAAACCTTATGGTTGGGCTTATAAATTCCTTCTTCAAGTTCACCATGGAATGATGTATTTTTTAAATCTAGTTGCTCTAGATGTGAGTTGCAGACATCACATATAACTAAAACAATTCTTATTAGTGTTAATCAAACAGTAGGATAAAATATCTCACTAAAATAAATACTTTTTTTAGCATATCCCTTTACCACCAATCTAGCATGGTAATGCCCAACTTGGTCATTGACATCTCTTTCGATATTTTAGACCCATTTGTTTCCAATAGCCTTCTCCCATATTGAAGTAGAACAAGTTCCCAAGTCTTATTTTTGTAAAGATCTTCAATTTATTCTTATATTGTTGCCATCCATGAGGACTAATCTACATTGTTTGTTTCCATCTTCTGTTAAAAGATGGTATGAAACATTTCTTTCAATGAAATAGTGAGAATGCCAAGGTTGTATGCTACTTCGACGTGTTGACTTCCAACCTTTAAAGGTTTGAAGTTCATTTAATTCTTGTTTTGCATGCTCTAGGGTTGCTTTAAAGAATCTTCTTTTGATAGCTTATCCTCTTAAACTCTAACAGATTCAATGGACTCCTTTTGTGTGCTATTTGCATGTGTTTTAATTTCATTTTTAGAGAAAATTACATCTTTGCTAATGACAACCTTGTGAGTAGTGGGATCCCGTAGACAAAACCTCTTTACTCCATCATTATATTCTAAAAAGATGCATTTTCTTGATCTTTGATCTAGTTTCATTCTTTCTTGGGTGTTGTACATAATGTAAGCAAAATACCAAAAAGCTTGTAAAGAAGAATAATCAGCTAATTTTCAGATCCATAACTCGAATGGTTTTTTAATGTCAATTGCCACTGATGTATATCAATTAATAACGTAACAGACAGTTCTCACTACTTTTGCCCAAAATGACTTTGTCAAACCAGTAATTTTTTAACATTACTTTTGTCCTTTTCAGTAAGGTTCTATTCATACACTATTTCATACCATTTGGTGGAAGCATGCTACATAGAAAGGAAAGAAAGCATGTGACAACATATAATGAATATACTTTCTCATCAAAGTCTACATCTAGTATGTTGGATTATACAAGATAGACACTCAGATTAAACTAACATATAATTTGATCATGCCTAGCATCTAACAGATGACATATAACTTGTAATCATAGTTGTAGTACATATAATCAATAATAGAAAGCATGCAATAAATAATAAAATCTTTCTAATAAAAGTATGAACTTTGGTATATAGAAATATACACCATTTAAACTCTGATTGTACTAGCCATACATTTGAGCATGCATAACAACAGATATAATTTGGTAAACCCATATAGAAATCCTATCTATGTGATAACATCCTCAGGTTTCTTAAGGAAACCACTCAATAGTAAACAATCCACTAAAAACATTAAACAAATACAACTCAAGAGAAAGTACATAGAAACCTAAATACCTTTATCAGTCGAGACACTTACCCTAGCTATCTATTGCTATTCTCGCTTATTACTTCTAAAACACCCTAGCTCGACACACATACCTAACTCTCCTCCAAAGCCTACACCACCCAAAGTGGTGTGATCAGTAACCAAAGACTAGTAATATGTAATGTGGACCATCAACAGAACTTCTATTGAATGTAAATACTCAATAATCATCTCTTACAACACATAACCAAGAGATACGAGAACTTGTACAACTTAGCTCAACCTACTCTCATAGATGTGTTCTCACAAAAAAAAAGTTGTACGATGGTCAGCCAATATATGGCACACACATAAAACCCACTCATAAACACCGTTTAAAGTACTTACCATTAAAAAGCATGGTTTTGCTCACACAATCACGAATCACTAATACCAAACAATAATAATGATATTAGTGATATGAAAATAGAAAATGAGATGTCAATTTAATAGAGCTCCACTACATTTTTTTAAATACCAAATAAGAAAAAATGAGGAGTTATTTATAGAACTTAGATTTACCACCTCCCCAGCTACCTCACCAAGGGTGATGGCGAACTTGGTGGCAAGGTACCGAACTATATGTATGTATGTATCACTAATATATAGTAACTGACCTTACATAGAGGAGGACAAATATACTAAGAATAAAGCAAATATGGTATTTTGCACACGAGAAGTCAACACACAGACATGAGTACAACAAGACTTACATTTTTTTAATTTATTTGAAGTTTTTTGTTAATATTTTTTGAGACTTTAATATCTAAATTATATTGATACTTGAGACATTAATATGCTTGTTTTATTTTTTGTTTTAAACTAGTATTAATTAGTTAATTCAATATATTTATGTATAAACTTGATTGTATTCTATTTTTTTATTTTAAATAGTTTCCATAAAAGATTTTAATGAAATGTTAACATGAAAACTCTAAATTTTATATAATAATATAATAGTAAAAAGGTTAATTTTCAGTCCCCACAAAATATTATTTTAGGATCCACCCCACTCCCAATAATATATACATGTTAGTTGTAACTTTCTTTACCTTCATCACAATAAGCACACTTCATGCAATCTTCATCATCCCATTTTCAACTTTGATTTTATAGCCAAGTTCATTCAATTTTCCTAAGGGCAATAGATTCTTTCTCAAGCCTTCAACATGCCTTACATTTTCAATTATATGAATTGTACCATTTTTCACCTTCACTTGTATGATAGAAATTCGTTAAATTTTCAAGGAATGATGATTGGTTTAAGATACAAACCCATCAGAAATAGATTCATATGAGTGGAACCAATCTCTTTGAGAAGTCATGTGTTATGTTGCACCTGAGTTTACTACCCAAGCATCATAAACATGTTTTTTTTTTAATTTGAAGGTTGTCATTGCCTCAACGTAGATTACTTCACCATCATTTGAATTGCATACAATGCAACTTTGACTATTTGTTATCCCATAAGTTTTTCCTTTTGGGTTTTCAACTCTACTCTTCTTGTTAGACCAACATTCACTCTTTACAGACCCTTTCTTGCCATTATTATAGCACTTAATATTCTTTCTACTCCTTAACTTGGATTATATTTATTATGACTCCCATTGAATCCCCATTCCATTGACCTCCTTCTTGTAATATATAAGGCCCCTGTATGTTGTGATTTCATTGCTCTATCCTCCTTTTTTTGCATCTAGTTTTCTCCTTTAGGATAGCAGCAGCAACATCATTAAAGATTAGTTTGAGTTTACAATATTGTTGGTTAAATTTATCACAAGATGGTCATATGGATCATATAAGCTTTGGAGTAAAAGTTTAACATGTTCATTCTCATCTTATAATACATTGTGGTATGTTGAGAAAATAAAATATTTAGGGTGTTGAAATGATCCATCACTAATGTGGATTTTGAAATTCAAAGCATGTAGAGTCTTCTTTTTAATAAAATTTTGTTACGTAATGACTTGGTCTTATAGATATTTGTTAAAGCATATCAAATTTCTTTGGATGTTTTCTTTTCTTCAATGCTAGATGATACTTCCTTTACAAGTGACAGATTTAAGTTACATATCCTTCCATTTTCTCCACTTTTTATCATCAGATATTTCTATTGGCCTTCTTTCAATAGCCTTCAAGTAATTGTCCTTTCTTAGAACTGCCTTTATTTTCATTTTTCATAAGAAGAAATTAGTACTATTAAATTTTGTAATTTCAAATTTCACTACCATAATATATGAATAATATAATATGCTCAAATAATTAGTTTATGATTATAAAATATTCTAATCTTAGCTCTGATACCACTATTATGATATTGTTTCAAGCCAAACTCTCTAATAAGATCAATTGAACTTCCAACATAAGTTTTAATCGAGATAGATATAATAGCCAACGGTTAAAATAGTAGACCATTAATTTGGTTAAATTTGAATTCAATATATTAAAAGAAATAGAACAAAAATATCACCCTCACCAAAGTATAAATGATAAATTAAAGAAGAAAAATGAAGGAACTTTTCTTTTGTAAATTGTAAAAGTATACCTGTCTCTCTCTTTTCTTTCTATTCTTTTTTTTTTTGCAATGCCTGTGAAACTAGTAGCTAGTATTACAATATATTCCTAGCTCTTTCTCTAATATGATGAAGTCAAAAATTGACTTCGTCATCATTCAACAATATTTATATGTGCTAAATAAAATGATTAATTTAAAAAATAAATAATTAATTAATTATATTGATGTTTTTGAATGTTTTCTAATATTAATATCAACAACAATAATATCTTTGAATGATAAAAAAACAATTAACCATCTATAAATTGAATGAGATTGATATTTCAAATCATGCCATTGACACATCAAACATGTAAGAGCTCAAACATATATCCTTTCGGTTTCACTTAAAACATCCTATTGTATTATAAAATAATTAAATTAGAGGGTATTATGCATTATTTGTTTTTTTAAATTATATATATATATAGATATATTATTTATGCTAAACATGTACATGAGCTAAACACATCAATGATCAAACTTAATAAATCAAAACTTCAGACATGCGTTATCACATTGAGAAAAACCTGAAATTTCGTCATTAGCATTGTTGGTCCAACTAACTATTTGATTATTTCAATTGATATAATGAATTTTTTAGTAAGAAATTAAACCATAATATCCTATTATAACTTTTAATCATTAGATAAAATAGATCTAGATGAAGATATAGACTTCAAACAAGACACAAGCAAAATAAGCATAAACATAAGATAAGTCATTCTCTATATAAATATCTATCAATGGGAAAATAAATTAACACTAGAGTAAGATTTATGTAAAAAAACTATAAATATGTGTTTTCATTTAAAGCAATGAAAAACAAAGAAGATAATAAAAGTTATTCTACTAGTAGAACTCCTATAGAAAGAGATCCTCTAGAAAATAATTTAGATAGCTTGTGAGACTTTATAAAAGAAAAGAGAGAGTAGTTAATACATTATAGTTTAATTGAGTCTAATTAGACATGTACCAAACTTAAGTTCAAAAACAAATACTAGCTAATATCTATTTTTATTGTCAATAAAAAAACCTCATTGTCCTAAGCAACTACCGTGCAATAGATCATTGGCATCACAATATAAATTTTCACCCATC